>JAZGUH010000067.1:0-1252776 GCA_037893225.1 Hippasteria phrygiana
CGTAAATGTATCAATTTTCGGGGCAGCACCGCATTGTCCTTGTTCTGTTTGTTTGTTTGTTTATTTATTTGTTTGTTTATTTGCTTGATTTGTTTGCTTAATTTTTTATATCAATTATTGGAATATTTGTATGCGTAAAAAATGCCCAAATAAAGTATTATTAAGTATAATTAGGAAAGTATTATTAAGAAAGTATAAATAAGGGCACACATACACTGCCTTGCAATCTGCCAATCTCTTTACCTAACCTATTTCCAAGGTTTGATTGTCAAAATTGTGACATAATGAAAAAATTTAAGGAGAAAGTAGGAAGAAATCGAAGCATCCCAGATTCAGACTGGCGCCGCACACAGTGCAGCCTGTACGCAACCAAAGCGCCGCGGCCGAGGGCACCACTCTGAATTCCAACAGTCCGACTTTCCATATGAAGCACGACATAAGGCAAAGGGAACCTCTCCTCTTTTGTATTGGTCATTCAGGAAATCTTTTCAGAAATCTAGGGGGAGGTGTTAGGTAACAATAGTCTGAAGTGTGTATAGGGTATAGGGACAAAAGGAGGTACCCCTATGCCCCATATCGTGCTGGGTATCCGACTTTTTCGGACGAAACGGCGCATTTTCAAGGAATGGTCGTGTGATATATTCTACTTTCAAGTGATCTCATATTACAGAACTTAGCGCTTATTTGCGTTGTTTGAATTGTTTAATTGGTTTTATACAACACCTGAATAAATCCCAGCCATCCGATTGGTGGATCGTCGATCACGTGCATTGAATTATTCTTCCCATCGCACAACGCGAACCCGCACTGCCAAAAAAAAGTTCTATCACATGGTTCTATCAAACGGTAACGCGTTTGATAGAACTTCCCCCGCCGCCACAATACGGCTGTCATTGGACTGGTTCCCGGTCCCTCCGTTGTCCTTCGGACTTCAAATGTATATTATATACATATGGGGACCCAGAACCAGTCTAGGCTGTCGTTCACACAAAATGGCAGACGGTGTTTCCGAACCGCGGTTTGTTTTCCTAACAGACGACGAAATATTGGAACTCTAGGCGATGCTGACGCTGCTACTAACACAAAGAGACAAATGAAATATGCAGTCCGATGATTAGAGGAATTTGCAAGACACGCAGGAACAACAATTAAAGCTTTAACTGGTTCGGAACTGGACCACTTTTTGTCGCGGTTTTATGCGGAACTGAGAAGGTAAAAAACGGCACGTTGTAACGTTACACCAAGAAACCCATGCATGCAATCTGTCGGATATATTCAGGCGTTGTATAAAACAAATAATGAATGTTTCACATTCGTGCAATGGTAAGAATAGTTTCATTCGGTGACAGATGGAATGTCCCATTCCACTCGGCTTCGCCTCTTGGAATGGAACATTCAATCTGTCACCTCATGAAATTATTCTTACCATCGCACTCATAAATATTTATTATTTGTATAATAACACACCAGAGTTGGAGTCGAGTCCCTGCAAGTCCTTTCACAAGTACTTTCGCAAGCCCAATCAGAAGTCCTTTCATAAAGCCTGTCAAAGGTAACTGGATGAACAATGACAAAGGAATGCCTTTGTCAAAGCCTTTTGAATAGCTTGTGATTGGGATTAGGACTGGAGGGCTTGTGATGGACTTGCAGGGACTTGTGATGGACTCGACTACATCTCTGTAACACACAACGAAAGTCCCTTTTTTAGTGTTGAATTGAAAATATCTCGAGATCGCCGAAAGCAATGTTTTTTGGATGGTTTATCTTTTGAAAGAAAAATACATGCTCTTTCAATTCATATCAGGTTTTTACGTGTTGCTAGAGAACAAATTGCCCTTTTGGTTAACAAAAAATCAAGTTCCTCTTCAAAGTCTATGGCAGAGAGTGGGAAAACGTCGAATTTTGCGGTACTCGCGCAACCAAACCTGCATGCTATGAAATCTGCACCGTGCATTACATTAACTTGGATTAAACAACTTTTTAAAGATTAATAAAACATGTTTAGTGATTGGTCAGCAGCAGCGGCGGCGATTTCGGCGGCGAAGTTCTGCTCGCAAAATCGCGAGCAGAACTGTGTGGCATTTGCATGCGCGTGTGACGTAGCTGCATTATCGCATGTAAATAGCCAACACTCACTAGTCTAGTTTCTGTACTCACGTCAGGTTTACGTGTACGTACGTATGAACGTGCAGCGCAGTACCAAGCCATTCGTTGTTTGTTGGAGAAAATGTCTGACCGCGTGGACCAAGCGATCGATTTTACAGCAAAAAAAATGGGCTTTGGAAAGCTAAAAAGTCATCAGATCAGTGGCATTCATCAATTTGTACGTGGCCATGATTTGTTTGTTAATTTACCAACGGGATCTGGCAAGAGTGTAATTTTCAAGCTGCTCCATTGTATGATTGGTCTTAGATTTCTGCTTGAACGAAGCATGGAGGTGTTTCCTACCTCCATGAACGAAGTAACCGACTGCAAACATGAGAAAGCGCTGATTATTGTCGTCGTGCCATTGAAAGCTCTGGCCGTTGATCAGTTACATCGTGCTGAACATCTGGGACTGAAATTGGCAGAGATAACGTCTGATATTAAATTCCAGATCACATTTTTGGAACAATCCGAAGATTTCTCAATCATTTTTGCCAGTCCAGAATCACTCTGCTCAGAACGTTAAAGGGACACATTGCCTTCAAATGTCATGAAATTTTGCTGTTTGAAAATGTTTCTTATCTTTTATAAGAGTTGTTCATGCAAAAAAAACACGTATAATGTGTTGTCATTAGTGAGTAGTGATTACAAAACAAAAATCTGACCCGCGAAACATAGACTTATTTCCAGTAGTAAATACCACCGTCTAAACAATGCGCAAAATACGCTGTAAGAGTCTTTAGGCTGGCGCCGCAGCCAGTGGCCTTGTAAACCTATCAGATGATTGCCAGGTACCATTCTCTACCTCGCGACACATATCGCCAGTGCTGCGCGCCGTGCCACAGAACATCAACAGAACGTACTTCAACCAACTGCGACTGGAAATACGACTGGTGAACACGGTCCGCCATTTTGTGGAGTCAAAAATTTGGTTCTACAAAATGGCGGACCGTTATTTGTCACGAAATTTAACAAAAACCACGCAATTTGAAGGGATAGTTATGTGAATCTTTATATTCTACTTTTAAAAAAGCTTCCCAACCATATCCATTTCAGTTTTATAGCCCAAATCGCAAAATCCAAAGCAATGTGTCCCTTTAACTGACTAGTAAGTTATTACATTTTCAAAGTGAACAAAGAAACAGGAGCGGGATTCGAACCTGCGACCTCCGGGTTACCGTACCGGCGCTCTACCAAATGAGTTATCTTGCCCTATGTTGGCGGTCTCCCAAATTGTCAGTATCTTTGTTCGGGTGGGCGCTAGTCAGAAGTCATAAACCCAGAATGCCGTATAGCCAGGGATCACACCTAATTTTACGATACAACCTGGGAAGCGACATTGTGGGGATCACTCAATGAGGATACGACTTTTTAACTTACAATTCGTCAAACAATCCACAAGGGAAACTGACTAGGTAAATTTGAATACATTTTCAAAGTGAACAAAGAAACAGGAGCGGGATTCGAACCTGCGACCTTCCCAACTATTAATAGTTTGTCGTGATAATGCCCTCTCGTGGCGGCCGGTTATCGCGTATATACGTAACAACGTCTTGAACCAAGACTAGTACTGGCTACGCTCCGATCCGGACCAGTCAGCAGATTTGTTTCCGTACGTAGGCGGGTGAAGCAATTTTCATGAATAACTCAATGGTTGCATTGATCACTGCACAGCTAGCACTTAGGTTCTCGGTCTCTTTTTCCCCCTTAAATAAAAAATATCCCAAAGATATACCCAAAAAAATGGGTATATACGCAGGTGGATTCTAACTAGGGACCTTTTGATTCATAGCCCATCCCACTATCCACTAGACTAGTGTGTAGCAGCTCGACAAAAGCCGTTTTTAAACATTATTGAATGTAACTATACAGGGTGGATAAAAAAAACCGAAACCGAGATATTATTGCTAATTGTAACAGAAGTAGGGCACATGTGAATCAAAGGAAGATATCCTCTGTTAGGGTTGAATCTCCTCTTTAAAATGACACCCTAATATGTCATTACAGTAAAGGTTGACTGAGCAGTGACCAATTTTATGAAAAGGGTCTATTTAGGGAATTGCGCCACTTTTTAATTGTGGTTTTTGTGGTGTCATTTGTCACAGAGTGAAAGGCAGTGGCGTATCTAGCGGGGGGGGGGGGGGGGGGGGGCAGGGGGAAACCCCCCCCCCGGCGGCATTTAAGGCGTCATAAAAAACAAAAAGAAATAGTGTTTTCAGACGATTTTAAGACGATTCATCAGACGTTGTTTGCACTCCCTGGCACAAAAAGCTGGATACGCTACTGGTGAAAGGCTACGGTTGCCAATCAAGCCAGGTGGGGAAAAAAGAGATTTCACCATTCGCGCAGTGTTATTTACATAATTAAACATGCCCCTCAACATGTCCTCCATTTTCCCCGACACAAATCTGAGCACGGCGTCGCATGCCCATCACTGCCGAGCGAATCACACCAGGTTGCCCGAGTAGGATGTCGAGTTCTCGGACAATCCGCTCCCTCAAGTCTTGAATATCCTGTGGTGGCGTAACAAAGACCATGTCTTTTAAATAACCCCAGAGAAAGAAATTCACATGTGCCCTATACTTCTGTTACAATAGATCCGGGGATCTCGGGGTCCATTCCACGTTGTGGTTCAGAGCAATGATTGTTTCTCCAAACGGTTCCGCCAATCGCTCTCTTACGATGATGCGGCGATGAGCAGGTGCCCTGTCTTGGGCCCACCACAACCGACGAAAAATACCTCCTTGCTGTCTTTCGAAATGTTGCTCTAACTGGGGTACAATCAAGTCATTGATCATTTGAAGATAGCCTTCTCCATTCAAATTTCCTTCAAAAAAGTAAGGACCAAGCAGAATCCCATTCCCAGAAAGTCTAATCCACAGTGATAATTTCTCACGATTCAAACTTTTGTCAAAAGTGAAATCCGCCGGTGGATGATGCAATGGTGCGTACTGGCGGACGTTCTGCGTGTTCACGGCTCCGTTCATGCAGAAGGCAGCCTCATCTCCGATGATGAGATTTTCAAAAAATATGTTTGGACGGTCAAGTATCCATTTACAAAACCTAAGACGCCTCGGACGATCACCACGAAGCAGTTGATGTCGTCTCACAATTCTGTAAGTTACCACCGGACATCCAGCCTCACAATTCTGTTGAATGTGGCTGGGGGCAGTCCTAGACCATTTCGTCTCTGGCTGATGCGTTCTCCCTGTTGCAGGGCCTGCTGGACCGCATTGATGTTTTCGGGTGAGCGCCCAGTTCTTCGTCGCCCAGATCTTCTCTTGTTTAAGTTTAAGCTGGTTCCCTAACGCTGGTACTTGCGAACATTGCGCCAAATCGTTGCCTTAGCTGGAGGAGGACATTCAGGAAAGTTTTCAGCAAAAGCATCTGCCTTGCTGAAGGCTCCCCGTCTCCAACCACTTCGACACAACAAAAACTCGCTGTTCTTTTGTAAGCTGCATTCTCATGTAAGCCTGAATGTGTTTTAAGAAACTGCAAGCTTTTCCTCACCCACTTGTTAATTTTAAGAAGGTTATGTAATGGTTAAGGCCAATGAATGCCACTAAAGAAAGTGGCGCAATTCTCTAAATAGACCCTTTCATAAAACTGGGCACTGCTCAGTCAACCGTGAATGTAATGACATGATCAGGTTGTCATTTTAAAGAGGAGATTCAACCCTAACAAAGGATATCTCCCTTTGATTCACATGTGCCCTACTTCTGTTACAATTAGCAATAATATCTCGGTTTCGTTGGGTTTTTTATCCACCCTGTATAGTTGACTAAATAATAACAATGTTGTGACGTTCTGTTCTATTATAATGAATAAACATAACTTTCTCATAAAAACAACTGAATTATTCATGATTATTGCTTCACCCGCCTTCAGAAAAAAATAAGCGACCGGTCGCTCGGCCATCAGAACTTCCGTAATGTAGATCAGTCGCCCTCAACGTCCACCGCGATGCAAATTAATGGTAAAGGCGCCTAGCCATAATAAGGCCCCCCCCCCCCCCCCCCCCCAAACAAAAAAATTTGTTGTGTTGCCCTCGGACCGATCGACCGTAAAAATCGATAGAATCAGGGTTGGCGTTTTTTGTTTTTTTGCAAGTGTTGTATTTGATGTACCAGTTCTTTACATTATGCGTATTTTTTCATGTAAAATATGAAACCGGGTATTCGTCCAACGTTTAGGTTAACACGCCCAGGTGAGCGTCGCGCTCGCCAAAGCTCCATTCGGGATGAAGCCTATTATTAGTAGCCTAGCTAAAAACACGAAACTTTGGGTCTAGCAAGAAAAACAAGGACAGCGCATGTGAAAAAGCTATGTGCATACAACCATGGAGGAAGAAACAACCAATTCAATTTCTTTTAGACATAAAATTGTACCCGAAGAGTCATATCGAATCGGCAAAAACTTTGTCGTACATCTCTCGATGTTTACCGTACAACAACCGAGAGTGAAAAGCAACTAACTTGCTTCTTCTTCGAATTGGTCACATGACGGCATGGCTTTACCTCATCCACAGGGCTTACTTTATTTTCAACCTCGTTTCCAATAGTATTAGATGAGCAGGCAGTGTATGTTGGGAGCGTACTGCTCGACACCATGGGGACGAGGTTGCGGCAGCATTTTGTTGTACTGTAGTAGGCGCCATCACCGTGACACTTTTTATTTAAAAAAAACTTGGGCCTTTTCGAATCCTGGCTTCGTATTCATCTTAGGTTGATACGAAGCCAAAAGTTAGAATACTTCCATTGCTTCTCGGTGATTCAAGTAGTCGGAGGCGAAGCCGAAAAAATAAACCTTTTACGACCGACCGACCCTCTTTTAAAATTGTACCTGTCCAAGGGCAGCACAACAATTGTTTTGGGCCTTATACGGTGGGACGTACATACGCAGGGCCACAGACATGACCGAGCTCTAAATAAGAAAATATCTCTCGCTGATACTAAAATCTGTGATATTATATTCCTATCAGTTACAGACCACAAAAAGCTGTATGGAATACTCTTTCCGTACATATACATTTCACCTGGAAGTTCCTTTCAATGGCTGAACTATATGCGGCGATTGTCAAATTCTGCGTAAAAAATACGTATCCACTAGGGCCATCGGAATGCTCGGAAGACCTCGAGAATTCATTGCATTATATACCCAGCCCTATAACGCATGCGTACGTATATTAAAAGTATTATAGAGGGCGCTCAACAATGAATCCATTCGGATGTAGTTTTGGAGGGAAACAAATTCGCTTCCGGGCCACTTTTACCTGACTTTTTTTTTAGCAAAAGTTGTTAAGATTATATAATGGAGAATATGTAGCCATTATTTTTAGCCATTATTTTAGCCATGTTTGTGCACCAATTTCAACGATCAAAAAATAATACACGGTTTCATTACTGGACATGAACAAAGTATGGCACTGAATATTATATTTCTTGAAAAAATGTGTGCGTTTAGGCCACCAAAAAGGATTTGGGCACAATTTAGTATGTCATTCAGTGATCAATTGTTTCCTGCTGGCTGTGGCCATTTAACCTGTAATAAACTCCCCCCAAGGGGATTAGATGTTGAGATGGAAAGAGTTGAAATCCCAGGGCTCCGGGAAATATTCCGGTTTTCTCTTAAAAGAGGGTTTCAGTTCTATGACATGAATTTTATCTTTTTTCTTCTTATTGCATTTTTCAGGAAAGTTTTTTATGCCAACAAGTAGACCCAGCAGATTTTTAATATCGGCGCCGGTATTTTTTTTACGGACGTTGCGCTTCCTGCAAATATAGTGACCCGAAGCGGAGCCAGCGAAGCGAGCGGAGCGTCTAACGGCGTGGGGCCGGGGCCGGCCCGCTGCATGTAACGCGTACCTGGAATGCTATGCGAAACAAAGGTTTCTCTTTTTTTATGTTTGTCACCCAACCAATTAAGACAGAATGTGAAAACAAAAGAAACTCAAACGTTACTGCTTAAAACTGCTTAAAGCGTATTGGGGTGGCACTGCCACCCCAATACGCTCCACAAGTTTATTTTGCCACCCCTGTTCCGCCGCCCTTGTCATTATGACTAGCCACTCATTATGACTAGCCACTCATATCTCCTTGTGTTGTCTATTAGTTATGTTTGTTCCGAAAGTAACCAAACAAAACACAACACTTATGAAAACAACATATGCAACAAAGTTCTAAAAACGGGCCTGATGTCAAGGGTTGGCTGATTCAAGCCACCGTAGAATTGGTCCCCTGTAAACCTTTCGAGAAACCCGACGCATTTCAGTTTTTGCGCATGCGCCAAATAATGCGAGACGCCATCATAAAGCCCAAGAACGTCGTGCGTGAGAGGTTGTTGTTTGCTAGAGTGGCGTCGAAGAATTTTGTTTTAATTCAGCATTCTTTGCCTGCAATCGTAAGTCCATTTTGAAGTCTACATTTTGTGTACGTATACCCCTTTTTGGAATGGTGATTTCCAGCTGCAGGTATTCTGTTTAGAACTTCGCATTAGTCTTATTTTTCAGAATTCAGTCCGCAAATTCCCGGAGTGAACATCAACATGGCTGCATGGTGAATGAACGCGTGGTAGGCCTAAGGCTAAGCGGGGTCATGCTAATTAGCGTCAACAAAGCGCCAAAAACTTGTAAAAGCACTGTTAAGCTTAAACATGTTATTCACAATATTTAGTGGGCTCCTATGATTATTTAAAAGTATCATTAACGTTAGTATTTAAAAGTAGGCCTATATTAAAATTTGTGATTTAACGTTAGACTGGTTCCCGGTCCATACGCATTCTACATTCCACAAAGAGTGATGATAATGTGTAGGGACCGGGAGCCAGTCTACGCCCAAAGCCGGGTGCCCGATTAGTTGTATGCTCAATTGCTCGAGTACACGTCTGGGCACCGATTGCAGCTGGTATTCCGCACACGTTGTCGCTTTTCAGCTGTGCGTATGTTACAGCCGTTTCGTTCCGTGTGCGTTTCACTAATGGTAGGCAGATTCACGCTAACCGTCGTTGGCGACGCTATTTGCGGAACTGATTTTCTGTGACCGGCCGAAAGTTCATCGACTCCCGACCGTACTCGTGAAAAATGCTCAGTGCCCGCATGCACCTAGTCTAGGTTCCAAGACGTTCTTAGCGGTGCGACGTATAGCGCGCACGGCCGGCCGACAGCGCCCTCTCGCCAAGGCGTGTGTTTGTGTTTGTGTAGCTAGAGGGTGCTGCCATGCCGTGCGCGCTGTACGTCGCACCGCGCTAAGGACGTCTTGGAACCAAGACTAGCATGCACCGCGCGACAACCTGTTTATGCCGGCGACTGTTTCGTGAAGAATTTCCTACCTCATGACGCGCGTGAAACCTCGAATCAATATACTACACATGCTACATGTATAACTCTATGATCTACACACGAACACGTACAGCGACCGTTTTACCACTCGCGAAGCAGTCGCCGGCAGGTTGTCGGGCGGTGCATGCGGGCGCTGCGCATCAGGGTGACGTACGTCATGCAAGATGGAGGAGTCACTTTTTGAACTTCAAAACGGCGAAAAGACATGTTCTGCGGGGGTCTCTGGGAAATAAACGGTAAAATTTCACGTTTTATTTGGATGTTAAGTAAACCTTGGTACATTTATCTGATCACGGAACTCCACTTGGTCAGGTGGTGGCGTATCTAGTATTTTGGTGGCCGTTGTAAGGTTGAATTCTGATGTTTTTTGGGGGGATTTTTTTTTTGGCCATTCTCTATCGCACAATCGACTTGGACCCTACTATCGCCAGATCATGTCCAAATGTTAAAAAAGGCGATATGAAGGGTCCAAGTTACTCGGACTAGAAAAACGCATAGGCGGAGTAATTACTATTTCCTGGTTACGGTGATGAGGCTTCAAAGTTTTTCTGGTCGCCATTTTATTGATCAGGGATTTCTGCAGTCAATATAAAAAATCATTTTTATTTAATCTTTTATTGGCAAATAATTGTTGTTTGTTAATTAAAATTTTTGGTCATTTGGTGTACAATTTCAGCCTAAAAAGTTGTGACGCATTAACTACATACCTGTACATGTATCAAGGAAACTTGCTCTCTGCAAATTGCCTCATTTTGTTTTCATCAATTTGTTAGGAATACAAAAATAATTTACAATTAAACACAACAATTATTTGCCAATAAATAATTAAATAAAACGAAAATATAAGCTTATCTCAAGTATGAATCCCAAGCATCGACAGGAATACTACAGCGCGTGTTTGCGCTCACCGAATACGCAAACTGTTTTCCAATGGACTTTACATTCAGTCTTGAATTTAGCGTAGTTCGTGCTACATACGTACATGTTCACACACACACAAAAGTACACTTGATCATGACGGACTAGAACATATCTATGGAACGCAGTCTACGGAACGTAGTGAGAATTTAGTTGCACGTTGGCACGCTGCTTATACAGTGCCCGCGCAATGTGTAAATCGAATCGTTGTACTTCTTGACATATTCTCTATACGTCATGGCCTGCATTCCGTCAAATAGTCACAGGCCATGTGTAGCTGGCTGGCGGATGTATACACGGCGCAGTAAGTATCGTGCATCCTCTTAACTGACTTTTGTTTTTTTGCATTATAAATGCATGCATTATTGCACAAATCAACAAAACGAACAAAATTTGGTTTGTCCTGTTTTATAAAATTGCATTGGATATCAAATTCCACCCGTGCGATTTGTACCGTTTATCCGGAACAGTTTTTGTTGAGTGAATGTTTTTAAGATGAACACAATGTGGTTTTTCCATTAGCGACACTAGATCATCGACAGATTACCCCTTATGTTGGAATTTTACCCTCAAAGTTAGACAAGGAAATCGTGTCAAAATTTACCAAAATTCAGCTGGCCGTATTTAAACAAGGAAAGGTCTTCTGTCGTTAATTTCTTTTTTTATCCACTGCAGAAATCCCTGATCAATAAAATGGCGACCAGAAAAACTTTGAAGCCTCATCACCGTAACCAGGAAATAGTGATTACTCCGCCAATGTGTTTTTCACGAGTATGGTCGGGAGTCAAGGAACTTTTGGCTGGTCACTAGCGCGCGACAGAAAATCAGTTCCGCAAATAGCGCCGCCAACGACGGTTCGCGTGAATCTGCCTAATTTTATGATGTATATTCAATGAAATTGTTATTTTTCATACAAAGATTTCTTCAAAGTGGAAGCAAACCTAATGAAAACTAGAGCACCAAATATTGGCCCTAAAATATTGTCTGAGTTTTGCCATCGTGGTTTTTTTCTTTCAGCCCCAAAAAAACTAGACAAATTGAATACATTTGATTTTTTCCTGTATTTATTAACACATATACAAAGTAAAAAAAATCATTAATCTAGTTAAACTGCATTTTAATCATGCTAAATAAAGCAGAGAACTGTCTATACCCAAATGTGGCACTGTACCTTGCATTTAGCCATATGTATTTCTTCTGCATATGTGGTCATTGGCCTTCATTCTTTTTTCCCCCATTCCTCAGGGAAATGAGCCGTGTATACATTGGACGCCTGAGCTATCAGGCGAGGGAGAGGGATATTGAACGGTTTTTCAGAGGTTTTGGCACCATTCGAGAGATAAACCTCAAGAATGGCTTTGGTTTTGTGGTAAGTTTAATAGCTGACCTATTTCTAACTTTGTAAGTTTCAAGCGTACCTCAAACTCCATCAGTTGAAGTACCCAATGTTTGATTTTTCTGGGGGGCCAGCCATAAACCATGTGATCCATAATGCATTGGATTGTGGATCTGCAAGTAAGCCCAAGTTTTGTGGCCTTTGTCAAAATGGGCACAAACTAATCCCCAAAATTCAGTTTTATACAAAGAGCAAAGCTTTTTTTGTGCGAGTTCATACAAGCATTGCTACATTGTGTGAAACAGAATAAAGTAAAGTTTAATCAAATTTTTTTTAATTTTTTTTATAGGAATTTGACGACAGCAGGGATGCAGAAGATGCTGTGTACGAATTGAATGGGAGGGAACTCTGTGGAGACAGGTAAGGATTTTTAGAAGCCATCAACCCTAACTTCCTCGATCATTTTTCCTCCAAGTAACCTGAATCCTCCAACATACTCTGATTTCAAAGTGTTAAAGCTGATGTAACCCGAGTCCTTAAATCCTCTCATGGGGACCACTGCATGAATCCTCCAAAATCCTCTTGGGGTTTTGGTAAACACCCTAGTAACCTCAATCCAAAATCAACCAGCATCAGATTGGGCCTGATGACCTGAATCCTCCATTTTCCCCTCCAGAGGCAAAATCCTCTTATGCTTCAAATTCCTCTATTTGGCAAAGATGATTTTGGAGGATTTGGGAAGGTTAGGGTTAACCCTAACCCCCTAGACCCTTTTTGCTAGGAACCATCCTCGGTTCTCCATGGAAATCCTCCGATTGCCCTGCCCCCCAAAAAATGCATTCATCCTCAATACTCCAAAATCCTCCTGTGCTTTAATCACCATTCCACCCTCAATCCTCCAAAAATCCCCCCTGTGCTTCAATCACTATTCACCCACCAAAATCCTCCTCCTTTTGAAACACCATTCATCCTCAATCCTCCAAAATTCTCCTCGCTTGAAACACCATTCATCCTCAATCCTTAAAAATCCTCCAAAACTGTTAGGGTTAAAGGTTTATTTACAATATGTTAGACATTAAGACTTTAAGCATCTGCCCATTGACAAACCATCCCATTTGGGTCATTCCACCAGGTTGGGACAGTGTGTGACATTTATCCATATCTTTAAAAGTACTATTACATTTGATTCAGTTATTTCATGTAACATCTGTCTTTGGGTGGGAAATATTTTAGAAAATTTTAAATCATGTAAATTATATTTTACAAAAAATATGATTTTAAAAATGTGTCAGTTTGACATAACCAGTTTGACGTAACATGGACACGTCCATATTTCCATTTTTGTGTTTTTTCAACACTTTAAATATAAATATGGGAAATTCACCATGTGTACTAAATAGAAGATGTACTATGAAACACAAGAACACTTTTTTATGGTAGTCAGTGTCCAAATATAGCAGACAGCAAGAACAGACGTGAGAGTGGACATAACATGGACACTGTCCACTGTTACGTCCACACATTCATGTTTTTTTTGTTCTTGCTGTTTCTGAGCTATTTGGACACTGGTAACCATAACAAAAAGTGTTTTCTTGTAGCATTGAGTGTCTTTTAGTTAGTACATATAGTAAGTCAGGGCTTGAAATGAACGACGGCCAGTGCCGTCGTTGCCTTCTTACTGGCCGAGGTGCCCCACAAAAAATCTCCGTATTCACGGCCAGTTTTGCCTTGCCCCATATTTACCTTGGCCGCCGTGCCCTTTTTGCAAAAACACAGCCACTACAATCATTATATCATTTGTTTTTCGATGTCATGCCAGCCCTTCATAAAATCTCGCTGCACAACACGTTGGCGATCGTATAGAATCACATACACACAATACGTGCAGCATATGCACATACTTTGCACACAAACTGAATCTGGTCCAGTTTCGGAGTATGCCGATACTTCAAGCATCAACACCCCCACCGCAAGATTAAATGTGTGTATTCGTACGTACACACAAATCAGCAGGAGTATGTACATGTACGGCAACGTTTACGTGCAGTCAGCTGACTTTCTTTTTCTCAGTACTTGCATGTATGCGCCTCACAATACGCATCGATGTTCGTGTACGAGGAAACGCGCCCTGTAGGCGGCGCTATGAAGCACGCCTTCGGCGCGCTACATACAGTAACTTCATGAACTTTGGTCACAACCGCGGTGTTCCGATTGTCAAAAGTTTCAATGAATAATTAGGCTAAACAATTCGATAGAGAAAGAAGATTTCTGCACGTTAATTCACAGAACTTGATCTATTTTGTCTGTATGCATTTTCCGTGTTCATGAATTTATTTCGAGGTTGTACCGCTCGTACACCACAGCGTGTTTCCCCGACATTTCCTGCCGCAACACGAGGTTCATCGCCAGCCACACAAAGTGCATCACGCACGCTTACCACCGTACGATAAACGGACAGTGTTGGCCAGTTTCCCATCGTGGTTAGCGTTGTGCATAGTGATCTGTACGACCTAAATTCTCCATGATTTTTAAGAATTATCCACCGTAAATATTTTTGACATTAATTAAGGCAAGTTTTGATCATTTTTTTGGGCAATTTTTTGTTATAGCTTTCGTAGCGTAAACGGAAATAGTTTAGGCTGAAATTCACATATAATTGAATACCCATGTGATCGGAAGCAGTATGTTTTTGGCCTCAGTCTTACTCTTACTCTTTAGTTAAATACGTTTTGAACGAAAAAAAATCAACAATGCCGCGCCCTCCGTGCCCTTTCTGCAGATATAATTTGGCCTTGGTGCCCTACTTACTGGCCTTGGTGCCCTCCATAATTTTGCTTTATTCAAGGCCAAAGTGGCCTTGCCCTAACAATTACCAAATTCAAGGCCTGGTAAGTTGCATAATTATTTATTTAATGACGAAAAATTAAGGCAGTCTGGACGTAACATTTAGTACTGACATGGTGTGACATGAAAATGCACATTTCCATTTTGTAACATTTTCAACATTTATATAAATAACGAGACCTAAGATGTGTTTGTGGACAAACACAGAGCTGTTTCGTTTCGTAATTGGTACGTGAAGTATGAACGATCGAGGATTTGGAAAGAACTTTGAAATCATGCGAAACGATTAAGGTGAAGTTTAATTCCGTTTTCAAAACGATTAGAAATAAGTGATGAGAAAAGATGACGTCACGTGATCCTTCATGACGTCATCATGACGTCATCATTTATTTTTAACTTTTGCATATGTTGGCCAACCAATTTAGCAACTTTGAAGTTAATCGGACCTACGGTTCTCGAGATATGGGCCCTTCAAAAATGCACCTTTAAGATGATGTCATCATGACATCATAATTTATTTTCATGTTTTATACATACTGCCTGACCAACAAACTAACTTTGAAATTATTCGGACCTACGGTTCTCTAGATATGGGCCATTGAAAAATGCACCTTTGAGATGTCGTCACGTGACCCCTGATGACGTCATCATGACGTCACGATTTATTTTCATGTTTTACAAATACTGCCCCACAACCAATTCAGCAACTTTGAAATGAATCGGACCTACGGTTCTCTAGATATGAGCCATTCAATAATGCACCTTTAAGATATGCACCTTTAAGATGACGTCACGTGACCTCTGTGTGCCAAGTTTCAAGTCGATCGGATTTACCAAAGTGCCCAAATGCCCTGTTGGAAAAAAGACGTGCACAAACCCTATGGGAGAGGAGTCTGAAAATGGGAAACCCGAGAGAAGAAAAAAACTGAGATTTGTACGCGGACCGCCACAACATACTCATGGTTACTGCCTTCCCAGAATTCCTTTGTTATCATATTGTTTTTGACCTAACATTTGAAATGGGCATATTTTGAGAATGGAGTGAGCTACGATCACGAAAAGTTGGAATTAGTACACGAAAATACAATGGATAAAACTTCGAGGTTTTTTTCATACGCGGTTGCTAAATATACTAAATTCTAGATTGAATTTAATGACCTCCAGATGACGTCACGAAAATTTCACGCCCTCAGATACATTTTGGGCACCCAACAAAGACTTTGCAACAGAGAGAAATAACGCCACTGCTTTGGTTTTTCAGATATGGGTTCCACAAAATTGACTAATTAATATTCAAGAAGGTCATAACTTGACAACTGCTGACGTCATCATGACGTCATTGTTATATGCACATCAGCGAATGATGATAAATTATTGTTGTACTTCTCAGTCTGATTGAAGAAAGTTAAAGACGAAAAGAGGCGACGAGAATTAAAACGTGCGTTATACGAATGGACCGGTGTTGACAAAAAATAAAAAAATAAAAAAAATCTTAACGAAATCAAGAGCTGTTTCGGCTGAAATGCCGAAACAGCTGATTATGTAAACTCACTCTGTATACTAATTACAAAACAAACTGCAACACAAAAAACATTTGTTATGATATTCAATATCCAAATGCAGCACAACAGCAGAAATATGTATGGTCATGGTCTATCATGGTGTCCATGTTACGTATGCACCGATTCTTCAAATTCTTGCTATTTCTGCTATATTTGGACACTGACTGCCGTAAAAAGGTGTTTCATTGTTGCATAGTGTCTTTTAATTATTGTACGTAATGAATTTTCCATATTTATTTATTTCTTTATTAAAGTGTTGAAAAACCACACAAAATTTAAATGTTGGACACGGGTGTCCATGTTACGTCTATTTTACATACAAAAAAACACACTTTTTATCATATTTTTGTTAAAATATAACTTACATGATTGAAAACTTTCTCAAGTAATATCACACCCAAGGACGGATGTCACATGAAATAACTGAATTAAAATGTAATGATGGTTTTAATGATATGGTAAAAAAACAGTGTCCCAACCTGGTGGAATGACCCATTTATAAACCCATTGATTTTGTATTTCCGAAATTCAACTTTTTGTCAGTTCTCAAGCCAAATGTGGCACTGCCGAACTTAACCGGACTGCAAAATTAAGTTTAATTTTTCTCAGACATGCCAGTGGTCAGTCCCTGTAATGTTTTCATTTCCTGTCCAACCTGAACTGTACCATTGTACATACAAAAGTTCTGAACTTTAACAATCTAAACCTAGACCATGTTGTGTGTTTCCCCCTCCCTTTTATCCACCCTGAATTCAACAAATTCATTCCTCTGCAGGACTCAAATTTGGGGGGGGGGTGGGGGGTGGGGGGTAAGGAGGGGAACCCACTAGAGCTCGGGGCTAGTAGCTCAAGAAATCTAAACCAGAAAGGGGTAACCTCCTTTTTCGACCTTCCTCGATCAGAATTGTTGGCACGCCAACATGTAGTACAAATTTCCGCTGGATCATCACACTTAGCCGGCTAGTAGTATAAGTGATCCACTGTACCAGAGTAATCTGTTCAAGATTAGTGTCTGAGTTATTCTGAGCAAGTGTAACTGCATTTTACAGTTGGTGGTTCCCAGCATGTTGCAGGCATCAAACTTTTGGCCTCAAAGATTCTTTTTTTTTTTATTCAAGGCCACTTTATGATTTTAAAATGGTACCGGAGGCCATCTTTAGGCATTTGAAAGGGTCCAAGGCCATCAAGTACCTGATGAAATGAAAAATGACTATTTAAACTGGTGGACGAATAGTGCCAATTAACATGATTTTCCCGACCAGGTGCTCGACTGCCATTGATAATTTTGATCCCTGATGTTTCAAGTCAAAGAAAATAATCAAGGCAGACTCGATTCATTCAAAGTGGGATTCATTTAAATAATATAAAAAAAAAAAAAATCGTAGCTGGCTGGTCTAGTTTGGTCTTAGAGTCCCACTAGACCAATGCCACAAATAATGGACTATGTCCATAGTCCCAGTGGGAATTTTGAGACCTCTTTGTACGCTATTCTAGAACTTCATGCTATAAGTAGAGAGGGAGGGTTATAATGTTACAACTAAGTGTGATCAAGCTTTTTGATTCCTCGAGTGACAACGGGATACTAATACAATATTTGATTGTTGTGGATAGGGTGATCATCGAGCATGCCCGCGGTCCAGCGAGAGGGAGAGATGATCGCTACGGTGGAAGAGGCATGGACAGGGAAAACAGGAGACCTGGCTGGATTGACAAGTAAGACGATAGATACTCTTATTTTAAAGAAGCTGCTTCTGTTCTCCAGTTTCCATATTGTTGAGCACACTGTCCTCGTGAAGACGAAAAGCCAATTTTGCAGTACTGGGTTCAGTTTAAGGAAAGATTTTTACTTGATACTTGACAGATACGGGGTACCAAAATATAATGTATATATTGTATAATGTACAAAACCCTATGCATTGCAAGCACATCGTAATTTTTCAGGCTGGTGCAGGCAAGCCCAATCAAAATGTACCTTAGTTGAGGTGGGGTTCCATACGTCTGAAAATGTTTGTGACATTTTTAAAATGGGGAAAATAACTGATTTTTGTTACTTACGTTTAGATAACAGGAAGTTATTGGACTTTTTTGAAGGTTATTTATTATTTGTTTTCCACATAGTTTTGGGAAAATTCTCTTTATGGATTTGTTTCAGCGATAACAAGATATCAGCTTGTTATTGCAGTAACCAATCGGGCAAAGGCAAGGTACTTTCCTGGACATGGTTGACTATTGAGAACAAGGTAGAAAGTTGAACCTGGGAATGAGGTTGAGGTGTTATGAACTAGTCGATTCAACCTGATATGCCCACACCTCTATTTTTGACGACCTGGATTTAAGGCTGTTCGATATCCATTTATTTTGAAACCGAAATATCAGCAAAAAATATCGTGATATTCTATTGTCGTGATGGCGTCACTTTTTCCTTTACGGAAGAACGGAACAATGAAAAAAATACTTGAAGGAAGTCACCACGGCATCGTGAGATCGGGCCACCGGGAATGGGCTTGGGCAGACACTAGACCGTGAACTCGGGTCGGATACCGCGGTAGCTTTTTCCGCAGATGTGTATCATAACACACATTTTCTGGATAAATTCAACCTTAAATTCCCTCCTTTACGAAGAAACCATTAAATATTTCTGACATGAACTTTTATTCTTCGTCAGTTGGGCATTGTTCGGCAGAACGTTTGCATTTCGTAAAGTCAAACTACATGGACTACTTTTCTTTAGCGTATTAAAATTCACCGGGCTCCAGAGAGGGACTTGGCCGGGCAAACGACGCTGCTGACCGTACGCACTCTCACTGAGACACGGTAAAAAAATCCACGAGTACGTAGCGTAGCATAACATAGTTAATACACGGCCTGATTTACGACGTTTTTTTTACTCGGTTTAAAAGCCTCACGAACAAGGGAATAAAGATTGCAACATTGCTCCTGGAAAACCTTATACTTTAGGTTCCGTGGTATTATATGGTTGTCCCTGGAAAAAGAAATAAAACATGTTAAAATACACACCAGTTTGTCTTCACTTAACTGGACCGTTACCGCGCGGGCATGGCGGGCCAGCTGCATTACTACTATACTAGCGACCGAATGATCGCGGCCTTATCCCATTTCTTCTGGTAGCTTGGGTTCGAATTGATAGGTAAGAAGCACTCCTATATCTCTGTTTACTTCTTGGAGATCCTCCTCATTCAAATAATGAGTGCGATGAAATAAAACAAATCCTCGGTATCGCTGTCAAAAAAAAAAACCTCGATGCTGAGGCAACCATGCTCAGCAAAAGTAGTCAGATATACAGTGTGTATGATATAGCAGCAAACAGTCGTATGAATCATGCTAGATGGAACCGCTCAAATTTTTAAAATGGGACTATGCCTTTGTGTTATATCAGGGTTCTCCTCACGTACAAACTTGCGTATCGGCCCGATACGCAATTATTTCTGCCCGATACGCAAAAAACCCGCCGATACCCATTTTTTCATCCCCGATACGCACAATAGTACGGCTCGGTATTATCTTACATGATGCAGGTCCATTGCATGGCATAAGGCCTAGCTTGCAATTTTACATGTCCGGCGAAATCTAGACAAAAAAGCAGTAAATCTATCTACATTTTCCGTGTCATACACGACGTACACCGTGCAGATACGTACACATCGCACCGCCATGCACAACGCGTGGCCACACTACATGTATCGGCACCACACACGAGTTCCTCGTGGTCGGTGTCGCCCCAAATCTGAACCTCCGTTGTAGGACAATTCTTCGTGCACGCACCTTCCTGTGCGCGTGCGCGCGTGTGTTCTCTTGGTGCCGGTCGTGTGCTCAATACGCTAAGCAGGGGCAACTTTTATGAGGGTTACAATTTTGCACTACACCATTTGCAGTGCTTACAAGATCGACCCCACGCACGTCAGGTTTTTTTTCATGGCCGTAGTTCTTTGTATTAAAGGCATTTACGATGGGGACGAGATTGTTGGACGTTGCCAAGTCACCACGTTTTTGTCTCGCTCGTGGCGGAAAAGCAATCAAAAATAGGGTCCTTTTTTAAACAATACATAACATCAGCGGTCCGTGCGCGCCGCGCATGGAAACCCATATTACTTGCAACTGATTTTAATGGAAACTATTTTAACCATGGAGGAAGGTTCCTCCATGTTTTAACGAAAGGCCTAATTTTGTAAAATTAATATTAACGTTAGTTTCAATATTTTAATTTTTTAAAACAACACTGATTTATTTACAGCATTCTAAAAAACGGGCTAACCGCCCATCAGGGAACCCCTGGCCAATTTTCTTTTTCACATGAATTTAAAAAAATGATTTTGGCATAAAAAAACAACCGCCCATGGGGGAACCCCTGGCCAATTTTTGGGGTACTTTTCTTGTATTTTTCAGGGTTTTTAAGCTATAGCATGCATAAAACAGTACACCTATTACAAAACATTTTTTTTTTATTGTAGCTTGAAAATGAAACATTTTCTTTATGGCACTCCCAAAAGGGTAAGCTCTGGCAATTTTTTTCTACTTTATTTTTAATGACTTGCATTCACGTTTCAGGAATGCTGTGCTCATTGTGCCGAAAGCACCACATGAGGCAGGGGACTTATGTTGCATATCTGAAACTTGGAATGGCCCATTTTGTGACTAGAATTACTAGTCCAGAAAGGAAAAGTGGTCATTTGATGAAATGTTGATATCCTAAATTAAAAAAAGCCTATTAAATCTCTCATGTTTTTTCCTGAGAAAAAGTACTTGAAAAGCCCAGGAAATGCTCAAAAATGCACCAGAGAGCATCTAAAGTCCAAAATTTTAGAAAACCCCACGCCATGGCTTCGCAAATTGTCAGTCAACCACAAAATAAATCCCCCACAGTTTTGAAAAATCCTGGGGAGAACCCTGTATATATTAGTACACTCTACACTTTCAAATATATTTTAGAAAAATGCCGTTCAGCACTGAACTTCCTCTTTAAAGCAACAATTGCCATAACCTCGCGTTTTAATCTCTGGGTTGGACTTGTAAATTTCAACCCGGGTCGCACACTCTAGTCGAATCGAAAATCATCTCAACCCGGATTGAAATTAGATTTATCGGCATCCACCGTGTCAAAAAAATGGTGTGAACGGGCCCATAGTGTGAATGCATGGGCCACAAGCCATACCTGGGTTGAACGCATTTACGTAGTGGCCGGTTCGTGAAAAGAAGTGAACGTTGCATCTCTTCAATCCGTGTCGAAAACAACCTGGGTTGAACCGGGGCAGATCCGCGTTGGTTTCAACACTGGTTGAAACGGAGACAGCGTGAAAAGGCCTTTTGTCATTCAGGAGAACCACCTTCCTCACTAGGTTACTTTACATGGTGCATCCATAAGTATTCCTCTCTAGTTATTCTTTTTGGGAAGCTTGTTTAAGCTGGTGCAGTATCAGCTGCAAGAATGTACATTTGTACATGCATGTACATGCATGTACAGTTGTGTATAGTTGTACTCAACTGTAATTTTAATCTTGAGTAAAATTTGTGCCAGCCGGCAAGCTTCATTTTCACCCCAAGTGCCGGTCGGTGATTTGGAATACCGGCCGGCACCGGCCAGCGTAGCTACAACAGGCGTGCTTTGCATGCAATTTTTTCCCGACATGCAGTTACAGCTGACGCATAAAAAAAACTTGAGCGGCAAGTTTCGAATATTCAGTCAAACCCAGTTTCGAAGAATCAATTACTAAATTACTTGAAAATGAACAGCCCTAGCACATTCCCACTGGGGACATAGTGATTCCAACAGGAACCATTTCTGTACTAAGCAAAATCTTGTGCTTACCAGCTCCATGAAATTGGCCCATGTTTCCAAACTGTTCCCAGTGAGAACAGCAAGTCTCAAACACTGCAGAGCAAAGTTTGAGACTTTATCTGATAGCCTGGGATTTGTGTATACTTTGGCGCAGAATGCTTATTTCATTAAAAAAAACATTGTACCAAAAACTAAATAGATGAAACGGAGTAAGTGACAAGTTGCATCGTGTTGTCATGCAAAAGAGTGATTATTTCTTTTCCTGTTGGTTACCCTGTTGTACGTAATGGCACTTTTTAGCGTAATTAGGTGACACATGACATTTCTTACACCAGCCAGGCGGTGTATTTAGGGCCAGTTAGACACATTTTTGTTAATTAAGTACATCAATTGTTTGCATAGGAGAACAGGTCTTTGGAAGCACTGTTCGATATGTATTATGGTGACTGGTTTTGTTGTTTTGTTTTTTTTGCTTCAAAAATATGCCACGGCCAAATAGGTTGTAACCTGTTGTGGCTAAGCAAAATTGTGCATAGCAAATGTGTGTGCTTATCTCCATGAAATTGGCCCCTGAAGCTGACTTGGACTCCAGTGCCAGCCTGCAAGGATTAGAATAATCAGTCTCGACATTTTGTTTGTGTAGGCATAGGGTACCGAAGTGCCATTCTGGTTCACAAGCTAATGTCTGTACACACCTGATAGTGCACGTGAACCAGAAACGTGTCGCATATTCATGGACTTGGATTGGGATTTATCGCAGGAATACACAGGGAACATTTACTCTAGCTCTGACCTGGAAATTTAACAACTTGACTATAGCGCTGAGCTAGTTATGGTCAGTGGTCTTGGCACGGATAAATTTTGAGACACTGGTGGCAGCAGACATTTCAGTCCTTTTTACTAGTCCTGAGCATGTGCACGGCTGGTGAGAACAATGGAAAAGGACCGCTATATCTGCTGTCACCAGCATCTCAAAAGTTTCCCATAGGTCTCTCTCAAATGACGTCATTTCTTACAGATTGCCATCGGCATTTTGGGCGTCAAAATTTCGTGACGCGCATTGGCTGCGTCGTATTTTAAAGAAATTTCGAGCAACAATGTGCGCGTGTTTTAGAATATTTTGCACACTGCGCATACACGCACCTGATGGCGTTGAACATGCAGTTGTAATTTTCCTACGAAGATGGCGTCCTATGAGAGATCTATTGACTAAACCTGTTTTGCTAATGCTTTGTATACATATCCCCTGATGACTTGGATGGCTGAACTGATGGAAGAGGGAAAACAAAACCCGCCTGCCCAAATATGATGTAGCGATCCCACATATGCCAACGTAATCTATATTTTCCCTTTGTTCCTTCAGTCATAACGGCTCATCATCTCATTCTGGTCGATCATCTAGGTGAGGCATCTCAAAAATTTTCCCTTCTTCCAATTGAGTAAGAGATAAACATTATATTCTTATGCTAAGCAGAGCCTTAATGCCGGCTCCTTCAAGGATGAGTACGTTGTTACACATCGGTTTCATTATGTGGCCATCCTCAATATTGCAGCTTTGGCCCAATCTTTTGATTTGTTTTCTGTTGCCCAAATCTAGTTCCCCCCCCCCCCCATTGTGCATCCCAAGCATGTTTAAGAAACTATCCAGAAGTTAGCCACAAGTCATACGGGGATATATATACAGATGATCGATGCAATTAAAGCATGCACTACTTATGGTCGGTTCCACTGTTGTTACTGAGTAAATATGTAAACAAATGTAAACGAAACATTGTCTTTATTTTGCAGATACGGCCCACCGGTGCGCACCGACTATCGTGTCGTCGTGGACAATCTGTCGAGTCGCGTCAGTTGGCAGGTAAGTTCGACTTTTTTGAGCAGCCATTGAAAAAGACTTTAGTTTGCATCATAGGCCCGAATATCATTTGAGATTAGTCCACATGAGATAATGTGTTGCTTTCCATACATACCATCCATGCATGACTATTTCTTCCTTTGTCAGATTTATTCCCCAAAGAGTCACTAGGTGTTGAAGGAGGGGGAATGGGAACGACTCGGTTATTCCTTGCACGAAATCTTTTCAATTTTTTTTACCTGTACATGAACCAAATGGCCAACTGACCATTACAATATTGTCCTTTCTTCAGCACTGTTTTAGCGACTGAGGTCAGGATGGCCCCTGGTAAGAGCTGTGAGGGTTGTCTCTAAAGCTATCCGCAGGAAGTTGGTCTCCCCCCTTTAAACCACTAACAAGGGACTTAAAGGGGCTAGGTTCCAGGCAAGACGATGGTCCATCGCTGTGAAGAGCTTGAGGCTCGACAGGGTCCTGGCTGGCCGGCCGGCCGAAGCTGTCGCGCCTTTACCGACCCCCCCTAAAGAGTGCGTTAAAAGAGGCTCGATTCTTGTGGCTGTTCTGGTTGGAAGACCACCTGCTGGCTGTTTCCCAGAGGGACGCTCTATGCGCAAAATCACAGGCCATTCTTTTGGCCATTTGGATTCCATCAACCATATATTTTTTTTTTTCTGGAAGAAAAGCTATCCCGAAGCAAACCGAAATTAAACTTGAGACAAATTTTGAGAAGGGAAAATGTAGTATTTTACTTATTCAACTTTGTGGATGACTTTTGGACATTAAAATTGTTTACCAATCCGAAAATCCAAATGAAAACATGTTTAAAAATAGAAAAATTAAATCACTTTCCAAATTTTGTGGAAATTATTTGAAGACAAAAACAAACAAGTGTCCAAGAAAAAATGCATAATCCTTTTTTTTTCTTTTTTTTTCGTCTTACTCTGATCAGTTTCATATCAAACCATCACCTCTTAAAGAAAACTTGAAATCGAATTGCAGAGGTGCCAAATTTTCTAAAATGATCTGGACACTTGTGCGAGACTGGGGAATTCCTTAGCCTCGACCAAATTTTCAACTGCACTGCCCAATGCTTATTGGGTGTTGCTTGATGGTTCGACTGCCACCACCACTACCGCAGCCCTGGGGCTATAATGTGAGCTGAAGGCTGGCTGGCTGTTATGCTATAAAGACTGAAGCAGGGCTCCCCCCCCTCGTTGGGTGCCCGCCTGTCTGGCTGTTCTCTCATGGGTCTTGTGTTGCAGCCACCTCCCCTTATATCATGATGGCTGGTGAGGGCCTCTGCCGGCTTTATATCCCGGCTTATGGAAGGTACAGTAACTGATAACAAAAAAACAAACCCAGAATCTGGTAGTCTGGAATCGGGTTGAAGAAAGGGCACATTAACAGTCGAAGGGTTTTTGTGTGGAAAAGAATTTGAACCCATTTCCGGAAAGCAGATAGACAAAACTGTCCGAAATTCACAAAGTGGCATGCACTTTATCCAGACTTGACCCCAACAGTATATCCCTGTTGTGGGACGATAAGGTTTGCAGCTTGACCCGATATATCCCACGTATGAGACTGAAAGCTGTAATGAAGATTAGAAAGTTTTGCAGGAAATACCTGTAACATAAATCTGAGTGCCCGGTTGAATGCATCAGCAATTGCAGCTGTAGCATTGTGAAAGTTGAACAATTAAACAATGCTTCATTACCAGACTGATTTGGTTCATACTTTTCCACTTTGTGCCCTTTGCTGTGTTTATGTGCCCTTTTTTTCTCCTGAGGTCCAGGGCTTTTGTGCTTAGGGTCAGTGTAAGGGGTAGAATGCTGACGCTGCCCATGGATGCTGCTCGACTGTCAACTCTCATATGATTACCAGCCAGCTGTCGCCTTTTTTTTCCTTTTTTTCCTTTTCTTTCCACAGACGGTCTTATTCACAAAGTTCTTCATTTATAGCAAAGCTATGCTGATTTACTTGCATGATTCTAGGAGATTATTCAAGGTTTGTTTGTGGTAGCTCACAACCCACAGCACAAAAGGCATTTGCCAAGGATGTCCCACTCGATTAGTTCAGCATTGTGCTGACCTTTTCCTTGAAACATTTGGTCACTCAACATGTATGCTTCGGACATTATAGTGTCAGCTACCGCAAGCCATCTTTGTGTAAGCTTCTAAGTTGTATGGAATGCTTTGTAATAGAATAAAACCCTATGATACAAACTGAAACCAAAATGGACTTGACAGGATGGCCAAGTTGTCTTGTTACTCCAGAACCAATTTGGAATCATTTAGTCACACAATGAACCTCAACAAGCATTATTCCAATTTCTCTAGGTTAAGGTTTCATGGCTCTGTGCTACCGTATCGGCGAAGATTCAGTCCTCAACCCTAACCGTGCCGAATGCATCAAGATCCAACAGCGGGAATTTTTTTTCTAAATCATCAGATGTGTATTGGCTCTAGCTGTAGGACGTTGTATCCAGCATGGTCCTAGTAAAAATACTTGCAATACTTGTGGCAGTGTTCAGGTTGATATAGCATAAAATTCCATGCTCATTAGCATTGTAAGCTTCACGGGTCATTTAAAAATAAAAAATTCATTCTTGTGCAGGGTCACAAAAAAGGCATTTGGCAGGGTTTTTAACTTGAGCAGCTAGAGCCAGGACATCTTATTATCTGACTGTGGATGAACATGTACTTGTTTTGTTTTCCTTATTTGCAATTTATTCGTTCTCTTCCACCGTTCCTTACCTGTTTTTCTTGACCGGCTTTATAAACATGAACTCGAATTTAACCATTTCCCAGCTTGTTTAATGCCACCTCAAGCATGCAGCCCAAGTGTTCGTCCAAACCGTACATGTATTTCTGTAAATTATCCTTGGTTTATTTTCAGATGGCAGAATTGTATTTATCCCCTTCTCAAAGGTCTGAATGTTTTGTTGTGCATGTCGGTGCCTTTATATAATTCGTCTAACTTGCATCTTTTATGGTGTTTGTATTGCTGTTTGAATAGGACCTGAAAGATTACATGCGACAATCTGGTGAGGTAACATTCGCTGATGCTCACAAACAGCGCAAAAATGAAGGGTAAGTTTGTTTTTTCCCATCAAACCTATCCCCCCCCCCCAACACCATTCAACATCCATCAGAAGATTTTGAAGGATTAACCCCCTCCCCTGGGGCAAATTTCACGGAGCTGCTAAGCACAAAAATTTGCTTAGCACCAACAAATCTTGCTTGGTTAATACAAGTTACCAGCCAAAAGGCCATGGGATTTTCATGCTAAGCAAACAACAGCTGAATGCCAGTCACAAGCAATATACAACACGTGGGAATCTGGTTGGTAATCTCATTTTTATCAAGGAAGATTTTTCATGCTAAGCAAATTTGTGTGCTTAGCAGCTCCGTGAAATTGGCCCCCAGGTCTGTTCTGAGAAGAAAGTTTCATGTCATGTGTATTAAACTTCAAAACCCCAGCAGATGTTCTAATACGAAGGGTTTGAAGTTAAAAACCTGTACTGTGTGGAGTCCTGCAGTGTTGACTGTACTGTGAAGTTTGAATCTACTGGTGGGATGGCAAAAACATTCTACTGGCAAGATCCCCCCTGCCATATTCCTTCTTTCCCCACAAATCCCTGCAGTGTTCTGAAGGGCCCACACAACTCAATCTTATTGCAGCGTGAAGTTTTCAGGAAGTCCCCATTATTAGAATGTGAAATCGACTGACGATGAGAGTGAATGAGTTTCACTTTTTGCAGTTAAAGTGAGACATTCCAATTAGCAGTGTTGATGTATAGGGCAATCATCGCACTTCACATTTTTTTTTTCAAACGTTTTCCTCCATTCATTTGTGGGTGGAGTCCCATTGAATTTAAGTATTCAGCCAGAGCACAGACATACTACCTTTTGTAAAGAAGGGATTACAAATTGTATTACTCCATCTTTACCATGTTAGTAGCTAACGAGAGGCATGGCAATTTTTTTATGTAACTACAAGAATCTTAACCCTTGACCCTAACTGTCCCAAATCCTCTAATTTTAATATGATTTTACTGGCACCGTTGGGGTTAATGCGAGGCCATGGACCAGGATTTTCGCAAACAAAATTTTCATCCAAAATGCCTTTTTGGCTGTTTCGGAAGTTTTCCGAAACAGCCTTTGTTTTCGTTAAGATTTTTTTTTTTTTCTTTTTTTTTTCTTTTTCTCTTTCAGACTATTGCCCATAGCATTTGTACACGTTTTCCTTTTTACCGGCACTTTGGCTACTTGTATGCAGCCGATTGTCTTTAAACTTAGCAAACACTTAAAGCAACTGCTCAGAATGTGTGCCGAACTTTTACGTCATGATGACGTCATCACGTGATTTTTTATGAATTTTTGAATTTTGAAAATCGTAACATTTGTTTCAATATATCTAGCGAACAAAACAAGATATTTTCAAAATTCTTTTTGTTATAGCTTTGGTATGTCTCAAAGATATGCCCTAAAAGGCGAAAATTGTGTGACGTCATGATGACGTCATCAAAAATGTTTTTTTTTTAACGCATGTAAGGGTCAATCCGATTACAAAAATATATATATTGAATTTTCCTCTCCCTAATTCCAAAATGTCATGATCGTGGCTCACTCAAGTAAGAAATAACAGCCATTTCAAAATTTAGACCAAATTCAATATAACACAAAGGAATTCTGGGAAGGGCAGATAACCATGGCTCAAATGTGCATGCTGTTTATAAAAAGGGTTGATTTGTAGTCTTTTTTCAAGTCGCTAGACTATTGCCCATAGCATTTGTAAACGTTTCCTTTCTTACCGGCCACTTTGGCTACTTTTAAACTTGACAGACACTTACCCCAACTGCTCACAATGTGTGCCGAATTTTACGTCATGATGACGTCATCACATGTCACGTGACGTCATCTTAAAGGGGCATTTTTTGAAGCCATATATCTACAAAAGTACAAGTCCGATTAAGTTGGAACGTGATATCTAGGTATGCCACCGGGTGTTATAGATGAAAATTGACATGCCGTTATGATTAAGTCAAAACATGTCACGTGACGTCATCTTAAAGGGGCAGTTTTTGAAGCCATTTATCTGCAAAAGTACAAATTCGATTAAGTTGAAAACAAATATCCAGGTAGCCCAGTAGGTTTATAAATACAAATTGACATGACGTTATGATGACGTCATCACATGTTACGTGACGTCATCTTAAAGGGGCAGTTTTTGAAGCCACATATAAACAAAAGTACAAGTTCGATTAAGTTGAAATGTAATATCCAGGCAGGTCTGCAGGTTCATAGATGAAAATTGACATGACATTATGACTTCATCACATGTCACGTGACGTCATCTTAAAGGGGCAGTTTTTGAAGCCATATATATACAAAAGTACAAGTCCGATTAAGTTGAAAAGGTAGGTCAGCAAGTTTATAGATGAAAATTTATGTGACTTTATGATGACGTCATCACATGTCACTATTACAAACAACTTTAATTAATTTCAAAATTAACAAAGAAAATTGGCAGTAGTGCGATTGTTTGACAAACTTTAATTGTTGTATTCACATTTCACATCCAAACTAAAAAAAAAAAACGAAACAGCCCTGTGTTTGTCCACAAACACCAACCTCATGCCTCTAGGTTTTTTTTTTTTTTTTTTTTTTTTTTTTTTTTTTTTTTTTTTGTCTGATGGAATTGGGATTTTAGTGACAGGGTTCACTTAACGCCTTAAATTTTAATATGATTTTCCACACACCCTAGGTAGTGAGGGTGAATGGCAAGAGTGAAAATTTCATGTTTTCATGTTTTTTTTGGTTTTTTTTTAATGCAGCATTGTTGAGTTTGCTTCATGGAATGACATGCACAGCGCTATCAAGAAGTTGGATGGAACCGAGCTGAATGGACGGAATATCAGAATCATTGAGGACAACCAGCACAAGAAAAAGTAAGAGTTCAGGGTTTTTGCTGTTTTTGTGGGGACTATTTTTGTTAAATCTAAGGAAAAGGTACAAAATGTTTGGCTGTAAACTTGAAGTCGATTAAAAAGATTTTGGAGTATTTAAAACAAGTCTCGAGACGAATGGAAGCTGATCATATTTGAGGAACGACAATATGTTACTTGCTTTTCATGAACGTTGATGTCTTTTTATATGAAATAAGGGATATTGATGTTGATTCCTGATTGTTTTTTTCTGTTTCTTTATTCCCAGACGGGAGTATTCCCGAAGCCGGTCACGGTCTCGTTCCCGCTCACCCCGTCGTTCTCGTTCCCGCTCGCATCGCCGCTCCCGTTCACGTTCCCACTCTCATCGGCGCTCCCGTTCCCGACGATCCCGGTCACACAGCCACTCCCGGTCCCATTCCAGAGCGAGGAAGAGCAACAGCAAGAGCCGCAGTCGGAGCAAGAGTGCGAGACGCAGCCAGTCCAAATCCCCCCGTCGCAGCGCCTCACCCCGCAAGTCCAATTCCCGATCACGCTCACGCTCCCGCTCACGCTCCAAGTCCAGATCGGGAAGTCCCAAAGACTGCTGAATGATCGGTCAGGGATGTAGTCAAGATTTTTTTGGGGGGTGGGGGAGGAGAATTGGGGTTTGCAGTTTGAGAAGGGAAAAAGCAAGTCGTGTTTTTCATTTCAAGGACCTTGGAAATGCATGTAGGTGTTGCAGAGTTAGGGTGGGGTGCTGCATATCGTTTCAATTTATCAACCGCAAACTGTCAATTATACTAACTTACAGGACCTGAAAAGCTTTCATCCCAAGAATAGGACTTGAATACTTTGTATATGTATGACTATTTTATCAGAGAAAAAAACTTGGAAAATGTTTGTTCCGGGACCCTTCCCCGAGCCCGGTCTCCTAACCTAATGCAATTAGATTTGTTTCTCGATAATTTTGATGGGGAGGAGGGTTACATTTTGTGAAGCAGGCTTTATACATGAACCTGATGTTTTGTAGAAAAGATTGTCAAAGCACAGTGACAGAAATTGCAAGTTAATTCATAGTTTAGGTTGTTTTTTTGATAGAGCCTGTTTTTATTACATGCAAGCTAAGTTGCCTTTCTGATATCCGCACAGATGTAGGAGGGGCATGTGTAGACATTAAATCAGTAAAAAGGTAATTTGTTGATTTCTTCAAATGTACATGTATTTTCAAATGTTCACACATTGTAATGTACATCAGATTTTTTTTTACGTAATTGTCACAAACTACCGATTGAACACATTTAAGAGAAAAAGGTGGGACATTGAAATTTGGAAATTGTTTTAATTGCGAAAGGTTAGTAAAAGGGTTAAGGTTGCTAATAGGACATTTGAATTAATCTCACCAAATGATGCTAAGAATTGTTTCCCCGATTTATTTTGTGGCACTTCTCATCAGCAGTGACTCTACTAGCATGGGGAAGTTCATTATGACTTCAAAGATATCTATGCTTGGGCTTTGTATGTCGAATGTGTAGGCACTTTTAACTGTATATTGAATGTTCTGGTCGATATTGAGATTGTAATGGCTTCCTTATCTGATATCAGCAGAAAGAAATGTCTGTTTTGTTTGTCTTCATTTTTCTTACATCAATCTTTTGTTTCTTGTTTAAAGCCACTTTGGAAGATACAAACTTATCTCGGTTAAGTGCTATTCTGTGGCGAGTTAAAGATATATGTTTAAGGTTGTCGATGGTTCAAGCTAGTTGTGTAGAGAACGTGTGGATCAAATATAACGCTGGATTTAGCACCAAAGAAAAGGTTTGAAAGTTCCTTCATAAATATACAATGTATGTACATTTATAATTACTGATCACAATGGAATCTAACACTACCATGCACCACTAGTCGAATGAAGACACCGATTTAACTGCTGTAAACCTTAATTGTATATTCAATAGTTAGTTTTTTTTTTTATGGGGGCAGTTATGTTTTATCACTCGATTTCATTAAATGTTACATGTAAATGTGTGATTCTCTATAAATGATTTTGATGTCTGTGATCTTGGAATTAAATTTGTTTACCATTAATGATATGCTTTTTAGTTTCTGGTGAGATTCTTCTCTCGTAAAACCTATTTGTCTGTGCATAGTCCTTATGTTCAAGAATTGTCGGATAAGGCCTACCTTTATTTTTTTTTTTTTCGACTGGCAAATTATATGTCTAGCTCCAAGTTTAGTGTAGATCTAGATTGAATACGAGTCCCGGCAGACTGAAGGCAGCATCACCCATTGTGTAATTATTTTCCCCAACGAAGTTCCATGTACCCACTGACCTTGCCTTTATCCTGGATAGACCATGCTTGACTTGCAATTTGAGTCGAGCAAATCTGTATTGTGTGGGGGTTGGGGTGGGGAGGGTAATGCAGGTTACTTTATGGGGAGGTGGGTCCTTCCCTCTAAAAATTACAAAGTGTGGTCAGTACCAAAGTATTATGTATTTAGAATGCTACCAAACATTTGTCCCCGCCCCCTATTTCGCCTGGGCGGATTATTATAATACATGCACCTGTTGTAGACTCCTTCGGTATAATCCGACCAGGATTTTGTTTGGGTTGTCCCAAATACACTTGGTACTAGGTCGGAAATATCTGCATGTACGGTGTAAAAAGTTTCACTGAATTGACCAGGGCAGCATCAAGCTTGCATTGTGTGGCCAACGAGTTACCTGTTGCATAGAGGTCATTGGCTTGGCTTACTGAATAAAACCATTAAATGTAGTGTACATGATTGGTAATCCTCCAATTTTTTTTTTACTGAATTATTACGAAATACCTTACTAGACTAAGTTAACATTAGTCTCAATCATCCTGTGAAATGATGGCACCAGGTGTGCTGTCGTCAAGAAACGTGGAAATTTATATATCGTTTTCCAACGATTTCCAGCTGGAAATCATTGGAAAACTGCCCTGTAGCCTTTAGTCAAGGCACGCATGGCTACCCGGACAAGTGGCACGCCCTGGACATGCTGGCATATTCAGGGCGCATCAGGTAGCCACGTGCGCCTCGACTAAAGGCTATTCCTTCTGCCCGACGGTTAAAAACGAGCGGTTTTTCTCTATTTTTGTTTTGCCATCCAACAACGCAAAACTTCGAACAGGTCAGTGGAACGATACATTGTATTTCCTATAAAATACTAACCCCCAAATCCGCCCATTTCTGAAAATTGCAACAATGACCAATCGTGTACACTACCTTTAAGTTTAATAGTCCAAGTATCAGAGAGAGAAGGGAAACGGACAAAATGACAAAAATACACATTGATAACCACCAAGAAACTTAAAATGTCACTGCCAAATCCTTGCATTTATGACGATCAAGTTGAAGCAAGAAATGTTAGGTTTGGCAACTAATGTTAAACACCACAATCAATACAAAATTGGATCTCACGACACAACACAAAAGTTGAACAAAGTACATGTATAGTATCTAGGGTTCCAGATTTGCACTAGACCAGAAGACGGAATCCAAGGGCCAATTTCACGGTGCTGTTAAGCACACAAATTTGCTTAGTGGCCATTCAAAAATGCAAAAGTGGGTGGGTTGGTCAAGAAATTATTGAAAATCGAAATTTACTTTATGAAAAAAAGAAAAGCTCTTTAGACTTTTCGATTCAAAATTTTAGGATCAAAAATTTGGGTGGGAAAGGAACAAATTTTTTGATTCAATACAGCGAAAATTGGGCCGGATATGCATGGGTAATTTTTTTTTTTAATTTAAAAGCAATGAAAAGACCGAATGGCCCCCAAGCACAAGTCCTTAGCAAAAACTGGTTACCAGTCAGAACTGTGATTTTCATGCTAAGCAAAGTCATATGCAATATGTACATGACATGAAAAAAAACATGGTTGGTACTTGGTATGCCCGTTTACCACGGGAGACTTTTCACGCTAAGCAAATTTCTGTGCTTAACAAGTTATTATTAGCTTCATGAAATTGACCCCAGTACTTCAGGCATTGGTCAAGCAGACCAAACTTGACCAGCAGTCTGATAATTTCCCTTTCAAATATAATATTTTCTAAAATGAATCTCGGGCATCTTTGAATGAATGAATTTTGCCCCATTTATTTTCAATCACTTGACAAATCAACACAAGCACAGAATGTCTATTGCATTTTGATAGACTCTGGTGTAGTGGATCGACTGTACACCTAGTTACTGGTATCCACTGCTTTCTTATGGACATTTTCTTGATTTGGCTGAACAGTACAATGTGACCCACAGAATGTCTGTCGAAGTTACTGCACTAGTGGGACTGGTAGTTTATTACATTAAATCTACAGAACAGTTTCAACGATTGTAATATTGTAGACAGGTGATTGTGGAAAGATTTTACTTTAATACCCCAACCAAAACCAGCCAAATCTTGGAAATAACCACCCATTTGTGTTCAGAATTGTACAAACATTTGGCACAACCTTGAATTTAGAGAATTTAGTTGGGAAAATGTTGCGCAATATAGAGGAAGAAATTTTGTGTTTTCTTTGTTAGATGTTCTTGGCATGGTCACATGTACATGTTGATTTCTGCCTCATTTTTGTAATGATTTTGCCAACAAATCTTGAAATAACAGGGCGTGCTACATGTTTAGACAGTTCTTACCAAGGAGGGTTGGTTATTTTTCAGAATTTTGCCGTTTTTGACCAATTTTGGTGGGGTATTCAAGTAAAAATCTTTCTGTGATTGTTACACATGTACCTCAACACCAACACAACTCTTGCTTCTTGATGAATTTGTAAAAAGAGCAAACAAATTTAACACTACATGTATTAATCCCCCCCCCCCCCCCCCCCAAATTTGTTTTTAAATACACTAGTACAGTACAGTGGTATTTACAAACGATTTTTTTTAATCAGTGATTCCTTTTTGCTGCTACATTCAAACCAACAGTTTCTCCACTCGACAAGTTTCTTCACTCAGTGAGCTATGAGCAAAGAATTGTGACACAAATGCAGCACCAAATGTCCACGCTTATTGTGTATAAAATTCTTAACACATACCAAACTGAACACACATCCAAGCATGGCATTCTGTATGCTTTAAAGCAGAAACTACATGTAATTTTAATACTTTAATCCTAATTTTGCATTACGCATTCATTGTATGTACATGTATAAGCCCTGCATAATCAATAGCACAAGCGTGTTAATGTAGTTGATGCAACAAGGAAGTACAAATGGTATGTTTTAAAGGGACACATTGCATTTGAAGTGCCCAGTTGGGCTACAAAAAAAGCACTCATCCAAAAACTGCTACGTGCTATGGTTGGAAAATCATTAAAAACTGTACACAACCATCCCTTGAAAATGAGCCATTGGTCTGAAAATCATTGACTTTCGAAACAAAATACTTTCGGAGATGGAAGTTTGATCTAGAAAGTTCGAAAAGTAGATAGTATGTGTAGCTTTTCATCGATTTTCAAATGGGATGTTGTGTACATCATATTGTATTCTACTTTTTTAACCATCCTGCTAACTACAGCAATTTTAGGATGAACTGTTCTTCCACCTCCAAAGCAATGCGTTTCTTTAACCCCAACGTCCTAGGCATTACTTTGGAATTTTAAAAGAACTGAGTACTACAGAATGCTATTTTGTAGCACCGAGTGTGTAACTCGACGTTTCGGACAGTGTGCTCTGTCCGTCCTCACACTCCTGAAGACGGACAGAGCACATTGTCCGAAACGTCGAGTTACACACTCACCCCGGTTCTTTTCAGTACCACACTTCTTCCTAGAAGAGATTTATTTCACATGGTGTTACCCGCAATCCCAGTCTCTCTCAATTCATACTGTGTTTCCGCCTTAGATGACAAACATTTTTCCTCTAAACCGAGCAACCATAGTACTACACATTACTACGTACACTATTTGGGTAATGTACCAAATACTAAAAATTACTACAGGCATTGCACACAAGTAGGTGAGAGTACTGCATACTACATTTTACTACTAGTAGTATTTTGTAGTATTCGGTGACGTTAGGGTTAAAGTTGGACGAAAGCTCATCACAATTTCCATATGGTACATCTGCCTCCCTTTTTCTGAGCCTGGCTCCTGGCTCAAAACCCCTCCCTATCCCCCCCCCCCCCCCACCACATTATATACACTTGGCATGAACAGGAAACCTTTGGCCAATGCTTACTGGGGGAAGTAGACCCAGACTATTCCGCTTATAAACACTGCCCAACAACGCTCTTTCTCACTTCCTTCCATGATATCTTTCCATTTGACTGCATACCAAACTCCTGGACCAGTATAAAAGCGTTTTCCTGGATAAAAAGCTGTCCAAAAGCCTCCTGTCCCGATTGTTCTGAATCCATCACTGTTTGGCAGTGGCCAGGGGATTTCTGAGCACGAGGATGACGCTGTCTCCCCGCAGGAACATCTTAGAGATGTAGCGGTCCTTGTTGACTGGCTTGGATTTCTTCTTGCCCTTGCCTGCCTTGGGCGTCTCTGTCCACATCTCCTTCACATTCTCAAGAACCATGTTGCAATGCCTGAAGTGTGACCAAGAACGAGGGATAAGAATATGGTTTCTACATTGTTCGACATGTAGTTTGTTTAAAAAATCACATGAAATGGAACATTAACCCTAACGGTCCCAAATCTCAATATTTTCAATATGATTTTTCACACTGCCTAGGGAGTAGGGGTTAACCACACCATGCCCCTGTATATCATGTAAACCCTATCTTTGGGAATTTGCTGTCCCGACTCCCAAAAATATCTTGCGGCCTTTAGCAGCTACATGCCAAGTTGGTTGCTCAATATCATCATCTGCATTAGCCCCCCCTTACAAGGTGAATACATACACAACTTTTCACAAACAGTTTCATCCTAACATTTCTACAATCCTAACATTTCTACAATCCTAAGGATGGCAGCTGCGGCTGGCGTGTGTAAAACTTGATCGACGAGTTTCGAATATTCGGCCAGATGCAGTTTCAAATATTCGAATTCTAAATTATTCGAAAATAGACAGCCCCAACAGGAAAGCCAGATTTACTGCCTTGGGTAACTGCATATTGTCACAAAAAATTAGGAGTAATGGGATGTGTAAGACCCAAGTTATGGAGGGAGTCCTGTAACTCAACCACACTCATACAAACGTGTATCGACCTCCAAACGTGGACGTCCTATTGTTCCCTCTTTTGTTTGTACTTTTTTTTCGGAAGACCTCCATATGTTTTGTACACACTCCCAATCGCGGACGTATGCTGGGAATCGCCGACGATATTGTTCTCTTTTGTTCAACATTTTTTTTCCACGGTTTGAATACTCCAACGCCCCCCATGTGCAGGAGAAAATTAAATCCAGTACTAAGGGCTTTCCTCACCTGTCAAATGCCTTGACTCGGCCCAGAAGTTTCTTGTTGTTGCGGCAGTTGATCAAGACCTGCGTGTTGTTCTTGACAGACTGTGTCAGGACCGAGAGGGGGCCTGTGTTGAACTCTTCCTCCTCACGCTTAGCCAGCTCCTCGGAGGTCATCTCACTCTTAGGTTTCGTTAACAACCTGGGGAGCAGAAACAGGGTTTGTTGACAACAAGCACTGTAAATGGGGCCTCTTTGCTACACAGCCTCTTTGGCACTGATCTACTGATTATGCAGGGCAGAACTTGCAATCAATAGATGTTTGCATGATCATCAGATTCACAACATACCGCTCCGGGTACAACAGATGTTATCAGTACCACATGTCAGGTCCACATGTCAAACAAGATGATATATCGCTGTGGGTGCCCCTCGGAATTCAACGTGAAATTTGACTTTTTGTCTGGATCATAAATGAACCTTAATCCTCTAACAGTAATCCTTACCTTTAGGACCCCATTCCATATAAGAGAACGAAAGAGACAGTTTATGTTTCGGAACTTACCTCAATATTTTGCGATGATACAGGCAGGAAAAGACACTGTGTACTTGGAATCATCTAAGCTAAGATATCATGTTGAATATGAGCAAGCTAAATTTTGTGGAAAGCGGGCAGGGTTTTGATTTATGAGGGAAATTATAGGGTAAAACGGCAACGGAGACGACCCACACGAGAAGAAAAAAACAAGATGGCGACAAATGTCATCACTGTTTCTGATTGGCTAATTTTTGCAAAAACATACTTGGCTTCTGATTGGTCAAAATTAACAGGGGGTGTAGGATGTTTAGATAGAATAACCGAACTGTAAAAAGTGCCTTCATTAATATTCATGAGTATTGTATGAAAGCCCATTTCTTATTGGATGATAAGAGTTGTAAGGTTCTTAGAACACGGTTTCTGATTGCTTTAAAGCTGTACTGACGTGGGAGTAAGATTATTGAACAGAATAAGTTTTAAAAAGGCGCAAAATAAAGTTTCAAGGGGATAAAAATATAAAAGGTTGTTCAAGCAAATGTTGTTTAGTACAGTGAGGTGTCTTCTCTTGAGCGTGTTTTAGTCTGATATTTTGGAGCCTATTGCAACAAAAATGAAACTGTTTGGTTTGGTAACCATTTTGTGGACACTGGAGAGTTGCAAAGAGTGGATGCGAGAAAAAGGCCTTATTGTCACCCCGGGTATCCATCTTACTTGTGGCACCTGTAGGCATCACTTTATCGAGATAAAGCGTGGGGGACGGACTGATGGGGCCAAGCTATGCTGCTGCAGCTGCAAGAGGAAACGCTCTATCCGCATTCACAGTTTCTTTTTCCAGAGTCATTTGAATCTACGTGTTCTGGTATCGTGCTCTAGTTAATTTTGTGGAGACAATTCTTTCGGAATCTGTTTCTAGCAGGTTTGTGATTGACTGATTCTCTTTTTTTCGTGATGTTTGTTCCCGACAGCTATTGACTCAAAATGTGCAGTTTGGAGGTCCAGGATGCATCGTAGAAGTCGATGAATGTATGCTCAAAGAGAAAAGAAAGTATAATCGAGATCGTGCTGTTGCACCGGTTCAGTGGGTCTTTGGAGCTTGGGACAGGCGTCAGGGGAAAGGGATGGTTTGGACAATTCCAGACAAGTAAAGAGATACGCTGCCCCCCATAATCAAGCAACACATTCTACCCGGGACCATTATATATTCGGATGGTGCACCAATGTATGCTTCACTGGATCAAGAAGGCTACCACCATGACGAGGTCATACATGAGCGGGAATTCGTAACCTATAACCAGTACGGTGTTAAAGGTCCACACCAACACCATTGAGTGCTGGTGGGGGGACTATCAAAGCGGAATTTAAGAGAATGAGGGGCGTGGTACAAGATATGCTACCTCAGCAGCTCGACGAGTTGATGTACAGAAAACAGAGGAGACGGTGACATCATGGACTTTATAATCACTACTTTATTGAAGACATTGTTACCTTCTACCTCCTCCCAAACGAAATAGTCTAAAAGGTCAATCAAGCTGTGTTCAGACTCTGGCATGTCTAGTTAGTTGTTTGCAAATTTGCAAAATCGTTCCAGTTCAAGTTTGACTTGTTTAACCCTACAAGTCCGGAATCCTCCAATTTCAATAGGATTTTTCACACCACCTAGGGAGTTAGGGTTAAAATTGTTCCTGTACAAGTTTTACTTGTTTGGAAGTAGGACAGGACGCTGTATTATCGCGGTACTTATCACGTTTCCCGATCGAAATAGAGATTGCTCACCAACCTTCCCGAATTGTCCTGTCTTTTGTGTTGTATAACTCTTGCTTTTTTACATTGACTTAAAACAAAAATCCGACAGTGGTTTGGTTTATTCTTATGCGATGCCAGTGCAAATAGACATGCTCGCTGTTGCTCGGAGTATAGACTCTATATTATCACGGTAGGCGGGAAGTGGTTTTTACAATGATCTCAACTTTTTTATTCATAGTTAATGTTTGACCAAAACATCCCCTGATTATAGTCTGATATTTTCCCTGTAAAGTTCAAGTTGATTAAAGACGATTAGGCCTGCAGGATGATTTCTTAACACCCTGTCACCCCTGGAAGGCGACAAAATTCACTGAGACAAGTCTACTGATTGACGATTGGTGGCGCCATTCACTGTACACGGTGCGTCGTTTTATTTTTTACTGCACTGTCCTTTTTTTGATCCCGTAAAAGTTTTTACGATTTCGCAGTGGAAATATCTTCCTTCGGCGTCATTTTGCATTTGCAGCTGTAGAATGGGAACCAGACAATGGAACTTCCATGGACAGAGCACCATTGAGGATTTATGTTAAAATATAGACGGTACCTTTTAGCAGACACGGTGAGGCAAAATTTACAAGTTTTGGAAAACATGAATATATTTATAAAAAATCATTAAAATTCCCGACATTTTATAATCGGCATTTTACAACTCAGCAGAAAGTCCTTAATGCCCGATAAACTGGATAAAAAATTGTCACTCGGAGGAATTTTGGCAACGCAAAAAAGAAGAAGAAATTTCCAATGCCATGATAATAGAGTTGCCGCAATAAAAGGGAGTCCGACTATACACTCGTTTCTCAAGAGAAAAAATTCACAGAACAGAGACTGTATGTAGGGAGTAAGTCCACATCTGGGAACAGCAGCCTCGCTTATTGCCCACACGCACATCAGACGTGGTGGTGAAAACTACAATGCGCACGTCAGTCATCACGCATCCGCATCCGCATATCCGCGTATCCACCTCCTGGGACATACATTGGACTTAGACTTTTGCCCGAGCTTCCCATTCGACACGTTCGAATTATGCACGTAAGTCCGATTCCAGCCCCCTCGGAGGATTTTTTTAAAGGAAAAATGGCGCCCTCTATCATCTCTCCCGACTCCCTCCCACCCCGTATCCGCGTTTTTTAGGGGGGTACTTTCGGGTGGCGGGGTATTCTGCAATTACTCGGACTATCCTGACTATGCGCATACGCGTCCGTACCGACAACAATCCCTAACGTTTACAGCACTGACACATGATGGCAATAGTGTCAATTTTAATACCGACAGATTTCAAACACACTGTATAAAAATAAACGGATTAAATTTAAGTTGAGAATCTAAGCTTCTAATTGTCGGTAAAACTGTAAAACTTACGACATGACTGAAGGTCTGATGGACAGGATTATAGTCAACAACAATCCACTCAACGTCCGTGCAGTATATCGGTAAACGCACACTAAACGTTTTGTGCTTGAATTGGATAGATGAGGGTTGGTTTCGAATCAATCAAGGGTGAAATTGCACTGAGTCTGGTTCCAGTTTCTCCTTGTGTCAGGGTTCGATAAACAGGGTCTAGGTTTATGACGATGATTGTCAACCTTTATCTCAGGACAATTTTGTAGTAGTGGCAAAGAAGGCTACGTGTATGTGTACATGTGTTGATCTAAAATAGGAATTGGGTTTCTGGCAATCACAGGTCGTAAGTCTCAAGAAACATTTTCTTAATATTTATTTTTCATACATTATGTGAATTAGCTGTGCAAAAATAGTTACAGGTATAAATGCAGCACATATTGATACGGTAACCATCATCATGTGGCATTCGTATTTTGTAGGAGCCGTGCATTTCAATGATTTTTGAGCACCCATCCGGGGCACCCATGCATGTGTGGCGTGGCGTGGCGTGGCGTGGCGTGATTAAACTTTAATAAAGCCCTGCTGAAGAAATTATATTTTTCTAATGTAACAAATGTGATTTTTACCAATTTTGTAGTAGGCCTACTACAAATGTTGTTGTTTTCTTTTTACACGTTTTACTTCTGTTCTAACATGTGTAATCTATAGTTCTAGCCTTCTGGCATAGCCAAAGCCGCCAACCAGTACAAATTTGCAGTATTTCGTACATAAATTCACAAAAAATAAGGAAGTCTGAATTTTTGTTTACAAATATGTACAGGTTCTGTATATGTCCGAGGACAAGAGGAGAAAGAAAATACAAAAGAACCTTTCAGTCCTTGCAAGTCAGTCTTTTGTTGAAATCGGTCCTCGGACGTACAAATATGTGCTTTTTAGTGAGCCTATGGGGTTGGCTTATATTAAAGGAACAATAGGAAACACAAAGCATTGTCCTCGGAAGTATTAGGAAAGTACGACTGTATGGGTTTTGTGAAATGTTTTCAGTCATGCATATATTATTCTGCACGTGTACTGGCTCATTATTGCGATCCCAACCAAAGGGATGCAACTTCAGCTTTACAAATTACAAAATATGGAGATGGTTCGGTATTCAGTGCATGGGTTCGTTAAACTCACCAGGTGCATGGTGTGCACGCATTAGCTCAGAAAAAAACAAATCAGATTTTCAGATAAAGTTTAAATTTCATGAAAAATACGGATTTTCTGAGCAAAATACTGATTTTTTTTTTACCTTCTGAATAAATGAGATTGAGAAGGTTGGCAGTTCATCAGGACTACCCTGCTAAATCCAACAGAATCCAACAGTGTCTTATGTTTCTGTTGCCTGCTGAATGCAACAGGATTGTAACACTATGAGTTAGCTGCTCAATCCAACAGGGTATAACGAAAATATCAAATAGTTGGATCCTGTTGGATTCAGCAGGGTTAATTAAACCAAGCCTTACAAACTCCAACTTTAGATGGAGCTATTATGCCCCAATTTGTCTGTTCCAAAAAATGTGCCATTGGTTTACTGCACAGTGTTGGATTTGGACAGGTTGAGGGCACTTTCTAGTAAAAATGCCCAGGGGGGTTAGGGTTAAGCAGAAATAATAATTTCCACTTAATATTTGTAAAGGAGAATGGTGCACCAGACGGTGGGGTTTTGTCATTTCCAAAAAGACAGTCCCACATTAGGGGTGGGGCAAAAGGGGGTGGGGTAGAAGGTGTGTAGAAAACAACTGATAGGGATATAACATTTCTCTTAAATATTTAACATTTCTCTTTTATTTGTCTTATAAACTTAGTCTACAAACTAAGATACATATGCAAACAAAACAACACTTTGAAGAATTGAAATTGTACTGTTCTGATTGCCCCATATCTGGCAGCAGCTGACCTAGAGATCATTCAAGATGGTATCGTGCAAGACCCTGATCAGCGCTGGGATGCTGACAGTCGCAGTCGCCTGCTGTCTTTTTGTGGCAGACGTTGAGGCTGGAGACAAGTCCAAGAAGTTACAGATCGGTGTCAAGAAGAAGGTGGAGAACTGCGAGCAGAGGTCCAAGTCGGGAGACACACTGCACATGCATTACACAGTAAGAGAAGAGGAATGCCGTACCACAGTCTCCCTGTACCACGCCCAGTCTTCTCGAAGACACTCACTTTACCATACATGTACATAGTGTCAGGGGGCGCTACTGGAAGGGGCTAGATGTCCCCAGATTGTCTAGCCCTCTAAACGTTTCGCCACTTTTTAGTGAATGAAATTCCCAGAAAAGTATCTGATATTCTGGCAACGTTTTCAACCATTACTTGAAATTTTCTAAAATACTCCAACGTTCAAAAAATCTAATCCTTACAAATTTTGTAAGCACCCACTCCAACTATTGGTCCAGAACTATACTTCCATCGCACATACAAAGTCAAGGCATGAAGTATCCCGGTCCTAGTTTATAATTTGTAACTTATTCCATCTGTAACTTATCATCGGCTAATTTTCTTTTTTTTAGTGTTATGTCTCATTGGAAAGCTCAAAACTTTACTAATGCTAACAATTGAGCAATTCAATTTGAAAATGTAAAGGGCAAGTAAAACGCCGAGTAAAATTTTGACTTTTTTGGAGTTTTCTTATAATTTAAATACCCCTTTAACCCTCCTATGTACAGTGCAGTTGTCATAGAATTGTCAGACCTTTCAAAACCTTTCAAGTTTGCTGGACTGAAGGGTTTTAAAAGGTGAGAAAACTGTCTGATAAAAGAGACCTATGAAAGGTTTCGAAAGGTGAAACAACTCTCTGAACAAACTGGTATACCGTAGCCCAATTGTTCAACGTTTCAATACCTTTCAAAGGGTATTGAAAGGTGTGGTAGTGCAGTAGCAACAAATTCTAGAGTGTTTTAAAAGGTTCATAATTATTTTTTAGCCATCTTGCCAGTAAGCAGATTTTGAAAGGTTTGGAAAGGTCAAACCATAGGGGAGTTAATTGATGGGGATTAGTTTGCAGACGAAAGGGATTTTTTTTATTTAAGAAAAAAACGGTTGTTATTCTGAACCATTTATCCTGTTTTGCAAAAGCTCATTATGTATGTAAATGTATGTACGTGACCCTGTGACGTACACGTGTAGTCGGTTGATACTAGCCAAACACTATATCGCGTACATCTGTATATCGCACATACGTACGTGGAGTTGATGCTGCTGGAAGATTTTTTGTCTACATAACTCCTCTGCATTCCCATTTATTTTGTCTAATTGGCTTTTCCGACAAAGTCAGTCGGAAAAGGCCTTGTTTTTGTTCTGATTTTTTTTTTTGGCTTTTCCGACACTTCCAGTCGGAAAAGGCCTTGTTTTTGTTCTGATTTTTTTTTTTCTTCTTCTTTTAGTTCTGACCAAAATCCCATAGACTTTGCACACGAATTTTGTCGGCGGCACTTTAGGTCCTAAAAAACCTCAGATCATAACCAAACTTACCTCAAACATAGACCCTATGCTGAAATTGCATGTCGAAGAGTGACGTCATGATGACGTCATCACGTGTCACGTGACGTCATCTTAAAGGTGCGTTTTTCAAGGGCCCATATCTAGAGAACGGTAGGTCCGATTTCCTTTAAACCTGGTATGTTGGTAGGCTAGCTCGTGTTATAGATGAAAATTGAGGTGACGTCATGGTGACGTCATCATACGATTTTATAGTAATTTTTAAGTTTTTGAACTTCAAAGTTTCTTAAAGCCATATCTCATCAACAGAACATGCTAAATTCAAAATTCTTTTTGTAATAGCTTTGTTAGCTCCTATATTCTTTCACATAAATGTGAAAAATGTGTGACGTCATCATGACGTCATCAAAAATATGCTTTTTTGAAACACATATAAGGGTACGTCCGATCGTCATAAAAATTAGTGGGCAGGTAGATAGTGCTACTAGCATGTAAAATCCGAGGTGACGTCATGATGACGTCATCGGCTGATTTTCTATGAATTTTTTAGTTCTATCCCAAATCCCATAGACTTTGTACACTAATTTTGTAAGAGCCTCTTTGGTCACTAAACAACCTCAGATCTTAATCAGGCTTAACACAAACAAAGACCCTAAGCTGAAAATGTATGCCGAAACGTGACGTCATGATGACGTCATCACGTGTCATGTGACGTCATCTTAAAGGTGCATTTTTCAAGGGCCCATATCTAGAGAACGGTACGTCCGATTGCCTTCAAACCAGGTATGTTGGTATGGTAGATCATGTTATAGATGAAAATTGAGGTGACGTCATGATGACGTCATCATACGATTTTACAGTAATATTAAAGTTTTTGAACTTCAAAGTTTCCTAAAGCCATATCTCATCAACAGAACACGCTAAATTCAAAATTCTTTTTGTAATAGCTTTGTTAGCTCCTATATTCTTTCACATAAATGGGAAAATGTGTGACGTCATCATGACGTCATCAAAAATGTGCTTTTTTAAAACACATATAAGGGTAGGTCCGATCGTCATAAAAATTAGTGGGCAGGTAGATAGTGCTACTAGCATGTAAAATCCGAGGTGACGTCATGATGACGTCATCGGCTGATTTTCTATGATTTCTTTTGTTCTATCCCAAATCCCATAGACTTTGTACACAAATTTTGTAAGAGCCACTTTGGTCACTAAACAACCTCGGATCTTAATCAGGTTTAACACAAACAAAGACCCTAAGCTGAAAATGTATGCCGAAGAGTGACGTCATGATGACATCGTCACTTGTCATGTGACGTCATCTTAAAGGTGCATTTTTCAAGGGCCTATATCTAGAGAACGGTAGGTCCGATTTCCTTCAAACCTGGTATGTTGGTATGGTAGCTCTTGTTATAGATGAAAATTGAGGTGACGTCATGATGACTTCATCATACGATTTTACAGTAATATTAAAGTTTTTGAACTTCAAAGTTTCTTAAAGCCATATCGCATCAAGAGAACATGCTAAATTCAAAATTCTTTTTGTAATAGCTTTGTTAGGTCCTACATATGTAACAAAATATGTGCACCATCATAATGACGTTATCAAAGGCATAATTTCTCGTAAGACATGTAAATTAGTAGGTCCAATTGTCATGACGCCTGGTGGGTAGGCAGACTTGTCACAAGCAAGCAAAAATCGCAGTGACATCATAAAAAAATGCGGAAAAGCCCTATGTTCTGTTCAGCGAAGAGACATAGAGTCCTAGTTTTGATATTATTTCAGTATGAGCATGGTTCTGAGATCATTATGCCTTGATCGTGTGTAGTTGGGGGTTGCACGAGGAACAGCGACAAAAACCCTGACCTAACCTTCCTGCGTTTCCCAGTGCTGAATGGAGTACAAAGGCGACAGTGGGTCCGCTTTGTAGACAATACAAGATCTGATTTTCGGCTGTCGAAATGGTCGAAAATATGTGCAGAACATTTCGCCAAAGACTGTATTGATAGTGTTAGTATGAAAACCCAGCTGGGTTTGAAGGCACAATTCCGTTTGAAGGCTGGAGCCATTCCAACTCTAAAGGCACCGAGCATTCCAATCCTGTCCCGGACTTACGCGCCCCAGACCAGGGTGACGTTCCCTGCTGTTGCCGGCTCGAGCAGCCAAAGCCCCGGCCGTTCTCCCTGTCACGCTCGCTCGACTTAACATGCATATGTACACGTACTGTAAATAGGCTACATGCGATTGAGTCTGGTACCTTATAACAGAAATTGTGTGTATAGTTCTGGGAAGGTGCGGGTCCTTATGAGGGCTGCATAAGCAAAGTCGCCAGACTAGAGTATAGTATCGGCTCACACACAACTCGCCGCGCAGGTCCCAATAAAAGTATGACTCATAAATAACTTTTCAGCAAGAACAAGCCTTACAACCCCTATTCAAAATGTGTCTCACAAAGATGGTCAACACTTTAAAATATGTTTACCGTGGAGTTACACCATGAATCATGTGCAAAAAGCACAGCAAGTAATACTAGCCTTAGACAAAAAGATTGGTACAGACTTTGCGTAAAACTACGTCGTATAATACAGTGACGTCATATGTTTCTACGTCATCACTCGCACGATACAGCACGCAGTTGACCTCGGCCTTTTCTGAATCGAGTCAAAGGCTCCACAAAAAAAAAAAAATGTTCAGACTCATGAAACTTGTTAAATTAGTTTTGGGGAGGCAAAGTCCAAAAAGTCAAAATTTTACTCTGTGTTTTATTTGCCCTTTAATTTATTTTTCAGGGTGATATACCCCAAAAAGCACAGACATAAAAAAGTTAACTTCAACTATTTGGGTGTTGTGTATTCTGTTTTTAGGGCACGCTGCAGGATGGGACAGAGTTTGACAGCAGTATACCCAGAGGCTCTCCGTTTGTCTTTACCCTTGGTGCAGGTCAAGTGATTAAGGGCTGGGACCAGGGACTGCTCAAGTAAGTATCCCTCGGTTACTGACATAAGGTTTAGTCAGGAGTACATTTGTGGTTTAACCAGTTCACGCCGGGATTATTTTTGCAGAAAATTTTCAAAATAGACAAAATATAGCAGCCAACTTCTGATATACAGCCAAACGCCACAAATATTGATGGAAAGAGTTCCATATCCGGACATCACTTATTTTCCCTTAATATGATTTAAAAACTACCAAAAAGTGTAAATCTGTTGAAGAAACACGAATTTAGGAGGGAAACAAACTTTTTCTTTGAAAATACTCCAAGTGATGGCCGGATATGGAACTCTTTCCATATTGATTTGCAAGAGTCATTTAAACAGTGTTTGTACAATATTTCTTGCCGAAACCTCATATATTTCAATACTCCGGTTGCGCCCACTGGAGCGTAAATTGTAGAACAGGCCGTGCACAGCGTTCAAGTTCAAGTTCAACACACGGTCCGCTCCACAGACTTCTCGGACTTTGTGTGTGTGTACAAAACAAATGAGGGATTAGCGTGTTGAGACGTCACCCGGAGGTGACAGGTGAGTTGAGGCAAGCTTGACGTTTTTACCCGTCAGCCGTGCCCGTGTATAAAAACAGCCAGATCGTGTTAACACGTCCTCCGACGCGAACTGGTTAAAAGTGTAACATATACAGCAGTCCTGCAAACAAATCGTAAGCTCAGAGCTGTGAACCGAATCCAAATGATTCTACATGCATGAGGAATGTGAGTTGGTCTCACCGACGGTGGAAGATTGGAATACATGTAACCCAGGAAAACCATAAGGGTGGCAGGGTTGGCAATTCAAAATGCCGCCAACCCTACCACCTCTGATCGTAACCCTTTACCTAGTGGCTTTTAGTCTTGCATTTGGGTGATTTCAATTTGTAAAAAAATGGGGAAGGGCTTTTAAAACATATTATTGATACGCTGAAAATGTACAATATAATAATTGCTGTAACAGAACAGGGGGTAATTTCACGGCGCTGCTAAGCACAAAAATTTGCTTAGCCCCAAAAAGTCTTGCTTAGTTAAAACAGGTTACCAGCCAAAAGGCCATGGGATTTTCATGCTAAGCAAACAACAGCTGAATGCCAGCCACATGCGATACACTTCAATCAAAATTTGGTTGGTAGTCCTCTATTTACCAAGGAAGATTTTTCATGCTAGGCAAATTTTTGTGCTTATTAGCAGCTCCGTGAAATTGGCCCCAGGTCCAGGAACAATTTACCCCAACCCCCTAATGGTTCACCAGGACAACCCTGCTAAATCCAACAGAGTCCAACGGTGACTCATATGAGTTTCCTGCTCAATCCAACACAGTCTAACATGCCAAGTTGTTGGGTAACTAAAAATAAAACAAATGACTTGCCTGCTAATAAATCCAACAGAATCCAACTGTGACATATTTTTTCTGTTGCCTGCTGAATCCAACAGGATTGTAACACTATGAGTTAGCTGCTCAATCCAACAGGGTCCAACGGGAATATCAAATAGTTGGATCCTGTTCGATTCAGCAGGGTTTGGTTAGGGTTAATTAAAGAATGATTTTTAAGTGTAAACTTTTGACTGCAACTGTACATGTATATTGCACAGGAGTCTTGAGCCATGCTTTTTGGTTGGTCAACGTTGTCACACGCTGTAATGGTGGAGTCGTCCTTTATTACCAATAGATGGCATTTCATTGTGCGAGCTTGAAATTTACTACAGGATCATTGGTTATGTGTCAGGGATCTACTTTCTATCATCCTTGCAGGTTGACTTGTTCAGATACATGTACTTTTAGTGATGTACCGCTTATATCTATCGTCAAATATAATTTAGGGCTGTTCATTTTCGAATAATTTAATATTCGATTAATTTAATATTCGATTATTCGAAACAGGGTTTGACCGAATATTTAATACTCGCTGATGAAGTTTTTCATGCATCAGCTGCAAATGTAGGTACACATCTGCAAGTGTCATGCACAAGGGCGTCTTAATTTTGTCTTCTTCAAACCCACACTGATAACACTTGACCTGAAGAACATGAGCTAGCACTCGGAAGCTTTGGACCACAATGCTTCAGGACTGTATTTGTAATAAGGCTGTTTCAAAATTTTTAATCTTAGAAAGTGAAATGATGCATAAACCAGTGGCGGCAATTGGGGGACGGAGGAAAAAGTGCACAACCAACAATAATTCTTAAACGTTTTGGGTAGTCTGTGTCTCTTGGGTATCCTGGGAAATTTTTGAAAATGTGTGCTGATCTTTGTGTATTCTGGTGCATGTAAAAGCCAATGACCCATAAAATGTATATGACAAGGGGGAAATTATGGTGGTGGGACACTGCCATAGCCGACCCCTCCTTCAAAAATATTTGCCGCCCATGGTATAAACACCTTTTCATTCTCCTATACAGCATGTGCGTAGGTGAGAAGAGAAAACTAGTCATCCCATCTGATCTGGCCTACGGAGACCGAGGTTCCCCACCAAAGATCCCAGGTACATGTAGCTCAGGCTTCGCAATCTGTTTGCATATTGCATCATCAGCTAAATGGTTCCTATTTACCCCATTTCATAGACACCGGTGGTCTGTCTGCGTGCCCCATGGTCTTTGTCTTGTTCTTGGACAATTGAGTTCTCAATTATTTTTCTGGTCTCGACATTGAGACCATCCATTTATATTGCATTCAGTTAAGGAGAATACACGAGAAAGTGTGGATTCGTAATTTAAGAATTCACGAGGCACGAAGCGCCGAGTGAATTCGTAAATTACGAATCCACACTTGCGAGTGTATTCTCTGACTTAAACCATTGTGTCAACAGAAGTACATGTATTGTCATTAACTATCCAGTTGAGTGAAGATGAAAAGGAATGCATATCTCGTATCATGGCAATTAGGAGATGTAATTTACATAAAGGGTTTTTCGAGGCTCTTACGTAATCAAGCTCTGGATTAGGGTTGAGGAAATGAATAACACTTTACTAAAGATTTGTAGTTCCGAATCCACACTTTTTGACCAGTATAACAGATTCGTGGTTCCGAATCAACACTTTGAACAATAGTGTGATGTCATAACCCTGCTAAATGCAACAGAATGCACCAATGGTAAAAAGTTGTTGCATTTAGCAGTCAAGGCATGTCTCCTGGTCTGATGCATTCTTTTGTTTTTAGTATTATACATGTATAAGCCTCCAGCAACAAGGCTGGTACAGATGAGTTCATTGCACAGTGCAGTGCAACATTGCATTTAGCAGGGTTCTTATTTCAGCTGCATTCTGTTTGCATTTGGCAAAATGCTCAGAGAATACCTCGTGGGGGTTAGGGTTAATTAAGGATTGTTTGTTGTGCGAAACATTTGGCAAGTTGCCATAAAAGCTTCAGCACATCATGTAGACAACCTGATAACATACAAGTTCACCATTTTCAAAACTTGCAACAAGAACTATGCAGTGTGTATTTTACTAGTTTGTTTCTATGAATGGAACAGTATATGAACTGCGCCGAAGCCTGCAAATTCGTGCACAAAGTGAAATGAGAAAAATGAACGTAAATGTATAAAACGTCATACTTGATGATTTTTTTCTGAAATTGTTTTGCATATCAGGTGGAGCTACTCTTAACTTTGAAGTAGAGCTGATGAAAATTGACAGGAAGAAGGAGCTCTAATGTGAAGTCTCCAGGTCAAGCTTCTTAGGATAAGAATAGGAAGTATCAGCTGTATCTGTAGTCATTTTGTAATCCGTTAATTTTTTTTTAGAATTCCCATTAGGCCAACAAAAAATAGTTGTGTTGTCCTCCGCAACCGAACCTAAAAGTCACAAAAGACAGGTCGTGTTTTTTTTCTTTTCCCGCACACCTTTTTCCGCACAAAGTGACTAAGTTTTATTAATATAGTTATCTTTAAATACAGCTACGACGGCACAATCTTACTTTTTAATAAGCTTCGTTTTTGCCTTTCAACTTTACACCACATGTAGCCTAGTATTCTTTTCATGGATGGTAAAAAAGAATTAATATAAACGATCCACCTTCCCTACCGATTTTTCCCATTTAACCCTTTGCGTACGGATGACGCCATATGGGGTCAAAAATTAAATTGCCACCAGGCCGGAAGACGCCATTTGCCGCCGTTTGTGCAGTTTCAATCCATTGTTAGATTACTGTTTATGTTACGCTTGACTGCACAAACACATTGTAGCGGTTCGCTTGGCTGCCAGAACTGCCGCAACACCCCGACGTCTCTCGTAAAAAAAACGTACTCAAGGGGTTAAGGGCAACACAATTTTTAGGGGGGGCCCTTAGTTAAAATGGAAAAATAATAGAGGACTTCATACATTGAGCTATGGAACAGTTAACCCTTTCCTTACCAATGTCGAGTTTACTGGACAAGCCACACATACAGCACCCTATCGTACTGTAGTGTTATTGTTTTTCGCTGTCCATACACGATACCAACAGAAAGAGCTTGTTCGGATCTTTCTAATGGTGCTATCAAATTCATATATGTCACCATTACAATATTTTGAGAAAACTGTATCCGAAGTTTCCCTGTACAGTTAATTGTATGGAGTGCCATTGGTTCATGTGACAAACAACTTTCCTGTTTGATATTAAGTGGGCCAGAAGAGAAAACAGCCGTAACTTTGCTGTTTTAGCAGTTATTGACTTTCATTTATACACCATATGTGACCCGCTCTGCAAAAAGGGCACATAAGTCGCTGTATGCTTTTACAAGTTATGGGCCGTTCAATGTGAAGAGGGTGAAAAATTCTTCAAACAAGTGATTTTGAAGGGAGGGAATTTTTTGCATCTTTGATACCTATATTATTTTATTTCATAACCAAAATCTTTGATTTCAGAGAATAAAGTTGGAAAAAGAATGTGTTTTTGTCGAGTGCTTCCATCTATTGCTTTGCTTTTGGTTTTCTTAAATGGCTTGTTTCTCCTTAAGTCATTTCAAGAAATTCCTGAAAACAAACATGCAAATTTCCAAATATCTCGTGATTGCAAAATGCTAGAGACCTCAGACATATACCATATGAAAGCTTATAAAATGGCCTTTCCAGCTATATATAAAACACTATTTTCAAATTTTGCAACATAAGTGCCCTTTTTGCAGAGCGGGTCACATATGAAAGAGAAATATACATGGAACAAACTATACACACAACATTCCCCCTTTTCAATCAATTCTTGAGGGTGAAATCTTTGGTTGGAAATTACAACCATTCAACAAGCAGTCATCAGTTGCTTTTTCTGTGTAAGTGGTTTTACGCTTGACTGGACAAAGAATGTGGTACTGGGGAAGATAAGCCAATAAACAATGTGGTAAGGAAAGGGTCAATACTTTGTCAGCATAAACCATGACCCTCTCAAACCCGCCAAAATCTACCAATCCCTCCCCCTTTAGAGCATCTTGCACAAGTGAATAGACGTTTTGATGGAATTTGAGTACAACAGTTTTAAGGACTGTACAGCCTTGGCACCATTACTTTACATAGGGTTTGATGACCCCGTTTTATTCAAGTACAAAGAATGTGCCATTGGTTTACTGCACGGTGTTGGATTTTGGTGGATCTGGGGTGTTCCTTAAAAAAAAAAAATATTCTGAATCTTTATAGTTTGTCATAGACATACCCAAGCACCTCTGTAGTGCTTATTTGGACACAAAGACAAAAATATAATTGATTTGTTTCTAATTTTATCTGTCACAGTGCCATTTCTATTATCTACTTATCGGTAGTTTTTGAGTGTATGCAACAAATAAGAACCTACTTTGAAATTAAATCTGAAAAAAGATATTTCCACACTGAGTCCTTCTATTGTTTAAGCATGGAATCCTTACTTATGGGATGTACGCATGTGGGTCAGTCCAAAAGTGTGACATTTTTGGGGGTGTCCCTGTTACACCTGAGTGACCTGTGTAATTTCCATCATGTATCATTAAAACTGACTTCACACTATTTTTTTACTTGTTTGGCAGGTACTTTGCTTTATACAATCACTCTTGGAGATAGAAGGCATTAAAGAATGTTTTCTGTTGTAGTTAGTGGCGATTTTTTACGGATTCCATGAATTTGGGCTTTGATTGGTTATAATTGGGTCTGATGGTACAAATTTTAGACGGGATCCAGTTTCAGAGTTTCACAGAAAAATTGTGCTTACCCTCAGCCAGTGTTGTAGTACTTGTACTCGAGTACTTTTTTCGTACTCGTACTCGTACTCATAAAAATGTACTCAGACTCGTACTCACATGAAAAAAATTCCATGTGCTCGTACTTATACTTGTACTTGGGGTGAAGTACTCGTACTGGTACTCGTGCAAAAGTACTCGTACTCGTAGTCTCATACTCATGGAAATGTACTCAACTACAACACTGCTTTCAGCCAAGTCAGGGGCATGGATAGTTCTATTGTTGTCACTCTTTTAAGCCATATTCGCTTATAAAGTTGGCTTGATCTTTGCTGTACTTACTGCTTACAAACTCAATGAAATAAGTGGATTCTCTGTTAACAGAAATTGTGTTCTTAGCAACCCTGTGAAATTGAGCCCAAGTTTGTTACTCTATTTCTTGGGCATTCCTCTGTGAGGACCATTAATTCCTGGGCATTGTGACTGTGTCAGGATCACACTCCTGACGAACAAAAGACCAGAAATGGCATAATGCCAGATGGCAGTGATTTCGTATAAAAACAAATTGGGGGTTGGAACTTATAAACCTTGTGTAATACAATGATATTCAACATCAGAAACTAACCCCCTAATGGTTCTCCAGGACTACCCTGCTAAATCCAATGGTGACTCATATGAGTTTCCTGCTCAATTCAACACAGTCCAACATGCCAAGTTGTTGGGTAACTAAAAATAAAAAAATGACTTGCCTGCTAAATCCAACAGAATCCAACTGTGACATATTTTTCTGTTGCCTGCTGAATCCAACAGGATTGTAACACTATGAGTTAGCTGCTCAATCCAACAGGGTCCAACGGGAATATCAAATAGTTGGATCCTGTTGGATTCAGCAGGGTTAGGGATTTATACAAAGGTTGATGAAGCAATAAACGTGTTACTCAGTAATCAGCAGTGTGTGGTGTCTGAAATGTTTTGCTGTTACAGAAGTGTTCATCAATATTTGTATCTATCATTTGGGTATGTGAATTTGATGTTCACCTTGTTATGCAATGGTGTCTTAGTTTTTATAAGATACAGTGATGACTCTGACACCATTTTTTTCAAAATGTTGATCACTTATTCACCAACCTTATTATTTCAGTGGGAGTAAGTATTGAAACGAACATGTTTTGATCCAGTTCTGCTATGAAATACAAATGGCATTTCTTAATTAAATATCAATAAAAAATTATGATGGGTCTGTATATTGAGTCCCTATAGTAGTGTCTGTTGTCTGCCTCTTCTGACAGTTTCAGAATGTACGGTGGCCATGATTACTTCTGCACACTTTCTCTTACTGTTCAATATTTCCACTGGTTATGAAATACTTTCCAAGTGGGAAAAGATATCGCTTTAAATCTGCTAGTACAAATGAAGACTTCAGGCGCAAAAGCCGATAAACGCCACTTCTACGAAAAATGAGATAACGATATCAAGTGAAAGCTCTCAGTGCCTAGTATACGATAATCAAATATTTTTTGGTTGGTGTTTAGGGGCTTTTGCGCCTGAAGTCTTCAAATTGTCTGGGTCTCTTCTTGTAGACCCCAAGTAATGGGTGCCACTATTTTATGTTTTTGTTGTTGTTTTTTTTACACATCAAAACTGTAATCTTTTGGCCTTCAGTTTATTCTCATTAGTTAGTCATTTTCTAATTGTCACCTTACTGGCACTTTGCCAAACACTGAAAATTAAAACATATAAGCTTCACTGGCGAGGAATTATTCGCCGATTGTTTAATCTAAGCTCTGCTATAGGATGCACCATAGACCAAAATGGCTGCGCCAAACTGATTAGCATAAATTGTAAACCCACAACTTTTTTTGGATAATAATTTTTGGGGGTCATAACCGTCATGCAATTGATAGATTGTATAATTATGATCAGCTATCATAACTTGGGGTTTCTGTGCTTCAACTTTTGTGAAGACTTCATAAATTTTGGCTTTAAAATTTGTCTTATTTGGCTTGGCAAGTGGAGGGATGAAAAATGGCAGCTAGCCGCGGCCGGTTTGGGAAAAACCACATTTTCGGGGGTGGTACTTACTGGGGGTAATTAGCAAAAATTATAAACAGCTAACCTGCCAAAAATTAAAAACATTTTCAAAGTGAACAAAGAAACTGGCAGGAGCGGGATTCGAACCTGCGACCTCTGAGTTACCGTACCGGCGCTCTACCAACTGAGCTATCTTGCCCTATGTTGGCGGTCTCCCAAATTGTCAGTATCTTTGTTCGGGTGGGCGCTAGTCAGAAGTCATCAACCCAGAATGCCATATAGCCAGGGATCACACCCAATTTTACGATACGACCTGGGAAGCGACATGGGGATCACTCAATGAGGATACGACTTTTTAACTTATAATTCATGAAAAAAGAATTTTACAGATTAAGATTCAAAGTATCATTTTCAGTTGTCACAAAAACTGAGAGACTCCTGGATAACGATTTTTTTCACTGTGAAGTTAGTGGATTTTACACTAAGGTATTATGATGCACGATATGGGGCAGAGGGAACCCCCCCCCCCCCCCCCCCCCCCCCCTCTTTTGTGTTGGTAATTGTGTTCCCGGAATCTCAGGAATTCTTTTGAGATGTCTAGGGGGGATGTGTTGGGTAACAATAGTATGGAGAGTGTATAGGGATAAAAGGGGGTACCCCTCTGCCCCATATCGTATTTTCCTACCTCCATGGGTATACTAAGGTCAATTGGAGTTTATTTAAGTGTTGTGCACCCTAGTCTTGGTTCCAAGACGTCCTCGGCGGTGCGACGTAGCGTGCACGGATCAGAGCCGTACAGCGCCCTCTACACATGCAAGCCAAGGCCAAATTGGCGTGCGTGTGTAGAGGGCGCTGTACGGCTCTGATCCGTTCGTCGCATGCACCGCTAAGGACGTCTTGGAACCAAGACTACGGATGACCACGCTTTTCTTTTCTTATTCGTTTATGGGCAATCATTTTCATCTTATGGTCATTCAAACTAATAAGATGTTTTCATTGATATGTTTTCCTATTGTCTTCTGAGGTTTTGTAAAAAAAGAAATTATAAAATGTATAATGGAAAATGTTGTAACATTTATAATCTGAACTGATATGAGGGATAAAATAACGAACTAATAAAATGAAAAGGGCTAAGGAATTTTTTTTTATTGTTAATCTTTGTTTGTTTTAATGTTTGACCAAAGAAATTAGGGACATCTGCCAGAGCTGTTATCGAGTCCCTGCAAGTTCAGTCAGAAGTCATTTCATAAAGCCGATCACAAGTACTGGATGGACAATGACAACGGAATGCACTGGAGTGCTTGTGGTGGACTTGCAGGGACTTGTGATGGACTCGACTACAGCCCTGACATCTGCATGTTGACATGTTTATGAATCCTTTAACTTTAACTTTAAGAGCGCCGGTACGGTAACCCGGAGGTCGCAGGTTTGAATCCCGCTCCTGCCAGTTTCTTTGTTCACTTTGAAAATCCTTTAACTTTGTTTATTTTACTGTTCTTTTTCGTTTTGATTTCCCCATCGATTTCTGACTCTTCGTGTGCAAGACATTAGCCTTTTAGAGGTATGGCGGACACAATAGGAGGGCGCTATTTGATTTGGGTATACCTTTTGTATGGCACAAAAGGTATACCCAAATCAAATAGCGCCCTCCTATTGTGTCCGCCATACCTCTAAAAGGCTAATTGGGGCATGTATGTTTGGCAATGGTTGTATCATCGGGAACACTTCTCTTGGGTAATTTGTTTTCTTGGGCCGATTGCATCAGATGATCACACCTCCCTCCCGTAGGCTCGCAAGAAAGAGAGGTGTGCATCTACGGATTGAAGACGTCAGGTATGATTTACGTTGAGATAACTCATACTTTAACAGGAATGCGGGAATGTGGACATTCAAAAAAAGATGCTTGAAAAATGTGAAATATGTTGCCCTAATTAAAATGAATGCCCGATCATCCCCTTACTGCTGGTGCAGACGAAATTGAATGAACAATACGATACTGTTAATTTAAATGACTCTTCAGGGACGAGTGAAGCTAAAAGACGACCGAATGCTCGGATAGTGAATTTGAATGATTATTTTTGATTGTCGAATTATGATAATCTGCGTGATCATTCAATTTCAATCTAAATCGAATGAACCAGGCTTTAAAATGAACGAAAACATGATAAAATTCGGCGGGAAAACCTACCCGCTCTAAGTAGGAGCAACTGGTTCGCGCTTAATTCCATTTGATACGGGTGCTCAGTAATGTTTTCAGATCACGTTTACCAAGGGGCCAACTTCATTGAGCTGCTAAGCACACAAATTTACTTAGCATGAAAATTACATCTTGATAAAAGCATGAGTACCGATCAAATGTCCGTGTGTTGTATAATTGTTCGTGACTGGTATTCAGCTGTTGTTCACTTAGCATACAAATCACATGGACTTTTGGCAGTTAACCAGTTTTTACTGAGCAAGACATTTTTTTTTTGCTTAGCAGTTAGCAACTCCATGAAATTGGTCCCTGAGTGCTCATACGCGATGCGCAGAAAGTCTGCAGATTGTTGCTATTTACGCGTACACTGCATGCACTGCAGACACCTCGAATTCATGCAACGAGACTGGCAAAATCACCCATGGCGTCCGTGCGGAAATTGCAACTTCTCAAATATGAGTTGCATAGGTTTCAAATATAGGTTTTTCTCCGTCAATTCCGGCAAATAAGCAGCCAATATAATTACCGCATCGTTCGGTTTCGCGCGAAATTTAATGCTGCTCTAAATTATATCATTCAATTTCATTTTATGAGTAGGCAATAGTACAAACAAAAAATCAAATTTAACAATATACTCCAACAGTATTCAAATTCGCATGAGCTTTTCGCGGCATGTATTTGGTCATTCAAAATTCATTATTGGGCAGTCATTTGTAGAATTTGTGCAACTTAATTGACGATTTGTTAAACTTTGTTTTACTGTAGTTTCCTATACAATTTAAGGGTATAGGCCTACACACGTTCAATAATTAGTCACTTTCCCAATATATACTTTGAAGACGATTGCTCACTACTACTATACAGTGTATATAAACGCTTACAATTTTACATAAAGAAATGGCATCTCGTGATCGAGAACGGTTGAGACCTTCCAGGGGAATGGCCCAGACTATACCTTGAGCTTTCAGATAATCTATAGACATCAATTCACTGTAAAAAAATGTTGGTCAAAATGGGTTGGTATTTTGCCCAATGTTGGGCAACATACCAACTGCCCACAATCTTCGGCAAATTCTTTCTACAGCTAGATCAAGTGTCGCAACCTAGCTATTTGAGTCTCGAAGGCGAGAGAATAAACAAAACAAAGTATGAAAAAGAGCGAGTAACACACATGAACAAAGAAAACAAAAATATGATTTTTGTACAAATTCATCTATTTGTTTGCAATTTTTCTCGTACTCTGCTAAATTGGATGACGAAATTTGTTTGAATTCTTAATTCGAAACAAAGTAGCAACCGGAGAAGCAAAATCGCTTTAATAATGAATGTATGAAAGTGATATCGGTTGCTATTTGCCGAAATTAACCGAAAAACCTACACTAAGCAGTTTCCCTCTCCTTGTTGATATTTACTAAGGACACTTTAGAATTAAGCGAAAATCGTTTTTTCTAATGATTATACCGCTAAACCCATTTACCTTATGGGAATATTTACAAGCTTATTAAAGCATAAATCTGCCAGAATTCTGCAAGTTTATGTTAATGTCATTACCCGCTAGCTACCGTTCCCTACATTCGCAATATTAAAACTAGACATCTGGTACAGTGTTTGTGGACAAACACAGGGCTGTTTTGTTTTTTTGTTTAAAAATTTTGTGATTAAAATGAAATTTCAAAAATTTCAAAAATCATTTTAAAAAATGCCGATTACGTCATCATGACATCATTTCAGATTTTGCATGCTAGTGACAGTATCTACCTACCCACCAATTTTCATGACGATCGGACCTATCCTTATATGTGTTTTTAAAAAGCACATTTTTGATGATGTCATCATGACGTCACACATTTTTTTCCTTTTTAGGGCATATCTTTGAGACCTACCAAAGCTATAACAAAAAGAATTTTAAAAATATCTTGTTTTGTTTGCCAGATATATTGAAAAGAATTTTACGATTTCAAAATTTCAAAAATTCATAACAAATCACATGATGACGTCATCATGACGTCATTTCAGATTTGGCATGCTAGTGACAGTATCTACCTACCCACCAATTTTCATGACGATCAGGCCTATCCTTATATGTGTTTTTAAAAAGCACATTTTTGATGACGTCATCATGACGTCACACATTTTTTTCCTTTTTAGGGCATATCTTTGAGACATACCAAAGCTATAACAAAAAGAATTTTGAAAATATCTTGTTTTGTTTGCTAGATATATTGAAAAGAATGTTACGATTTTCAAATTTTGAAAAATTCATAAAAAATCACGTGATGACGTCATCATGACGTCACTTTGGATTCAGCATCCCAGTGACAGTATCTACCTACCCACCAATTTGCATGACGATCGGACCTATCCTTATATGTGTTTTAAAAAAGCACATTTTTGATGACGTCATCATGACATCACACATTTTTGTCCCTTTTAGTGCATATCTTTGAGACATACCGAAGCTATAACAAAAAGAATTTTGAAAATATCTTGTTTTGTTCGCTAGATATATTGAAAAGAATTTTACGATTTCAAAATTTCAAAAATTCATAAAAAATCACGTGATGACGTCATCATGACGTAAATGTTCGGCATACATTCTGAGCAGTTAGTCTAAGTGTCTGCCAAGTTTAAAGCCAATCGGCACCATAAAAGTAGCCAAAGTGCCAGTAAGAAAGAAAACGTGTACAAATGCTATGGGCATTTTGGCTGAAAAAGAAGAAAAAAAAAAAGAAAAAAAAAAAAAAAAAGAAAAAAAAAAAAATCTTAACGAAAACAAGGGCTGTTTTGGAAAAGTTTCCAAAACAGCCAATGAACAAAAATAATGTGGGGACCGGGACCTTTCTGGGGGTATTTTCTGACGTTGAGGGCGCCTTCAATTTTGGGAGATATTGTACATTTTCTGCACTCGGACTTTCTTGTTTTATTTTATTGTTTGCCGACAGCGACACGATTTTGCCTACACAATTCAATGACTAATGGGGGGGGGGGGGGGGGGGGGGGTCACCCCCGACAGGTGCTGCAGACAAATCCGGTTCCAAGTCCGATTCCAAGGCAGTAAAAAGTTGACTTAGGGATTATAGACACTGTAGTCCAAAACTAGAAGAACTTGTTTTGTTAATGAAGAAGTTCTAAACGTAATTATTTTTTTATTATAGTTCCAGGAATTATCACTGGGACTTGGGCGAGTCTGTACTTGGGTTTACGGCCATTAAGACATTAGTGAAGTAAAGTTAAACTAAACTGGGGTCAGACCTCGCTTGAGTCTGTTTCTTTTTTCAGTTTTAGACTCAAGTGAACTTTGATTCTACATATTTATTTTTACCGATATTGCCTCGGACTCCGGGCTCGACTACAGCTCTTCCCAACCTACCCATTCCCCGTCGGTTACGGTTATCTGTTGGTTAATTTTAGACCTAACCGCTATGCGACTGCGGTAATTTTTCTCATTTTCCGTTAATGAAAATAGCCCCCCACCCCCTCCCTGGTGCATTCATGGTTCACTCACTGTTAGAAAAACATCAACACAAATTGAAACAAATATTGTCTTCAGCTCTCTTTGGCAACAGCAAACAGCATAATACAGCTTTTTTTAATACTTAAAACTTCACAGCATTTTCGTTTATTGCCTATTATAATCATTAAATGTTTTCATGAAACACTTGGAATTTTAAAAGATATATTCTTTTGAAGAATCCACGACAGGCCTTTTGAAAAGAAACTGAAAAAAATTCAGCACTTCTATTATGGTAAAAAATATGGTTCTTTTTGTTAACGGATAGTCAAATGATAAGCCTTCCCAAAAAAAAGTATCTATAATGTTCATGAATACGATATTGGAATAACTTGATAAAAAAATAGCGAAATTCTGCTTGTAAGTGTTATTTTCCTGCAAAGTGAATACTGAATAAGTCTTATCTCTTTTTTTCGCCTCGAATTTTACCTTATCTCTCAATCCCAGGATAAATTGTAGCAGTTTGTTACACAAATATTTATCGCATATAGGCCTATAGCAAAAAGCAGAATTATAAAATCATTGTAACAAATTATAGGAAAATCATACATTGTATTACGAGGAGGCAGAATGATTCTTGATTGACAAGAAAACAACATTGCATTCTACATTAATTTTGATAAAGATGATTGAATGTCACACAATACCGCAACGGCAAATGGACCCTGGTTCAAGATGGTTTGTTAACTAAATCTTCATTGTCCATTTCTAGTTGTCGCGTAGGCCTAAGTTGTGCGTAAAATATTCGTTTGTCCCTTCCTAGATCCTCTATAGAGAAAAATGCACGTGCGTTCAAGTCGATGCGCACACTACGCGTACAAGGCCACGATGTTTTTTCTGGAAATAAACTTATCCCATTTCATCTAAAGTGTTTTTGCTATCCATAGGCCTATGCATACACACATTAAAGACGGGAGTTTCAAACCACGCCTTATGGGGGCACGAGGAGGAAAGTTGTATTATTTTGTCCTTCTGCTAAGAAATCCATCAGTCATACGAAAACTACGGCAAAGTCGTTTACTAGACAGACAGAAGAAGCAATAAATAATGCAGCCATGAAAGATGCAACACACTAGCAAATAGATCCACCGTTCCTGTTTATATGGGTTCCCCGAGGCACGAAAGAAGACTTTGAAACACATTGTCAATGTCGCCAAAGATAGACGGGGCGTCGTCGTCCGGTGTCGCCACACTCTCACGAGCGTCACCATTGCCCCGTGTACCCTCTGTCAGCATCATGCCGGGGCTGGGCACGTGACAAACGTGCATATTCTCCCTCATGACGTCCTCGGATTCCTTACACGGGCTTAGGGGTGACATCATCGGCTCGCACGCGTCCGCTGTCCTCCTTAGAAACTTGTTGCCGACATAGCTGTCGTACCTGCATCCAGGGGTCTGAGGTACCAACGGCCCAGCGACGCAGGGCGGCAGTGTGCTGGTATCGGTACGCCGTAAGATGTGTCGTTTCTTCGGTAGCATGTTCCTGCAGTGCTGGTCGTGGTGGTCGAGATCCCGCTTCAGTTTGACCGTCATGTTGTTGATGAGCACGCAACGACGCAGCGATGTCTCGGGATCCTCCATGCGCCTCATCTTGCACAGGGACACCTCCAACACCCTTTGCCTGTCCATGTACTCTGACGCGCCCCGTTCACCAGCGCCTCCCGCCTCCCCGTTGGCCGGCGTCACCTCATAGTCATAGCTATCGAAGTCCAGTTTTCGCTTGACGCCGGCCGTGAATCGACAAGGCTCGTAGGTCGACGTCGGTTCCTCACACGGCGAGGGGGGAGGAGATACTTCCTTCGGGTACATGTCCTGCTCTAGGTCTACGCTATCTTTGACCGAGACCCCCAATGCACACTGCTCTGCAATTGGACCAGAACAAAAACGATATGAGACATAGGCCGACACAATAATTACCGTAAATAACACTATTCTAGTGCATGCGAGTGGCCCTCGGTACTCCGCACATTTTTCAGCGAATGGGGGCGCTGTAGCGACGCCATTTTGGGTAGAGGTTATTCAAATAAGTTTACAGTTTGGTGCAAAAACATTACGAGCACATCCACATGAAATGAAACACTAAATAACCTACACAACAACTTAATTTACAACCCATTATACATGCAACCATCCTGCAAGCCCAGGCCGTTGATTTCACAAGCTGTCCCAAGAAGGTTTTTATACCATTTTCATGACAATGGAAGTCAGTGATGCATGACTAGAGAAATGCATCCAAGATATCAATATAAAGCTTATTGCCCCTAGTTTATGATAAAAACCATAATAATAGTCATCGTAATTCGGTCAAATTTGTGGATCACCTTTTTGGGACACCCTGTATAAGTTTTTACCAACGAGAAATACGTCCTCTTTTTGTCTCCACGAATTACGTTAAAGATACGGTACACTGTCCGTGGTCTTTTTGAGTTTCGCCACGGTGTTACTTTTTAAAATTGCTATCTTCCTATATAGCGATACAGAAGTTATTCATCTTTGAATGAGACATCGAACGAAAAAGCCGAACAATTACTTTACAAATGTCGAATTATTTGCGGCCTGACAGTAATTTGGTTCCCGCAGGGCAGATCTTTTTCTGCGTTTTGGGAGAGTTTCAGATGCCCAAAACAGAAAATGTAGTTAGGTCGTTAAAATGAAACATACAATTTGAAAATTCGGTACCAGAAAAGAAATCCAATTTGTTGAAGAGCACAAAGAGTAGATCTTACATTTTTGCTGTAAGTTCAATTTTGTTTCACCTTTCTCCAATCCACAATTCTAAATGCCGATTTTTTTCCTTCAAATTTGATTAAAAATCTAGTCCACACATTTGTTTCTCAAAGCTTCTTCCCAAAAGAAAAAATATATCGTGAAATACCTGTTTATCACAGGACGCAGGACCCACGCACGTTCACAAATTCCCCCCCCCCCCCCCCCAACAAATTAAGTGCACCAACGTGCGTTTGTGTGAACGGATATTTTAAGCCGACCTAAGTTCATGCCGCATATTTTTTCTCACACAAAGTCACGTAAGTGTGTAGTATTTATAGATTCTTGCTGCACTGATGCAGCGATATGCATGCAAGCAGAACGGCTTTTGTGAGACATATCAACTCGATAAATCCAACGTCATTATCAAACGAAATAGATCCCCCCCCCCCCCTGCCTCAGTGTGCACTGCAAAGGTAGCTCTGATCTGGCAATCTACGTCATTGATTCAACAACCGTAAGTGAGAATGAATTATGAAGTGGACTGTCATCACGCACACGATATAGTTTGTGTGTGTTTTTTTTTACCTGCTAGCTCAAGGATGCTACGTATGTCGTCCGCATCGACTACGTCATCGCCGACGTCATTCGCGTCGTCCACGAAGGACAGGGAAAAGTTGCCGTGGTAACAGAGACCGAGAGGCTGGCTGGCTGTGGTGAGCAGGAGCGGGTCGGAGGGTGGACGCCATGGGGATGGTGGGGCTGTTATGTCGGGTACGGCGACCGTCATGCCCAGGCCGGCTTGATAAGGGCTGGGAGCCCGGGACGGCGGCCGAACGTCCCCCGGACGCCCCCCTACCACCTGTCAGTTAAAAAACAACCAAGAGAAACAGGAGTTATGCATTGCAGCCGAGAGAGAGCGAGAGAGAAAAGAGTTAAATATATTCGATGTGATGGGTTGGACAAACCGACTTTAACTTGGGATTGAAGGTTAATGCTTGTTGATGTTTATTGAATAATTTGCTTTCTTTACGAGTGTGATTGGCCTATATAGGGGGATTTGACGAATGACTGCGATGCACAGTCATTTTGGAATCTTCATTTATGAAGTTGGCACATACATGTAACATAATTCTATCAAACACATTTCTTGTTTAAAATAATGAATAACGGAACAGGCTACCTATTTTCAAACATTAATTTGTGAGTTGGCTTTAGAATCAATTTTGTAAATGACCGCATCAGTTTTTCAATTATTAATAATTGTTTTAATTTAAGCAATTAACTTTGATTACTCGTCACGTGAAACTACCAAGACATGCTCATTAGACAAGTACTGTACGACTTAATGGTCTAATGGTCTAAAAAAGGACCGTGATATACAAAGACAAAGTATGGGTTATACTATATCCAATAATATTAGCTGCATGCAATACGCTGTGATGAGGCAGAGCCTCCACGCGTGACCGGCATCAGAACAACAGAAAATCACTGAATAAATCACAAATTAATTGTCTTACCGCACCTCTGCCTGTCGTCCGTTCACGGTAATTTAGCGAGATGATTTCTTTATCCCCGGCGGGTAAATTGAAGCCAAGTACCCCCGGACACTGAGCCGCAGAATGCTCCCCGAGAATCTGATGAGAAAGAAATATCTCCGTCTTGGGTATACGATGGGACTAGCTAGCACCGGAGGAAGAATAACAACGACGGCGGGCTGTCGACTTGAAGTGAGTTTGACCAGAGATTACTGATCTTTCCGATCCGAAGTCGCGTGAAGTGTCAATGAAATGAAGGACAAGGAGGTATACATGTAGCTCTCCGCAATACGTCGCAGCTGTGTGGTGCCGGCAGATCCGTTGTTGATGTAGGCACGGCCCAGCGAGGAGCACGTGTATTATATCAGGGATGGATACAAAGACCACGCGAAGCTCTGCTGCAGTCACAATCTCGGAAAATCGTCACCGCAGTTTGCAAGCACCGTCGTCGATCCGGAGAAGGGAGAACAACATCGCACACGAGGGGCAAGTCCGCATAATGAGCGAGGCCGCGCGTCAACCATGAATGGGGAAGATCGCTGCGCTGTTCCGGCGACTTCCTGCCCTCCCTGCGGCCACACACACACCCGTCCGCTGATTCGCTATTCAAGTTTCTCTCTCGCATCGCGCAAGACCGGGGAAAAAAAATGAAAGGATATTCAGAATCGGCCTTGCATCAAATTATGACGAGGCTATAAACTGGGGATATTATATGAGAACTATACTGGGCTTATTGTTGGGCATGGGACGAGCTCTTGGCTCGATTTCTATGCCTGGGGCGTGACGCAGGCACATGGGCATAATAAGTTACGTATAATCTCTAGCCGGCGTGTACTATTTGCGCAGTCTGTTCACAGAACCATGGAGGAAGGAAGAACCGAGTATATGCCGATGAGGTAGGGAAAGTTGTTTGTCAAATGACATTCTGGGGTAAATAGATTTGAAGAGTTTTCTAGAAAAATAACTACTAGTCGGTACTGACCCATATCACTTCCAAATTATGCGAAACTGCATTTCTTCAAATCAGGCGTAATGGATGATTTCTTTGAAAACTAGAAAAGAAGAAACCCAACACTAACTTGCGTATAAGCTTATTACATAAAAAAACAAAACAACAACAACAACAACAACAACAACAACAACAACAACAACAACAACAACAACACTAATTTAGCAAAGTCATACAATAGACTATTTTGATCTGACGTAATGTGCCATTACAATCGTGCACATTTAGGAAAAACAACCAGGAACAAAGGACGTTTCTTCTGAATTTTTTTGTCAACTCTTGTCGCAAGTGGAGCATTTTCTACAAATCTCAACCCACTTTCATTACTTTTGAAAGGAAATTGAAACTCAGCGTCTCGTTTGTTGGGTTGTTTTGTATATGTTGTTGAGTGACACAAACTATGAACACTGCCTGCAGCTGTGTTGTAATCTCTTCCAATGCCAAATTATACCTTTATTTTGGTTTCATCAGCCACTTTCTATCGTTATGCATGACTGAATTTTGGGGTCAAGCGTGGACTGTATGTATTGCAGCTAATCGATTTACAGAAAAGATTTTTAAGCCAAAAGGCCACATGGTGCTCTTAGAATTTTTTGAGAAAATGTTTTTGGAAAATCTGAGCCATTAACTTGAAATTTGCGGGATGTTGGGAAGTGAACTCTTTCTTGCATCCTCGAAAAAATGTCCTAACAGTAAAAACCATTCAAGCCAGACAAGACACTGCCTCGTCAGATTTATTGTATTTTTAATATTTATTTTGTATTTGATTTGAATTCTTTCCGGTACATATGAATTTGTTAACCCCACTTTTGTTCACTTAATTTCACAGTTTAAATCTGGCGCGTAGAGTATACAACAGAGGTCTAGGGTTATTAAATTGGATTAACGCTGGCCCTGTGTAGCTGTGCGTTCGGCCCTGAAATGTGGCCCGGCACACTCCATTCACAAAATGGGTAAAACAAAACATGTTTGAACGAGGACATGCATAAACACAGGCACTGGTTTATAGCTGCAAGTAGGAAACAAAGATATAGTTAAGTTTAGTAATTGTTTAATTTTCTAAACAACACAAAATCTCAATTATTTTGGAAAAGACATACGTATGTGGGGGTACATGCATATATATACTCCCCACATACAAAATGGTACGGCCCAATAAACAAGTGCGCGTTCTTTGCATCACATATTTCTGTAGCTGCCTTGAATGAACGGTATTCAGTTCCAAATTTACATTATTTCAAAATGAAATTAACTCCTCAAAAGAACACAGTTTTAATCCAAGATAACTGATTCACAAATGGATATTTTTTAAATGTCTTAGTTACAGTAAAATCGAAGAAAATCTGTCTTGTAAAACGGGTGATGAGCATTGTCCAAGATCATGTAACGCGTGGTAAGCAATGGTAGATCGATGTAAGTCTCGAACAATGCCTTATCGATCGAAAGTTGTCATTGGCCACTTTTTTCTTTGTAAAAAGTACGTAGGTTTTTTTCAACCAATCATAACAGGTTTTACATGTAAGGAAAGAGGAGGATCTAAGCTATTCGATTCCGTTTAACCCCGTACAATTCGATACTCCAGTTACGAGTTACAGTCAAAAGAGTCGACGCGAAGGCGCTCAATCGGTGCGTTTACACAGAAAAATGATGAAAAGTTCACATTTTCAAAGCCGAAAGTACGTGGATTTTTTTCAAGATAAAATATATGTATATATATCACGAGAACGACAAAGAGTTAAATCGTATAGAACCGTTTAACCCGGTGAAAAAGACCGCATGGTTATCAAACTATGACTCGAAACGTCGAAAAAAAGGGTCATTTTAAGCGGATTTTCGCCCGGAAATGGGCTCCGCACAGAGGTTTGAGCTTAAGTGAACACAACAAATTCATATGATGAAACCAATGAATCCTCAAAAGCGCACTGTAACTTTTGAATGTAGGAAGAAAACGTTCAATTCAGGAAATGTTCAGTTTTAGAGGTGGGAGAAACCTCAAAATAATATTCTGTGGGGAAAACCCAATCCATATATCGGCCCTGGTGGCATTCGAACCCGGGTCATAATGGTGGAAGGCGAGGAAAACACCACTAGGTTAACCCGACTTACGTCAAAAACACAAGCAACAAGTGCTCACACGAAACAGGGGACAAACATTTGGCAGAAAAATGAATACAATAACAAACCAGCGGAACAAGGCAGCTTTTCGTCTCTTGATTCCAACCCCCTCCGCTCCTATCGTCTTGGTCCAAGGCACTAAAGGTAGTAGGCCTTTACAACCGGTGCTTCAGCACCGGTAAGCATATTATACATATAATGTGTTCGGTTACTGCTCTTTTGGGTCTAAAAAGTTAATTCCCCATTTAAGCACTTTGGGTGTGATACTCGGCTTTCTAGATCTGCTCACTGTTTCACCTTAAGCTTGCCCGGGTCGCGTGATTCTTTTTCCTAGGAAAGTTAGGGGCAATTATCATAAATGGGTGTTGTACTTGGCTGTGTGAGCTGTGAGACAGGTTCTCAGACTTGTTTTCCCTTGAAATAAAACCCTCTACACCACAGTTAGTACAAGAAAAAGAAATATAAATCGGGCAGAAGATTCGAACCGAGGCCTCTGTAGTCCAAAGCCTTATGCTCTATCAATATAGCCACAACAGTAACTCGACCAAATGTTTTTACTTCAACCTTATATAGTTGTCTGAATGATGCGTGCGATGCTTATTATATAAATTAACTTAAACATGAATATGCATGCTGGTAATAGTAGTCTAGATACGCCCATTTATGATAATTGCCCCCAACCTTCCTAGGAAAAAAAATTATGCCCTCGGCGTCGGGGCAAGAGCTTTGGAGCGTAGTTTGAAGAGCAATGTGAACACACACCTTTCAGCATAAAGAGTAGCCCTGTAGCCAGACACGTTTTAGGAGGGACTGTCATACCTGTATTCCCATTATTCCTACTTTCCCTGTACAGGGTGGTAAAAAAAACACCAAAACGGAAGGGCATACTTCCGCTACCTTTAGAGTCCAACCACCTGTACCGATGGATGGAGAATTTTTCTAGAACAAAAATGATACTGACACCTCAGTTGGTCCCGAGATGCTATCATCATCCTCTTTTCTGCGTGGAACAATGGCCAAGTGACCTGACCTTGCTTCACAAAATTGGCTCTGGAGCAAAAACTATTGGACCGAATCTTTGGACCACCGTTTCTTTGGACCACCCTGTATTTGTTGCTGCTGCTGCTGCTGCTGCAAACCATTCTGAGAGAAGGGGAGCTATTATACACTCTAAAAAAAAGTTGGTCAAAATGGGTTGATATTTTGCCCAGCGTTGGGCAACATATCAACAACCGAAAATCTTGGGCAAATTCTTTCCAATAATTGGTAAATTTTTACCTGAATTAACCAACAATGTGGGAAATTAATACAAATTTTGGGTAAATAACAGTTGCCCAATTATGTTTTACCCAACGTTTTTACAGTGTACGTACACGACAAAAACGCATGTCAAGAATTTGGTGAATATGCTGCAGATTCTGTTCTTGGGACTGGGATGTCGATCACGAACACCCCGAAGATTCCATTTTTGTTAGCTCCGAGTGCCATATAAAATACGTAAAATATAATGAAAACGTAGTTTCATGATTGCTCTGAAACGGCCACAAATCAAATATCAATTCAACGACTCGAACAAACACCAACAGACCCCGACAAACACACACACACTCAACCAAACAACCACACAAACAAGCTCCTGTATGCCCAAACGAACAAATAGAAAAACAACAACACAGAAACACCATAGAAATGATTTACATGAAGGAATTGGACACACACTGGGCTACAATCAGGAAAGAAAAAACACTCCCACCTCTTCCATAGATGTCAACTTGTTTATTTCAACGCCTGTAATTCGACACATGTCTTGCAGTATAAAAACAGGGAAACACTCTGAACACACACCAAAAAGTCGTGTCAAGAGAAAACATACATGTCGAATGAGAAAACGTTTTTCCTTACAGATGTCAATAAACGTGATTACATATTGCATAATGCCAACGCCACTTGCCGCTTCGTGCAATACAAAATACAATTCATTATAGATTTATACCAACCAATCCAAAATTAACTGGCTTATATTTCTGATTGTTTTTGTACATATACACTGATTTTTTTCTTATAAAGTACTGTCAAGGCATACCAACCATGGCATAACTTTAAGAGATGATTTCTATGTTTATATACATATTTACACAGGATATAGAAACAACAAAACAAGGGCGCTCGCGATTTGGACCAAAAATATACATAATTACATAGCCATTTCCCCCCCAAAAAAGGAACAAAGAAATCTGTCACGCGACTCCTTGATCGTTTCTACATAACTGAATAGAACATTTTCGAAATCCTTGCCGTTCAAGGAGTATCACACAATTTGCATCACAAGCGCAGCCTCATACACGTTGCATTATGACATTCGACATTTCTACAAAGTTCGATTCTCGTCAACAGACTTGTTGATGCTGAAATCTTCGATATCTGGGCTCCCGCTCAAAGAGAGAACACCAGAACGTAACGGTGAACTGTTTGTGCGGGCACTAGAGTTCCTTCAGGACAAAGGTCCCTCCTAAAGAATGACGTGCGGGCCACCCCCCCCCCCCCACACACACATAAAAAAAATCAAGCAAAAACCAATTAATCCCAATTTTGACAACGAAAGGCTACAGTGGCATATTGCATGCATGAACACCTACAAGATGTTTTGTTCATCAGTTTAAGCATTAAGTGGTGTTTTGAGGTTTTAGGGTACGGGACTCAAGATCAAGGTGACACTACAGATTGTGGATTCTAGTCCATCAGAGGGTCATGATGCTTGTGTCCTTGAGCAAGACACTTTGTCACAAGTTGCTTCTCTCTACCCAGGAGCAAATGGGTACCTGTGAGGGCAGTGATGGTGTTTGATTAGCCCACGTGCGTTTAAAGGTACTATACATGTACAACATTTGCTATTTCTGTAATTGTCAGAAATGAATGGATTTGGGGGTTAGTATTTTGTGGCAAAATACTGTAACACTGACCTATTTAAAATAAAAAAATTGCGTGCATAGATGCTGGGACAACAAGGGAGAATATACCCAGCACGATATGGGGCAGAGTATCCCCTTTTGTCCCTATACCCTAAACACTCTCCAGACTATTGTTACCTAACACATCCCCCTAGACCTCTGAAAAGAATTCCTGAGAGTCCGGAAACACAATGACAAACACAAAAGGGGGGGGGGGGGTTTCCCTCTGCCCCATATCGTGCTTGATATGAGGGAGAACATATGATGCACCATATGGGGCAGAGGGAACCCCCCCCCCCTCTTTTGTGTTGGTCATTGTGTTCCCGAAATCTCAGGAATTCTTTTCAGATCTCTAGGGGGATGTGTTAGGTAACAATAATCTGGAGAGTGTATAGGGTATAGGGACAAAAGGGGGGTACCCCTTTGCCCCATATCGTGCTGGGTATAAGGGAGAAAGGGCTGTTCTTGTAGTCTGGTCCCTGACCCTACTTCAGACAAAATGGAGCAATTTATAGCAATTTTTCCGTTAACAGTTTTTTCCAACGATGGTCGGCCGACCATCGCTGGAAATTGATACAAAAATTCCACTTTTCTTAAAAATGACAGCACCAGGTGCCACAATTTCACAGGACGCTTGAGACTATTATTTACTTTCAATCAAGTAAGGTATTTCATACTAATTCAGTGGTTTTTTTTTATTTTATGTTTGCAAATATTGTATATTGCCTTTAATGTACAGCCCGGCTGCATACTCCCCAGGGAGCTGAGAAGGTTTCAGGAATGATTAATAGGCCGGATGAGCAGGGGTAACAACTGTAAACGCTGTGATTTAGTTTAATAAAAAAAAACAGCATTCTAAACGTCAGTTGTTATTACAATTGACATCAATACCCAATTTCATGGAGTTGCTTTACACACAAAGTTACCCAATACAAGAAATTCTCTGTGTTATATATTGCTCTCCAGTGGTCCCACGTTGAAGTTTACCGAGATAAATCAGCTGAGCTAATGGCAACGGTACAAAATTGTCAGTTGACTGACAGTTTTTCTCATGCTCTGAGCAAAATTGAAAAGTTACGGTAGGATGCTTGTGAACTTATTTTATAAAGAAATAACGTGAGATTTCCCAAATCTATACACAAATTACACATTCAAAAAGTATTGCATGTTAATTGATTCAGGGATAGAAGAGAAAAAAAGTGAGAAAATCGAACTGAAGTTTAACAACATGGGCAGTTGCAAAATATTAATATTCGCCATGATAATTATAAAATGGACAAAGACTGCAACGGCCTTGGCACATAAAACGAATGAATAGTATGATTATAACTCCTGATTTTTCAATAGTTACTTTTAAAGGGACTAGGCAATAGAATTTTAATGGCATAAATACATGTACGCCTGTGCTTTCTCCACATCAGTACAAATTTCGAGGTCCTTTAAAGCGATTTCAGGCAGCAATTGTATAATTTTTAATGCAAACTTTCATATTCTCTTCAGCTGTGTGTTTAATTTAAAACCCTAACCCTGCTGGATCCAACAGGATCCAACAATTTGATATTCCTGTTGAACCCTGTTGGATTGAGCAGCTAACTCATAGCGTTACAATCCTGTTGGATTCAGCAGGCAACAGAAAAAATATGTCCCCGTTGGACTCTGTTGGATTTAGCAGGGTAGTCCTGGTGAACCATTAGGAGGTTAGGGTTTTAAATACATCAATTTTTTTCTACATTTACTTGGAGAAGGTTCAATGTTTAGTTTAGCAAATTTTCATACGAAATACCTGGTTTGAAAACTATTTTTATCCAAACATTTCTTCAAAACACTGTTGTTGAGTTATATTAGAGACATCATTTTAGTAACAATATTGTGCTCTTGACAGAAGGAATTCCTTGCACTACCAAAACAAGAATTGAGCCCACTTGTGTGGGTAAACTGGAAAGATTTTAAATGAATTGGAAACACCACTTTTTTAAAACTTGAAATAGAGTACCGAAGTGATGACGTCAATCAATGCAATGTTTGGAACCAGAATACATTCTAAACTGCATGTGTTTGGAACCAGTTGCCGCGGCAACTGACGTCAGACTTCGGTACTCTATAGCAAGTACTTCTATGATGCTGGCATTATTGTAACACAATGTAATAATTAGCCCCGTGTGTATAAACAAGCTAAAATGGAATTTCATTTTGCATGTTTTTTATTAAATCTGGGGTAGGCTACATGCAAACCCAGACCGGAAAACAAAAAGTCCCTCATCCAAGAACTGGAATTTTTGTATTATAATCAATGTTAAATACCTTGCTGATGTTTTAGTGTGCAAATTACAATTTGCTATGATTACAAAGGACACAGTGTCTAGGACATTTCAGAAAATATGAACTTTTTAATTTGTTCTGTATCTCTTTCCTAAGTTGTTAATCAAGTCAAACAATTACAATGTGTTACAATTATCATGAAAATACATTACATGTAATTTGCTTCTACCCCCAGAATTCCCCTGTAGAGTACTCAGTGAACTGTCATCCTTGTTCATGGGGGCAGCAGCATCGCATTATCGGTAATTGCTTCAAAGGACACATTTTCTTTGAGGTGCCCAATTGGGCTTAAAATAGTCTTGGGCCAAGAGGATAGTGATCACGTTCCTCCACCAACTTAGTTTTGCTCATTGTACAGATCTACAGTTTTATACCCTTTGTGCTGTACAAGTGACATCGAATCAGTTTTTTTTTTTTAAGCAACGAGGTGCTTATTTGTGTTTGAATAGGCATAAATGGTGTTGCGTAATTACATTGCATAGTGTGGGTTTCGCGGTGAATAGAGTTTGGTGAACTATATTGTTCTTGAATGGAGAGTGTAATGAATAGATGGGACTTTTCATTCATCCTCCCTGTAAGATACTTGGCCGCACCGCCCTCAAAATCCCCGCATGCCAACTCACTTGTCTGGTGCTCCACACCGCCCTCTATCGATAATACCGGCCAGGAGTACGCACTCTCAATAACAGTGCCCAGAACTCAAGGGGTTAAGGGATGGTCGGGTACATTTATTCTTTGAGACTTTGAGGCCCCCTAACTGGGCTACAAAAAGTGTTCGTCCTGAAATTGTTATAGTTGGAAAGATCGTTCAAAAGTAGAATGTAATAATGCACACGACCATCCCTTGAAAATGCGCCGTTTGTCTGAAAATCATTCATAAAAATCATTTTGGGGACCCAGTTTGGTTCGGGAAAAGACGGACCGTTGGAATTCAGGGTGGCACCCTTTGCGCTTGGGTTGCATACAGGCTGCACTATGGGCACCGCCAGTCTGAATGTGTGGATTGCTGGCGCTTCATTTTTCCCCACTATATTTACACATTATGGTAGAGTTTTTACACTCAGACCTTGGAAATAGGTTGGAGAAAACCAAACCAAAGAGATTCAATTTGGGGGGGATTTCAGGGCGATGTGTGTCTTGACTGATTTGTTCCAACCACAAAAATTTCAGGACAAATGCTTTTCCAGCCCCCAAAGCAATGTGTTCCTTTCACACTGATCTGCCTCGTACGCTCATCCATCGTAAGATTACAAATGTTCTTTTTTTTTCTTGTACAGGTTTTTATTGTCTGGACAAAGCCACAGTTGAACAATGGAGGCAGGAAAGAGACCCTAAATTTATAACTGAAGTACTCCAGCCAAATGTTGACGCTTGAAAGTCTTCTCATCAAGAATTTGTAAAACAAAATGGCTCACTGTCAAGGGGTGAGCATGTATATTACTTTTAAAGATCTCTTCAGTTTACAATATTTTCAGGGCAAACAATTGACAGCATCCAAGACACAGTTCCCTAACCTACCTGAATCCATCAAAATCCATACTCCTGTTTTGGAGGATTTCGGCGGATTCAGGATACCTCCATATTGAAAACTGGGGGATTTTGATGGATTGAGGATTGTAAGCCTGGCGGTACTGCAGGATTTTGATGGATTCAGGATACCTCCATATTGAGCAGTCACCAAAACCAACTTTTTTGTGCATGACAAAATAGGTGGATTTTGGCGGATTCAGGATACTTTCTAGTAAAGTTACCCAAGGGGGTTAGGGTTAAGGCTCTTGCACACTCAAAAGTACAACTAGCATTACCATGGTGATTTTGTATTTAAGACAAATTGTACCATACAAAATTGAATTTAAACTTCAAAGATATCCCTGTCACTGGTACCCCTGCCACTGGTACACTGAATGATAACTCTGCTATTTTTTTAATATGCTACTTTTGTGTGTCAAATGTTTAAGAGATTGCTCTAAAGTATTTTTATGTTGGACTTATGAAACATGGAATATATTTCACAGCTGCTGTCATATCAGACATAAAAAATGTTTATCTCACAAAATGGATTCATTGTTAATGACTTATGGCAACATATATACTAAGTTATTGGCAAACAATTTTCAATATCTGAAAAACAGTATGTCAGTGAAAAAATGAACTAAATAAACACAAATTGTTGATCATTTTCAATGATTGCATTCATAGTGGCTTTGACAAAAAAATATGCTTTAGAATACAAATTATTAAAAATTATGAAACCTGGGAAGGGACACTGTACTTTTTTTCTAACAGGAAATTCATTCAGATGACATCCTAAATCCTGCAAATGAAATAGTAATTTGTGCAAACGAAATAGTAATTTGTGCAAACAACTGACATATTCGTGTAAAAGATTTAGTAATTTGTCCACATGACCTACCAATTTATGAACTGCCATGAATAACTTGTTTTATGTGTAGGATTTACTAATTTTAAAATAGTTCGGATGAAGGAGTATTTCTTTCGCACAAATTAGTAGATTGTTCAACAAATGAGTTACTTTGCACAAATAAGATTTTCATTCAGACAAATGATATTTTGTTCTGACAAATAAGTATTCTGAGCACATGAATTATTATGAGTGTGAGAATTAGCATTTTGTTTCGTGAATTGGCTGTTTCAAAGAAAAAGAAAAAAAAATCCTTCGCAGGTTTCATACAAAACAATTTGACCATTCTAAGGACATGTTGGCTCAGAGCCAATTTTGTTAGTGTTAAAATTTAAACAGAAAAAGAAACAGTTAAAATGCATCCGTAATTGAACAACTTAAAACCCTCGTACCATTTAAAAGGTCAAAATCAGTCAAAATTTCCTTCCACCTCCCCTGCTATACTTTTACACAGACATGGTCAGATTACATGTGGTTTTGTACTATGGCAGGAGGGTCAAAAACAATCACCTTGACTGATTTTGACCCATACAACAACATGGCTCAGAATGTATGTTTGCATAGGAGGGTTTTAATATCGCCCAGTGGTAGATACACAAATGGACATCTTGTGCTCCAGTTATGTCTGCACAAAGTGTTCCAATATATTGGTTACAAAATAAATACAAACGAAACAATTTCAGTTACTGGTATAAAGTTGGAATGGGCTCATCAGTGACTTTAAAACCAACACCACACGGCACTATCTCACCTACATGCATGCATTCTTCTATTATTCCCGTCTATCAAATGGAGCCGTTGTTTTCTCTTTGGAGGAATTTTGGGAATGGTGGGGAGGATTCCTGATGGTTGTGCTGCTCATGTTAAAGGAGCACATTGCCTTGGATGCGGGGGAAAAAAAAGCATTCGTCCTAACATTACCGCAGTTGGGAAAAATACTAAAAAACAAGTAGGAAATAATGTACCACGACTATCCCTTTCAGGATGAATGCTTTTGTAGCCTAAATGGGCATCTTCAAGGCGAAAAGTCCTTTAACCCCTTGACCCCGGATTTCATGGGGGGCGCCGGGGCACCAGGCCGGCTTATGCAGCCAAGAAAAACGGAAACAAGAGGCTTGTGCAGCCAAGCATAACGTACACAATACCCCAATAATGGATTGAAAATGCAGAAATTGGCGTGTATAGACGTCAACCGGCCAGGTGGCAATTTTTCAATCTGCACGTATTTGTGTCAACCGTACGCAAAGGGGTTAAAGCACAGCCCCAGGATTTGTGCAATCAATTGAATCACTCATAGTATTCGTAGCTTGTATTTCTCATACATGCTGCTTACACCATTGTGTATGCAGCAATGAAACCTTACTGTGAAAGCTCCTTGGAATTCTCCATCACATGCCACTGCCCAAGGTTTACAAGAAAAAACCCAAATCTGAAATTCTGAAACGGGCATGGACTTACCGCATCCTTGCAGTGGCAATAATCACCAAAACCCTGTGCCCGAGTCCAAACGACAGATTCTAGCATGGGCAAGCATCTGTACTTGGGTTGTCATTAATCTACAGTCGATCCAATCAGACTTTTGCAACGTCCATCAAATCTTGGTGACCAGGTCAATTAAGCCCAGGTCTATTAAAACCTGGGCAATCATCTGTAATTGGGCTGTTCTCGCTCTTCCTCTGCACCTGCTTATCACATTCCACCAGCAGCCATGTCCAATCAAACCTTGCTGCCCAGGTCCAAAAGTATGCCCATTCAGGAATGGGCAATCATCTGTAATTGGGCTGTTGTCACTCTTCCTCGGCACCTGCTTATCACATTCCAGCAGCAGCCATGTCCAATCAAACCTTACTGCCCAGGTCCAAAAGTATGCCCGTTCAGCAATGGGCAATCATCTGTAATTGGCCCACTGTCGCTCTTCTTCAACACCTGCTTATCCCACTCCACAAGTAGCTACGTCCAATCAAATCTTGTCCACAAATGGGTGCAGATTTGTGATCAGTCCAACCATTCCTCACTGTCCACGTGTGACGGCCGTCAAACCTCAGCACCTAGGTCCAACACGGCCCCTTCAGGAATGGGCACAAATCTGTGGTCCACCTGGACCAAGAGTATCATCCTATCGATGTGCGACCTACGCGACTGGTCCCGATGGCACGGTACCCAGGTGTGGACCACATTGCCTTCCATGCCCTCCTCGGGGTACCAGCCTTTCCAGAAGTTCCGTCCCCCCGTTGATCTCATGCTCTCTTCCGGCCACATGACAAACTTGCTTGTGTTCAGGGTGTCGTAGACCATACTAGGATCCATTATCTGTGAGTTTGGGTATCGGAAACAAGGCTCTAGTTAATTAATAAAAATAATAATAATGTGGTATAGCACTTATCTAGCTTGGTTCCTCCAGTTAGGGTGTTTGAGCGTGAAACTCAGCTTTCCGCCTGTTCCCACCAATATACTCCAGCTGTACCTGGATGTACAACAAAAAGCTGTCACTCGCTTTTCCCCCCTTTGTTCTGTATCTCTATGGAATTCTTTGCCTGGTGCATGTTTCCCTTCATCTTACAGTCTTTCCTGCTTGAAGAGGAATCATAATTCCTACCTCTTGTATCATCTTTCTTTTTTGTACCTCTATACCTCAAGTGGCTTTTATAGCCTTGTTCGGGACGAAATTGAATAACAAAAATTTCTTAAAGCACTTTACAACTGACATATTGCTGTTTCCGAGACTCAGACAACCCGATGGAATTTTGTGCAGTCATTTTTTGTTTGTCCCATTCTGCCTTGTAATGTGATGGAACAATAGTCTCCTCTTTCTTTTAGTGCTTGTAACCTGTCAATAACAACTTAATTTACAAACTTCTATACAATAAGTCACATTAATGAGTTATTTTTTTTAGTACTGTGAGTACCTATTGGCTCCGTGCACAAGTGCCCCCCTCAACGAAAAGAAAGGGAGAGTTGGGGGAGTCACTATCGACGCCATCTTGCCTGAATTCAATTTGTGTCTGATTCCCACGTCTATTATTCAGAATCAAAACTGCAGAAAAAGAGTCCGCAAACAGACTATCCAATCCCCTGGTATACGTATATCACATGAACGAGGAATGGCGTGTGTGAAACCAGCGAAATTGTATATGACCCGTCCATGGGACATCGTTGCTTGGTGAAAAAGCACCCTCTTTTGTCGGCGCACGAAACTCATTCAGAATTCTATTAGGTTGACACAGATCAGAGGTATACATTGCAGTGATAGTTGCACAAAATATCTTTTGGATTCAATTTTTGGGCCTCTAATCCTTTCCTTTACCCATGCCGAGTTTACTCGACAGGGAAACAACACACATAAGCTGTGTCCGCACTGGATTTTTTTTGGAAGGTTTTACTGAGACGATAGTAAAATGAAAAATGGTCAAATGTGACCACTGTCCGCACTTGGACTTTCGACACAGGAACATTTTACCGAGACCGTGGTAGAAGTAACCGAGCTGTCAGTATAACGACTCATGAGGGCGCTTTGCGTGACCTTTCTACATTGATCCAAAGCACTCGCGCATTTTCATTCTTTTGGCCGATGTGTACACGTTGACGTCCTTCATTATCATCTGGGAATGATGCACTGGTAGCACCAATCAAACTTCCGACTTTATCAATAATAATATCTGCCATGATTGTGACCAAAAGAGGAACAACGCACTGGAATTTGGAAACTTGCCACATGCGCCGCACCAAGGTGAAATAATGCAAAGCACATGCGTGGTGTCCCTGTGTAGCATGACCTCGCGCTCGGGCCGGATGTACGCTTTTCTGAGCCGCTTTTACCGACTCGCACTGTCCGCACTGGACAGTTACCTGGTCAGTTTTCCTGGGCAGCAGTTGCCCGGTAGAAGTAACCGCGAGGAAAACGTCCCAGGCTGTCCGCACTGGACTTAAAATGAGAAATGTTCCCATCGTCTCGGTAAGTTTTAATTTAAAAAAGTCCAGTGCGGACAGGGCTAAAGCAGCCAAACAACAGATATTCTAACATTCACCATGTTTCAACAAACTCTAGTGCTTATGTTTTTTTGCTGTCCATACTTCATCCTCGTACTAAAAGAGCTCCTTCGGAGCTTATTATAAATCAGATATGTGTCACCATTACAATATTTTGAGAAAACTGTATCCGATATTTCCCTCCATAGCCTTGTGTATGGAGTGCCATTTGTTCCTATGACATTTAAGTTTCCTGTTTAACACAGTGGGCCAGAAGAGAAAAACCGCTATAACTTTGCTATTTTCAGTTAGGACTTTAACTTGTACATGAAAGAGTAGTTTTCATGGAACAAACTTTACACACAACATTTTCCTTTTCAATCAAGTCTTGAGGGTGAAATCTTTGTTTGAAAATACAACCATTCAACAAGCAGTCAGCTACTTTTTCTGGGTTAAGTGGTCTTATGCTTGACTGAACAAAGAATGTGGTACTGGGGGAAGATAAGCCAACAAACAATCTGGTACTGAATCAGTTAATGTAATCTTGGTTATAGGTAGGCAGGCTTTCAAGCAGACCCAGTTGAAAAAGTAGAATAGTAGGATGAACTTTTTCAAAATAACAGGACACAGGCAGGACTCTGGAGGAGAAAATCAGGATAAAAGTAGGACTTTTGCGGGCTTTTAGGAGTAGTTTTCATTGATACTCACCCATGTCCACAGCATCAAAAGCCTTATTTGGCATGTTCTGTACTCACAACACTTGTGATCCATCCTCAACTAAGCTCTTGATAGTAAAGTTGCAGTACTCCTGCACCCAAAACCTTCATTACGTGATTTTCATGACAATTTCATTTTTCAAAACGGTGGGATAAAAAAGTAGGAAAAGTTGGAAAAAAATAGGAATTTCAAGAAAAAAAGTAGAAAAAGTAGGAGCAAGGGGGAAACAATTTGGAAAAAGTAGGAGTACTTGAAAGCCTGGTTAGGTCCTTGTATTGACTTTTTGCGAATTTCACACCGACCCACTCAATCGCGGACTCACCCTGACTCTGTGCGCGAGGTATGGATCCTTCAAGTAGGGGGAATCACCAAACAGACTAGCCAGCGGGATACGGCCCACCCCCGGCTTGCCCACGGAGCCTGTGCTGGAGCCCAGGCTGTGCCTGTTGTGGCCGGGGGTCTGCAGCTGTTGGGAAGAGGTGTCTGAATGGCCCATAGAGCCCTGCTGGGGCTGCGACACATTGTCTCCTGATAGGGAAAGAGAGATGCACAAACAAAGAATGGTTAGACCCTTCTATTACCATGCTCAGCACAAAAGTCTTGCTGAGTACCAGTCATGAGCAATGTACATCTCATGCAATCTTGGCTGGTATCCTGTTTTTGCTAAGCGAAACTTTTTTTGTGCTTCGCAAAATGTTGGTTAGCGGGTCCATATGAGGTTACTTTGCACATTCTCAGATCCCTCACCCATTATATATCAGGCGCGGATTCAGAGGGGGAGGGGGAGGGGGGGGGGAGGGGGAGGGGGGAGGGAGGGGGGGTTTGGGGATAAAAACAAAAACCTGCTCGTTGCCCTTTTGTGCATACAAAATCATATTAAAATTGGAGGATTTGGGACTGTTAGGCTTAATCAACATGCTGTCCAACTATTTCACAGAACACTGATTCTCAAATAAACTTACCTGCATTAGATTGTTTTTGGACGACTCGATCAGTGACTTTTCAAAATTAAGAAGATTTCACCGGGTATGAATTGCACGCGAATGAACGCGTCACATTGCTTACTTCGCACTGAGCCTTACTTTCAAACCCAGAAGTGCACAGATGGGTGTGAAATTCATCTTATCCATTACAACCTCAGCCACGGGAACAATTGTCAAATACACCAACCGCTAGACTTCAGCTCTTGGTCAATTTTAAAAGAAATCTCTCTACCCCTATCCAAACTTGCCAAACATTTTTCCACAGGCCACATAAATTTAAGATGTTTCAATTGCTAATTTGAGATATTTGTATTATTATTATTACTGGCATTATGTGCACAAGACAACAAGTCAAGTTTGAAATGACCGAAGCGCTACCTTGTAAGTTCTGGGTGTGGCTTGTGTTGGCTCCTCCCCCAGTAACTGTCTCCGTATCATCCTTGTCCCCTCCGTCTGGCCCACCTCCACCACTGCTGCAGCCAGTTACACAGTGCATACGGATCCTGGTACATAATTAGCAAAATGTCAAATGTGACCCACTCCTCAAAAATGAGTCGGATGTCGTGCATTACACTTTCACGTATGGGGTGGTTTAATGTCTGACTTTTTGATATGACTATAAGAAATCGCACACTTAAAAAAAATCCTTTAAAAAAAAACAATGCATTACACTACAGAGTTGTGCCAAATATCAAATGAAAGCTTATTTCAGGCTCTTTCAAACCAACTGTAAAGCTTAAAAATGTATTTTAACACATCAGACTCATTTTTGTATAAGCGTGTCAAAAATTCGTCACAATTTTACTGCCGAGCGACCACCTTGAGAGTTTTGGATGATTAGAAATGTAGAAGACAACATGACATTCTTGTTCAAAGCCAATCCTGCAGTAGACCGATCTATTAATCCCTTGTGGCCGACTGTTATTAATGGGGTGCTGGTATGCCAAGACAGGCTTGTGCAGCCAAACGTAATGCAAACAATAGGAAAATAATGGATTGAGTATGCACACGAATGCGCATATACAGGAATTCAATGACGCCATTTTTACAGTGGTGCCGCGCTCGCGTGCAGGCTGCCCGCGTTCTTTAAATTTGAGTCGCGTGTGCATTTTGGCAAGTTGTAAACACCCTGTTGGTCGAAGCTGTGTCGAACGCGTGTGTGGTGCCACCGCAGTAAATGCTTCTAATTTTGGTCGCCGGATTAGTCTATAGAGAACAACTGGCCAGGTGGTCTTTTACAAACCGTGACTATGGCCTTCATCCGTATTCAAGCCCCACCCCTTGACCTATTGACCAATCAGAGCCGCATGCACCACAAGCACGTACATAAATGTTAATAGACTTTTGTTGGCTTTTTAAAAAGCGTAGTCACAGCTGTGTTTTAGTCAATACTACTGGATCATTCAGCTGCTGAAGATTCTATCTTGCTCATGATTTCCTTTCTTACACTGACGCTTAGTTTAGTTTTGCCTTGCCAAGTATATTGAATTCTCTTCACAAATTGTGACAAATCCCACAAAACGGAAGCTCGTGACAAGGAGAAGAAAAGCTGCAGAGCTTGTTACTGGAATGAAACTACTGAAACTTGGCACATACATTTAGGTCTTACGACCTGAAGAATTAACCTCTAGCTGCTCAATCCTCTAAAAAAAAAAATATATTATTATGCAAATCGCCCATCAAAAGGCCAAAGGCCACTCGAGGTGTGGGCTACAGAGGAAAGTGTGGAAGAACCAGCCCCTCACACTGAAACAAGACAAGATAATCTGATCTCTTCACAGTATGAATAGGGTTGGGATGGGTAACTAGTCCACTGCAAGGCATTAATAATGCCTCTACCCATATTAAGCGCAGAAGTGCTATAGCCCAGGACTGGGATCTAACCCACAAAACTTGCAGAATTACCAGCAGACAATGAATTCAATGCTCCAAACCACTAGGCCACGGCACTTTCACGGCACTTTCAACCTTAAGGTTAAGAAATATATGCCAGAACAATGCTGTCTAAATGCTCGCAAGCCAGTGCATTGCAGTGCTAGTCATGTTTAGCATTTACATGCTCATACTCATACTGTTCATTGATCTTTTCTCAAAGGAGAAAGCTCATCTTGGCTCCCCCTCCCTCTGCGTGCAAACTGTCCATCTAATCCAATTAAACTGGTCAGGGAACAGGACATAACAACTCAACACCAACCTCCTCCAACAGTTAATGAGCGTGGTCATTATGTTCCCAAAGCTGAGTGGTCCCCCGATGATCTTGGCCAGCTGCTCGCTGCTGTCGGCGTAGGACGTGGTCAGCGGTGAGACGTAGATGGGGTAGCCGATGGGCTGATCGCAGGAGGAGTTGATCATGTTGCGCAGTGCCTGCTTGGCGTTCTGGATGCTGCCGCGCTCCGGGTTTCGGTTCCGCAGGAAGACCAGCTCTTGTTGCTGCCCGGCCCATAAGCCTCGCACGCACTCGCGGTTCACCTGCGGACGACACAGGTGGCACGTAATGAATGTGAAGATGGAATTTTGCATGGGATATTATGTAAATTAGAAGAGATTGTTTGTCAAAAAAAACAAAAATGGTATCAAAAGCTTTACAGAAGCTATAGACAAAATCAGAATTACATTGATCAAAAAATAATCAAAGTCGTGTGCATTAGGCTGATCACTGGCGACTTTAGGATAAATAGATGGATAATCATGGCTCAACTTTGTGCACAAGTCATTGGAGAAGCTGGTAAGGAAACTGGGAATTAAGAGTGCTTGATGCTTTTTGCCAACAACACAACCAGAACTGTGACGTGTCAAAAAAGGAGTTTTTCCCAACCAATAAATACAAGAGAAATAAGGGTTTTCCAAGAACATGAGCTTGTAACTGAGATGAAACTTGCTCATAGTTAGTTTTAAAAAGTTATAAGGTTGATATAAACTTCACTTGTAACTTTTATGTATTTTTCGAATACTCTACTTTATACATTGTACCATATCGTAGTAAAAATGGTAATCCTACACATGTAAAGCACTTTCTCTGTTTGTGGCAATATGATGTAAGGAATTTCTACAGATAAACAGTCCTCCCTCCCATGAGGTCTATATAGCTAACAAAACAACCCTACCTTAATGACTCTGAAACTGAGGTACTTTTTATTCAGCATGATGATCTTGTAGTCGTCCGAACCTTCATCAAGTACATGCCTGAGAAATAAAGAGAAAAAAGATACACCAGACATCAAAATCTTGACGAAGTAGTGTAGTGACTGCCGATACTCCACAAACAGCCATCTTGGGCTCAGTGATGACAGGCAATCATTTTTTGCAGATCTATCCAGTTGGAACATAACAGCTGGGTAGACACTAAGGACACTTACAATTTTACGCTCTTTGCTTCACAAAAAACGATAAATAAAATGCAACGATAAATAAAATGGATTGCATCAAACGATGCTGTTCTTTCCAAAAATTGGAAAATAATGATGAAGAAGGGTATGTCCAAAGTTTCGGCTGCTCATCGTCTAGGTAAATATTAAGTGAAGGGAACGTTTCCAGATGCAGTATTGATTGCAGTACCACCTGTTTTTTTTTGCGGTGCCGCATTCCTTACCTCAAACCTACTGATGAATGGGAAGCCAGGAGGCTTGAGAATAACTGAATAATCATGAGGTCAAAACTTGATCTTTGAGCTCATTTAAGCCCAGTCGGCTTGTCAAAGATTTCTAGTTTGTAGCTGTCAGACCATGAACAAAGAAACCTATTAGTGGAGGCCTTACAGCAATGTTTTTTTAAGAGCTCTGGCTTGGAACACTTTAATTCCCCATTGTTAAACGAGATGCATCAGAGAGCCAGGGGATCAGTGATGCCGCAATTAGATTCTTTGTAAAACACTCGCGGCCAGTGGACCACACACTCTTCATGAATACTGCGGTGACGAAACTGCGGTGATGAAACTGCAGTGTGCACTGACCTGTATAAAATGAGCTTATTATCTCAGCCAGCCAGACGTTAATACTGGTACCCCCCCAAAAAAACAACAACCAGCGGTACCGCCATCAAAACCGCTTTTTGACAATATGAAATGATCCCTTACTCTAAGGGACTTTTCTTGCTTGACGTACCTAAGAGCTAAGAGTGACGGTGTGTTGGACAGGACAGCATTTCTCCACTGAGGGTCTCCTTCGTGGGCAATCACCAGGTTCTGCTCGTGGGTGGTGATGGCATCGTACAAGGGCTGGTGGTCCTCATACTCCTCGGGTGAGGTAAAATGATCCTGAAATGGACGATTCCTTTGTATTAATTTGGATTTCCATAGGAAAGTTTATGGATGGTTGCTGGAGGGATAGGGTCATCATTATAAACTCCAATCTAATTGAAATTGCCGTTTAAAAATACCTTGGCCTGTCCAGATATTAAAGGGCAAGCCTGTACAAGGGGGATTTGCCGAGCTATGGCCAATTTCATTGCGCTCCTTAGCACTACAAATTTGAAAAGCACGGAAAAGTTTTGTTTAAAAGGCAACAAAAATGTTTACCAGCCAAAAAGTCATGTGATGCTCTTTGAAACTGGTTCTCAAGTAAGCAATTTTGTTTCTGCTAAGCAATATTTTTGTGCCATGCAATATTTTCTGCCATGCAATATTTTCTGCTAAGCAGCCCTGGGGCCAATTTCATGGAGCTGCTAAGCAAAAAAAACTGCTGAGCACCAAAAAGACTTCTTAGCAAAAACAGGTTACAGCCAAACCTTCATGTGATTTTCATGCAAAGCAAATAACCAGTCACAAGCAATATAAATCACATAAAAATGTGGTTGGTAATCCCGTTTTTACCAAGGAAGACTCTTCATGCTAAGCAAATTTTTGTGCTTAGCAGCTCCATGAAATCGGCCCAGCTGATAACTATTCAATATTCCTACAAAGCATATAAGTTAGTATGTCTGAACAATGCTCCTCTTCTAGTGAAAATCTCGTGCCAAGCATCTTACCTGATGGAGTTTGAGACTCATTCTGACCCCAGGAGCCACGCAGCGTCTTAGCATCTCTACATCGGTAAACACCCACTCATCCCTAACGGAAGTGATGCGGAAATCTCCCTTGAAGAGAGCGTGTAGACCATAGAGAAAGGACTCCAGAATACTGGTGGAAAAAAAGAGAAAGGAATGATCACCAAGAATGTAAGCATTGACATTCATCCATGGCACTTTACAGGCTGGGATGAATTTCAGGGAATCTGTAAACGCTGGATTCTGTGCTTATGGCCTGCAATTCCGTGGTAAGAAGAAATTTCCACGCTGACCCCTTAAGCACAGAATACTTATAGTGTACGCATGCACACAAGCCAAAATTCTAGCTAATACGTGAAATAAGCTAACCATTAGTGCAGAGCTTTCTGCTAAGGTTAGCAGTAATTCGTTGCTTATGGTATTGCAGAGCCATGAAATTGGGGCCTGATTACCTAATCCACATGCACTGCAAAAGTTGATCAAGATGCACATTCCTACACATTGACACATATTTTCAGAGGGGTATAAACATAAATTGGGTAGAATTGGGTGTAATAGTGCGTGTATATGGTATAGACTGAAATGTAAAAAAGAATGAGTATTGTGTCACAAAATTTGAAAAATGAATTATATACATAGTTGAATTTTTAACATCCTAGACTTTAATTTGATGTAGCCTAGACCCCTGTGGCATTTTGTGTTCTTGCGATATCTTGATATTTTCTCATATTCATATTTTCTAATTGAATAAAAGGTGCGTTTTAGAGATATGACCCTTTAAACATAGCAAGTGGAAAGAAATGAGATAGAAGTAATCTCTATTCATCAATATTAACATTTCTGAAAATAAATTAAGAAAATATATGAAGACTTTGTTTTCACCCTGTTAACAGCCCTTAATATAAGAAAATATTTCTTATTTCAAGAAAAATGTTCTTGTCTCACTCCCTAGAAAACTTTTCTAGGGAGTGTGACAAGAAAAGTTGTCTTGAAATAAGATAATTTTCTCATTTTAAGAAAACCATTTTTGGCAGTGTGTGTGACATAATACCCATTTATCTAGCGCGGGTTACATATGAACACAATATCAAGATTCCAAGAGTGACTAGCTCTCTTTTTTTGGCATGTACTCTACCACTGTGATGGACATCTCTTCACATTACCAGACTGATATCAATCTTGTCCTACCTGGTAGACAGATGGTGTGATGCGGTACCCAGTGCCCGTCTGCCCAGTAAACACAATGCAAAGCACAGGGTTACCAGCCAAGATGACTTGCTACTATCCAGCTCCTAAGAGGTACACAGAGAGGAAGGTTACTGCCGTTTTGTAAATATCAAATGAGAAGAGGGTGGGGGTAGACATGGATTTGAAAGAGTGCTTTTGTAGGCTTTCAAGTAGACCCAGGTGAAAAAGTAAGAGAACAGTAGGATCAAAATAAAAAAACAATCAGGACAAAAGTAGGACTTTGGAGGACAAAATCAGGATAAAAGTAGGACTCTTGTGGGATTGCCTCATTTGGCATGTTCTGAACTTACACCACTTGGGCTCCATCCTTAACTCAGCTCTTGGAAGTAAATTGCAGTACTCCTGCCAGTCTTGTTGACTTGACTTGCTGACTCGGACTTGAGTTGGACTCGAGTCAAGATGTTTTTGACTTCAGATTTGACTTGACTTGGAAAAAAAAGGACTTGGGACTCGACTTGAATAAATTTGACTTGCTGACATTAACACTTTTGTTAAAATAAACACAAACTTTTGAGTGTATGCACATATCAGTTGAAAAAAAGTGAGTTGGGTGTCCAGTACGCATGCAGTGCTGGCCGACTGTATGGAAAATCATCAAAACGGCACGCCAGGTTGATTTTGTACAGTGCATGCATGCTAGCCTATGCGTAGTCATTTCGTCATTGGAATTTTAATTTACTATGTTTAACAATTGACTTGAGACTTGGTACTTGACCTGGAAAAAATTGACTTGGGACTTGACTTGACTTGGGGAAATTTGACTTTTCGACTTGTGAACATTATATTTGTGACTTGACTTGACTTGAGGAAAAAACTGACTCCTGCACCCAAGCCCTTCAATTGTGTGATTTTCATATGACAGTGTGTAACACTTTATGAAAAATATTCAATGAGATTTCATGTTTTGGAGTTGTGGGACAAAACGTGGGACAAAGCAGGAGAAAATGGGAATTTCAAGAAAAAAGTAGGAAAAGTAGGAAAACTTGAAAAGCCTGCTTTTGTGGTAACCACAACAAGCAAGACACTTTTTACCAGTGCGGTAACAAATTGGTAGCTTGAAAAGGACAAAGATAGGCTTCAATAAAGCTTTGTACACAGCACTATGGTTGGCTGGGTTGCTAGTCAAATTCTGAAATAACAAAATGCAACATTTTAAGAAAACATTTGTTTGATCAAAAAAATATTTGCCAGTGCAACAGTAACTGCCCTACCTCTTGTCTCCTACTGGCGCAGTGTTGTATCCATCCTAAGTAGCATCCACAGAAACTCTCCCGAGATATCCCGCTCTGACGGAGGTCGTAGTCCTCATCAATCTTAGGAGTGAAGGTCGGGTCACAGTCCGTGTACCTGTCATCATTGCAATCATTCAGTGCCTCCTGGATCGTCTCATTGACGACCCATTGCTCCAGCTTGGGGCAACGGACAACGTAATAGATGATGCTCTGCAAAAGAAAAAGATGTGCATGTGATTAAGTTGATAACCATGATTATCTTTAAATATCATTTCAATGCTTTTCAGGATCTCTGCCAAATTTCATCAGAGCTGCTTAGAACAAAATACCACTCAGAACAAACTATGGCTTGGCCCAAACTATGGCTTGGCCCAAACTATGGCTTGGCCCAAACTATGGCTTGCCACAAACTATGGCTTGCCACAAACTATGGCTCGGCACAAACTATGGCTCGGCACAATATATTGCTTAGAAAGTTTCCTACAAAGCAACATTTAACACCCCCCCCCCCCCCCCCCCCCCCCCCCCCCCCCGGACAGATCTATCATGATTGCCATACACGGTCTTACGTTGTTGGGATACATGCATAGTAAAACTTCGCGAGCACCGTTATATCAAACATTTGGCTACACCGAACATCCTCTGTCTCCCAAATTGATGTACTCAATAATTACCACTATTCACTGTAACAAACGACCACTGTAGTGAACATGTGGAACCCCATGTTATTTGTTATGACATTGTACTGCATGTGTGATGGATGGCCCACGCCAGAACCAGGCTGTTCCCCTCATTTAAACAATTTCATTACATTAAAAAAAGAAAACATCAAAAATTGTGTTTTCCCGCATATTCCCCATCTTGAACATTCTATAACTTGAGAAATACTTCACCTATGACCCTAGTGAGGGCTCCTGAACTTCTTTAAACAATGGTCAAAAAAACAAATTGCTTAGTTTTGGCATGGGGTGTCGCATTTATTTATTTATTTATTTTACTTGGCATTCGGACAGGAAAGCCCACGGAAGTTTTTCGACCTATTTTTAGTGGGGTCCCTCGGTAGACGATAAGAAAGGAAATTACACTTTTAGATGTGGAAGGAAAACCCCAGAGAGCAATTCTGGAAAAAAAAAAGCCCAATCCACATGCTGGCCCAAGGGGGGATTCGAACCTTGGTCACCGCGGTGGAAGGTGAGGAAAGTACCTGTACACCAACCTGATCCCCCGAACATTATGTGGCATCAGAAGGTCTCAGGTCTATTGCCATTTTATAGAACGGACCAAAACTACAAATTTAGACCAACACTGGCCATGCCATGCCATACCTTGACGTAGTATGTGATGAGGATCTTGCGTAGGTCAAAGACCTGCAGCATGGACGCGGCGCAGTTGTCTGATATGCTGTAGCCCTGGAGGACGTACTTGCTGGCGATGACCTCCCAAGCCAACCAGCGCTGGCTGAAGGCTGCGTTGGCTGAGAGGAAGTGGGGTAGGTGGCCTGGGTAGCAGCAACAACAGCCTGACCGGAAACAAGACAGAAAATGGGGGGACTTGAAGACAGGAACGATTTAAATTTGATTCTGACATGAGTCAACTTTGTAGTCAGAGGCTTGGACCAGGCAGGGTTCTATACTAATTATTTATTTTATTTTTTTGCAGGGGGGGGGGGGGGGTGTAGAAAAACATTTGGGTGATAACCAGTTTTTTATATTTCGGAAAGTTTTGTGCAACCTTAGTTTTCTTTAATAATAACAAGTCTATAAATAGACCCATAAAATTGTATTGCTAAAAATAACTTGAAAATTAAGCTGCTGCAACCTGCTAACGGATAACAGGTAGGACAATGACAAAGAGAAGAATTTCCTTGGAGTATATGTGAGGATTAAAAACAGCATATTTCAAAAACATCTAGCAGTCCGAATTATCCACATACCGTCATCATCATCCACTCCTTCCGTAATGGCCTCCACTTCACGCTGCTGACAGTACGTTCCTGTTCAGTAACACAAAGCACACAAAACAAATGGTTATATAAGTAGTGGTGACAACTTTTACCCGAAAAAAGATACCGACAGATTAGGAGACCGCCAACATAGGGCAAGATAGCTCAGTTGGTAGAGCGCCGGTGCGGTGGCCCGGAGGTCGCAGGTTCGGGTCCCGCTCCTGCCGGTTTCTTTGTTCACTTTGAAAACTTTTACTTTCAACAGGAGTCACGACATACAGCAATTAGCGTTCTAGTTATTTATCCCTAAAAATAAACTCCCCAGGTGGTGTGAAAAATGGTATTGAAATTGGAGGATTCAGGACTGTTAGGGTTAATATAGCCCTATGGCTATCCCAGACAAAATCATGTCTCCTGCTTTGACCTTCGTATTTTCTGCGCCATGTACTGTTGTTTATTAAAAAAAAATGGGGATGACTTACAAAGTCTCTCTTACCTCTAAACTCTAGTCCCCTGAGCTGAAACGTGACCAGACCGTTGCCGATCTCGATGACGTGCACCAGCGCATTCAGATAGTCCGAGGCCAATATGAAGCAGTCTCCAGCGATGACCGTGCCCCAGCGCCCCACCACCAGGTCCCCGCATAGTGTCTCCTGTAGGGAGCGCGTCAGGTGCTCGTAGAATATCGAGTTGAGGTTGTTGTCGTCCGAGCCAGGGTTCTTGTCCAGCTGGGTGGACAGGCGAGTATTGGAGTGGTCAACTCGTTTGGTGCTGCCAAGGGGAGATGGGTGAAATTTATGTATCAAAATCTGCATAATTTTAGACTCTGCTTCTTTGGAATGAAAATTACAATTCAAACACTCACTTGAAGCAAGATATAGGATGGAGGGAATCTCAGGAATTCCTTTCAGATATCCATGGGGGATGTGTTAGGTAACAATAGTATGGAGTGTGTATAGGGGGTATAGGAACTAGAAGGGGTACTCCTTGGTCCCATATATTGCTAGGTATACAAACACCAGCGTATTTCGGGATGCGGGAACGAAATAAACTTCAATTCAAGTCTACATCCTCAATGTGCAAAAATACAGTTATACAAACATATGTTTCACAGAAAGAGTATCCACATTTACGAACAAAAAGTATAAAGTGAATAAAATGTATAGCGGTGTGAAAATATGCAGGAAAAAGGCTTGTTGCATTTTCTTGTACAAGATAAGGGATTATTTTAGAGTCACACAGCTACACATTGGAGACAGAGAAAGCACAATACATTGCCGAGTGAAACTCTGCACAAGATGCATTTTTGTCTACAAAAACAAAAAGTCCGTAAAACTTAATTCTTGCAGAGCCATTCCAAAATGGCATCTGCGGTGCCAGGAAACTTTCTCAGGAGGCGGCATGCTGGAACACAAGAGGTAATAATACTCACTTATAATCTCTCTCCCAGAACTTCATGGGTCGTAGGTAGGAGGTGATGAAAATTGCACTGCCCAGAATGGGATTCAGAGGGGTTGAGAAGAAGGCAGAGATTGTCGTCTGGAGGAACAGCATGGCGGAATCTTACGAGGTAGTCTGGTTAAGGCTTTCATCATATTTCCAGGCGGTCACAGACCATGGGGCGAATTTGTATCATTTCAGGCATTCAAGCAGACCCACGCGAAAAAGTAGGAGAATAGTGCGATGACAATTTTCCCAAAGAACAGGACAAAAGTAGGGATTTGGAGGACAAAATCAGGATAAAAGTAGGACTTTTGGGGCTTTCGGGAGTAGTTTTTGTTGACACTCACCAACAGCATCACAAGCCTCATTTGGCATGTTCTGTATTCACAACACTTGTGCTCCATCCGTAACCAAGCACTTGGAAGTTAAAAGTTGCAGTACTCCTGCACCCAAGCCCTTCATTGTGTGATGTTTATATGACAGTGGGTAACACTTATGAAAAAAAAAAAAATCCGGGAGATTTCATTTGTCAAATTGTGGGACAAAAAAGTAGGAACAAATTTGGAAAAAATAGGAATTTCAAGAAGAAAAAAAGTAAAGAAAGGAAGGAAAAAGATTTGCTTTAATTTTTAAGATTGTACTGCAGACATAGCTTAGGACATCACATACAAACCGCATGCATGCACAGTGATGAACGTTTTACCAAGCGGAATTTTTGACGTCCAGAATTAATTTGTGATGGTCTAGCATTATTTCAAAATTTGTAAATTAATTCTTTGACAACTAAATGTGGGTCGATTTTTCATTAAAATATTTTCTCACTTAAAAAGCGAGTAACTTTTGCATTGCTCGAAAGACAGCAATTGAAAACAATAACAAGAAATCAGGGCGAGACTCAAAAAGAAAGAGCACGGACAGTGCTTCTTTAACCCTCCCTCTCCAGGTGCAAAATTCGAGCCAACTACACTATCTATCAAAACCTATCGAGTGACAGGTTGAGACACACAAGCTGTGGGAGAGGAGAGGATTTGGTTTTTCGAGGATTTGGTTGTGATAGTTATAATAGTAGGAGGGTTAATAAAAACCGTCAGTTTGCTCGGAGGGGTATTTCAAATCAAGTAACGAAACCACACAAGCTGGAAAATTGGGTTCTGTGTCAGTAGCCACGAGAAGAATGTTGCATCATAAAACTTAAAGAGACAGCGATCAGCGGACAAGGTAAGGGGGAAATGTAGAATTCAAGACAGTGCTAGCTCAAGGTTGTCTGCAAGGTTTTTACAGGGTTGGAATATCACGCTCTGTGACATGCAGGCTAAAAAAACATTACCATGGAGCTTGAACCTCAAGCTGCCCTTTCTTTAATTCTGGGTCATTCCCTGCCAAATCACCTGGGGGTTTGTCAGGGGTCCGACTCGGATTTTGTTGAAACTTTTTTCCAAAAGTACCTTAACACATGCAACATTTTTGTGTCCAACTCAAAGTGGTTTCTGAGATATGACCCCCTGAAAATTCCTACCCCGCCCCCTTTTTTCCCATTCATAGTTGCGCTGATGACGTTTTTTGCATCTTTGGATGCCCATATCTCCAAAATACATCAGGGTTTGTATCTGGAAATTGCTCCATAGGATGAATCGCTATCAAAAGTATCATACCAAGTATCGTTTGCAAGATATAGGTACCCCAAAACACACTCAAATTTTACTTGTGGTCATGAGACGTAAGGTACTTTCAGACAAATTTGAACAAAATCTGAGTCGGACCCCTGACAACTTTTCAGAAATTTAGGTGATTTGGCACAAGAATGACCCTTCTACATTTCAACCTAACAGATGCCACGAACCCAAATTCTCAATAAAGGATACGAGGCACACTGAATGGTTGAGCGAATGCGTGGAATGCCGAGCCCCAGGTGATCTGCCATGGAGCGATGTAGGTGAAGACAAACTTCATCTTCAGGATCCATTCGTGCAGCTTCAATGAAAAAGAGATGAGAATAAGAACAGATGTAAGACCCGGTGAGCGACAAGGCAACTCTAGTTTGATAAAAAGTGATGTTGGTCACATGCTGTAAAACTTCTGCGATTTGTTTTCTTCTTGTCTTCTTTGTGTAGTTGAGCTCTGTTTATTTAAAGATGTGAAACATACATATCTGCTTTCAAAATCCAAGGAGATTTGGCAAGAATATGGGCATCCCGTATAGGAGCTACAATCTGTGCAGTGTCCAGAGCTGCCAACCTTTTCAAACTTGTTTCAGTATTCAGAAAGCAAAAAAAATATATCAGTATTTAGCTCAGAAAATTTGTATTTTTCCTGAAATTTAACCTTCACCTGAAAATCAGATTGGATTATCAGTTTATTAGAAAGTTGAAGTTTCTTGAAATGAACCGGACTTTAGATTTTGTTCCTCACCTTGTGAAGAAAGATTGACATCAAAAAGTAATTGACGGCAAAGAGGTCCAACAGGATGGATTTGTGATTGAAGTCAAACTTGAAGAAGAGAACGGTGAGTGCTAGGATGGGGTACTGAGTGGCGATGTTGGAAAAGGCACTACGGACGAGTTTCAGCCCACAGACTGTAAGGATGAAGGCACCGGCACTGATGGGTGGGAGGGAACACAAATGAGTAGATTAGCTTAGGCCCGAAGTCCATTTTAGGACGGTATGCATACCGGCTCCCGGTATCAGGCCAGTTTGAACCTCGGCCGGTATTATACCCCTCCCCCACTTGCGGGTCGGGTCGGAGGGAATCAATTGATAGGCTCATTACATGAATTGAGTTAAACATGTAAGAGATGAATACTGTATAATACATGTAGGTAGTACATTACATTGTACTTCAGAATCATGCATTTACACAAGATAAATGTAGTACAATGTTTCAGGAAACTTGCCTTTTACATCCCTTTAGAGTGAGTATAAGCGATTTAAAGTTAATGAAAGTCAGGTTTGAATAACAGACATTGTTTTTACATTGAAAAATAACATTAAAAAAAATCAAAACGTGATTTTTATTAGTGATTTTTTTCCCCATTGATTTAAATCATGATTTAAATCGAGTGATTTAAATCAAACAACCCTGGTTTAGCGGTGGGAGAAAATTGGAGATTTCAAAATCCGGTTATCCTAATTTTATTCAAACCGAATAGCGGTTATCTGATTTCACCGCAAGTTCCCATCTAGCTCCTAGTCATGCCAACAAGAAGTGACGAGTGAGGTGCCACATGAAAAGCCTTCCCAATGACTGGTAGTTTGCAGGATTCAGTGACCACTGGGCCTTTACAAAAACACACCAGGGATGTAATGCTGAAACAAAATGGATGGGCAGGCTATTCATATACCAAGAAGACCACTAGTGAGTGAATGCAGTTACAATCAGAGACCATGGAGCAAATTTGTGGATGTTCCAGTAGTTTTCTTTTAAATAGCCTGTGTCACAAAAAAATGGAAGGCTTAATTTTGTTTCAAAATCTTAACTGAATACAGTGGAACGCCGCTATATAGAACACCGCTATACCGAACATTCGGCTATACCGAACACCATCCTTGGCTTCCAAATTTTGTGTACAAAACATACCGAACATTGTTGTTGAAAACAGATTTTTTAAAAAATGTATCAGGTATTTGGGCTGTTTGTAATTCCTAAACGGCCGCAGCTTTATGTTGAAGAGTGACAGGTGGCTATTACTTCCCCAAGGAATAAAAGGGAAAAGTCAACTGTTGCTTTAGAATTCGGTAAGCTTAGAAAGTATGAATGATTCAATGGCCAGCACATGTTCAATTACAATTAAAAGATGGCGCTATTAAAAAGAACGGCTGCCATGTTGAAAAATTGGCACGCGGCAGACCAGCGGCTGAAAATCGCTACACCGAACATTCGCCAAACTGAACAAAATCTGTGGATCCCACAATGTTTCTTATAGCGGCGTTCCACTGTAGTGGAATTCAAACCGTATGCTATTAAGTCTGGACTATGAGAGACAAGATGGGGGTATTGATTGACCTTTCGCCAGCTTAAATGAATCATCACGAAGGGACTGAACTCACATTGGACTGAAGACTTCTGTGATTTTCCGTCCTGTCGTTGTGAGGCCGCAGAGAAACACCAACGGGTAGACGATGTTGCGCTCTATAAAGCACAGCACTACATACAACCTCTCAAACCACATGACTTTAGCTGCATCTGTCACATCAAAGAAATCACAAAGACAGTATTGAAGAATCTAATTTAAATCTATTGAAATTTTTACGATTCCAATTCATAACGTGCACACTTTTAACCCTTCTTGTGCTATTTCCTTATTTGATATTAATATAAATCTAAATATTCATGAGCAAAGCAGTGATGTCATCTTAGGGAATAGCTGTAGTATTATAGTTGATTTGTGCATAAACGTTACTTGATTCTGTCGTTTTACTGTTATTTTGTTGAATTCCTTTTGAGCTTCCTCGTTACTTTAGTGTTTGGTCATGTAAACAAACTAAATGCACAAATTGCAACAATTAGAAAATTTTTTAGAAGATGAACTCGTGTCAGGACGACACAATATAAAGGAGATTTGTCCCCTTCCTGACAGAAATTCCACCTTCTAACACTGACTGCGCGGTACCCGCTGCTAACACTGAATACGTTTTCAAAGTGAACACAGAAAACTGACCGGAGCGGGATTTGAACCTGCGACCTCTGGAATACCGTACCAGTGCTCTACCAACTGAGTCGGTGTCTTTGTTCGGAGGGCGCTAGTCAACACAGGACTAAACAGCTCAGTTGGTAGAGCACCGGTACGGTTTTCCGAAGGTTGCAGGTTCGAATCCCACTCCTGCCAGTTTTCTTTATTTATTTTGAAAATGTATTTAAAATTGCTATTCAGTTTCCTAACGCTAATCAGTCATCTCACCCCTGACTTCAAACTGGAAGTACTCGCGGTTCTTTAACAGCGGGTGGGAGATACAGAGCCAAGGCATCTCCTTGCGTAGCTGGGGCACGAGGTAATGCAGCAGGAATCCCATCACACAGGCGATGCCGTACAGCACAAAGCTCAGGCCGGGCTGGAGCACGTTGAAGACGGTGCTGGCGTGGACACCAAAGAGGACTGCGGCATACAGGAGGCACACGATGAGATCCGATTGCAGCCTCTCACACTGAGGGGAAAGGAGGGGGGAAGAGAACAGGTAAAAAGACGGCAAGTATAATATTTGACCCTTTACAAATGATGTCACTGCCTAAAGATTGGCACATGCATCGGTACTGTTGGAGTCATTTTTTCGTGACGCCCATTGGACACTCCCTATTTCGAATAAATTCGGCGCATCATGCATCATGCACCCCCTCTATTTGTACACAGCGCCTGCCAGTGTTCACAGAAAATTGAATCGGGAGTAACCTTCGTGAGAAGCATGCTAAAAATCGCAAAGCTAGGGAGCCTAAACAAATCAGCAATTGAGTTTAACAATAATAGCATCGTAGAATTTCGAATATGGCACCCACTCGAACTTCGCGATAAACTGGATGATTTTATACATATTTGAAAGAATAAATCCAAAATATTTGATATTAATGTGCACTTTCTGATCTACATACAACATCTGATTGTATTTTGCAAGGAAAATCAGAATAAATAGAATTCTACTGCGTCGCACATGTGTTTCCACAATTTTTGCCTGCCCATGTACACATTTCTTGTATAGCGTATTGACTACACATGCAACACTGACCGCCGGATCAGATTAATTAAATGACTCGTCTTACGAATGACGCAAAATTCCGACAAATAATTACGCTAAATAGATAAGTTATGTACCAAAATAATCCTGAATAAATAACCTTCCCAGACAACTACTTCATTAATTACCAATTTGAGTGAAAATGGTAAAAAACAAGCAATATTTTCTTACCTTTCGCGAAACCACCTTTTAACTCACCACTAAGAAAAAAAACCAATACAACCCACGCAATTTATTTTAGTTGTCTAGGCGGCCCTGTATTTTCCCCGTCTCCTGAACTCTTCAAGCCTGCCGATAGGTAAAACCGTAATACACTGACATTGCGAAAAAGTATTTTTGCACGAGTTATAGCAAGCCTTTTAACATCCGTTCGGTAGCTAGGGAGTCAGCTGGATTTGACACGACATCATCGTGTATATTTTTATTGCGGGCCAATCAGCGATGCGTATTACATGTAGCTTTGTGGTGGCGCTGTGGGCCACTGTGCAGGCTGAATGAACAGTGTAAACCCTGTGGCATGCATGTTGAGAACATTTTGCACACTGGACGCACACAAATTTAATGGCATAGAATACACAGTCTTGTAATTTGACTTGCAAAAGGGCCGTGTGCAAGGGACCAATAGTTTCAAATAACTGTACTGTTGCTCTGTCTGTGCTTTTTGGGTGTGCGACCCAAAAATATCTAGCATTACCAAAGTTATTAGCTTTCCAATAAGGCATTGTACCAAAACGTTTGCCCAGCTTTGGTCGAGTAATTACTTCACAAATTTTGAATTGTTGGCGTACCGCGAAACATGTAGTGGATCAGCCAAATCGGAAATGTGCCTGTGGCAAACTGGAAATTGCTTTGGACAAACAAAACCTTTTTTTTACGTACTAAGTGATACGGGGGTACCAGTAAAATTCATTCATGAGGGCTGGTATGCCAAGATCGAGCTGTGCAGCCAAGTGTAAATGCAAACAATAGGCACCATTCAATGGAGTGGTCCTAATCATTGCACTTGGAGCCCCCCTTTCGTGTGAATGAAAGCTTTGTTTGAAAAAAAGCGTCCATCTACTCATTAAACTCCCATCCAAGAACATGATGGATTAAGTATGCGCAGGAATGCACATATAGGTGCAAACCGGCAAGATGGTCTTTTTTAAACTGCGGCTATGGCTGTCCGTATTCAAGAGTCTAAAAACGTCCGTCTCAAACTCAAAGTCATCTTATCTTTAACAGATCACAGTTCTCGTTCTGCTTTAAACTGACTTATTTTTGTTACTTATATTTTTACCTTTGTTTTTGGGTTATTTACATGAAAAATTCCCAATTTGGTCACCAGTTTCCCCACTGACTAGTGCACAAAATGAAGCCGTATTAAGCCATGGGTTTTTCTCCTAAAGTGGATATGCAATCTATGCAAAGTGCAATTATATCTAACTTATATCTGAGATTATATATCTGACTTATAGAATAGACAGTCCATGGCAATGCAATGCTTGACAAATCAAATTCGATCTTGACATCCCTGTTGAAGACACCATTTAATTAATTGTGACTGTCTATGTGACATGGTTACAGATGAGGCAAACGTATCATATACAGGGGAAATATTTACCACAGATTTCTGAAGTTTCCCGGGCAGGGGATCTTTAATTTCATCCTGTGATCCTTCCGGCGTGGCTTGAGAATCGGTCACGACAAACTTCTTTATAATTGACCTTTACCCAGTTTAAAGGAGAAAAGAAACAACTCGATCAAAACAATATCTGACATCTAAAAACAGACATCATGCAATGAGTTAATGGAATTTGACTTTTCTAAAACCATACAAATACAAGAAAGAGCTCAGCACATTTATGATGGAAATTTATCAATTAACCCTCCTATAGTTATAACTATCACAGCCTATCAAAAAATCTACCCACCAACTCCCACAGCTCGTGTGTGTTTCAACCTGTCACTTGATAGGTTTTGATATATAGGGTAGTTTGGCTCCATTTTGGCCCTGAGGGAGGGTTAAGTATATCATTAAAAAAATGAATATAATTAAGTGAATTGGACAAAAACCAAAAAAAGGAAAACAAAAAATCACGTTTGACTGACAGATTCTAATCTGCAATCACAAGTCTTTTCAAAACTATTTCATTAGATTTGATAATTAAGAACATACAAGCTTCTGCAACAGCTGCTATTCGTGCTGACATTAGAAACTCATCCAAAACTTTGTGGCAAATGATTCCAAATTGCCATGGTGCAGTAAAAATTCTAAACAAGCCAGCTTTACTATGAAAAATAGACAGAAATGCTTGTTCTTGACAACTTTATTTTCATATCCATATCAGTTTAAAATACACAGATATACTCCGAGTTATTCTCCTCAAAGGTAAAGGTATGGACGGAGCCTGTAAGAGGCAATGAAATTCCGATAATTGGTAGCACAACTTTGATATGCAAAAGGAGTACAGACTGCTGATTGTATAAAGGCAAATGAGCAAGGGCCAACTTCCTGGAGCCACTAAGCACAACAATTTGCTTAACACCAAAAATATATGCTTAGCAAAAAGCGGGTTACCAGCCAAAACTGCATGTGTTGCATACTGCATGTGACAGGCATTCGGCTGATTTCTGGTTAGCAGGAAAATTCCCTAAGCAATATTTTACGCTAAGCAGCTCCATGAAATTGGTACATGGGGCCAATTTCACGGCGATGCTCAGCACAAAAATTTGCTTAGCATGAAAAGTCTTCCTTGGTAAATACACGATTACCAACCAAATTCTGATAGTATATATAGTGAAGTATATCACTTGTGGCTGGCATTCAGCTGTTGTTTGCGTAGCCTGAAAATCCAATGGCCTTTTGGCTGGTAACCTGTTTTAACTAAGCATGACTTTTTTGGTGCTCAGCAAATTTCTGAGCTGAGCAGCGCCGTGAAATTGCTTACCACAAGACACTTGGGTCTGAGGCACTACGGCTGAGGTGGTAGCTGATAGGTACTAGGAGACCACAGAACACGGAGAACAACAGGTGCTGTGACAACGCATTGTCCTGAAGATGAAAGGGAAACCAATCAGAAACTGCAGATTTGTGCAAAGCACAATCACTGGATCCGCCTGCACGATCACATGATTTATTCCAGGCCGATTTATTATCTGTGCATGTAAGCAATGCTCGATCGCACAGGGCAGAATTTGAATATGAAGTATTTATAAGTCGATGTAATTTGCATGTGATGGCCACATCCCCGTTTACATAAAATTCCCGAGAAGTTAGTGTGAGTGGGTTGTTGGCCAAGATCAGACTGTGTGAGGGCGCACTACCACGTGGTGCGCGTAAACAGCAATCAATCCACAGACGTCTTGAAGCAAGACTACTCCCTCAAGGACACATGGTACTCTCAGCAAGGTTGACATGTGTCCTGTGGGTGTAACAAATCTCGGCGTGAAATCCCGTGGCAATAGTTACCTTTAGAGCGCCGAAAGCAAAACCGACGAGTAATAAAACAGCTGCGATGCTTCTGGAAAAGGAATAGACTGCTGCAGCGAGACCGGTGGTTGCTATAGAAACCAAAAGAAAAATAACAAAAATTCTGCAAATTCTAATTCAATTTTGATTTTGAAAAACATTAGTCAGGCTTCGTTGGAAATAATGATGATGATGAATATGATTTTTACAAAGTAAAGGGGGGAGGTGAGCTGGTTACCCTGCCTGGGTCTAGATGTCTGAAAATTGGGAAAATTTCTCCGGAATCTGTTGAAGAATTATCCTCTTTTTAGGTCTGGGCCCAAGAAAACCGTAAGGGTGGTAGGGTTGGCAATTCAAAATGTGGCCAACCCTACCACGTCTGATCATGAGCCTTTACCCAGAGTGACTTTGGGTGATTTCAATAAAAGAAAATGTGCAGAGTACTTACCATTTCCACCAAATATGTGTACATCTATGACCTCTAGGAGGTATGTAGCAAACGTATTGCACTGTGGTAGAAGCCCAATCAGGAAGATCAGTGGAAAACATAAAACAAACACTGCAAGAACAATGAACAAATAAACAACAAATATTAACCCTTTCAGTACCATACTTTTTACAGCTAGCCTACAGATGCAACACATTTTTTTAGTACACATGTACACATGCACGGATATCTCAGATATAGGAATTCCATGAGTAACATAACCTGGTGTAATCTCATTTGAATTGTTAAGGGCTTGCACAATGACCATAGTGATTTGTATTGTTAGGTCACTCGTTGCTTAGGGGCGGAGGGGAGGGGGAAGTCTTTGTATGTACCTATTAGCATATCCCTGCTCACCCAGAACAATACTGATAGCCCCCATATTGAACAGGACGTACATGTACCTATTGACATATACATGCCCAGCTAGACTAGGCTCCCCCAATAAACCATATAGACTAGGATCAGTCTGGGTGCATACCTTACCAACAACCCCTATACACAAGGGGCAGTCTGGGTACGTAACTTACTAACAACCCCTATACACTGGGATCAGACTGGGTGCATATCTTACTTAACAACCCCTATACATGAGGGGCAGTCTGGGTATGTACCTTACAACCCCTATATACTAGGGGAAGTCTGGGTATGTACCTACACATCTCTATACACTAAGGTTGTCTGGGAACGTACCTTACCGACAACCCCTATAGACTAGGATCAGACTGGGTGCATATCTTACTTAACAACCCCTATACATGAGGGGCAGTCTGCATACGTACCTTACAACCCCTATATACTAGGGGAAGTCTGGGTATGTACCTACCCATCTCTATACACTAAGGTTGTCTGGGAACGTACCTTACCGACAACCCCTATAGACTAGGATCAGCCTAGGTGCGTACTTTACTACCAACCCCTATAAACTAGGAACAGTCTGGGTGCGTACCTTACCTACAACACCTACAGACTAGGATCAGCCTGGGTACATTTGCTAACAACCTTTATAGGGTAGCGGCAGTCTGAGTACATACCATCTTAACAACCCCTACAGACTACGAATAGTCTGGGTGGTACATTACTAACAACCACTACAGACAAGGAGTCTGGGTATATACCTAATACTTACAATCCTACAGACCAGGAGCAGTCTGGGTACATACCTATTAGCATATCCCTGCCCAACCAGAATAGGTACTTCTATCATCAGCCCATATAGACTGGGGGACATCTGGGTATGTACCTCACTAACAACCTCTACAAGCTAGGCATAGTCTGGGTACATACCTATTAGCATATCCCTGCACAACCAGAATAGATACTGCCCCCCTATCGTCAGCCCATATAGACTGGGGACAGTCTGGTACAACATGGGCTCGCTTCCACAGTAATCTAGTAGGAGGATGAGACCACAGCAGATACAGAAGTACATAGGGCGGCTGTAAGCAATGATCTGGTTGTGACCCTGCAGGAAACAAAAATATATAAAAATAGGAAACACTTCTGTATGTATTTTGACTCAAACTCTGTGATTTCTGTCTTTTCTTGTCTTTTGTAGCCCACACCTTGAGTGGCCTTTTGGCCTTGTGTTCGGCTATACTCATAAAAAAACAAAAAAAACAAAAAGACACAAACCCCTCCCCTGCCTATCGTTTATTAACACAGTACTTTATGAAAGCTAGTTGCCAACTCCATCATGGTAGAATGCTTCAAAACTGCATTTTTGCCACATTTCAAGAAAATGTCAACAGCTTTTCAACCACCCTACCAACCAATAAAATGACAACATAAAAACATGCAAGTCCAAGGTACTTTACATTTGATTTTTAAGAGAATGGGCAGAATTCTGTGCCACTTAATGAAGAAATATACAAACAATTTGGGGGAGGGGAGGTGAGTTGGTCGCACAAACAGTGGAAGTTACCCCGTCTGAGTCTATAGGTCTGAAAATTGGGATAATTTCTTGGGTATCTTATGAAGTGGCTTTTGGCTTTGTACTGGGCGACATCCTTTAAAAAAAAAAAAATAAAAAAAAAATTCATGAAACAGAAGAAAAAAAATATAACTTACGTGCATAGGTGAAGCGGCATCGGGCTGGACACTCTACAAATAAACATGAGAAAATCAATCTGTTCTTGTTAAATTTCATTCTGATTTGATAAATCTATCAATCGTCTTTTTCATCCCTTCTTTTCTATCTGCTCTGTACACACGGTGCAACCCTTACATCTATAAACAGCCAATCAAAGGGATATTTTTGCTGGCTAAAAGACACTATTCAACCCATTTATAAAAATATAGCTGGCCTAACGTTCCGATCTTAAGCTCGAAACGTTTAGGCTAGCTTTGACATGAATAAATGCACTGTATGCATATAACTACATCAGCAACAATTCATAGCCTCGATAAGATATTGTGTGCATATCTAGATATAGAGGGTAACATCAGTCGCGGGGGACCAACCACATGGGTCTGCTAAGCAAACTATTACCCAAGCATAGGGAAGATTTACAAAGCAAACACAGGTCACCAGCCAAAAATCCATGCGATGAAGATGTATTCTTATTGTGACTGGTTCCCAAAATATTTGTACTTGGTGTGTAAACTTCCTAAGCAATATTGTCTTCTTGGTGGCTTCATCAGATTGACTCCGGGTATGAGCACAGGACCTATGGCCAATGGTGGTAGGCCTACTTTATCCAGGCCTTATCTAGTTGACAATGATGGAAATAGTCTACTTGACAATTCGGAAGCGGGGCACCAGGATTGGTGGTACCCCTGTTTATAAATAGCTACAAGTATCACAATGTACAGTAAGTGATTAGAGGTGTGCATTTACGGGTAGTACGGGAATCGGGTACCCAATTGAAAAAAAAAAGCATGGGTACCAGGATACCCGTTAATGAAAGCCAATCCCCAACAATTAAATCTCGGAAATTGCTGTCCATGTTGTTCGTAAAGGTCGGTACATTAAACACCAGCACATCGGTGCATCAATGCAACAAGATACAAGTGTGTACAGTGAGCTCCATAGCTTTACGGTGTAAATTGCATTTTCGCAAGCATCATAAACGTTAATCTGTTTTGTTTTTCCACGTACCCTCATTTTAATTTGGAAAATTCCTAACAAATGACATTCATAAACTTTTGTTTTCATTTTCTGAGAAATTGCTAAGTAATATGTTAATTCGGTTGATGTTTCTTGATTCCATAATCTGGAACCGGTTCCTTGCATTAGCAGTTAGGTACTTGGGTACCCAGTTCGTAGGCAATTTTCAATCAATGCATAGCAGTGATGTAGTCGAGGCCATCACAAAGCCACACAAGACCCTGCAAGGCCAGCATAAGACCTTCAGTCTTAATTCAAGTCTCAAGCTATTCAAATGAACTGTAATAAAAGCATTCCTTTGTCATTGTTTATGCCTGTTACTTGTGCCTGTTGCAAGCTGGCCTTGTGCCTGGCCTTGTGATGGCCTCGACTACAACACTGATGCATAGACACACCAAGCTTAAGTTTTACCTTAAGGAGCGAGTACTGACAGCTGGCAAGGACGAAGCAGAACCAGAAGACCAAGAAATCAAAGAGGTAACCCTGGCTGAGTACGGCAAAACCCAGGACAGAGACGAGGACAGACAAGAGGACAGCTATGCAGCTCTCTAAAAATGTACGATTCCTGTCAAGAGAGGGGGGGAATTATTTGATCTTGCGGTCAATTAAAATCTTACGGTCCTGTTTACTGTCACGAATGGCATCAATATATCCTTGTCTTACATTTCCAAGGTGCATTCCTCATCCATCCATTCATTCAAAAGTCGGCTAAAAAGTATTTATACATATCCAGTGTCTGAAACACCTGTAGAAGGTGCTGTATAAATGTTAGGTATCATTATTATTATTATTGAACTGATCTACATTTTCCTTTTATTAACCTCTTGAATACGGATGATGGCCATAGTTTCATTTTGAAAAAGTCCACCTGGCCGGTTGTCATCTATACGCGCATTCAAGCACGTACTCAATCCATTCATGTTTCAATTATATTGTTCTTGAATGGGAGTGTCATGAATAGATGGAGCTTTTTCAAACAAAGCTTTTATTCACACGAATGTGGGGGGGGGGGGGGGCCTTCAAGTACAATGAATAGGACCACTCTTATTCAGTGTGGTGCCTTTTGGCTGCACAGCCCGTTCTTGGCATACAAGCACCCCATTAATGACAGCCGGACACAAGGGGTTAATCAAGTCTATATTTCACTTTGATGTAAAATTACCAAAATACTGAAAGAAATGATAAAGCAAACCATGACCTGTCCAAACAGAGTATACACTAACCCTAACCCCCCCCCCCCCCCCAGGGTGTGTGGAAATTCGTATTGATATTGATGGATTCAGCAGTGTTAGGGCCAAGACTATAATTTTCAACTTAACTGCACAACACTACGAATACCTAACCAATTAAATTCTATAAAAAAAATTACTAATAATAAAAAGAGGCTTTTTCACATTCCCTTGAAAAACATTCTGAATTACTTTGTTGTGCAAATAATCTGCAATTCCTGAAAAGATAAGAACTGAAGAAAAAAAACTGGGAGTAAAAAGATGGGAGTAAACAAAACGTAATCAACATCAGTCAAATTACAAACAGTGCAGGAATGTCTTTACTCTTGACAGCGAACCAACCTGTCAAACAGAGCCAGAAAAGCCAGCCGGTCAAACGTGACCCGCAGCGACCGGCCGGGTAGCACCCTGAAGCGGTAGTTGTGCCGGACTCGTGCCCGTTCCCGCCGCCGGCTGCGCTCTAGGCTGGCCAGGCTGTGGGCCTCGTCCCGCGTGCTCTGGTCGCTGTTCTGCCGCCGCACGTCCTCCAGCAGGCTCTGCAGGCCTAGCTCGTTCAGTATGTTGCGGGGGAGCTCCCAGGACTGGCTGCCCCCTCCGCCGCCGCCCACACCACCCGCCGAGTGCGGGTTGGACAGGTTGAAGAGGATGGAGCCTCGTAGGTTGATGTCCAAAGACGAGGGGCCCCCTCCACTGTCCAGGGTGGCTCCCGAGGATTTGGGCATGGTGATGACCGTGGAGTCCGAGTGGCAGCTGGAGCTATCTGGCCTGAGGATGGCCAAAGAATGATGACCACAGACTAACTTGAAAGTTGACTGAACAAGTATCTTGAGTACAGCATCATTTTCAATATTCACCCTATGGAACTTTCTGAGTACCAGTACAAGGGGAATGCAACGTCAAAGTCAATTAAACCTGGTCTTATTGAGCAATTCAAGTACATTACTGAGCAATAAGCCTTTTGCGTGTAACCCGTACTTTGACCCCGCTGCGTAGTGATTGTTGCCACGACACGTGATTCGGGGCAAGCTTTCTCGCATACGCGCGTGCAGACACAATGTCAATGCATATCGCATACGTGTCCACTTGCCGTGATCGAAGTACATGTACGCGATTCATACGTAGTTTCTTGTCACTTTAAAACGATAAATTTCCACGCAGATTTTGTCAGACTCTAGTACTGGTTATTGTTAGAATCTAGACATTAACATAAAATACGAAGTTTGTGAGATTTAGTGCTTGAGAATGCCTGCGAAGAAGCACTGTTCTTACGGAACATACAACAGCGACTCGCGCTTTTCGGACCGTCCCCACATGAATGGCGTTTGTGGCTACCCTTTCCGAAGCCGAAGTCGAACCGTGAGAAGTGTCTCCGTTGGATAAAAAACTGCCCCAGAAAAGACTTTTCGGCGGAGAATGTAACTTACAATACTTACATTTGCTCCAAACATTTCGTCGGTGGCAATGGGCCAACAGATGACTACACCGACCCAATACCAGCTTTGATAGCGCGGTGGAGATGAACAATTTTTATATTTTTTTTATTGGGAGGTGGCGTAATCATACGTCTGCAGACTATGTGTTACGATGTTGAGTCAATGTGATGGAACTTTTTGTTTCAGGGCCTTGGTTATTAACCGATTGTTAATTTTGGTTGAACTTCTTGTTCGTTACAAGATGAAGTGCTTTTAAAATTTTGAAAATAGCAAGAAAGAAAGAACCGGTGTGTGCAGGCAAAATTCAAGGAATGATCAGTTTATCTTATTTTTTTGATCATCTCAGGAAATAGCCGCAGTGAGTCAAAGTTTGTTTAGTGGGTAGGGAGGGTGGGGGTTGTTAAAGGCATCAACAAAATCTCTCTTTTCATTCTTTTTGTATTTGTGGGAAAGGTTGGATGAACAAAGATTCTTTTGAGCAAGGTCTCATTATCGGTTTTTACGTAAGTGACTGGTCTTGCAGAAATTGTTTTTGTATATTTACGAATAAGTTTTCGCCGGTCGTAATCCGCTCGAAAACAAATCAAATAATTGAAGACATCGTATAGTCCGAAATCTGGTATATTCGAAAAAATCCTTCGTGAATCCAGGAAGATTAAATGGTTCGGATCGGAAAATGTGCAGCCAGCGTCTTTTAAACTTTTGTCAAGAGTCTCCTTCAAGTTGGGGCTTGAAAGATTCGAGTCGGTTCTCAATTTCAAATTGGCCACGCACTTGCACAGTTCAAACCAGTTCTTTCTTCAGGTAACCCGTTATTGAAACCCCTCTCTCTTGAAGAAATTTCTGCAGTTTCTTCACGTTCCAACCTTCGAAGTTGTTATCCATTAAAGAAACTATAATTGCTAAAAATAGGCCGCGTTTCGAGAAGAACATACAACATGTACTGTAACGATTCGAGCGGTTGTTCTGTTTTAGAGTGGTGACAATCTCTATCGTGCGCTGTTTCACCCAGCGGTAGTTCCAGATACCAGACAGGGAAACCACCACTGGCCGTGCGTCGCCACGTTGCGGCTTGCCCCGAATCACGTGGTCTAGCAACAACGGTACTGACATGCATAATAATGATCAGTCTGGCACGACCGGCGCACGCTGTGCATCTTAGATTGAGCGAAGACGGGGTACAAGGATCTATGCAAATCAACGCGCAAAAGGCTTATTGAAGTACATTACTGAGCAATTCAAGTAAGTGCTGATCAATTTATAAAAATAATGAGAAATTGATTAAATAGGTACAGCAAGTTTTTTCGTACTTCTTGTGCCAATTTATCACTGGAGAATTGTATATGTTCCTCTAACACAAGCAATGTAAATGACGAACAGTGTGCACAACAAGATCTGCACATCAGGTGCCATACCCATCGTCTGCAGGAGCAGAACGTAACCCTAACCCTAACCCCCTAGTCCCTTTTTGCTAGGAACCATCCTCAATCCTCCAAAATCCTCCGATTACCCTGCCCCAAAAAATGCATTCATCCTCAATCCTCCAAAATCCTCATGTGCTTTAAACACCATTCATCCTCAATCCTCCAAAATCCTCATGTGCTTTAAACACCGTTCATCCTCAATCCTCCAAAATCCTCTGCTTGAAACACCATTTATCCTCAATCCTTCAAAATCCTCTTTAAAAAAAATACCATTCATCCTCAATCCTCCAAAATCTTCCAAAACTGCAAGGAGGATTTTGGAGGATTGAGGTGGGTTAGGGTTGAGGTTGATATTGAAAATGGAATTTTTGCAAGTCCTATTGACAACGAGACAATTTGCCATTATAACACTTCATGCACAGATTCTGTCTCTTGATTGGCTCAGAATGTGTCACATGGTATTCACTATTTTTTACTACATCACCGCCCATAAAGAATAGCCCACGGCCACAAAAGTACCATCACATGGCTTTCAAAGTACTCAAAATCCACCGTTAGTGGACACTGCGTGTGGCACAATACACTTACACAGTACAATTCTTAGGCTGGAAAAATTTTGTCAAGAGGGATTTTTCTCACAGAATTCTTCAATTCCAAAACAGAATAACGCAGATGAAGGATTAATTTATTTTTATTATCTTTGAATAAGGTGTTATAAAACAAATATGGGCTGTTTTCATTACCAATCACAGGAGGGTTTCTCGAGTTCTGACTGCGTGATATCTGGTATAGGATCTGTGTCCAGTCTCTGAGCCACCCCGGGGCTGTTCTCATCAAATGTATATGTCATCCAGTTACCTGCGGTGGGAAAATTGAATGCAAAATGGCTCATCAAATGATGGCAGCAATGAGTGTTTTGCGTATTGTAAAATAAAACTTTTGACTTTTGAGAGCTACAGTATTTTTATCAAGTCCCCTCTAGCGCAGCATAGCCCGCTGGTGCCATTTGTCTAAAAGTTGTCGCTGCGGGCAACAAACAAATCTGATGTCATAACAAGAACTCCCCTTTTGTGCCTAATTTGTTTTAAGGTTGCTTTCGAATATCCAGTTTCCAAAGTCAAAATTCAAACCGAAAATTTTAAAAATCTGAATTTATATCCCATCACTAAGTTTCTCACCGTGTTCATCTTGGAAACAATGGACCGATCCGGGGGACGAGTCATCGTGGGCTGAAGCCATGTACCTTCCTTCTCTACTAGTCATGGAGGCAATTCTTGCTAGGTATGGAGAGGATGGTGGGTGAGACCTCTTCGTGCGCTCTGTGGTGATACAAGTAAACAATATGGTCAGAGTCCTCAACAAGTGATCCCCACATTGCCGCTGCATCGGTTAAATCATAAAGTTGGGGCGTATGACGTTACGTCCTGCCCGTTTTCTTTGGTCAATTAAGTTCGTGAACTTCAAAAACTAATTTAAGGCGTGAACAAAATCATTAAAGATCCATGGTTACTGATGTTACATCCCAAATGTAAAATGAAGAAATGAAAATACCAAAACTGAAATTTAGGGAATCATACAAGAGGCAAGGATGTATGAAACGGACATCACCTTTCTCAGCACTAACAGATACATTTCATAAGCAAATTCCACAATATTTTCAAGCCATTAATAACAGTACACACATCTAATCTGATTATTATGTGGATGGGGATCGGTAATTCAGGAGGTAGGCTGGCTGGTGCAGAAAGGCAGTGTACAAGGAAATACAATTCTGAACGAGACAGGCTGTTGTATTTCCCACAGAACCCACATGAGACAAATTTGGTTACCGGTCAAAGTGGCCATTTTCTAAACCACTTGGACAGGTGTCACAGGTTTTTGCCATTCAGCACAAAGTAAAACAGGGATCTGAAATTACTAGGTCAATGGTCAAGCAATGGTCAAGAGTAAGAGATAAAACTTCCCCTCCATGGATGACTTGGAATTTACAGTAAAAGATTGACTGATTATTGTGTGTAAATTTCTATGCAGCAACTTTAGTTTGCATTGATCTTGGGTGTTCTTTGGGATTTTCACTGGACACACATTTTGTGGAATTTGTGGAAGGGGTGTCTTAAATGTAGTGTACACGATTGGCAATTCTCCAAATTTGTTTTACTAAAGTATACGAAATACCTTACTGGACTAAGAGTCTCAATCATCCTGTGAAATGATGGCACCAGGTGTGCTGTCGTCAAGAAAAGTGGAAATTGATATCGTTTTCATACGATTTCCAGCTGGAAATCGTTGGGAAAACTGCCCTGTAGCCTTTAGTCAAGGCGCGCGTGGCTACCGGGACGAGTGGCGCGCCCCAGACATGCTGGCATTCGTGGCGCATCACGCGTCCAGGTAGCCACGCACGCCTTGACGAAAGGCTATCATCCACCTGACGGTTGAAAACGAGCGCCGTTTGCTCTCGTTTTTTTCCCATCCAACAACGCAAAACTTTGAACAGGTCAGTGGAACGATATTTCCTATAAAATACTAACCGCCCAAATCCGCCCATGTCTGAAAATTGCAACAATGACCAATCATGTACACTACCTTTAAGACCTTTTTGGTACACAGAGATGCCAACTGTATGATTTTCACATCAGGAATAAATGTCACAAGTAAACAACATTTAAAGCCCATGATAGCATTCTTTTATCAATTCACAAAATGCATAACATGTGATATGTTCAGAGCACTGACATAATGAACGTGTAAAAAGTGCTGGGCAAGACCGCACGATAAACTTAGCTCACTGTCACATGCTTGTAAGATAATCACACCACGTAATAAATGTTTAACATGGAAAAACATTTTGAAAGCCATTACATATTAATGTTAAATATCCACACACAAAATTCAAATGTGATATCATGCACGTGAATGAGTGTGTATACTTAACATACATGGACATACACGTACACAAGAGCCCATTCTTTGACCCTAATAGTCCCAAATCCTTCAATTTTAATATCATTTTGCATGCACAGTAGGGGGTTAGGGAAACCTCTTGAATACGGACGAGGACCATAGCCGTGGCTTAAAAAAAAAGACTACCTTGTCAGGTTGTCGTCTATATGCGCGCATTCCTACATGTACTTAATCCATTCATGTTTCAACTATATTGTTCTTGAGTGTAATGAATATATAGAGCTTTTTCAAACAAAGCTTTCATTCACACTATAAAAGTAGGGGCTCCAAGTGCGATGAATAGGATCACTCTATTCAGTGTGGTGCCTATTGTGGCACTTATTCTTGACTGCACAGCCACAGAATGATTCAATCTCCAAAATACGATTAATTTAGAGCTTAAATGAAACAGTCTGAACTACATGTATCAGGCAGTTTTTGTTTTATAATTTAGATTTTTTTTTTATAGTTTTATTGAAATCACCCAACAGAAGGCTAAAAGCCACCCTAGGTATAGGGCTACGATCAGAGGGGCTAGGGTTGGCAACACACTGAATTCCCAATCCCACCACCCTTATAGCTTTCCTTGGTCCAGATCTAAATAAAGCATAATTCTTCTACAGGTTCCAGAGAAATTATCCCTATTACGACCTATAGACCCAGGCAGGGTAACTTCCACCGCAGTGAGACCAACTCACCTTCGTTTATATGAACCATTTTGAAAATCTGGCTTCTGACACACAATCAGTCAACAAACCCATATACGGCTGTATATGGGTCTTGAAAGATCACTCAATTTCAACAGCTAAGTAAATTAGTCAATGTCACAGAAGCTAAATGATGTGAACTTTCATGCTAGTGTTATATGTTTCTATTTGTACGTACATGTATATTATCATCTGAAAAAATATATTAAACAATTGTGAAATGAAAATGAATTCCCTGAGAAGAGAAAAAAGTGCGCAGAGGAATTCCCATTCCTAGGTTTACCTTTCAAATGCAATGTACTGTAGATGTACACAAGAGCCCCCTTCGTAAACACTCTCAGTGTGACTTCAAAGCAAAGACACGGAAAATACAGAAAACAATTTCTTCCAATTTGTCCTATTGTAAGCATCAGGAAATTCATTCCATATTGACACGATTATTAAACCCCTAGCGTCCAGCTGTTATTGATGGGGTGGTATGCCAGGATCGTGTATGTGCGGCTAAGCGTAAATGCAAACAATAGGTACCACACTGAATAGAGTAGTCCTATTCATCGCACTCGGAGCCCCGCCCCCTCCTTTCGTGTGAATGAAAGCTTTGTTTGAAAAAGCTCCATCTATTCATTAGACTCCTATTCAAGATCAATATACAGTAGCTGAAAAATGAATTGATTGAGTAAGTGCAGGAATGCACCTATAGATGTCAACCAACCCAGGTGTTTGTTTTTCAAACCGCGGCTATGGCTATGGCCGTGGTCCGTATTCAAGAGATCAAGGGATAATCTTACATAATCTTACACACACATGCACATTAATATGAGGATTTAAATGAAACTATCATGCAGTTTGCTAGTTTTTAGTTTAATTAAAAATAATATTTTTTTATTGAAATCATCCATTGCAAGGCTAAACACTCTAGGTTAAGAGTTACGATCAGAGATGGTTTTCTTGAGCCCAGATCTAAATAGAGGATAATTCGTCAACAGATTCCAGAGAAATTATCCCAATTTTCAGACCTATAAACCCAGGCCGGGTAACTTCCACCGTCGGCGAGACCAACGCACCTCCCCAATTTAGTTACATGAACCATATAGCAAATCTGACTTCATATACCAAACATTACTACTATTGAAAGCAAATGCAGTGACACACAATCAATCAACAAACCCATACATATGTGTGTTGAAAGATCAGTCAATTTCACAGTTATGTTAATTGGTCAATGTCACAGTGACCCTTCATGCTGATGTTAAGTGCTTACGGGGAGTGTGGGAGATGTCTGTATGCAAATAATCCATCCAATCAAACAATTGAGAAAACTATACTATTTTGAGCTTGGATCCCCAAATTGATGTGGCAGTGAAAAAGGGCTACTGTATTTTCCATATAACATTCTGACCCAGCATCCGTAAAAGTTGGCATCTCTGAGTACCTGACTCATGTAATTGGTCAGTTACCTCGTCTTTGCCGGAGACTGCCTGTGGTGGCGCCCTCATCCCTATCACTCTGATGTCGCTGTCTCGACTCACTGGTCGAGCTCAGGTACCGTGCCTGCCGTCGTGTTCTTCTTATGGTAGAGTTGACTGTTTGTGTTTCAACAAGTCAGGGCAACAGACTAAAAAATTGTTGGGGCTGATCATTTTGAATTTCTTTATTTGCATTCAACTTGAAGTTCTGTTGATGTTAGATTCATTCACAGCAATGACTGATAGCTTTTGTTGCTTAATTTGAATAATTTTATGTCGCAATAATAGACCATCTATTGACGTATTGGCTAATCACAGTGGTGTGCACACGTATGTGAGACTTGTCGGACACCCATGTTGGACCATACCCACGGCTGTGATTGGTTAATAGGTAAAGGGGCGGAGCCTTAATGGATCAATATATTCCTTAGCTTACATCCTAAAACATCAACACACATTGTAAGGTGGAATTCTAATAACCACAGGGAGCTTTGACAAACCCTTGTACAGAGTCCTGAGGCATCCATGGACAGGTGTTATGCAGGAAAGAGGCCTTTTTTGCCTCTCAAACAAAGTGTTCCATGACAAAGCGAAGCAGTCTCAGTGTAAAGATCACTCAAATACCAATTTTGATCAGCTGTTCAAATAATTGCTCGACTTACACAAATCTTACAGTACACAAATCCATGGATTTCCTGTCACCAGCTCAACTTACAAACTTACAAGCAAACAGTGCAATAACGGCAAGTGGATTGGTGTGCTGCAACACAGTCCTACACTACCATAGAGCTATATTAAATTACGAGGGCGCTGACTCCTCATCTTACGTGCGGAGATACATTAAATCCTTCCTGCGCGCAGACATTTTGAATTCGTGTGCGTGTTTGTAGAACATAATGAAATTAGATGGAATGAATTTTACAAAGTATATTCTAAATGCAACGCGGAAGTACAACATCCGCAAACAACTTAAGCGCGTCATGACGGTTATAAAATGTCACGGCAAAAATCATCTGCAGTGGATACTTGCACGCGTTTGCGTTGTTTGCACGCGTTTGCGTTGTTTGCACGCGTTTGCGATGATTGTGCATTTCTGGGCGTATCGGCTTCGATAACGCACCTGTATAGGATACAAATACAGATATGCAAATAGCCGTACAAAAGCCGTACAACATTTCGAGTTTTCCATAGGTTTGTACACAAACATGGATGCGCCCAGCAGGCATCACTTTGTACATCGAGTCAGCGCTCTAGTAATTTAATATAGCTCTATATACACCATGTACACTACAGACTGGGCACATGGGAATGTATGTGACTTTATATGCCAATGATAACATGGGGGAAGAATGACTAGCCAATGATAAAACACATGCACCAATGAGCCATTTCTAGTTAACTTAAAAACACACCATTGTATGCAACGTCATATGCCAAAGACCGGGAGAATGGCATTGCCAGAACCAGTCGTAGCCATATGTTAATAACTGAAATCTTGAATGAGTCAAGTCTATAGAATGAATGCAAGGGTCTTTCAATGGTCAGAATCGGGTATTACAAGGTTCATTGGATTCTTTGCAACCCAATTCACTTCAGTGGTCATGAGAATCCGAATGGCGACATTGTGTAGTGTACAGCGACCATGCCATAGAGATCGTCCGGGGGCGAAAGCCTTAGCTTGGACATTACGGTACTGGAATGTTTTCAGCCAGTCACCTTATTGTAACTGACAAAAGTTATGGAGAAAAAGCGTATAACTCTTATATTAAAGGGAATGACTGTAACAACTGCAGTTGGATGCATCGCTTCGATTGCATGTTTGGTACATTACCAGTTCTTGGCATTATACCTTTGCATTATGCCGATAACCTGTTGCAGGGGCAAGATTGGCAGAAAATGAAAAATCCACGAAATCTGCAGTGTTTGTGGGTCCCTGAGCATTGCCTAAAGGCACCCCTTAAAATACCCGTTTTCTATTGGTCTATATCCCATTTTACAGATAAAAACACCTTTAGAGCAACACCTCAGGAATTCTAGATTTCAAAAGAAATGCTATACAAATTCTGAAATCAGTAAAAATGCTGAAAAAAATCTTGACATCGGGAAAAATCCTGACAAATCTGACCCCTGCTGTTGTTTCTTTCTCAGGTGGCCCCACCATGAGCCTTGCAAAATTAAGTCTTACATAAAGCTTGTGGAGTTTACGCAATGCCAGTACAGGAAGTTATCCAATAAGGTCTTTGAAGGGAGCGAGATAAGAATTTGAGGAGGCAAACTTACGTGACCCAACTGCATCCTCCGGCTGGAATCGACGGGACTCCTCCCTCAAGATTTTCTTCATCACCCGCCCGATGCCCCGACTGCCGTTACTCCCTGCACCGTCTTGGCCCACATCTAGGTCGGGTTTGATCTCCTCTTCACCTGAGATAGAAAATAACGTTGATCATGTCACTGATTACAAGTCACGATCACTGCTGTGAGACGTGTTAAGCATTCCACCTAGGTTGATACTTGCATTGGGTTTCCCTGCCTGATCCAACAGGTTTCCCTCCCTGATTCCACAGGTTTCCCTGCCTGATCCCGCGGGTTTCCCTGCCTGATCCCGCGGGTTTCCCTGCCTGATCCCCTGGGTTTCCCTGCTTGATCCCGCAGGTTTTCCCTGCCTGGTCACGCGGGTTTCCCAGCCTGATCCCGCGGGTTTCCCTGCCTGATTCCGCAGGTTTCCCTGCCTGATTCCGCAGGTTTCCCTGCCTGATCCCGCGGTAACAATGGGAGACTTTTGAGACACTGGTGGCAGCAAAAATACAGATCCTTTTCCATTGTCCTCACCAGTTGTTTGCATGCTCAGCACTATGAGCGCATGCTCAGCACTATGAGCGCATGCTCAGCACTATGAGCGCATGCTCAGCACTATGAGCGCATGCTCAGCACTATGAGCGCATGCTCAGCACTATGAGCGCATGCTCAGCACTATGAGCGCATGCTCAGCACTATGAGCGCATGCTCAGCACTATGAGCGCATGCTCAGAACTTTGCAAAAAGGACCAGTATGTCTGCTGCAACCAGCATCTCCAAAGTCTCCCACCGGTACGTCTCCCACTGCTAAGGACTCACTCGGGCTGCTAGTACTGTTACTCATCTGGGACCTCCTCTTTGGTATAGCGCCCTCTTTGGATCGATCTTGATGTGTCGAGAGCTCCCTCTCTGTTCCTTTGCTCGTGGAGCACAGCTCATCTCCTGCGGGAATTCCAAACAATTGGATGAAATAATTTTTAGAGTAAATATGGGCAGCAAGGCTCCAAACATCCTGGCTTTGCTCACCATGGCCGCTCTGTGGCAGTACGCACTACAGGCAGTAGCGATTCTGTGACGAATGACAACTCCTCCAAGATCCAACATGGCGGCGACTTTACGTTTATGGAGGAAAACAAACATTTTAAAACTGAAGATTTTTTCCAATCGCCAACATACTTTGACGATTGAAGTTATAAATTACGTATGAAAAAACTATAAATTGCCATTCTATTCATCAAAACAAATATTTGTTGGAAAAGGGACATAAAATCAAAATGTTTCAAGCCGTGGTGAACGGGATCTTAATTCCTACTGGCTGAAAAGACTGACATCTAAAAGCTTTCACAATCAGTTGACATGTATTTCTTGTAAATCCATGTCATTTGCCTTTATCTGACAGTTGATAGGAGGGGATCGGACAGTGGCAAATTTTTCAACAGGGCTATTTGAAAATAGGGTCATTGCACCGATCATACGAACAAATCAACTTATAGTTTCTTAGAGCAGTCACATGATTTCTGGCGAACATTCTGAGGCAAGAAAGTATTAAATATCTGCACATAACAACCTTAACACTATTGGAACTATTACCGCTATTTTCTGTACAGCACTACACTTCAATTTTACACGTATCATTTTTCCCTCATTTGGAATTGAAGGCAATATTTGAGAGAGGAGACCGTAGTTTTTACAATGGGTCTTCAAAGAGCCTTGGAAAGGGCCAAATATCCACAAATCCATACAATCCATCTGCTTGAGTATACCTTTAGCTAATGGGATTTCCCCTTCCGTGCTGAAAAGCCACTGGATCCCTGTGGAACTAGATGTACTCCTTGAACTTGTTGCATTCCCTGATGATCCTAGGAAAGCTGAGTGTTCCGACACCACCGTACTATCATCGTCCGAGCTAGAGCTTGTCACGCCCTGCCCGGACTTCTTGGACGAGGTCAGTGTATGGTTGGAGTCACAGCTTTCATCAATCTCCACTCCCGAGCCCAGAACATTCCTGACAATGACATCCAAGGAGTCCTCGGAGACGCTGTCAGACTGGGTCCGTGCGTGGGACTTGCTGCCACTCACATCGGACATTGGAGAGGTCCGTATGGGGGTTGGGGATTCTCTTTTCAAGGAAGAGTTTGCATGACCATTGGGGGCTACCCGCTGACGCTGCCCAGTCCGGTTTTGAATCCTCTTGTCATGCCTGTCTCGTAATTTAGGGGATTGTTTTAACTCATTATTATTCTCCTCAATAGGAAGGGCAAATTCATTCTTTCGCTCTTTGTGATGTCTTCGCTTCTTGCCAGACATCTGCCGGGAACCAGCGGCAGTTCGTCTACTGCTAGGTGGGGTCAAGGAGTGTCTGGCTGAACTGTCTAGGAAAAACAGCCCAGGTCTGCCCAAGGCCGGCAGCTGCTCAGCCGAGTGCCTGTTCCTAGTTCTTTCCCCACTACTGCTGCTCTTAGTCCTCCGGCGGGCTTCTTCTTTCACATTTGTCTCTTGCTCGGGAGTTCTCTCACTGGTCAGCATGGCCAGCAGCGAGTCCGAGTCTGCCCGGGGTGAGATGCTGGACACACCAAGGTGGGGGCAACTCTCAAGGTCCCGCTTGGTTAGTTTACTCTGCGGAGTACCCGAGTTCTGTTCTTGCATAGATACGGTCGACAGCGAAGCGGGGACAGAGTCCAAGACGCCCCTTTCTGCCTTGAAGTCTGTGTCACTGCCCAGCTCTGTGCTTGAGGGGCCTTTTGAAGATGGCATGCCCCGACTTGTGTTTGTGCCCATGGAGGTCCGGTTCCTTCGTCTATTAGACAACCGATCTAGATCCCGTGGTGTTACCTGTCTCCTCTTTCTGCTATGGGGAGATCCATGACGACTAAATCTTGTTTCATTCCCACCTACGTTTAGAGAGAAAAGTTCAGAGACATAGTTCACTAACGTATAGTTTGTTTAATCCCAGCAATTAAGTTACATTCAAGTTGTGAACCCAGAACATTTCCAACACGGAACATTGTCTTGGCAAAAGTGACACATATTCTAAAAGTTCCCTAAAAGCATGGTTGCATTCCTCTGATAACCTTTCCTCACCTTGTACCTCTGTAATCCAGGTTCAATTGACCTACATGTACCACCGTTGATAAGCATTAGCCAATCATAGCCTTTGTTGAATATCACGTGACATTTGAAATCTTAGACAAACAAAACACTTAAGACCAACATGTGTGCAAGCACCCGCATGTGAGTCTTGATCATTCAAACGCAATACGCAAATGCAGGTCAAAAGCAAAAGTGATTCAACTATACACATGATTGTGGATGCACGTAAACACTTTGAGAAAAAGTTGTCTCGGACAAATCCGAGACAACTTGGGTTGGTGCAGTAAATGCTCCACAAGCACTCGTGTATGAAGTGCGCCGTTATCATTCAAGACCTCCCAAACAGCGAGGTCAATTCCTGTCTAGGGCTAACATGCCGATGATCAGCCCCTATCTTCTCTCCACGAGTTTCTCCAGTTTTTCGAGGTGCAGTGGCATCTGCACTTTTTAGGAATCCTTGGTTTTTATTACCAGAAATATTTTGACTTGAAGTAATTTTTTTGGGGGGTTGCACTGGTGCAACAAAATAAAATAAAATACAAACCCTGCACCCAAATGCATCGATTCAACCACTGCCATACCTGTGAAAGACCGCGAAGTTAAGGGGCCTTCCTCACCATCCCCTGTCTCTGAGATACCACCAGTAGAGTCTAGACACACAAATAAATCATCTTAACCGCTCAATAGAACATATGCTTGAAAATCATTTATGAGACTCTTAAAAAAAGAGGGGGGTGGGGGAATACCGTAAATAAAAACAAATCCAGTATTTTTGGCACAATTTATGACAAAGCACTTTAGACGAACCCGACCATCTTTGTTACTGGCCTGTAATAGTCCAACGCGGGCGACCAATGCTTGGGGTGCTTTCACATATCGTCCTTCTTTTTCAACCCCAAGCTCGGGTGACTGAATACAATCAATTTGTATAAGGAGTTTCGGGAGGTGAGTGACACTGAACGCACAAGCAGATCAAGAAGTTGCCTGCATTGACCATACTGTCATTTTTATCAATTTCATTTCATAATTCGAGTTGGTCAAATATACCTGTTGACCCATTACAAGAAAATAGTGAAGAGAAACCAATGAAAATACATGTGTAGATGGAATCAGTGTGCACTACATGTAGTATTTAGGAGGTCATGGGTTCCAATCCCATATCTAAGTAAGCTTGTGAAGTTTTTTCCCACAGACTCTCAGAAAGCACCGAGCATACAGTGCTTCACACTTGACGCCGGAAAAAGGCAACACTCTCCCTTCTAATTGATACAAAAAAATCAGTTCATTCTTGGCCAGACTACACAAAGTGTTTTTGTCTTTGTTTAGCCCGCCTTTGTCACATGAGGGTTTTGTAATGTATTATTCTAAAAATATATTAGGTACTTACCAATGTAGACTCAGAAATGCCCCATGTCAACAGTTTTGCTTTTCAATTAATGTCGCTATTCATTTATTTACCAATTTAATATTTTTCATAGTTGATTTTTTAAAAACTGTTTGGACTTGCATTTCCCCTGTGCTATTGGCATCTGTTCACTAATTCAGGGTCAATGTGGAGTGCTGTGTACCGAACTAGAGACCTTGGTGACACTACAGATTGTGGGTTCGAGTCCAGTAGGGGTCATGGTGCTTGTGTCCTTAAGCAAGACATTTTCTCAAAGTTGGTTGTTTTAAGTTTGAAGGTTGTGTTGATTAGCCCAAGTAGCAAGGACTGTATACTACCCAAGGAGCTGAGAAGGTTTCAGGAATGACTACTGGTCGTGATGAGAAGGGCAATAATTGTGCATGCTGTGATTTAATTTAACTAAAAAGAGCATTCTAAATGCCAGTAATTACTACCGATACAATCCTCATGGGTTATTAACTTATCATTGTGAAAACAGACCTGCAGGGATAATAAGCCAGTTCGGTATTTCAACTGCGCATATGTGCACAATGACATTTTATCCCGAATGACCCGCTTGACCTAACACGCCCGTGTGAATGCAAAAGGTGGTCGCACAACACACACTTGTTAAATTCAATCAGAATGGCCGTTCGCATAACATGGCGTGACATTATGTCAGCAAATTTATTCCAAATAACCTTTGACCTTTGAGATACCGAACTGGCTTACTGAGAGGAAAAGAACCTGAAACTTAAAAAAACTGTATATATTAAAAAAAAAACTGAACCGGGTACCTGGGTACCGGACCGTTCATGTTAGGAACTGGTTCTAGATTATGGAATCGAGTACCCGTACAACTTTATATTATCGCATATTAACTTCCCAGACAATGAAAAAGGAAAGATTTTAAATGTTATGTTGGGAATTTCAAAATTAAAGCCTGACTACATGGGAAACCAGCACAGATTTCACATTTATAATGCTCGCTAAAGTTGACAAAGGGAATTTACCAGTCATGTTTTTTTGTAGTCTAGGAATGGATAAGAGCCTCGACGAGACATAATATCATGCCTCATTCCACAATACATACTACTGTATAAAGCTTTTGTGATATCCTGGCGCATGCACGTGTCAGCACACACAAAGACGTAGAAGTGATCATATTTACTGGACAGGCATGAGATTTTTCAGAATTTTGTCTGAAATCAGACTTTTTGAATCTCAGAGAAAGACATTATTACAACTTCCGGGATTGGAAGTTTTGGGTTGGTTTCTTTAACCCTAACCCACCTCAATCCTCCAAAATCCTCCTTGCAGTTTTGGAGGATTTTGGAGGATTGAGGATAAATGGTGTTTCAAGCAAGGAGGATTTTGGAGGATTGAGGATGAATGTATTTTTTAAAAAAAGAGGATTTTGGAGGATTGAGGATGAATGGTGTTTCAAGCAGAGGATTTTGGAGGATTGAGGATGAACAGTGTTTAAAGCACATGGGGATTTTGGAGGATTGAGGATGAATGCAGTTTTTGGGGCAGGGTAATCGGAGGATTTTGGAGGATTGAGGATGGTTCCTAGCAAAAAGGGTCTAGGGGGTTAGGGTTAAGGGGTTCCCAAGAAGGCTGTAGTTCTAGTAGTCCTGAGGTTTCTCCGTTTAGAAAAATCCCCTAGAACAGCCCCATACAACAGCCAAACATATTACCTTGCTGTTTGGAGGATCCAGTGATGCTATCCAGCTTGAGATCATTCTCCATATTGTCCAATGCATCCAAGGCCTGGGTGAGGGAGTCATCTAGGTGGCTGGTAATGGGCAGGTCCTTCTGAGGGTGGATCTCCACACGGATGCTGCCAGGGAGATCTTTATCGCTCCAAGAACCCTGATTTATCAAATAGTTATCAAATTCTTAAAAATATTGTTGGTCCCACTAGACCCTCAAATATAACAGGGGTTGGATTGGCCAAAAATGAAAAATCCACGAAATCCACGAAAAATCCACGAGGTTTGTATTTGCCTAAAGGCACCCCCTTAAGATATCAGTTTTTATTGGTCTATATCCACTTTTACAGGTAAAAACCCCTTTAGGACAACACCTCAGGAATTCCAGATTGCAAAAGAGATTCTTAAAAAACTCTGAAATCCCGACAAAAAATCCTGAAATCAGGAAAAATCCTGACAAATCTCATCCCTGATATAATAGAGTTTGGTATCTCAAATATGTCCTGAATAACCTTTTACTTTAATTCAGTGTATTCTTTTTTATAAGACTTTAATAGGAGGAAGTGAGTTGGTCTCACCAACCATGGAAGTTACCCCGCCTGAGTCCATAGGTCTGAAAATTGGGATAATTTCTTCCGTATCTATTGAAGATTTATCCTCCATTTAGATCTGGACCCAGGAAAACCGTACGGGTGATAGGACTGGCAACCTAAAATGTGGCCAATCCCACCACCTCCGTTCTAACCCTTTACCTAGAGTGGTTTTTATCGTCTTATTGGGGGACGTCCACAAAATAAACTAATAACCACAGAACTATGGCTTGACCACTGTCAACGGAGAAACCGCTCAACCCCGCCCATTGACATTGAAGAATCACAGCTGTGCATGCCACACATCAGTCACTCGTGTTGACATTTTGTTAGAACCAGTCGTGGTCGTGATTGGTCAATATCTAGGCTATGTGACCCTTGTGACCTAGGTCATCTGCACATGTGTAGTTTCAATACAGGAAAAGGCTCACTTGTCGAGCAACCAGCTGCTACATGTACATACAATGTATAGGGATCAGAATGCTGCACTTATTTTACTTTCTATTATAATAAAACTTTCTATTATAGTAATACACTTGACCACAGATGCCAATTAAATTCTAACCCACCTCAATCCTCCAAAATCATCCTTGTAGTTTTGGAGGATTGAGGATGAATGGTATTTCAAGAAAAAGAGGATTTTAGAGGATTGAGGATGAATGGTGTTTAAAGCACAGGAGGATTTTGGAGGATTGAGGATGAATGGTGTTTCAAGCGAGGAGGATTTTGGAGGATTGAGGATGAATGGTATTTCAAGAAAAAGAGGATTTTAGAGGATTGAGGATGAATGGTGTTTAAAGCACAGGAGGATTTTGGAGGATTGAGGATGAATGGTGTTTCAAGCGAGGAGGATTTTAGAGGAACATCAATGCAAAAATTTGGAGGATTTTGGAGGACTGAGGATGAATGCATTTTTTGGGGCAGGGCAATCGGAGGATTTTGGAGGATTGAGGATGGTTCCTAGCAAAAAGGTTCTAGGGGGTTGGGGTTAAGGCTAAGATCCCAGAGAGGCAAGAAAGTGCTCAGCCATACCTTTTCATTGTCTGGGAGGAAGGTGTCTCTCGAGCTGTCTGTTCTCGAGGGTGAGGCCACATGCTGGGGATTGCTGTTGAGTTCCTCCAACTCAATGGCATCATCTGGCATGCTGAGAAAGGTTACAACCCAAAATTTTAACATCAAATAAACCATATGGGAAACAATTCAAGGTTATTTTAGTCAGTGTTGAGAGTGAATGAAGAAAATTGACAAGGGCGGTGCTTGAACCAAAAAGGGTCTAGGGGGTTAGGGTTAAAGAATATTGTTAATGGCTTGTAATTTGACACACATCATGACTTCATGTTTCGGGACACAACTTAGGGTCGTTGAATGTGTTCATTTTTATTAAGATCCGACATTGATAAAGTGATGTCCAGAAAAAGCGTGTACAAAGTCTATGATGATTTTCAAAAAATAAAAAAATATAAAATAACAAATAACCTGAACGAAAACAATAGCAGTTCCACACTGCACGAGGAACCGCTTAATACTGATCCTAAAGAAACTGACTCTAACCTACATCCCTACCACATCTGCTCATTAATACTGTATTCTTTGAGTGGCCAAAGTATCTCATACAATATGCCCTGAAGGCAATGTCTCACAGCCTGAAGCCTATTAAACACATTAGGCTCCTGTTCATATAGACCCAAAGGTCCAAACATTCAGACCGGCAACAGACTCTGGAATGATGGAGTTACTAAGCCACTGAAGAGGCTCCCAAATGGTTATGATCACCAACCAACCTGAATACAGGCATTTACGTGTACACTGTAATTTGCCTATTTGACTACAACTGCCAAAATGAATGCAATGTACATATCATCCAACCCCCCTCGCTTCAATAACCTTAATCACTGCTCCACCCTATGATCAACAAGTATTACCAAAGTAGCTTCCTTTTCCAACAATTACAGTAAACGGGCTTTGAGACTGCATACGTGACCTACATGTACCATCTTGTCATACATGTAGAATGAATTGCAAGGGAAATTGCCAAGTAATTTCCCTTGTGTTTTATTTGATATGTGATAAAATGTCATATCCTCAAAGAGTGACCCCATTCATTAACCCTGCCAGATGCAGCACAGTGCATCTGTGGTGACAGCTTGACCTTGCTGCACTCTTTACACAAGTCAATGTGACAAAGTATGCAATCTGATGTGTCTGGCAGGGTTTCTAGCCAAAATACCCTGGAGGGTTAGGGTTAAATTAGGGCATGGTCCCTGGCTATATTGCATTACGGGATTAAGATTTCTGATTAGGGTCCCCTGAACAAAGATACTGATAAAATTGGGAGACCAAAAACAATAGGACATGTACATGCAGCTCAGTTGGTACAGCACCTGTGCAGTATCCCAGAGGTTGCACATTAAAAGCCTACTTTTTTGGGCTCAAAGTTTTCTAAATGGTTACAAAACATTTCAAAGTGCTGGTGTCATATGAAAATCAGATTCCTTTTCCCTATTGTTGGTTAAACCTTCTCACCTGACCGGCCACTCTCCTAATTATCTTCACTTAGGCATGCTACCAATAAGCCTGTATTTCATAGTGACTGAAATTCATGCTACACAGGCACAATATTCTGGAGGTCGCAGGTTCAAATCCCGTTCCTGCTAGTTTTCTTTGTTCACTTTGAAAATTCATTCAAAATTACCCAGTCAGTTTCCCATGTAGTTTCTTTGACGTTGTTAACAAATATCAGAAATCTGTTGAAAACTTCTTAAAAAGTAACTCTGGGCGCAATTTTATGGCTCTACTTATCATTATTGAGGAATCAAACAGTAGCAGGTATTTTACAGCTAGCGTAATTCACAGGTTAGCATGAAATTTTTGTTTACTACTATTGTAAGCACAGAATTTACAAGCTGTTAAGGGAAAATACAAATAAAAGGAGTGGCAATGGAGGTTGCCTGTGAGGTTTTAAACCACGAGGTACAATGTACCTTAAAAAACTTGCAGTGTTGAACCTCAAGTTACCCTTGTTGTTCTGCATTTTCCCATTATCGAATCTGTGAAATTCGGCCATGACGACACACACAGTAATTTTCTTCCTATGGTACAACTCACCCAAATTTTGTCCGGAGATGGCCGTTAGTGCTGAACCCATCCTCCTCATTCTCCCCCGTCTCCTCATCCTTGCCGTCGCCCTCGCTGGGCTTGTCCTCCGTCTCCCCTCCTGGTACAGCTTCCTCCCCAGCATCAAAGGTAACGTGCATTCGGTAGCTGATAAACTTGATGCAGGAGAAGACGAGTGCTGTCAGTACACAGTAGGCGGCCCATATTGTGGCAAAGGGTGGAAAAGCCTAGTTCAAGAAAAACAAGAAAAAAAAACCCAAAGGTGAATGTTATATTGCCTATAATATCCAACTACAGATACCTGTTAGTTTTGCTGTCTTTAGGAGGGTGGAAGCAGACTTCTAGTCAAATTTCAGCTGGATTTTGTTGGATTTGGCAGGGCTCACACAAACAAATACATGTTGTATTTTGTTGGATTCAGCAGGCTTCTCATTTCAGTTTTGTTGGAAATTGTTGGATTTAGTACGGCCATATAGAAACAAATTGAAGATGGTTAGAGTAAGCATTTGCCCAATTAAAAATTAACATCGTCTAAGTTTCAAAAGATGTGTCACTTGGCACATCTTTTGAAATCACGTTTGATTCTTATTTCTTCAAAAGGACAAACACATGACAGACAAAATTCACATGGTGTTTGGAGCTCGTATTTTTAAAACCAAGTACACTGTAAAATGTTTCAATAATGATTGGGTTTCACTGGTTGGACAGCTGGAAGTGGCCATAATTCCCTTTGATTAGGCCAAAACAAATTTGTGTTGCCCTCGGATAGGTAAAATTGGAAAAGAGGGTCGGTCGGAATTGTTTTTTTTTTTTTTTTTAGGCTTCGCCACCAACTTCTTGAATCACCGAGAAGCAAACCAAATGGAAGTATTCCAACTTTTGGTTTCATATCAACCGATTGAATGTTTCCGGGGCCAAAAATCGACGTAAGCCTAAGATGAATATGACGCCAGGGTTTCAAAAAGTTTTTTTTAATAAACAGTGTGAGGGCACCTACGACAAAGCACTGCCCCAACCTTGTCCCCATGGTGTCGAGCAGTATGCTCCCACTACTAACTGCTCATATAATACTATTGGAAACGAGGTTGAAAATAAAGTACATGTACAAATGTAAGCCCTGTGCACGAGGTTAAGTCATGCCGTCATGTGACTGATTTAAAGAAGCAAGTTGGTTGCTTTTCACTCTCGGTTGTTGTACGGTAAACATCGAGAGATACGACAAAGTTTTTGCCAATTTGATTTGACTCTTCCACTACAATATATTTATACATGTACATGTACATGTACATGTCTGAAAGAGATTGAACTGGTTGTACATGTACATATAGCATTTTCACATGCGCTGTCCTTGCTTGACCTCCCCAGACCCAAAGTTTAGGGTTTTTAGCTAGGCTACTCTTCAGCCCAAATAGAGCGCGATGGATCGAAGTCAGCTTCACGCTCACCCGGGTGAGTTTAGCCCTAAACGTTGGACGAACCCCCGGTTTCATTTTTTAAATTAGGTAAAGAAGAAGGTATTTCAAATACTAACACTTTTTGAGACAGAAAGGCCGAGTTATTTTTATATAAAATAAATAAATATAAAATGCCACCCTTGATTCTGTCGAATTTTACGGTCGGTCAGTCTGAGGGCAACACATTTTTGTTTGCCTTATCGCCCAAAAATTCTTTGTGGCGAGCGATTGATTCCATGGATAAAGCAGCTGGCTCAAAAAAGTGCAGTCTTTTCAGGGAATTGGCAATCTTTAAATCTTGTTTGCAGTCAAAGAGTTTCAGAATTGTCGGGTGGTTCCTGGAATCTACTTCCAAGGAAGCAGGAATTGGCTCCTTGAAGGAGTCGACTCCTATCACGATTCTGATTACAATGTTGGAGTCCAATAGAGCCCACTCTTGCAGTCGCCCAAGCCTAATACGTGTACATGTGTACACAGTAAACATGTACATGTATGTACCAAATGCTACAAGACCACTTGTCCTTCGCTAATTTGCTTTGCTTCTGTTTCATTGCAATTCTGTACACTGTTTAATAAGTCGTCTTCCTGAATTATCAAATCCAATTTCCTCCAATCCGTTAGTTCTAATTATAATAAGTCTGGCCTCTGTTACTTGCTAGACATTCTGAATCCGATTGACCATGATCCGGCACATGGGGGTTAATAAGCTTTGGGAATGCACTGTACAATGTACATGCATTAATCAATCCGGTCAACTTTTGGTTCTCCTAATAAAACCCGACAGAGAGACATGCTCAAACATACGTACATATGTACAGCGTACATCTATTGGCTGACAAAAAGTCCCAGACAGACAATTGCATTAATAAAAAATAATCCAATATCAGCCACGCTTCGTTTATATTGTAAATATCCCTATCATTATAATATTAAAACACAGGTAACCCATGTACAGTACGTGTATGTAAACAAGTAGCACACTACCTGCATAAAATGTCCTACTTGTAAAACAAGGCTGAAGGCCAATGGTACATGGGATGTAGATACCCAACATTTTTATGCATAGCCGATAGGGTCATTCTGTGTCAGATCACCCAATGCGTTAAACCTGACCCTCTTCAAATTGGCTCAAATTACCAAATTACACCCCAAATCACCCCCAAAAATAAGGAAATTTATACCTGACCGGCCCCCTTCAAATTGGCTCAAATTTGGTGCATGGGATAATTGAGATGAAAAAAGTTTCACCCAATTGCCAGCGTGCCACAGGGTTGACAGTGTGACCCTGGGGGAGGAATTCACGGTGCACAACCCCTCAAATGTCAAAGAATACGATGAGCATGCTCTTGGTTGCGCTCCTGACCCGACGCGCCTTCTTCGGTCTTGGAGACTGCAGGCTCTTCCACTGCGAAGACTGCTGTTTAGTCTCTGGGTCGTATGCGTAGACCCAACTCTCGTCACCGCTGATGATCCTCGACATGAAGTTTGGGTCTTCCCGGGTCTGTTGACGGAGATCCTCGCAGACTTCGACACAGTGCTGCTTCTGCTCGGGATTCAGGAGCCTGGGCACGAACTTGGCAGCGACGCGGCGCATGTTCAAATTGGACTCGAGGATTGCCTGAACTGTTCCAAATGAAACGTTGACGATGTCAGCAATGTCCTGAATGGTGATCCAACGATCCTGACGCACAATTCTTTCAATCTTGGACATTTTCGGGGGTTGTGCTCATGGAGGGCCGCCCTGACCTCTCGTCGTCCACTAGTGATGTTCTGCCTCTCTTGAAACGTGAATGCCACTCAAAACACCTCGCCCGGCTCATTGTTTCGTTGCCGGCCGTAGGCTTTCTGAAGTATTTCAAGGGTCTCCGACTCTCCGTTGCAGATTTTCCCGAGTTTGACACAAAATTTGATGTTCGCTCTCTGCCCAAGTTTCAGGTCCATGTTGAAATTGCAAATTCTCACATTCCAGTTGTCACAAAAATGCATGTACATGTAACACAGGTGCTGATGTTGATCAACCAATGTAACTTGGAATACTAACTCATGAAAGTTATTGCTTACACCTGCTATATGCACAGTACTGTGCTGCGCTCCGTTCGTTCTCAACAGGAACAGTCTCGGAACTTTGTGATCGCACCTCGTACGTAACGTATGATGTACTAAAATGTGTCATTTCTTTGACCATTTCTTTGACTGTTTCTAAACCCAACATGACTTCGCTGTCATATCTACATATGTACATGTACATGTATATCTCATCTCCGTGCCATAGTGCACGTGCATGCATTGCATCATTGGTGTAGCCTTGGTCATCGGATAGGCAGGCAAAACCAACATCAGTCGAACACTTAAAAAAAATCTAACAAGAATTTTACTAGAAGTTGGTTTCCACCCTCCGGGCATATTTAGCTTAAATCCTGCTAAATACGACAAAATATATTTTGCTGCACACACCATACATGCCATATAGTTTGTATTCACTGCTAATCCAACAAATTACAACAACTTTTTACTATTGTTGGGTTTTGCTGGATTTAGCAGTGTTACGGTAAATGATAAGTGAACATTTCAAAGTGATAATTATTTTCTTGACTGATTTATTTGTACTGTTCAAATTCTGTGGCACTAAAATCAGGCAAAATGCAATTTGTTTAAAACAAATTTTTTCTTGGCTGTGCCACTGTTGTATTGGGCAAATTTACAGCTGTGAACTATTCAAGAAGCAATACAAATATTAAAACACACACACATGGAAACAATTGGGGACTGTTTGAAAGGTCACAACACCAGCATTACTGCAGGGAAAGCCTTCAGTTGCAATCATCTGTCGGTATGGTGAATATCCACTTCAAAATAATTCACGGCAAAATAATGTCACATGATCCCAGGTTATTTGCTTGCAAACTTCAGAATCAACCTTCATTCTTGTCAAATTGACGGATTATTCTTCGCAGGAAACAATCGTCTGAATATTTGTTTCAGGTTCGTACGGCATACTAGCAGCCGCGTCGCATGCGGTAACGCGGCTGCTAGTATGCCGTACGAACCTGAAACAAATATTCAGACGACTGTTTCCTGCGAAAACAATTCATCAATTTGGTGTTTTTTTTTGCCTCACGCGTTGATATGAAAGCCGCGCTGTGGTTGCTCAAGTGCATTGAGGCGCCCTCAGTCATGTCAGTCGACACAAACGGATGCGAAACTGTGGATTGGCGATGGATGTGGTCTTGGTAAGCGAAATTTCTGTAAAATTTCACTTTTTGGGTTACATTTCAAGGAATTGAACCTAACCTACATTGTATGTGTACATGGCCATATCAAGTAAACGCATGTGAAATTTTGGGGCAGAAATTTCATGACTGGAGAGTTATTGATGGTCAAAACTATGGAAGAAAATCGTCCACAGCAGGTTCAATGTGTCTCTCTGTAAGGTTTGTGAAAACCTTACAGTTCTGGAAGTACGGGTTACCGTACCGGCGCTCTACCAACTGAGCTACACTGCAAAAACTGTGGTGTTAAATTAACACCATGTGGTGTTTATATTGGACCACTCGCCCAATATAAACACCACATGGTGTTAGATTTAAACACCACAGTTTTTGCAGTGTATCTTGCCCTATGTTGGCGGTCTGTTCGGGTGGGCGCCAGTCAGAAAATCATAAACCGAGAATGCCGTATTGCCAGGGATCACACCTAATTTTATGATACAACCTGGGAAGCGACATTGTGGGGATCACTCAATGAGGATACGACCCTTTTAAACTTGTTGGAGTGTATAAATGCAGTGGCTATTGTTACGGCAGCAGTCGTTACGGAACTGACTAGTTCCCTGATGTAATGGTATTCAAAATCACAATGTTTGCTGTTGTAACCAGACTATCAACCAAATGGTTCTCGGACTTTATTTTCCTATTAAAAAAAATTCTCTAAAACCACTGAAATCAAAGGGAAGAAAATTAAATCTACTTAAATAAAAATAACCAATTGATTAAAAACCTAAAACTTAAAAAATCTTTTCGAAAAAAAATATATAAAAATCGGACAACGCGACAGGGATTTGATCCATGGTCCCCTGCCATCAAAATCTGACGCCTTACTAATCGAACTACCGAAGCGCTCTGGCAGGATAGGCAGTTTTAAATCTGATATACGTTCGCATTGTATGCCATAACAATAGCATTTGACAGTCACATTACCATGGTTACGGCTGCCGAAAAAATAGCCACTGCGTTTATAAAAACTTAAAATAGTGATGGCCGGATACAGCAGAACTCTTTCCATTTCAATTTGTTCTGACATCAACAGCTAAATATCCACTATCTAATGACAATGGTCATCAGTCAGAACTGTCGGAAAGAGTTCCATATCCGGCCATCACGTATTTTCCCTTAATATGACTTAAAAACTACCAAAAAGTGTAAATCTGATGAAGAAACTCGAATTTAGGAGGAAATTTTTTAAAACTTTTTCTTTGAAAATACTTTTTCTGTCATGGCCCATAGACTTTGTGCACGAGGTCCAAGTGATGGCCAGATATGCAACTCTTTCCGAACTGTCATTGTCAATACTGTGTCTAGAAATGCTGAATCATTCTGCATTCCAAGAAAAGCATTGATGGGTACGTAGGCCTGTCACAAACTCTCCTTTTTTCAGAGAGATACATTCAAAACATGTAGGCACGTAGGCCTACTTAATAATATTCAAATGCACTAAAAATCAAAACAATCATCATAATGCATAAATATACAGGCAACATGTCACGCTATAAAAATGTGGGCGATTGTGTAGTGTAGGGCCCTGTTCCCTACAAGGAAACAAAATTCCACTTTTAGTTTTAGGTTAATGGAATTGCCAAACTAGTTAGCGACATTACAAACCAACAGGTATGCCGTTGATATATAAAAGGGCAGGGTTTTAGTTTTTGAGGGAAATTTTGGGGTAAAGCGGCGATGAAGACGACAAAACGCAACTCGAAAATAAAAGATGGCGATCACCGCGACACACAGTAAACACGCAAAACCGCGTTGATTCGCATGTCAACTGCCGTAAAGCGCGTAAGAAAATTGCATTTTCTACCGCAATAAACTGTTCAAAATTACAAAAGAAAATGTCAACAGAATTAAGAGAAGTCTGCTTTAACGTTACCCCTAGAACTATGGGGTTCCCGACAGGAACCCCATAGAAAGACGCTGATTTTTCCCATAGGCTAGTACAGCAAGAATAAGAAAGTCATTCCCATGCACTCACGTTTCTACTGTGCACACGAAAACCGCTGAACGGTTTTCCCCCAAAATCCCACTAAGCCTCATTTACATCCTCACCTTGTGTGCGCCAAGCAAAAAATCGCCTGAAGCGGTTCAAATTTTCGAAAAAAGGTGAAAAAATATCTTCGATCCGTACTGACAGCGAATGACACGACATGCACAATGCGACTGACTGTTGCCGGCCGGCCGGGGTCATGTGCGCGGGTCGGACCAGACAAGCTCATGATTATTCATGTCAAAAATCTGAAGTACGGCGCGCACGGCATGCACTGCCGGCTGCCGTCGTGTCCGTTACTGTCCGCATCGCGCGCATCGATCACTACGTACACGTACACATACACGTACATGTTTCCAGTACATGCACTAACAAGTTAGTGATCGATGCGCGCGATGCGGACGGGTAATGGACACGACGGCAGTGCATGCCGTGCGCGCCGTACTTCAGATTTTTGACATGAATACTCATGAGCTTGTCTGGTCGGACCCGCGCACATGACCCGGCCGGCCGGCAACAGTCGCATCATGCATGTCGTGTCATTCGCTGTCAGTACGTATCGGAGATTTTTTTCCACCTTTTTTCGAAAATTTGAACCGCTTCAGGCGATTTTTTGCTTGGCGCACACAAGGTGAGGATGTAAATGAGGCTTAGTGGGATTTTGGGGGAAAACCGTTCAGCGGTTTTCGTGTGCACAGTAGAAACGTGAGTGCATGGGAATGACTTTCCTATTCTTGCTGTACTAGCCTATGGGAAAAATCGGCGTCTTTCTATGGGGTTCCTGTCGGGTACTTCCAAAAATGTAAGGCTCTCCGTTAGCCTTACAACGATATTTGTTTTTGGTCCCCGTAACTCAATGGGATTTGCAATACGCTCTTGTGAGATCATTTACAATGTTCCAGAATTCCACTTTCCCAAACGTTAATCTCCCCAGAAGGTTATCCAATCCCTGCTACATATCTTTCAGACTTTTGCGGCACATTTGCGGAACATTGAAACGGACAATTTATTGAGTAATGGAGTTTTTACTCACCAACCGACGTATTCAGCCGAGATGAACATGGCGTCGCACAGCTGACTAATACTATAGTAATACAGTCCACCAGACTGCGCATGCGCGTGAAGTTTTCGAAGAGATTTGGGGCTCGACCATTTTTTGAAGGGGGGGGGGGGCATCTTGTCTACACTGTGTAAAGCGCGTCATGCACACATCACCAAAGCGCGATGTAGACAAGATGGGGTACTTTAACGTTAGGTTAAAAAAGCCATTTTGGAATTTGAATAAATACCCTTGACTCTATTTTAATCAAAACTAAAGAGGGGCCCTACACTACTACACAATCGTTAAAATGTGCATGTTTCGTAAATAATGCGGATCACAACCATGTTACGTAGGCCTATGTCATGATGACTTACCATGTACAAACCCAATGGAAAACACAACAGGAAAAGCCACAGATACAGGTGGAGTGTGTTGCAAAAAATACTCTGATGTGGGTCAAAGTACCACCCCCCAGTTAAAGAACCCCACAAGCCCTGTCGCAAAACTTCTAGGGTGTGCGAGCCCATCTTGATTAACACAATACGCGGAACTCTGGCCGCAAAACACAGAGTTGCCTGCCCGCCGGACTTATCAACGATCACTCCATTTTCTGATCCGTCCTGCTGCGGCCATTTTGTAATCTAAATTTACCTTATACCGCGAGTTTAGTACTTTACCGCGAGTACCACAATGCAACTGTGGAACATGGTAAAAGGACCAGCGACTGTTAATTGCTGGAAAGAGAACACCCAAAAATAAATGTGACAAAAACATTACTTTTTATGAGCTGATATTTCTGAAGCATTATTCTTTTCCCCTGTATTCTTTTAAGTCCCCAACACAATCAAATCGAACTACAAATTGAAACAAAATAGTCTGTTCTAAAGGGCATAAAAAAGTGCTTTTGACGATCCGAGTTGAATCTGCATATGCATGTTTTGTCAAAGTGATCCAATCAGCGACCTCGGTTTGTGACCGCAAAAATGATCGTCTGGTGCCGGTGCAGGCTAGGCCATGCCAACGGGTCAAAGTGCGACGATCGTAAAAATAATTCTCCAGCGAATACCTGGCGGAAGGTAGCCCGAGATTCAGCACGCGATTCAGCCTGCGATTCAGCCCGCGATTCAGCCCGCGATTCGCAATAGGGCCCGCGATTCGCCCGATCAGAGCAGCCGCATATAGAAAAGTAGAATCCATCCGACAAAAGGAGTTTTTTTTTTTTATGAAATCACTGGATTCAGGCAACGAATTTTCGAAAAATATCAAGAAATTACAAACCAATTTTGCTTGAATTTTCAGAATAGGTATAGGCAAAGCTGTACATACTATACTGAACGCTATTTTATGTGTATTTTTTATGAAATAATTTGTCAATTCGCGAGGGCCCATTTCAAAAGCTTCTCTACATCAATTCCTTTCGGCTCAGCACAATAGCTTCTGTTTAAAAGAAAGTGTACCGCACATGTTTTGGAAAATTCACATTTTTCTTTCATATTCATAATTCCCACCTTCCTGGGCACACTTAATTTCAGCAAGGGCCTATTCCAAGAATGGCTTCTGCTCCAAATAGCCGCTTAAAGGCGGACCATTTTTCAGAACATTTGAAAATGCGTTATTAAGAGTTTCGGGTGGAATGCCGTCTTTGAGAAAAAGTGTACCGCACATGTTTTGGAAAATTCATATTTTTCTTTCATATTCATAATTCCCACCTTCCTGGGCACACTTAATTTCAGCAAGGGCCTATTCCAAGAATGGCTTCTGCTTCAATTGGCCGCTTAAAGACGGACCATTTTCCAGAATATTTGAAAATGCGGTATTTGGAGTTCGGGTGAAATGCCGTCTTTGAAAGAAAGTGTACCGCACACGTTTTGGAAAATTCATATTTTTCTTTCATATTCCTAATTCTCACCTTCCTGGGCACACTTAATTTCAGCAAGGGCCTATTGCAAGAATGGCTTCTGCTCCAATTAGCCGCTTAAAGACGGACCATTTTTAAGAACATTTGAAAATGCGTTATTAAGAGTTTCGGGTGGAATGCCGTCTTTGAGAGAAAGTGTACCGCACATGTTTTGGAAAATTCACATTTTTCTTTCATATTCATAATTCCCACCTTCCTGGGCACACTTAATTTCAGCAAGGGCCTATTCCAAGAATGGCTTCTGCTCCAATTGGCCGCTTAAAGACGGACCATTTTCCAGAATATTTGAAAATGCGGTATTTGGAGTTCGGGTGGAATGCCGTCTTTGAAAGAAAGTGTACCGCACACGTTTTGGAAAATTCATATTTTTCTTTCATATTCCTAATTCTCACCTTCCTGGGCACACTTAATTTCAGCAAGAGCCTATTCCAAGAATGGCTTCTGCTCCAATTAGCCGCTTGAAGACGGACCATTTTCCCAGAATATTTGAAAATGCGGTATTTGGAGTTCGGGTGAAATGCCGTCTTTGAAAGAAAGTGTACCGCACATGTTTTGGAATATTCATATTTTTCTTTCATATTCATAATTCCCACCTTCCTGGGCACACTTAATTTCAGCAAGGGCCTATTGCAAGAATGGCTTCTGCTCCAATTAGCCGCTTAAAGGCGGACCATTTTTCAGAACATTTGAAAATGCGTTATTAAGAGTTTCGGGTGGAATGCCGTCTTTGAGAAAAAGTGTACCGCACATGTTTTGGAAAATTCACATTTTTCTTTCATATTCATAATTCCCACCTTCCTGGGCACACTTAATTTCAGCAAGGGCCTATTCCAAGAATGGCTTCTGCTCCAATTAGCCGCTTAAAGACGGACAATTTTTAAGAGAATTTGGAAATGCGGTATTTGGAATACCGTCTTTGAGAGAAAGTGTACCGCACATGTTTTGGAATATTCATATTTTTCTTTCATATTCATAATTCCCACCTTCCTGGGCACACTTAATTTCAGCAAGGGCCTATTCCAAGAATGGCTTCTGCTCCAAATAGCCGCTTAAAGACGGACCATTTTAAAGAAAATTTGAAAATGCGGTATTTGGAGTTTCGGGTGGAATGCCGTCTTTGAGAGAAAGTGTACCGCACATGTTTTGGAAAATTCACATTTTTCTTTCATATTCATAATTCCCACCTTCCTGGGCACACTTAATTTCAGCAAGGGCCTATTCCAAGAATGGCTTCTGCTCCAATTGGCCGCTTAAAGACGGACCATTTTCCAGAATATTTGAAAATGCGGTATTTGGAGTTCGGGTGAAGTGCCGTCTTTGAAAGAAAGTGTACCGCACACGTTTTGGAAAATTCATATTTTTCTTTCATATTCATAATTCTCACCTTCCTGGGCACACTTAATTTCAGCAAGGGCCTATTCCAAGAATGGCTTCTGCTCCAATTAGCCGCTTAAAGATGGACCATTTTCCCAGAATATTTGAAAATGCGGTATTTGGAGTTCGGGTGAAATGCCGTCTTTGAAAGAAAGTGTACCGCACATGTTTTGGAATATTCATATTTTTCTTTCATATTCATAATTCCCACCTTCCTGGGCACACTTAATTTCAGCAAGGGCCTATTCCAAGAATGGCTTCTGTTCCAATTAGCCGCTTAAAGACGGACCATTTTTAAGAAAATTTGGAAATGCGGTATTGTAGTTCGGGTGGAATGCCGTCTTTGAGAGAAAGTGTACCGCACATGTTCCGGAAAATTCATATTTTTCTTTCGTATTAATAATTCCCACCTTCCTGGGCACACTTAATTTCAGCAAGGGCCTATTCCAAGAATGGCTTCTGCTCCAATTAGCCGCTTAAAGGCGGACCATTTTTCAGAACATTTGAAAATGCGTTATTAAGAGTTTCGGGTGGAATGCCGTCTTTGAGAGAAAGTGTACCGCACATGTTTTGGAAAATTCATATTTTTCTTTCATATTCATAATTCCCACCTTCCTGGGCACACTTAATTTCAGCAAGGGCCTATTCCAAGAATGGCTTCTGCTTCAATTGGCCGCTTAAAGACGGACCATTTTCCAGAATATTTGAAAATGCGGTATTTGGAGTTCGGGTGAAATGCCGTCTTTGAGAGAAAGTGTACCGCACATGTTCCGGAAAATTCATATTTTTCTTTCGTATTAATAATTCCCACCTTCCTGGGCACACTTAATTTCAGCAAGGGCCTATTCCAAGAATGGCTTCTGCTCCAATTAGCCGCTTAAAGGCGGACCATTTTTCAGAACATTTGAAAATGCGTTATTAAGAGTTTCGGGTGGAATGCCGTCTTTGAGAGAAAGTGTACCGCACATGTTTTGGAAAATTCATATTTTTCTTTCATATTCATAATTCCCACCTTCCTGGGCACACTTAATTTCAGCAAGGGCCTATTCCAAGAATGGCTTCTGCTCCAATTAGCCGCTTAAAGACGGACCATTTTTAAGAAAATTTGGAAATGCGGTATTGTAGTTCGGGTGGAATGCCGTCTTTGAGAGAAAGTGTACCGCACATGTTTTGGAAAATTCATATTTTACTTTCATATTCATAATTCCCACCTTCCTGGGCACACTTAATTTCAGCAAGGGCCTATTCCAAGAATGGCTTCTGCTCCAATTAGCCGCTTAAAGGCGGACCATTTTTCAGAACATTTGAAAATGCGTTATTAAGAGTTTCGGGTGGAATGCCGTCTTTGAGAGAAAGTGTACCGCACATGTTTTGGAATATTCATATTTTTCTTTCATATTCATAATTCCCACCTTCCTGGGCACACTTAATTTCAGCAAGGGCCTATTCCAAGAATGGCTTCTGCTCCAATTGGCCGCTTAAAGACGGAAAATTTTTAAGAGAATTTGGAAATGCGGTATTTGGAATACCGTCTTTGAGAGAAAGTGTACCGCACATGTTTTGGAATATTCATATTTTTCTTTCATATTCATAATTCCCACCTTCCTGGGCACACTTAATTTCAGCAAGGGCCTATTCCAAGAATGGCTTCTGCTCCAAATAGCCGCTTAAAGGCGGACCATTTTTCAGAACATTTGAAAATGCGTTATTAAGAGTTTCGGGTGAAATGCCGTCTTTGAAAGAAAGTGTACCGCACATGTTTTGGAATATTCATATTTTTCTTTCATATTCATAATTCCCACCTTCCTGGGCACACTTAATTTCAGCAAGGGCCTATTCCAAGAATGGCTTCTGCTCCAATTAGCCGCTTAAAGACGGACCATTTTTAAGAACATTTGAAAATGCGTTATTAAGAGTTTCGGGTGGAATGCCGTCTTTGAGAGAAAGTGTACCGCACATGTTTTGGAAAATTCACATTTTTCTTTCATATTCATAATTCCCACCTTCCTGGGCACACTTAATTTCAGCAAGGGCCTATTCCAAGAATGGCTTCTGCTCCAATTGGCCGCTTAAAGACGGACCATTTTCCAGAATATTTGAAAATGCGGTATTTGGAGTTCGGGTGGAATGCCGTCTTTGAAAGAAAGTGTACCGCACACGTTTTGGAAAATTCATATTTTTCTTTCATATTCATAATTCCCACCTTCCTGGGCACACTTAATTTCAGCAAGGGCCTATTTCAAGAATGGCTTCTGTTCCAATTGGCCGCTTAAAGACGGACCATTTTCCAGAATATTTGAAAATGCGGTATTTGGAGTTCGGGTGAAATGCCGTCTTTGAAAGAAAGTGTACCGCACACGTTTTGGAAAATTCATATTTTTCTTTCATATTCATAATTCCCACCTTCCTGGGCACACTTAATTTCAGCAAGGGCCTATTCCAAGAATGGCTTCTGCTCCAATTAGGCGCTTAAAGACGGACCATTTTCCCAGAATATTTGAAAATGCGGTATTTGGAGTTCGGGTGAAATGCCGTCTTTGAAAGAAAGTGTACCGCACATGTTTTGGAAAATTCATATTTTTCTTTCATATTCATAATTCCCACCTTCCTGGGCACACTTAATTTCAGCAAGGGCCTATTCCAAGAATGGCTTCTGCTCCAATTGGCCGCTTAAAGACGGACCATTTTCCAGAATATTTGAATCTGTGACTGAATACACTGAAAGGTGTTATAGAATTGTTACTGGTATTAAAGGCAAGGGAGAACGATTTGAAAAAAACACACGTTCATTCCTGTGTCAGTCACTTCGTGAAAAACAGTGCCAAAATGTGCAGGAAGTATTATCATTCCAACTTTCGTGATGCAATGTATTGGATTGGTCTTCTCGTACAAGCAAGCACCCTTGACGAAATCGATGAAATCATACTGTCTATGACAATAATAACATGTTCGGAGTTTGCAACGGATCTTGTAAAATCAAACTTTGAGAAACTAAAATCTAAAATTGAACATCAGAATTCCACCCAAAATGATTACTTGGAAGAGAATGTATCTGAACACGCCGATGGAGAGGGAGACCCTTCCACATCAGACTTCCACAACTTGGCTGAGAGCGAAACAAGCAGCCTTGATATTTCGGAGGACGAATATATTCAAAAAGGATACAACTCACCATTTAAGGCTCATTTTCAAGGGATTATCGAGCTAGGAAAAAGGGAAATTGACAAATATGGCAAGGGTACAAACACTGCAGTACAGCATCTCAAAAATCCCTACTTAGGGAAAGAATTTCTGAATTATCTTTTGCAATTTCCACTCTCAAACATAGCTAGCTGGTCAGCACTTTTACTACATGATCATGGAAGGCACGGAACATCGCAGATTTATGAAAACTATTCAAAGATGTACAGGGTTCTAGAAAATTCAAAATTTCAGAATATATCAAGGGACAATCGGACACAAGGGATAGTTGAAAAATCCATGCAAGAGACGAAAAGAGCGAAATTGATGTACAATAGGGTTGGAAAATTGATTAATTTCGTTCTCATTTACGAAAGAGACATGCTCCCCCTACAAAGGGAATTCGTTGAAGCATTCTGCACCTCTAAACGGACCATCCGTAAACGATCTTTGAAACTGTCTACTGAGAAATGGTCCAAACGTCCAAAAACAAGCACACCAACAAATAAAGGTGTCTACCTTACTCCCCCAACTCAGGAATTGCGGTTTAAAGACGGGTCAAACAAAAAAAGGGGAAAGCAAGAACAACCAAAACCGGAAAGCGCAAACGCCTTTCTTCACAAAGTGAAAAAGAACCACTCGTCTAAACACAAGAAAACCGCAGTCGTGGACACGACAAATCAGTCAACATCGTCTTTACTCAGGGGGATTTCAAACAATCAAGTATCTTGTTGGTGGATTTCAACCATCCAAGCTGTTCGACCATTCATTGATGCAACAAAAATCAATGTTGCTAAGTTTCAAGGAAGCGAAGTATTTCTTTGGCGAAACCTATTGAAGCTTTTTGAATCATTAAACAATGGAAATACATCCGCTGTTCCATTCCACGAAGTGAAGCCATTGGTAGAAGAGAGTGCATTGCAAATGGGAATTAATTCCAAACACCAGCAAGATGCTGCCGAATTTTATTCGCAACTGATTGTACCTTTTTGGGGGGAGTCTTGTCTCACCAACGAAATAGAAATTATAAAATCAGTGATGTGCCTACGTTGTGACGAAAGCGAACCAACAGAAAATTCAAGTTCGGGAGTGTTGCCGGTTCCTCTGAATAAATCCACTTTAGATAAATGCATTCAACAGGTTTTTGAAGATGAAATGATTTCGGACGTAAACTGTGATTTTTGCCGCGAGACATTGTGTAAAAAGATCATGACAACGCGCATCGTAAATTGTCCGTCTGTGTTAGTCGTGCAACTACTACGGACCCGTGTCGTTGAAAACAAACTTGAAAAAATTACTACAGAAGTTCTCCCCAGTGTAGAAATAGATTTACGCCGATTCTGTTTGAACAAAACACCCGCCGTTTACCGCCTGAGATCTGTAATAACGCACGAGGGTCAATCCCTACAAAGCGGACATTATAAAGCCTTTGTTAGGGAAAATTTGTACGGTACTGGTTCAGTCACGAAATTCGACGACTCACGGGTAGACCGCATAGGCACGTTTGCTTTTACCACCCAGATATCGGAATCTGGTTACATATACTTTTTTGAAAGAACAGATGTTCACAGGAAAGACAAAGACTGCACGGGCTCATGCACTTCAGATGACAATTTCGTGGTAAGCGATAAGGAGAGAGAATTTGTGAACATTCTATGGTGTTCGCTCAATGAAAAAACCTGCATAGCGTTGCAGTCGAAAACACAACGAACACCGAGTTCTTAACATTTTCCCAATTGGCAACGATTAATTCTTCTCCCTCCCCTGCTATTGTGAAGCGCCTGAAACATGCATACACAAATTATCAACCAGGATGGTTGGGAGAAGGAGTGATAGATTTTTACCTGAACCAGCTTTGCAAACTGTCACATAATGATCCCCACCAGAAAAGAAAGTTTGGGTCCGTGCAGTGCTTTGTGACCAAGAAGATATTGCATAATAAAATAACTCCAGAAACGTATCGATCAGTGGCCAAACACTGCTTTGTAGGTATGCGTTTCTGCGAGGTGATGTTATTTCCCCTATTAGAAAATATGCACTTCACCCTGTACGCCATCGACACTAAAAGTAGCAGGATAGATTGTTTGGATTCCATGAGTGACAGGAAAGACACCAGGCAGAAGAGGTTAGCCCATGGTCATGCATTCAGGGAGTTTTTTCAGAACGGTCTAATCAAGAGATACTGGAATAATACTCACGGTGTTCTTCAGTGTGAAAAAATGATTAACATAAGACAAGCACCCTGTCTGCAGCAAACAGATTCAGCAAGTTGTGGTGTTTATTGCTGCTTGTTTGCCGAGGAAATGTGTCTGGGAGAGAGAAAACTTCACATAGGCAATGATAGTGAAGAACTCCGAATGTATCTCACGATTCAGCTAATACAACGATCCAACATTGTTGATCCTCAGCTTCAACAATTATATTCAACTTATATGAATTTGTAATAAATAAGATGAACCCTAATGACAATTTGCGTCATTTTGGTATTTTACAATATTATCTAATCTCTGTTGGTGCAATGTATTGATTATGCTTGATCTTGCCTTTGACAAGTACAATCGCTTCATTTAAAACTTTATATCACATTGGAAAGGCTCTTATAATTTATATTCATATGCAATCGGGAAATCACCTTTTTAACGTAACACTGAAATTTAGAAAGCTGCATGCTACACTGGGTAAAGTGAAACAATTTGCATCTGACTGGTCATACACCTATGACGTCACATTGTTTACGGAAGCTTGCCAAATATTGTCCTCGTGTAGCGTTCATTCTATTGCGTGGTTTGCTGTTGAGCTGTCAAGACGTCGTGCAGACAGCACCGCTTGTTATATTAATTTCACTTTTGGAATTTGTTTTAATGCTTTCCTTTTAACCTTAATTGAATTTGTATAGATTTGTTTAAATAGCTTTTAGTAATACATTGTAGTTCAACTTATATTTTTCCAAATTCTTTGTGTGTTTTACGTGTCACTAACATTGGTAGCTTAGGGCCTATACATAAATGTTGATGATTTTTTAATTTACGATTTATTCTCTGCGCATGAATTTAAGTATTTCTGTCACAGTCATATTTAAGCGCCTTCGTCATAACATTTTGCACTTTCTCAAATCATTTCAATTGTCTGACTTGCATTTAGTATTAAGCAAGAACATTATTAGTTTTTCCGGTTTTGATCACACATTTTGTTTGTTAATTTCGAGTACGTGTAACAATTAATCTTTTTGAAATTTCAGATTTGAACATTTTTTTATTCCTTTCTCATATTAACTTGCTGTTATTAAACTTTGATTGCGAAAGTTGTGATTTAAAGGTGATCATGGCCGATAAACGTAGCAAACCTAACCGTTCTTTGGAGGATGTTTTTCAGTTGTTTTCAGGGGGAGGCTGTCCTGTTGGAATGAGTCGTGACTAGCGGCGAACTGTTGGAAGATTTGCAAGCTGCTTCAGACTATATAGAAGGTATAATGCCAAAGATGTATACGTGTCCATATAACCATTCGAGTTTCTTTTAGGATTCATTGCAAGTTCAACTGATGAGTCATGAATTTGACGAAAGGGCAATTAGCAGCATTGAAAATGGAACTCTTCACAAACATTGGTTCTTTGGTTTACAAACATTGGCTCAATATTTTCAAGTAAAAATAAATCGCAATTCAAATTGTTTTTAACTTGACAATTGCCCTCAATTTGAAAAGGGCTAAGTAAGCTGCTGATTGGCCTCTTGAACACCGCATGATGTGTATAAAATTGAACAAACTTAAACATAATTCACCGGTGTCTGTCTTCATCAGGGTTCATGGGCGGCGATAACGAGGTGAGGGACGGAGGGACACGTCCCCCAATATTTTGGGAGGAGGGGTCGGCTATGGCAGTGTCCCCCCCTCCCCCCAATAATTTCGTGAATACGCAAAGATCGGCACACACTTTCAAATATTTCCCAGGATACAGAAGATGTACACCGAGTGGAAAATGCTTAACAATTATTCTTGGGTGTCTGCTTTTTTCCTCCGTCCCCCAACCTTGACGACAACTCGCCGCCGCTGTCGGGGTTCACAAAGCTGCATGCACATTCATTGTTGTGTGCAACCCGTTTATCAGTTATATTGGATGATTATTAGGCCGTGTCCGAAATGGGCGTCTAGAGCTACAGCTACGGCTACGTCACGCGTAGTTGTAATGGACGAACACCTATAGACAATATAGCCATAGACAAGCGATTCGGACGCAGCTTTAAGATATATTAATTGTACACTTTTAGGGTTTACATATTAATTTCAAAATAAAAATAATCGGTTCAAAAATTATCTTGCATGTTGGAGCGTCATAGTCAGGGAGGTACTACATACTTTACATTGTATTGAACAGATTACCTAAATATACATGTGTATAAATATACATGTGTATACATTTTCTCTCAAAGACGGTATTCCACCCGAACTCCAAATACCGCATTTCCAAATTTTCTTAAAAATGGTCCGTCTTTAAGCGGCCAATTGGAGCAGAAGCCATTCTTGGAATAGGCCCTTGCTGAAATTAAGTGTGCCCAGGAAGGTGGGAATTATGAATATGAAAGAAAAATGTGAATTTTCCAAAACATGTGCGGTACACTTTCTCTCAAAGACGGCATTCCACCCGAAACTCTTAATAACGCATTTTCAAATATTCTGGGAAAATGGTCCGTCTTTAAGCGGCTAATTGGAGCAGAAGCCATTCTTGGAATAGGCCCTTGCTGAAATTAAGTGTGCCCAGGAAGGTGAGAATTATGAATATGAAAGAAAAATATGAATTTTCCAAAACGTGTGCGGTACACTTTCTTTCAAAGACGGCATTTCACCCGAACTCCAAATACCGCATTTTCAAATATTCTGGAAAATGGTCCGTCTTTAAGCGGCCAATTGGAGCAGAAGCCATTCTTGGAATAGGCCCTTGCTGAAATTAAGTGTGCCCAGGAAGGTGGGAATTATGAATATGAAAGAAAAATGTGAATTTTCCAAAACATGTGCGGTACACTTTCTTTCAAAGACGGCATTTCACCCGAACTCCAAATACCGCATTTTCAAATATTCTGGGAAAATGGTCCGTCTTCAAGCGGCTAATTGGAGCAGAAGCCATTCTTGGAATAGGCCCTTGCTGAAATTAAGTGTGTCCAGGAAGGTGAGAATTAGGAATATGAAAGAAAAATATGAATTTTCCAAAACGTGTGCGGTACACTTTCTTTCAAAGACGGCATTTCACCCGAACTCCAAATACCGCATTTTCAAATATTCTGGAAAATGGTCCGTCTTTAAGCGGCTAATTGGAGCAGAAGCCATTCTTGGAATAGGCCCTTGCTGAAGTTAAGTGTGCCCAGGAAGGTGAGAATTATGAATATGAAAGAAAAATATGAATTTTCCAAAACGTGTGCGGTACACTTTCTTTCAAAGACGGCATTTCACCCGAACTCCAAATACCGCATTTTCAAATATTCTTAAAAATGGTCCGTCTTTAAGCGGCCAATTGAAGCAGAAGCCATTCTTGGAATAGGCCCTTGCTGAAATTAAGTGTGCCCAGGAAGGTGGGAATTATGAATATGAAAGAAAAATATGAATTTTCTAAAACATGTGCGGTACACTTTTTCTCAAAGACGGCATTCCACCCGAAACTCTTAATAACGCATTTTCAAATGTTCTGAAAAATGGTCCGCCTTTAAGCGGCTATTTGGAGCAGAAGCCGTTCTTGGAATAGGCCCTTGCTGAAATTAAGTGTGCCCAGGAAGGTGGGAATTATGAATATGAAAGAAAAATATGAATATTCCAAAACATGTGCGGTACACTTTCTCTCAAAGACGGTATTCCAAATACCGCATTTCCAAATTCTCTTAACAATTTTCCGTCTTTAAGCGGCCAATTGGAGCAGAAGCCATTCTTGGAATAGGCCCTTGCTGAAATTAAGTGTGCCCAGGAAGGTGGGAATTATGAATATGAAAGAAAAATATGAATATTCCAAAACATGTGCGGTACACTTTCTCTTAAAGACGGCATTCCACCCGAAACTCTTAATAACGCATTTTCAAATGTTCTGAAAAATGATCCGCCTTTAAGCGGCTAATTGGAGCAGAAGCCATTCTTGGAATAGGCCCTTGCTGAAATTAAGTGTGCCCAGGAAGGTGGGAATTATGAATATGAAAGAAAAATATGAATATTCCAAAACATGTGCGGTACACTTTCTCTCAAAGACGGCATTCCACCCGAAACTCTTAATAACGCATTTTCAAATGTTCTTAAAAATGGTCCGTCTTTAAGCGGCTAATTGGAGCAGAAGCCATTCTTGGAATAGGCCCTTGCTGAAATTAAGTGTGCCCAGGAAGGTGGGAATTATGAATATGAAAGAAAAATGTGAATTTTCCAAAACATGTGCGGTACACTTTCTTTCAAAGACGGCATTTCACCCGAACTCCAAATACCGCATTTTCAAATATTCTTAAAAATGGTCCGTCTTTAAGCGGCTAATTGGAGCAGAAGCCATTCTTGGAATAGGCCCTTGCTGAAATTAAGTGTGCCCAGGAAGGTGGGAATTATGAATATGAAAGAAAAATATGAATATTCCAAAACATGTGCGGTACACTTTCTCTCAAAGACGGCATTCCACCCGAAACTCTTAATAACGCATTTTCAAATGTTCTTAAAAATGGTCCGTCTTTAAGCGGCTAATTGGAGCAGAAGCCATTCTTGGAATAGGCCCTTGCTGAAATTAAGTGTGCCCAGGAAGGTGGGAATTATGAATATGAAAGAAAAATGTGAATTTTCCAAAACATGTGCGGTACACTTTCTCTCAAAGACGGCATTCCACCCGAAACTCTTAATAACGCATTTTCAAATGTTCTTAAAAATGGTCCGTCTTTAAGCGGCCAATTGAAGCAGAAGCCATTCTTGGAATAGGCCCTTGCTGAAATTAAGTGTGCCCAGGAAGGTGGGAATTATGAATATGAAAGAAAAATGTGAATATTCCAAAACATGTGCGGTACACTTTCTCTCAAAGACGGTATTCCAAATACCGCATTTTCAAATTTTCTTTAAAATGGTCCGTCTTTAAGCGGCTAATTGGAGCAGAAGCCATTCTTGGAATAGGCCCTTGCTGAAATAAAGTGTGCCCAGGAAGGTGGGAATTATGAATATGAAAGAAAAATGTGAATTTTCCAAAACATGTGCGGTACACTTTCTTTCAAAGACGGCATTTTACCCGAACTCCAAATACCGCATTTTCAAATATTCTGGGAAAATGGTCCGTCTTTAAGCGGCTAATTGGAGCAGAAGCCATTCTTGGAATAGGCCCTTGCTGAAATTAAGTGTGCCCAGGAAGGTGAGAATTATGAATATGAAAGAAAAATATGAATTTTCCAAAACGTGTGCGGTACACTTTCTTTCAAAGACGGCATTTCACCCGAACTCCAAATACCGCATTTTCAAATATTCTGGAAAATGGTCCGTCTTTAAGCGGCCAGTTGGAGCAGAAGCCATTCTTGGAATAGGCCCTTGCTGAAATTAAGTGTGCCCAGGAAGGTGGGAATTATGAATATGAAAGAAAAATATGAATATTCCAAAACATGTGCGGTACATTTTCTCTCAAAAACGGTATTCCAAATACCGCATTTCCAAATTTTCTTAAAAATGGTCCGTCTTTAAGCGGCTAATTGGAGCAGAAGCCATTCTTGGAATAGGCCCTTGCTGAAATTAAGTGTGCCCAGGAAGGTGGGAATTATGAATATGAAAGAAAAATGTGAATTTTCCAAAACATGTGCGGTACACTTTCTCTCAAAGACGGCATTCCACCCGAAACGCTTAATAACGCATTTTCAAATGTTCTTAAAAATGGTCCGTCTTTAAGCGGCTAATTGGAGCAGAAGCCATTCTTGGAATAGGCCCTTGCTGAAATTAAGTTTGCCCAGGAAGGTGAGAATTATGAATATGAAAGAAAAAAATGAATTTTCCAAAACGTGTGCGGTACACTTTCTTTCAAGGACGGCATTCCACCCGAACTACAATACCGCATTTTCAAATATTCTGGAAAATGGTCCGTCTTTTAAGCGGCCAATTGAAGCAGAAGCCATTCTTGGAATAGGCCCTTGCTGAAATTAAGTGTGCCCAGGAAGGTGGGAATTATGAATATGAAAGAAAAATGTGAATTTTCCAAAACATGTGCGGTACACTTTCTTTCAAAGACGGCATTTCACCCGAACTCCAAATACCGCATTTTCAAATATTCTGGGAAAATGGTCCGTCTTCAAGCGGCTAATTGGAGCAGAAGCCATTCTTGGAATAGGCCCTTGCTGAAATTAAGTGTGTCCAGGAAGGTGAGAATTAGGAATATGAAAGAAAAATATGAATTTTCCAAAACGTGTGCGGTACACTTTCTTTCAAAGACGGCATTTCACCCGAACTCCAAATACCGCATTTTCAAATATTCTGGAAAATGGTCCGTCTTTAAGCGGCTAATTGGAGCAGAAGCCATTCTTGGAATAGGCCCTTGCTGAAGTTAAGTGTGCCCAGGAAGGTGAGAATTATGAATATGAAAGAAAAATGTGAATTTTCCAAAACATGTGCGGTACACTTTCTTTCAAAGACGGCATTTCACCCGAACTCCAAATACCGCATTTTCAAATATTCTGGGAAAATGGTCCGTCTTCAAGCGGCTAATTGGAGCAGAAGCCATTCTTGGAATAGGCCCTTGCTGAAATTAAGTGTGTCCAGGAAGGTGAGAATTAGGAATATGAAAGAAAAATATGAATTTTCCAAAACGTGTGCGGTACACTTTCTTTCAAAGACGGCATTTCACCCGAACTCCAAATACCGCATTTTCAAATATTCTGGAAAATGGTCCGTCTTTAAGCGGCTAATTGGAGCAGAAGCCATTCTTGGAATAGGCCCTTGCTGAAATTAAGTGTGCCCAGGAAGGTGGGAATTATGAATATGAAAGAAAAATGTGAATTTTCCAAAACATGTGCGGTACACTTTCTCTCAAAGACGGCATTCCACCCGAAACTCTTAATAACGCATTTTCAAATGTTCTTAAAAATGGTCCGTCTTTAAGCGGCTAATTGGAGCAGAAGCCATTCTTGGAATAGGCCCTTGCTGAAATTAAGTTTGCCCAGGAAGGTGAGAATTATGAATATGAAAGAAAAAAATGAATTTTCCAAACCGTGTGCGGTACACTTTCTTTTAAGGACGGCATTCCACCCGAACTACAATACCGCATTTTCAAATATTCTGGAAAATGGTCCGTCTTTTAAGCGGCCAATTGAAGCAGAAGCCATTCTTGGAATAGGCCCTTGCTGAAATTAAGTGTGCCCAGGAAGGTGGGAATTATGAATATGAAAGAAAAATATGAATATTCCAAAACATGTGCGGTACACTTTCTCTCAAAGACGGTATTCCAAATACCGCATTTCCAAATTTTCTTAAAAATGGTCCGTCTTTAAGCGGCTAATTGGAGCAGAAGCCATTCTTGGAATAGGCCCTTGCTGAAATTAAGTTTGCCCAGGAAGGTGGGAATTATGAATATGAAAGAAAAATATGAATATTCCAAAACATGTGCGGTACACTTTCTCTCAAAGACGGCATTCCACCCGAAACTCTTAATAACGCATTTTCAAATGTTCTGAAAAATGGTCCGCCTTTAAGCGGCTAATTGGAGCAGAAGCCATTCTTGGAATAGGCCCTTGCTGAAATTAAGTGTGCCCAGGAAGGTGGGAAATATGAATATGAAAGAAAAATATGAATTTTCCAAAACATGTGCGGTACACTTTCTCTCAAAGACGGCATTCCACCCGAACTACAATACCGCATTTCCAAATTTTCTTAAAAATGGTCCGTCTTTAAGCGGCTAATTGGAGCAGAAGCCATTCTTGGAATAGGCCCTTGCTGAAATTAAGTGTGCCCAGGAAGGTGGGAAATATGAATATGAAAGAAAAATGTGAATTTTCCAAAACATGTGCGGTACACTTTCTCTCAAAGACGGCATTCCACCCGAAACTCTTAATAACGCATTTTCAAATGTTCTTAAAAATGGTCCGTCTTTAAGCGGCTAATTGGAGCAGAAGCCATTCTTGGAATAGGCCCTTGCTGAAATTAAGTTTGCCCAGGAAGGTGAGAATTATGAATATGAAAGAAAAAAATGAATTTTCCAAAACGTGTGCGGTACACTTTCTTTCAAGGACGGCATTCCACCCGAACTACAATACCGCATTTTCAAATATTCTGGAAAATGGTCCGTCTTTTAAGCGGCCAATTGAAGCAGAAGCCATTCTTGGAATAGGCCCTTGCTGAAATTAAGTGTGCCCAGGAAGGTGGGAATTATGAATATGAAAGAAAAATGTGAATTTTCCAAAACATGTGCGGTACACTTTCTTTCAAAGACGGCATTTTACCCGAACTCCAAATACCGCATTTTCAAATATTCTGGGAAAATGGTCCGTCTTTAAGCGGCTAATTGGAGCAGAAGCCATTCTTGGAATAGGCCCTTGCTGAAATTAAGTGTGCCCAGGAAGGTGAGAATTATGAATATGAAAGAAAAATATGAATTTTCCAAAACGTGTGCGGTACACTTTCTTTCAAAGACGGCATTTCACCCGAACTCCAAATACCGCATTTTCAAATATTCTGGAAAATGGTCCGTCTTTAAGCGGCCAGTTGGAGCAGAAGCCATTCTTGGAATAGGCCCTTGCTGAAATTAAGTGTGCCCAGGAAGGTGGGAATTATGAATATGAAAGAAAAATATGAATATTCCAAAACATGTGCGGTACATTTTCTCTCAAAAACGGTATTCCAAATACCGCATTTCCAAATTTTCTTAAAAATGGTCCGTCTTTAAGCGGCTAATTGGAGCAGAAGCCATTCTTGGAATAGGCCCTTGCTGAAATTAAGTGTGCCCAGGAAGGTGGGAATTATGAATATGAAAGAAAAATGTGAATTTTCCAAAACATGTGCGGTACACTTTCTCTCAAAGACGGCATTCCACCCGAAACGCTTAATAACGCATTTTCAAATGTTCTTAAAAATGGTCCGTCTTTAAGCGGCTAATTGGAGCAGAAGCCATTCTTGGAATAGGCCCTTGCTGAAATTAAGTTTGCCCAGGAAGGTGAGAATTATGAATATGAAAGAAAAAAATGAATTTTCCAAAACGTGTGCGGTACACTTTCTTTCAAGGACGGCATTCCACCCGAACTACAATACCGCATTTTCAAATATTCTGGAAAATGGTCCGTCTTTTAAGCGGCCAATTGAAGCAGAAGCCATTCTTGGAATAGGCCCTTGCTGAAATTAAGTGTGCCCAGGAAGGTGGGAATTATGAATATGAAAGAAAAATGTGAATTTTCCAAAACATGTGCGGTACACTTTCTTTCAAAGACGGCATTTCACCCGAACTCCAAATACCGCATTTTCAAATATTCTGGGAAAATGGTCCGTCTTCAAGCGGCTAATTGGAGCAGAAGCCATTCTTGGAATAGGCCCTTGCTGAAATTAAGTGTGTCCAGGAAGGTGAGAATTAGGAATATGAAAGAAAAATATGAATTTTCCAAAACGTGTGCGGTACACTTTCTTTCAAAGACGGCATTTCACCCGAACTCCAAATACCGCATTTTCAAATATTCTGGAAAATGGTCCGTCTTTAAGCGGCTAATTGGAGCAGAAGCCATTCTTGGAATAGGCCCTTGCTGAAGTTAAGTGTGCCCAGGAAGGTGAGAATTATGAATATGAAAGAAAAATGTGAATTTTCCAAAACATGTGCGGTACACTTTCTTTCAAAGACGGCATTTCACCCGAACTCCAAATACCGCATTTTCAAATATTCTGGGAAAATGGTCCGTCTTCAAGCGGCTAATTGGAGCAGAAGCCATTCTTGGAATAGGCCCTTGCTGAAATTAAGTGTGTCCAGGAAGGTGAGAATTAGGAATATGAAAGAAAAATATGAATTTTCCAAAACGTGTGCGGTACACTTTCTTTCAAAGACGGCATTTCACCCGAACTCCAAATACCGCATTTTCAAATATTCTGGAAAATGGTCCGTCTTTAAGCGGCTAATTGGAGCAGAAGCCATTCTTGGAATAGGCCCTTGCTGAAATTAAGTGTGCCCAGGAAGGTGGGAATTATGAATATGAAAGAAAAATGTGAATTTTCCAAAACATGTGCGGTACACTTTCTCTCAAAGACGGCATTCCACCCGAAACTCTTAATAACGCATTTTCAAATGTTCTTAAAAATGGTCCGTCTTTAAGCGGCTAATTGGAGCAGAAGCCATTCTTGGAATAGGCCCTTGCTGAAATTAAGTTTGCCCAGGAAGGTGAGAATTATGAATATGAAAGAAAAAAATGAATTTTCCAAACCGTGTGCGGTACACTTTCTTTTAAGGACGGCATTCCACCCGAACTACAATACCGCATTTTCAAATATTCTGGAAAATGGTCCGTCTTTTAAGCGGCCAATTGAAGCAGAAGCCATTCTTGGAATAGGCCCTTGCTGAAATTAAGTGTGCCCAGGAAGGTGGGAATTATGAATATGAAAGAAAAATATGAATATTCCAAAACATGTGCGGTACACTTTCTCTCAAAGACGGTATTCCAAATACCGCATTTCCAAATTTTCTTAAAAATGGTCCGTCTTTAAGCGGCTAATTGGAGCAGAAGCCATTCTTGGAATAGGCCCTTGCTGAAATTAAGTTTGCCCAGGAAGGTGGGAATTATGAATATGAAAGAAAAATATGAATATTCCAAAACATGTGCGGTACACTTTCTCTCAAAGACGGCATTCCACCCGAAACTCTTAATAACGCATTTTCAAATGTTCTGAAAAATGGTCCGCCTTTAAGCGGCTAATTGGAGCAGAAGCCATTCTTGGAATAGGCCCTTGCTGAAATTAAGTGTGCCCAGGAAGGTGGGAAATATGAATATGAAAGAAAAATATGAATTTTCCAAAACATGTGCGGTACACTTTCTCTCAAAGACGGCATTCCACCCGAACTACAATACCGCATTTCCAAATTTTCTTAAAAATGGTCCGTCTTTAAGCGGCTAATTGGAGCAGAAGCCATTCTTGGAATAGGCCCTTGCTGAAATTAAGTGTGCCCAGGAAGGTGGGAAATATGAATATGAAAGAAAAATGTGAATTTTCCAAAACATGTGCGGTACACTTTCTCTCAAAGACGGCATTCCACCCGAAACTCTTAATAACGCATTTTCAAATGTTCTTAAAAATGGTCCGTCTTTAAGCGGCTAATTGGAGCAGAAGCCATTCTTGGAATAGGCCCTTGCTGAAATTAAGTTTGCCCAGGAAGGTGAGAATTATGAATATGAAAGAAAAAAATGAATTTTCCAAAACGTGTGCGGTACACTTTCTTTCAAGGACGGCATTCCACCCGAACTACAATACCGCATTTTCAAATATTCTGGAAAATGGTCCGTCTTTTAAGCGGCCAATTGAAGCAGAAGCCATTCTTGGAATAGGCCCTTGCTGAAATTAAGTGTGCCCAGGAAGGTGGGAATTATGAATATGAAAGAAAAATATGAATATTCCAAAACATGTGCGGTACACTTTCTCTCAAAGACGGTATTCCAAATACCGCATTTCCAAATTTTCTTAAAAATGGTCCGTCTTTAAGCGGCTAATTGGAGCAGAAGCCATTCTTGGAATAGGCCCTTGCTGAAATTAAGTTTGCCCAGGAAGGTGGGAATTATGAATATGAACGAAAAATATGAATATTCCAAAACATGTGCGGTACACTTTCTCTCAAAGACGGCATTCCACCCGAAACTCTTAATAACGCATTTTCAAATGTTCTGAAAAATGGTCCGCCTTTAAGCGGCTAATTGGAGCAGAAGCCATTCTTGGAATAGGCCCTTGCTGAAATTAAGTGTGCCCAGGAAGGTGGGAAATATGAATATGAAAGAAAAATATGAATTTTCCAAAACATGTGCGGTACACTTTCTCTCAAAGACGGCATTCCACCCGAACTACAATACCGCATTTCCAAATTTTCTTAAAAATGGTCCGTCTTTAAGCGGCTAATTGGAGCAGAAGCCATTCTTGGAATAGGCCCTTGCTGAAATTAAGTGTGCCCAGGAAGGTGGGAATTATGAATATGAAAGAAAAATGTGAATTTTCCAAAACATGTGCGGTACACTTTCTTTCAAAGACGGCATTTCACCCGAACTCCAAATACCGCATTTTCAAATATTCTTGGAAAATGGTCCGTCTTTAAGCGGCTAATTGGAGCAGAAGCCATTCTTGGAATAGGCCCTTGCTGAAATTAAGTGTGCCCAGGAAGGTGAGAATTATGAATATGAAAGAAAAATATGAATTTTCCAAAACGTGTGCGGTACACTTTCTTTCAAAGACGGCATTTCACCCGAACTCCAAATACCGCATTTTCAAATATTCTGGAAAATGGTCCGTCTTTAAGCGGCCAATTGGAGCAGAAGCCATTCTTGGAATAGGCCCTTGCTGAAATTAAGTGTGCCCAGGAAGGTGGGAATTATGAATATGAAAGAAAAATGTGAATTTTCCAAAACATGTGCGGTACACTTTCTCTCAAAGACGGCATTCCACCCGAAACTCTTAATAACGCATTTTCAAATGTTCTTAAAAATGGTCCGTCTTTAAGCGGCTAATTGGAGCAGAAGCCATTCTTGGAATAGGCCCTTGCTGAAATTAAGTGTGCCCAGAAAGGTGGGAATTATGAATATGAAAGAAAAATGTGAATTTTCCAAAACATGTGCGGTACACTTTCTCTCAAAGACGGCATTCCACCCGAAACTCTTAATAACGCATTTTCAAATGTTCTTAAAAATGGTCCGTCTTTAAGCGGCTAATTGGAGCAGAAGCCATTCTTGGAATAGGCCCTTGCTGAAATTAAGTGTGCCCAGGAAGGTGGGAATTATGAATATGAAAGAAAAATATGAATATTCCAAAACATGTGCGGTACATTTTCTCTCAAAAACGGTATTCCAAATACCGCATTTCCAAATTCTCTTAAAAATTTTCCGTCTTTAAGCGGCCAATTGGAGCAGAAGCCATTCTTGGAATAGGCCCTTGCTGAAATTAAGTGTGCCCAGGAAGGTGGGAATTATGAATATGAAAGAAAAATGTGAATTTTCCAAAACATGTGCGGTACACTTTCTTTTAAACAGAAGCTATTGTGCTGAGCCGAAAGGAATTGATGTAGAGAAGCTTTTGAAATGGGCCCTCGCGAATTGACAAATTATTTCATAAAAAATACACATAAAATAGCGTTCAGTATATTATGTACAGCTTTGCCTATACCTATTCTGAAAATTCAAGCAAAATTGGTTTGTAATTTCTTGATATTTTTCGAAAATTCGTTGCCTGAATCCAGTGATTTCATAAAAAAAAAAAACTCCTTTTGTCGGATGGATTCTACTTTTCTATATGCGGCTGCTCTGATCGGGCGAATCGCGGGCCCTATTGCGAATCGCGGGCTGAATCGCGGGCTGAATCGCAGGCTGAATCGCGTGCTGAATCTCGGGCTAGCTTCCGCCAGGTCAGCGAATATCGGAATATCGATGACATGGCCCTGCTGGAACCGTCGGACCTGGGGCGGAAACTGACGACAAATTTCTCGTTGAAAGTTCTACATGGCGATTTTAAAACTGTTTCAGAAGTATTGTGCAAGTAAGTTGTACTCTTCTGGGATGTGAAAAAAATGTACATAATGCTGTGTACACCTTCCTACATGGTTAATTATTCGAATTATTTCCCCTGTCATGCATGTCAAAGAACGGGACGTACGTTTAGGCCGGCATAGGCTGAACAGGGGAAGGTTTGTAAAACGGACTCGTAGGCTATACCTTAACCAGTTACGGTATTGTGCCTTGTGAATCGTTCATTCTATGTCATTGGTTGGAGCAATTGTGTACTTTTGGAAATCTCCAGGACACCTTTATTTTGTGTAGTTCATTAAAACCCTCCTATGCAAACATGCATTCTGAGCCATCATTCATAGACCATATCGCAAATACCGCCTGGTCGAGACGTCACAATGGTCACAAGGGATTGTGGGAAGGAAATGGGAGCAATTTTGGTGCGCGTTTCTTTCCCACGTCCCTAGTAACCATTGTGACGTCTCATCCAGGCGGTATTTGCGATAAGGTCTATGTTGTTGTATGGGTCAAAATCAGTCAAGGTGATTGTTTGTGACCCTTCTGCCACATGTACAAACCACATGTAATCTGACCCTGTCTGTGTACAAAGAATAGGCAGGGGAGGTGGAAGGAAATTTTGACTGATTTTGACCTTTTAAATAGCACAAGGGTTTTAATGGAGTACTATAGTATTACCTATTTGTTTCAAAATGAGATTTGGGACTAAGTAACAGTTAGGGCCTACCTCCGCTCCGGCAACCTTTCTTTAAAGTTTAATTCTAAAATGTCAATAGGTAATTTTTTTGTAAAAAAATGTAACTTTTTAAGTTTCTTACCTGCCTTTAGTTTAGGCCTAGGGTAATCGTCCCTAATTTCGGCACGTCCCAAATTGTTTATGTCAAAGTGGTTAAAATTGAAGTTTTTTCTGATGTTATTGTTGGTGACGGTTTGTGCCGCTGTCAATGGAAAATCATTTGTACAAAGTGGTGGTGTGTAGTCTTATGGGGGATGATCCAAATTTCGGCACGTGATAAACAATCTACGCTCCGCGGCATCATCCACTGTTAATACATCGTACGCATGGAATGACATGAATGGTGTTTAGAAAAATTAACTTTAAACTCTACGTTAGATTTAAAAGTTTTGAAAAATGTTCAGATGCGAACTACTACCAGTATTTGCAAATACATTTTTCAGTTCACTTAGTGCCTTATACCTGCTTGTTTGCTACATTTAAAAAAAAAATTGCGATCACGAAATGCCGAACTTCCACATAGGGTGCCGAATTTCCGGAGAACACGAACGTCTTACGAAGTCACGTGACATTACCGAAGCAGGTACGGGATCGATTTAGTTGTAGTATCGCAACATGCGCTATGCCTACGTGCTATGTGTCGAAGGGAGTTCAGGGTAAATCGATACTGCATATGTCGAAAAATAATAATTGACTCTAATGGTGCCGAAATTCGGGACGTTTACCCTACTTGTACCTGCTTTTGCAGTGCATTTGGAGCCATACAAGTTCGGAGAAGTCGCCATATTGTCAAGTCCTTATTTCATTATCAAAGTTAACAAAGAAACTGGCAGGAGCGGGATTCGAACCTGCGAATAAGTCCTTATTTCGGTCAACATTTTGTCAAGGCCTTATTTTGGCCATTCCCCCTGCATGCTACTCGGTACTCTCATCTTGACCAATTAGGCCTACATGTAGATCATCAGGTTATAATATAAAAAAAATGTAACTTTCAATCGGCGATAGTATCAGCAAGGTGATTGTGTAATGTAGGGCTCCTCTAGTTTTTATCAAATTAGAGTCAAGGGTATTTTTTTTCAATCCAAAAATTACCTTTTCAACCTAAAACAGACTTCTCTTAATTCTATTGACATCTTTTTTTGTAATTTTGAACAGTTTGTTGCGGCAGAACATGCAATTTTCTTACGTGCTTTATTGGAGTCCTAATGCGAATCAATGTGGTTTTGCGTGTTTACTGTGCGTCATGTCGGTGGTCGCCATCTTTATTTTCTTGGGTTTGGTCGTCTTCATAGTCGCTTTACCCCAAAATTTCCCACAAAAACTAAAACCCTGCCTTTTATCTATGGCATACCTGTTGGTTTGTATTGTAATGTCGCTAACTAGTTTGGCAATTCCAATCACCTAAAAGTAGATTTTGTTTCCCTTACAGGGAACAGGAGCAGTCCAACACAGTCCAACATGCCAAGTTGCAGGATAGCTAAAAATTAAAATGACTTGCCTGCTAAATCCAACAGAATCTAACTGTGACATATTTTGTCTGTTGCCTGCTGAATCCAACAGGATTGTAATACTATGAGTTAGCTGCTCAGTCCAACAGGGTCCAACAGGAATATCAAATTGTTGGATCCTGTTGGATTCATTAGGGTTAGGATTAACGTGACTGCAGTTACATGTAAATAGTGTCCCAAATCCAGATACAGAATTGCGTGAATTTTAATTGATTGAACTATACCTGTATTTCTCATTTTTTGTCCAGACATTTGTGTGACATGAAGACTGCCACAGCTGTGTTCACCCCAAGTAACCCCTTAGTAAGGATCACTCCATTGTCAGTGCAACACAAACGGGCTACCCTTAGCCTAGTGGTACCAATTATCGAATGTCCCCTGTGGGAGACGGGACTTCCTTGGGCACGATGGATCCTCTACAGAGTGTCCCTGAATCACCAGGAGCCTCGGTATGGGAATCCAGGGAAGATGGGACGAGTCTCTGCACTGTCATTTACGACTATGAGGCAACAGCTGACGATGAGCTTACTCTCCACCGTGGGGATCTTGTTGAAGTGATTTCCAAAGAGATCTCTGTGTCCGGAGATGATGGGTGGTGGACGGGAAAGGTCCGTGACAGGGAAGGGATATTCCCTAGTAACTATGTCAGCCAACCCCACGTACTACTACAAAAGGAGAAGAATTTTGGGATCTCGGAAATCAACTTTGATGACATCGTCCTCAGTGAGGTGATTGGGGTGGGTGGATTTGGGAAGGTATACAGGGGCATCTGCGGGGGCGAGGAGGTAGCAGTGAAAGCTGCCAGGACAGACACTGAGCAGGATTTAGGGGAAATCATGGATAACGTGCGACAAGAAGCAAAACTGTTCAGTTTGCTGTCACATCGAAACATCATTACACTCAAGGGCGCTTGCTTAGTGGAACCTAATATATGCCTGGTCATGGAATATGCTAGGGGCGGGGCTTTGAATCGAGTACTGAGTAGCAACTGCAAAAAGCTGGGCCTGCCCCCCGATGTCCTTGTTGACTGGGCCTACCAGATTGCTGAGGGAATGAATTACCTTCATTCTGATGCACCCATACCTCTCATTCACCGAGACCTCAAGTCAAGCAATAGTAAGTATTGCTTATTTTAAAAGAAAGCCTATTACACCTGTACAAGTCTGTATTTCAGATTATTTATTTGGTGTGATGGAATATTTTGGTGTTGGGAATTTGTTTTTGTTTTTATCTCGAAGCTAACTTAAATCCTGATACTGATTGGTCACCCCTTGGCAAGGTACACATAGAAAGACGCCATTGTATGGCGTCCTAGTGCACGAAACTGCACAGGGGGACTATACTAGAAATTGAGGTTTAAAAATCAGAGTTTACCTGCATAAATATTCTTGGCATCATCTCTGCCAACAGCTAAATATTGCATCTTTCCCGATTGGTAGAAATATACCTCCAAAAATGTGAAGAAAAGGAGATATTTCCGGCTCAAAATCATCTTGTCGTGACGCTGACTTTGCAAACAAGAGGAGCAATACCTTGTCGTCTGCTGTATATGTGCACACAATTCTTCATTAACCCAAACCTTCCCAAATCCTCCAAAATCCTCTTTGCCAAATGGAGGAATTTTGAGGATTGATGGTCTTTGGAAGTTGAAGCATCGGAGGAATTTGCAGGATTTAGGGCATAAGGGGATTTTGCCTCTGGAGGAAAATGGAGGATCTGGGGTGCGTTTTGTCGGTCATAACCAGAAACTGGTTCTGTTGTTTCTCTTTGTTTAATCAGTTTGGAGATTTAAGGATTTCATTATGATGCATAATTTTCGCCTATTTCAAATTCCCAAAGAAATTCAACAACAAGAAGCAACCGAACCAATTCTTAGTTCATGGCTGTTTGTGACCGCCAAAACGCACCCCTGATGCTGGTTGATTTCAGAGGATTGATGTTACTAGGCTGTTTACGAATCGGATATTCATGGGAGTCGGATATTCATATGACACTGGCTGGTTCTTACATTTTTTCATAGCTACCATGAAAGAACTTAACTCTTTGCGTACGGATGACGCCATATGGCATAAAAAAAAGTGCCACCAGGCCGGATGACGCCATTTGCCGCCATTTGTGCAGTTTCAATCCATTGTTGGATTATTGTTTATGTTACACTTGACTGCACAAACACATTGTAGCGGTTCGCTTGGCTGCCAAAACCGCTGCGACACCCCGACGTCTCCCGTAAAAAAAACGTACTCAAGGGGTTAAGAAACATAAGTCTGTCCAAAGTGTCACTCAGATCATTCACAAATTATTTGAACAACAACTGTAAGGATAGTACATGTACCTTCATTGTGCAAAACAGAGTGGCATTGTGAGGAGGGTAGCATTTAGTTTGCCCTTTTGTTTCTTGTTAGGCCGCACATTAGAGAAATTCAAGGATTGCCTAGAGTGGGACCATTGTCCTGGCCAAGCTATTGTTGATGATGGTCATAATACATGTAGTCCTTGTGATTGTAGTGTGGTCATGGCCAGGAGATTGATGAATGAAATCAATCAGTCAGTATGTTGCATTTTTCATTTGTCAGTTTAGTACAGAAATACATGTACATGTACCCCACCTATCTCTTGTGACCCTGATGCAAATCCAGAGATTACAGTGTTGATTAGATTTTCAATCCGCCCAAGATTGTCACACGTCTTCCCCACAGTTATTGTGTGGAATTTTCCGCTGCTTTTAAAATGTCAAGGGCAGTATGCTTATATTATTTACAATGTAGGTGTAAACAAGAATGGACAACTCTTGAAAAAAAAAATGGTAAACACAAGTTTTGATTTTGAGATGATGGCATCAAAATTGATTGTATTTCATTCAGAGTAGTGCATAATTTGCAGCCAAACATGCACGTGTACATATAGTTTCTATGCAGTCAGAATGAATGCTGGCAGCACAGAAGTTCTACATTTGTATAGCAAGCCTTAGACGTAGAACATTTCACTGTCAAATGTGTTATGTGTAGTTATCTTTTCTGAAAATTGAACTGATACCTAGTCAGTTTCCCTTGTGGATTGTTTGACGAATGATACTTCAGTTAGATAGATTTCGCTTATTGCTAACCCCCTTCAATGTTTTCCATATATGGCCCTGCTAAATCCCACAATTTCCAACAAAACTGAAATGCAAAGTCTGCTACAGGCGAGTAAATACAAAATGTACAATAAAATCCAATAGCAAATTTGGTTGGATTCAGGAGTGTACCACAGACACACCAGCCTTGGCATTTTGCCGATAACCCTGCTGAATCCAACAAATCCAACAAATCCAACAAATCCAACAAAAATCAACTAAATTTTACATGAAGTCTGCTTCCACCTTCCTGAATATGGCCAAATCCAACAGGTACATGTACAGCTTCACCCTGTAAAATAGCCTGTGTGTCTGACTTGTACATGTACATGTATATGTATGTGTGATGGTACATGTACGGTATGTGGGTTCTAACCCGCCGGGTGATTATGGTGCTTCCTAAATACGACAAATCTAACACACCATGTAGCTTTTTTTACCATTGTTGGATTTTGTTAGATTTAGCAGGGTTAGGGTAAGCAATTTTATTCACATTGACCCTAACAGTACTCAACCCATTAAAACCCAACAGCATGTTTGGTTGGAATCTGTTAGGGTGGGTATTGGATCCCCAGTATGATCCTTTACACCTGTACACTGAGTTTGGCATACATGTACTACCAGAATCAGAGTCTAACAATGTGTGTGTATGGTGTTGGAATTTGTAAGGATGGGTATGGTTCCTAGTAAATTATACTAGGGGTGAGGGTTAACCCTAACCCTGCCAGACACAGCACAGTGCATCTGTGGCGACAGCTTCACTTTGCTGCACTCTGCACACAAGTCAATGTGACAAAGTATGCAATCTGATGCGTCTAGCAGGGTTTCTAGCCAAAATACCCTGGAAGGTTAGGGTTAATGGTGTTTTAATAATTACAAGTACCATGGCAAAGGGATTAAATGGCCCAATTTGTGTGTCCGTCATTTTTCTAGCCAGGGGGTGTCTGTGTGTCCAAAAGACACCTGTTTTGAATTTGGACATACATGTACATGTACATGTACATGTAATATTTGCATGCAAAAAGATACAAATTACAACTAAACAATTTGAACTTATTGCAAATTTGGACACCCTCTTTTCAAATCCCAGCTAAAGCCTTGGCAATAACAATGTTTCTATACAATGTACAATGTACATTACCGTATTGCCATTTTCAGAGCCTGTTTGAAAAGTTTTGTGAACAGTTGGCATTTTTGGGAGAAGTGATGTACATGTAGTACCTGTACATGTACGTGTGCATGGAAGTAAGAATGATGTCATTTTCAAACTTACGGGAATACCCTTGATAGAACTAGGGATATGCGATGACTAAGACCAGTGGAATTTGTTACCACTGTTCAACCACTTGCTATACATGTTCGTACATTGTAAGTGTACATGTACACGTACATGTATGTACATTTGTATGGCCCCCACCCAAGCCAGGCTGTTCCGGCATTTAACACATGGCATTACATATATCCCTAACAGCCCAAGCCTTTTTACTAGAATCCTTCCCTAACCACACAAACTCCAACACTGTGTAGTAAACCAATGGCACATTCTTTGTACTTACATTGTTGTAGACAAAATCGGGGCATCAAGTCCCATGCAAAGTGATGGTGCCAAGGCTCTACAGTACCCAATCAAACAAAATTCAACACAAAGGGGTGTTTGATTTTGGCAGGTTAGGGAAGGTTAGGGTTAAAAATCAAAACAAAACATATTCGCCATCTTAAACATTCCTTAAAACCCTTCTATGCACCCAGCCAAAATCGACCCAGCTGCTGTACAGATCAAAACCTATCAAATGTCAGATTGAAACACACACAAACTGTGAGAGTTGGTGTTTAGAGTTTTTGATAGGCTGTGATAGTTATAAGTATAGGAGGGTTAACTTGAGAAATACTTCACTAACCCTAACCCTGCCAGACGCAGCACAGTGCATCTGTGGTGACAGCTTCACTTTGCTGCACTCTGTACACAAGTCAGTGTGACAAAGTATGCAATCTGATGCGTCTGGCAGGGTTTCTAGCCAAAATGTATGTTACCCATTTTGGGCGACACTGTATACAACTTTGGCATTAAAAACTGTACTTCAGTTCTGTTGCCATGACAGTTCCGTTGCATAGATACGGCGAGTTGAATGGTGTCGTGTACTCACACGCGCGTGCTGGGGTTTCCCCAAATCCTTTTTGAGCCTTGCAACACGTGCAAAGGTGTGCACTACGGCTGTTTAAGTCTCGGGTCAAGTTGACAAACATGTAGGCCCCTATGCGTAAATGCGCCATGCATACAATGTAGTAGTACATGGTCGGTGTACGGTCATGCGGCCGGGCGCTACATATACACGAGCTAGCTCTTCGCAGTGCGGGACGGTGTTAAGGAGCTCAAAGATCGCTGGTGCCACGGACTGAGTGTTCATGTGTACGTGTCTCCTCGATCTCTCCGGTACCCTTTTATTTGTAGGCTCATGCTGAGCTACATGTACATGTATGTTGTTGCAAAAGATGCCACACCGCCATGATGCATGACGGGCTGATGAAGATCAACGTTGACTCGTGACTGTGTGTGCGGGAAACTGGTGCAGCCACGGTCCGCCCCGTCTGCACAAGCCACATGGAGCCATGATCTGCACAGTTCAATGGACCCGGACTTTCTCGTTCTTGACAATAGATTTACCATGACACTTCCAATTATTTTACTAAATATTCCATTTTACTTTTCCGAAAGCTGCCATTTTATTATCAGCATTAAAAAAAACATACTTTTTATACTTTTGAAGTCAACTTAACCTGTAAAACTTACCTTAAATAAGACTTTAACATGATTTCGGATCATTTTATGTTGTTTGTAAAGATTTAATGCATCAACATTATTTTTCATACAAATCCTAGCTGATGTCTGATGTGATAATAACCAAAACACAGATTGCTAACAATCAAGTAGAAAATTTTGCAATGTAATAAACTGACGAGTTTGAGGACATTTCATAGTTTTTCTTTCAATTTTGCCCAATCCAGCCGAATTTCAAAGGTGTCTTGCAAAATATGTCAACCTATCCATGTCTACAATGAGCACAGTAAAAAGCCGTTGGAAACTCTAAGTGCGCGCCAAAAGGTCTGGGCCAGTTTGGCTCATAGCCAAGAATGAGTGTGGGAACATGTAGCCGATTTCGATTTTTGGGCGGCGAATATCGCATCATCGCGATTTTATCGTCGTATCGTCTAGCGCTAATGTCATATACTGTATATCGTGTCAAAAATGGAGTTATAAATAAAAACCATGCAGGACTGTCGGAGCATTCGAACATGAGTTACACATGTACAAACTTGTGTATATTTTGACGTAAATTTATCATGTCTACTGGTGCATGTAATGCAGTTTTAGCATTATAATAATTTGTTTTATTTTGCACCAATGCATAATTCAATGCAAAATGTGAGACGTCACATTTTATGGCCTGTATAATTACTGCAAAATTTGACACTAACATGTAAACAAATGGACTTTATAATATTCCTGCATGTGTGTGCACATTTGTGTATGCACATGCAAGGCACATGTGAGTTGCTTGAACACTGATGCCGTTTTAAGTTGGACTGATGCAGCCTGCAGGTATTCATTACAAGCATATGTCTATTATATTGTAACTGAATATTGTGTACATTCACAATATCATGGGTACAGAACATAAGGCACATGGTACAAATGTACATTGTGTGTACATTTACATGTACTTGTATGGTACGTGTACATTGTACATGTACATATACATGTACATCATAAAGCTCTTCTGTTCTTTGCTATGTATGTACAATGTGGGTACATGCACCTTAACCCTCCAGGGTATTTTGGCTAGAAACCCTGCCAGACGCATCAGATTGCATACTTTGTCACATTGACTTGTGTGCAGAGTGCAGCAAGGTCAAGCTGTCACCACAGATGCACTGTGCTGCGTCTGGCAGGGTTAGGGTTTTAACATGTATCCTACATACACATTATAATGTACACTATGTACACGTATGTACTATGCAATGCACCTAAAGTACCATGTACATTGTACATATTATTCAGAGTAGTCTGCTGACTTTGTAGCGCTACACCAATTTGATTATTCCCATGAAATCTTTCATGGTTCATTGAGCACCAAAAATAGCCTTAATTCTTTTTAAGGAAGATACATGTAGTAACAATGTGCACTGCTGATTATAGACCTTATCGCAAATACCACCTGGTTGTGACGTAACAATGGTCAAAAGGCATTGTGGGAAGGGAAAATTACCCATGTTTGTGCCTTTCTCCTTCCCACAATGCATTTTGACCATTGTGACGTCTCAACCAGGCGGTATTTGTGATAAGGTCCAAGTACATGTACATGTACATGTACATGTACATGTACATGTACATGTACATGTACATGTACATGTACATGTACATGTACAGGTACAATGTACATGTACAGGTACAATGTACATGTACAGGTACAATGTACATGTACATGTACAATGTACATGTACATGTACCTGTACAGTGTACATGTACATGTACAATCATGACAATAGTTTGATGAACATTTTTAAACTTCTAAAAAATGTACATGTACTTTTTTTTGTACAGTATACATGTACATATACGTACATGTACATGTACATGTTGGCTTACATGGCATGTCCATTATACATGTGTGTACATTACAAAAAATCTTGATATGCCTTTTGCCACAAGAAGAAATATGTATGAAAAAACTGAATGATGGGTACCTGTACATATAATATGTAGGCCAAGTACATGTACATGTACACTGTACATGTACACTGTACAAAATGTACATGTATAATGAATGGAAGTTTGTGCAGGTATGTACGTACATGTACAATGTACATGTACCATTTGTATGAATGCAAGTTGACCTCAAAATCTTACATTTGGCAAGAATGTACACCATGTACATTTTGTACATTCATGTACTTCCTGGCATGTTTTAAGATATTTTTTTCTGACCGAGCTGATCTGCATACAATGTGGACATTGTGAATGAAAAAGAAACATTTCAATTTAAAACGTAAGTAACCCTTATCCTAACCGTAATGTGCAGATATTGCATGACAAATCATATGCAAAATTTGAAGGTACAAAGACAGACTAAAGAGTCATTACTGGCCTAGTCAGTGCTTGGTGCCAAGACTTTCACATAAGTGATAAAAAATGATTAAGTCAGAACATTGCATGCTCTCTTGTATTGGCTCCTAAAGAAGATTGACTTAAAAAAAAACCTGCTGGGATACAGCGTAGTTTGTCAATATCTGTAGTCGTGGTCAAACTAGATTTACTACAGGGAGAGTAAACCAAAACCAAACCCAATTTTTTAAACCCATTTTTTGTGATATTTTGTTTCCTCTCAGTACAAACTATCAAACTCCAATGAGACATTCCACACAAAAAATTGACCATTGGAAACTGGCAAAAATCTCTATTAATTTACACCACTTGCAAAAATCTGGCAAAAATTTACACCACTTGATTGCAGTACCCACTACGACATTGGATTCAAATCAGCCAGCTGACCCTGGCAAGCTCGGTGGTCGAGTGGTTCAGATGTCTACACTACAAGCAGGAGGTCATTGGTTCGAGTACCATCTGAGTAAACCTGTGAATTTTTCTCACTGGCTCTCGGAAAGGACGGAGTATACATTGTACATGTACATGTACAGTGCTTTATAAACCACATCCGGAAAGGCAAAAATCTCTTCTAATAGAGGAATTTCACATTAGCCCCGTCTGCGCATTTCCGGGTTGAAAGCAAGAATGTCAGTGCTAAACAAAAACAGTGCAATTCAACACAATAATTCATGCATGAATGAATCGCGCCATAAAAGGTAAAGTGCAAATTAAAGTGCCATGAGTGTTTTTTTCGAATTTATATTCCATAACTCATCAGTAAAGGGAACTCTGTTACATGTACATGTATGTACGTTGAGATTTTCAAACAGAGCACGGACAAAAAAGCATTAAGGCCAAGTAATAAAATACATGTTTAGCATCTGGCTTTTTTTAAAGGAATGAGGAGGGGTTTTTTATTTTCAAGATGGCTGCCATTCATTTATAAATTTCCGACAAACGTAGGTTTTCAACTATTCAAAGACACAAAAATGAAAGAGACATGTTAGACAAGAGAATTTAACATGTTTACAGTGGTTTTAAATAGTTTTAGTAAGCGTTTATTTTATTTGCGGTTGCTGCACAAATCATGTAAATGTACAATGTACATGTATGTACATGTACCCCCATCTCTGTATGTGCCCATTGACAAAACAAATAAATCGGAATTCGGGAGTGGAATCGTCAAGTCAAGAGAGCTTTTTTCAAGTGAATTTTGATTTTCAATCATTTTCCTTGACCCACCCGCCCTCATTTTCGAGATTTTTTTTTGAATGGCCCCTTACATGTATACATACATGTACTACATGTTGTAATACGCTAACCAAATAATGCACACAAAACATGTATACTGTACATGTACATGTACATGTATGTACAATGTACCTACACTTTACACTGTACAGACGTAACATGGAAGTTTATACAAGTGCACATTTAAGAATTGCATGTTGTACTTCCCTATACTCTCGAGGACAATGCTTTGTGTTTCCTATTCTTCCTTTAATATAACCCAACCCCATAGACTATGCACGTACCCTTACCTTCGAGGACCGATTTTAACAAAAGACCGTCTCTCGAGGACAAGAAAGATTCTTTTGTATTTCCTTTCTCCCCTTGTCCTCGAACGTAGTACAGTACAAGAACATCACTGTTGGCCTGGTATGAGTAGAGAATCTATGGGTAATGTTAATGTTATAGAAAGGATGGTGAATGGAGCAGAGGATAATAAGGGTCAGGACCTGTACATGTACATGTATGGTGGTTACATTTTTCTAGGAATTTGTCTGTCTGGTGCAGACAGTGAACCTGTACACAAGTACTGTACAGATACATGCTTGTAGCAAACATCATGCAGTGTGTACACCCAAGTGTGTAAACACCTTCAATCGTGGACCTCCTATTGTCCCTCTTTTGTTTGTACATTTGTACTTATAACTTTTTCGGAAGGCCTCCCATATGTTTTGTGCACGATTTTCAATCGTGGACCTTGACACAATCGTGGACCTTGACACAATCGTGGACCCTATTGTCCTCTTTGTTAAAGGTCCACAGTTTGAATAGCTATAGAAACTCATGTACACACAATACTTCTGAGGACAGTGCTTTGTGTTTCCTATTGTTCCTGTAATATAACCCAACCCATAGACTAAGCATGTATTTTTACTATCGAGGACCGATTTCAACAAAAGACTGACTTGCGAGGACTGAAAGGTTCCTTTATATTTTCTTTCTTCTCTTGTCCTCAGACTACATACATGTAGTACAGAACCTGTACACACATGCTGTAGATGCGTGTACAGGTTCTGTATACATGTACATGTACATGTACGTCCGAGGACATGAGGAGAAAGAATATACAAGGAACCTTTCTTGTCCTCGCAAGTCGGTCTTTTGTTGAAATCGGTCCTCGGACAATGTCGGACGTAAAAATACGTGCTTAGTCTATGGGGTTGGGTTATATTAAAGGAACAATAGGAAACACAAAGCATTGTCCTCAGAAGTATTGGGAAAGTACGACTGCGTGTACGTGCATCTACACTGCATGTGTATGCATGCAACTGTACATATAAGTATGTATTTCATGCCCTGTAAAATGTACATTTAATGCATTAATTAACCCTTTGAAGCCAGATGACGTCTTTATTAGACGCCAAAAAAAATTTACCACCAGGCTGGATGACGTCTATACACACAATCTCTGCATTTTCTATCCATTGTTGGATTATTGTGTATGTTAAGCTTGGCTGCACAAGCTGCCCCGCACCTTGGCATCTCGGCACCTCATTATAAATAACCGTACTCGAGGGTTAATCTGTCATCTGTGCTTACATTTTGACACTGACAGTGATGGGCACTCAAATTAAGTTGGTGCATCAATGATGATAAAATCAGATGATTTATTCTCTCCTGATGAATTCTTGAGTAAAAAAATCCAATTTGCAATTTGTCCAGAAAATCTGGTCCAACAACAATGACCTTGACCATTCCGCTCTGTTATGCTTGTGTACAATGTAGATAGCCACATACATTGTACATGTACATGTACACTAGTGTCCTTTACCAGGCCTTCTCAAATATCAATCACTTTGTGCATGGTTAGTTCTTAATTGTTTGTGGCCCAAACTGTAAATATCTAGACACATCATACATGTACACGTAATACAACCCTCCCCATTCCAGCCTGCCTACATTTTACCAGACCTTTCTAAATTTTCGCACAAAAATCAAGACAGTGACCCAAACATCCTTTCACTGTTCTTCCAAAGGCTAGTACCGTGAGATGTAATTAAATGTACTCTTCAAGTTTTTTTTTTCCCCAGACTGCCTCTCTTTGGAACTCCTTCCCTGTAGCCTGCAGCCTGCTAAATTGTACCTATACATGTAGAATCTTTAACAATTCAAACAAAATGTGAATACATTTTGTACATGTAGGTACTACCTTCTGTCACTGTGATATCTGTCTTTTCTTGTCTTTTGTCATGTTTGTAGCCCACACCTTGAGTGGCCTTTTGACCTTGTGTTGGGCAATACATGTACCAATGAATAAAAAGTAGGCCATGTAAACTACATTGTATATAACTAGCTGTTGTGCACAATAACACTGCACATACATTGTAATGTACATTTGGAACCCCCACATCAACCTGCTATGGCACAATGGAAATGTTTGCAAACTTCTGGGGGACATGCTCCCCTGGGCAACGCTTCCTTCCTGTCATCAATAACAGGTACACCGGTAGCTCATGATTAAACCATAGAGCAATGGTGATTACACTGGTGACTGTCTTGCGTGTCTTCCATGACAATCACATACAATCACATGTAAATATTTGAGGAGAAAACAAATGACACATTTATTTTTGTTAAACATCCAACAGTGCAAGCTACAGAACGGATGGATAACCCTTATTTGTTTAAAATACACACAATTATTTAAAAGACTTGCATATAAGGCTGTTTGGTTTTTTGAACTTGGATTACGGAAAAAAAATTGGTTTTGGGAAAAATAATTTAAAATTGCCGCCGAAAATTGTTGAATTCAACTACCACCCCCCCCCCCCCCCCCCAAAAGTTGCTGCATCGAACTTTGAAAACAATCCCGGCAACTCCGCACCATATAGCTGCCAACCTTTTCAAACTCATTTCCGTATTTAGAAAAAAATCAGTATTTTGCTCAGAAAATTCGGAAATTTAAACTTGACCTAAACAAATTTTCACGCAGGATAGTTCGCACTGCTGAAACGACAATGGTTACTGTAAACACGTTGACCACACTGGAATTATCCATACAGCTGTTTTCGCACACTCAACTGCTGGTCCACTTCTTGTCGCAATTTGTCGAAATTGAAATAGATGATTATCCTTGTTGATCCAATTCTTTGTTGGTTATCGGTGGGATTTTATAAACAAATCTTGTTGAAAACCCTAGCTACATGTGGCGATCACGCTGATCGAGTGTGAAGTTCTAGAATCATTTTTTGCAAAACCAGTATGCATGCAAGCATGTGTGTCTAGCTACCAGACTTGATACAATAGCATTCTTCACTACATGAAAAATAATGATGGTGCAACCCGACTGTGAATTTCGGTGTTACATGATGGAAAGTCCCCTAAAAAACGGACTTGCTCTGCACAATACACACGCTCATCAGAAGGGATCTTTTCCATACAAATCTATACTTACTTTTCCGCAATTTTGGCCGAAGATTGACACGATCCACATTGTACATGTACACGTTTATACCGATCTAAAACTCTGCATCAAATGTGTGCGGACCGTACTGACTTAAAACATGGAGTCACCCAAAAAAATGGGGAACGCACTCTGATGTTTCCCTCGACTTTCCTCAATCATTTCATCTTAGAAACCAAGCTACGTCTATTATTGAAAGCTAAATCATTTCAACGGTCATTCACGCTGCCATCTAAATTTAACAATACCATTCGATATAATATGGATGCCGCTATCTTGGATTACAGTGCGCCGCCATTTTCTTTTTCAGCTTGCCGCCCAACCCGGGGACCCTAAAAAAAATATCCACAATCCAAGTTTTTAATAAATAAACAACCTAAACAGTAAAATTAATAAAACAGCACAATGAAATGCATTTGGTCATTAAAACCCTAATTACTCCCTCCATCATTTTTCCTCCAAGTAACCTGAATCCTCCAACATCCTCTGATTTCAAAGTTATAAAGCTGCAAGTAACCTGAATCTCCAAAATCCTCTAGGGGTTTTCTTAAAGCCCTAGTAACCTCAATCCTCTGAAATAAACCAGCACCAGATTGGGCCTGATGACTTGGATCCTCCATTTTCCTCCAGAGGCAAAATCCTCTAATGCCCTCAATCCTGCAAATTCCTCCGATGCTTCAACTTCCAAAGACCCTCAATCCTCCAAATTCCTCCTTTTGGCAAAGAGGATTTTGGAGGACTCTTTGGGAAGATTAGTGTTAAAGAGTAACAACAGTTAAAACTAGACATAGTGTGTCTGTTTTAACAGAACACATGGCTTTTCCGTTTTTGCATTTTCTTTGGTGAAAGATTGTTTTGTTGCGTGAGATGTAGTTTTTCTGTATTACTAAAGTACGTTGTTTTACAGAATAAAAACAGTATTGAGTTTCGTAGGCCTATACTATATTTGTCAGCCAAAAGAAACTGAGGATGGAAAACATTGATCGAAATATCATGCAAGAATAAAAAATAAAAAATTAAAAACCTAAAAATTAACATAGAATTGTCAGATAGCGTCATCGTGGCGTCGCATAAATGTTCATCTTTACCACTTGCCTGGATTATTCTATCAGTTCCCATAAAAAGCAAACTCGGATCTCTCATGGTTGATCTTCAATCGATTTTCAAAGATTAAATCTAGAAATCTTCAATTGTTTGTAATCTGATACTTGATGATGTCATCGTGACATCATTATCATAAAGCTCGGGAGCTACATTGTATGTTAACTCTGCTATCCGACGGACAAATCTGGATTATATCTCTGGTGGTTGATTTTTCAGCAATTTTTTAAGGTTTAAAAGTCTCTTCATTGTAACTTCCTGTCTGGTGACGTCATCAATCTTTAAATTTCTCCCCCTCAAGTTGTTCTTAGCATGAAGCTGATTATAAACATCAATTATAAAGTGATTTCAGCAAACTTCGCTACACACATCAACTGATTGTTCATTTTAAACATTTTTCAACCTGCCGCTAGAGGGTGCTTTAACATTATATGACGTTACCGGTTATGATTTTTTTTAAGTACAACCTAGCCGGAGACTATCATCGTTGAAAGCAAGTTCACATCTTTTTCCACTTTCAAATTATAAGGCACTTCCGGTTTGGACCGGAAGGAAGGGTCATGTGACTTTGCACGTACTATATAAAATGAAGACCCTGGATTATTCTATCAGTTAACGTAAAAAGCAAAATCAGATCTCTCTCGTTTTATTTTATATTGATTTTCAAAGATTAAACTTTCAAATTATAAGGCACTTCCGGTTTGGACGGGAAGGAAGGGTCACGTGACTTTGCACGTAATATCAAAAATAAAGACCCTGGATTATTCTATCGGTTATTACATAAAAAGCAAAATCAGATCTCTCTCGATTGATTTTATATTGATTTTCAAAGATTAAACTTTCAAATTATAAGGCACTTCCGGTTTGGATAGAACTAAAAATTCATAGAAAATCAGCCGATGACGTCATCACGATGTCACTTTGGATTTAACATGCTAGTGGCACTTTCTACCTACCCACCAATGTTTATGATGATCGGACGTACCCTTATAATGTGTTTTAAAAAAGCACATTTTGGATGATGTCATGATGACGTGACAAATTTTTCACATTTATGTGAAAGAATATAGGAGCTAACAAAGCTATTACAAAAAGAATTTTGAATTTAGCATATTCTGTTGATGAGATACATGTACATATGTATGGCTAAAGTTAAGAAACTTTAAGGTCTAAAAACTTTAAAATTAACCAAAAAATCGTATGATGACGTCATCATGACGTCACCTCAATTTTCATCTATAACACGTGCTTGGCTACCAACATACCAGGTTTGAAGGCAATCGGACCTACAGTTCTCTAGAAACATGTGTGGGCCCTTGAAAAATGCACCTTTAAGATGAGGTCACTCTTCGGCTTGCAATTTCAGGTTAGGGTCTATCTTTGTGTTAAGTCTGATTAAGATCTAAGGTTGTTTAGTAATCAAAGTGCCACGTACAAAATTCGTGTACAAAGTCTATGGGATTTGGGATAGAACTAAAATAGGAGGAAAAAATAAATCAGAACAAAAACAAAGCCTTTTCCGAAAAATTTCGGAAAAGCCAATGATGACCAAAGAATTTTATTCATCTCTAAATTTTATAAATAAAAGAATAAATTTGTTACTGATGTTAATGTCTTCCTTTACTGTTTACATTGAGTGTGTCTGTATTTTTTCAACTTGTAAGCTACTACATGTACATGTGTGTACAAACTTGTACATGTACATTGTGTACGTGTAGGCTTGTGGCTTTAATATGCATGCGGCTTTAATATGCATGCATGGGTTGTTTGCACTGCATTGTACAAAATCATTGGGTCACAAAAAAATAAATGTGGTGGAAACAGGCTAGTTGGAGTACAGAGCTTGCATGCACTATTATGAAATTGAAAAGGTTGATTATTGTTAGACTCTGGTTCACCAAAGGGCAGTCTCAGTATTCAATCTCAAGCCCCCAAACAGGACAGTACATGTATAAATAGTATATGGTACAATGTACATGTATTGGAATTTTCAAAATAACTTTATTACATCATGCAGAAAGGACACTGTATACAGGCCCCACTTGTGCATACATGTACATGTACATGTACATGTACATGATGTACATATGTACAGTACATGTACATTTTTGTTGTACATTTTTGTTGTACATGTACGCTCCCCACCATCCTGGTCCAAACTTTCTATTGTTCCTACACACTAACCCATCCCCATGTACCCTCTTTTCTGTCCTCACTACACTAGAATATCATTAACAATACAGGTACTGTACTGGTACATGCACATTCTGTTAAACTATAGTACATCCACGTTTACTTTGTACATTTGTGTACGTGGTATGATCACGGAGCAAGGAACATTTCCTTGGTGTGATAAAAATTAAACTCTTCAATTTCCTACACAAGTGTGTACATGTACACGTTTATCATTGATGTAATATCATACCATATGGTATCAATGAATTTTATCTGCACATTTTTACATCCATCATGTTCATTGTAATATTTGTATATTTGTTCTTGTCTTGTCTTCAGTGCATGGATTCTTGCACTTTTAGGCTGCTTGTTCTGATGAATCCAAAATAAAAATCATATTATAAATAAACACCTTAATCAAAACAAATATGAGTAAAAATGGAATTGTATGTACACAATGTAAGTTACATGTATTTTGCATGTTCTAATGTCAGCAGTATGCAAAGTGTACCAGTACAATACATTGTACATTGTACATTTACATAGCCGGCCACACATATATACATGTATGTACATTGTATTCTGCATCAGCAGTGGGCTCCAGTATTCTTGAGACAAATTAACCTGTACATGTACATGTACATACAATGTATAGGCAGCGAGCAAGAAGCCAGCCATGGCCCTGCCAATTCTGAGCTATTTTTAGGCTTGACCGGAGAGTGAACTTTGTTGTTCAACACATCCACTAGTCATGCATTATTCATGATAACTGATTCTTGTGGGGAATGGAAATGCACTAAATGCATCGCAGCAGACAGGTTTTACAAAATGTTTACAAAAAACAAATTGAAAGCTTACACAGGTTAAAGCTACATGTACATACATGTACATGAAATGACACAAATCAGAAAGTAATGAAACTTGATTTACACTAATAACCCAGCTAAATCCAACACAATCCAACGGTGGTAGAATGTTGTTGTAATTTGTTGGATTTGGGTTATTCCACTAGGTTGGGACACAGTGTGTGACATTTATCCATAAAGTACAATTACATGTACATTTGATTGTTATTTCATGTAACATCAGTCTTTGGGTGAGCAATATTTTAGAAAGTTTTAAATCATGTAAATTATATTTTACCAAAAATATGATAAAAAAGTGTCAGTTTGACGTAACTAGTTTGACGTAACATGGACACGTCCATTTTTGTGTTTTTTCAACACTTTAAATATAAATATGGGAAATTCACCATGTGTACTTATTAAAAGATGTACTATGCAACACAAGAACACATTTTTATGGTAGTCAGTGTCTAAATACAGCAGAGACAGCAAGAACAGACGTGAGTGTAAGCTTGTGCGGTTTACCGGTAAACCGTTTTTTTCCGGTTTTATATTTAAACCGATCATGTCCGGTTTTGATTTTTGAAAAACCTCAAAACCGTCTGCAACAATATTTCATTAATTTCAGAAAATCAGAGTGAAAAAAATGTCAAACAATACTTACAAAACAACAAAGAAAAGATTACCGAACACTGAACAGTCTTTGTCTTTGGCGCAAATGACATTTCCCGAATCGTGAGGCTTATTAATTTCACGCATCGCAAGCGCGAGCCCATGCTGGACACTAGCGTTTACCTGCACATGCACACCATACATCACTACACATGCCACATACGCGCTGCATGCACGGCAGGCTGGCCGGCCGGCGGAAACGAACACCACTGGATTTACTATAGAGTACCGAAGTCTGACGTCAGTTGCCGCGGCAATGGTTCCAAACACATGCAGTTTAGAATGTATTCTGGTTCCAAACATTGCATTGATTGACGTCATCACTTCGGTACTCTATACTATACAATACCTCCATGACTATACTCACGAGCTTGTGCGCGTCTACGGTCTACATGTACATCACAAATCTCATTAGACTTCGACCTAGTACTCTATTGGAAACACTCGTATCGCTCACGTGTTAAACGCGTCACGAAAATTGACTAAACAGCCAATTGAACCAAATAAGCTGCTTTGACTTGGCGAGTCTGATTCTCGCATTACACATGCAGGGGATTCCCTCACATGTGTAATACGTTCAATTTTGCACGTGTTGGCTGGTCGCAGGGATCGTCAGCTTCGTTGGTTCTGCTCCGCATGTACCACTATTAGCGTGACAAAAGCGTGATTATGGAAGCCAGCGCTGCATTCCCAGTCACGCGAACGATGGCTAGCTTCGCGAAGAAATAATTTTTAGGATCGACAAGAGAGTGGTGGGCGTTCGTGTCGTTCGCGGGAGGGGAACGCATCCGGTGTTTCCATGAGCTTGAAGCCAGCGGCGACAAGATGGCGGCGCCCTTTGTTTTCAAGGTCGGTAAACCGGTTAAACCGAGTCAAACTTGGGCGTTTTTTTTGGTTTTGGTTTAATCTAAAACCGCACAAGCTTACGTGAGTGTGGACGTAACATGGACACTGTGTCCACTGTTACGTCCACATACATGTATGTGCGATTTAGACACTGGCAACCATAACAAAAAGTGTTTTCTTGTAGCATTAAGTGTCTTTTAGTTAGTACATATGGTAAGTTGCATAATTATTTATTTAATGACGAAAAATTAAGGCAGTCTGGACGTACATGTAACATTTAGTACTGACATGGTGTGACATGAAAATGCACATTTCCTTTTTGTAACATTTTCAACATTTATATAATTATAAATGCAAACTCACTCTGTATACTAATTACAAAACACAAACTGCAACACAAAAAAACATTTGTTATGATATATATTCAATATCCAAATGCAGCACTACAGCAGAAATGGTCATGGTCTATCATGGTGTCCATGTTACGTCTGCACTGATTCTTCAAATTCTTGCTATTTCTGCTATATTTGGACACTGACTACCGTAAAAAGGTGTTTTTTATTGTTGCATATTGTGTCTTTTAATTATTGTACATAATGAATTTAACATATTTATTTATTAACCCTAACCCTCCAGGGTATTTTGGCTAGAAACCCTGCCAGACGCATCAGATTGCATACATGTACTTTGTCACATTGACTTGTGTGCAGAGTGCAGCAAGGTCAAGCTGTCACCACAGATGCACTGTGCTGCGTCTGGCAGGGTTAGGGTTAATTAAAGTGTTGAAAAAACACAAAAATTGAAATGTTGGACACGGTGTCCATGTTACGTCTATTTTACATCAAAATAACACACTTCTTATCATATTTTTGTAATATAACTTACATGATTGAAAACTTTATCAAATAATCTCACACCCAAAGACGGATGTCACATGAAATAACTGAATTAAATGTAATGATGGTTTTAATGATATGGTCATATTCATGTAACACACTGTGTCCCAACCTGGTGGAATGACCCATTTAGCAGTCAACACAAACTGCATGGTGTGCTGGATTTTGTTTCATTTGTCAGAGTAGTAGCTACTATACATGTACATTTACACGTACATTGTACATTGTGTACATTGTACCTGTTGGATTTTGTTGTATTTAGCAGGATGGAATATTGGATTTTGTTGTATTTACATACATGTACATGAGGGTGGAAGCAGTTTGACAGTGATCAAAGAAACAAGGTTGTTGTATTTTGTTTGATTCAGCTGAGTAGCTGCAAAAAGCCAAGGCTGATGTGTACTGACAAGGTGAAGGTGGTACATGATGTATATGTACAATGTACACTGCAGAATCCAACACAATTTGCTGTTTGAGTTTGTTGTACACGTGTATAAATTCAGCAAGCTTCTCATTTCAGTTTTGTTGGCAATTGCTGGATTAATTAAGCTAGACCATATATCACTTTTTTATCAGGTTCTCCAGGACCTAAAATTGTAGCAGGGCGGCAGACATGCTGAAGGCAACGTGGGCTTTATTTTTCCGGGGCCACGCCCGCGGCCGACAACGTTATTCCCCAAAGCCAATGACATACTCTCATGCGTCGCTGGTTTGCCGCAGCTGTCCCGGCCCGATACGATTAGACCATTGTACACGCTGTACATGTACATGTACATGTACATGTACATGGCTTGTTGTACATGTAGCAAATATCGCTCCGTGATCCGCGGCGGGACCTCAAAGTGTTGTTACACGGACGAAGATGTATCGTATAATTTAATATTGCACAAAATAACTCTCGGTACTATGAATGAGGAGTCTAAGCGACTGACTGATATTTGAAAGGGTGTTTTCGGCCCAAAATTATCCTGTGGCTTGGTATCTTTCCAGAAAAAGACGCCCTCAAGTGGTACGGGAACATTACAATTTTGGTTCTTGACACGACCAAGTTAAAATGATATTACCAGGGAGATGGGAACCAGTCCACAAATTTAGACCACAATATGCATAAAAAACTATATACTCTTACAGACTTACATACATGTATATGTACATGATACATGTACATGTAAGTAGGCCTCCATATCTCTGGTATAACGGTGTGAATGCATAATGTTGCGTATGTTGTGCCCAGAATGTGACTAGATTAAACATTACTACTGCAATACTGACAGATATTATTGCAGGGAAAATCTTCATGTTTCACGTACATGTATTTTTAAACGATCAGGAGTTCACAGAGTCCTGTAAACTTCTTTGTATAAAGTGTTTAGTGGAGAATGGGAGAAAAATGGGCTACAAAAAAATGTATGAACAATTTAGCAGGGCGGTAACAATTTTAGTGGGGCGGCAAAATGTTAGCAGGGCGGCACACAATTTTGGCAGAGCAGCCCGCACTGTAAAACCCCTAATGGAGAACACTGCCATATGGAAAAAATGCTGAGGGGGGTTAGGGTTAGGGTTAAGTTAAGAACTTTATTCTTGACCAAAGGTTTCGCCCTATTTAGCATCATACATGTACCGGTACAACTTCATCCCTAAATTAGGCATCTTAAAGTGCACGGTGTTCATGTACATTTTATGTACATTGTACAGTCTACATGTAACATTGTACACGTATACAATCTGCATGAAAAACTTGCACTACTGTAACTCGCACCCTAACATGTACAATGTACTATGTACACGTTTGTATGCTGTGTAAACTCGGTCCTTTTTTAACAGGTTTTGATGCTGAGTTGACTTGAAGGGCATGGTTGATGGGAATGATGTCATTGTAGAATCGCAATAACAGTAGATGCGTGGCTTTAACTGCAGCCTGAAAAGAGGGTGAACCCTGCTTTCCTAAAATAAGTCATGACTCATCCGAAGTATTATTTGTGATCTATTCATAACTCGATCCACATTGTATGCCTGCAGCCTGCCAGCCATGGGCCTAAACATAATAATGATGCCTTGGACTTTTAGGACATTGCATGTATGCAGTGTCATTCCATAAATTTGGGGTCCAAAAGTGTGACATTTTTGGTACAGTGACAGCATAGATTTTTTTTTTTTTTGGGGGGGGCGCTCAGTGTTTTTTCTTTATAAAACTAATATTTTCTGCATTTGCGAAATTTTCAGTGGGGGCGACTGGGGAAGCGACGATTTTTTTTACTAGTGGGGGGCCCAAGTCACCCCCTCCCCCTCCCCCCTCCCCCTCCTTCTCCCCCTCCCCCTCCTTCTCCCCCTCCCCCTCCTTCTCCCCCTCCCCCTCCTTCTCCCCCTCCCCCTCCTTCTCCCCCTCCCCCTCCCCCTCCCCCTCCTTCTCCTTCTCTCCCTCCCCCTCCCCCTCCCCCTCCCCCTCCCCCTCCCCCTCCCCCTGCCCATCCCCCTCCCCCTCCCCCTCCCCCCCCATAGCTATGCCACTGCTTCTTCGCAACAAAAAAAAAGAGGTTCTGTCACAATCATTTATTCATTGTCTTGGAACAGAGGCTTAAAACATGTTGTTACTGGGTCACTTGAACTCTCCGAGAAGGATTAGCAAGGATTTACATCCCACATACATACATGAAACTGTTAGCAACTGTACCCCCTGATTGGAAACAATCTTGTTAACCCTAACTCCCTTCATAATTTTTCCTACATGTACATGTAACCTAAATCATCCAATATCCTACAATTCCAAAAAATCCTGCAATGTTTGTTACTGGGGACCACTACCTGAATCCTGCAAAATCCTCCGTTAACCCTAACCCACCACAATCCTACAAAATCCTCTTTGCAGTTTTGGAGGATTTTAGAGGATTGAGGTTGAATGGTTATCTGGGTACCTTTCATTTTTAACATAAATGCAAACATTTTAAGGATTTTGGAGGATTGACGATGGTTCCTAGCAAAAATGGTCTAGGTGGTTAGGGTTAATGCCCCCAATCTAGCAAAATCCTCCGATGCTTCAACTTCCAAAGACCCTCAATCCTCCAAATTCCTCACTTTGGCAAAGAGGATTTTGGAGGATTTGGGAAAGTTAGGGTTAATCAGAAATTACAGGGCACATAGAACTTTCTATTAACAATCTTCCCACTTTTGTCTTTTTCCTCAAATGTACAGTCCTCATAAATGACAAGATTGTGGACAATGACTTCTACGGGAAGACACCAAAGATCACAGACTTTGGCCTTGCCCGAGAGATGTACCGCACGACCAGGATGAGTGCTGCTGGAACGTATGCCTGGATGGCCCCAGAAGTCATCAAGTCATCACTCTTCTCAAAAGGGAGTGATGTATGGAGGTATGGTCTTTCCATGTAGATTTGATTTGGTTTTATTTATTTCAGTTAGTGATATCCCAGGGTACGTTGATGTCAGCTTGGTTTGCCTATGTACATGTAATGTAGGTGCATGTAGGTACATATGGTGTTCGACCAAAGACTTTGACCCTCAAGGCCAAGGCTTCCACCCTCGGCCTCGGCCGAGGCCCAAGGCCTTGGCCAGGGCCTTATACATTTTCAAGGCCCTGTTTTGTATAAGACCTTAGCCTTGGTTAAAGCTTTGGCCTTGGTCTAGGCTTATGAGGGTGGAAGCCTTGGCCTTGAGGGCCAAAGCCTTTGCTCCAACACAGGGTACATTTGTATGTGTACTAGGCTTGGGCGACTCCATGCAGGGAGTCAACTGTACATGTATTCGACTTAAACATCAGAAATGCCATTCCACTTTGTGTTGAGTTGACTCCTTAAAGTAGCCAATTCCTGCTTCATTGGAGTAAATTCCAGGAACCGTCCTGATTATTCTGAAACCTATGGACTCCAAAAAAACAGATTTAAAGATTGCAGATTCCCGGAAAAGACCACTTGCGGCACTTTATAGAGCCAGCTGTTTTATCCATGAAATCAATCACGACACTGCACAGATTCAAAGATGAGCTGTTGATACCAGTTTAGGCCTGTTCCGGGTATCCGGGTACCCGGATACCCGAATGCCGGCGTCAATATCCGGTTCCATTTTTCCGGTTCGGGTACCCGAAACTTACGGTGAAAAATTCAATGTAAGGTTTCATACCAAAAATATATAAATAAATAAATACAGAGAATTCGATCCATTTCAAACTCTGTTCCGACTCGAAAGACCCGAACCGTCCGGCGGTGTTTTGAAAACAATGCGTCCAAAAAAATGCAGTGAATGGAAAGTATCAATAATGTGGTCGGCCAACGCTGTTTGTATCTTATCTATAGCTATCTTGTTGCTTAGTATAGTCTGTCAATGGAATGTGAACTGCGGTTTACGCTGCGGCCAAACTAGCTCCGCGGTATGATCAAAGAGCGGGCGGGAGTAATATTGATCTTGAGAGAGTGAACGTTGCTCAGACACTGGGGCAGCGGGAGTGGGAAGCGCTCTCCGTATAGGCCTACGGGTATACGTTAAAACAAAAACAATAAAAGGCTTTGCTTGGAGGAGGCTTTGCTTGGAGTAATTTGTTTTATGGTGTGTGATTATTTTAGTGTCCGACTACATGTGCCCTGTCAACTCGTACCAAGGTTAACTCGTACCCAGGTTAACTCGTACTCTGTGGATGATTTAATATTTAACCCCTTGCGTACGGAAGACGCCAAAATGGCACAAAAAACAAAAACAGTACCACCAGGCCGGATGACGCCATTTGCCGCTATTTGTGCAATTTCAATCCATTGTTGGATTATTGTGTATGTTACGCTTGACTGCACAAGCACATTGTGGCCGTTTTGCTTGGCTGCAAAGGCCGGCGCGACACCCCGGCGCCTCCTGTAAATAACCGTACTCGAGGTCTTTTTAAATATCTGAACCTTCTAAACGATATTTTTATAGAGACTGGACGACAGGTAATGACCGCAGCTGTGAAAACGTCTTCAATGGAGAATGTCTTATAATAGGTCAAATTTAACATAATTAATGTTCAACTTCAAAGGTCCTGGTGTCCCTGAAATAATTGAAATCAGTAATAAACACAAAGCCAAGATCGTAACTTTGCCTTAATAAGGCGGTTACACTACATGACCCCCCATTTTTGTTCTTGTGCTGGATATTTTTGAAAGCGCCGTCCCTGCGACAGAAGAACCGCCCCAGTATAAAATCGCTTTGGACAAGGCTTTACCTTTTTTTTACCAAGAAGATAGTGGCACGTTTCGTGCAGTCGCCCAATCACAGGCTATTACGAACGTTGTGATATCTGGCCGGCGCCGAACAACCAATAAGTCCATATGAAGAGCCATAGTAGACCAATCACGCAGTTCAGTGAGTCCACCTCGCACACGTGCCGTCCAATCAGCACACGGCACTCGCTCCCTGTGTGCAGTGCACGTGCAGCTCTGTCAGGGCTCCTTTGAAATACCGACATCGTAACTCGTAAGTAGGCCTAGTCATATAAACACTGCAGGATTATACCAAGCCTGGAACGATTGCGACATCGATGTCAAATTTCAGGCATTTGTTGAAACATCTACTTTTCTATACTGCATTTAATTTCAATTTTCTCGTAAGTCAATTGACGTGGAATCAAGTCAGACCTACGGCCGGCTTGCTGTACGCACGTGCAGAAAGTAAATCTGTCTTTTTTTAGGCCAAAACGAAAGCTACGAAAGCTACGAAAGCTATAAAAAGAATGGCCACAAAAAGTGATAAAGACTTGCCTTAATTAATGTCAAAAATATTTACGGTTGATAATTCTTAAAAATAATGAGAATTTAGGTCGTGCATATACACACCACACTAGGCACATACAACGCCAGCAAAGACGGAAAACTGGCCAACACTGTCCGTTTGTCGTGCGGTAAGCGTGCGTGATGCAGGCGGGCGACGAACCTCGTGTTGCGGCAGGAAATGTCGGGGAAACACGCTGCGCTAATCACTTCAAGTACCGTATTAGCGGTACAACCTCGAAATAAATTCATGAACACGGAAAATACTTAGACAAGAGAGATCAAGTTCTGTGAATTAATTTAACTTGCAGAGATCTTATTTATCCATCGATGTTTATTTGGCATGTTTACGATGTCAGATCATGGATGGTCAGATCTAACTGCATGCAGTGCATGCATAGACTGGTTGCCGCATTTCCATCATGCCTTCTTTGGCACTTAGTGGGCGGCGCGGCGGGAACCAGTACAGCATTGCTGCATTGAGCATTACACACGTGTTTTCATGATGGTGATAGGAAATCACGCACCGAAGGGAACTTGTAATCGCGAAGGGAACTTGTAAAAACAACGGAGGTTTCTTCACAAAAAATAGCGAATGTAAGTAGGCAAACAAATTACAAGTGTTTGTGAAGACGGAAAATACAACAGGATTGTTTTTTTTATTTATTTTTTTTATGGTACATTTGCAAGTCTATTCGGTCCCTCTGGACTGGTTTCCTTTATTTCCAACACGTGAGTAGAGCGCACGTAAACGGCAACTAACGAAAACATGACTGCCTGGCCCGGGGTTCGAAATTCGTAATCTGGGGGCCAAGGCCTTCGTGACGCCAACATTTCCTCGGGCACCAAGGCCACTAATAAAGGCACCAAGGCCAATGACAAAAATTGATAAGGGCACGAAGGCCAGATGAAGGTCTTGCTTGCATACTGGTGTATTTGTACAATTAGTCTCTCACGGCAGTGAGCAAAACTTTTAGACAATGAAAACTGAGCTTACGGCTTGCGTATTTGTTATTTTAACCACTTAGAAATTGAAGAGTAAGGAATGAGTTGCACTGTTCAATACGTTGCTTTAATATTTTCAGCCCACCCATCTATCAATATTAATAAAAAATGATTTATATTAATAATAACATTGAGTTTGTCGCGGTTTTTCTTTTGCTAGTCAATTTTATCACATTGCTAATCAAATGACAATATGATTGTCATTTTTTTTCTTATTTCCATCACTGCCTGAACTTGTAAGTTGTATAGTCATGGAGGAAACACGGCCCATGCCGGGCATGCCGCGCGACGGCATTTTGGTTTCACCGTGCGTTTCCGCCATCTTCACCGGCCACGTTGCGTTCACGCCCCGCACGGGCCATTCGGGAAATCACGGTGCGCTATATCGCTGCCGGAAAAAGCGTAAACATTGTCGATCTCCTTTTCTAAGTCACACAGTAAAAATGAGTTTGGTTCCGTAAGGCAGAAATTAGTTTTATCATGATTTATGTCATTCTTGCACTTAATAGCCGACTTGTCGAGTTCAATTTGTCTGGAACGTTTTAATTAATTAATTAAGCGATGCAAGGCATAATTGTTGAATAAATCGCAAACAGAAAACGCTTCGGTTTCCACGTGTCCGAGTCATCAATGCACGTACATCGCAGCACATGTACACGTGCACTATGCACGATCATTTGCACGAGGGGTGTTCGTTGTGTTAAGTTGAACAGGCAACGCTACTCCCTATGGACCATCGCTAAACCGCACACATGGCTTAGCCGGCTTTGGGGGGTTCAGGTTACTGTAGTAAGAGCTACCTGGATAAAGCTAGCTGCGGATTTGGTTTTGTGAAGGTTTTTACATGGGGCGCACGTGCGGGCTAGCGCGATCGCCCCGGCTAGCTAGCTGGCGCGATCGCTCATCACGCGCACGGGCAATTACCAGCACAATCGAAAAGTGCCGTTTTGTAGGATCCGGCAACGGTTTGGTACTGAAAAATTGAGGGCTTAATTCGGCTAGAAGGGCACAACGGCCAAAGTATTAATGGGACACACCGCACAGCACAACTGGCCATGAATAGTGCATTTTTACAAGGGGCATCACGGCAAAAGAGCATCGACGGCGCTGGCCCCCGTGGCCGTTGTGAATTTTGAACCCTGTGTGACTGATTTTATTCTTCAAATGTTGCCGTATAAGCCGCCCGGAGTATAAGCTACAGGGAAATTTTTTAGCATGAGAATCAACGTATAAGCCGCGGCCTACATTTTATTCCAAAATTTACGGTAATTATCAAGTGCCCAGGCCCCAAGGCAGATTTAAATGTACGTTTAAAACCAGCCCAGCACATATTTATTCCCTTAGTAATTTCGAAAGAAAACCTTCGTTCGTGTATTCAAGTCATAAAAATCTAATTGCATACCGTACAATGTAGTTCCTTTAACCCCCTAATGGGCTACCCAGGACTACCCTGCTAAATCCAACAGAGTCCAATGGTGACATACATATGTACATGTACATAAGGTTTAACCGATGATCGGATCGGACATCGGATCGGGCAATATCGGAAAAAACATCGGATCGGCAAAATTTGTATGGTTTAACCGATGACGGGCCGATGTTCGGCAATGTCAATTAGCAAACTCTACACTCAATTTTATCATACACGAATGTCATGTTTTTTTTTTATTAGAACGCGAGTAAAAACGATGTTTTATTTTTGTGTGAAAAATGAACAGTTTTATGCAGTGATGTCTTATCATACCGGTGTAAATATCTCTGAGCTCCGCGTCTGCATGCGATCTGTGCCGCATACGTGCAACAACAACTCAGCGCCCGAAAACAACGGAGCAGTCAGTGCATGACTGTTCTGGTCTACTGAACGTCATGAACGGAGACGGGGAACTACATGTACATGTACACTGTGTGAAGCCACGACGCGTTGTGGACTTTAGTTTAGCCGATCATGTGTCTCTTGCATGCACAGAATGGGCGATATGTGTGCACCGTGTAATGTTATATACAGCGTGAATACAAAAATACCCTGGAAAAAAGACCAGCATAGACGCCCTAATGGGGAATTCCCTTCACGTGTGCCAAGTTTTCTGGACTGAAGCTTGAATTGAATTGAAATCACTGCGAGTTCGGCCTCATTATTTTTACGCCCGCAGATTTTTCTACTTACATGTAAATGCCTGGATTGGTTTTGCCCATTGTCCTAATTTCAACTTCTATCCAACAACCAGCAGTGTTAAAATATAATTTAATTGGGTCGGCTGGTGTTTTTTGAGACATATGCCTGATGAATTTTACGAGCATGTGATACGAGCATTGCAAAGTGGAAATTTTGTTTTACGTATTGTAAAAATAATCAGCTTCCTTCCTATTTCTTTAAAACTGTAAAATTGTAAGGTAAGCCAAAACTCTCGTGTTGTGAATAATTGACCTTTTTATTCAGAACAAAGATACATGTAGATACATGATTGATAGCCTATTAATCAGCAAAAGCAATAAACTAAACAAAATAAATATGAAACTGCGATCACCATATCACAAACTGCACGCACAGAGTGCCGCGATACGAAAGCAGTCCACGCCGTACAACGCGCAGGCGTGCCCGGCCAACTGACAGCTCCATGCACGGTGCGTCACCGTAACACGTTGGCGACATGTGGAATTATCCACATAGCCGTTTATCACGCACTCAACAACTGGTCCACTTCTTGTCGCAATTTGTCGAAAGTTTTAATTGAAACACATCATGATTTTGACTATTCTTGTTGGTCCGATTCTTTGTTGGTTATCGCCGGGATTTTATGAACAAATCTTGTCGAGTGCGCCTACGAAGTTCCAGAATTTTTTTGTAATTTGTTGCATCTAAGCATGCATGTCTGGCTACAGACTCTACACACGGGAATTCTTCACTTCACGCAAAATAAGGATGGCGAAACCTGGCTATGAATTATGGTGTTGCATGAATAAACATCCCCCAACAACTGACCAACTCTGCGCAATACGCACGCGCAGACGGTTTCCCCCATGATCGAGACATGTACATATTTTGCCGCATGCGCACGTACTCCCGGCCGAACATCGACAAGATGTACACGATCTTTGAGTATTCACGTGTAGGCTAGGCTACCGCTACTGGGAATTCCGGATGCCCGGTCGGCAATTCCTACTATTATGATCAAAAATCGGTACAATTAATTTGTCTTCCTCTACCTAATAAAATTTTATAGCTTTCGAAAATAGGGTGAACCGAACTGAAGGCATTTTTTGTTTTGGCCCAATTTATTACTGTGTTAAGGAAGTCGTGGTTTGTCTTGGGTATGTCACTGTTGGGCGCAATTGGTCGATGTGCGCGATCGGTTGATCCTGCTGCGCTATCAGTATCAGTCGATTCTGACGGATATCTTGGACTTTACTTACAATTAACAAAAAAATCCTCCAGAGCCGTGAATTAGAAAGAAAATGTGTTCGACTGGTGGCAGCGCGATAGGCCCATAGCGTCACAAACGACTGATCGCGCACCAACTGATCGCGCCCAACATCAACACTTGCGTTTTTTAGGGCATTGTTTATGTCGAATAAAAACATCGGATCAGATCGGACATAGGCCGATGTTCCAAATAAAACATTGGCCATCGGATCGGCAGGCAAATCCAACATCGGTTGAACTTTACATTACTGTTGGATTCAGCAGGGTTAGGGTTGAATATATTCATAGACTTGACACTTGTGATTGCTCTTGACCTTTAAAAGCTGAGAATCGGTCTGTATCAATTTTTTGAAGCAAAATCAGATTCTGGTAAATTGTAGTACTTGAACACATAACACCAATTTCATCTTTGTGAAATCCTGATGGCTAATATAATGAATCGCATTGATCTTGCAGCTACGGAGTATTACTCTGGGAATTGCTGACTGGAGAGGTCCCCTACAAAGGCATCGATGGCCTCGCTGTAGCCTACGGCGTCGCTGTGCAGAAACTCACGCTACCCATTCCTTCCACGTGTCCAGAGCCCTTTGTCAGAATACTAGAAGGTAATATGTGGTTTCAAGCTGCATTCCCAAGTCGGTCATGCCTCGTCAGTATATATTCTATTTTTAATTAAATGTAGAGAGTAGTGTCGAGAACCTGAATCCCCTGGGCAGTTTATGAACGACGGCGATTTCACGGGGACGTAACATAGGGACCTTTTAAAGCCTTTATCTGAAATAACCCCTAAGACTTACTGAATTGAATTTGTGTCAGTTGATATGATTTTGGCTTATTTTATTTGCATTACTGAAAAAATGGAAACATCTGGTGTCACATGCAAGAAGGCCACCCACCAAAGAATCCCTCACCCAAATTTGTTAACAACAAAGACTTCTCTGGGGTCACAGGATGGATGTAGAGGAACGCAGAGTATTTAAGAGTATTGCTAGAAAAAATGGCAATGGAGACGATCACTGTTTTTGAAATTATTTCAAGTTTTCAGCAGAGTTTTGGGGATGTGGGCTCTGCTTTATGTTATAGGCTACTGGGACATTAGCATTATTCAGGAGGTAAATGTAAAGCCTTCACTATATGACAAACATGTAACTCTTTTGAAAAAAGATTATCATTTAAAGAGCCAGGGGAGGGGGTGAATCTGTCCCACCCACTCTATTTTTTTTTGGCGATCCTGTCGCATTGCTTTATTTGAAATTTAGAGAAAAAAATTGGGTACTGCATTCGCCCAATGCAACTTTTTTCTGATGGTGGTTGAAAACTTGTGATTTCTTATTAACCCCTTAGTTAATATTATTGGTGTAAAATTTTAAACAGGTAAATTTAACATAGGTATCCTCATTTGCACACTTAATTTCAAAAAGATTCTGTTACTGTTTGATTGAGATCTCAGGTTGGGGACGGTGGCGGAATCTACCCAAAAATCCCAGCTCTTTTTAAACCTCCAAGATGTTGGAATTTGTGTGGGGAATGATTTATTTTTTTGCCCTTCTCAAAATGCTATTTAGCAGTCTGTGCTCAGTGTTTTCTGAGAGCCTCTTGGTAAAAAAAGTCCTGTTTTAACCCTAACCCTGCCAGATGCAGCACAGTGCATCTGTGGTGACAGCTTGACCTTGCTGCACTCTGCACACAAGTCAATGTGACTTATACCCCGTTCCCACTTGATCCACCAATTGGGGGATCTGATCCACCTTTTGCCAAATTGCCGGATCAGATCCCCCAATTGGTGGATCAGATCCTGCAATTGTGTTAGTGGGAACGCTAACCGTTATAAGGTGGATCAGGATCTGATCCACCTTTCTTGATCCACCTTTAGACCAGGATACAGATCCCCCAATTGGTGGATCAGATCCTGCAATTGGTGGATCACGATCAAGTGGGAACGCAAAAGGTGGATCTGATCCGGCAATTTGACCTGTCAACATCCGGCTGGTGCACGAGTGGCGCGAAAAGTTTGCGGTCTGATGAACGAAGAAATACGTTTAGGCGTGTAGCTCATGTGAAAATTTCCCACGTGCACGACATGCACAATAAACAACTGTATACAAAATGTGTCACCACGCGTGCGCGATGCAAGCGTGCATGCATCCATTCAGCGTACATGTGTATTCCTTTCGTTCCGTACTGGAAAGTCGTCCGCTTCTAAACCTTTTTCATTCGTGTAATTTTACTTATTTTTCCATCCACAAATAATTCCGTGTTAGTGTATAGCCTGCAGCGTGTCATAGAACAACAACCGTAGCAAAGTTTGAAGAAAATACGTTTTACGATCCGATTCGAGCCAGTACTTATAATATTACGATTAAGTTTGGACTGCTCTCCGCATCCATGGGCAAAATCAGACCGAGAAGCATTTGTATTTCTTCCTCCATGTTGAAACTTCGAACATCAAAACATCGCACATGTATTTGACCCGTCCCAGCATGCAACGCAGCCACACAGCGCGCGCTCAGCAAGCAAGCGCATGCGTAATACCGAACTCGGTGACCTTTCGGACTCGACACTTCCGTTCGAAAAGGTGGATCAAGCATAAGTGGGAACGCGACTTGCGGTTTCGTTGCGGTTAGACAACGGTCACACCAAAATGCCGGATCTTGATCCACCTTTTCCCAATTCGAGTGGGAACGCGGTCAAAGTATGCAATCTGATGCATCTGGCAGGGTTTCTAGCCAAAATACCCTGGAGGGTTAGGGTTAAATGCGATCATCTCCCATTGATTTGCATCAATTTGCCGGACCCAGCAAGCTCATTAGTCAAGTAGTTATTGACGTCTGCACTAGTAAACAGTCTTGTTGAGTTGACTTGCTGACTCAGACTCGAGTTGCAATTTTTTTTTAACTTGAGACTTGACTCGAGTTGGAAAAAAAAGAATGACTTGGGAGTTGACTTGACTTGAAAGAACATGACTTGTGACTCGACTTGACTTTGACATTGACACTTTTGTTAACACAAACACAAACTATCAGTTGAGAAAAACGCCAAGCCTACAGTGCATAGCGAGCTGGATGTCTAGTACGTACATATATGTATGTGGGGCTGCAGCACTGGCCGACTGCATGGAGAATCGTCAAGACGGCATGGTTGATTTTGTACAGTGCATGCGTGCCAGCCTATGCGGAGTCATTTGTCCTTGGAATTTTAATTTACTAACGCATGAAAGACTTGGCCTGTCTTGTGAACATTTGACTTGTGACTTGACTTGAGAAAAAATGACTTGGTTACAACACTGCTAGAAAGCAGGAGGTCATGGGTTCAAATCTCTCTTGAGTAAGCCCGTGAAGAAAAGGATTGAGTATACAGTGCTAAATACTACATTGTACATAGGGAAGAAACAAAATAAAACTTTCAACATCATTTATTAAAAGGTGTGAAATTTTTCGTACTTGTATGGTATGCTGCTGGAGTGCCAAAGCGTGATACTCAATTAGCTGACCCAAAATTTATGATCTGCTTCTCAGTGTAATTCTAAAGCCCAGCAGGCCAGAGACACTAGAAGATAACGCCCCCCATACCTGTAGTCGCTCATGCTCATAAATAATGTACATGTATGTGTGGTGTAGATGGGTGAAAGGCCTGACATCAGACACCTTGCGCTTGAGGTGCAGTGGCATGGTCTGCATTACTATACTGTGTGGAGACACTGGCCAAGTTTTAATCGGCTCGGGAACTATACACCAGTAAACAGGGATACTTTTCTTGGCAGGGCTGGTGGACCTGAGAAATATAATCCACCTTTAAACAGACCGTCATTGTCTGTCTGTAGTCCTACAAGTACAAGTGCACATGTGGTGATTTGCTTGCATATTACATGTATGTATGTGCATCAAGTCCAACATTAGAGTGTTTGTCTGCAACATGGGGAAACCACTGAACCCTTGTCACGTAACACAGAATTTTTGTGTTCTCTGCTGGACATGAAATAAATTAAAATGGCGTCATGCTAGGCTGGGTTTGGATCATGCACAAAAAGGGTCTCTTTTGCGTTGACTTTAATTTTTCTCCCGAGTCGAACTACAGTGTAAGTCCAAAAGGTGGAACAAAAGATTGGTCATTCCTTGCTCAGGTCAATGAGGTCCAACAGAAATTGCTGGTTGGGTCTTGTTAGAATTAGCATGGATTGGCTTAAGATGTTTCATGGATTGCAGAAATTTAATTAATACAACATAGTCATACATTTACATACGTGTACATGTATCTTCTGCAAAGTCAGTTACATGTACATCTGTACATGTATCTGCACACATGGGTAGATATGGGGTACATTTGTACATCCATTGTAGACATTACTGTCCTTCCTTTGTTCTCTTTTGTCCCCATTGAATTCTCAAAACCCATAGCGTTATGTAGGTCGATTCTAAAGATGAGCCTGTGGGGTAGAATTGTCCCCATTGTTACCCTTTCTTATACCTACATTGTACATGTACCCCATATCTACCCATATGTACATGTACGTACAGTCATGTGGTTCACTTTTCTCTGAACTTAAACAGAAGATAGCTGGTATAGGGGGCCTATACATGTATGTCAATGCATGGTTGCCTATAGAAATACATATGTACACATGCATGTACTTCATCCATGTAGATGTATGGACAGTTTGCATAACTGTACATTGTATGACTTTGTAAATACTTTAGTGCATACATGTACATGTACATGTATTTGTTTATTTGCTATTTATGAAAGATGGGGGTCACCAACTTTATGTACATGATACAGTACTTGTCATGAAAGATGCAGCTTCCATTGTACCATACATGTACATGTATGTGGAAAGTGTAGGCAGTGATTTAAAGGTCTAGCAAATGAAAACCATTCTCGGATCTGTAAAGGTTGAGGAATATAATATACAAATGTACTTACAAAGTTACAATTTTACAATTTACAATTTTACAAGTTGGCAGAATTTTTATTTTAGTTCATTTGGGTTGAATCATTCATAAACAGACAAGACATGGCTTTCCATAAAGTACATTTTCAGTCTGTTTTATGCCTGTTTCCTCAGGTGACCTATATACAATATAGGCCAAATACTCAATGAACAAAATAAAAATCAATTTTGAACTACATTGTGCAGGTACATGTACATGTACATGTACATGTAATTGTAATGGAAAGGAAGCTTAAATACCAGGGGTTTACACACAAAAAAATGAACATTTGCACGAGTTAATCCTGTGTACTTCTCGTATCTATCATGTCATATGACCGTGCCGGCTTTGACCCCTACAATTTCATTTTAAGAACAGGTTATTGTTCTAAGGTTGCACTCCTTCACCGCCTGAACTAAGGATGGATGATCTTTTAGCATCTTCAAATTTGAAGTTTGAAATGGATGGCAGGCAAGGAATTGACAGGATAGCGCCTCAACTGGGACGAGTGGGAGGGACGTGCCAATCTGCCCTTTCACTCATTACATACGCCCCACTTGGTCTTATGCCCCTAGCCAAACAACTGCACCTGCGTAACTCTCTCCCTGTAGTCTGTTACTGATCAGAACAAGAATTGAAGGGCATCCATGCTAAATGAACCATTGGATGTAGACCCTGTGGCCACATTTGTGTGGCTGAAAGGTGATGAAAGCAACAGAGGAACAAATGCGAGAATGTTTTAAAATGTCCGAGTTGGACATGTTGAATTGACTTCCCGGGCAGTCAAGATTTAGCATTGTGATTGATTTAGCATAAATTTGAGGAGTTCAAAGTTAGCAGTTGCTCAGAATCAAATGTAAGTAACCTCTAAGAGTAGCTCTGTCCAGATGCAAAAATTGTACCTGATCAACACCAATCAATAAGTTCAAATACAAAGCATTAAAAACAGATTTACAAGTACAATGTATGTGTTTGAGTAATGAAGTATTTTGATCTTAAATACAAAAAAGTACATCAAATCTACAAAGTGCTTAATCCGCAAAAGGTTTGTGAATTTAACCCCTGCGCAAAAAAAACCAGTTCCACCAGAACCACTGCAACACCCCGACGTCTCCCCGTAAAATACCGTGCTCAAGGGGTTAACAATCCAAAATCTGTTGGGGGGGCCATTCAGAATTTTCAATGTATTTAAAATTCCTTTTTTTTTCCTGATTTTTTTTGGACCCACCCACCGCAAATTTCGATCTTAAAATATTGATTTGTCATTCAATAATAAAATAATAAAATAATAAAATGTCCACTTCAGTTGAAATTTAGAACTATGAATGGGAATGGGAAATTTTGTTAAAGGATTCCTATTCACGTTCCCATTCACATTTCACATTTCTCACACAACTTTTTCCACCTGTGAATTCAAGTGGGAAATTATTTTCTCACTTTGAGAAAAGGTGAGAAAATTTTTCCTACTTGTGTGAAAAGGCATGAAATGTTTGCTCACTTATGTGAAAAGGTGTGAAAATGTTTTCCCACTTTGGGAAACATTTTTTCACATTTCCTGAAATGAAAATAAATTCCCTGGGAGGAGAAAAAGTTTGAAAAGAAATTCCCATTTTGAGGTTAACTTTCAATTGCATTGTACTGTACATGTACCCTTTATCTGCACATTATTATTAAGTAGATAATTGTTTACCGTTTCGGGTTTGATCTGCAGAATGCTGGAACCCAGAGCCCCACCAAAGACCCAGCTTCTTAGAGATCCTCAACCACCTCAGGGAAATTGCTGAATCGCCGTTCATCTACACACCGCACGAGTCATTCCGCTCTATGCAACAAGACTGGAAGCAGGAGATCGAGGAGATGTTTGATGAGATTAGACTTAAAGAAAAGGTACATGTATCTTTGTATGGATTTGTTCAATTTATTAAATGAGCAAACTCGTCGCTGTTTTAATCACAATGAACATTTAACAAAAGAAAAACGGCCACTAACAATGAACATCCATTGTTACTTGGGACTCAATCCATTGTTACTTGTTCACAGTGTAAGTGTGGCCCGCCGACTTGGCCCGCCGACTTGGCCGGCCGACTTGGCCGGCCGACATGGCCGTCCGACATGGCCCCCCGACATGGCCGGCTGACATGGCCCCCCGACATGGCCCCCCCGACATGGCCCCCCGACATGGCCCCCCGACATGGCCCCCCGACATGGCCCCCCGACATGGCCCCCCGACATGGCCCCCCGACGTGGCCCCCCCGCCGTGGCCCGCCGACGTGACCCGCCGACGTGACCCGCCGACATGACCCGCCGACATGACCCGCCGACATGACCCGCCGACATGACCCGCCGACATGACCCGCCGACGTGACCCGCCGACGTGACCCGCCGACGTGACCCGCCGACGTGACCCGCCGACGTGACCCGCCGACGTGACCCGCCGACGTGACCCGCCGACGTGACCCGCCGACATGACCCGCCGACGTGACCCGCCGACGTGACCCGCCGACGTGACCCGCCGACGTGACCCGCCGACGTGACCCGCCGACGTGACCCGCCGACGTGACCCGCCGACGTGAGCCTCCAAACTTGACCTCCCTTTGTTTCCCTGTACCTGTTTAGGAGTTGAGGACAAGGGAAGAGGAACTGATGCGACAGAACATAGAGCAGCAGTGCCACGCCCGGGTGCTGCGGCAGAGGGAACAGGAGTTAGCCGAGCGAGAGATTGACCTGCTTGGCCGGGAGCTCAACATCATGATCCTGCAGCAGCAGCATGATGACAAGCCGGTTCCCAAGAAGCGGCGGAATAAATTCAGACGGGGCAAAGTGCGCCGGAGCAACAAGCGCATCAGCGGACCCTCTGGTGAGTTTTATGTTGGAATTCAAGGGCAAATCCAGTTTTAAAACCCCTTTTTAACTCTGGAGAGGCTAAGAGGGGACTTATTCTGTTGAAGTCACCACTTTTTGAGTACTTGATTTTGACTATTTGGAGAATTCTGTATATTTTTAATATTTGAACAATTGCAGGTATTCTGAAAAATTTCATTTTCACCTGCACCCAAAAATAGAATGTCATCACAGTTTGCACATAGCTTTTATGGCCTGGACTGGCCATAACATTTATCTGAGGATGGGAATCTCTTTAGGGGTCAGTTAGTCGGGCAGTCAGGTGTTTTTATCGCTGAGTGCACTGTAAAAAGCTCTCCACATCAAATGGAAGAATAACTGTTTATCCGAACAAAGACATAGGGCAAGATGTTGGTAGAGCGCCTGTACGGTATTCCGGAGGTCGCATATTCGAATCCCGCTCCTGCCAGTTTTCTTTGTTCACTTTGAAAATGTTTATCCCAAAGTTAGGGCACAGAAGCTAAACCTATGTACATGGCATACATGCAATTAATCAAAAATAGTTGACTTCTTCTGATTACATGTACATGTAGGTGCTCTCAGTTGAATGCAAGAAATATCCTTCCCCCCTTTGTTCTTTGACAAAATTAAAATCTTGCAGAATCTTCAAATGAACTTGTCATTAAATTTTCCTAAGGTAATTTGTTAAAATGATTTTTCCACAAAAACAAATGAAAGTGTTTTTAATCGAGGCAAAAATAACATATTTAAAAATAAAGAATTAATCCAAGAAAATTGTTTGTGAATACATTGTGCAGAGTAACAAAATCAAAATGGTTCTTGGAAGATTCGGACATTTAAACTCTTTTAAACTCTGTCTCGTTGTACATGTACGTTCAACAATACAAAGCCTCAACTCGCATTTAACAAATAGCCAAGAGCACAATAAAGTGCCACTGTGTTGTGTGTCTCAGTTACGCCTGTTTCTTTTCAAGGCTTTTTTTTTTTACAGTGTCATAACAGCTTTGATGTTGTTCATGTCCTGTTGAATAGAAAATTATGCATTTTCATGTTGCATATGATGTTAAAAGGTTTTAAGTAAGGGATGTACATGTAACAGAGAAAAGGGTGCAACAGAGATGTGCACCTCGTTATTGTGCACTTACCCAAATCTAAGTTGAACTAAATTTATTTGGAGAAAAACCAGCAACAGCGGCCCAAGGGAACGTGTTGCCAGTTTCGGAAACCCTAACAGGCTTTCTCCCGTTGCCCACAGCGAGAATTGATGGAGGGAATTTAGACATTGGCAATCAATTGGCTGCATCTCGGATTTCCTGTTATTTTTCTCTTCTTCTTTATCTGTATGTGTTCCCCATTATAGATTCCCCGTGGCATTCGGGCATGCTCGTGTGAATTGAAGGATACGTGGATGTAGCTACATGTATGTAGTACTATCCTGCATATCGGAGGCTCCGAGTTTCTCTTTTTTATTCTTTTTCTTTTTTTATGGATTGAATTCGTACAGCTGTCCCCTTTTTATTCTTCTGCTGCTTTGTGATACTGGCTGCTGGTTTCATAAAATAAACTTGTGTTTTGTCAGCGAAACTTGGCAAAAGGAAAGACTATTGCAAAGGGGAACGTGTCAGGTCTCGGCATTTATTTCACAATATCAGGAAGCAGATTTCAGGGGAACCACCTTATGCATTCTCGCAAGCAGGTTGAAAGCACTGATTTTTTTGTCTAAGTTTGCCAAAGATCAGTTCTTACAGTCACCTTATCCTTAACTTGACTTTTGGCCTGCAAGTAGAGTTTTTGTGTATTAATCCCGGGTTTTAAACCTGATCCATCGGGTCTGTCGGGTAACAGCACAACAGGGAACGGCGCAGTTCTTTTCTATAATCGGTCATTGTTATTTGGTAGTTTTTGTGTGGGTTGTTTTGAGTTTTGGAACACTTCGAGCTGAAAGGGGCTGAACAAAAGCTGAATTGCACAGTTGGTGGTTTCTGTGAACTGAGCAAGCCGATGTGAAGTTGACCCAGAATTAGTGACCTCTATGAGTATTTGCTGTCACAGGTGACATGTCACTGCACATGTACATGTATGTACATTGTACATGTACTGCTTCATCCCTTAAGAGCATAGCAAATCTTGCATGCTTGCACTGTACATGTAAATGTTTAGATTGATTCCAGAAGGCAATTTTAAAAATCCTGAATGTCTCGAGTTTTCTCAATTCTTTGTACAGATGTACATGTACTTGTGTACACATGTATTTCCACATGTATAATACATGCATTGCCCTGACATACATCTAAATTTGTAAATCAAAATGTTTTTGATTCGTGAGTTTTGAGGCTTTTCATTTTTAAACATTTTGTTAATTCTGTCAAATTATAGATCTCCTTTGAGAAAGAACTTGCTAAAGGTCGAAACAATAGGCCAGCTAATTTTTTTTGAAATTATAGATCTCCTTAAATTGTGATGACCCCCTATTTCAAAACGCAAATGAAGAACGATTGGATCAATCACAAAAGACTATTGTACACGACACTCAAACCCTTGTATTTACGAATTTGTTGTGTACAAATATTTACAAAATGGAAATTTGATTTGGGGAGTTTTTATAATCATGACTGGGATTCGCACACATTACAATGAATACAAAGATCAATCAACCAGACTTGTCTTATCCTCATGATGTCATATTGAGAGTGCAATAGAATGGGATTTAGAAATGCATGCATTTTATTAACCCTAGCTCCCTACATCATGTTTCCTACATGTAACCTGAATCCTCCAATATCCTGTGATTCCAAAGTCCTCTGTTTGTTGCTTGGGACCACTACCTGAATCCTGCAAAATCCTCTAGTGGGTTTGGATAAACACCCCAGTAACCTCAATCCTCTAAAATCATCCAGCGCCAGATTGGGCCAGATGACCCAGATCCTCCATTTTCCTCCAGAGGCAAAAATCCTTTAATACCCTCAATCCTGCAAAATCCTCCAATGCTTCAACTTCCAAAGACCATCAATCCACCAAATTCCTTCACTTGGCAAAGAGGATTTTTGAGGATTTGGGAAATTTAATCAATGTTTTAGTCATGTACATCTGCAAAATCTCGGCACCGCTGTATACATTTTTTGCAGTGATACAGGAATAGGTTGCTGCTTAATAACTCTACACAGATAACATGTATTTGTGCTGACTGAAAACTGTAAGATATCGGACTAAATCGGGCTTGATATTATCAGAAGTGTGCACACATCCTCAAATATGCACCCATACAGGGTACCTCTATTGTGGACTTTACTTTCCTTCTTTTATTCTCCCTTGCCCCTATTCAAATCTGAAAAATAAAAGCGTTAACTTTGTGGGGTACCTCAATTTCTAAAGACTCCCTCATGGGATACCAATCACTGTCCCCATTGTTACCCTTTCTTCCCAGTACCCTGTAAGGAGACTAATGTAAGAACACTGTGCTCCATTCCACAAAATCAGTGATGAATCAAGATGTACATGTACATGTATGTATAGTACACTCAAATGGATGGACTTGGCAATGTCCCCTGACATCGCACACAAAAAACAGAGTGGTTCACTTTTTGCAGCTGCCTTTGGCCCTTTGCATCATTGATGACAGTTCTCTTGAAAAATGTCATGCTGTCACCATACCGACCCAGATTCCAATTATCCTCATTGAATTCAGCAGGGATGAAATGAAAGCTGAATCAGCCATATTACATTTAATGTGTAAACATGCCGTATTCACGCTCACAACCTGTGTGATGCTTCTTGCATACAGCCTGTTTGAAACGCAAATGTGTGTATGTACCGTAAATCACTTGCAGCAAGAGGCTGCAATGCGCATTGTGCAAAATCTTGATCTTTTATAGCCTGGCTGAAGTAGGCTGTTGAATTTGTCACTGGAATGCGCTGAAGTATGGATTTCCTTGTGATGCTCCTCAAGTGTTACATGTACATGTACGTGTACCTGTACCATACTCTCGGGTAAATTTTTATGAATTATTTGGGGTAAGTTTTAAAGAGATCTGACACAAGATCTGATTCAAATCCTCTAATTCTCTGTGAATAGGTCGTTTATGTATTTGGGTTTGGCGATGCTAATTCAATGTAGTGTGTGTGTAATCCTCCAATTTTTTTTTTTTTTACTAGACTGTAAGTTATTAGTAGTCAATCATCCTGTGAAATGATGGCAATAGGTGTGCTGTCTTTTTCAAGAAAAGTGGAAATTTATATTGTTTTCCAACGATTGTTCGGCCGAACAACCGTTGGAAACTGCCCTCTATTGACTGAATGTAGTTTAATCCATGTTGTGTCTAAAATGGGTTAACGACCCGAAAATAGGCGCATGTGTAGTGTACCAAAGCGACACGTTGTAACCAGTGCATGCAGTGGATCTTGGACGTTCCGCTCGGCCTCTACCTATGTACATGTTATGTGACCAATTGAAAACAATCCCATACAAAAATTGTGCTTATTTTACAAGAGGGCACTATAACAAATGCCGCCCGACGGTTGAAAATGAACGCCGTTTTTCTCTCGTTCTTTTTTCACCATCCAAGAATGCAAAACTTTGAACAGGTCAGTGGAACGATATTTCCTATAAAATACTAACCCCCAATTGCCCATTGCTGAATATTGCAACAATGCCCAATCATGTACACTACCTTTAAACCTTATACAGAAATGCTAACAGAACTAATTTTGATGGAATGAAGAAGAAATCCAATTAAGGAAAACAATTAACAGGTTTAGAAAGACAAAAACTGTCTAGATTGATAATGGGTCATTCTTTGTAAAGGGAAACAAATGTCACACACTTGACCAGACTCATTACATAAAGTTATACATACACATAACAAAATTCTGGTAATAGATTTATTTGATTTATTACATGCCTACCATACATGTAGATATAAACATTCCAGCTTTCAAAATTCACAGAATTTTATTTTTTTTTTTTAAATGGCTTCCGTGTGGTGTCACACACGTGACTAGCAATATTTGACCTCTGACCCTAAATTTGAACATTGTCAGCAAAACGAAACATTTCCACTTGATAAACTTAGACTTGTATGAGTCATATGCAGGAGAAACTAGTACAACTCTAATTTTTTTAGAATTAGAAGGGATATATTACACCATTTTCCATGTTTTTTGGTCAGACACGTGACTAAGAATGGCCCTAATGATGATTTATTGTCACATTATTGATGTTTCAGTGCTTGGTTGGCTCTTATCTTTCCATGTACATGTGGAGTGTTTTTTTCTGTCGAGACAAATCTAGATTGGTTGATTATTTTCTTTACCTCATCCAGCCTCCATTACTCCACAAATGCAAGTCTGGCATTATTTTAGTCATAGTCCCTGAGGGTCGCAGTGACACAACCCCAACCCTCGAGGCACTCACAGACGACATGAACACAAAACCCATCTAGATAATTAGCATGATTTTTTTCGTGGATGCAGCAAGGAGCAGATATCACACCAAATGCACATCTACACTTCTGTCCAATGTTCACATTTTTTGTACGCTTAAATCTGGGGTGAAGTGAGGTCAACACGGATGCTATGACGTACATTGTAGGCCACGGTTATCAATAATAAATGCAATGACATTACCCCAACTTTTCAGTCTGAGGGGCTGTCTGATTTCATGGAACGGAGTCCACAGTCCAGGTAATTAAACCTGGTGGGTGTTGAGATAATCACAAACCAATTGTGTTGATATTTGCTCGCTGTGCTTCATAAGGAAGAGATAAACAGTTTTGTGATGAAAGCAACTGCTACATGTATACATGTACATGTATATCCGTGCTTTTCAAATTGAATTACGGTACTAATTTCTTTTTTTTAGATAAGTTATGATCTTTCCAGTGAGACATTCCAGAAAAAAATGACTGACTATATAAGTAACAGATCGAATACTTTTTAAATTTTGAATTAGGAGTGACACACTCCTGATACCTTTAGTATTAAGGTTAATTTATGCAGATCAATTTTTGCACTTAAAACAATGTTTTAGGAAGACCAAATAGTGTAACAGTGTAGTCGGTGTTTTTTTTTTCTGTTCAAAATATTTCTCCCATAATTCGTTAGTAAGGGAAAATAACAGCCATAACAACTTTAACTGATATTGTTTCAACTGTGCACAGCCGCTGGCTGTAAATCTCTACTCAGCCGACATCCCTCATGGGTAGCTTGTCTCCTATGTGGGGACCCGTTTCTTGCTCTTGGTTGAGCCCATCTCAGCCACTCAACCAGCCAGCTTGCATGTCAGATGGTCATGGTACCCTGCAGCAAGAGTGGCTCTATTTGCGCGCGTGTGTCTTTGCCTTCAGACCTGATGATGTAATGAATGCAGGTCTTGCCCCCTGTGCATGTCTTAGATATTTGGAGAATTCAAGTGCTTCACAGTAGCTCACATATCTGCTACTACAGATGGCAAGACATTGTAAGGTGTTTTAAGCCTTTGTGTTAATATAAGCCAAGAAACCTGTGCAATGTAAGTCCACACATATTGCTTTTATACATGTACCCAGGGAATTGATGAAGAAAAAAGATCTTGAAAATGAATTAAACTGCACTGCGAACTGACCGGGTTGACCTGAAACATGCAAATCAACAAAATTAGCTGGCCTAACATTTCAAACTTAATTAAGCAAGTTCTTTCTCAATGGCAAATGGCAGTGTTTCTTGTACCACTGTCATTTACCTTTGAAAAAACACTTGCTTAAGTTTGAAACATTAGGCCAGCTAATTTTGTTGAAAAAAGATCATCACACACAATACTTTTCAGATTCAAACAAGGTTTTGCCTTCCCTAACATACATGTACCTGTAGTTTTATGCTAAATTGTGTGCTTCATGCTTTACGAGAACCTCTTAGAAAAAAACTTCACAGGTGCACTTGGGTGGGACTCGGACCCATGACCTCCTGCGCACTAGTGCAGACATCTTAACCACTAAATCAAAGTAGGGAAATCCTTGTTGAAATTGAAACCATCCCCACAATTCCACCTTCTGTCGTTACACTTGATTCTCTGTATGTCCTTAGATTTCCAGCACAAACTGACGGTGAGGACAGACCCATCGTATGACAGGAGGGACCCTCGTTCCCCCCTCAGTCCAGAAGACAGTCCACCCAAAAGCCCACTGCCCAGGTTGAGAGTCATTGCATGTAAGTTCCATCTTTTATTGCTATTTAAAGTACTAGGAGGTTTACCTAAAAATAGAAGTTCCCAACATTTTATTACTTAGACTATTTCAGTTCCAGAAACGATAGACCACTACACATAATAATGTAGTACTTTGGTGTCTCATAATATGCCACAAGGCCTCGTGGCATGGGACACCAATGGGCACTATTATTCCATGTTCCACCTGTGCTCATGGGATAACTAATAATTCTACAAAATTCCACAGAAATGCACTACATTGTTTTTGACGCACAGTAAAGATTAGTATCATACACATACATCTGTATGTTGTGTCCACTTTTTAGTGGTCATCCTAACAAAAATGACTGCTGAAAAGTGACCGTAGCATATGTGTTTGATGATGATGTATAACTTAGAAAATACGTACAATTTGCATAGTGTACCACCCTAATGTAGGAGAACGCACAATACATTTAGTACTTGGCGCGCAATGTAGATTATGCTGGTCGATATTATACCTAATCGAAAAGTCCCTATCGCACTCTGCATATTGCAATTTTTTAGCTTAGCATGTAAATTTGTTTAGCCAAATTTTCTGCTTAATAGCTCACCATGAAATACACGTGGAGCCCCGATGTGATGTGGATTAGGGAATGTCAGGAATGCCAGTCACAAAACGGCGTCTATAAGAGGTTCATCTTTAAACGTGCACGTTTTTTTGTATCTTATACCTGTACGTGACCCAGCCCAAAAAATTGTCGGAAGTCGCCAGAGCAATTTTTGGAGCTGCAAGCCCCCTGGAGAAATCTTACACAGTGGAAATCAATAGGAAATGTCAACGTTGTCGCCCGCATAATGTCCGTATTGATCAGGATATCAAACTGGTTGATGTATACAAATGAAGGGCCAAATATAATATCCTTCAGGCTCCTGTTACAGGAACCACTCATGTATGTGCTTCAATTAGAATAATGGATGGCTGTATGCTGCTTACAAATTGGAATGACTGTGTGGGGATTAAAGTCGGGAGGTCCTGACATTTTCTTCAGTGGCTTAGTGGGAGGGGAAAAGGGGGAAACATATCTTTTCCTCCACTCGTGAGAACTCTGGACACATTTTTAAAATAGAAACTTTAAAAAATTGATTCTGAAAATCTAGGAAATATATTTCACTTGGCTCTCCTGACATGCCTGATCGGATCGGACATCGCATCGGGCCGATGTTTGGCAATATCGGCAAAACATCGGATCGGCAAAATTTGTAAGGTTTAACCGATGACGAACCGATGTTCGGCAATGTCAATTAGCAAACTTTACACTAAATTTTTTCTTACACAAATGTCATGTTTTTTTTTTATTAGAGCGCGAGTAAAAACGATGGTGAATTTTTGTGTGAAAAACAGTTTTATGCTGTGATGTCTTATCATACCGGTGTAAATATCTCTGAGCTCCGCGTCTGCTTGCGATCCGCGCTATCTGCACCGCATACGTGCTATCTGCACCGCATACGTGCTATCTGCACCGCATACGTGCAACAACTCAGCGCCCGAAGACAACGGAGCAGTCAGTGCATGACTGTACTGGTCTACTGAACATCATGAACGGAGTCGGGGAACTACACTGTGTAAAGCCACGACGCATTGTGGACTTTAGTTTAGCCGATCACGTGTCTCTTGCATGCACAGCATGGGCGATATGTGTGCACCGTGTAATGTTATATACAGCGTGAATACAAAAATACCCTGGAAAAAAGACCAGCACTGCGAGTTCGGCCTCGTATTTTTACGCCCGCAGATTTTTCTACGTACATGTAAATAAATGCCTGGATTAGTTTTGCCCATTGTCCTAATTTGTTCTCCATTTCAACTTCTATCCAACAATCAGCAGTGTTAAAATCAAATTTAATAGGGTCGGTTGGTAGGCATAACATGTTAATTTTCTACCTCCATGCTAAAGGTGAGTATAATGTAACGCAATACCTGTGTTAGAGTGGTCCCGAAACGAAGTACATGTACAAATTTTGGGATGCTTTTTGAGACATACATGTATGCCTGATGAATTTTATGTCATATGAGCATTGCAAAGTGGAAAATAAAATGTACGTATTGTAAAAAAAATCAGCTTCCTTCCTATTTCTTTAAAACTGTAAACTTGTATGGTAAGCCAAAACTCTTGTGTTGTGAATAATTGACCTTTCTATTCAGAACAAAGATAGATACATGATTGATAGCCTATTAATCAGCAAAAGCAATAAACTAAACAAAATAAATATGAAACTGCGATCACCATATCACAAACTGCACGCACAGAGTGCCGTGATACGAAAGCAGTCCACGCCGTACAACGTGCGGGCGTGCCCAGCCAACTGACGGCTCCATGCACGGTGCGTCACCGTAACACGTTTGCGACACGTGGAATTATCCACACAGCCATTTATCACACACAGCACTCAACCACTGGTCCACTTCTTGTCGCAATTTGTTGAAAGTTTTGATTGAAACACATCCTGATTTTGACTATCCTTGTTGGTCCGATTCTTTGTTGGTTTTCGCCAGGATTTTATGAACAAATCTTGTCGAGTCCGCCTACGAAGTTCCAGAATCATTTTGTAATTTGTTGGATCCTAGCATGCGTGTCTGGCTACAGACTCTTCACACGGGAATTCTTCACTTCACTCAAAATAACGATGGCGAAACCTGACTATGAATTATGGTGTTGCATGAATAAACATCACCCAACAACAGACCCGCTCTGCGCAATACGCAGGCGCAGACGGTTCCCCCCCCCCCATGATCGAGCCCGTACTTATTTTGCCGCATGCACACCTACTCCCGGCCGAACATCGACAAGATGTACACAACTTTGAGTATACGCATAGTTTCACATGTAGGCAAGGCTACCGCTACTGGGAATTCCGGACGCCTGGTCGGCAATTTCCACTATTATGATCAAACATCGGTATCGTACAATTAATTTGTCATCCTCTACCTAATAAAATTTTATGGCTTTCAAAAATAGGATGACTCGAACCGAAGGCATTTTTTTGTTTGGCCCAATGTGTTTTTAAGGGAGTCGTGGTTTGTCTTGGGTATGTCACTGTTGGGCGCAATCATTCGATCGTGCTGCGCTATCAGTCGATTCTGACGGATATCTTGGACTTTACTTACCTTAAAAAAAAAATCCTCCAGAGCCGTGAATTAGAAAGAAAATGTGTTTGACTGGTGGCAGCGCGATCGGCCCATAGCGTCACGATCTACCAATAGCGTCACGATCTACCAATAGTGCAGCACGATCGACCGATCGCGCACCGACCGATCGCGCCCAACATCAACACTTGCGTTTTTTAGGGCATTGTTTATGTCGATTAAAAACATCGGATCGGACATCGGCCGATGTTCTAAATAAAACATCGGCCATCGGATCGGCAGGCAAATCCAACATCGGTTGAACCTTACTCTTTTTTTGCCCCTCCTATTACGGTGCTCCTATACCTCCATAAAAGTGGTGCGGTCCGGGGGGAGGGGGGGGGAAATTATGTTAAATCTACTATGGTTTACGTACTCAACATTTCTTTCCCCATGCCTAAGGTTTAACCTATGCACAAGCCTTCTGAGTTGTAATTAAGGCAAGTCAATTGGACTTAGGACCAGACGTCAATGTGACGTGCGATGTGACTTGTGATTGACTTGTGATGGCTTGATTACAACTCTCTTGATTGATCTTTGATTGATTTCATATCTGTTTTCACTCTCTGGTCTGTTTCAGTGCCCAAGGGGATTAAGGGCAAGACTTGGGGCCCCAGCTCTGTACAGCAGAAGCTGAAAGAACGACCGTTCAAGGCCTACTCCATGTCGGAAGCCACAGGAAAGAAGTTTACCAACACGAGCGTTGGCTACAACACGTGGTACAACACGATGGGAAATTCCCCGCATGATACTGGTAAGTTAGGAATAATGAACACCTTGGGGACTCCTTTCCTTGCCTTTCACGTCCGAGGCCTAGGTTCATTACACTGGTCTGTTAAGCCTTTCTCTTCCTGTCATTGACTTTTTTTTAATGTGTTTCGCCAACACAAGGCCAAAAGGCTACTCATGGTGTAGGCTACAAAAGACAAGAAAAGACTGAAATCATAGGGATAGAAGGTGTCTATTCACATTTTGTTTGAATTGTGAAAGACTATGTGTTACAGCTAAGGAGTTCCAAAGAGAGGCAGTCTCACAGTACTAGCCTCTGGAACAATAACAGTAAGAGGATGTGATGAGACAGCCAGGTGAGTAGAGTGCCTGAAAGTTTGGACGGGGGGAACTGATGATGAAAGGCCACTGGAACAGCTTCCATGACCACCTTCCACTGGAATATCTTCCATGCATGTCAGACTTTTGTCGGACGATAGATACAACTGTGATTGGTCAATGCATGAAGGGGTTGGCTTAATGGATTGGTCTATTCCTGGCTGCGCCCACCCAGGGAAAACGCACTGAACCAGGCAGATTCTTTCATGGCCATCACTCGATAGAATTCTTCAGGCTTGCGAGTTACCGTGCTGTATTCTTTGAGGAATCCTTGCTTTAGATTTACATAATTAGATTATTAGATCGCCTGTCAGAAAGTTACATTTGATAAATCGCAGAGTAGAGCAGAGCTAAAATCCTTTTATCATAAGACCTTCACAAAAAAGAATTAGTTGCCTAATTGTTACAAGATTGTGTTGACATTTGCACAAGTATTTGTTTTTATCGCCAAATTGTTGTGTTTCTTTGCAGAAGCAGAGTGGCCAACAGATCTTGGCTTGCCCAAAGCCCACTGGCCCAGTGTCGGCCCTAGCACAGACGATGGCGAGTCCACGGATGACTCACGGACGTCACCCCGCAACTCACTCAAGCGCGAGCGGAAGCGTACCACTGCTGGCCTGTACACCATAACAGCTATGCTAGCCTCGGTGGCCGTGGGCTTCGACATCCGGACCCTGAACCAATCCCGGCAGGATGAGCTGGACTTCCACAACCACCGCAAGAGCTCCTCGGCCTCGGATAGCTTCAGCCGGCAGGGCAGCCTGTCCTTCCAGCACGACCCGGACGACTCGCCGACCATGTCCCGGGCGTCCACTGTGCGGCTGATCAGCGTGACGTCCACCAATGACGATCACAAGCACTACCTCAGACAAGGCTCATGGCAAGGGTTCGTAGACTCCTCCTCCAACCTGACCATCAAGCAAAACCCAGCTTACAATGAACCAGAGAACAAAACCATGCTTGCTTCGGAGCCCGTGCAAGCGGCACCGGTCAAGACCCACCGCCGGACGGCCTCGGCCGACAATAACCTGAGTTACCTGACGCACAAACGGACTCCCTCAGATGGGTCTTCGCCATCGTATTCCTCCTTCACGTCCACCGCCAAGTGGGATGGGACCGATCCCTGGAGTAGCCCTGAGTCAGATGTGTCCAGATTACCCAACCCACCTCAAGCTCCACCTAGGAGAATAAGCCTGGGTACAGAAAACATTTCCTATTTTCTATTTTGTGTAATTCGACAGACGGATCACAAGTCCTAATTGTCACAGTTGATCACGTCAATATGTGAATGTACTCCAACTTATTGTGAGTTTGAGTAAATTCATATCCTCGTGAAAAAATCAGTCATGGTTCACTTGGAAATTGAATTGTCAAATAACTCAAAAATGACTCCAAAATGGCCCAATTACGACACTGGCTTCATTCTGGTTGTAAAGCTTTCCTCATTCATATGAATTATGCCACAAGTGTATGCATTTCCTTTACGGAACACCACTTTACTATAAAAGTATGAGCTGAGATTTTTATTATATTGCGACCATTAACCCTAGCTCCCTACAACTTTTTTCCTACATGTAACCTGAATCCTCCAAAATCCTCTGATTTCAAAGTGTTCAAGCTACACAAAACCTTCTTCCTTCAAAATTTGGACCGCTGCCTGAACCCTGCAAAATCCTCATGGGGTTTTGGTAAAAACCTCAGTAACTTCATTCCTTCAAAATCATCCAGCACCAGATTGGGCCTGATGACCTGGTTCCTCCATTTTGTTCCATGGGCAAAATCCTCTAATGCCCTCAATACTGCAAAATCCTCCGATGCTTTATCTTCCAAAGACCCTCAGTCCTCCAAATTCCTCCATCTGCCAAAGAGGATTTTGGGGGATGTGGGAAGGTTAGGGTTCAAGTAAGTCATGGTACTACAGAATGCAAATTTTGCAAGAGGAAGAGGAAAAATTGGGTTGACATCAAACTGCAAAGTCCAATTGTCAAAACCTCCAATTATTTCCATTATTGAGTAAGTATCTTAGACTTGGACTTGACCTTTGTGATGTAGACTTGACCTGCATGACTCAAGACTCTGACTTGACATTTGATGGCTCGAATAAAAGTATGATACTAACATGTCTGATTTCTTTGAGTAAGGCACTCAGTACTCAGACTCAGACTCGGGAGTGGTGACTCAAACTTGGACTCTGACTTGATATTTGATGACTCCAATACAAGTCTGATACAAGTCGGATGGATGTCTTTGTTGAGTAAGGGACATGGTACTCATACTTAGGAGTGGTGACTAGGACTCGGACTCGATGTTTGATGACTGGAATACAAGTCTGATACTTACAAGTTGGATGGATTTCTTTGTTGTAGTGCTACCTTCAGACACTCACCCTGAGAGGCCGCGCACTCTCGATATCTCCCCGAGGCCAAGACCACATTCCAGAACCTATCTGACCCCACAGCCTGGCACCCAGGACTCACCGCTTGGTATGTGGCCAGAGTTGTTGCTGCATGTCACTCCCTTCCCTCCCTCGGATCTGACAATATGTCTTGTGTATTACTTACATGGCCTTCTTCAGTCTGTGTACATCTTGTGGAATGGTTTTAATACCTAGTTGTTGTTTTTTACTTCTTTCCCAATTTGCTTTCCAAAAGTAACAGTGTCCATTTCTTTTACGGCTTGAAATTTGCATGTCTGTGTGCTTTGACTAAAAATTTCCATTCAATGAATTTTTCCTTTTTATGAACTTATAGAAGAAAAATGTTAATATTGAATGAAAAAAGCACTTACTACACTGCAGTCTATTTGGTCTTAGAGAAATAAATGGTTTTTATGGGCTACACTTGAGGATTGCTGTACATTTATTCTGTAGCAATTATGAGAGTGCCGTTCCTAATTCAAATTTTTGAACCTTACTACATCTGTTACTTGTGCGCCGAGTGTTTTGCTCATAACTTATCCAAGTTAACAAATTGGAAACAAAATTCTGATGATGCGCCCAGAAAGCATGAACACAGCGTCTTAAAGTGAATTAAATCTTTTGATGAGACTTGATGATTTGTTGAGCTTCTAGTATGGATTTATTAAAAGAGAAGGATACCTTGTCATGTCAGTTGATGTTGTGTTCAATCAAGGAAAACTTAAGCTGTGAAGGAAACTTATCTTTGTGTTTACTGTCATTTTAATCTGGAATGTGTGCTTTGGATCCACAGGCCAAGGTCCTGCTGCAGCCAACGCTACCCCCAAACACAGTAGCTACTCCTCTGATGCATCACTGAGTTCCATCACCCCTAGTCCCGCCCACCAGTACCAAGCAACAGGAGGGGTAGACATACAACGGAGTACCGCCACGCCCAGCCCGGCCCACTATTACTCACCGCACCACCAAGGAGCCGCTGAACTGTCCAGGAGCCCCGCCCATCACTACATACCTCCTTTGCACACACCCCAGCACTCCAAAGCTGGAGGCCACACCCCATCCCACACCCCGCAGCATTACTCCAACCAGCAGCAGCATCACACGCCGTTACACACCCCACACTACCCCAGGCCCTCACTGGAGCAGCGTGCTTCCCTTCTCGACGAGGACGTGGTGGGACAGAAGGCGGATGGCACGATGCCGCTGGTGAGGGAAGGGCACGAGAGCAGACCCAGGAAGCCCTCGGTCCTAGAGCTGGAAGAAGAGTTCTTATGATGTTAGCGGCTAGGTCTTGATGAATCTCGGTAATATGGATTCTTGTACGGGTGTAGCTTCCTCCATAGTACTTCCTGTCCGTGTGTCCCGGTTCTCAGCAAAGCGAGAATCAGATTAATGTGCGTGTCTACTGCTCTGAAAACTGTCATAAATCTGTGACTCTCGGCCAATTTTGTTTGCTTGGCCGAAGTTCAGCAATTCCAGTCTTGTGCAGCAGACACCGTTTAACTTAACATGACTTCTGGAGGAAAGCCATTTCTACTGTATTCTTATCATTCAGTATGAAGAGGTAAACAACTTCAAGTGGTTGGGAAGAATATTCATCTCTCCCGACGAAAGACTGTATTCATCATATATACTGGTGTATTGGTTATAATTAGTAAGTACGTCTCTGTGGGAAAATGTTAATTCAAATGTTTAACGCAGAAACTCTGTTACCTGCCATATTCTGATAACATGGCTGCCTGGTTCTTATTGTTATTTCTGTTGTTGCTTTCACTAAATGTAAATAAGCATTCCACAGCCGCCTTCATTTGCATATGTTGCTTCACATTCTCATAGTCTCTGGTTGGTGTAGCATTTGTTTTTAAGGCCATTCCAACTGCTACTTATCTCACTGATTTGAGTTGTGCAGACGTTGACAATGGAGATCCAAAGTTCATACTTAAAGGAAGGCCACTACCTCACTCCATTGGTTACAATCCCAATATTCAGGGCCAAATTTTGTGGCTCTGCGAACGATGGAATTTCCCACTTTACAATCTCCATTCTAAACCATAATTCCACATAATTCTTAGTTATGGGATGTACATGTTGTAAACAAGCTAAAATTTCTTGCACAAAAGTTCCTGCTTTAGTAAGAAGGGATTCTTTGCTAATATTGCAAGTGCCAACACAGCCATTTAAATAGGAAGATTGTTTATGGCGTTAGGCCATGCAAAAGCTAGTTATCACTGATGGCCATGTCTAAAGCGTAAAATGCCTTTGATAAGGGTGAAATAAGAAACGTGTTGCTGGAGCTGTAATTACAGAATGAGTGCATGGATGTCTGTTTTTAGGCAAATACCTGACTTTAGGCTTTTCATGTGAAACGTTCAGCTGATTTAGGCCTTAACATGTGTAATGGGGCTTCGGAAAGAACTTCACTTGCATCCCTGTGATTGGTTCAGCACGGGAGTCACAAACAGCAAAACAAATTTACATACTAATACACTCACATTAAAGACAGTATACAACATTTACTTTTGCTGTAATTTTCAGAAATATATCATTTTGGGGGTTAGTATTTTATAGCATATGCTGTAACACTGACCCTTTAAAGTTTTGTGTGCATAGATACCGGGAAAACACAACAAAATAATTGTTTTTTGTAGTCTGGTTCCCTGACCCTACTAAAGACAAAACAGAGCAATTTATAGACGTCAGGGAATTATCAGGTCGGGGAACTAGACTAGCTGCTTGCACCTGTTCACGGATGTGTTACCAATTGGCAAACAAAATGTGGAGTAACTGAATTTGGTGAACTGGGGACAGTATTTGAAAAAAGTCACCTTTTTCCAACAATGGTCGGCCGACCATCACTAGAAATTGATACAAAAATTCCACTTTTCTTGAAAATGACAGCACACCAGGTGCCATGATTTCACACGATGCTCGAGACTAATATTTACTTACAGTCAAGTAAGGTATTTCATAATAATTCAGTAGTTTTGTTTTTTTATGTTTGCAGATGTTGTATATTCTGTTTAAAAATGTGCACGTATTACATTTCTACTTCGGGAGAGGATAATGTCTCGCTGTACCATGGGTTGATGGGTGATCATGATATAGCATTGCTTTATTTCATAGCAGAACCGATTAGAAATTGTTAGACTTCTACCAGCACCATGAAAGATGTATTCGAGTTCATCACAAGTCCCTGCAAGTCCATCACAAGTCCATCACAAGTCCATCACAAGTCCATCACAAGCCCTCCAGCCCTATCACAAGCTATTCAAATGAGCTTTGACAAAGGCATTCCTTTGTCATTGTTCATCCAGTTACTTGTGCCCGGCTTTATGAAAGGACTTCTGACTGGACTTGCGAAAGGACTCGTGAAAGGACTTGCAGGGACTCGAGTACAACTCTGGCACCACGAGACACATGTGGTTGGAAGTTTGAAACAGCTCTGTTATTATTGTTTTGCATGCAGCACATCATTCCACAATAGATCATACACACCGAGAACATTCCCACTTGCTGCTTGGGGTTATGAATGCACGCTTTGCACGCAAGTATGTACGTGTGACTTTGGTTTATGAGGTTACACTTAAAAGTATTTCTCTCTTTCAAGATTTGTAACAAACGGGGCATGACGGGGGGGAACAGTGTTTGGGGAGACTTGGGCTCAACTCGGGATGTTGTTTGAAGTTTGGGCTATTTTTCTCTGTCGTAATGGCTGCAGAATACATTCATTCATATTTCTGTAAAACATTGTGTTTTATAACATGTATCTGATTGTAACTAATCACTTTGTCCAAAAGAAATACACGTGACTATTTCTGTTGTGTTGTACTGGCACATGTCATATTGTTTGTGTTATCGATCACACACTGTCATCAGCTAGCCTCTTGATGTGAGTTGTTCAGCATTTATTCCACAAAGCACGTCAATCATTTTTTTCAGACATGAGTGTATTTCGCGGCCAATATTATGAACGAGGCCAATTTCACAGAGCAGCTAAGTGTAAAATTTTGTTAAGCACAGAAAGTTTCCCTCGGCAAAAAGGGTTAAAAAACTGCATGCGATGCCAACTTCTTGTGAATGGTTCTTGCCATTTTTTTGCTTAACAGGGAAATTAGCTGAGCATTTATTTTCTGCTTAGCCGCTGCATGAAATTGGGCCCGATCACAACAGGCAAACAATCTTTTGTGGAGGTAATGAACTTGTTTATTTTTAATGGAAGTAGCTCTATACAAGGCTAAAAGCCACTCTAGGTAAGAGAGAGAGAGAGAGAGAGGAAAGTTTGTTGCTTTCATACCTTGGCTAGCAATAAATTACAAGCTAATTATGTTGTCTCTAATCTTTGTAGCGATACAAGGTTTAGGAAGTAAATGTCTTTGGCACAAATTCATGGAGCTACTTAGCCCAAATTCTTACTAAGCAAATTTTCCGGCTAAGCAAATTTCAGCCAAGAACCAGTCACAGCATACATCACATGCAGTTTTGACTGGTAACCTATCTTTGCTAAGCATAACATTTCTGTGCTCGGCAAAGTTTTGCGCTGGGCAGCTCCATAAAAATTGGCCCCCCCCCCCCTGCACTTTACGTTGCTTTATGTCACATGCAATCTATCGTGATGTTGTCTGTCAGTACTTCAAAACATTCCTGTCTTTCTGTACTCATAACCCACATGTGTACACAATCTAGTTTTATGTTCTCTATTGAGGCATGCATATTTGGCAATGCTCATTCTCGGAGTATGCTAGATCTAGACCTACATTTATTTCCATATAACTAGTTGAGCACACAGATTCGCTAAGCTTAAAAAAAATGGGTAGATACAGGTTACCAGCCAAATGGCATGTGGTTTATATTGCTTTAAACTGGTTCTCAGATGATGCTTGCTTAATAGCAAGTTAATACGCTTAGCAGTATTTTCTGATGGAAACACTGAGCAGAGAATGATACTTGACGATGTTTATTTGCAAGCAGAATCATACTCTGATACGGCCAGAAGCAGTTTACATTTTGTTTGTACTTTAACTGGAAATGTTTTTTTTTTTTTTATCAAAAGGGCATTGAAACTTTTTTTTGTACAAATTGTGAAAGCTAATTTATTCCTCATCTAGTTTTCAACATCTTTCATTAGTTGGAATGCTGGGTCTCTCCTGGGAACCAGTTCGATGGTTCGACGGTGTCACGCAAGTCTCGGAGGACAAATTGTTTTATTTTCATGCTGGCCATGATTAGTGTAAAGTTCAGAGAAAGATAGTATTGATTTTGTTTTGTTGATGGCTTTAAATATTCATGATGTACAGTTAAGATTGAGTAATGATAATTTGTTTACGTTTTCTTTTATAGTTCTCTAGATTGACCAGATACATGTAATCTACTATTGCTACAATCACTTCAGTAAATGAATCCAGCCCTTCAACTCGAAAACAAGTGTATCATAATTCTCCGTTTCTTTTCTCAGCAATATGTAATCGTGAGAAAGTGGCATAAAAGATGTATTTTCACAAATGAAAGTTGCTATATATAACAACAGATGAATCCCGGGTTCAGTTCATTGACTATAAGGAGCAGATTCAGGGTGCCAGGTGCGTAACCACAGGTTGGCCAGGCCGGATCCACCCAAAGAATTTCCTGTTTATCCATCAGCCCACCCAATTGAAGTTAATAACCCCTTGTGTCTGGCTGTTATTGGTGGAGGGCTTGTCAAAAACAGGGTTTGTACATGTACAGTCGAACATTAACACAAACAATAGGTACCTCACTGAATAGAGTGGTCCTACTCATCGCACTTGGGGGCTTCCCATTCTTGTGAATGAAAGCTTTGTTTAAAAAAAGCTCCATCTAATAATTACACTCCTATTCAAGAACAATATAGTTGAAACATGAATGGATTGAGTACGTGCTGGAATGTGCATAGAATATACCATATCAACCCTTTTGTGATGATTGGACCCTGGCATTATTAAAGCAATTGAGTTTTGGTCATTACTTTGAAATTGTGGACATCTCTGAACATTGATTTTTAATTAAATTTAAAAGTCTGGATATGAAGTTTGCTGGAGGATAAATTTGTGACACAGAAAAATGTAACCACCGGCTTTGTGGCGTACGAGACTCAGAAACACTACTGTTTTTTTTCTTCTGCGTTTCATGTATACTCTTAGATGTAATGGTATAGTGATTATATTGGAGGTGCATACATGCGATTCTCAACTGGGACATATTTTATAGAGCTGCTCAGCACAAAAAATTGCTTTATATGAAAAGTCTCCCTTGGTAAAAACAGGATTATCAACCAAATTTGTAAGCGATGTATAATGCATGTGACTGATTTTCAGCTATTTTTTGCTTAGCGTGTAAATCACATGGAGTTTGGCTGGTAATCTGTTTTTGCCAAGTGACTTTTTTGTGTGCTAAGCCCATTTTTGTGTTTAGTGACTCCATGAAATTGGCCACTGGCTGTAGAGTTGACAGGTTTGGCCAACAAATTGATCTTCAGAACCTTGAAATTATGAATAAACCTGCACGCGTTCAAATGAATGGCATTTGTGAGGGCCATATGTTTGTGAAACGCGTTTGAACCCCAAGGTTGAGACCTACGGAAGCTTCTTGTATAGCCTTTGGGAATGTGTGGACGGAGATGCTCATCACTGTTTGGGCAGTGGAAGACAAGTGCCAGGCTTGTCGGATTGGTGTATCAGCGACTGTAGTTCGTGACATCACAGTATTTGTGTGATTATGTATGGAATAAATGGATGTGATTATCATGGCTAAATATGTAATTGGATTTGTGGCTGAACCAGTGTATTCTGTAAAAATAAGAGAAGAGTGTGTTGAAGTTAATTGGAATTATTCAGACTTTCAAGGGAAGACAAGAGAATGGTGATATTTGAAAATGAACGGACTGTTCAAATTGAAGAATTCAATGTAAAGTTAAATGAAAATCAAGATGTAGCAAACAGCAGAAGCATTGATTTTCACAATGACTCTGAATGCCCATTGTGATCATAGTGTCTAGTGTCCACAAAAGCAAGACAATTGTATACTTTGTATTATTACTTCTAAGTGTTTTTAAAAACCCATTCATAACACTGGGTTAAGATGATGTGATTTCGACAATGGGTGTCCAAAATCACACCCTACTCTATTCAAAATCACATCTGAAGCCTGTGAACTATTGTCCCACCTTAACAAAGAGTACATTGTGATTTCTGGGTTGAACAGCTTAAACCTCATTTTGATTCTGGGCTTTGGATGTAATTTTAGACCCTCGTTGTTAAAATCACATCCACCTAATCCTCCTGTCTATTTTGAATAGAAAATTACACCCAAGGGTTTCATGGTGTGAAATGAGGTCCCAACACTACTTTGTGGTTTAAACTAATGTGTACTTGATGTGGAGAAACTTTGTTGTGTTACATCTGTGGCACACCTTCTCGTCCATTTCAAATTATTCAGTGCCATGAAGCAGGTAGACATGTTTGTAATAACTTTCAGGTTTATTTTTATAGTAACTGAAATTCATTTACGGTGAATTTGATGGATTTGTAAGCCCTCGTTAAGCCATGAAAGATGTCCTGGAAGTGTTTTGTCATCATGCTAAGGAAAACAAATCAAAAACACATCTTTGTTGATAATAGTGATTTTGTGATTTAACATATATTAGCACACTGTAGAATTGTGTTGCCTTTTCTGAGTCAATTTTGTTGCAAGACAATGGCACAACATTGTGACGGTTTTGGCAACTTCATGTATTTCCCCAGGTGTATGCACTGTTTATCTTCTGTAAATTTGTGTTCATGGAATTTTTCAAAATTACAAATGTGAATGATTTTATTTTAAACGGCTGCCGTCGGCTGCCGTCGGCTGCCGTCGGCTGCCGTCGGCTGCCGTCGGCTGCCGTCGGCTGCCGTCGGCTGCCGTCGGCTGCCGTCGGCTGCCGTCGGCTGCCGTCGGCTGCCGTCGGCTGCCGTCGGCTGCCGTCGGCTGCCGTCGGCTGCCGTCGGCTGCCGTCGGCTGCCGTCGGCTGCCGTCGGCTGCCGTCGGCTGCCGTCGGCTGCCGTCGGCTGCCGTCGGCTGCCGTCGGCTGCCGTCGGCAGCCGTCGGCTGCCGTCGGCAGCCGTCGGCAGCCGACTTTTGAGTGTTTTAAGTAATATTCAACGTATGTTTAAATAATGGGGCCAAATATAATACCTAATTGATTTTCAAGCAACTCCTCTCAGTATTTTGTTTAAAAGCCAATTTACACATATTCAACTTTGTCGTGCAACATTAACGCACGTTTTTCTAAATACATGTACTCACAAATCAGTGCACGTCACAATAGAAATGCACTCCTTGATTTGTATTCGAAAATGGTCTTGCAACTATGTCGCGTATGTCTAAATAGCTGACTTTGTTTCTGTCTACTCCAGAACTTGTTCCCCCTAAAAAGATTCTCTAGCCCTTCCTGAAGTGTGCACTTTTGTTGTTTTTAACTCACTTGCATAAACTCCTGCATAGCTAGAACTTAAATGTCGGCTTGTTTCAGAGGAACAGGTTTATGTTATGGTATTTAGTTGAATGTACATGTAGATGAGATTTTAATCTTTAAATCAGTATTCATGGCTGGGAGCCGAGTTAAAGTACAAGTTTTACTGCACAGTATAGGGCATTGTGTGAATGTCCTTTTTTCGAGGTCAAGTCTTCTGTGCTGGGGCTTACTATTGGCCAGTAACGTGTTGTGTCTATTCATGCCTACCAATCACAATTTGACATTCCGGATGTGTGTTTTATGTAGTGGCAGCCGTACTGTCACACTCATTTTGTTAGTGAACCAGACAGATCTCATATAACCAAGGTAGACCAAAAGTTTGTTTATTAAGTTGGACAGTGCTGTGCTTTTAACCCCTTGTGTACGGATGATGCCATATGGCGTAAAAAAAAGTGCCACCAGGCCGGATGACGCCATTTGTGCAGTTTCAATCCATTGTTGGATTATTGTTTGTTACGCTTGACTGCACAAACACATTGTAGCAGTTCGCTTGGCTGCCAGAACCGCCGCGACACCCCGACGTCTCCCGTAAAAAAACGTACTCATGGGGTTAATGTACAAGTACTCTGGAAAACTTGCCAACACTACAATTTTTTCCCCACGGGTGTAAATTGTTGATTGAGTATGAAGCATTGTTGGGAGTATAATTACACTTACACCTGTTTTGTGTCGTTTTTTTGTCAGTCTGATAAGCTGACTTGAGATGCAATGGGATGAAGGAGTGTTGTAGCTACAGCAGTCTTGTCAAATAGTTAAGAGTTCTTTATTTATTCATCATAGTTCCCTGTTCCTTTTTGTGTGAACAGGAGGCAAGAAGCCAACTTTAAAGGATTTGTTAGTCAATAATTGTGTGAAGAATTAAAATCCATGTGCCCATGTAACAGGCTGCCTTTGAACTTTCTATTCCAACAGGAACCTCAAAACTCGACCAGGGCCGATTTCATAGAGCTGCCTAGCACAGAATTTGTTCTAAATATTCCTGCAAAAGCTGAGTACCAGTCTCATGCTTATGCCATGGAGGAAGGAAACCTTCCTCCATGCTTATACACACGCAGTACTGGCTAGTGACCTGTTTTTGCTAACCAAAAGGTCTCTGTGCTAACCAAATTTGTGTGCTTAGCAGCCTAGCCCATGTTTGTACACGGGCCAATTTCATAAAGATGTTAAGCACAGAAATTTGCTTAGCATGCAAATGCTTCCTTGATAAAAACTGGATTACCAACCAGATTTCCATGTGTGGAATATTGCTTTTGACTGGTATTCAGCTGTTGTTTGCTTAGCATAAAAATTACATGGACTTTTGGCTGGTAACCTGTTTTTACTAAGCAAGACATTTTCATGCTAAACAAATTTGTGTGCTTAACAGCTCTATGAAATTCCAGTGCCAAAAATGAGGATGGAAATTTGAAGAAAACAAAACAAGATTCAGTTTTGGTGGGAAGATCCACGGTTCCTCCATTAGAAAAATCTATGAGACAGCCTCATTTAACCCTTTCAGTACCGTATACAGTTGGCCATCAGATCTCCAACATATCCACACAGCATCGGACAAACCGGATATGGGGTCTGACGTTGTGCGACGTTAATGTGATAATGAAACCAAGGTATTGGACTGAAAGAGTATGGACTTTGTTTACTAAGGAATGGTGCATTCCAAATAGCATTTCATCGTTGCTTTGAAGTAGTATGAACAGTTGCGAGTAGAATATTGAACAAATTGTTACTATTGTGTACTGTATCCAAATTTATTGTATTGTTCTATGGTGGTAGATATATATTAAAAACTATTAAGAAATAAATGTAAAATACTGGAATCTCTCTCTGAGCCAATGTGATGGTTAGAGAGACCCTGTTCTTTGTAAGGATTCTTTTTATATATATTTGTGTATATTTTATGTTGAACCTTGTAAATATATTGAAGTTGAGCCTATCGATACATTTTATCAATATGTTTGTATAGAAATGGGGGAAGGTCAGGAAATATGAGAAATAAAAAAAAGTGTACTTGTGTCATTTTTAACAATGTTTTTCTGTGTGTAGTTTGTAGTGTGATTTTTGGTAACTTTTTTTCTGGTAATTTGTTGTCTTTTTTGAGACAAGACTCAAATACATTCAAACACTATCTTTTCTTGATAATTCACAAAAGGCCAGTTTATTTGAATCAAATTTAATCAAAACAGGAATATCAAATTACACAAAATATACTGGAAATACACAGGACGGATGAAATTTAAAGTCCACTTTTATAATTTCTGGAACAATGAAGTTTAATGGACATTGACATGAAATATGTGAAATAATGGACGGATGTTAAGACTAAAAACGTAAATTTTGCTTTTAAAAATTGATATTTAAAGCTATATGACCATGCTTTGATTGGAAATTTCCATTCTGGATTTCCCTTAAATTATGGGAGAACAATGACTATACTCTGCATTCTATTTGGTCATCAGTTTGAGTATGTGCTGCTCGCGAAGAATGCCCTACATTCACACCATCGGAATTAAAAGCATCTGGCTCCACTTCTAAATTTGAAATTTATTACATCTGTTACTATAACCACTGTAACCAGGGACTGATTTTTCGGTGGAGAATGTCTCATTGGAATGCTCATGACTGATCTAATGCTTACAAATTAGCAATTCAATTTGAATATTTATTTTTCTGGGTGCCAGGCACAAAAAGCATGTACACAGGATCTTTAAACAAACATGCAAATAATTTATTATACAAACAATAAAAACCTAAATAGTAACTTCATTTACTGATGGAAGAAAACATTTCTGTCAATTTTGGACGGATCAGAAATAGGCACCGAAAACAAACTTTTTTACATAGATTATTTACAAGTTTTGTACTATTTATTAGTATGCAATCAACTTCAAAGTGAAAATATTCAGTTTGGACAGTTCCTATATCAAAGTAAATAATAAAAAAATCCAACCTGATACATTTACCAAACTTTAGCTTCAGCTTTTACTTCAGATTCCCCTAATTTTAGGTCCTAAGATGTCTCTACATATGGGGGCCCTTGTTTTTCTAATGTACATCAAAGTCCTTTAGAGCCAGAGCCTGATCATTTCAAGTATGCAAGGCTTAAGATTGGACATTCTTCCTTAGTCCAAGATAGGAATAAAAAATAGAGCCCAGGGGTGAGATTTTTCCGGATTTCCGGATTTTTGTTTCCGGAAGATGTTTTGGTCCTGAAATTGCTTTTAATAATTCCAAAATGACCTCTGCAACCTGAAACAGTCTTCTTTTAATTCTGAAGACCATATCTTTTCGTAGAAAATGCAGTTTTCATATGCATTTGTCAGCAATGCCATACAAATCAAATGCCTCCAAATATTTCGTGGATTATTCATTTTCCTCAAATCGCACTCCTGGGAGACGAAGACAAAGATGAAGCCAAAGCCTTGGTTGAGAAATGTCCCATAATACATGTGATGTGATTTTAGAGAAACCAAAACTTGAAGCAACATTGAAGTGTGACTTTTATATACAAAGTATCTCCATTGACCTATTGTGGTAGAATCATGCGAATACAGCTTGTGAAATATTGTCCAATCACATTTGTGACCGGCTCTACACAAAGGGGTTTTCTGTCGCCAAATCTGAAATTTTGTGTAGGTTTGACCCTTGTGGCATTTTGTGTTCTCGAGATATCTTCACATTTCCATACTCATATTTTCCAATTTAACGGAAGTACATAGCCCTTTAACCAGTTCGCGTCGGAGGACGTGTTAACACGATCTGGCTGTTTTTATACACGGACACGGCTGACAGGTTAAAATGTCAAGCTTGCCTCGACACACACAAAGTCCCAGAAGTCTGTGGAGGTGGACCGTGTGTTGAACTTGAACTTGGCCGCTGTGCATGGCCTGTTCTACAATTTACACTCCGGTGGGCGCACCCGGAGTATTGAAATATATGAGGTTTAGGCAAGAAATATTGTACAAATACTGTTGAAATGACTCTTGCAAATCAGTATTTGTGGCGTTCGGCTGTATATCAGAAGTTGGCTGCTATATTTTGCCTTTTTTGAAAATAGAAATTTTCGGCAAAAATAGTCCCGGCGCGAACTGGTTAATGAGATAAAAATGAGATAAAATGAGATAAAAATAATGAGATAAAAATAATTTCTATCAACACTTGTTTTTTCATCTTTACTCATCAATAACAATGTTAACAATGCCCCCCCCCCCCCAAAAAGAAAATCACTGATAAAGATGTGTGTGGTTTCACATATTGCGACATAATACCCTATTTTTGTAGAGCGGGTCACATTTGTTATCGTTGAACGCAGAACGTGCACAATCTAAGACCATCTCAAATTACCGCACAAAATTCCACAGGGTTCTCTGAAGGGCCTGGTTAAGGGATAAATGCAAAATGAAAGATGGGGTACCTTGTGGTTCAGGGCACTTCAACCCTTAAAATCTTCAGGTCAACCTCAAGTTACCGCCTCTTTAATTTTGCATTTTCCCTAAACTCACAAAACAGAGATAAGTCAGTCACACAACCAAATTTATTTTCACTGCGGAGGGAAAAGTTCCCAACCTACCCAGATGATTGGCTAGTTTCCCTGTATGAATACACATGCAGTTTATTTATTGCTTCATCTTTAAGGTTGACAACAGATTATTATAAATACAAAAAATTATTAAAGGTAAAGCATTTCAAGCAAATCCACTGTGATTGGAAAGACTAATCCATCTCAAACAAGCAAACTGGCTGTTGAATTTGCTATCAAACATTTTCATAACAGAATAGCAGGCCAAATAACTGAAAGAAATCTTGACCAGGGTTATCGACCTCTTTTACAGTGGATTTATCCAAAACATGCCACATTACAAACCAGTCCGTGTGCTCTTTATTAAATATGGGCAAATCAAATCCTCCGCATCAGAAGTCCGTCATCTTGAGAGTAGCATCTAATCCACTTGCGGGTTGTTACGGAAGAGATACTCTGCCTATAATATGGAGGAAACAAATCAGGGAATTGTGATATTAACCCCAAAGTCCTAGGCATTCATTTGGGGTCAAGTACAATATACTAAATTAGAACAGAGATGTTTTCTATTTTTTTGCTTTTTTTTTCTCTGTTCTAATTTACATCATCCCACGATGCAAACATTCCATCTTACAATATACTACAAAATACTACACAATTTCTTATATATGCCAGTTAGTAACAGTCTGCATACTACAGTTTACTACAAGTAATATTTTGTAGTAATAGGCGAGGTTAGGGTTAAAACGGCACACAAGGTATAACTGGGCCCAATATCACGGCCACACTAAGCACATGAACAGAGCCTCTGTCTTTCACGCAGACCGTAACGTAAGCAGTCAAGTGCAGCAAAACACTTGCTGAGAAAATAAGCCAGTTCGGTATCTCGATGAAGTAGTCCAGGTCAAAGGTTATTTGACGTAAATTGCTGACGTAATGTGACGTGATGTTACGCAAACGCCCATTCTGATTGAGTTCAACACGTATGCATTGTGCGACCCGTGACGCATGTCATTGTGCACATGCGCAGTTAAAATACCAAACTGGCTTATTGTGCTCAAAATAGTGACACCACAGTCGGCATCTCCATTTATGCTCGGGTGTTGCCATGACTTTGTTGTGAAAAACCACTAAGTTCGGCAAAATATTTCTGCTATACAAAGCGACTCAAAAATGACCAAACCCTACTGTTTTCAAGATTAAGAAATCTTGCACACAAATATTATTCTTAAAATGTATGAATGTAAAAAGCCAATTAACAAGCTTTCTTTTGGTGCAAGAGACATCGGAACAACTCATATTGTTGGCATCTTATTGATGTTTTAACTGAGACCTGTTTTAGGAATTTGTCCATAACACCATGACCTGTATAGCTCATCACTTTCAGTAATCGTTATTCAGTGCCATTAAATTGCGCCCCCGCCCCCCCCCCCCCCCCCTGCACAGTTAATATGAGGCAAATGGGCCTACCACTGCAGCAATTGTTTCCTTTGCTAACCTTTTTGGGGGAGGGAGTTTGGTCTGAAAAAACCCTGTTTAAAACACCCTGCCTCATAGCTAAAAATGACCACGCCAGATTTAGAAAAATGGGACTTCAATGATAACATTTCATCCAGTGTATGAAAAAAATCACTAGACCTGACGCTGAAATCACTGGACTCAGTCCAGCGGTAATTCGAGCGCCCTGGCAAGTCAAGTCTAGTTTCCACCACAACCACAAACTATTAGACAGAACTGGATTGAAATTCCCACTATACATACAGCAAACCTGATGTTCTAGACAGCTCCAAGGCAGTTTACATGTAATGCCATGGTTTACATCTAGCACTATCTGGACACGTGGATGCATCCATGGATGCAAATGGTCTATAAGGTCTAGAGAGAAAAGTGTCGAGTACTGACCAGGTAGTCTATGGCATCGTCCGGCCGGACTTTACAGCACTCGATCAGGCCTTGGGTCAAGGATGGCATAACGTGCTTCATCAGGTAGTTACGCAGCGGGATGGACTGGTTCTCAAGCTGCTCCGTCTCTTGGCGTTTCACCTCATCCAATCTCTCCGACTAGCCAGGAGGAAAAGGAAACCAGAGAGATGAAAGACTGGCTACCACAGCCAAGGGAACCAATTTCTTTTTATTCAGATCAGGGCTCGAAAGTCTTTACTGAACCAGTAACTTAGGAGTTTGTCAAGGAGAATCTAAGAGCAAACTAGTCACGTGGAATCATTCTATAATTTTTTTCAAGGAATCTCACATTTCACACTCTGAATAAAGTCTGCCAATGAAGTAAAAGCCAAGATTGACTTCACTAAAACACACCCAAAAAAATAATAATAAAAAAAATAGTTAATTTTTTTATGGATTATCATTTCTTCAGATCCATTTTACAGCATTTTTCCTATTTTTATCTCTGTGAAACGTTAAACTAGTATATCCTCATCCGTAAACCCCAATCCTTAAAAACCTGCAGTCTTCAAAAAAGAAAAAAACTATCCAAAATGTATAGCACCAGATTGTGTACAATCACGTTGTCAGTATCAAACTCTTATCCTTATGAAGACATTTATGAAATAAAGGTTTTTCTGGTGGTTGGGAGCCAAATACAGAGTCAGTCGGAAAAGAGAAACACAGAATTAGAAATGGGTGCCCTTATGAAATAACCAGCGGCAGGGTCGTGAGGATCCCTCACCCATTCTGTCTCTCGCTGTTCCCTTAGTGCTGCCTCCTCTGTCTCCCGTCTCTCCTGTTCCTCCTTGTCGTCTTGCTCCTTCATAAGTCGTTTCTCCGTCTCGCTGCGTTCCATCTCCTCTACTTCCTCCAGAGTGGGGCCATAGTTGCGCGGCTCCCCCATGATCTTGATGATCTGCTCCACGATGGTCGCATTGTTTGGGTCCACCTCCTTGGTCATATCTTCATTTGGGAAAGAAAAAACCAAACTTAAATATCATCAAGACGGGTGAGATTGGCCAAAAATGAAAAATCCATGAATAATCCACGAGGACCCCAGATCAACATATAGTTTGTATTTGCCTGAAGGCTCCCCCTTAAAATATCTGTTTTTATTGGTCTTTATCCACTTTTACAGGTAAAAACACCTTTAGAACAACACTTTAGGAATTTAAAATTGCAAAAGAGATTCTTTAAAAATTCTGAAATCCCGACAAAAAAATCTTGAAATCGGAAAAATCCTGACAAATCTCACCCCTGCATCAAACAAACCACAAGGGAAACTGGCAGGAGCAGGATTCGAACCTGCCACCTCCGAAATACCGTACCGGCATTCTACCAACAGAGCTATCTTGCCCTATGCTGGTGTCTCTCAAATTGTCACTGCCTTTGTTCGGGTGGGCGCTAGTCAGAAGTCATCAACCCAAAATGCCGTATAGGCAACCTGGGAAGCAACATTGTGGGGCTCACTCAATAAGGATACGACTTTTTAACATACAATGCCATCGAACAAACTCCACTTTGTTTAATTTAAAAAGTCATTCAAAAATTACTAAGTCACTTTTCCTTGTGGTTTGTTTGACAGCATTATACGTTAAAAAGTCATAAAAAAGACTTTATCATAAGAATTACTTTGTGAATGGTTCCCATGCAGCATAACAATCTATGGGACTGGCAGAAGTGGAGGATATAGGACTTTTGAAAGAATTGGTCAGGAATGTCGGATCTGTTCACCCATATAAAAGCTAAAAGAAAAATCTGTGAATTGGCCTGGGAGCAATTTTATAACTCTGCTTACTGTAAGCAAGGAATCGGTCTTTGGGGTTAGCTTATTTCAGCAAGGAATTTTGGGCTGAATGCATGGGTAAATCCCACAACTATGGACTACATACTTAGCACACAATTTCCTTGCTCGCTCAGTAAGCACAGACTTGCAGGCTGTTAGCACAGAATCTGGCATTATTGAATCCATAAAATTTGGCACTGGTTTGGGACTGTCATGCACACAAGAAAAATGCAAATTATTGGAGGGGGAGGGGGAGGGGGCACACACCCAACCCCTCCTCTAGATCTGCCCCTGGGGTGAATGGTGTACCGATGTCTAGTCCAAAAACAGGCTAACCACTCCAAATTCAGAGGACCCTTTTGTGCAAAAGCTGGGCCGGTATCTCACCCGGTTTGAAATGATTCAAATGAACTAGGCATGTTATCCCATCCTAGTATTCTATTTCCTCACCAATGTGCTCAGGGTGGATCTCCAGCTCGTCGAAGTAGTTGAGCACCGTGGAGTCTTCCTCATTCACTGCCCGGAACTCCGTCAGTCTCCGGATCAGTCCTTCCTCGTTGTTATGGGTACCTACCACCGTGCTCTCCGGTAGGTTCATGACACGCTTCTTCAAGAAGTCGTCTGGTGCTTCCAGGGAGGCTACGATCTCCGGCATGGTGGTCTTGTCGAAGACAGGAACCTTGCTGCTCTCATCCTGTTCCTCTTCATCTTCGGCTGCAATGATGAGAGGAATGACGGTATAAGTGAAGTGAAGATTTTATGTGTAGTGATGGTACCCGTGCAAGCTTTAAGGTGATGTTCTAATGGTCATCTTGGTCCTAAGGATTCCTGATGATCACCGGGGTCCTGAGGATTCCCCGATCGTCCAGAGGATTCCCTGAGAGGTCCTGAGGATTCCCTGGGGATTCCCTGGGGATTCCCTGGGGATTCCCTGAGGGATCCTGATGAGGATTCCCTGAGGGTCCTGAGGATTCCCTGAGGGGTCCTGAGTATTACCGAGGGGTCCTGAGGATTGCCCGAGGGATCCTGAGGATTGCCCGAGGAATCCTGAGGATTTCCTAAGGGTCCTGAGGATTCCCTGAGGGATCCTGAGTATTCCCGAGGGGTCATGTGGATTGCCCGAGGGGTCCTGAGGATTCCCTGAGGGTCCTGAGGATTCCCGAGGGTCCTGAGGATTCCTCAAGAGATCCTGAGGATTCCCCGAGGGTCCTCAGGATGAATTAAGAATGCTTGCAGGGCACGCATGGGTGTGACACCACCTCGACAGACCTTTAAAAATGCCGGTCGCCAGATGACAGCATAGGAATTATATCAGTCACGGTGCAAAAAAAAAGCTGCCGCAAGAAATGGCTAGGTATGCTCCCTAAGAAAATCAGCAAAGTCTCAGGATTCATTAATGGCACATCGATCAGGGGTAACACATGAGGGCATTTTACATATGCAGACTGCATTACTACAAATACAATTACTGTACCTATGCCTTACCTGCAAATAGTTCCTTAGCTTGTTCCATTGTTTTGGGAAACCCCTCCAGGATAAATCCTTGGTTCTGACAGGGCATGGAGTGGAGTTTGTCCCGGTAGAACCGAAGAATGTACTGGTCCTCTATGCGACCTGAGATTTGTTCAGCAAAAAACAACACCATAAAGTCTCATCCTGATAAACCTATGTGGGAAATCTACCAAGTAACACAGAACTTACTAGAATAGTTGAAGAGTTGACTACAAACTTAACAACTCGATGTTGAAATGAAGGGTTCAAATTTTACAAGCGGAGAAATTTTTTGGAAATTGACCGAGTTTAATTTGATAAAAGTCAGGAGGGTCTGATCTTGCTATTCTAGCAAAATCTTTCTCAAGACCTAAATAACACACACAAAAACTGTAAAGTGGAAACACACTGGTACAAATAAGAGGACAAAAGGAGTGTCGGGATAGTGGGAGTGGGGAAAGCAATAAAAGGGACAAAGGTTGTGACAGAATGAGTAAACAAGAAACATCCAGGGAAGCTAACAAAGGGAAGATGGACAAGGGGGATTTTGGGGGGGGGGGAAATGTTTGCCAAACTTGGTAATACATGGTGAGCCAAAACAAATGCCGAAGCACTTCTCCCAAGTATTATTAAAAATAATGCATGTTACAAAATGTATGAACATAAAGGCATATTTTATAAGCTTTCTTTTACACTATGAACCCCTTGGATGTGATTTCCTATTCAGAATGGACAGGAGGATTAAGAGAATGTGATTTTAACAATGAGGGTCCAAAATCACATCCAGAGTCCAGAATCACAATGCGGTTTAAGCTGTTAAACCCAGAAGTCACCATGTACTCCTTGTCAGGGTGGGAAATAGTTCACAGGCTTCAAATCTGATTTTAAATAGAGTAGGATGTGATTTTGGACCCTATTATTAAAATCACATCCTCATGTCCATTTTAAATAGGAAACCACATCCAAGGGATTCACAGTGTTAGTACAAAAATCATTCAAAAGAAAAACTCATGCTGCTGGCAAGTTATTGACTTTTCAACTAAGACCCTGTTTTACGAGATCCAGAACTGCAGAAGGAAGATGTACATGTATCTAGCTTTCAGGAAACCCAAGCAACTTGCAATGCATGATCGAGTTCAATACGGTTATACAAGAACGTACCATTATTGGATTCCTTGCTCTCCATGATGGCTTCCAGTAATTCCTGATCCTCCTGCGCCTTACCGTCATCGTCCTCATTCTCGTCAGCATCGGCTCTGGCTGCACTCTTCTCCTGTTTACAGTAATGGCATTTGTTATGTTATGTTATGTTATGTTATGTCATACAACACCTGAAAAAAATCCCAGCCATCCGATTGGTGGATCGTCGATCACGTGCACTGAATTATCACATGGTTCTATCAAACGGTAACGCGTTTGATAGAACTTCCCCGCCGCCACAACACGGCTGTCATTGGATTGGTTCCCGGTCCCACCGTTGTCCTTTGGACTTCTATGTATATTATATACATATGGGGACCGGAAACCAGTCTAGGCTGTCATGGCGGACGGTGTTTCCGAACCGTGGTTTGTTTACCTAACAGACGACAAAATATTGGAACTCGTAGGCGATGCTGACGCTGCTAACACAAAGAAACAAATGAAATATGCAGTCAAACAATTAGAGGAATTTGCAAGACACGCAGGAACAACAATTAAAGCTTTAACTGATTCGGAACTGGACCACTTTTTGTCACGGTTTTATGTGGGACTGAGAAGGTAAACGGCACGTTGTACATCACGAAATCCATGCATGCAATCTGTCGGACTTATTCAGGCGTTGTATAAAACAAATAATGAATGTTTCACATTCGTGCAATGGTAAGAATAATTTCATTCAGTGACAGATGGAATGTCCCATTCCACTCGGCTTCGCCTCGTGGAATGGAACATTCAATCTGTCACCTCATGAAATTATTCTTACCATCGCACTCATAAACATTCATTATTTGTATATTGTGACTTGAATGTCTGACTCGATAGATAGATAGACAGACGGATAGATAGATATTTATTCAACCAATGATTAAAAACAATCACCGGAAATTGAATCATTGGCCTCGCATCGTTTACTCACGATGCTTTGCTAAAACTGTGAATTTATAATGAACACAAGCATTTTTTTAAGGACATAACCCTAAACCTCATCCTAAACTTTACCCGAAGAATACTCCTAACCCTAACCCTGACCTTAACCTTAATCTTGTCCCAACTCTTACCCCCCTTTGTCAACCTAATTCTCCCCCATACCATATTTCTCATTGTCTTTGTGTACTGACTATGCACAATAACTAAAGGAGTCACTATTTTAAAGCTGCTCTTTTAAAGTTTGTATTAGTCTTTTGCAGATAATGAGCCTCGGAATTTAGAAACACACTGTCACAAAACAGAACAAGAAAATGTTTCCATTCTTTTTCTTAAGAATTCAAGGATCCACTGAGCGCAAAATATAGCATTGCAAAGTTTCCTGCTAAGCGATAACAAGCGACATACATTACGTGACATGTTAATAGGTAACAACAGTCTGGAGTGTGTATAGGGGGTTAAGAGGGGGTTCCCCTTGGTCCCATATCTGGCTGGGTACATGGTGCCAGTGTATGGAATAATCTGCCTGAACAATTGCGTTTGTAAATACCGGCAATCATGGACTAGGGACAAAAGGGTTAGGGCATAGACAAAGGGTCCACGATTGACCGAATGTCCACGATTGAAAATCATGTACAAAACATATGGGAGGCCTTCCGAAAAAGTTAAAGTGCAAACAAAAGAGGGGCAATAGGAGGTCCGCGATTGCCGTATTTACACACTTGTATGAGAACCATCAAGCCATCCATCAGTAAAACAATCCATCAGTGATATTTCTGCCATTTGCGCTGATCTATGGTGTTATAAATTTGGTTGCCACAGCAATTTGGAGCCAGATGGGAATTTTCCCTTGTTTTGTTTCCAAATTTGTTTTTCTTCGGGTTTTTCATTGATCCCGTAAATCAGCAATAGGCCTATATACTGGAAAGTTGAAAGCTTAACCTTACAGATGTATTTTTTTATATATTCATGTATTTGTGTACATGTACTGTATATACGTTCGAGGACAAGAGGAGAAAGAAAATACAAAGGAATCTTTCTTGTCCTCGAGAGTCGGCGTTTTGTTAAAATCGGTCCTCGGACGTAAAAATATGTGCTTAGTCTATGGGGGTTGTGTTATATTAAAGGAAAAATAGGAAACACAAAGCATTGTCCTCAGTAGTATAGGAAAACACGACTACATGTACATATTCTTGTAATTGTGTAATAATTTCTGTATGTGTGTAAATATTCTTGTATTTGTAAGTATACCTTAACTCCCTAGGGCGTGTGGAAAATCATATTAAAATCGGAGGATTCAGGACTGTTAGGGTCAATGTTCGTTATCTGTCTCACAGATGCACTTTTTGTTTGTGATTTTACCAAACTTTAATTAAAAATGTGTGCAGGGCCCAATGGAAACCAGTTTTAAACTGTTTGGGTACACCCTGGGTAAAGAAGTATCAGCCTGTATCAGCCTCTATTTCCAATTTCTGCTTACCAGGGCTTCAATAGCTTCGTCGATGACATCCTTGATCTTAATGTGGTGAAGTTTGTAATGTTTACACAGCACTGCTACGACACAGGTCTTCCCAACGGCAGGCGGGCCAAGTACACAACCTCGCATTGGCTGGAAGAGATTTTTTAAAAGCCAAACATTAAACACTGTTAGAAAATATTCATTATATTTATTTTGGTTTTATTTCAGCAGGGTAGCTTCATCGGCTATGTAATTGTTGTTCTTAAAGGTAGTTTACACCAGAGTTGTATTCGAGTCCCTGCAAGTCCTTTCACAAGTCCTTTCGCAAGCCCAGTCAGAAGTCCTTTCATAAAGCCGGTCACAAGTAACTGGATGAACAATGACAAAGGAATGCCTTTGTCAAAGCTCATTTGAATGGCTTGTGATTAGGATTAGGATTAGGACTGGAGGGCTTGTGATGGACTTGCAGGGACTTGTGAAAGAACTTGCAGGGACTCGAATACAACTCAGGTTTACACCATTTGCAAACATCAAAAACCAAAACTACTGAATTATTACAAAATACCGTACTAGACTTTAAATAAATAGCAGTTTCAAGCATCCGGTGAAATCATGGCACCTGGTGTGCTGTCGTTTTCAAGAAAAGTGGAAATTTATATCGTTTTCCAATGATTGCCGGCCGACAATCGTTGGAAATAGTCTAGTTCCCCGACCTTATAATTCCCTGACTCTATAAATTGCTCTGTTTTGTCTAAAGTAGGGGTCAGGGAACCAGACTACTAGAACAGAATTTGTTTTTCTCCGTTTTCCCAGCATCTATGCACACAAAACTTTAAACAGGGCAGTGTTACAGTATTTGCTAACACACTATAAAATACTAACCCCCAAACCCATTTATTTCTGAAAATTACAGCAATGAATACAAATGATGAACTTTTTAAAGGAATATATTCAGATGAAAAATGAAAATTAAAATCACTAAAATTTAAAATAACCAAGCATAATAGTACAGTAGAATTTAAATGAGCGGTTCCAACAAACTAACTCTTTAGGATATTTTGTTTTTACTTTTTCAGCATTTTGTATGCATTACAAAGATCACACTCAGCTCTTCATGTTGATCGATCACCCAGTTCGACATGTTTCATGCAGATATCCGGGGTGTAAAAAAGTTGACGACAATTCCTACTAATTTTCACTGTGTCAATATTTCTTCAAGGGCACTCAAAAGGAGCTCTGGCAAATTCCAAATAAAATGTGCTAGGACACTTATTTATAAGTAGGGATTGTGAGTTTAGCCATTTGTTTGCAATTTCAGATATTGTAGGATTCTGACAAGAACCGGGGGAAAACTCAACCTTTCAGGCAGTATACTCTGCCCGTCACAAATCTTAACCTTAGATCCAATCTGCTTCTTATAAAAGACTTACAAGGAGTCCTCGAGTCGCCTTGAACTCCTGAATGATCTGGGCAATGTTCTCAATGATGCCCCTCTCAGACACCCAGCGGATGTTCATATTCTCCTTGGTGTAGACGCCATCCATGCGCAGGTTGGACAGCAGCATGTCAAAGTCTTGTTGCTGGAATTCAGAAAGCAAAAATGCCAAGGGAATTAAAGACATTGTGTGCTGCATTTCAATGCTCGTGCGTACATGTTCCAAATGAAATGGGAACATTTCAAAATATGATACACTCTCTAAACAAGAGTAAGGGTCTCATTACTATCTTCCTACTGAGGTCCTTCTTTTAACTAAATTCCATCTTCTCACTTTGTACGTGGTACCCGATGCTACATTGGATTCGAACCTGCCAGTTGACCCCACAGTTAGTAAGAAAAAAGTCGTGGGTTTGAGTCACACCTGAGAAAGCCTGTTATTATTTTCACACGGTTCTCGGAAAACACTGAGCATACAGTGCTTCATACGTCGAGAAAGGGCAAACAAATTATCTTCTAATAACCAAATTAAAACTCACTCTTTATATTCCACATCTAGAAAATCTAAGATTTTTTTTTTGGGGGGGGGGGGGGCTACTTGATATCAAGTTATATATATATTTGGTTCTAAGCATGGGTAGGAATCACGTTTGAAACTCACTGAAAGCCCCTTGCTGAGTAGTGCGTCCTCCTTGGTAATGTGTTTCACTTTGCCGTTACCAAGGTTACTGCTTATGCACTGGAAAAGAATAACAACATGGTTAATAACAAGTGTTTCAAATCAAAGAAACAATAATTTTCCACACAAAAAAAATACTATTATGCATTTTGAACAGGCTTTTTCCTTTTAATTTAAAGTTTGTTTACAACTGCATATATCAAATCACTTGCATTTCTTTTCAAACACGACACAGTTCAAGATATCAGAACAATATTCGCCAAAATAAATCAATTTTGCATCTGATATAATTTGCCAAAATTTGATGAAAATATTTCTGTCATATCACTATGAACATCTAACAAAAGAAAACCCACGCAGTCCTTTGTTTGTAACAAAGGACTGCGTGGGTTTTCTTTTGTTAGATGTTCATAGTGTATGCAGCTCAACAGAATTGTATTGAATCAATCTGAACATTGAGATAAGTTAAAATATATACACAGGTATTGCATTTAACGACTATCACAAATCTTTAAGGTGAACTGACACAAAGACCAAACGACTGAAATCAAAATACTGACACGTGATGTAATTCAAACAGTTTACTTGAAAAACTTTCTTCTTAGACAACATGTGACCTGGGGCCAATTTCATTGAGCTGTTAAGCACAAACATTTGCTTAGCATGAAAATGTCTTGCTTAGTAAAAATAGGTTACCAGCCAAAAGTCCATGTAATTTTCATGCTAAGCAAACAACAGCTGAATACCAGTCAAAAGCAATATTCCACACATGGAAATCTGGTTAGTAATCCAGTTTTTATCAAGGAAGCATTTGCATGCTAAGCAAATTGTTTTGCTTAACAGCTTTATGAAATTGGCCCCTGATCTCCAATTCTTTTCAAGATGGCGTGAACAAAATACTCTATTTAAAATACAAATGTTACCTTGACGATGTCTTCCAGGGAATTCTGGGAATCGTCCACAGCAAGCAAGTACCTGGTCTTTGGCCTGGCATCAGCTATGTTTTGGATGACGCTGTCAACAGAGGAAAGCATACGCGAAATAGACATTCATTGATTCTTCTGATGAAAAACTTTAGACTTTTCTGATTTTTACAAACTTTGATTTTTAGCTACCAACAACATCTTATACACTGAATGGGAAATTAATTTTTGGGGCAACAGCTCACCAATGGTGGAAGTTACCCTGCCTGGGTCTATATGTCTGAAAAATGGGATAATTTCTTTCGTACCTATTGAAGATTTATCCTCTATTTAGATCTGGACTCAAGAAAACCTGTAAGGGTGGTAGGGCTAGCAACCTAAAATGTGGCCAACCCCACCACCTCTGTTGTAGCCCTTTACCTAGAGTGGCTTTTAGCCTTATATTGGTCGGGTGACTTCCATAAAAAAAAAACGAATTGTATTATCAAATAAGCTGCCAGGGAAACTGACTAGGTAATTCTGAATGAATTATCAAAGTGAACAAAGAAAACGGCTGGAGCGAGATTTGAATCTGCGACCTCTGGAATACTGTACCAGTGCTCTACCAACTGAGCTATCTTGCCATAGGCCATATGTTGGCCGTCTCTCAAACTGTTAGTGTCTTTGTTTTTGTTTTTGTTTGTTTTTGTTTTTTTTGTTTTATTTATTTTTTTGGTTTTTTTTTTTGGTTTTTTTTTTGGGGGGGGGGGACGCTAGTCAGAAGTCAATTTTTAGAGTGAACAAATAAAATGGATAAAAATAAATAAAGCATTTGTAAATACTATTCAACCACATGGTCTAAACATCCAGGAAGGGAATGATTAACTTTTAATTTTTCCCCCATTGTCATTTGTTTACAGATTATCCTCCTGGCAAACCCTCTTGGGGTCTCTTGGCCAAATGGGGTTGTCTTACCATTTCCTGTTTATCTTTGCCACTAACCACATTCCTTTGTCCAATTCCCCAGCTTCAACCTTCATCCTAATCCCTCCCCGCATTCATCCTTACCCAAACCTCTCTCTTTGATGTTTACCCACTGCCATGCTCCCTTGCATCCCTCTTTTGTGTTTCTCCACCCACCCCCTCATGCATGTGTGTTCCCTACATGTTTGTTTCTTGTACTCTGTCATTTGCCTTTGAGAAAGAACTTGCTTAAGTTCGAAACGTCAGGCCAGCTAATTTTTTGATTTGTAAATACAGCTAGAAAGGTCCAACTTACCCAGCAAGATCTTTGACATGTATGGTTGGGAGAATGTTCATACCGTTACCGAAGCACTGAAGAGCCTCAATTTCACCATGCCAAGCAGCCTGTAACCAACCATTACAAACCCAGTCACACTTTCATTTCAATTTTAGTTGGCCCTCTGTGTGTTCCCATTTGAATGATATTTCGTATACCGACTTATTCAAATGTTTGACACATTTTGAATTGTTGAATTCTCCAGACTGATGAACACTGTTGTCATATCTCATGATTCTGGGCTAGCTTTTGCAGGGTTATGTAAGAGACACCAAGCACCAACACAGTTAACCCTTTCTGGCCGGCTGTTATTAATGTGGTGCTGGAAGCGCATTTTTTTTCCCGTAGGCGGGTGAAGCAATAATCACGAATAATTCAATAGTTTTGATGAGAAAGTTATGTTTATTCATTATCAAAAAATTAGCTGGCCTGACGTTTCGAACTTAAGCAAGTTCTTTCTCAAAGGCAAATGACAGAGTACAAGAAACAAACATGTAGGGAACACACATGCAAGAGGGGGTGGGTGGAGAAACACAAAAGAGGGATGCAAGGGAGCATGGCAGTAGGTAAACATCAAAGAGAGAGGTTTGGGTCTCTACGAGACCGGATTGTTCGAGCCGAGGTCCCCACCTTGGCTGCATCCCCTCCCATACAGCATGGTACTTTTAAGTGCGATTCCAGGTGTGTTGTTTGCCAGACTCACATGCAGGAGTCTGACTCCTTTTCTGGCCATTCATCTGGAACTACTCACAGAACCAATGGCAACATTACTTGCAACACCTCTAATGTCATATATCTCATTTCTTGCAGGGTTTGTGGTATCCAGTATGTCGGGGAGACCAAGAACACGCTCAAGAAGCGTTTCTATGGCCATCGATCGACTGTAAACACCAAGAAAATTGACACCCCTGTTGGTCATCACTTCAACTTGCCTAACCATTCCATTTCTGATATGATTCTACAGGGCATAGAATCACTTTTCCACCGCAAGGACTCAGTTCGCCTCAGCCGAGAGAAAGTTTGGATGAAACGTCTTCGGACTATTCAACCACATGGTCTAAACATCCAGGAAGGGAATGATTAACTTTTAATTTTTCCCCCATTGTCATTTGTTTACAGATTATCCTCCTGGCAAACCCTCTTGGGGTCTCTTGGCCAAATGGGGTTGTCTTACCATTTCCTGTTTATCTTTGCCACTAACCACATTCCTTTGTCCAATTCCCCAGCTTCAACCTTCATCCTAATCCCTCCCCGCATTCATCCTTACCCAAACCTCTCTCTTTGATGTTTACCCACTGCCATGCTCCCTTGCATCCCTCTTTTGTGTTTCTCCACCCACCCCCTCTTGCATGTGTGTTCCCTACATGTTTGTTTCTTGTACTCTGTCATTTGCCTTTGAGAAAGAACTTGCTTAAGTTCGAAACGTCAGGCCAGCTAATTTTTTGATTTGTATATTTCAGGTCCATTCAGTCAGTCAGCAGTTTGCAGCAGTTTTATTCATTTTCATGTTTATTCATTATAATAGAACAGAATGTAACAACGTTGTTATTATTTACTCAACTAGTTACATTCAATCATTTTAAAGAACGGCTGTTGTCGAGCTGCTACAGACTAGTCTAGTGGATAGTGGGATGGGCTATGGATCAAAAGGTCCCTAGTTCGAATCCACCTGTACCCATTTTTCTTTACTGTGATATCTCTGGGATATTTCATATTTAAGGGGGAAAAGAGACCGAGAACCTAAGTGCTAGAGCTGTGCAGTGATCAAAGCAACCACTGAGTTATTCATGAAAATTGCTTCACCCGCCTACGGAAAAAAAGTGTGGGTGCTGGTATGCCAATACGGGCTTGTGTAACCAAGCAACAACACAAACAATTGATTGAGCACGCAAAGGAATGTGTGTATAGACGACCCGGCCGCCGTCCGCATCCAAGAGGTTAACAATTGCCAAGAACTGTACAAAGGGATTGGATTATTCCCGAGCTGGAGATTGCCCATGGCTTAAAATTCATATTGGATTGGTGGTCAAAGTCCAGTTATTTAAGCCAATGGTCAAGCAGACTCCAAGACCAACCTAGACTAGTGGGCTCTTAAATTTTTCACTTTGAATACATAAAGACTGTCTTGTTTATTTTCTTTAACTTGACAAAATTTCAACTATTCAACAAGTTGGGACTGCACATGTGTAATACATGTTTAATTGCTCACCCACAAAGAATGTCCATACTGGAAGCTGATTGACACTTGCATAAATTTCTTCGGTCTATAGTGCATCACTTATACTACTAGCCCAATGGTTTCGTAGATACTTGTTTAAAATTCAAATTGAGTGAATGCTTAACCTAAGCTCACCTTGAACAAGTAATGGAAGATGTTCTCTCCTCCACCGTAGGTCAGTCCAGAGGCAATGACATAGGTCACAAACTTTGCCTTGTTCTGAAAAGGAAACAAACGTAAAAATTATGTAAACGGTATATACCAACTGGGCAATAAATCATTGTGCACATTATGAGCGTGCACAATATCACTGCTAAAACAAACTGGTTTTCCACTATTTTCTTGGACGATGGATTGAGCTCAAACTTTCACAGGTTTGCTATTTCATTACGTTGAATCCCATTACGAACACTGCCTGTAACTGTTTGGTCAACTCTGTTAAATCATACCTTTAACAGTTCTTCTCAGAACCAAACACACACCAATTAGAGAGATAAATTTCCAGACGGTTTTATAGCAAACCCTCAGCTTGTTGTAGTTTCAGTGCATCATCGCACTGCATGCACAACCATGTAAAATGTCACCTCTGGGGTACCAGTTATTTGGCCCAGTGTGGGGCCCTCAAGAGACTGTACTCGGGTTGGATACACTGATGGTTGAATTTTGTACTCACTGTTTTGCCCAGCTTGATGACCAGCTTCTCGGCACTGATGTGGGCCTTAAAGTTGGAGTGCGGCTTCCGTCGTCTGTAATCTTCCTCGGTGAATGGAATCTCAGGGTCATCCTGATGTCGAACAAAAGATGCGATCAAGCGAATGCCAGTAATCATAGAAAATATTCGCCCGATAAGCCACTGTTTGACATGATTTAGGGAACAATTTGATTGTGTTATCTCCCCTCAAGGAATAGCCAAATACTCACTGGATCGACTGGCTTGCTCTTGGCCCAAGTCATGACGCTGCAGACCAGGATAAACATCTTTGGTGATTCAAATCGCTCCAACTCGGCATGCAAGGCTGTCAATTCAATGAGATGCAGTTACTTTTAAATATTTTTTTTTACTCGGGCAAGACTCGAACCGACCGTCATAAACAGGAGTATGTCTGTGAATTTGTTCCATCAGGTTCTCAAAAAGGACTTAGCATGGTGCTAAACGCCATAACGAAAAGAGCAAAAATCATTTGAATTCACACCACCACCTACGAAAATTCGATCTCACTTTGATTGCACAGCACCAATATAAAATAGCTAATATACTGGATTTGAATCCGACAACCAACCCTGGCAAGCTCGGCGGTCGGGTAGCAAAGACATCTGCACTAGTAAACAGGAAGGAACAGGTTCGAGTCCCACCTGAGTAAGCATGTGATTTCCCCAACCCCCCCAAAAAAGGAAAAAAAAAATCCCATTTAGAGTAAAGTTATTTTGTAAATGTTGACATTTCAGCAATGGAAGAGAAGGAGATAGAGGAGGGGAGGGGCGGGATACAGGGGGGAGGGGTTTACTATTTACCCGAAACGGCCCAAGAAGCCTCATCAATCTGACCGGGGTCCTCATTGATGTCGTAGACCACCACATCGCACTCAGCAAGATGCTCCAGCATCTGTTTCTTCTCAGGAAACTGAGGATAACGGGTCGAAAGGGGAGAAAACTCTTCAAACATGGACAAACTTTAAACATTTTTGTTGCACTGTACACATTATTTTATTGTACTTTATTGTATATTATGTTGTACTGTATTTACTCCAAGTGATTTTCATTTCATGAATTTTGATTTTGTTTATTGCCTTAAAGGAGAATTCCAGGCTCTATAATATTTTATCTAGTCTAAAAGAACATGCACTCACATACAGACTGCACCAAGAGTTGGATTTTCTTTGTTATGGAGAACGACACACGCGCCCTTTATTTACGATTTCTTGCCATTCAGCAGTACAAAGGGCGCGTCCATACTGTTTGAAATTCCCGCGACATCCGGGAGATTATGACGTAGTGTCCGCACCTCAATGGAAACCCATGGTTGGCTACGTGCTGTATGCACTGGTATCACACCTAGACGCAGCTTACTGCATATGAATACGTATGTTTTATAAGGCGCCCGACTATTGCGTGTATGCGTAAGGCTGATGTTTACTTCGACTTGACGTGCTGCAATTTATCGTGGTTTTTCGTATTTTTTTTAGAAGAGCACAAAGTCTGTTCTGGTCGGAAAGAAAATATGTTAGGCACTGCATCATCTCGAAGATTCTTAGCCTACCCCAGGAGAACTGCCTGCCGATTTTCCTCAAAGCAATCTGGTTCGAAGTCTTCGCGTTTATATATTGTTCAGCCATGTCTTACAAATATCCGGTCGTTTGGGGGATTGGGAATTTGGAAGAAGCTGAGACCTTTTAGAGAATTCGGTTTATTTGAGCAGCCAAAAGCAGCCAAAAGCTTGCCAAATCGTCATGATGTTGCTGTACTACAGCACGACCGAGTTTTGCTTGAGCAGTCGGGCAAAAATTCGCCAGGAATATGGAAAACAGACGTGCGTCAAGGAACAACACTGCCACGTTCTCGTGTGTGTTACATGTATGGACAATGGTTCACTGCACTCGCACAGCTCAGGCCGCGGGGCCGGCCGGGTACCCGGCCGGGCGGCTTGGTAGTGCAGCCACTACGTCACAGTATCCCGGATGTACCGATATTCCAGAGCAAAAGGGCGGCTCGCATGACGGCAGGCGCGTTATGAAAAAACCTCCGGTTTATACGATTACCAAAACCAATCAAAATGAAATAAAAAGTAAGTCACAATTGCAATTAACGTTCTTTAACATTATGTTATTATAAACTCAGGGTGGACTTTCCCTTTATAAAACAGTATCTAATATTAAAATAGCAGATGATGCTAGATTTCACGTTTGTTAAGAAAAAGCAAAAAATGACTTTTCACTGGGTTATCAAAACCATCTTTCACAGGAAGCAGTGATATCTGCTCAAGCCTAGAATGGACCACTGTGTACACAAGAGCAAACTATATATTGCATTCGGGCACAACAAAAATCAAGCCTGTTCTACTTTATCTCTCTCAAAAAGAGCAAAATAAACAACAACAAAAACCAAATTATATAAATAAGAGGAAAAAAATAGAACTCCTTGCAGTTAGGCCATACAAGTAGCCTGAAAGTACAGTGCCTGCACAAGCACATATCTTGGCTGGTTTCCTTTAAAATCCTATTTATGCGGAGGTGTGATCTTATTACCTGTATATTTTCATGGCAAGATTGGGTCTTGTATTATAAAAAAAATATAAAAATTAACCTCTTGAATACGGACGATGGCCATAGACATTATTTGAAAAAGACCACCTGGCCAGTTGTCATTTAGACGTACATTGTACATTCCTGCGTGTACTAATTCCATTCATGTTTCAGTTATATTGTTCTTAAATGGGAGTGTATTGAAAAGATGGAGCTTTTTCAAACAAAACTTTCATTCACACAAAAGGGGGGGGGGGGGCTAAAGTGCCATGAATAGGACAACTCTATTCAGTGTGATGCCTGTTTATATTTATCCTTGGCTGCACAGTCCCGTTCCTGGCATACCAGCGGCGATTGTGTAGTGTAGGGCCCCTCTTTAGTTTTGATGAATAGATTCAAGGGTATTTTTTCTCATTCCAAAATGACTTTTTCAACCTAAAAGCAAACTTCTCTTAATTCTATTGACATCGTTTTTTTGTAATTTTGAACAGTCTATTTCGGTAGAAAATGTAATTTTCTTGCGCGCTTTATGGCAGTTGCTATGCGAATGAATGCGGTTTTGCGTGTTTACTGTGCGTCGCGGTGATTGCCGTCTTTATTTTCGCGTTGCGTTTTGTCGTCCTCATCGCCGCTTTACCCCGAAATTTCCCTTAAAACTAAAACCCTGCCCTTTATCTACAGCATACCTGTTGGTTTGTAATGTCGCTAACTAGTTTGGCAATTCCAATAACCTAAAAGTGGATTTTTGTTCCCTTATAGGGAACAGGACCCTACACAGGGAACAGGACCCTACACTACACAATTGCCATACCAGCACCCCATCAATAACAGCCGGCCACACAAGGTATACAACAAATTGGAGTGGTTGTACTAATAGAACTCACACTGATAATTTCTTGAACCCATGCCGGCTTGGGTTTGTTGGGGTTCTTCAGGGAGCCAATGATGTGATAGGTGCCCTCCTTGGATGGGCCGACGACGTCGCTCTTCACCGAGGCGTTTTCCTCTTCTTCCTCCTCGACCTCTTCAAGGGATGCACCCACGATGCAGTTTGACAGGTACTGAGAGAGAAGAAAATCCGAATGTACAATATGAGAGGTCCGAGTAACTTGGACCTATCGCCTTTATAAACACTGGGACATGATCTGCCAGAGTTCCAATAACGCGTGAGCAGTCGGCGATCTGAACGCTTATGCCGCACTCAGAACATTTTTGTTTTCTCTGCTATTTGGGAAGTTAAACATTTAGTAGGCCTATGACGTGCTCATATTGCATTTCAGACACGTGATAGCCGGTAGCCCCATCACAGGCGATTGTGCAGTAGCCTACAGATACAGATACATAATTAGGCAGATTCATGAACATTTTAAGTTTTCAATTGCTGTTCCTGACCCATTTTGGTGGGGTATTTAAAGCATGGAGGTAGGAAAAAAGTACAATATTTCCGGCTTACCATCTCACGTAGCTGGTAGTCCGAGTAACTTGGACCCTTTATCGCCTTTTTTAACATTTGGACACGATCTGGCGATAGTAGGGTCCAAGTACGTGTACGACGATTTTCTATTCATTAACTAAATACGTCTAAAATCCCAACAAAAACATCAGAATTCAACCCTATACTAAATACGCCACTTCGGAACAAGTGGAGACTTTCCATGATCAGATGAAGGTACCAAGGTTTACTTACCATCCAAATAAAAAGTGAAATTTACCATTTAATTCCCAGAGACACCAGCAGAACATGTCTTTTCGCTGTCTTGGAGTTCAAATCGTGACCCCTCAACCTTGCATGACGTCACCCTGATGCGCAGCACCCGCATGCACCACGCGACAACCTGTTTATGCCGGCGACTGTTTCGTGAGTGGTACAACGGTCGCGTCGGTCCGATTGGAGGCTGCACGCGCGTGGGACTTGTTCTGTTTTGTATTGTTCTGTTGCGTTTTATTATTTGGGGCGGGTGTAATTTTGTTAAGGAAGATCAAACTGGTATATCTGGTGTATTTATGAAATTAAAGCACATCTAATTTTCCTGTTTTTTTTTTGGGGGGGGGGTGTTTAACATTTCTATTTATTGATTGATTTTTTTTGGGGGGGGGGTGGTGAAATAATGAAACCATGAAGGAATTACAACCTGAGGGAACGCAAATAAGTCAACGAACAATTCGGACTGAAAGGAAAATATGCATTAGGGCGGCCTATACATGAATTACATTTAAATCAAGCTCTTTGAACGTCATTAAGAAAGGATCCCACAAAACAATAACCAAAACAAAAGAAATCAAAACACAAAACCGAGTTCATGGAGGAAGTTCCCAGCCCCCCCCCCCCCCATGACGCGTGTGCAACCTCGAATCAATATATCTACACACGAACACGTAACGCGACCGTTGTACCACTCACGAAACAGTCGCCGGCATAATAAGGTTGTCGCGCGGTGCATGCGGGCGCTTCGCATTATTTAGCGTGACGTCATGCAAGGTCGAGGGGTCACTATTTGAACTCCAAGACAGCGAAAAGACATGTTCTGTGGGTGTCTCTGGGAATTAAACGGTAAATTTCACTTTTTATTTGGATGGTAAGTAAACCTTGTACCTTCATCCATTCCTTGCTCTATGCTTCATCTGATCATGGAGGCCTTCCTCCATGATCTGATCATGGAACTCCACTTGTTCAGATGGTGGCGTATCTAGTATTTTGGTGGCCGTTGTTATGTAAGGGTGAATTCTGATGTTTTTTGTTGGGATTTTAGACGTATTTAATTAATGAATAGAAAATCGTCGTACGCGTACTTGGACCCTATTATCGCCAGATCATGTCCAAAAGGCGATGTTAAAAAAGGCGATAATTAAAGGGTCCAAGTTACTCGGACTACAGTTAGAGCGTGATGGGGCTTCCCAAAAAAGTACCGACACCCGCTCATCAGGTTGTAACAAAATACGGGTATACTTACTTTCCCAATATTCTTGCCATGGTAACAATCAACGTGGTTGACAAAAATGCGCTTGCTCCCTGGTTTTCCTGTTGTTTCTGACTCCTCTTCAGCCATTTTTCTTCCCCAATTAAGTAAACTACAACAAAATCACGCGTTACTACGTTACCGATCTGCAGGTTGTACTTGTCGCTAAGAAAGTCATGTGACATAAAATGACTTTTCGAGTAATGCCACAAGAGGGCGCTATGTCATTTAAGAGCAAGTTCGGGCGCGATTCGCGCGAAGTTTAGAAGGTGAATAATTCACCTTCTAAATTATTATTTAAATTTATCTTTCGCGTACTTATAGAACAATACAAGGGCCCGATAAAGCATTTCTTATACTCATTAATCCCGGAGAGGGTTACATCAAAAAACTTTAAACCCAATTATTAATTATTAATTAAGGGGGAGCAAGGAAACATCTGATAAACAATTTACGTTCTCCCACACGGCCCAGCGAACTGCATGCAATAAACTCCGGAGGGCTTTTTCATAATTGACCTATCGCGGTCGAATCGCATCAACGCAGCTTGTCCAATCACATCAATTATATTTCCACGTGGAACGCGCAAAATCTGAGACAAACAAAAATTACAACACAAAATTCCCATAGGGTTGTCTAAGGGGAGTGGTATAGGTCAATTGCCCGCCTCACGTCACTGATATTATATGATTATGATGTTTTCGGAGCCGGGGTGGGGCTAGACTGAGTATCAGACGTTGCATGCATTGCATTGCATTATACGAGCGGCTATTCCATAGACTAGGGTGGGGCCCGCCGGCGGCTAATCTTTGAAGATGGATTTAAAATCGTGTCCCTGTAGTCAGCAGCGCAGCCAGTTTTTTCTTTATAATACTATTATTTTCTGCGGTTGCGAAATGTTCAGGGGGGGGGGGCGACTGGGGAGGGGGGCGACGATATATTAATGGGAGAGGGGCGCCTCCCCCCCCCCCCCCCACCCCCCCCCCCCCCCCCCCCCCCGTTAGGTACGCCACTGCCTATAGCCTTGCTTTGTCCGGTGGGTAAATCTATCGCAACAGTTTACTAAGTAGTCCAAAACAATATGCACGCCCCTACCCCCATACGCGTCTAATTTTTAGTCCTGCCAAAGACCTTGAACAAATGGTGAAGATTTAGTAAACAGTAACATTGTGTGAGGTGTTTTTTTCTCAGTAGTGTGTGTTATTTTTGAGGAGCGGGCCCGTCGCTAAAGGGGGGCCCAGAGGGGCCAGGCCCCCCTGGCAACCAAGTTGGACGCCCCATTGGCAAAAACCAAAAGCATAGTTGTGTTTTTTCCTTGTGATGTGCCCCCCCCCCCTAGCTAACACTCCCCCCCCCCCCCTCCCCCCCCTCCCCCCTCCCCCCCCCCCACCCGGCCCCTAATGCCCGGAGCCGTGCAGGCAACGGGCCTGGTGAAGAGGGTTGCTGAGTTATTGGAGCCTTGACCCCCACCAATTACCCAGTGGCGTAAATCCTTGTGGGAAAAGTGAGGAGGGGTTAAGACCCCCAAAAAATCACCCCAAAAAATCGAAACTGCTTGAAGGGGCTGTACGGGTATGCGGTATGTAGCTAGCTATACGCAGAACTTAGTGCTTTCGGTTGGTGTTTTTTTTCTTTTTTGGTAAAAAGCCTTTTTGCAAGGTGTTGGAATTTCATGTGGGGGGGGGGGGGGGGGGGGGGTGATCCTACATGTATATCGATCCCTGATCAAAAAGTGGGTGAGGAGGATGTACAGGCCTACCCTGTCCCTTTTTATAGCACAATAATGATCGTTCCGCAAATTGACGAGTTCCCATTCCTCGCCATTGTAAGTTACAACACAAAATGCCCCGCCGGCCGGGTGCCGCACCACTGCGACATTTGTCATATTGACCAACAACGTACATGTACATGTACATGTAGCTGTATTTGTGTACTGCATGTCACTCACAGAATGATGCTTCAGTACCTTGTTACAACAGATACGCGCACACGTCATCTGGGCTGATGTTGGCAACTGAAATGTCAATGTTTTTGGCGGGTGGGGTGGAGTGGACGGAGCTTCTTTTTAAGACAGCTTCTTTTTTTACAGCCATAATCTTTTCAGTGGGGGTGTTTTTTAATGGGGGAAAGTAAATTTTGCCATCCTTATATTACAGGAAGAAATTGAAAACTTTCGTAAAAACGTGTCCCGAATGTTTTGAGGCCCGCGAAAAAAGAAAATGCGGGCTTAGTGTGGGAGTGGGGGTGGGGTGGGATAGATTCCAGTTTTTAACGGGCGGGGCATTTAATAACCTTTCCATATGCGTCGATACCGAATGCACATCAACAACAGACGAAGGGCGTCACGCGTCATCCAGTTAAAAAAGGGGGCCCGGGCAGGGTTCCCACGGGGGAAGCCGCCCCTTTACCTGGTACCCCACTCCCAGCTAGCTATGCCACTCTGCGATTAGCTTTATTTTATCGATGATCTTTCAAATTATGGTCATACAAAATTCCCTGCTTCTTAACGCAACCCCCCCCCCCCCCCCCCGCCGAAACTGTAAAATATGTTGGGGGAGCGCTGATTCGATAACTAAACAGGTGCACCGTCGATTTGAACTTTTTTTGGGGGGGGGGGGGCGGGGATGGGGGTATTCGACTCCCATCCCATGAATATCCGACTCCTTTGGGCCACTCCATCGATATCATCGATCACATTTACGTTATAGTGACTAAAAATTTCACGCTATACGCTGGGATGAAACATGGAGGAAGGTTCTTTCCTCCATGGATGAAACAACTAGTCCTCTCCCTAGGCCAACTAGCTCTGTGCTTCATGCTTGTGACATGGCAAGAAAGTGCAAAGCAGCATTAAATTACATGATGCCATTGTTTCGGAAACGTGGTATGAAACACAAATACTAGAAAGAGAAACTATTTTTTATCGTGATTAACCCGCAAAAATTACATGTAACTTGCGGTTGAACCGCACATTCATAGGTCAGGTGATGCCACGTCGTTTGATGACGTCACCTCTATCCAATGACTACACCCCCTGCGCAAAGCAATTCATTTCTTCATATACTGGCAGCCATATTGGAACTTCCTGCACCTGACTATACGAAAAATTTCGGCCCAAAAATTTCGAAGCGGTCCTGCCTGAATTTTTCCGTCCATTGGTGAACGGAAAAGAGACTCATTAGATCTGGGATTACACTTGCCATGTCCACAATGAATCCTGAATAGTAAGTATGGAGAGATTGGGTCGGAAAGATGGGACATTCTGGAGGGTATTTCCGCATTCGCGTTACTTGCAATTGCCAATGCGAATACATGTTCGGTGGGGTACGTCATCAATCATGTTCACTGTGCCGGGCTATCCCACATCATGGAGGTATTTAATACCTCCATGCCCACATGCATGACATACAAAATCCGGGCATTATATTGGGGGAAATGTGTGTTTTGCGGGAGTATTTTGCCATATATAAATAAAATCATTATTTACTTACGTTAATTCAATAATTGACTGACAGTTTATATTTTGTCTGTTTGAACCATGTGAACACTGACATGTTTTATAAAATCCTAGGCCTAGGCCTATGCTTCATTTAATCATTAGGCCTACTACATGTAAATTAAATTTTCTTTCGAAGAATGAAATAGCGTTATCAAACACAATTAATAATAAGTGAACAATGAAAACTGGCAGGAGCGGGATTTGAACCTGCCACCTCCGGAATACTGTACTGGTGCTTTAGTCCAATTTAAACTTGAACCCCTCCTAAGACCTAACTGTGTTACATGGCCTTCTTTATTTAACAATAGGGCATGATCTGGCGATAGTGTCTATAAGGCAAATGGCTGCCTTCATCCTTCATTTAATTGAAAAAAAGTCTGAAGATCCAACAAAAAGATCAGATTTCACTCTTAAAATGGCCACAAAAATACTAGATATGCCACCCGAGATGCAAATAGAGTTTGAGGATTAAGATACCGCACCTACATTTTGTATAGTTGCATGTATTTGTGTTTAAGTCGTAACCCGACTCGACCTCACTGTACAAAATGTAGGTGCGGCATAGGCGTTTGGATCGCCACCATGACGTAATGTCGAATGTATGATCATGTGATCACAATACACAAAATGTGGTGACAGACAGGAGCCCCTCGGAACTGAATGGGAAATTTCACTTTTCATCCAGGCATAAGTAAACCTTGGTACCTCTATTTTGAAACCCTAACCCTGCCAGACGCAGCACAGTGCATCTGTGGTGACAGCTTGACCTTGCTGCACTCTGCACACAAGTCAATGTGACAAAGTATGCAATCTGATGCGTCTGGCAGGGTTTCTAGCCAAAATACCCTGGAGGGTTAGGGTTAATCCTTGAACTCTACTTGGTTATATTTCAGGTGGGGTATCTAGTATTTTTGTTAGGTTTCAGACTTTCCAATTAAATAAAACAGTGGTAGTCATTTGCTTTGGACCCTACTATCCCCATATCATGTCCCAATATTAACCCTGACCTTCCAGGGCATGTTTGCTCGAACCCTGCCAGATGCATCAGATTGTATACTTTGTCACATTGACTTGTGTGGAGAGTCCAGCAAAGTGGAGCTGTCAGCACAGATGTACTGTGTTGGGTCTGGCAGGGTTATAGGTTTAAAAAAGTGATAAGTTACTTGGACTGTGCTCTACCAATTAAGCTACATGTGCTGTGCCCTACCTGGTGGTCTCCCATTACCAGTACATGTATCGAAAAGATTTTACTTTAATAATAATACCCCCCCACCAAAATCGGTTAGAAACAGCAAATCTTGGAAAATAACCATCCATTTGTGTTCATAATTGTATAAACACTTGGCACATCCTTTAATTTTGAGAATTTAGTTGAGACATTTTAGTGTAATATAGAGGAAGAAAGTTTGTGTTTTCTGTGTTAGAAGTTCTTGGCAGTTGGCACTATGTATAGTCACTCCAAAGTGTGCACATGTTGATTTCTTCCTCATATTTTCCTTGAAATAACAGGTTGTGCCACATGTTTAGACAGTTGTTATCAAGGAGGGTTGGTTATTTTTCAAGATTTTGCTGTTCTTGACCGATTTTGGTGGGGGGTATTTAAGTAAAATCTTTCCCATGTATCTTTGTGCTAGTCAGACCTGTGATTCTGCATAGCCAGACTTAACATCGGTCTTAGAGTGGCGGCCGGAATGCCGTTTCACAAAGTTTTGTACATGTTCTAAATATCCGAACAATTATTTTTTATTAAACAAATTAAAAGATTAACCTTCGACCTCCAACCTAACTGGTGCCCAATACAACGGTGCAGAAACAGTCAGCCCAATTCAAATTTAAGACGGATTTTCGGGTAACAAAATAAAAACGTGTCATAAAAAGTCAGAATTCCATTCCCTCAAATTTTGTACCATAAGACAATGTTAGAAGTGCCCCGCCGCGTGGTCCACCCATCTAGCGGGTGCCGCGCGAAGTGCGGCATCCCGCTAGTAGCTAATAAAAAGCTGGCGGTCATTTTGAACAGAAAATTTTGAATTTAAATGCTTGGTGGCCATCTTGGAAAAAAATAATAAATAAACAGGTCTGCATCCTCCAGGGGTCGATTTAGAGAAAAAAAATCGCATGCACTGGTGCATGTAGACCGAAAAAGTTACATGCACAAAATAAATTTTACATGCACAAAAAAGTGTGCACACAAGTCATAACCCAAAAGAACAATAGGTAGACATATTTGTTGTTTTAAAATATGTGTATTCCTACAAATTTTCAAATGTAGCTATTACATGTATAGTGCTGTTAAGGGTATTGTTTTGCTTTGTAAATAAAATGTGTTTTTGTACAATTGGTATTCGCTGTTGGTTCATTTCATCAGTGGTAATTAGCAATATCTGACACGATCGCGAGAAGATGAAGGCGAAGCCGAAGTTACGTTACTACTGTAGTATCATGTTCCACGGTGTCAGAAGGCTGTTCGATATTTTGATACCGAAATATCGGCCCAAAAATATCTCGATATTATCGTGATGACGTCACTTTTTCCTTACCGGAAGAACGGAGGAATAATTTTTCTTTTTAAATACCTGATGGAAATCACCACGTGTACAGCATTATGAGATCGGGCCCACCGGGATCGGACCCGCCGGGACTGAGCTCGGTTCCGCTAAAATTTAATATCACTGAGGGCCGGCCACCGAGAGATCGCGAATCGGGCCGGGGCCCAGGGGCCGGGGCCGCGCCGGCAATCGGGGCAGGAAGGATCGGGGGCCGGGTTGATGACAAGGCTTCACTTGTTGAGTAGTTGGAGTACGACATTTACCTTCAGTTGGCTTCCTTGCGGCACTAGAAAGACGAGCGTTTGTTTCTATTTCGACTGTTGATTAGTAACAGCTGAAAATGTATACCATGGACGCCCAAATCACACGTGAGCTGTCAAAAACATTGTCTTGCATGTCTTGTGCACAATGCATGTGCCGCACGCGTTTGTCGTTTCTCAAGACGACTTTCGCTTCGTGTTAGATGCGTGTACATGCATTGTACACTGGGAATAAGACGGTGGCATTCAGTGCGGTTGCTTGCACTTGACCAAGACTAGCAACAAAGCAACGCGCACGTGCAGATGCGCTTTTGGGGTTGGCTTTATTGATCAATTGCTCTAACCCCAGGTCGTGGGGGCCGGGTTAACGAGGTCAAGTCAATGTTAGCTGCGTGTACGTACATTGTACATTGGGAATAATACGGTAGCAGATCGGTTGCGGTTGTTTTGCACTTGACCAAGACTACAACGATGGTAATATGCAGGCACGCACACATCATGTCGATCATTGCGTGCAATAAATCGGGTGCGCGTTGTGATACGTTATTCAACATGGGGAAATATACCAGCGGGTACAGGCCTAAAAAAGTACATGCACAGCGTGCACGTTGTACCAGAGGTTTACGTGCACAGAGGAAAAAGTACATGCACCAGTGCATGCGTGCACCCGTCTAAATCGAACACTGGCATCCTCCAAAAAAACCCGGACGATCAACTAGTATTTTAAATTTTTTTACCTGGCCTAAGGTAAACTGACCAGGTAATTCTAATCAATTTTCAAAGTGAACAGAGAAGTGCAGTACAGCTAGGGCTGACGATATTGACTTTTTTCGTAGTCGATTTTTTCCCCTCGCGATATCGCCGATATGGCGATAAAATCGTCAACAAATTTCAGCATGATTGAAAAGTTCGTTCATAACTACATAATTGCCGGACGTGTTTGTCGCCAGTCATTGTTTGAGGCCGTTCTTAGGCCAGCCATCAATATTGAGAAACAGCGTAGTCTCTCAGGGCGAATGAATACTGACATTGTAATGAGTATACTGATTTTTTTAAGCATACATGTACATGTAGCTTGTCGGAACAGGTGAGCCAATAATATTCCAAGCAAAGGATACAATAATCCATCCTTCCGTTTAATTCAGCCACAGGAGGGTAAACATTATTCTCCTTGCTCGACGTTAAATACGGCGCTATGTGTCCCCTTTGTATTATATTTGTTCTGCTTGCTCTAATTGTTCTGGTGATTTTCACGGCAAGGTTGCGTTCAGCCCGCCCACTCGACTATCGACGGGTACCAGCGAATTGTGTAGATACCAACAGTCAATCCGCGTGAACCAGCTGATTTATTTAGAGCTTATCAGCAGGAGGTATAAACGCGTGCGCGCGAGCAGCCCCAAGTGCAGAGAAGCATTTCTCAGTGAATGGTTGAAATGGATATACGCCCATAATTTGCATAGATTTAAATATGGCTCAGTCTACACAAAACCACATTTTGAGAAGTTTTCAGAGTTAACTTTATGAAAATTACACTGAGGGTAACACAAAGGGTAACATCAGTGGTTCAAGTTTTAAAAACAACTTCTTTGCAATACAATCGGCATAATTTGGTCTAATTGCGGTGAAAATGATCATTTTTTAGCTGCCTACCATGAATAGAAATTGCACCATTTTTGTAGACTATCGGATCGCTTGCACAATGTCATTTGTTGATTTTCTTAAAACGTCTCCCGCATAGTACGAATCACCGAGCCACCGAGTGGTCGATTATCTTATTTACACTATAGATTAAAAAGTTCGGAAGGATGCTGTCACTTCGACTTGAACCTCGCTTACAAGGAAATTAATTTTAGCGAATTTGCTGGTAAAAAGAAAGTATCACCGATTTTTTAAGGGGAAAACAGGGGTAAAAAAAAAATCGCCGATTTTAAAAACGATATCGGCCATATCTCGATTTTTTTATTTAAAAAAACATGTAACCGATTTTTAGGCGGCGAATATCGCATCATTGCGATTTTATCGTCGTATCGCCCAGTACTAAGTACAGCTGTCACTTCAGTGTTTTAACCCTAACCTACCTAAATCCATCAAAATCCAAACCCTGTTTTGGGGGGGTTCCGGCGGATTCAGAATACCTCCATATTGAAAACTGGGGGATTTTGATGGATTGAGGATTGTATTAAGCCTAGCGGTACTGCAGGATTTTGATGGATTCAGTATACCTCCATATTGAGCAGTCACCAAAACCAACTTTTTGTGCATGACAAAATAGGTGGATTTTGGCAGATTCGGGATACTTTCTAGTAAAGTTACCCAAGGGGTTAGGGTTAAAGTACAGTTTGTTCAGAATAGCTAAATGTAATTTAATTGAAAGTCTCAGGCCTAGCCTCTTTGCAAGTAACGTTAACTTGCGGGTCCCCGCTCCCAAATAAGTGAGGGCTCTGTGGACAGCGTTTGAAGCAACAAGCATGTATACTCCACTCGTTTGCACTGCATTTCCTGGTCTAAATAATTTCACACTTCATATTCAGTAGTCACCAAAACAAACTTTTTGTGCATGACAAAATAGGTGGATTTTGACGGATTCAGGATACTTTCTTGTAAAGTTACCCAAGGGGTTAGGGCTAAAAAAGTTTATCTTAAAGTGCAAGATCAATTGGCTGAAATTGCACGTCAACCGAGTTCAATGAGTTAAGCTTTGCTTCATTGAAATAATAACAGTGGAGAAACAGCTTGATGAGGATTAGAATTTATTTTGTATTAAAAAATTATTTATCAAGAGTGAAAAGTGCCAATTCTTTTTTTTAAATGAATAATTAGCTTAAAAATCTCAGAAAGAAAATACCCCCCCATGGCAATAATCAGCTTGAATTTGGAACTTATGGTTTTTCAAATATAACTTCCAAACAAAAGTAAACATTGCAAATGTACGTAAATTAACAAAATACAGGTATTAGAACACAAACATGTTCCATGCACGTACATGTGTTTATTCCATGTAAATAATAAATATATTATACTGGTAGTTCACTCACACATAATCCATGTGAAACTGGGACTCATCAATCAAATGTACATGTAGATTAAATGTAACTTGCGACAAAATGTTTGCCAGTTAGTTTAGATACTTTGTGAAGTGTATGGGGAAGTTAAACAGAGAATAGACCAATCCATTAAACCTGCTGTGTCTGCTCCGACAAACAATTTTGATTGAATGGATTTTTCTTCTAACAAAGGTTGGTAGAAAACTGCTTTTGAAAGAAAGTCGTACTACACTCTGCACTCTATTTAGTCTTCCATAAATGCCATAAGCCGTGTCCGTATTGGACTTTTTTTGGGTAAAAAGTACGGAGACTGTTATCAACTTGCCCAAATTAAGTCCAGTGCGGACAGCTGGTAAGCTTTCCAAATTGTCAAGTGTCGATCGTCGGTTATCTGTTTATCCCTCCACAGCGGTAACTTTTACAGGGCCAACCGTGCAGCGGAAGAGATAATGTGGCAGTTTTACGTCGCTAAAAAGTCCAGTGCGGACAGCCACTGTAATGTAAAACCTGCATTTTGATTACGTGCTTTCCGTGCTTGACCACTGCAAAGTTGACGTGGCCAATGTTAACAATAACGCATGGTAACTTTTGACAATAGTTAGTCCAATGCGAACACAGCTTAATATATATTGCTTTTAAGATGTGCTATGCGCAAAGATTGATACACATTACTATTATAGAAATTAGGAATGTCCCTTTTCTTAGTCTCCTAGATGTAATTCAGAATTTTTACTTTAAATCTATTACTAATCCTTTGGTCGATTTTTGTTGTGGAATGTCTCATTGGAAAATGCTAACATATTGGCAAATCACAGCCATTACTACACCCTTCAAAGTCTGACAGTGGTCCGACAAATGTCTGATCTGAGAGCGCGCGGGTGTGATTGGCCAATCAACAAGGGTTGGGGCTTGAAGAATCAGTCTATTCTACGTCGTTTTTTTTTTTTTTTACATTTAATACTAATTGAATGTCGCCTTTTTGTTTTTCTCCTTTTTAGTGATTTCCTATTTAAGCTCCTTCTGATCGGAGACTCTGGTGTTGGAAAGTCCTGCTTGCTTTTACGATTTGCAGTAAGTAGAATCTGTGTAGACTACAAAAATTGCTGAATAATATAACAACTATGCTTCTTTATAATTATTGTGATTGTCGGTTGTACCTTATTGTGATTAGGCATGTCCATTTAACATGTTATCTGGTCTGTCAAGGCCAGGGCTGTAGTCGAGTCCATCACAAGTTCCTGCAAGTCCATCACAAACCCTCCAGTCCTAATTCCAATCACAAGCTATTTAAATGAGCTTTGACAAAGGCATTCAGACTTTTTTAATCTCTGAGAAAGACATTATTTTAATAGAAAGATATGTATTTTTCAGACATTTCATCAATTTTCAGACTATTTTTCTTCATTGACAATCTCATCCCTGATCCAGTTACTTGTGACTGGCTTTATGAAAGCACTTGTGACTGGACTTGCAAAAGGACCTGCATGGACTCTATTACAGCCCTGGTCAAGGCCGCTGATAACATTTGGATTTGGGGTGGGGGAAGAATATTAACACCCATACAAAAAATCTGTTACCATCATGGTTTTAGCCATGAAAAGAATACTTCTGACACCCAATTTGGAATTTACAGCAAATGTGGACACACATGTTCTAAATCTTGGCTAAAACCTGGTATTTGGTACTCCCTCATGCCACCTTCACAATTGTAAAATGTACTTTTTTTTTTAGGGCAACAAGGTCTAAACAACACAAAAAATAGAAAACACCACAAATCACTTCGGCAAGATTCCTAAACATGCCAAACTGGACTTCTGATCATAATAATTTTTTTAGGATTCAGTTATTCCTTCTGTTTACATGTAGGTCTTTAAAATTAAATTGAAACTGAAATTGAACGAACGAATGAATGAAATTGGAGGAACGGCTTGCTTTGTAAGTGCCATACATGTACTTGCTACATGTACATGTACATGACTGTATGCATGATGTTGCCAATCGTGCCAATGGTTTTGATTTCCTGTCTATTGCCATTGCACAGTGCATTGAACGTTACTAACTATTCATTTCCTTCTCGTTCTCTCCACAACCACAGGATGATACCTACACAGAAAGTTACATCAGCACAATCGGTGTAGACTTTGTAAGTTTCTTTGCTTATCATGTGCACAGTATACAAATATAGCATGGTTTGATGATAGATATTCAATATTAGCTCACTGAGGTATTGGTTGACAAACTAGTTCCTGAGGTGAAATCCATCCGAAATACACCATGGTGTATTGTTTACTGTCTTTTTTGTTGTCCAAAAATTTGAAATGATGCCCGCAGCATGCCGCTTGCATGCATACACTCGACCATGTGCAAGTTCATTGTCCCCGGCCTTAAAACACATGGATCCTCCCATGTGCTAGTCTACTACGCGTGTGCATTTACCCAGTACGCGACATGCCAATGTACGCATGGGTAGTTAGCAAAAAATATCCGCTGGCACGTGATGGTGAATTGACCAGTTGAAATTCAGCTCTATAGCTCATGAATATGTATGAGGATTAGTAATACCTGCTAATTGATCTATCGCCATATGTAAGTTTCTAGACAACTTTGCACATGTTGCAGCACACGTAATATATAGCGTAACACACACGCACTCGTAAAGCGTTTGCTGCCCGTATCTCTGACCGGAGTTGTCATGGATTTGTCCGAGACAACTTTTCTGATTGGGTTCACCTGCATGAACATACAGACCACACCATTGCCTGTAATTGAATCACTTTTGCATTTCAACGAAGGCGCACATGTGGCAGTTTTTAGTTTCATCAAAGATTAGATTGTCATGTGATATTCAACAGATGCTATGATTGGCTAATGCTTATGAACGGCGTTGGGTTAATTATGCATCAACGCCAAGCATATCTTGATGTATGCAATTAAAAATATGAACCAGAAAAAATCTCATAGCTGTATCATATTTGTTTGAACCAATTTGAAAGCAGAGTTGAAATGGGGGTTGGGAAGATGTACTTGGTCTAAAAAGAGACATTGATCTTAACCTCAGCTACCACTACATGTACCTCCTTATTGTTTCAAAATAAACATGCTGGTGAATCAGGGTTGCTTTATATATTCCTTTTTAAGGCTATTCGATATCCATTTATTTTGAATCCGAAATATCAGCAAACAAAATATTTGATATTAACAAAATATTTGATATTAACTTGATGTCACTTTTTCCTTTATCCCTCCTGTGCACCTGGCCAAAATCGACCCAGTTGTTGTACAGATCAAAACCTATCAAATGACAGATTGAAACACACACAAACTGTGAGAGTTGGTGTTTAGAGTTTTTGATAGGCTGTGATAGTTCTAAGTATAGAAGGGTTAAGGAAGAATGGAGGAATACAAAAAATCAGACGGAAGTCACCACGGTATAGTGAGACAGTGACAGTGGGATCGGGCCCACCAGGATTGAGCTCAGGCACGCCCGGAGATTGAGCTTGGGTCCGCTCATGTTTTAATATCGAGGCTACCGAGATCACGAATCAAGGCCGCCAAGACCGAGGCCTGGTTGACAAGTCTTCACTGTCGTTGAGTAGTTGGAGTACTACGACAATACCTTCAGTTGGCTTCTTTACGACACTCCAGAAAGACGTGCATTTGTTTCTATTTCGGCATTGCTGATTAGTAACAGCTGATAATTATTACCATGGACGATCACATGTGAGCTGTCAAAAAATGATCGTATTGTATGTCTTGTGTACACAAGACGGCCATTGTACATGTACAATGCATGCCACGCACGTGTGCTATAGGGCCGGCCATAACCCCGGGTTTTAGTCTTTTCTCAAGATGAAGTTCGCTATGTATTAGCGGCGTGTACGTGCATTGTACAATGGGAATAAGACGGTGGCATTAAATGCAGCTGCTTGTGCTTGACCAAGACTACATGTACACCAACAATGCAACGTGCACGTGCACTATAAGGGGTTGGCCATATTGCAAAAATTGCCATGACCCCAGGGTTTAGTCGTTACACGTTAGTCGTTACACGTTAACTGCGCGTACGTACATTGTACAATGGGAATAAGACTAGCATTCAGTGCGGTTGTTTGCACTTGACCAAGACTACACCATGTACCAACGATGCGATGCATGCACATGCACAAAAAACCCTAACCCTCCAGGGCATGTTTGCTAGAACCCTGCCAGATGCATCAGATTGCATGCTTTGTCACATTGACTTGTGTTGTCATATTGACCAACAACGTACATGTACATGTACATGTAGCTGTATTTGTGTACTGCATGTCACTCACAGAATGATGCTTCAGTACCTTGTTACAACAGATACGCGCACACGTCATCTGGGCTGATGTTGGCAACTGAAATGTCAATGTTTTTGGCGGGTGGGGTGGAGTGGACGGAGCTTCTTTTTAAGACAGCTTCTTTTTTTACAGCCATAATCTTTTCAGTGGGGGTGTTTTTTAATGGGGGAAAGTAAATTTTGCCATCCTTATATTACAGGAAGAAATTGAAAACTTTCGTAAAAACGTGTCCCGAATGTTTTGAGGCCCGCGAAAAAAGAAAATGCGGGCTTAGTGTGGGAGTGGGGGTGGGGTGGGATAGATTCCAGTTTTTAACGGGCGGGGCATTTAATAACCTTTCCATATGCGTCGATACCGAATGCACATCAACAACAGACGAAGGGCGTCACGCGTCATCCAGTTAAAAAAGGGGGCCCGGGCAGGGTTCCCACGGGGGAAGCCGCCCCTTTACCTGGTACCCCACTCCCAGCTAGCTATGCCACTCTGCGATTAGCTTTATTTTATCGATGATCTTTCAAATTATGGTCATACAAAATTGCATGCTTTGTCACATTGACTTGTGTGGAGAGTGCAGCAAAGTGGAGCTGTCAGCACAGATGCACTGTGCTGCGTCTGGCAGGGTTAGGGATAATGAATGGCACGGAGATACGACGGTGACGAGTCATGTCGGGGTTTAGAAAACGGTCAAAGAAACAACACATCTTTAGTCATTTGTTAGTACCATACGTTATGTACTATTTTGTCGAGAAATTTATTCTAAATAACTGGAATTTCGGGCAAAGTAAACTGGACTAAATCACACTTAATACATACTTCAAAAAATCTTAAACATGTGATATTCTTCGGTAGATCAAATTCCCTGATATTCCGTTTTTTTTTAAAGGGGCCAATTCGATTTTCGATATGGAAAATTATTTAAATATTGAGAAATATTGTCATATCGAACAGCCTCATTCCCTTTCAATTAAAATAACAATAAACAGCAACGATCTGAAACAACCTTGAGATACCTCCTAAACCTGCTGGATGTTTGCATGTTATTTGCAAACCATAATGTTCATGTCAAGGCTGCTTAGTGTGTTACATTTAGGCAGCCGTTGTGAAATCTGCAGGTACATTGTACATGATTTTGCATTTGAAAATAGTAACAAATCTTGGAGAGTCTTAGTTTTAAGAGATTTGTTGTAATTTTATGTGCAGTGGTTTTAACATGTTGAATGTTGCAGATCAAGTGTAGCAGAAAAAATGGCTATATTGATGTCATTTAAGAATAATATTTTTGTACTCGTGGAATAAATGCAGTGGTACTAGTCTTTCTATTGATGTGTTGAAAAGCTCATTGTTGCAACCGAATAATCCTTACAAACATCTGTCATATCATGCTACTTCAACATTATAAATTTTACAGTACGTCGGTATAGTGGTGCAGCATAGAGCAATGCGTACAGATGAACAGTAAGTTCATCATGAATTCTTCATTTGTTAGTCTGTGTTGGCAAATCGGTGCTGAATGCAAGTTTTCGCCTTCAGTTTTAACCTTCCAACTCCTGTCAATCATTGGGAACTGAGATTGCGTTTACAGGCATTGTCAATGGGGATGATCTAAATTGCGAAAGAAATTGCTGGAGCCAAAATGACCACGCACATGTACATGTAGGTATGCCAGCATATTCTAAATGGTCCAGCAAAATGTAAAGTCATCATGTCGAGTGACAAGTGTCAATATTATGTGCCTGCATAAAGCTCCTGTTTCGTCGTCTTACAATTTTTTTTTCTTCCACTTGCAGAAAATCAGAACCATTGAATTAGATGGAAAAACAATCAAACTTCAAATAGTAAGTATAGATTTGAAAGGGGCTGAATGCTTTGGCCCCCATACATGTACTTTCTAAGCCCCCTTTCCTAGAAGATCCTGGATCTTTGAATGTCTTTTAGTAGCAAAGATTTAGAATTAAAATTCAAGTACATTTTGTACCTGCATCTTGCGATATCCTTCATGTTTTTATTTTTTTGGAAGCTACTGCCTGGATTTTTCAAAATCCCGTGGTGGGTGTGTTGGTACACAATCTGAAAATTTTGATAATTTCTTTGTTACCTATTGAATATTTATCAATGGTGGTGGGGCTTGCAGCCTCAAATGTGACCAACCCCACCACCTCTGCTGTAGTTCTTTACCTAGAGTGGCTTTTAGCCTTGTATTGGAAAACCCCCATTAAAAAATGTAAGCAAGGAGCATATCAATTCCTTCAGAATTGTTTTTGTGCTTATCTGCCCAGTAGTCACAATCCACCGATTTCGTCCTGCATCTGATGGGTCCATATTAAATTAGAAGTTACAATTTAGAATTTAAAATTAGAATCGTGTACATTGTGGGCTGTTCGTGCAAATTTTGAAGTTAGAATGATTTGTTTACCCCTTAAAACCCTCCTATACAAACATACATATGTTGTTGTATGGGTCAAAATCAGTTAAGGTGATTGTTTTTGACCCTCCTGCCATAGTACAAAACCACATGTAATCTGATCATGTCTGTGTAAAAGTATAGCAGGGGAGGTGGAAGGAAATTGTGACTGATTTTGCCCTTTTAAATAGTAGGAGGGTTAATAAAGTGCCCATTCTAGACTCTCATTGCTAGACCAGACAGTGTGATGAATAGTTAGTGCACAGCAAGGTAGCTGAGCTTGCATTATATTGGCGTCCTGTAAATAGCCCATTGTATTTACTCAGCTGGGGGTTGCCTGCCCAAAGCCATCAATCACAATAACTATTTGTTTTTCTTCATTGGGGGAAATGTATTAGCAAGTCCATGTGTGGAGTTTTTATCGGAGGCCATATTGATCTGCAGTTTTCGTGTTTTAATTTTGTGATTGTGACATTGGCATTTTTCATGTCATGACCTAAGGTTAAACCCTAACCATCCCAAATCCACCAAAATCAGGCACCACGTTTTGTAGTATTTTGCTGGAATCGGGACTTTACACAGGCATGCAACTTTTTCTCGGATCAGCTGATTTCCTCGTTTTTCACTTCACACTTATGCCATTGAAAATTGAAAAACACTGTACAAAGTCTGGTAAAGATTGGAATTTCCTCGTTTTTTTGTTAATTCCAAGTTGCATGCCTGTTTACAGCCCCATTACAGCAGGACTGTGCATCACCATTACTTTGCATGGGGCTATGAAGTACAAAGAATGGGCTACAAGTTTGCTGCACAGTGTTGGATTTTGGTGGATTTAGTTTCCAAGGAAAAATAGCTTCCTTCCAATCATGGCCAAACTAAATATGTCTTGAATATTTTGATGGGAATGAGCAAGGAGTTAGCACTTAAGTAATTTACAGGGTTGATATTTCTCTGGATTTTTTGTGAGACGTCTTCAAGATTTCCGGAAGTTTTTTGGGTCCTTAAATTGTTTTTATCATTCCAAAATGACCTCGGAAACACGAAACTGTCTTTTATTTTTAATGCCATTTTTAAAAATCGTATCCTGTCATGCCTGTGGTAGAAAATGCAGTTTTCTTGTGCATTTTTCAGCAACGCCATACAAATTAAATGCCTCTGAATCTTTCATGGACTTTTCATTTTTCTCAAATCTCACCCCTGAATTTAATGTTGCTCCATGGGAAACTTGCTTTGAATAAGGTGTTTATAAAATATGATCGAATTAATAATAATCGCAAGAAGCTTGATGTTTACGGATTAAGTAGAGATTGTCAAGACTGCCGTTCGGACACTAAGGTTCTGGATACAAAAGCTGGTCATTAACCAAATTCTTAACAATTTTTGTTCCAACAGTGGGACACAGCCGGCCAAGAGAGGTTCCGGACCATCACGTCCAGCTACTACAGAGGTGCACATGGAATCATAGTGGTATATGATGTTACAGATCAGGTAAGGATAAGCAGGCGTTTCATCTCTGCAGGAGCTATACTGTATATGTTCAGAATTGAAGGCGGTTCAAAATATTCAGCAGGTAGCTTATAAGCTGCTTCATCCTTCAATGCACTTCAGCTGGTGTGCAGTGGCATACCAACTGACCGGAAATGTCAGATATGGAATTTCTGTGTATATTATATGGAAGTATGTGTATATTATATGGATGTTTGACCTGCATTCCAATGAAACCTGAGAAAAACTTTGCAGGTAAACTTGGTAGGACCACCCCTTTAACCTCTTGAATATGGATGAGGGCTCATAGCAACGGTTTGAAAAAGACCACCTGGCCGGTTGTTATCTATACACACATTCCTGTGCGTACTCAATCCATTCATGATTCATATTTCAACTATATTCTTGAATTCACGCAGGCCTCGATCTTAAGCTTTTTTTTTTAACTAGTCCAACGGGCAAGTTAACTGGTTTTTTTACTAGCCCGCAGGAATTTTTACTAGCCCACATTTAATGGACATTGTAAATATCCCATTAACGATGGTCAGTTTCATTTCGCGGCAAAACATCGTATTTCCATCGTAGCTAAGCCCGCCAAAGTCCTGCTCCCAGTCTTGTCTGTAGACACGTTGTCTTTTATTTTTGCTCTAGTTTGCTCCCTTTTTTTGGACGGATTGGATACATTTAGATATCGCCACATGACGGAAAATGTAAAGACCCAAGTGAATAAAACTTCTCACCAACCACGTACACCGGCCGGTACAGACCACACGCACAAATCTTCGCACACGCGCCCCGTACCTTTCATGCCTTCTTTCATTCACTGCATGCATGGCTCATGGTCGCTGAGGTCAAGTGCCGATGCGCATGCTCAGTATGCACGTGGAATTCCCCGGTTGGGCCCATAATCAAAGCTGGCTTCAGTACGTACCAAAGAGTGTATAGCGCCGTGTACGGCGTACGGTTCGCTGCGTCTTATAGACATTCATGACATTATTCCGCCAATATTAGTTGGCGTTTTCCTTCAAATTGACATGGGCCAAAAATGTGACGGTCCTTAATAATTTTTTTCAAACACTGATGATGTACAAAATAAAAATGTTTCCGTGTCAGTCGTATCGATGCCGAGCATTGAGAAAAGATCCATGGTCTTTTTTGTGTGCACTTTCACTTGCACTTTTCTTCCCACACCCAACCAGTCCCATGCGTACAGCATTTGGCAAAAAAAAGTGCACAACACACTCTGGACTTGATATGAGACTACCAACCTTGTACAAGTCATGTGCGCTTGTGGCATCACGTGCGCAATGAATGGCATACACGTGTACGCACGTACACATGTTGCCATCGGGACACAAGCTAGCTGCTGTGAGACAGCGAGCGGCATGCAAAGCGCATAGCGCATAGCGCTAGCGCGGCGGCTCGCTCGGCATAGTATTGACTGCGTGCGGGACGTCGTAGCGCTGTACTCGGTCATTAAATGAAACAAGAAGATTCACTCAAACTTACCAAGAACGTTTGTTTGATTCATATCAAGCAACAGTGACAATTTTAAGCAGGTAGGTATGCTTTTTTAACTAGCCCGCCGGGCAAGTTAAAGAGTGCTTTTCACTAGCCCGGAGCAGTTTTTACTAGACATTGTACGCCGGGCTAGTGCTAAGGTCGAGCCCTGATTCACCGGAGTGACATGAATAGATGGAGTTTTTAATGCTTTTTCAAACAAAGCTTTCATTCACACAAAAGGGGGCTCATGGTTCCATGAATAGGACCACTCTTCTTAGTGCGGTGCTTATTGTTCACATTCACGCTTGGCTGCACAGCTCGTTCTTGGCTGATCAGCCCCGACAATAACAGCCAGACATGAGGGGTTAAACCTCTCAACCACCGAGCTTACCAGGGTCGGCCCGTTGATTCCAAACCAAGAGGATACTGCACTAGAAAGCAGGAGTTCATACGTAAAATTCTGTTTTAGTGCGTCGGTGAGTCGTCACCCCCCCCAGGAGGGTTAATGGAAAGAGTTCCATATCCGGCCATCACTTGGACCTCGTGTACAAAGTCTCTGGGCCATGACAGAAAAAGTCAAATATTTTCAAAGAAAAAGTTGAATTTTTTTCCCTCCTAAATTCGTGTTTCTTCATCAGATTTACACTTTTTGGTAGTTTTTAAGTCGTATTAATGGAAAATAAGTGATGGCCGGATATGAAACTCTTTCCGGGTTAATTGCATTCAAAATTTCAGCTAGCATTTCAAGGTTTGAACAGCGATTGCAATTTGTATCTGGTACACATTCACCTGGTGTAGAAATTTAATATTTTAACGCAGCCTCCAAATCATTGGCCTCGATTTCACTGCGCCTATCCTTTTCTTGCAACCACCCACAGGAATCATTCAATAATGTGAAGCAGTGGCTACAAGAGATCGACCGCTATGCGTCAGAGAATGTCAACAAGCTACTGGTGGGCAACAAATGCGACCTGACGACCAAGAAGGTCGTGGACTACACAACGGCAAAGGTACGGAAATGGGAAAATGTGAACACGTGTAATCCCAATTGCAGAGAAGCATTTCCCCCCTGCATCCTCTAATTTGTTCTTTTGAAAACCTTGAAATTAAAAATGAAAAAAAAAGTGAATTAAATGTTTTATAATGTCTAAATCTGTTTGAAATTTATGTATAGTGTGTACGGATTGAAAATCCGGACTCTTAACCCCTTGCGTACAGATGACGCCATATGGCGCAAAAAAAAACAGTGCCACCAGGCCGGATGACGCCATTAGCCGCTGTTTGTGCAGTTTCAATCCATTGTTGGATTATTGTTTGTTATGCTTGACTGCACAAACACATTGTAGCGGTTCGCTTGGCTGCCAGAACCGCCGCAACACCCCGACGTCTCCCGTAAAATACCATGCTCAAGGGGTTAAGAATACAGTAGAACGCCACTATTACGAACATCACGGGGTCCACAAATAATGTTTACCATAGTTCTCGTTTGTTTTAGTGAAAAATGGTATGTATTGAATACATCAGTTCCGTGCAGGCAAATAATATAGTGGTGTTCATTTTGGTGACGTTGTACTGGAACACAGTAGTGAAGCAGAGTTACTGCACCTTTTGTTTCCCTAATTGACTGTGATCCTGAGATAACTTGGCTTCCTGATGTAAAAGGAATCGGGGTCCAATTTCATGCAGCTGGTTACCGGCCAAAGATGCATTTAATGTAAACTGTTTGTGACTGGTTCACAGTTGGTTTCTCTTTGCAGAATAAGGTGCTAAGCATAGGCCGTGTCCGAAACGGGCTTCCAGAGCTACGGCTACGGCTATTGTCAGCATTTCTTCACGTAGTTGTAATGGGTGCACACCTAGACAATAGCCCTAGACAAGAGTTTCGGATGCGGCCATAAATGCCCGAGACAGTTTCACTATTTCTATTGGTCGATCGCCTGTCACATGGTTGTGTTTAAACCTTTGTTAAAACACCCATGGGAGCTGTTTAAACACTGTCAAAATCAGTTCTCAGCCTATTGAGAAAGTGTTAGGTGCGCACAAAATGTAATGAATTTCATATGTTAGACAATGCTACTAAGTGCGTATAAAATGCTGTATCTCGTGCATGGGCAGTAACTTCAAAATGTATATCCCTGTGGAGATGTATGGCTTTGTTCTTTTCTTTGTTCCTGTACTTAACCCTTTGGCATATGGAGGATGCCATATGGTGCCAAAAAAAAACAGTGCCACCAGGCCGGATGACGTCTATAGATGCCATTTTCTGCATTTTCAATCCATTGTTGGATTATTGTGTTTGTTACGCTTGGCTGCACAAGCTTTTTGTGTCTGTTTCGCTTGGCTGCAAAGCCGACACGGTACCCCCGGCTCCTCACTGTAATTACCGTACTAAAGGGGTTAAGCATTCCCCCATAGACTTTGTGCACAAATTTCCTTGTGGAGACATCCTCCTCTTTAGAATTTCCTTGTGGAGACTTTCATTATTTTGTCCTCCATTGTTTCTCAGTCTCCACAAGGTAGTGAAACGTACGAGCGCACGACGCACAAGTCGTGGTGAGCCTTCAAGTGCACAAAAGGCCTGACACGCCTGCATATGTTTTGTACTCTGCATTTTGTCCTTTTTACATGAGACATTTGCTTTTTTCACAAGAATGTATTTATGGAATGGGGTTAAGAATGTGATGACCCAACCTTTACCAGTCAATAATAACCGGGGAGGGGCGTGACTGCTGTTAATTGGACCAAACTAAAGGCGAGGTCCATTCACAGCGGTCACGCCTATTTCATGACACATTTTTGTATAAGGCCAGTTTCCTGAAACTGTACTACATTTATCTTGTGTACATTGCATATAATTCTGAAGTACATCGTGTGTGTGTAATGTATTACCTGCATATTCCTCTCTTACATGTACAATGTACATAGGTTTAAATAACTCATGCATGTAATGCGCCTATCAATTGATACCCCCCCCCCCCCGCCCCCACCCCCACCCCCGACCCGACCCGACCCGACCCCTACCCCCTCACTCCCCCTTCCCACCACTCCCCCGATTTGTATCCAGTTCATCAGGCATTAAGGACTTTCTGCTGAGTTGTATACAAATGACAATGTTGGGACTTGTAAATTTTGCCTCATCGTCTCTGCTAAACTATCTATATTTTAACGTAGGCCTAAATCTTCAATGATGCTCTGTCCATTGAAAGTTCCATTGTCTGGTTCCCATTCTACAGCTGCAAATGCAAAATGACGCCGAAGGACAATATTTCCACCGCAAAAATCTAAGAAAAAAAATACGGGATCAAAATAAGGACAGTGCGTTAAAAAAAATATGGTGGCTGCATTAAATAGTTTTATTCCACCATGGTTGTGTGTAGAGAGGAGGGGGTTCCTGTTATCAACTTGGATGAGTAATGTGCAGTATGATGGTGATGCTGTAACAGAGATTTTAAGACAAACTTTGTATTCTAGAAAAGAATATGATTAATGAAAGGGATTTCAGTACTGATTTCATAAACAATTGTGTGTGGTTATACTTGACTTTCAATGATGGTCATTTAAACTGACTTATTTGAAACAAATGTTTTATGCCAATGGTACGATGATAAAAAAATAAATAAAATCAATTTAAATTTAAAAAAATCTGATTTAAATAAAAATAATCTGATTTCTTTTATTAAAAAAACAAATCATGATTTTTATCAACCCTGCTTTGTATAGAGGAGACTTTATACTTAAGTGTTTTATTGAATTCCACTACCACCTCGCACACACCCAGGGGAAATGACATTGCCGAAGTTAGGTTTTGTTTGAAGCTTTGCATGGTGGAGTTGTAAGCTGGATAGTAGGTTGCAGGTACACCATGGAAAGTTGTGACCACCTCTGGCAAAACCTGACGCTTTTCGGCATTTCCCATTACACGGTATGGGCTCGCATAACGTTAAAAAATGGCATCATTACTTGGTATGGGTCACATAAAGTAAAAAAATGGCATCAGTGATACCAAAACCCCAATATTGAAATTTGTGACCAGCTCTAGCAAAACCCAACACTTGGGGTAAAATATAAGTAATGATAAATGCCGAGAAGCGTCGGGTTTTGCCAGAGCCGGTTTTTTGTCACAGAAATCTTTTGTGAGGAAATGTTGGCTCTGACAAGGACCGATGGTGAGATAAGGTCTCAACGTTTTAAATGGTGTACAGTCTCCTGAAGATAAACCGGGCACACTGTTTGAAACATCAAGACCCTTTCTCACCATCGGCTCTTTTCATGGTGTACCCGCGACCTACTTTCAAGATTGCTGAGGTTGTTCTGATAAGAAATCTCAGTTTTTTTCCCCTCTCATTTTTCTCAAATCACAGGAATATGCAGATCAACTTGACATCCCCTTCCTTGAAACAAGTGCCAAGAACGCCACGAATGTTGAGCAGGCCTTCATGACAATGGCCGCGGAGATCAAGAACCGTATGGGCCCTGGCAGCGCGCCTTCCGACAGCAAACATGACAAAATCAACCCCAGCACCACGCCGGTTAAACAAGGTGGCGGCGGTTGTTGCTCTTAATCTCACGATATCAAAACGGGGGCTTGTACTATTATAAATAGCCTGGTTTGTCTAGGAATCATAGCCTAGTGTTTTGTGTGGCAAGTGCTGGAATTGTGTCCTTAAAAAAAAGAAGAAAAAAAAAAAGAAGAAAAATTTGTGATTCCCGATTTGATGTTACCGCACATCAACTGGGTTGAAATTGAGTGATGTCATCACATTGCTAACAACTTATATGATTCAAATTAACGTTGAATTTATGTTTGTTCTTTTCCTTTTTTTTTATTTTCGAAAGTGTACAAAAATAATATGTTCTCGTGTAAATTTGTCTTTTTACTTTTTGTCAATTTTGTTGTCTCGGTGTGTTAATTGGTACTAAATGATAATGATGATAATAGTAGCTTTAAATATTTTGAGGTGATTTTTTTTTCTTCAAAACTTAAATTCGGAGCATCTGGATTTTCAACCTGATCAAGGTTAAGCTTTCAGCAGCAGATCGTCGCTCCCATGTTATTCAGACATTAACTCATCAAAAATAAGACTTAAGAATGCACTCATTACTGTAGTTAAGTTTTAAGGACACAAAACCTGCACTGACATTTTAAGACGAAACTTCCCAGGGGTTCGTGGGGCAGCCAGGGTGGGGAATTGTGATTTTTTTTTTCCATCAGTCCCCGTGATACAAAGTGAACCGGATATAAATAATTGTTGGAAAAAATAAACAAAGCGAGAAGTAATTACGTCATTCCCAACTTATTATAATGTGCAAACCAAATACCGTGGGTGATGTGAGGGTTGAATTTTTTATGACTGTGGCTTGGTGGGTTTTTTGGTTTGTTTTTGGAGCGCTTGGCCCATTTGGTTGGAACTCCACGTTGTATCTATCTCAAATTTGTGGCTGTCTCTGCATGTAATATTGTGCGTTTAAAATAGCAATATTTATCAGTGATTGTTAAAAATTTAAATTATGGTCGTGAGCAAAATGAAATGTGAAGTTCTGCTGCACGTAAAGCACTGAAGCTTCGTATGACTTTTTTGTTATATTAATGAAGTTTGAACGATAGGCAATTCTTCCATTTTAGCTAAAACTCACAATTAGAACGGTCTAAACCTGTGTTCAGACTCGACCAGTCAGTGACAGGTTTAAAGCATGGTGGGAGAAAACTATGCAGGGCTTGCTATATTTGACCCACTCCAGAAAAAGGTGATATAAGTCGCGCTATGCATTTACGTTTAATGGCCCTTTCAACGTTGAGAGGGTGAAATTTTTCGCCAAAAACAAACCTTTTTTAGAGTGCATTGTTTCATTGCATTGTATTAGAACTAGCTATTTCAAAGCCCGTTTTCTCTGTTGTGCAATTTGAACTGCAAAGAACTAATTAATATGCAAAAAGAAGATATCTCCAGAACGGAAAGGGCTTTGGAGCTCTATCATGTACCAAATGAAAGCTTACATTGCGGGCTTTCCAAACATACATAAAACTCATTTTTCATATTTTCCGACATAATATACCTTTTTCCAGAGCGGGTCACATATGGTTGTGCCAATATTCAGTTTGAATAGTCCGAAGTACTGCTGTAGTACTGGTTATGTTGCACATATTCCCGCGTACAGCCTCATCGTGGTGACAGGCCTTCTATCCTGTGGCTACGTGGCTATCTAACAGCCTGACTGATGGACAAGAGCAATTGGTATGTGGATTATTGTGAACATGTTGCCAAGGTCTTTAACACAACTAAATTTACTGTGAAATGTTTTATTTTCTAAACATTTCTAAATGCAATTTTGAAAAACTGCGGTAATGAAATGGGAAACTGACCTCACTGATATTTTGGTACTCCAAAAGTCGATCGGTATCAGTATTAAAAACACAAGCATGAATACTTGGGAATACCGAAAAACCGCCCAACCCTAGTTATTATTATTATTATTATTAATAATTCTTTCTGGTAATGAAACCAAGGATTCCTCAAAAGCGCCCTAGGCACTGTAGCTCGAAAGCCTGAAGAAACCTGTAGAGAGCAGACAATGAGAAGAAGTTACGGTTTTAGAGGAGGGGGGAAACCCACGGAATCAGGTAGGGACTGAAAACCCAATCCACATGTAGACCAGGGCAGGAATCAAACCTGGGCCACAGCGGTGAAAGGTGAGGACAGTAACCACTGCGCCAACCTGATAAGGATTTGAAGAACGACTCATTCATGCAGGTCAGAGTGCTTCTGTAATGTACATAGCCACAAAAAAAAGACCAACCTTTCAGATGAATACAACAGTCTGAACATTTCAAGATGATATCGATCATGGTTTGGGGCTCGTCACTGGTGTACATCATTGTGTGGCACCAAATGAAATAACGGGTGCTCTGCCTGTTGCAGCTGCATCAATCTTGACTGTCTCAGGCCCAATTCCACGGATCTGCTTGCCACAAAATATTGCTCAGAACATTTTCCAGCTTACCAACTATCAGATGAGAACCAGTCACAAGTAGCATACATCGCATGCAATTTTGGCCTGGGAACCAGTTTTTACTGAGCAAATCTTTTTGTGCATTAAGCAAAACTGCAACACCTTCGTGAAATTGATCCCAGGCTAGCCAATACATCCTCGACCAGGATGGGCACCAGTCAAGCAAGTGCAAGAGTAATTTGCAAACAACTGGTTCCATGCTGTCGAGGAATAGACAGATCCATTAAACACTGCCCCTGGATATATTGACCAATCACAGTAGCACGCACCACACATCGGTCACTTTTGACAGACATTTGATTCGTTGATATGTATAGGGGCAGGCCTTAATGAATTAGCCTATTCGTCGGCCACTCACCCCCATGGCTGCTTATAAATAGATAACATTGCAAAGTACATAATGATGTTTAAAAATGTTGCATTACTGAGGTGCTTTCGATAACGCGAATGTTCGCCAACGTTCGCCAAATTTGTGTGCACATCCTATGGAAAATTGTTCGCGTAGTTGGGCAACGTTGGCAATGTTCGTGTGAGTGGAACACGCCTCTGTTTTCCCCGCTAAAAATAGATACAAACTAACATCACTGTGACCTCGATATTTGAAATATAATGTCAATTTGTCACCCAGTTGTGGGCGTGTATCTTTACCATATTCCTAGGGCTACTTTTCCGGGCGCTGCTTCATGGTTAGCAGAAAAGTTGTGCTAACTGCTAGCCTTCATGCTATTTCACGGCCAAGTCGTGCCAACGCTTGCGCATGCATGGAGATTTCTGTTGTTGCATCACAATGTTAAGCAAATTTTGCTTCCAAAGTTAGCGAAGAGTTGCTGTGTTTAATGCTTACGGTCTCTGTGAAGTGAAGATGGGCTCCATTAGCAAAATATTGCTAAGCAGCACCATGAGAGTGGCCCTTGGTCGTTTCACAATGACAAAATCTGTAGTAGCTGTGACATTTTTATAGCAGGTGTAATTCTGTATTTTGATAAAATAAACCTGTGGTTTAATACCCCATCAATATGGCAGATACCAGTAGGTGTGATTTTGGTTGTCATGCAGAAAAGCATAATTGCTTAACTTGGAGGGAAAAGCATAAAACGAACTTGTCCAATTTGTTGAAAGCGGACCAAATAGGAAAGAATATTAATTGTAAGACAGAATTACTCATTAAACAGTTATATTATTGGGCAGTGTTATTTTGTGAACGGTGCATGCATTGGAATCTGTTTTTAAGTGAGAATTAATTTTTTGCTGAAACTTTCACCGAGGGGCTTATGTGGGGTGTTTTTTGTTGTTTTTTCGGTTTCTTCGTACCATGTATCATACAAATTTCAGTTAAATAAGATATTTTACATTCAGTTGTATTGACTTGTTTAAAAGGTGATGTCAACCAAATGGTTGTTAAATATTAAAAGCATATGTTGAATGATAGTTTTAAAAAGCTGTTAATTATTTTATGTTAATTTGTAAGACACCTTATAATGAATCTTATTTAAAGGCATTGTACATGATTGGTCATTGTTGCAATTTTCAGAAATAGGCGGATTTTGGGGGTAAGTATTTTATAGGAAATATCGTTCCACTAACCTGTTCAAAGTTTTGCGTTGTTGGATGGCGAAAAAACGACGCTTGTTTTCAACCGTTGGGCGGATGATAGCCTTTAGTCAAGGCGTGCGTAGCTATGTGGGCGCGTGACGCGCCCCGGATATGCCTTGGCGCCATAATGTCCGGGGCGCGCCACTCGTCCGGGTAGCCGTGCGCGCCTTGACTAACGGCTACAGGGCAGTTTTCCCAACGATTTCCAGCTGGAAATCGTTGGAAAACGATATACATTTCCACTTTTCTTGACGACAGCACACCTGGTGCCATCATTTCACAGGATGATTGAGACTACTATTAACTTAGTCTAGTAAGGTATTTCGTGATAATTCAGTAAAAAAAAAATTGGAGGATTACCAATCGTGTACACTACCTTTAATATGTGAACCTTTGTTAAACCAGTAGTTAAATCACAATTATTCTGAAGTGTAAAAGCAGAAATTAATAGTTTTCAAAACAATGTATCAAACGTTCATTTATTTTTATGGATTCATGTACACCCACATTAATGTATTTCAGCCTTTTCATTTATTCAGCATTTATCTTCAACATGTTTTCTTTTTCCCCTTGGTGTAAGTCAACACGGGCAGTGATGGAGTTTTTTTCCGAGTAGTTTTTTGTTTTTTGGATACCCCCACTCCCCATGTTCTGTCCAAATAGTTTTGATGGGAGGTGGATTTTTCATTTTTGAATCTGTGTTCACGTAACATACTCTGGGATTGAGGCTGCCCTGATACCCTGGTGGTTCTAGAGGGTGAGAGAGGGTACGGGCCACCCTCCTATTAAAAAGAAGGGAAACAAAATTAAAACCGATCTTGTAATAATAAATGGCAATGCCTGAATCATTTTTGTGAATGGCTGGGTCTATGTAGTTGGCACTCGGAAACCACAGCTATAGGTCTTCCAGTGCTCTGATAAATGGAAAAAATGCAACAAAAAAAGAAGAAAACATTCGGCAGGTTCATCCAGCATATTATGTAAGTGCTTATTTGTTCCGACTTCGCAATGATTTTTCATGCATTTTAGACATTTGAAAGCAGAGGTAATAGACCTTTATCATGGTACAGCCATCTTGGTTTTTCTCCTATTAAAATCAATGTAACCAAACCGAGGTTGGAAGGAAAAATAGTCTGGCACCTTCATTCAATAATTTGAATCACTATTCATAATTGCTAATGCATACAGGGAACAAGACAAAGACGGTGACAGCATGATAAAGGTCTATTGGGTCTAGGCTCAGAACTCTAAAAAGCCGTTAAAAAAAAAAGCTCTATGTTGTAATTCTGGCAGTCAAGGACTCAATGTCTAGTGATGCTGAACCACGTGGCCTGCTTTGGCAATGCAAGGGCGAGGCTTCGCGAAGTGTTTTGCAAAGATGTCTGTGTCCTTTCTGTCCGACTGACAGTTCATGCACTTGTCATGTGTAGATTTCCCCGTCTTGACTTGGACAATGAAATCTCAATATGTAAATACATAAACGCACTTTGAAATTTTGTATTTTAGGTGTAGTGTAATTAATGACCATGCACTTGGCTTACCGTGTGGGCGTAAGGTTGGGGAGGGGCATAATTTTTGAAACTGTATGGTCTGTTGGTGGTGTACGTGGTTGTTCACTTGTTTTGGGAAATGGGGGGATGTCCTCCCGGGCTCCGCCCTAGATTGAGCACACATTAACTGTGATTCCAGGGTTTAAGTTTCTTTAATGCATGGTTGCATATAATGTCTGATTTATTAAACTCTAACGTACTTCATTTATCCCTATGATAGGTAGCTTTAATTTAAGTACAAATGTACATAGGATTCAATGGGCCATGCATGAATTCACGTATTCCCATTCACTGATTTTGTCGTGTTTCTCCTAATGACGTACAATGTACACAGAAATACAAGAAAGAATGGGCAACTTCAATGAAAACACAAGATTGATACTACATGCCTCCTGTTGCAAATTTTGTCCCCCAAATTGTAAATACGCAAAACTGTCGGAAGCAAATAGTATTCACACCCAGATAAGAACAAGTGAATTTAAAATCTCTAGCCCTGCATGAATATATGACCGAAATGGTTTTGTTACTTTTTTGCTTCTTCAAATAAAAATAAAACAATCGGATTGAAAAGAAATGTTGACAGTTATCAAATGTGGGAACCTTTGTTTTAACAGCCAAGCATATACATGTATACTATGCGTAACACCATATTCTTAGAACAGTTTACCCTGTAAACCGGTCAAATTGCATGTAATTGTCTGTCATTTTCGAGTTTCCAGGTATATATGTGGCTCAAGAAAAGTTTCCTCATCCTGTGATTTTCTTGTGTGGTTATTAAAGGCACACATTGCCCTGAAATTCCCCCAAATTTATTCTCTGTATTTAGTTGCCTAACCTGTTTTCCAAGGTTTGAGTTCAAAAAGCTACCGTAATGTAATTTTTACGGAGAAATGAGGAAAACATCAAGCGTTGTATGTATCCATACATTCAGACTGGTACTGCACATAATGCAGCCTGTACGCAACCCAAGTGCCAAGGGCACCACTCTGAATTCAACGGTCTGACTTTTCCCGAACCAAACTCAACTGGCGTCTCTAAATTATGTTCGTCAGTGATTTTCAGACAAAACTGCATTGTCAAGGGATGATTACGTACATTGTTATATTCTACTTTCGAAGGATCTTTCAAACCACAGCAATTTTAATTAGGACAAACGCTTTTTGCAGCCCAATTCGGCACTTCAAAGGCAATGAGTCCCTTTATACTAATCCCAAGCTGATTATAACTGGAATTGTGATTAGAAATCGTATCAAGTGTAACAGTCCCCCCCCCCCCCACCCCCAATAATGTCAGAATGTTTTGTTACTGCTGTTCAGGGGTCAAAAGTCATGGAGCATAAATATTTGCTTAGCACCAAAAAATTGCTTAGTAAGAACAGGTTGCCAGCAAAAACCCCCTGATTTTCATGCTAAATATAATTACAGCTGAATACCAATCACAAGCAGTACACTTCACGTGAAAATTTGCTTGAAAGTGCTGCTTTTTACTGAGGAAGACTTTTAATGCTAAGCAATTTTTTCCCGCTTATAAGTAGCGGCTCCATGAAATTGGCCCTGATGACACAAACCATTGATACATTGTAGTAAGTTTAGTAACTCCTGCAAAACTATCCAACATCCACAAGTTTGTTTAATTTATATCACTTTGCAAGCCAGTTACTGGTTTGTTCTGTCATGCAGGCAAGTTTATATAATATTTTGCTGTAGTTTTTGCTTTAGTACGTTATTAAATATTGTAATAAATAATTGTTAGCCTTCAATGAGCGTCTGTTTGGCAGATGAAAAAAAAAAAATGAAAAGAAATAATAAACCGTTGTAAAATATAATCATCTAGCAAAGTGGAGGCTCTTGAGAACATTGCCACTTTGGAAATAAACGAGGAATGAACTTCAAAGCGGGATCTGAAGAGACAGAAACCATAATTGTTTCTCTATGTTTGTGTTGAAGTGATTGTGCCCTTTGGCTGCTATGGTGCGCTTACACATTGGCACTTATGGGGTACCAGGAACAAAGGGAAACAATAGGGACAATGGTACCCCACAATTGGGTCTTTAGAAATTGAAGTACCCTACAGTGGTAATGCTATGTATTTTGAGATTTCTAAGGCAACAAAGGAGAACAAAAGAAGGAAAGTAGGGTCGAACAATAGAGGTACCCCACAAGCAAGAGCGTGTCTGTGTGGGTGGGTGTAGGTGTGTGTGTGTTGGGGGGGGGGGGGGGGGGGGTACTACGTGTAATGATAGATTGTGTTGTAACTGTTAATTTGGGGCATAAACAACTTCACAGTTTGACTTATGTACATGTAGTAGAGTGCCGATGTCAAACTAGTTATGGTGCCTCGGTGTGGATTCGAACCCTGCCGGGATTGTAGTGCTTGGTGTGCTTGGGCAAGACACTTGACTACAATTGCTTCTCTCCACCCAGGACTAACATGGGTACCTGTACGAGAACAAATTGTGCTGATTTTGAACGTCTGCTTAGGACTCTAATGGCCTGAAGAATGAGGGAAATGATTGAGGAGTGCTTTAAACATACTTCTAAAAAAGTGTTATAGTGTGGTGTGTTTTGGACAGCTTTAATATCACTTTATTTGGTAAATTCTAACAAAATGTGTAATTGGTCATCACAGTTGAAGGGAAAGTGTATTCTTTGCCTAAAGTGCATGGGTGGAAAGCTAAGCAGTTTTAGGAGAAAGTTGTGACAACTTCAGATTTTGGAAAAAGGTGGCTGATCATTATCATCAGTGCAGCATGTGGTCAGTATGTGTTTTTCAACTGTCCATGTGCCCTGGGGCCAATTTCATAAAGCTGTTAAGCACAAAAATTTGCTTAGCATGCAAATGCTTCCTTGATAAAAACTGGATTACCAACCAGATTTCCATGTGTGGAATATTGCTTTTGACTGGCATTCAGCTGTTGTTTGTTTAGCATGAAAATCACATGGACTTTCGGCTGGTAACCTGTTTTTACTAAGCAAGACATTTTCATGCTAAGCAAATTTTTGTGCTTAACAGCTCTATGAAATTGGCCCCAGGGCTGGGCTGCTGAGCACACAAAAAATTGCTTAGCATGTAAAGTCTTTGTTGGCAAAAACAGGAGTACCAACCAAATTTGTATGTGATGTGTATTGCATGCACATCATTAGCAGGACAATCGCATGGAGATTTTGCTGGTAACCTGTTTTTCAAAGCAAGATGAAGCAGCTTCATGTATAAAAATTGACCGCAGAATAATGATCTACCATGTTTGGTCCAACTTTTAGAACCCCCCTCATGTCACAGTGCTTTTGCATGCTCTGTATGGCCTGTAGGAAGTGGTTTTGAAGACTTTGATAAACCATGGAGGAACTAATTAATCAAGTCAATCACAAGTCAGATCAAAAGTCAAGGTCAGATTTCAATTCAATCACAATCACAAGCTACATGGGATGAACAATGACAAAGGAATGCTTTTGTTGTATAGTGTGTTTGGATAGCTTGTTAAATGGCTTGAGACCAGAATTGTGAAGTGACTTGTGGTGACTTGTGATTGACTTGTGATGACTTGTGATTGACTTGTGATTGACTTGATTACAACTCTTGAACTTACCAATGGCAGTCATTGCAAAATCATTGGTTTTCAAAGTTTGAACCCAAATTTGTTTAAGGCTTAACAGAAGTGGCACAATAAATGTTAATTTCTGCCATTTCTTTAATAAAATTTAAAAGGCGGGGAAAAATATACCTTGTCAAATTATAGTCTTAGGTTGGACAAGGAGTGGTTTTGCCACGGCATGTTTTAGCACTTAACTTGAAGAGAAAAGAAAGGGACTAAGTTATTTTTTGTCAAAGAAATAGGCCTATGGAACATATTCTACCCAGATTATGTTTGGTCCCAAATAGACAAATGGGTCATTGGTTTAACGCTGTTATCCGGAATAGACTATTAATACTCAGGCCAGTCTGCTTTGGCATTTTGTCTATGCATGGTCTATGATGGAGTAAAACTACATGACTGTGCTTAGGCTGTAGGATATTTTGACAAAGTGTGCGCCAACAGGATGTGAGCTCAGTCAACCTGCTTTAAAGCAATGAATGAGTCTGAACTTTTTTTCGGCAAGTGCATGCAGCTGCCAAGGCCGCGCCGCGCCGGACGCCGCGGGCCGGCCGAGCGAGGATGGGCTGGGAAATCTGACGTGTCCTTCCTTACACACCACGCCCCCAACTCGATTTTGTTGTTCTTTAAATTGATAGGGCGCCACCCTTTGACGGATGTTTGCCAACCATTTTCTCCTGTCGTCTTGTGTCCAAACGACCACCAAGACAAAAGAACACTTTAAGGGACTGGTACCAATCTATCTTCAGCTAAAAATAACCGGATGATTAAAAACAGTCGCGAGAAAAATACACGTACAGCATGCACACGTGTGTTAAAATGTCACAATCATGAAGAGTTCAGTCAGTATATGCCCAAGCTGGAAGGAGACAAGATGGTGCAAGTGATGAGGTTGATGCTACTGTGTTGTTGCTTCTTGTGTTTACTGGATACAGTCCTGCCCAACGTACAGAAACACAACAAAAGTGGGGCGTTACACCGGTGTTTTTGTGAGGTGGGTTTGAAACTTGACGTGTATCTTGTGTTGTAAGTTGTAGGCCTAAAAAGTACTGTGTACGTATATGTGACGTACGGTCATCACGGTCAGTTATGCAAGCTGTTTAAAACACAATTGTTTGGGAAAGGCGATTGAGCTTTCAACTTCAACATGTTCAAATTAGGTTAAGTAAAAAAAAAGAACATTTCACTTTCAGCGTCCCCGCCCACTTCCTGGCGATTGTGTAGTGTAGGGCGAGGGTTTAGTTTTGATTAAAATAGAGTCACTCGAGGGTATTTTTTCTCATTCCAAAATGACTTTTTTAAACCTAAAGCAGACTTATCTTTAGTAGGCAGATTCACGTGAACCGGCGTTGGCGGCGCTATTTGCGATACCCAATCTTCTGTCAGCACTGTGACCGGCTTATAATTTGTTTATATTTAGTTTTTGATCATTTATTGGCAAATAATTGGTGTTTGTTAATTGTCACTATTTTAAATGACTCCTAAAATTATATTTATATTGATAACAAATTGATATGAAATAAATAAGGCTCACATAATCAATTAAAACATGTAGCAATTAGCAATATGGTCACAACTTTTAACTAAAATTGTCCTCCAAAATGACCCAAAATTTTAATCAACAAAAGTCCATAACTTTGCACAGGGTTAACCTTTCATGACCATTGACCCCTCATTTTATTTCTAATTTTTTACTCTTTCCAGTGATATAATATTTAAAAGGATTGAAGCAACTTGAAATTTTCCTGAATCTGCCTATCTTTACTCCGAGTAACTTGGACCCTCCATCGCCTTTTTTAACATTTGGACATGATCTGGCGATAGTAGGGTCCAAGCGAATTGTGTACAAAAAACGGCACGGTTACAAAACCGACAACATACACATGACATTAGGCCCCAAAAACATGGTAAAAACATTCCAAATGAGAAAGAAAGTTACCCCGATTAGATCTATACATTCATGGCATTCCCTAAGGCCGCTTAAATTGTTCACAACAACCGGTAATTTGACCCAAAAAATAAATAATGTTCTGACAAGCATACCGCTGAAATCTGCCAGGCACCGTTCGCCATCGAATTTTTGGTTAAGCCCGGTTTGGACTCGGCCGGCCGGCTCGGGAGGGCGCGTCTGACGTCACAGTCATACAAACAACAAATCACGCATTATCAACGACTGTTTCATGGTGCGATACATGTACGTGCGACAGTATGGGCTTTTAATACACCCAAGTTGTAGACGACCCATTGGAAGATGGTACCATGAAACAGTCGTTGATAATGCGTGATTTGTTGTTTGCATGACTGTGACGTCAGACGTGCCCGAGCCGGCCGAGTCTGAACCGGGCTTAACCAAAAATTCAATGGGGAACAGTGCCTGGCAGATTTCAGCGCGGCGGTATGCTTGTCAGAACATTATTTATTTTTTTGGTCAAATTACCGGTTGTTGTGAACAATTTAAGCGGCCTTAGGGAATGCCATGAATGTATAGATCTAATCGGGGTAACTTTCTTTCTCATTTGGAATGTTTTTACCATGTTTTTGGGGCCTAATGTTATGTGTATGTTGTCGGTTTTGTAACCGTGCCTTTTTTGTACACAATTCGCTTGGACCCTACTATCGCCAGATCATGTCCAAATGTTAAAAAAGGCGATAGAGGGTCCAAGTTACTCGGACTAACTTATCTTAATTCCTTTGACATTTTTGTTGTTGTAATTTTGAACAGTTTATTGCGGTAGAAAATGCAATTTTCTTTCGCGCTTTATGGCAGTTGCTATGCGAATTAAGGCAGTTTTGTGTGTTTACTGTGCGTCGCGGTGATCGCTATCTATATTTTCGCATTGCATTTTGTCGTCTTCATCGGGAACAGGGCCCTACACTACACAATCGCCCACTTTCTTTTTTGGGGGCCGCCTGGATAAAAAATAAATTTACCAGTAGAAAATGAGGGAAAAAAACCCAAAAATGTCAACTGATCCATTGGAAAATAAAACACAAGCTTACTAAAATTGTTAAAACCACTGTTCAATTCTCTTGTTCAACATGTCTCTTTTATTTGTGTGTCTTTGAACAGTTGAAAAAACCTACAGTTGTCTGGAAAATAAAAGATAAAAAGTTCTTCCTCCTTCCTTTAAAAAAAGAAAAGAAAAACAGATGCTAAACATGTTTTGTTTTTTTTTAAATAAAATTTATAAAGATGTTAGTTTAATAACCCTACAAATAGGCATGTCACGGCCAGCGCGCGGCTAGTCTGTCAGCGACGTTCTGCTACACACGCAAAAGCCCATTCATAAACAAATTGTCGCGCGGTGAAAATTTTAATCAGCACGACGTCATAAAAAGCGCTTTCGCGATTGAACACTTTGATGTTAACGTCATTATTTTACTATGTATGAGGAGATAAATGAATAATAAACATTTTAAACTATGTGACTATGAAATCTTGCGTCCGGCTGGCCACGTAAACGATGTAAACACTTTTCAACTTAATTTTTTCGTACAATTAAAACACAGATTGCTCAATTCATACAACCTAAATAATGAATTAACACATAAAATATTGATGAAAAAGAAGTAGTTTATGTGTGAAGACCATGCCCCGAAGATCAATTTTGTACGCGCGTTTTTTTTCAAAGTGAGTTTTGAGAAAATCTAAGATGGCGGCTAGCAGTCCTGCCGCAACCGTTTTACCGGCCGAAAAAATTGATTTGTTCAATCTTTGTGGAAGTAAATTTCCAGTAAAATGCAGTTGAATTTTTGAGTAGTGATGTTTTAGAATTGTACCTTACCTACCTGTGCAGTCCCCACTGGCTCTTGACTCGATCATCATTTTCCAAATTTATTTATTTTCATTAGGTACATGTAAATTCAGATTTATTTTAAAATTTCTCTCAGTTAACCAGTCCCCCATGCACAGATTATGTTCCCTTTTTAGCTTAAAACACAATAGAAGTTTGAATTAAGGTTCTTTGTTAGTTGGAGATGAACTTTAATTTGAAAGCGCATTACTTTAAATCTTCTTAACAAGTAAAACAAATGACTTTATACACACTCACATTAATATAAACAGTAAACATTTATTCCACAACTTTATTAATTTTCAATATTTGCAAACAACTCCGTCCTCCAGTAAGTCATCACTCTGTTTGTCGGAAGGGACCGAGGGATTCCAACGGTGATGAAGGGGGAGATATGCAGTGATGAGCATAAAATGTAATTCACCATGCCCATCAGCTGGACTTGTACTGAACATTTGCTGATGTTCCTGAAAAAGAAAACAAAACAAAATATGGCATTAATGTTTCATAATTAATTTGTACAATGACTGGGGTTCATTTGCATATTTATGTTACATGATAATAAAGCATTGCTTGTTTCAAATGTAAAGAATGAACCCTGCCTTAAAATCCTTCAGCATAATTGTGTTCAATTACATTTTGTTGTGCTTATTTTAATTAGTTATGGTCATCCTCATTAAGTATGCATAAATTTGCATATATGCAAATGAGAATCATGAAATTTGTTTGGAAAAATAATCTTTCATACTTGTTCTGTTGAAAGATGATATCTTAATTGGAAAATGTTGCTCCTCTTTGAAATGATGATGTATGCGCATATTTAATTAGTTGCAGCAAACAAATCTGGTGGAAACCAAAATGCCATTTGCCCCATACCCACAATACACAGGCTGTCTCAGAAAAAGGTTTATAATAAATCTAATCTGAAATAAATTATAAATCACCAACGGCTTGTTGGATTTTCATGAAACAAACAAATTTTCCCTTTGTAAACGACAAAGAATGTACCTTCAAAAGATAAAACCATTTGAAATATGTTTTAATTTTTGCCTGGCTTGCCTACTACAGAAATCGGTCAAGAATAGCAAATTTTTGAAAATAACCATCCATCTGTGTTTAGAATTGTGTAAACACTTGGCACAACCTTTAAATTTGAGAATTTATTTGGGAAATGTTCGTGCAATATAGGGGAAGAAAGTTTGTGTTTTCTGTGTTAGATGTTCTTGGCACAGTGTAGTATGGTCACTCAAAGTGTTCACATACATATTAATGTCTGCCTCAATTTTACAGATTCTGCTGACATAAATCTTGAAATAACAGGTTGGGCCACACATTTAGATAGCTGTTATCGAGGAGGGTTAATTATTTTCCCAAGATTTTGCTGTTCCTGACCGATTTTGGTTGGGGGTATTAAAGTAAAATCTTTCCGCCCACTGGTTTGTGCAGTTGTGCAAACGTTGATCGATGGCAAAAACAACAGTTGATTATGCATGGCATGCATGTACATGTAGTTTGCATCATCTACCGATCGTGCAGGGGAACTTGGGTGATTGGCAGATCGCAAACCCATTTCTCTAGCAATCACGCAAGTCATGCCTAGTATTTAACCCTATAGTTATAACTATCACAAAAAAATCTACCCACCAACTCTCACAGCTTGTGTGTGTTTGATAGGTTTGGCTCCATTTTGGCCCTGAGAGAGTGAGGGTTAATACCAAGCAAAACTATCCTGCACAATTGGTAAATGGTGCAGTATCTTAATCTACATGTACACGATCGGCGAATGTTTGTATGATCAGCCAATGTTTGTGCCGACGTTATCACAGGATAACGATTGTTTCCCATTCCCCAATACGTGTAGTTTCCTTCTACCCCAATCACTGGGATTGGTAATTTTTGTTGTGCCTTAGGATGGGGAATTTAAACAAAGTTTGCCTGGGGTTGATTTTGCGAATGTTTGTGTTTCAACAGCACCCTCACATTGCAGGAAAAAGCTTCAACATTTTGAGTAGTGAAAGAGAACACATAATCCTTATTTTTAAGTCCAAAAAGGAAATTCCACAGTACATGTACTTGCAAAGTTGATAAGCATTCCTATTTGTGTGAAATATCTTTGGCCCTGTAAAAGTTCCCGCTGCTGATGAGGGATAACTGACAACCGACGATCAACACTTGACAATTTGGAGAGTTCACTGGCAGTCTGCACTGGACTTACTTTGGTCAAATTGACAACAGTCTCCATACGTTTTACAAAAAGACGTCCAATGCGGACACGCTTTACTCTTATTTCAACCTATCATGTACATGTATGTGAGGTCTATCCTTTTGAGCATTGTTGCATAGTAGCCCAGTATAGTGTAGATGTATGTGATCCAACGTTGTGGCCAGAATTTGGAAAGAGAGTGCCAAAATGTCCCATAAATTGAAAAATGTTGTGTCCAAATTGTTGAGTTATAATCTTTTTGAATGTAAAATAGGGTGTCAAAATTCAAATCAGGGTGTCTTTTGGACACCCAGACACCCGCCCTAAAACCATGATGTGATCACAGAGTTATACCATACCAATTTAAATGCAATAAAATTCATTGCCTTCACAGCCATTGATTGCCCATTTTACCCCCATCAGCAACGAAGGCGTTTATGAAAAAATAAATTGAGTCAGGATGTACAATTTGTCTTCGGCTTTTCAGCAAAAATAATCAAATTCAATTCATCATACATGTGAACGTGATAAAAACCTGTCACTACAAATAAAGTGCTGGTACATTTATCTCAAGTGTACTTATGTGTCCTTGTATTAAGCACCTTTATTTAAATCCTTGCATTTGACACGCCCAGTTATCGCCAAGTGAGCTTTCAGAGTTTTCATTAGTGCAGTGGGTGACTTTGCCAAATAATTAAGTATTAAAGGAATTTTCCATCATTAACGGTAATTGGCAGTAATTCTGATGTAGACAATGGTGAAGGGCGGCCTAAGGGCTGCTACATGTGAGTGCACAGTCTCCTATAGTATTAGTAATAAAACCTTCGACCATTTCAAAGAGACCATAAGCAGTAAGTAAAGGAAAGAGCTCGCTAACTTTGGAAGCAGAATAGTGATGCATCAATAGGAATCTCCATTCGCCATGCATGCATTCAGCATTAGCTCCACTTAGCTATGATTCTATGAAATACGCGAATGAAATTCGACCCTGGTTTTACAACTGCTAGAAACTAATAAAGCCGCGTCCACATTGGACTTTTTTTTGATAAAACGTACGGAGACTGTTGTCAACTTGACCAAATTAAGTCCAGTGCAGACAGCTGGTAAACTTTTCAAATTGTCAAGTGTTGATCGTCGGTTGTCGGTTTATCCCTCCGCAACGGGAACTTTGACAGGGCCAACCCAGGCGCGGATCCAGAGGGGGGTGGGGGGGGTGGGGGGATTTAGAGGTTGGAACCCATCCTGCTTGTTGCCATTTTTTTGTTTGCTAATTGTAAGGGCCTACGCCTACATGTACACTGTACATGTAGGTACCAGCAAACCAGGAAAGAAAAGCAAAACCCTGTAAAGGCCTTATTTTGTGTGTGCGGGTAAGAACAAAACAAAGAGGTTAAAAGAGGCACCAATTTTGAGAAACTTTTTGGGCAAATGTACGGAAAACAATTTCAGGAACCCCCCCCCCCCCCCCCGCAAACAATCCTGGATCCACTCTGTATGTACATGTACATCTGTAATGTAAAACGTGCATTTTGATCCCTGCAAAGTTTACATGGCCAAGGATTTTCCACAAGCCGTATAATATAGTCCAAGTGCGGAAGCACAAGAATTTAACCACGGTGGAATGTTAACAATCACGCATAGTAACTTTTGACAAGAGTTAGCCCAATGCGAACGCAGCTTAAGAGTGTAGAATTTTTTGCCCTGTAACATTCAGGAGTATATAAACATGTACAACATGTACATGTATACATGTATACTTCAATTTCCCTCTTATATACTTCCACATAGTCAACAGGCATAGCAGTCTCAAAGACACAATTGATTTCATTTATCTATGGATAAAATCCTAGTGGGAGGGGGGATTTGCCCCGCCTTCCCCTCTAATGTTTGAAAATGCTTATCCAACAATGCCCTATGAGCACTGAAGTATAAAACTTAGCAAAGCTAAAAAAAAATGTCCATGCAATTTGTGAAATAGCCTCACTATAAAACCGCGAGTCCATTTTAAAACCCTAACTCCCTACATAATTTTCCCCCCATGTAACCTGAATCCTCCAACATCCTCTGATTTCAAAGTGTTAAAACTCCATATAACCTGAATCCTCCAAAATGCTCTTATAGGGACCATAGCATGGATCCTCCAAAATCCTCCAGGTTTTTTTTGCATACCCCTAGTAACCTCAATCCTCCAAAATCCTCATGTATCACATTGAGCCTGATAACCTGGATCCTCCATATTCCTGCAGGGGCAAAAACCCCTAGTAACCTCAATCCTGCAAAATCCTCCGATGCTTCAACTTCCAAGTGCCCTCAATCCTCCAAATTCCTCCATTTTGCAAAGAGGATTTTGGAGAATTTGGGAAGGTTAGGGTTTTAAATTAAATTAAATGTAGACTCACTTCTGAAGTCAAATTCAGTAAAAGAAGTTACCATATGGCAGAGCTGTAGTCGAGTCCCTGCAAGTCCTTTCACAAGTCCTTTCACAAGTCCAGTCAGAAGTCCTTTCATAAAGCCGGTCACAAGTACATGTAACTGGATGAACGATGACAAAGGAATGCCTTTGTCAAAGCTCATTTGAGTAGCTTGTGATTGGAATTACATGTTGGACTGGAGTGCTTGTGATGGACTTGCACGGACTTGCATTGCAGGGACTTGTGATGGACTGACTACAGCCCTGCCATATGGCTCTTGTTATGTCGACGCATGACTGGCGCAAGTACCAGACTGAAATACTGTCAGTCTGTGTTCAACTGGCCAGTTCACTTTTGTCAAGCTGCTTGTCCATGACACGTGTGAACATGCCAGATGATAATAAACTGAAAATGCTCGTCCCTGGAAATGTTTTTGAGGAGAGTAATTTCGGAGTGATGTTTAAAAAAATGTACAACTGTCTTCATCCTTTGTTCTGAATACTGGCTGTACATGTAGATCATTGGCAACAAAAATAGTCATTGTGCAACATTTTACTTTGAAGTAATTTTGCATTTAAAGACTGAACATTGAAGTTATTGAACATGCTCATGAAATATTTGGGGTGGGGGGTGTGGGTGGGGGGGGGGGGGTGTGTGTGTTACAAAATTGTTGGTAATTAATTATCAGGTGTTGTTTATCTTCTAATACATCATATACATTGCATTGTACAGAGCTTGATTCCAATGAGACATTAGTTTAAATCCAGTGTGAGAAAGAAGTACTGTATTTTTTTTCTGATCATTTTTCCTGTTGTTTGATCCAGCCCTACATTTACTCCCTGCTGCAAATTGAAACGGTTTGATGCATAAATTGAATTCCATATTGTGCTTTTGTTTCTACAGCTTGACGGACAGGTAGATGACTGTAATTGCAAGGTGGAATCGGTTGCCTCATTCAATAACCTCAAAGTCTATGCTGAACTGAAAGCCCTTCTTACCAGGAACTACTTCAAATTTTTCAAGGTAGATTCAACATCAAATGTTTGCTCTTACAAGTACGTACGGGGTATGGTGTGTTCACTCTTACAAAGCCTGGGATGTAGATTTTGTAAATGTATAATAACACTGTACTAACAAGATTTCAGAAAAAGTGCTCATCAGGGCCATCCATTTTTAAATCGACATGTTTTAAATCGACATGATTAAAATCGACATGATTTAAATCAGCCAATATATATATTGCTAGAATAAGACTTTTACCAAAAAATTATTTAAATCGGTGATTAAAAAAAACAAATTGATTTAAATCGCGATTTGAATTGGTGATTAAAATCGACATGATTTAAATCGGCCAAAAGAATTGCCTTTTCATATCAGGGTTGGCCGATTTAAATCAACGTGATTTAAATCAGCCAGCCCTGATTGTCATGGACTTTCTGGGACATCGTTGGTGTTTGCCTTTTCGGTCTTTGCTGCAGTGCTAGTCTTGCGCAACTGCTCAGCTTGCGCAAGAAACCGTGTGGAAACAATTGGAAGGCACTTTTGAGAGCTTAAATGCAATGCGTTCGAATGTGGACCCCAAACTCTCCCCGAGTGGATATTTATGCACGGAGTGGATAGCAGCACCAATTAGAACTGTGCGGGCTGCTATTTTGCAGGAAAAGTATTATCATAGAAGTAGGTATTATCATCATTTTAAATTATTTTTCTTAAAGCGTAAATGGCCCCCTCCCCCTCCCCCAGGATACGGTTTGTAAATGCTTGACTTGTGGCATGCTTGACTGGTTACTTGAAAAAGCACTTCATTAGCACCAGTGCATTATTAAGTGGTCCATGACGACACATCATGGAAAAAGGTCTATTGCGCTCTCAGACCTTTTTTCTCCTTCATTTCTGTAATCCAGTGAAATGAACTCTAATAGTGGTGTCTGAGCCTGCAACCATATGGGATAATAATGCAGGCAAGAGATACAGATACATGTTGGCAGATGTGGCAGGCCTGTCATATCATTATGCCTTTAGCATAATTGAATCAGCAGAGACCTGGCTTGGAAGGGTTTGATGAAGGAACTGGGTGTTCATCAGGGGTCAAATTCATTATCATAAAAAAAAATTGCTTTAACCCTTTCAGCCCCAATGGCGACTATAGTCGCCCGTGCACTATACCCCCCTTCAGCCCCAATGGCGACTAAAGTCGACCGTTAAGTGCTTAGTGTGTGAACAATGTGGGCACCACAGGCTGCATGCCAATAAACAATGCGGGGCTGAAAGGGTTAAGTATTTAAATATTATGTCAATTTTGCACTTTCTTTTTTCTCATTCCTGTAATTTCTGTGTCATGTTTTTTATTACTCCTGTTCTTGTGAGTAAGATGTGGCTTTATGCGTCCGAAGTGGACATCGCTAATTTGTGATGTTTATCCGTAAAAAATAGAAACAAAATAAAAAAAGAGGTTGAGATAAACTGCTTACCAGCCCAAATTCCATGCGATGTAAAGTGTTTGTGACTGGTTCTCGACGGACTCTTGCGTAGCAGAAAAAAACTAAGCAATGCATGTATTTCACACTAGCTTCATAAAATAAGGCCCGGATCTATATTGTTTCTAAAATAAAAAAGATTCACATTCATGAGAAAGGGCCTCGCACACTAGCCTGCGTCAAAATTACCAAATTAGCCGATGCACTAATTAAGGTACGCATCATTGCATTCTACATCAATTTGCCTTGCAGTCCAGCCTGTAATAATGACGATGCTTAATTCGGATGGAATATAAGAAGATGCACAGTGAGCGACTTTAGGAAAATGTGCGTATGATGTATTGTCAACAGTAGGGGCAGATACAAGATTTTTCCATTTTTTCCGGGAGGGTGGGAGGGTGGGAGGGGAGGGGAGGGGAGGGGGTCAGGCCTGCCTTATTTTGTTATGTGTAAAAGCAAAAGAAAAGATGATTTAAGTGTAATTTTAGCAACAACAAAAAACACAGGCTTAAAAAAATGACACATGTGTGGGAAGGGGAGGAAAGAGGGTTTGATGACAACTCCATCCCCGCCCCTGGATCCGCCCCTGCTACTTTATCCTGAAGGATAAAACCTGAGCATTTGAAAGGATTTAAAGCTCGCTGGTCATGCTATGGATTATGTGAATTGTGTATATACAGTGTAGTGGTAGAGAGGCAGTCATTTATCCAGCCAGTGCCGTGACTCTACGGGTGGAACTCCATCCCATTCTTCACCCAAACCCCCCCCGCCAAGGTCCATATCTGCTGGAGTACCCACCTTGACATAATAATTGTGAAAAAACTAAATTAATTTGAGGCTGCAGTTACACATGTATAAATGCAGTATTTGGTTCACAAGTTACGCTATGAAGTGCAAGAAATATCACACAAAATCAGTACACTCTGCAAATTGGATAGCAGTATAATAAACCACTGGCTACCTGCAATATGTTACTGAATACAGTGTATTTCCTGGTGAATTGTTATGAGACCATCGGAATATTGTCTACATTTAAAAACATTAAAAATCCCAGAAAATAAATAATTTTTTATATGTAATTTTGTAGTACCAAAATCCATTACGAAAATTTGATTGTCAAGACATTGCATGCAATTTATTGGGGAAAAAATGAATTACACAAACACTTTTAGGATATATTCATGGAGTTTAAAATACTGTAAATAACTGAAAGAAACAAGTTAGGAAAAACAGCAGCCTCAAAACGGGTAAAGAAGACATCTGTATTTATACATGTACAGGTGCAACATTTGCTTTTGCTGTAATTTTCAGAAATAAATGGATTTTGGGGTTAGTATTTTATAGCGTGCTAGCAAATACTGTAACAATGACCTGTTTAAAGTTTTGTGTGCATAGATGCTGGAAAAACAGAAAAAATTATGTTCTAGTAGTCTGGTTCCTTGACCCTACTTTAGACAAATCGGAGCAATTTGTAAAGTCGGGGAATGATCAGGATGGGGAACTGTAGACTATTTCAAAAGATTTTCAGCCGACAATCGTTGGGAAAATGATATAAATTTACACTTTTCTTGAAAATGACAGCATATATACCAGGTGCCATGATTTCACAGGATGCTTGAGACTACTATTTACTTAGTCTTGTACAGTGTATGTATTTCATAATAATTCAGTAAGTTTTTTTTATGTTTGCAAATGTTGTATACTACCTTTAATGCAGTGGCTGAACATTTTAAAAATTACATTTGTAAGGTACATGTAGTGTAATTTTGCAGGCCGTGTAATTTAGTGTAATTTGACACGGTATCAAATTTCAGTTAAAATTGCTCCCAGAAGATTGATGCATACAAGCTTAAGGAGAGAGAGAACCTTTAGTTTAATAATCTTTCGACAAATTGAGTGTCTCATTTCTTCCATCATTGTTCTGAAACGATAGTTTACATGTTATTTATTGTGTAAAGAACAGGATCTTTTGAAAAGTTGTACCTTTCTACGTCTGTCTGTTTTTCACAGGTAAACTTGGAGAAGAAATGTCCGTTCTGGCCAGACGACGGTTCCTGTGTTCTAGAGAGTTGTGCTGTGTGCCCATGCACAGATGTAAGTCCTTAGTAAGATGATTATTTGCTTATGCTAATCAGGGCTTGAATTAAAGAGGATGTTGATTGCTGAGAAAAGTTTGCGTCATTTTGCAGTTTTGCATAGATTGCGTATTGTAAAATAAAACGGCCTATTATTTCTGCCATGAAATAACAAAAAAGTGACTTTTGAGAGCAATTTTTTTATCAAGCCCCCTCTAGCCCGCTGGTGCCATTTGTCTAAAAGTCGTTGCTGCGGGCAGCAAACAAATCTGATGTCATACATGTAACAAGAACTCCCCTTTTGTGCCTAGTGCTAGACTTTTGTTTTAAACGCGTGACACATGACTATTTTGGACTAATAAAATTTACCCCACGCACGATAACAGAAACTTTTATATCTGTTGTTGGAATGTGTGATAACAAGACTGGTGCTTAATTAAGCCATTGAGTATGGTTATTTACAAAGAGGCGCCGGAGTGTCGGGTCGGCTTTGCAGCCAAGCGAAACGGACACAATGTGCTTGTGCAGCCAAGCGTAACATACACAATAATCCAACAATGGATTGAAACTGCAGAAAATGGCGCGTATAGCCGTCATCCGGCCTGGTGGCAATTTTTGTTTTTTTTTGCGGCTGTAGCCGTCATCCGGCTTCAAAGGGTTAAGTGGTGATGATATTCTAATGAGCACGCACCCTGTGCACATATGCAAAACAGCTTTGTAATTAATTGTGTAGTCTTGGAACGTACTCTCAAGTTTTTATCTCACAAAGGCCAGTCACGTTCAGCACGAGATATCGAAGTGATTCATTGTGATGGTACATGTAACATCTTTGTTCTGTGGGAGTTTAATTAAAAACCTGTCGGTGTTATCCTTCGAGTGTTGCCACACGTACATATGTACATGTACGTGTAATAAACACAGAACACTTCATGGTCTGGTCTCGATTTATTTCTATAATTTGGTTATTAGACTTGACGGTGATTCAAACATGCACTCATTGTCTGGTAGCACTTCAGATTTATTTTTCTTTACAAGGTACGTCTAAATAAAAAGGTACATGTGCATGTAGATTTTAATTTCTGCAGATGTGCAGCAATTAAAATGTGTATTTGAGGTTTGGCAGCAACACTTCCATAGATTTGTTTTTTTTATCAAAGATTTATTTTTATTTCTGTGTTATGTAAGGGCCATTCAAAATGTAAACAAAAATTGTACATTAAAAGTTTTTTTTTCCCAGTTTCTTTTGACCCACCCCACCCACCCCAATTTTTAATCTGAAAATATTAAATTTGCCATTCAATTAAAAAAATAAAATAAAATGTACAGTTCGGAAGCGGCGTGATAAAGCTGTGGCTATCTCCCGCTTGAATATATGCCCTGATGATTTCTTTAGTTGATAGGATGTGGGGAATGATTGGTTGCAGTCATTGTATGCACAGACATGGCCATGGTTGTTCTGTGTTCGTGATTGGGGGGGGGGGGGGGTTGTGATGTACTGATAATGAATCAGAATGTAGGAGTGGAACCGGCAAGTCAAAAGATTTTTTTTATTTTTTTATTTTTTTTATTTTAATTAATTTGGATTTTTCCTTGACCCTACACCCACCCACATTTTCAACATAAACAATTCCAAATTAAAAAACAATGACAATTTTGAATCGTCCCTAAAGCCATTTGGCTTTCATTTTGTTTTGTTAAATTTTTAAATGTGTTAAGTGATTCTAACCAAAGGATGCCCCTCTTGCATTTTCTGAACGTTAAAAAGAAAAATTTACATACATGTAAGTGTACATTGTAGTACAATGCAACTTTGCACTAAAATGTGGTTGCCATAGGAACTAGAAAAATATACAGACATCCATAATGTTGTCTACTTTTGTGTTTTTTCATGTCTTCACAGCTTTACATGTATATTGCAGGAAATCCTTTTGTTAAATTTTGTGCAGCATGTATGGAATTTGGCATTTTGTACAATAGAATTGGGTTGCTATGGGAACTAGAAATATACGTTCAAAACATGTTAGTTGTCCTGACATCTATATGGACTTTAATCTCAGTCTGAAATTCTCACTATATAAATCAGATTTATCCTGCTATACTGGTACGGTGAGGATTCGTGTGTATTTTGGATTGTGTTATTGCTGGAGTCTAATTCTCAAACTCAGTTTGAATGTAGTGAACATTATTATGTACACTGCACACTATTTTTGGTCTTCCTAAAATATTTTGTTTTATGTGCAATGTGCAAAGACTGACATGTACATTAATACTTTGAAGCATTAGAGGCATGAAAGTAACCAAGAAAAGCCCTTTTTGTCTCACCTGAACGAAGTTCAGAAAGAGACTATGCAATCACTTTTTCCGTACGTAGTCCTTAGTCCGTCCGTAGTCCATCCGTAGTCCATCTGTAGTCCGTATGTAGTCCGTATGTGTAATTTTGGTTAAAATTTTGACAATTGGGTCTTATACGCAAAGTTCAATTGCAATCTTTATATGATGCTTGTGTCAAAGGTCAAGTACTGAGGCCAAAGGTCATTTGAGGTCAAGTTGTAAATTAGACTGGAGTTGTAAAATTGGTCTTATATATGCAAAGTGGAAGTCCAATTGCAATCAAACTTGGGTCATGCATTCAATATTGCAACCTTTATATGATTCTTGTGTCAAAGGTCAAGTACTGAGGCCAAAGGTCATTTGAGGTCAAGTTATAAAATAGGCTGGAATTGTCCAACTTGTCTCATTTGAAAACTGGAATTCCAATTGGAAGTAAACTTGGGTTATGCATGCACTATTGTAACCTATATAATTATATGATGGTCGTGTCAGTAATCTCCATGCTTTCATCCTCTCTAGCCTTTACACCCCACTCAAACTTCCATAACTTTGGACAACATTTCCCTTCCACATTGCTTTTGTCACCTACCATTGTTTTAGGCATGCTCATCGGTTCTTGATTTTGATAACTTGCAATTTCATTCTCTTTTTACACTAATCCTTGCTCCTTCAACCGTTATCAGTGCCCCTGCATTCTTCTCGGGTAATCACAAAAGCAGGCGAGACGCGTGGTTCGAGAACCACCTTGTTTCTCAGGGTTGTTGCACATATATCTCTTACCGGAGTTTTCTTGGATTTGTCTGAGGCAATGAATGTACGGACCACATCATGCCTGTAGTTGAATCACATTTGCATTTGACGTGCATTCACGTACACTTTGCCTTACAACAAACAAGATGCACCGGCGGGCACTTGCACATGTTTGGAAGTTTTTTGTTTAAGATTTAGAATAAGGGAAGAAATACGTGCTGGGGATGGGGCCGGTTTTCAACAAGGCTCGGGTCATTATCAGTGTCCAGGCCCCAAGGCAGTTTTAAACGTACTTGTTTAAAACCGGCCGGCCAGCACATATTTATTCCCATTCATAAAATACCTTTTTTGTATAATTCAGCAAAAACCTCTGAAAATTATAAATTTCCAATGATTTTGTTCACAAATTTTACCTTGTTTGTAAAACACCCCTTTAGCTATTTAATGGTCTCTGCCTCACGCGAGTAGTGCAAAAAATGTCCTTATGGAAATTGACATGCACGATGTGGCGCAGAATGCAGCATTGCCTTTGCAGTGTGAATTTATAGACTCTAAATATGGACTCATCTTGTAGTGTTGCACTTGCGTAGTTAGGAGAGTGACTGGTCGCGTGAGTGTTAAACCAATAAAAGGGACCGGATTTCATAGGAGTCTAAATTTCATGTGACACCGGAAAAGGTGTTTTTAAACCACTCCGTTGCTTCTTTTATCACCCGTTTAAAACCACCCATATGACAGGCTCTGGACCAATAGGAACAGGTTAAAGGAAACATGCATCTCAAACTGGGCGGATCACATTATATTTCATGAATAAATTCATTTATATGTATTAAATGTGAATTAAAAGCCAAACTGGTTCAAGTGAAGTTTTAGTGTGATTATTTGCCGCCCAAAAATTGACCCCCCCTTTTTGGAATTTGTTGACTCAAATTGAGGGCGCTGTTCGTGACGTAGACCGAGGCACCGAAATTCATGGATCGACTGGACCCGGTAAATGATGCATATGATGTACATCGTATACACACGTACACTATAGGTCTACACGTGCAATTTTGTAAGTTGCAACAACTAACATCGAACTTAATTACCCTGATTTTCTCCCTTTTAGCGAAGGCTCCTCGGGGAATAGGCCGTTTAACTGCTTTCGCCTGTACCTTACTCACATCTGGGAACTTTGTTGGGATGGCAGTGGACTTGAGCATATTTTTAATGGTCATCCCATGATTTGAAAATACCAGTATCGAAACACGACGGCTCAAAGTGGTCGCTACATAACGCTCTTGTCACCTTCACTTTCGCCGTCCAAATTCTCCGATATTTCGCATCAGTTGGAAATATATGAAGGCTTACTCCAGCTTTCGTTGTTTTGCTGCACCCAGCAGCCACACACCTTGTCGGCATGGCCGAAAAACACTATATTTTGCTTAGATTTTGGACGAAGAATGTACACTCAATGCATACGCGTGATGGGGCCGGCTCAAGCAGAATATGTACATGTAACGTGCCTCGGTCTACGTCACACACTTATGTTAATGAGGGTCCCACTCACGGGGCGGAGTAGCTTGGACAAACATTTTCAAGAATATTTTTCTCATATTTAATCTGGGAAATAATTGTCTCTGGACACAAAATATCATTGTCAAGATAATACTTTGTTTTAAACAGGAATAATGCAATATAAATCCTAAATCATGTTTCCTTTAACTGTCTTAGGTATTTATGAATGCCACATTATATTCAACAGGATGCTATGATCGGCTATAATACTCATGAACAGCAATAGGTAATTTTTATACTATTAAAAAACTACTTGTTCATCATTCAATTGTAACAAGTGGATATTGGCTGGTTTAGCTACATGTACATATTGCTATGCACATCTGTTGAATATAAGACTGGATATGTACGTAATATACAGTTCCACTCAGTTATTGATTTTGTATCGATGAAAACACATACATGTAAGGCCTCTGGTTTATCATGCAGTGCATTGATCTGCACAAATTATTGTTAATTATTCATTGGCGAAATCATACCCTCGGAATAGAAAAATCAATACAATGACAAACAAAATTACTTCCTTGTGGTGAAATATCGTGTTATCTGCATGGAAAATTATGTTATACTGATCTTTTGGTTGTTGATGTACTCTATGCTTGTTGGGACTGCTTGTTACATTAGCTTATTGTTTAGTGGTTGAAACATTCTGAAATAGGTAAGCAGTGATGGGTTAAAATCACACAGATTATTATTAGTTTGAAAAAGACTTGCAGGCCGGTTGTCGTTTATATGCACATTCCTGTGCATATTTAATCCATTGATTGCCTATTGTACTCGTGCATTACTCTTGGCTGCACAAGCCCATATGGCATACCAACACCCCATTAACACTAACTACCCCAAGCCTTGCAAACTCCAACAGCAGGTTTTGTCAAGTTTTGATGGGTTCAGTACTGCAGGGCCTTGGCACCATTACTTTACATGGAGCTAGCTATAGATCTATGCCTCAATTTGTCTAAGTCCAAAGAATGTACCATAGGTATATACTGCACAGTGTTGGATTTTGACAGGTTGAGGAAGCCTCCTAGTAAAAATGCTAGGGGTTAGGGTTAATTAATAACAGACAGAATGGGTTAAAGCATACATGTAGGAGCTTTCTCAAAGGCTCCTGAAAACATCAAAATTCATTGTTACTCGTGAAGCCAGAAGTTTGTATGTGATGTAAATTGTACATGTACAGTGTCGACTAATATTTATGTCAATTATTTTCTCATTGTTTGATTTTTTAAAAATAGGACCAAGTACCCTGTGGTTTGAAAGACAAAGACGAAATACCCCATGGAAAAGAAAAGGTATTTTTTTATTTTAAAAGTCAAGTAAATTTTATGAATAAGGTTATAATGTGTCCTGGCCTAATGTCAAGTTTAGTGCATCATCTTTTTTCCATGACATTGTGATAGGCTTTTGGTTTTTGTTATTATGAAATTGGGGAATTTTGGTAAAAACATATAATCTGTCACAGACTTGATACAGATAAAGGTTGTTTAAAGACCAAAGTGTCACTTTGGTCGTTAAACAACATCAGTTCGTTATCAAGGCATGGAAATTATATCGGAATTGTATGTGTTCAGTGATGACATTGATCATCGTGTGTCAAATGACGTGGACTTAAAGGTCAAGTTTTGAGTAAGAAATGTTGGATCACCCTTGATTTTAATTGATTTTTGTGCTCAATAAACAGGAAAGTTGAAAAAGCCTTGTGATCTATAAACAGACACGCAGACAGGTGTTTTTTTTCTTTTTCTTTTAAACCTGTGCAGTACTTCAAAGAACCAGCAGAAGGGGCAGGCGCTGATGAGTCATGTGTCTCCCGTACCGATAAAGAGATCCGCTTGAGTGCCTTGGACACCACCATTAGCAAGGAGAGTGAAGCTGCCTTTAAGACGTGGACAGAGCACGACGATAACTCTGCTGACTTCTGTGAGCTGGATGGTAGGTGACAGTGTAGTTTCCCTGCTGTTCTGTGAATTTTTCTGGGGTTGGGGGAGGAATATCGTGTTTTAAAAGTCCTTTTCTTCCTCCGTTCCTCCGTCAGAAAATTAATTTCTTTTCTATATCTACCTCAAGTTAATAAATACTAATAAGTAAGGAAAGGGAAACGACAACAACATTTTGGTGAACAATCTGGGATGGTCGAGCGGCGAAACTCGCTCACTTTATTTCTGTACGCAGTGGTCACATTCCACATCTTAAATTTCGTATACATAATTCTGCGAATTACAATTCCCTCACAAAAAAGCTACTCGTTTATCCCTAACCTTCCCAAATCCTCCAAAATCCTCTTTGCAAATGGAGGAATTTGGAGGATTGAGGGCACTTGGAAGTTGATGCATCGGAGGATTTTGCAGGATTGAGGTTACTAGGGGTTTTTGCCCCTGCAGGAATATGGAGGATCCAGGTTATCAGGCTCAATGTGATACATGAGGATTTTGGAGGATTCAGGTTATATGGAGTTTTAACACTTTGAAATCAGAGGATGTTGGAGGATTCAGGTTACATGGGGGGAAAATGATGTAGGGAGTTAGGGTTATAGGGAGTTAGGGTTATAGGGAAAAGTACAAGTGAGTTCGTCAAAATCGAGAAAGGCATTCTAAACACTTCTCAAACGACTGGGTTCAGTTGGCACGACAATTAACTGACTCTTTTGGAGATTTCAACTGCTCTTTTGTGAACAGCCGTTATGCAAAGACAGTGACGCAAAATAAAAGTATTCTGCTTCCAAACATTGCATTGCCTACAGCACTTCGGTAGCTATATGCCGAGTGACTTAGGCGGAAGGAGAGTGGCTTTATGACTTGGTTAAATGTACACATTACGGGCCTCCACCTGCCATGACGCGATATTAGTTCGGGAGGCACTTGTGCATTGCTTGCTGCAGTTGCACCACCGGACCTAAGGCTGTGAAGCCCATACTTTGATATGTCGGGTACAAATGGTTTTATGGCCTCGAGAACTATTTCTCGCGTTCTGGTATAACTTAGGCCGTGTTTGGTAGGGATGAGCCCCTTCTTAGATGAAGTGATCCTGCGGATAAGTGGTAATTCAGAATCAACTGGATCTCCTAAAGCGTTGAGGTATCTATCAGCGATAAATACAGGACATGTGGTGTTAAATGTTTTAGCGAGTGTGACATAATTACCTTGTCTGAATTGATCCGTTTTGGATTTCGGGAGGTGGAATACAAGGCTATCGTGTTTAAAATCACAGTCTTTACGCTTAAGGGAGTTAACTTCGTCAAATCTAAGAAAACCGGCTTAACTAACGAAACAAATGAATAAATTGCGCAAATCTGCCAATGTTGCAGTTGGGTGGCCAAAATGCTCAACTAGTTTCTTCAAGATATCTAGAGTAATTGGTTCTTTCCTGGTGACAGGCGAGGCATGGGTACGGTTGTAGCCTTGGAGAGCAGTTTTAAACAAGGGATTATCCGTGGGCGATTTCAAGCCGGCCAGGTTGTGATGAGTCCATTTGACGGTTGCTGCTACGGAGTTGGCGGCCGTTTTAGCTCCCGATGATGTTGCCAGATGAGAGCTGTAGAGCGAGAGGTGATAATTAGAGTCTGCTGGGAAAGCTTGGACGCCGGTCCTGAAAATTGCCCAGCTCTCCCACCGGTTCCATGCTGCTTTGTACTTGGCTGTTGTGGAGTCGGCTTTAGCCGACATCAAGAGCGTAGGCAGTGCATCGGTGGCGAGGCTGCTTAGGTGTGGATCTCGAAGTGAACACTTGGCCCTGTTCCAGAATTCTGTCGGGGGAAAACAAATATATAAAGAGCCGACAAAGTCTCGCCACAAGAATGCAAAAAGCATTGTGGATTTTATGGTTTCAAAACATTATTAACCCTGTACAGTCCTGAATCCTCCAATTTTAATATTTTCCCCCACACACCCAAGGGAGTTATGGTTAATACCACCAACCTTCCTGAATCAACAAGGCTATCTGTTTACCTGAAGGCATGTCGATCGGTATATGTCCAGCATATCTGCTGGACGAAAAACCCCCTTTTTTTTTTTTTATTGTTAAAGAGGAAACGTGGGTGCATCCTATAGTATACCGATCGAGGGTGCACTCCCTGGCTCCGTGCCCTAGGTTTAAAACAATTGTATTATTTTTTAAATATTTTTTTTGGGGGGGAGGGGTGGGTAAGCGATGTTCGGATGCTCAAACGAGAAGAATGATACTGTGCGAGTTGTGCCGTTATATAGTGCGTAACAATGGGTATTACGTAAGCGCTCTATTGATCATGCTTATCGTTCGATAACGAAAAGAAATGTCACTTCTTATGCATGTAAAATCATGGGATTTGGTGCACAACTGCGAGAATTGTTCTGCAGACTTTTATTCCTTCAGTATTATACAGGGATGTAGTCGAGTCCATCACAAGTCCCTGCAAGTCCATCACAAGCACTCTAGTCCTAATTCCAATCACAAGCTATTCAAATGAGCTTTGACAAAGGCATTCCTTTGTCATTGTTCATCCAGTTACTTGTGACCGGCTTTATGAAAGGACTTGTGACTGGACTTGCGAAAGGACTTGTGAAAGGACTTGTGAAAGGACTTGTTAAAGGACTTGTGAAAGGACTTGCAGGGACTCGACTACAGCTCTGGTATTATATGCTTTATACAAAGTTGATCACCAGACCTACACAGCCCGGGATATCCTGGGTGTAGGACTGAATAGGGAATTTGTTTGCAGGACTCTGGTGTATGTAAAATATCAACCGTAACTGTATGTGTGTGGCTTAGGGTATGCAGGCTTTCAAGTATTCTTAGTTTTTCTATTCTTTCCTAATTTTTTTTTTACCTTGCTCCTACTTTTTTCTACTTTATCAAATTTGTTTTGTCCTAACTCTCAAAAATGAGATCTCATTGAATATTTTGCTTAACAGTGTTACACACTGTCATATGAAAATCACACAATAAAGGGCTTGGGTGCAGGAGTACTGCAACTTTACCTCCAAGAGCTTAGTTGAGGATGGATCACAAGTGTTGTGAGTACAGAATTTGAACATGCACAGTGAGGCTTGTGATGCTGTGGACATGGGTGAGTATCAACAAAAACTTTTCCTGAAAGCCTGCAAACGTCCTACTTTTGTTGTTGTTGAAAATTTTAATTCTACTATTCTACTTTTTCACCTGGGTCTGCTTGAAAGCCTGGGCACGTCATTTTCACATCATGCTTAACCCTAACCCACCTCAATCCTCCAAAATCCTCCTTGCAGTTTTGGAGGATTTTGGAGGATTGAGGATGAATGGTATTAAAAAAAAAAGTGATTTTGGAAGATTGAGGATGAATGGTGTTTCAAGCAAGGAGGATTTTGGAGGATTGAGGATGAATGGTGTTTCTAGCAGAGGATTTTGGAGGATTGAGGATGAATGGTGTTTCTAGCAGAGGATTTTGGAGGATTGAGGATGAACGGTGTTTAAAGCACATGAGGATTTTGGAGGATTGATGATGAATGCATTTTTTGGGGTAGGGTAATCGGAGGATTTTTTGAGGATTGAGGATGGTTCCTAGCAAAAAGGGTCTAGGGGGTTAGGGTTAATGCAGTTTGCATACAACAGCATTTGCTTTTTCTCAGATGAACAGTCAATTGGTATGGAGCACGTTGACCTTACCCTCAATCCGGAGAGGTACACAGGCTACAAAGGTCATTCACCCCGACGGGTGTGGAACAGCATTTACAACGAGAACTGTTTCAAGTAAGTTGCTTCATCTGACTTGGTCTGATGACAAGGTCCAGTATGTGCATTCTTGTGTATCACGTCTGCTTTGAAAATCAAAAGTCTGGTGTACTCATATAGATCTGTAAGGGGGGAGACGTATTTACTGTGTAAGCATGGTTAATCACATTCTGCATTTTTCCGCAGATTTGTGGTTTCTCTTTGAAGGAAAAAAAAACTTATATGGAAATGTATAGATCTGTGACTTCAACAAGGTTCAGTTTTCATGGAAACGCATTCAATCGGGGACCTCCTATTGTCCGTCATTTTTAAACTTTTTGTCAAGGACCCTCATTGGTTTTGTACATGATATTCAACCGGGGACCCTATTGTCCTCTATTGTTAAAGGTCCCCTATTGAATGCAAAAACAAACCCAACCCAACCCAATCTAAAATGTTGCCGACTCGGGCTGGTCTGAGATTGTTAGCTTTAAAGCAAAAACATATTTTATCCTATTTTGGATTTTTCCCCTGAGGATAGGATATGACAAGTGTGAAAAGAAATCGAAACAAAAGTTGTAGCCATTTATATGGCCAATCTCCATGGCTTCACCCTTCCCTAAGAAACAGCCATACTTTGCTGACCCACCCAACACCCCCTACAAAAAATGTATCCTGTAATAAAACCCATTCGCAAACCCACCTCTAATTTGTTTACCTTTTGACAGACCCAATGAGCAAGCCAACGGAGAAGACTACAAGTCTCTGCTTACAGACAAGTCTGTCCGAGGTAAAAACCAAAAAAATACCTTCCCATTTTTGCCGATTTACATATATATAAAGTACTACTTTTTTTCAGGTCTGGAACTTTGTTTTTGGAGGGAAAAGGCAATTTTGCTTTGACAAAGAGCACTTGCTATCAACAAAACAAATAGTTTACGTGGAAACAATTCTAGCGGCATCAAGACAAAGGCCAAGGTCCAATTTCATGGAGCTGCTAAGCACAGAATCTTAGCTAAGCAGATCAGCTGAGCAAATGCAGGTTACTAGCCAAAACTCCATGCACAGTGTATTGCTTGTGACCGGTGCTCGGCGCTGTTTTTTGCTTAGCGTGTAAATTTGCTAAGCAATATTTTTCTGCTTAGCAGTTCCAGGAAATGGGGCAATGGTGGCCATTGTCACCAATGCCTCTGTGAAGTTCAAGGCCTGGTTTTTGAAGTTGAAGTCCTTGCTTGCGTTTTTCAAGATTTGTCTATTGGGAAAAAAACCCAAGCAAAACAGAAGCGAATGAAAGCATCAGCAGTTAATGAGTTTTGCTGTTTATAATTTACTCATCCTTACTGTGCTGTTTAGTTTAATTTTGCGGATGCAGCTGAATGTAAGATTTTTAATTTTTTTCTAAAAACTGTAAAAGGGGAGGGATTAACTATTATAATTAATTTTTACATTTTGTTTATTATAGTTTTTGCACAAGATTGTAGAAAGTTCTTTTATTCTGCAATTTTGTTATGGTTTCCAACCACCATGTTTACAACAAAGATGTCGGCATTTTACAGGTTCACAAAAATCGAAATACAATAAATGTTATAGATGGTCCCGAACTGGTGATGAATACAAAAGAAGTACAGATTTTCATGCATTGTGGGGTTTTATTAATTTCTCAAGACTAATGACAAAAAAGGTCATGGGTCGATCATGTCCCCTCCCACAAAAAAGTACCCATTTCGGGCTTCAGTGCCGTCAGCTGTACAAACATTGCTTGCCACACCCGTGCACCCTCACCCCTGCATCCCACTGGGAATTTTGCATACGGCTCCAGACATCAGGGCATGGCAAGTAATCTTTTTAGTATTGATGGTACTAGTCATAGCCAGGAAGGAGTATTTTATGTGGGCGGGGGTACACCCCACGTTACTGTCTATTCCAAGTCTGAAAAAATCACAAAAACACATCAAAATCTTTGTTCCTTATGTATTCATCATGGTTTCCGAACCTTTATAGCATTTTTTGTAGTTTGATTTCCGTAAACCTTTAATCCAAACAGTCCCAAATCCTCCAATTTTAATATGAATCTGCATGTACCCTAGGGTGTTAGGCATTCTCGAGTACACAATACTTTTCCTCATAACCCTATAGCACCACACCGGTTGTTTTGCACACCTTACTTCCTGCTTCTCGCTTAGGCATTTGAGAGTGAAATAAAAAAAATAAAAATTCTTGAGCCCTGTGATGAAAAGCAGAGCCATTGGCTTTAAAGATAATGTAATGTTCGCCAGTTAGATCTGGAGATTTTCTGTATATATGGTTCAGCTTTGTTTACCTAATGTCTTAGGCATGCAGATTCTGTCAAATGTGAGTGGACTCCCTCCCCCCACGCTTTTCCCAGTTTATCTCATTTAACCTGCCTAACCTTTTATTCCGCATCTTTTATTTCCCCCCCTCCCAAAAAAACCTTCACTCCCGCCTCCCACCTTTGGCACTAACCCTGCAGTTTCCCAGTACTTAAAAGGTAAAATGGTTCATTCCCAAAACCCTTTTCTTCCATCATTTTCAAGACTTGGATTCCTATTTTTTTGCAAGTAGAGTAGGCTGTTCATTTTCGAATAATTTAGTATTCGATTATTCGAGACTGGGCTTGACCGAATTTTCGAATATTCGATACTCGGCGATTAAGTATTTCAGGCATCTGCTGCAACTGCATGCCGCACCGGTAAAAAGTTGCACGCAATACGCAAAGCATGCTGGTGTTTTACATGCGGCGATCGATATTATAGACCACCCGATGGACATTTTTTGCATTGTATCAAGATAATTACGAGTACGTATAACATTCTGATAACAAAAAACCAAACTCCAGCTTGAGTTTTTGCAATAATTTTTTTTAGAAGTATCAAGGGTTTTACAGTCGGGAACAATAAAGCTCTGTCCACAAAAAATGCGGCATTTGACACTGCTAAGCACCGTAACTTTTCAATTAAAATAGCATCAGAGTCGTATCTGTACGTGCATATATATATATATTTTTTTCGAATATTCGAACCATTTGAAGCTATTTGAATATTCAGTTGATGATCGAATATTCAAATATTCGGGACATCCCTAAAGTAGAGCAGATTTGACGTAGTATGCAATATGTGACCCGCTCCAGAAAAAGGTGATATAAGTCGTGCTATGCATTTACATGTAATGGCCCTTTCAACTTTAAGAGGACAAACTTTTTCGTAAAATTTTTTTATTTTTTATTTTTTGTCTTAAATATATAAAGTTTTAGGTTTGGTGCACAACAATGTTGATTTTAGTGAATAAAGTAAAAAAATAACCTTTTTAAAGTGCATTGTTCCATTGCATTGTATAAGAACTAGCTATTCCAAAGCCTGTTTTCTCTGTTGTGCAATTTGAACTCCATAGAACTAATTAATAGGCAAAAACGTGATATCTCCAGAACGGAAAGGGCTTTGGACCTCTATCGTGTACCAAATGAAAGCTTACATTGCGGGCTTTCCAAACATACATAAAACAAATTTTTCATATTTTGCGATATAATATACCTTTTTCCAGAGCGGGTCACATATGTGATGATGAGATACATTTAATGATTTTAGAAGCATGCTTGTTGTGACTGTGCTCATCAGGGCTTGCAAATTTTGGAACTCGTAGTTGATCTTGATTTTTCCCAGACTACATTGTGGGATATTAGACAACAGTATCCAATTGCCAAGAGAAATATATTGGTTAGGGAGCATCTCAAAACTCAGAATAGCTAGAACATTCCGTTGCCTATTTTACATGATCTGTAAAGCAGCAATGGAAACCACATGCCGCATTCGAAATCCTGTTCTCGTGTTGATGCAACACGAGAATAGGGTTTAAAATGTGGATAATTACCAACATGTGCAGAATTTTTACTCCCAACTTCTTGGGGAATAGATGATAAACGGGAAGAACAAATTAAAGATGACCGACAAGGTGCAACTTTCATTAGCGTTTGTTCATCAAATTTTCTTGGATATGAAAAGCGGCTAAAAATTGAAACTTTGAATCAACTTTGCCAGTCGTAACCTTCATCATTAGAAAAGTCAAACAGCATAGATAATAAGCATTAGTTTGGTTTTTGTGTCCATAGTGTCTGCCATTTTAAAATCGCGTGACCAGCACACTCGACGTGCATACTTGACAGGTGCGCTTTCACGTACGTAATCAGCAATCAGAGAACACTGTCCTTGAGTCACTTGGGTTTTAAATACACCCTCAGTGTTCCCAAAATTAATATTCTGAAGAGGAGGGACATTCAGAGTTTTGAGACACAACTTTCATCTGGGACACAAAGTGGGTATAAATTTGTGAGCTCTTTATTTTTACTCATCTGCCAATGCATGTTGAGCATTCTGTCAGTGACGATGCAGCAAGGATATTTGCTTTTTTTGCATTTAAAGTGTCTTTTACCCGTTTCACCATTGCATTTGCATTTTCCCTCTTTGAACATATTTTGCTTCATGTCTGCCGCAGTTAAAAGACATTTCTTTTTATAATAACTATCATGAGTGGCAAGTCGCTCATTGAATGTCATTTTTGTGTATTTGTGAATTGTTGTGGATTTTGTTTGCATATCATGAAAAGGACGATCTATTCCCATTCATTATTCTTGCGCCATTTTTGACATGTTCCCTAAACTGAAGTCAACATATCGCTGGTAATATAGAGCAACCCTGGTACAGGCACCAGCCTGCACGTATATTTTGATAAGATTTCCTCCAGGCCTCACAGACTACAATTGTAAATTGACATTAAATTTGAAAACCACACATGGTTGCTGTATTATGCAAGTTGGTTGTTTTATGTGTTCCCGTGTTACTGACACTCAAAAGTAGTTGAGTAGTTGGTTTAAATCCGAAAGCTTTTTACTGTTTATAACAATGATAGCAGTACTAATCCTCCTGAGAAATGTTTCCATCTGAAATGCTGTCATCTTTGAGACAATTGTATCTGAGAATTGCGCCCGAGACAGTTGCGCCCGAGACAGTTGCGCCCGAGACAGTTGCGCCCGAGACAGTTGCGCCCGAGACAGTTGCGCCCGAGACAGTTGCGCCCGAGACAGTTGCGCCCGAGACAGTTGCGCCCGAGACAGTTGCGCCCGAGACAGTTGCGCCCGAGACAGTTGCGCCCGAGACAGTTGCGCCCGAGACAGTTGCGCCCGAGACAGTTGCGCCCGAGACAGTTGCGCCCGAGACAGTTGCGCCCGAGACAGTTGCGCCCGAGACAGTTGCGCCCGAGACAATCAAAATAAGCCCATATTAAGGTGTACAAAAAACAGAATAGGTTTTTCACCTCATGACTCAAATGATGGATTGACCTCCAACTTTCACAGGTTTGTTATTTCATGTACACGTATGTGAACTACACAAAATACGTACGAACTCTGCCTGTGACTTTTTTTGTCAGCTCTATCAATGCTATATCATACCTTTAATGTTTTAAGGTATACATTTTAAAATTGCATATTATGGCAAGGTAACTGTAGGACAAGTCTGGACTTGCTGAGTCTAGGTGTGAGTCCAAGAAATTTGTAACATCAAGAGTTACTTTGAAATTCATAGCTCAGTTTACATTTTAGCTGGGTCTCAAGTCAATTGTAGACTTGAGCTTTGAGTTGTGGACTCAAGTGGACTTTGAGAAGTGGAGTCATTTTTTTGCAAGACTGAAGTCGAGTTGGGCGATCAAAATTTGCTACTTAACTCGGACTGAAGTCAAGTTGTTCACTGGAGTAATTAATTTCTTTTCGGGCATGAAAAGTTGTCCGCACCGACAGTTAAATGTTTGCTCACAGCCTCGAAGCAATTTACTAGGCAATATTCAGGCTGTATTTAGATTTATTTTGATTAGTCAAAATCTGTATTTAATAGAGAAAACTTATCTTTCTATTTTCTATTGGCTGTGACAATTTTGTTACAATTTCTTTTGCCAGAAATGTGTCTTGAAAAGAGAGTGTTCTACCGGCTGATATCGGGGCTTCATAGCAGTATCAACATGCACCTGTGTTCAAATTATTTATTATCTGGTATGTATTGGCTTAAAAATAGAAAATGTCAGGAAATGTGAGTGTGTTTGGTAATGGTAGAGGGTGGTTTGCTGAAGAGGTTTTGAACGCAGCACTTTAGCCTGATTGTTGAGTGTGGCTTGATCGGTAAGCTTTTATGATCTTGTTTGAATAAGATGCTGAATTTGATAAAGTGCTGACTAATAAATGGAACCAGCTTTCTAGCAAAGCTATCCAACTTTTGTTTAAAATTGAATGCTTCAGATATTCACAACGGGGTACAGCCAATGAAGTTCTGTTGTCTGTTTTCTACTTTGAATAGTCATGAGTTGTGTTTTCAACGGTAACTGTGTTGAAAATTGATTTTTCTTCATTCTGCCGGTTATGTAGTTGAGGTCATTTGAAGTGAAATTGGTTAATCAAATACACTCTGTTGGGATTGGGCAAAAATGTCTCCTCTAATAAAGTGCCCTCTTCAGTTACATTTGTTGACCAGATCTTGAGTATGTGGTAACTAGCACAAAACCAGTGCGAGTACAACTTGTTAGTTTGTGTGTGCAAGTGTAAGTATTGGAAAAAAGGACTTAACTTTGAGTTTGTATTCAAATTCAATGGTTTACCTTTACCTTTAGCAATAAGGTCCACGGTTGAGCCAAGGTCCAGTCGAAAATGTTGTACAAAACCAATGAGGGTCCTTTATAACCCCCGAGGCATTTTTACTAGGAGGCTTCCTCAACCTGTCAAAATCCAACACTGTGCAGTATAGGCCTACCTACGGCACATTCTATACACGTGTAGCTCAATGTAAAGTAATGGTGCCAATTCAAGGCCCTGCAGTACTGATGAACCCATCAAAACTTGACAAAACCTGCTGTTGGAGTTTGCAAGGCTTGGGGTAGTTGGGGTTAAGGGAATATACAATAGGAGGTCCACGATTGAAGGCGTTTGTAAGTTTGTTTGAGCGTGTGTGAGTACCACAAAAACAGACAAGGTAGCAAATTTAGAAACGGCTTTAACCTGAAAAATCATTGTGTGTGTGTATGTGTGAATTTTATTCAAGAGGGACTATTTGGCATCGAGGTGTGGGGGCCCAACGTAGAGGAGTTCAAGATCCGATTTGATCCGGAAACCACAGATGGGGAGGGGCCGATCCGATTGAAGAATCTATATTTCACCTATCTGGTTGTGTTACGAGCCATCGCAAAGGCGGCCCCACTGCTCGAACAAGAGTCATTTTATACAGGTTTGTACAAGCTTTTTTTGTAGGGGGTGTGGCTAGATGGCACAGTGGTATTTTGAGCAGTAAAAGGAAGTAATTTCAACACTGCGTTTTATGCTAATAGAAATTTCCATATTTTCACGAGCCAAAACATGTCATTCAAGGCAGAACAGCAATATCTCCATGGCTTTGTGTACAAATGTATATCACACTTTCTACATTTTCGTGGGAGTAGGTTCCACTTTGGTTTGTACAATAAATCTGGCAACATGACAAAAAGAGACACGGTGTCCCCATTACATCCAAGTCCGAAAGTTTTAATGAAATGTCAAATTTCTCGGGAAACTTTGTGTGACTGGCACAAAACTTGCCTAAATCTGTCCAACATCCAAGACAAATATCAGGAGTAAATATTCAAAAAAATTAGTTGATAGATGGCAGGTAACTAGAAATGTAGCAAAATGTCACACTTTGTGTTCAACTTCATGGAATGACCCATATACTGAAGAAAAGATGTTCTAAGAATTGAAAAACTACCACCTTCTTCATATGATGGAATTTTGTGTCGGCATGATGTAAATTCAATATATTTTTTTATTTTTATTCAATGACGTATTTTATAAACATTGTGTACTCAGCAGTGTTGGAGGTCTCGAGATCGGCCTCGGCCTCGAGGCCGATTTTTATGGCCTCGGCCTCGGCCTCGGAGCCTTCCGGACTCGATGATCTGGTCGAGGCCGGCTCGAGGCCGCCCACTTTGTCCAATTTTCCCACCAATTCACATGCGTTTTCTGTTTCAATTAATTTTAATTTTTTACCTCATAAAACTTTTGAGAAGCTGCCACAGTGGGTTCCGTATAACGAAATAAAGTTTCAAGTAGATACACACGAATGAATGAACTGGTATTTGCATTATTGAACCATGAAGCTATATAGATAGCTCTCTGATTGCACGTACTCACATACGTACATGTACATGTGTCATCTTCTTGTAGAACCAGTCTACACCCGCTAATAGACTAGTTCCTGGTCGAGCACTTCACTCGACCCATGAAGCGCCACTATTGCGTTACACGTACTCAGGTAGCATCTAATCTGCTTGTTAGATATTCAGTTTATTTCCGCTATAGACTGGTTCCTGGTCCACCACTCGGCCCTGAACGAGTGAACGTTAAAGCGATAATCATAATGGCCGGTAGTGAAGTTGAGGGAACCAACCTGTTATTCACGCGTGCTCGCACAACGCGAAGCCTGTCGCATGTCTACTAGTCTATGTACCCATCACTGCATGCCCTTGCAAAGACTGTCCTCTCTATTCCAGCTATTCTTGGTTCCAAGACGTTACTATTGTACTTTTTTACTTTCGCAGTTGCAATGCACAGGCAGCGCGATTAGGTAGTTGCAATAATAGGCCGACAGCGCGATAAGATTTTGGATATGTCTGTAGTAACGTCTTTGATAAGTTGGCATTTCGGGGGCACGACCAGACTGTGGTAACTACAACTGTTTTTATGCAGTATTCATATCACGTGATAATGATGGAGGTTATGCAATCAGCGACCGAGTTTGAGCACAATAGACCGTGTAAGTCTAGCGCATAAAGGTCCCGATCGAACTTCCGGGCACCTCCGGGTACCTCCGAGCACCTCTGAGCCGCCGGTTATAGGACTTTTACGTGTGGTTGATTTTGTTTTCTATAATACTTTGTTTTTACAAAGATCTGAACCATGAAACGGCCATAAATATGGATAAATTCAAAATTAATTTTACAATATTTGAAAACATGCATGACTGTCTAAAAGTTTAAGAAAAGTAGGAAAAAATGTTTGACCCGAGCGTCATGTTGCAACATGATTGGCTCATTGTCGGGAAGAGAAAGCCCGGCCCCCAAAACCCCTGCACTGCATGCGCCCGCTGCGGACGTAAGTGAACGTGCGTACATATGCGACGACCGCCTATTATGGTCTACGCTATTAAGACTGGCGTGTGAACCACCAGAACAATGGCGAATGACGTTGTATGACGTACTAGACTTTTTCGTTCTCCTTTTCCCTAAATTGATATATCGTTCAGATTTTGTAAATTGAAATGAAAAATAATATTTTGCTCAAAGTTTTTATCTACCTTTCAGTAAAAAGAACAGCGTCAAAACAAATTATTTCAAGAAAACTACTCGCTTTACACGTTGAAGCTCCTATTCGAGGTGCCCCGAAGTTCGGTTTCTCGTAAACTCTCGTACGTTCTCGAGGTAAACTTACACGCTCTATAGAACAATCCAGTGAGCGTCGCCTCATGGTGTTCTGACCAATCACATTCGTGGTTTATGTCCAACATGCGTGCACGCGCATGTGACGCCCGCGGCTGGAGATCAATGGTCATGATGCCTTTTTTGTCATGTCCTATGTATTTGCGTGTAATGAATAATTTATGATAAGGCTCAAACTCGGTCGCTGATTGGATCCTTCGGAAAAGCGGGGGAGAATCGTCGAAAAGTAAAGAAAAAGTTAAGAATTGCCTGCCAACTTATCCAAGACCCTTGTGGCGCGCGATCCAAAATCATGCACGTTTGACAAACACCGGCTGCGGATCCGGCTGCATTCTGTAAACTACGAATGCGTGAGGCCAGAACGCACGTACGAAGCCGGGATTTCGAGAAGACACAACGTTAGTGAATTTGGCGCGCGGGTGCCTCCGAAATAACAACAAACACGTTCATATTTAACTGTTGATTTTCATGTTTGCCTTTTTAAAGATATCGTATCAAAATGTGGCTACTTTTCCGTAAAAATGAAAAGTCTTGGCTAAAAATGGATATCAGGCAATGTAGCGTCAAATTTTGCCCCAAATAGGACATGCATGCAAAACCACGAGTAACCTAACAATGGAAAAGTATTTAAGAAAAACGACAGTTAAATATAAACGTGTTAACACAAAGGTCTTGGGCCCAAGACTATGTTCCAGCCAGCAATGCTCCAGTGGAGCGCATTTTTAGCAGAGCAGGGATTATTATGAGGCCCCACCGTGCAAATCTATCCCAACAGATGCTGGAGACCCTTATGTTCTTGAAATGCATGAACATATCCTTTGAGGAACCTGCCGTTGACTTAAAAATATAAAAAATCCAACAAAATCTTAACCTTGATTGAGTGGATTATTAGTTTATTACGTGTTTAGTAGCTGGCCTCGGCCTCGGCCTCGGACGTTGTGGCCTCGGCCTCGGAGGTTGTGGCCTCGGTCTCGGAGGTTGTGGCCTTGACTACAACATTGGTACTCAGTCTTGTCCAGAGAGATTATTAAAAACAAAAAGTCACTCGGGTGGGATTCAAACCTACGACCCCCTGCTTTCTAGTGCAGATGTCTTACCACTTGATCACCGAGCTTGTCGGAGTCAGCTGGCTGGTTGGTTCAAATCCAATACACAGTGTTTATAAAATACGTCGGTGAAAAACCCAATATTGTATTTACATCAGGTTATGTACACAGGCAGTGTAATGAGTTAACAATGTTTTAAATTAATTCCACAGACTAAAGATTTGAATTTATTATGGTTTTTTATTTGCAGGAGAATCTACTGAGGATGAAAATCTCCAAAAAGATGTAATGGACGTTCTCAAAATAATTAAACAGTTCTCCAATCATTTCAACGAGAGCACCATGTTTCAGGGTGATAATGTGCAGGCAAAGAGACTTAAGGTAAGGAAGTGATCAACAAGGGACTGGGGGAAGTCTAGCTGTTCTCCTTAGTTTCAGAGTTCTGCCATTTGCGCGAAAGTCTTGCGACGTCACAGTCACTTTGGGCGTATTTGAAACCCCGCTTTCGAGTGACACGAGTACAGTGTTCTCATCAGGTGAAAATTCTGTTCGTGAATGGTGGTCGCATGTTGGTTTTCGACATTCAATACCCCATTCTCGTGTTCAGTCAATGTGAGAATGGGGTTTCAAATACCCCAGAGCGTCAATTTCATGTGAACTTGTTGGTTTCAAACACTGACTGGGGCTTTGGCAAAATTGCCAAATGAAGAAGTTGAGGTAAGGCGTGAAGGAGACATTGGGCATACTGTTGACCTTTTTATGTGACCTCACCAGTCCATAGTGAAACAGTGTAGTGTAGTGATTTAAAAAAAATTAAATAGAAAGAAATTAGTTAAGCATGCCACATGGTTTACCCTGCCTCCTGTCATACACTGTACTGTGAATGTGATGACTTCAAGGCATTGTTTACACATAGCGATATTTGGTCATGTGGGATACATGTAGCTATGAGTTGCTGGTAATTAAGAAGTCATTCTTCTCATCAGATCTGGGCCCAATTTCAAGGCTCTGCTTACCGTTAGCGAAAAATCCCCGCTACTGTAGCAGAAAATTCTGTGCTTACGGCAAGTGTATTTCACGCATTAGCGGGGAATTTTGGCTCCTGAGCATGCACACAGGGTTAGCGCAGAATTTTTCCGCTACCGCTGTTAGCGCAAAATGGTGATCGTAGGCGCGGAAAGCTGTGGTTAGCAGAGCCATGAAATTGGGCCCTGGCCAGTTCGGTATCTCGATAAAGTAGTCCAGGTCAAAGGTTATTCGGGATAAAATTACTGACGTAATGACACGATGTTACGCGAACGCCCATTCTGATTGAATTTAACGCGTGCGTGTTGTGCGACCACCTTGAGCATTCATTTTGCTTCAGTTATCCCGAATGACCCAGGACCAATGTCATTATGCACATATGCACAGTTGAAATACCGAACTGGCTTACCGGGTATATTCACAATACAGAAATGTTGATGTTTGTGATGTAAACCACAGCGCATCTTTGGGAAAAGTCGACATTTGTTAAAACGGCATTTCAATTTGCACATAGGTAGCAATTTTTAAGTTATTAAAAAATATTTGGATATTTTCTCTGGAGGTTTAACCCCTTTTGAGTACGGTTATTTACAGGAGGCGCCGGGATGGCGCGTCGGCTTTTTCAGCCTAGCGAAATGGACACAATGTGCTTGTGCAGTCAAGCGTAACATACACAATAATCCAACAATGGATTGAAACTGCACAAATAGCGGCTATATAGGCGTCATCCGGCCTGGTGGCACTGTTTTGTTTTTTTGCGCCATTTGGTGTCATCCGTACACAAGGGGTTAACAGTGGGTTTTATATGCATTGGGAGACCTTTTTTGAGACCGGTCCTTTTTTGCTTGTTCTCAGTGTGCATGTGTACAGAGTTCTGAGCATGCGCACGACTGGTGAGAACAATTGAAAAGGACCGGTATGTCTGCTGCCACCAGCGTCCTAAAAGTGTCCCATTGGATTTAAATTAAATCTAAATTCTGCTCAACTCAAATATCTTGAGAAATATCCTGTTGGGTGGAGGAGGTAATATGGGTAATTTGTCGACCGGCCTCTCCAGGTGCACCCCTTGATGGTGGTTTGTATTGTGAATGGCCAGAATTGTCGGTTCATATGCCGAAGAGTACACTTGAGTCTAGGGTTTTGCTAGTAATTTCTGTTTCGCCGAACTTGAACATAACGTTAAAGTTATCTACTTTCACAACCTAGTTTTGTTTGTTTTGCACCTTGGTAGGACGAATTTCGAAACCATTTCTGGAATATCTCCCGCATCATGGACTGTGTAGGCTGTGACAAATGCAAACTATGGGGCAAACTTCAGGTAACGTGATGTGCATGGGTTTGAATTAGATAGAGACTCGGATTTCTTGTTGGAAGGACTTGTAAATGAGACTGGTCCTAGATTGATGACATTTGTTATTAGTATATATTCTGTGTATGCTACTCAGAAAGATTCATGAATGATTAATAGGCCTGATGAGCAGGGGTAATGATGTAGCGCCTTGTGCACCTTGATCATGGTGGATACCGTATGTGCACCTTACAGATACTTGTACATGTATTATTATTATTACAAGTTTTAAAGCAAATGAACTTTAGGATTAGTTGATGTTAAGGTGTAGTTCGACACTGAAATTTGTTGGGGAACCACATTGTAAAAACCAAATGTTTGAATATTTCTGGAAATTGTTGATGACGTTTGAAAACTCTTTAAAATAAAACCCCAAACAGACAGTCTCGAAGATTTCATGTTTTAATAGAAATCTAACAGTTTGGGATAGATAGTATTTTATTGTTAAATTGTTATTTTGTGTATGGACCTCACCCAGTACAAGGCTAATAAAAGCCTCTCTATGTAAACTGTGGTAGGGGTGGCCACATTTTGGGGTCCATCTATTAGAAGGAAATCATTTCAATATTTAGACCTATACCCAGGCAGGTTAACTTTCTAGTGGGGTAACTTGGTAAGACCAATTCACCTCCCTCTTTAAAATCTCTATCTAGGTCCTTCCTCACCATGCCTGGTAATGTTGATCACTAAGTAGAGTGTAAACATTCTTCCATGATTAAAACCTGAAACTCGGCACATTAAACTTCATTTGCAAATATGATGTATTTGTTGAGTTGAAATTTGAACATTTTTGCATAATGTTCTTAATCACTGCAGGTGCAAGGATTGGGAACTGCCTTAAAGATTCTGTTTTCGAGTCCAGACAGTCTCAACTTGCGCCGCCAGGAAATCATTGCCCTCTTCAACGGATTTGGCAGGTAACAATAAACAAATGGTGGGGTTCACTCCGAACAAAGGTGTCGTTTAATTTGTGAATTGTATTGAACCGACTAAGCTGTGTCTCTTGACATTGACAATCGTAGCAATGCGCAGCACATGTGCCGACCTTTGATGTCAGACTTTTGTCATACCATATTCATGGCTGTGATGGTCAATTATGGGTTGGGCTTAAAGGGTAGTATAAACCATTTGCTTTTGCTGATATTTTCAGAAATAGATGGATTTGAGGGTTAGTATTTTATAGCCTGCAAGCAAATACTATAACACTGACCTGTTTAAAGCTTTGTGTGCATTGGTGCTGGGAAAACAGAGAAGAAAATTATGTTCTATGTCGTCTGGTTCTCTGACATACTTTAGACGGTATTTCATAATAATCCAGTAGTTTTGTTTTTGATGTTTGCAAATGATGTACATGTATACTACCTTTTAACCCCTTGAGTACGGTTATCGTAGTGAGGTGCCGGGGCGGCCTGTGCAGCCAAGCAAAACCAAGCGAAACGGCCACAATGTGCTTGTGCAGTCAAGCGTAACATACACAATAATCCAACAATGGATTGAAACTGCACAAATAGCGGCAAATGGCGTCATCTGACTTGGTGCCACTGTTTTATTTTCGGCATTTGGCGTCATCCGTACGCAAGGGGTTAATGGGTTGGTGTTTTTGCAATGAATGTATGGACTTTTGATCCAACTAGGGTTTCATATAGGATTTTAAAAAAATGCCTTCAAATTTCCATTAAAATGTTGCATACAGATAACCATTGTTGTAGTCCAAGCCTATACCATTTGGCCCCGTGTTAAAAAGGGAAAATCTGAAATCTCATGCAAGCCTAGCTGAACAAAAACCTATGCCAATAGCTTTTTCCATTGTTCTGTATCTCTGCAATTCTTTGCCTGGTGCATGTTTCCCTTCATCATATGATCTTTCCTGCTTCAAGAGGAATATTAATTCCTACCTCTTGTATCTTTGATTCTTTTTCTTTTTGTAGCTTCGTACATTGAGTGGCTTTTGGCCCTGTTTGGGGCGAACTTGCATAAAAAAACTTGATGCGCACATATAGTGCACGCCTGCATTAATTCCACTGTGACCCCGGGAGGTTGATCTCCAAGGCTCATAAGAAATGGTGGCAGTGGTCAGACCAGTTAATCCGAAACCTGATCATCCACAGCTGTTGTGAACGGAACCAGACTAACCTGTATTTCTATTGAACTCCTCAGACTTTCAAGCAGCATCCACGAGGTTAAAAAATTCCAGATGTTGCTGGATGAGGACGATGTAAGACATGTCAAGAAGCCTTCGTCAAAGCCTCCCTTCCTCTGATGGACGCTGCCGTGCAGTTTGTTGTCGCTTGGGGAAAATGGCACAGTGAGCTGGACATCTTACAAATACGGCATTCTACTATAAAATCAGTCTAACTTGCAATGAATAAAATTGATTCCGTGGGAAAAATACAAACATTGATTATACCAAATCGTAATATACTTTGCAGTATGTTGGTACAAACCCCTTTTCACGTGTCATGGGGTGTTATGCCTAATGTACTGATGCTAATGAAGTCCTTATTAAAAAGAAAGAAAAGAAGAGCTTGCCGCGTGCGTGCACATGGCTTAAACTGCTCCATACGATACATGTGCTACAATCACTGCATGGCGGTCCGCACATGGTGTAACCTGTCTCATACGATACATGTACTACGATCACTCCATGGCGGTCCGCACATGGTGTAACCTGTCCCATACGATACATGTAATACGATCACTCCATGGCGGTCCGCACATAGTGTAACCTGTCTCATACGATACATGCACTACGATCACTCCATGGCGGTCCACACATGGTGTAACCTGTCTCATACGATACATGCACTACGATCACTCCATGGCGGTCCACACATGGTGTAACCTGTCTCATACGATACATGCACTACGATCACTCCATGGCGGTCCACACATGGTGTAACCTGTCTCATACGATACATGCACTACGATCACTCCATGGCGGTCCACACATGGTGTAACCTGTCTCATACGATACATGCACTACGATCACTCCATGGCGGTCCACACATGGTGTAACCTGTCTCATACGATACATGCACTACGATCACTCCATGGCGGTCCACACATGGTGTAACCTGTCTCATACGATACATGCACTACGATCACTCCATGGCGGTCCACACATGGTGTAACCTGTCTCATACGATACATGCACTACGATCACTCCATGGCGGTCCACACATGGTGTAACCTGTCTCATACGATACATGCACTACGATCACTCCATGGCGGTCCACACATGGTGTAACCTGTCTCATACGATACATGCACTACGATCACTCCATGGCGGTCCACACATGGTGTAACCTGTCTCATACGATACATGCACTACGATCACTCCATGGCGGTCCACACATCGTGTAACCTGTCTCATACGATACATGTACTACGATCACTCCATGGCGGTCCACACATAGTGTAACCTGTCTCATACGATACATGTACTACGATCACTCCATGGCGGTCCACACATAGTGTAACCTGTCTCATACGATACATGTACTACGATCACTCCATGGCGGTCCACACATAGTGTAACCTGTCTCATACGATACATGTACTACGATCACTCCATGGCGGTGCACGGTCCACGCATGGTGTAACCTGTCTCATATGATACATGTACTACGATCACTCCATGGCGGTCACATAAGCGGTGATTTTGTGTTTACATTGCAAGCTATCTGGACACGGTGAAAATGGTCTGTTTCCTTGGCCCTACATGTACCATCAAAAAGGCTGAGGGTGTTCCTCGATCAAAATAACCCTGACACAGTGAATCATTGCACTAGAGCAGGCCAAGGGAAGGGATGATTAATCATTCTAGATGCTTCTTGGGGTGTCAATTTATGACTTGGAACATGTGAAAGATTGATACAGCTATATGGTAAAACCAAATTGATTAATTTCAGTTTACTGTTTATCAAGTTGGTACCAGTACCAATCCTCCGGAGAAATGTTTGTCTAAAATTCTATGATCTTCTGAAGACCTAAAAAAATATAGTCTGGCTTAATCCCTATATGAAATGGACAAAATCATTGTTTAAAGAGAACGGTTTTTACTATTTTCACATGACACGGTTGACGGATTGAGGTCAAACTTTCAAAGGTGTTTTATTTCATGTACCGGTATGTGTTGAATTCGAATAATGCTCTATCATTTCTTTAAATTTGTTGATTGATAAGCACAGGAGTAATAAAATAATTAACACAGTCGTACTACAAAGCGTAGTATTATACGTTAGTTGTCGAGGCTTAAACTGCATAGTGGGCATTCGCACGACTATATAGTGGGTTAACCCAGATCAGTATATGGCCGTGTTTACACTGGATCCGCAAGGGCGATAGAAGGGGATCTGATCCGGCAAGGGGATCTGATGGGATCAACGGCGGATCAACAGCAAGTGTGGTTCGGGGGTCTGATTCGGATTTGATCCACCTTTCTCAATCCCCTTCGGGAAAGATCCAATCCGGATCTGATCCCACAATGCTTGAGTGTAAATGCAATTGGTCAGTTGCGCAGCGTATCCAACTTATTGTGGCACGGAGGGCAAACAATGTCTGAACCGTCTTAAAACCGTCTTAAAAACACTATTTCTTGGGTTTGTTTATGACGCCTCAAATGCTGCTAAAGGGGAAAGGATACGGCACTGCAAAGTTTGACACAACCTGATCTGTTATGGGAAATCCCCAAAAGTCTGCAAAAAAACCCACTCAATTCCATGTACCACCGCATTGTACACTGCAAATGCATGGTTGGTACTCCGTCCGCACCATGTCATTCTCTCACGTTTCACATGCATGACATCATCATTATGACAGTTCTGAAATCATAAACAAACGTATGTACGTACGTTACGTTTTTACACTGATTGAATAGCGTACGAAAAATGGCCACAAGGTCGGATACTGCGCACACTCAATGACCTTTCCGCTGTAAATAGTGGATCGAAGCAAGATCGGGATAGAGTGTAAACGTGGCACAGTTTATTTGCAGTTTAGCTTCCCTTTGGCTTTATTACCCTGTCGGATCTAATCCCCTTTGCCGGATCCAGTGTAAACGCAGTGTATCTTACATTTTTAAGAGGTCATTTGCGACTTCTGCTGATTTTGTATTAGTATATATACCTGCCGCATGGATTCCCAACAGTGGGATGCATTTATTGTAAATGTAAATCCAAACTCACTGAACACCAGTTAATCCTACACTAACTTGAACATGGGAATTTTTCACTTGTTTTGTTGAATCGGGACCAGTGATCTGGGTGAGATGCTTATCATTTTATAGGCTAACTCATGACATTAATTTGGTGATAACAGTTTGAATCATATGTGGTACATTTGGGGTTTAATTCTGGTATTTGTTTTGACTCGCACTGTGTTTTTTATAGAAAAATTGTGTGTATGATTTGCAGATGAAATAATTATGTCCCGGTGTAACATATTACCGTGCTTGTGGGCCCAATTTCATGGAACCTGTTAACGGTTAGTGAAATATTACCGCTTACTAGATAACGAGTTTTGCATACATCCCGTAACGAAGGATTCTGTGGTTGGTGTAGAAGTTTGTAAAGGTCCGCATAACTACCACATTGGTGCATCAATGCAGCAAAATGCAAGTGTGTACAGTGAGCTCTACGGTGCAAATTGCATTTTCGCAAGCATCTTAAATGTTAATCTGTTTTGTTTTTCCATGTACCCTGGTTTTCATTTTGAAAATTCCCCACAAGTGACATTGAAAAATTGTCTTTTTTATTTTCTGAGAAATTACTAAGTCACGGTTACAGGTACTCGATTACATAATCTGGAACTGGTTCCTGATATTACCAGTCTGGTACTCGGGTACCCGGTTCGAATGCGCAGCCCTTGCTGTTACAGATTCTATGAAATTGCGCCATGTAGTGTTATGACTGTTCACACCCTGCTCTAAACAGTCTACTCCTCCAACCGATGATCTAATTAGTGAGACCAATAGGCTAAGGCCCAATTTCATAGCGCTGCTTAACGGGAAGCAGAAACGTTGTGCTTACTATAGCAGGAACATTTGCTTAAGCATAAGTTAGCGTATTTCATGGCCAAGTCGTGCTAATGCTTGCATGTAGATTTATATTGTTGCGTCAGTAATTTAGGCAAAACCTGCTTCCGAAGTTAGCGGGCGCTTCGCTGTGCTTACAGTCTCTATGAATTGGGCGAGGGTTCCGTTAGCAGAAAATCATGTGTTAAGCAGCGCTATGAAATTGGGCCCAGGACTAGGTTTAAACTGAAGATAGATTGCTTTAACTTGGTGTGTGAAGGCACCCTACCACTGCACATCCTCAGGAATGCTGTTTGGATTTGTTTTTTCTGTAGACAGTGTTTTCAGGAAGCAATTGTTAATTGGAAGTGATTTTGTGCAATTCTCAGTATATTATAAACTTGCTCTTCTGAGTGTCATTCTCAGTTCATGGATTCTGCAATTCTATGCTAACTGAGCTGACAGAGACATTTCTGCGATAACAGCACAGTGCATAGACTACGGGTATACCCTATGAAAAATCTGGTAGTTTGCTTTTCTCTCATACAGGATTGGCGGAACTTTATAGGCTTTACTTAATGACTTTTGGTTGGCATGTACAAATCTACATATATTTTGGTTTCACATCATTAGCATAAAAGTAGAAATAATAAATAAAATGATTCACAATACCCCGAATTTGGCATGGGTATGAATATTAAATTTGGGGCATAACTGTACATGTAGTACTTTGGTAACCATAGGATAGTACTTTTTGGCTAGCCTTTTTGAGAATGAGCAGTGATATAGCAAAAGAGAATACCAGGTGTCAAGAGACTGAATCTATGCAGGGACAAACATATTTTTTTAGATTTGCTGTTTTCTGACTATCCACAATGTCTCAAGCTAGCTGTGAATTATAGCATGGAAATAGGGTTTTGTGAATTTGTGCATAGTTGGATTATGCTTGATGACAATAGTTTTTCCCAACAAATCTTGTGCATATTCTAGTTTTGTGATTGTGCTACTACATGTATTAAATTAGCACATGTTCCACAGTCAAATTTATTTGAAGACTTGGAGATATTGAAAATAAGCCAACTAAATGTTTTTTTGGTTTGCAATTTAAGTTTGCTGTTGATATTCCTCATTTTAAATATTTTACCACTTTTAATTGTCACTTTGTGATTAGCTGTGTATGTGTATGGGGCTGTTCTTTTGCCAGCAGTGGATGACACTCTTTAAAAGTAGAACACCCTTGAACCCAGGAGCAACATTATGCATATAATTGTATAGGATTACATTTTTGTGTATATTTGTGTGTATTAATATCCTTTTAATACTGGTCAGAGAGTTTTTTTGTCCCAATGGACTATGGCAAGAAAATTAATACTGTGACATGTTTTGTTTGAAGTTAGTGGCATTATTATGTATTTGGAACAGATGGATAATATTTTTAACTGATGAATTTTGGAAATATCTGATAAATTGCCACACCAGTAACCTATTAGTTATTGTATTACATGATTTTATAAAATAAATGGTAGGCCTAGTTGAAAATGTAACATTTTCAAATCGATGAATTTCTCCTACAAACGAACCATGGAGCAAAACTATTTTTTTGCAATCTATTTGGTCTTAACTTTACGCACGATGATTGCCTTATACATTCAGAATTGGAGCGTCCCGCTCCTATTGCAAAAATCAGGGGTAAGATTGGCAAAAAAAAACACGAGGACCCCAGATCAACATATAGTTTATATTTGCCGAAAGGCACCTCGTTAAAATATCCGTTTTTATTGGTCTATAATAATTTACACTTTTACAGGTAAAAACACCTCAGGAATTCCAGATTGCAAAAAGAGATTCTTTAAAATGTCTGAAAAACCGAAAAAAAAATCCTGAAATCAGAAAAAATTCTTACAAATCTCACCCCTACTTATTAACTAGGACTAGGTTAATACTTATCTTCAATCTTTTTTGTGTAATGTCTGCAATGCATTTGAAAGCTCGTATTCTCAATTTTATTTTTTGGCAAATCACACCCAAAATGCACACACCTGCTTTGCTGTTAATTTGACCTCAGACTTTCATATGAAGGCAGTGCTTCCACAATCAAAATGAAAATGTCCTTATCCTGAGAGCCAAATTTCCTTATTTTCCCCCCGATTTCCTTATTTATTTTTTGTTCTAGAGGGTTAGTACAAAGCTCAAAATATCCGGTCTCTTTTGAAAAAAGCAAGTTACGTGCAAGCATGCAGTGTATTAAAGCTCGGAACAGCATATCATGTAGTATATATAGTCAGACTCCCTATATAATTATCGCGGCAACTCTATTATCGCGGCCTCGGAAATTCCTTTTTTTTCCGTTGCCAAAACTCCTTCGACTGGCAATTTTATATCCAATTCATCAAGCATTAAGGACTTTCTGCTGATTTGTGTAAAAAAATGACGATTAACAAATGTTGTGTCGGGACTTTTAACGATTTTTAATAAATATTCACGTTTTCCAAAACTTGTACTTGTAGTTGTACATTTTGCCTCACCGTGTCTGCTAAAAGGTATAGTTGGACTCCCTATTATCGCGGCATCGGAAATTCCTTTTTTTTTCGTTGCCAAAACTCCTTCGACTGGCAATTTTATATCCAATTCATCAAGCATTAAGGACTTTCTGCTGATTTGTGTAAAAAAAATGACGATTAAAAAATGTTGTGTCGGGACTTTTAACGATTTTTAATAAATATTCACGTTTTCCAAAACTTGTACTTGTAGTTGTACATTTTGCCTCACCGTGTCTGCTAAAAGGTATAGTTGGACTTAGCCCAGGTTGGACGATGTCTTCATTGCACTACGACTAACGTCCTGGATACGAGATGTCGCATTAATTGAAATCAAAACTTTAACAGGATTTTTTTCACGTTTTACCTCGTTGTAGAAGCTAATTTCATGCCCACACATACTCTTTGTGTCCTTATCTATCTGTCCGTTAGGTTCAGGAATTCCATATGATACGCTGGCCGACGTTTTCCAGGAAAATAAACTCAAACGCAACGTTAAACTTGTAGACTCTTTTCATCAGTTTCATACTGAGTTACATGACGTACACGGGGCACGTGTGTGCGTGCACAGATATACGCACGCGACCTCCGAAATTCTGCCAGTGCGACATGCTGCTGCGTGCAGCGCAGGCGCAATGTGCACGCGCGATTTGCCTGGCAACCACTCGCATGCGCACTACCGTTTGGGCTGGCTGCGCGGTACGAACGGTCTTGAAAAGTGTTTACTTTTAAAGTTCCAAATCTGTTTTGGGCTATAGAAGATAATAAGAACGAATTTGGGAGGTTATTATGGACGACGTAATCGATGTTGTTTTGAAGGAATATGGCATATCGCAAAGCAGGATCCTCAGTACGAACACGAACGTCACGCAAGTGCCGCGTAAAGCCCGGTTCATACTTCATGCGAATGCGAATGCGAAGCGAATTTCATGACGTGACAATTGAAGTTTCATTGTGACGCACGCCGTTACCATAACGAATTCGCTTCGCACACGTATTCGCATGAAGTATGAACCGGGCTTTAGGGGGACAGTTACTAGGCAAATCGCGCATGCGCATTGTGCGTGCACGCGCGCGCGGCCTAGTGCTTGCGTGCACGCGTAATTATACGCACACATACGTTTTATGTACGTATACTTGGTCTGAAACTGATGAAAAGAGTCTACAAGTTTAACGTTGCTTTTGAGTTTATTTTCCTGAAGAACGTCGGCCAGCGAAGCATAAGGAATTCGTGAACCTCACGGACGGATAGATAAAGACACAGAGTATAATGGGCGTGAAATTAGTGTCTAGAGTGAGGTAAAAATATTGTAATTTTGTTTCTAATTTTTTTCAACTACTTCCAGCAGCTTCATATTCTGGACTCCCTCGCAACGCGAAGGGAGTCCATACTGGGCTAAGTTGGACTCCCTATTATCGCGGCAACTCTATTATCGCGGCATCGGAAATTCCTTTTTTTTTCGTTGCCAAAACTCCTTCGACTGGCAATTTTATATCCAATTCATCAAGCATTAAGGACTTTCTGCTGATTTGTGTAAAAAAAATGACGATTAAAAAATGTTGTGTCGGGACTTTTAACGATTTTTAATAAATATTCACGTTTTCCAAAACTTGTACATTTTGCCTCACCGTGTCTGCTAAAAGGTACTGTCTATATTTTAACATGAATCGTTAATGGTGCTCTGTCCATGGAAGTTCCATTGTCTGGTTCCCATTCTACAGCTGCAAATGCAAAATGACGCCGAAGGACGATATTTCCACCGTGAAATCGTAGAAACATTTACGGGATCAAAATAAGGACTGCGGTAAAACAAATATAACGACGCACCGTGTAAAGTGAATGGCGCCCCCAATCGTCAATCAGTAGACTTGTCTCAGTGAATTTTGTCGCCTTCGAGGGGGGACAGGGTGTTAATAAATCATCCTGCAGGCCTAATCGTCTTTAATCAACTTGAACTTTACAGGGAAAATATCAGACTTTATTCAGGGATGTTTTGGTCAAACATTAACTATGAATAAAAAAGTTGAAATCATTGTAAAAAACACTTCCCACATACCGCGATAATACAGAGTCTGTACTCCGCCGAGCAATGACGAGCATGTCTATTTTCACAGGCATCGCATGGGAATAAACCAAACCACCGTCGGATTTTTTATGTCAGTTTAAAAAAAGCAAGAGTTATACAACACAAAAGACAGGTTAGTGAGCAATCTCTATTCCGATCGGGAAACGTGATATCACCCTGATAAGTACCGCGGTAATACAGCGTCCCACCCTACATATGTACATACCCCAGTAACCTGCACTGTGTATGCTGGCTCTTGTATCAGTGGCGCGTGCGCGTATTTTTAATACGTGCTGACGAATTAACTCCGGATAGTCTTGTTTCAAGTCACTCTGAAACTGATAGGGCATTCAATAAAACAGCTAATTTGGAGGATGTTGTAGAATTTGCCACTAATTTTAGGAGAATATTGTACAATTTGCGCATATTTTAATAATTTTCTTAGTATTTCCTTAGATTTGGGGGATTTCCTCAATTTCCTTAAATTTAAAAATTCCTTCGAAAGGAAAAATTTCCTTAAAATAAGGAAATTTCCTTGAAAGTGGAAGCACTGTATGAAGGTGGCAAAGAGATTTGATCCCTCCCCTCCCCCCCACCCAAAAAGAAAAGAAGAGGTGGGGTGTACTTGGGGCCCGTTTGTTTCACATGAATCCGGATCGTGATCAGTGATCCAGCCGTTGGTGGTTCGCACCATCACTGATCGCGATCCGGATTCGTGTGAAACTAGCTGGCCCCGAGACAACACGGATCAAAACCTATCCGTACGTCCGTAGCTGCGTAGGGCCCCCTCCTACCGGCTTTACGTGTTTTGACCAAAAATTAAAAAACTGGTGACGGAAACGCCAAAAATGAGTCTAAGCTGAACCGATTATTATAACTAAGGCCCTAGTCCTGTTTATATTATATGCTAGGCCTAATTCAAAATAATAAAATGGCCAAAATCGTGGCAGGCTAGTCCTCCCCTCGAAAACCGAATTGTTAATTTTGCTCCAATCATCGAGTGTGCCAAGTTTTGACATTTTGTGCCAGGCAAAATGCCAGTCCAAGTTTTCTTTAGTTTGGCCACGCCAGTGCTTTTCCTGGGGGAAAAAAGAAGTTAACATTATGTTTGTTCCTTCCTCCATGGCTACAAGTACAAATACAATACAAAGCAATTCAACAGACAAGAAAATTCTCTTTTTTGAAGTTGTGGTGGCTCTGAAAAGAGCCGGTTGGGTTAGTGTCGTTATACTAAGCACATCGTCTATTTGGAGGTGGTGTACTTGGTGACGGCCTTGGTGCCTTCACTGACGGCGTGCTTGGCCAGCTCACCGGGCAGCAGGAGACGGACAGCAGTCTGCACCTCGCGGCTGGTGATGGTTCGCTTCTTGTTGTAGTGGGCCAGACGGGAGGCTTCGCTTGCGATGCGCTCGAAGATGTCGTTGACGAAGCTGTTCATGATGCTCATGGCCTTGCTGGAGATACCGGTGTCAGGGTGCACCTGCTTCATCACCTTGTAGATGTAGATGCCATAGCTCTCCTTTCTCTTCCTCCTCCGTTTCTTGTCAGTGCGTGGCGCACCCTTGGCTTTGCCAGCTTTCTTCTGTCCCTTTCCGCTTGGCTTGGGAGGCATGATGTTGATGAGTTCTTGATCTTAGCTGAATGCGAAAAAAAGAATGATTGGACACCACTCGCGCGAGCTCCGCAAATTTAATACCGGACGATATGCAAATTTGGATCCTAGTCTGTATCACGTCGCCCGCCTAAATTCCCCGCGCAAAATTATACAGGGACTGATTGGTTACTTGTTGCACACGGCACTATTTTTTTGTCCGCCTTAGCTTCTCGCTCTGTATGCGGACGTGATATTGAGCATTATTGTCCGTACAGGTGCGGATAAGGAAATATTTAAAATTATAGCGCGACAAGTGGAGGGCACACGTACGTGACGTGATTGGTCGCATTGAATCCGCCTTAAACGTATAAATTGACAAAACTGAGCGGGAAATTCCATTTTTCGACGGAGCAAACATTGGAAAGACTTAGAAACCAACATGACTGGACGTGGTAAAGGAGGAAAGGCACGCGCCAAGGCCAAGAGCCGATCTTCCAGAGCTGGTCTGCAGTTCCCCGTGGGTCGTGTTCACCGTTTCCTGCGCAAGGGCAACTATGCCGAGCGTGTGGGAGCCGGTGCCCCAGTCTACTTGGCCGCCGTCATGGAGTACCTGGCCGCTGAGATCCTCGAGTTGGCCGGCAACGCTGCCCGCGACAACAAGAAGACAAGAATCAACCCCCGTCACTTGCAGCTGGCCATCCGCAACGACGAAGAGTTGAACAAGCTACTCAGCGGAGTCACCATCGCCCAGGGAGGTGTTCTACCCAACATCCAGGCCGTTCTTCTGCCCAAGAAGACCGCCAAGGCTGCCAAGTAAAGTGTCTACATCGAACAAAAAAACCAACCGGCTCTTTTCAGAGCCACCAAAACTTCCAAAAAGAGAAATTCCATTGTCTGTCGCATGTCTGTAGGGAGTCCAGTATTAAATTCTTAACGACCCTTCTGAAATTTATAGGCCTATCTTAGTATCTATCTATACTTTATTACTATCACCGTGTAAAAATAACTGTTTCTGCACCGTTGTATTCGGATCACCAGTTAGGTTGGAGGTGGGCTACCCGCCTACCCCTAGAACTATGGGGTTCCCGACAGGAACCCCATAGAAAGAAGCCTATTTTTTCCCATAGGCTAGTACAGCAATAATATAAAGAAAGTCATTCCCATGCACTCACGCCTCATTTACATCCTCACCTTGTGTGCGCCAAGCAAAAGATCGCCTGAAGCGGTTCCAATTTTCGAAAAAAGATGAGAAAAAAAATCTCCGATCCCGTACTGACAGCGAATGACACGACATGCACGATGCGACTGTTGCCGGCCGGGTGCGGGTCGCGGGTCCGGTCATGTGCGCGGCAACACGACATCGTGCATGTCGTGTCATTCGCTGTCGGGTACGGATCGGAGATTTTTTTCCACTTTTTCGAAAATTGGAATCGCTTCAGGCGATCTTTTGCTTGGCGCAACACAAGGTGGTGAGGATTTAAATGAGGCTGAGTCGGATTTTGGAGGAAAACTGTGCAGCGGTTTTCGTGCGCACATGTCAAACGTGAGTGCATGGGAATGAATTTCTTATTCTTGCTGTATTAGCCTATGGAACAAATAGGCTTCTTTCTATGGGGTTCCTGTCGGGAACCCCATTCTAGGGGTAGGTTGGAGGTACGTCAAAGGTTGATCTTTCAATTTGTTTAATAAAAATAAAAATAATTGCACGGATCCTATAATCATGATAATGCATGGTACAACATCGTTGTCTGAAACGGCATTCCGGCTGCCACTCTAAGACCGGTGTTGAGCTTTTTGTTTCAGCTTTTTTTAACCGAAGGCAAAAATCCGTCTTTAATTTGACTTGGGCCTATAGCTTAACGTTAGGTAGGTACGTACGTACTATTTTTGCACCGTTTCATTCGGGACGCCTGTGGAGGTCAGGGGTCGGTCTTTCAATTGAATTAAAGGGACACATTGCCTTCAAATGTCATGAAATTTTGCTGTTTAGAAATGTTCCTTATCTTTGATAAGAGTTGTTCATGCAAAAAAAACACGTATAATGTGTTGTAATTAGTGAGTAGTGATTACAAAACAAAACATTTTGCGCTTACCCCTGACATTTGACCCGCGAAACATAGACTTATTTCCAGTACTAAATACCACCGTCTAAATAATACGCTGTAAGAGTCTTTAGGTTGGCACCGCAGCCAGTGGCCTTGTGAACCTATCAGATGATCGCCAGGTACAATTCTCTACCTCGCGACACATCGCCAGTGCTGCGCGCCGTGCCACAGTACATCAAAATGGATCAACAGAACGTACTTCAACCAGATGCGACTGGAAATACGACTGGTGAACATGGTCCGCCATTTTTGGCTTCTACAAAATAGCGGACCATTATTTGTCACGAAATTAAACATAAACCACGCAATTTGAACGGATAGTTATGTGAATCTTTATATTCTACTTTTAAAAAAGCTTCCCAACCATATCCATTTCAGTTTTATAGCCCAATTTGCAACATCCAAAGCAATGTGTCCCTTTAAGAAAACTTTTGGGCATTTAGAATGTTTGGTACAAAATTGTAGGAAACGTTATTCTGCCTTTTTTTTGACTGATTTTTAGCTTTTTAACCGAAAATAATCCTGCAATTTGAATCGGTCATGCCAGTAGCGTATCCAGCTTTTTTTGCCAGGCCAGGGAAGGCAAACAACGTCTGATCGTCTTAAAACACTATAGGGCCTATTTTTTTTTTTTTTTTTTATGACGCCTGAAATGCCGCCGGGTGGGGGGGGGGGGGGGGGAGAAAGTCCCCCCCCCCCCAGCTGGATACGCCACTGCTATTAGCCTTTTAGAGGTATGGCGGACACAATAGGAGGGCGCTATTTGATTTGGGTAAACCTTTTGTGCCATACAAAAGGTTTACCCAAATCAAATAGCGCCCTCCTATTGTGTCCGCCATACCTCTAAAAGGCTAATGCTAGCTGTTCTGCACTGTTTTATTCGGAGAGAGGTTGGAGGTCAGGGGTTGATATCTTAACTTTCCATTTGTTTACTGACCTTCCCGAACATTTAGAATGGTACAAAATCGTTGGATTCGGAAAACGGCATGCTTTTTTTGTTGATTATTTAGGTTGGCTGTGCTTTTTCACCGATTCAGTGGATGGAGCCGCGTTTTACTTTTAAGTTTGAGGTCAAGATTCACTTTCATACTGTAGCCAGTGAAGGGGATAATGTAATATTTTTGAAATAACTCAGCCTCAATGCCTCAAAAAGTGTTAAACATCATGCAACTGCAGAAAGGATACAAAGAGTTACACTTGCTTTGAATTCATTGTTGTATGTATAAACTCAAATCAAACGGCAAGAAACTGGTTCCAGTAAGGTTTCTAGCCTCTATTGTTGGGCAGATTATTTCTCTCAGTAACGCCATTGGAGATTAGTAAGACTGAAAACAAAAGCACTGTACCGTTACATTGACACGTGCAAGTTGGAATGCACCAGTACTTGTGAACAGTGACGCAATGGAAGAATAACATTTTGGAAAAAATGTGTGCACAATTTGAATGACAAAGGCTTACCCATCAAAAGCAAAGACACTTGCGAAATGCAAATATTTACTGATGCATCGGCCATAGGATTTGGTGGATATTGTCTTTTTGTACAGAAACTTCATCTATACAGAATCCATCCATTGTTGGACTTCAACAATGCGAACCCCTTTGTGTGGGAACCTTGGGCAAAGGCAGTCATGCACCCACTTCAGAATGCGAACAAAGCACTTCCCTCTGTGCGGAAGTCCATGATTGGGGCATCCATTGTTGAATGCGAGCAGTGCAATTCCTTTTTTGTGGAACCCTATACTGAAGATTTAACACCCACTGTTGGATGTAAACTATGTAGTTCCCTTTGTGCGGGAGCCTTATTTGAAGGCAGTAATGCATCCATTGTTGGATATGAACAATGTAGTTTCCTTTGTGCGGGAACTTACTTGAAGATAGTGAAGTAATTGGGGCATGGGACACAGATGAATAAAAAAAGAGTTCCACGTGGAGGGAAGTAGAGGCAGTAGATAGAACGCTTAAAAGCAGTTTCAATGTATTGAGAAACAAAAGAGTGAAATGTTTGTCTAATAACAAGAATGTGAAAAAGATTCTGAACAATGGAAGCAGGAACGCTGACTTGCAGACAATATCTTTGAGTGTTAACAGTTTTTGTGAACAAAGCTCGATTTCACTGGAGACTAAATGGATTAAGCGTAAAGATACCACTAAAGCAGATTTGCTTAGCAGAACTACAGACAATGATGACTGGAAAATTCAGGAAGAGGTTTTTAAAGCTCTTTGACTCTGATTTAGTAATAACGCCCTCTCGCGGCGGCTGGTTATCGCGTATACGTAACAACTTCTTGAACCAAGACTAGGTGGCACCACGCTCGCGTGCGTTTTTTACGCTAGTCTTGGTTCAAGACGTTGTTACGTACGTATATACGCGATAACCGCCCGCCGCGAGAGGGCGTTATCACGACAAACTATTAATAGCCACGAACCGCCAGTAACAACGTCTTGGGAATTTCGTAAAATCTCCCCCCGAAAAATGGGGGAAGCTAGTGCGCATGCGTAAATTCTGCATGAAAATGAGGAACATTTTCTCTTCACGCACGCAAACATACGAAAAAGAGCTGCTATGAAGTTGCACAATAGTCTGGTAGCTATCTATACTACTAGCCGAAGGGGCGCTGGTAAGTTCGCGATCGAAGCTGCTATGCTTTGCATTGCAGGCAGCCGGCCGGTGTAAAAGGTAATTCTGTCCCCCCTGATAAATCTGTCCCCCCGGACAGATTTATCAGGTCGCGACCCGGTAAATGTGTCCGGGGGGACAGAATTATCTAGATAAATCTGTCCCCCTCCAGGTTTTTCTGTCCCCCTGCCCAACGGTAAATGTGTCTGCCTGGTAAATTTGGTCCCGTGAACGTAACATAATGTCTACCACCGTCAGACGGTGTATAGCCTACTGTATTTTCAAGGCTGTTTTCGCGCAGTTTCCTGACGAATACCTTGCTTCTTCGGGAATGCTTGTTAACGATTGGATGATCGGCTGAATACGGTATCCGTGACCTTGTTTGCAATACGTGGCTTCAGGTGGCGTGGAGTTTAGTCGAGTCGTGCGGTTGATTGAAAACTCGCGATCGTATTGTGGCTCTGAAGGGACATCACACATCGCAGATTTCTTTGCGATGTCGCACAAATTTGTATCGAAATTTCTTTGCAGATTTCGGCCGCAGATTCAAAATCTCAAACGCATCAAGTAAAAGGTGGTCAACAAAGTGTGGTTTTTTTCTACAATTTTGTTTGGAGTTCCATCAACAAAATTGTTAAAGATTTTATCAAAATGACACATTTTTTAGCATAGTCTAAATAACGAATATATTCTACATGCTATAAATTTAGATAAGACCGATTACGTTCGCTAATTAGCTATACTAATTAAAAAGTGGATTTTAATTGCAGATACTATGGACAGGCCCAATTTTGGAGGGGGGCCAGATCCGCCCACTAATTACGCAGTTTTATGCACTTTTTCGGACGAAATAGGGCTCGTCAATAGCCCTTTAATTATAGCAGCTAATGAGTGGATGGATTCAAGGACCCCCTCCGAAATAGGGCCTGCCCAGTATCAGTTGAATTATTGAATAAAAATCCACTTTTTGTGTATATATCGTAGCTTCTTAAACTCTTAAAATGGCCCGTCATTAGCTCATTAATAGCAGCTGATTTGTTGGCCGAATTTTTTCCCTCCAATAATTGGGCCTGCCCAGTACATTGGTAAGATGGAATCTGCAATAAATATCTGCATAGAAATCTGCAAAGAAATTTGCGATAAAATGTGCGACAACGCAGAAATCTTAAACAAATGTTTGATAAAATGTGCGACATCTCAAATACCTGCAAAGAAATCTTCAATGTGTGATGTCCCTTCAGATCAGGGCCACGATTACGATCGCGAGCTGTATAGTTTGGAGGGCACAGTCGACACGCGCGTATCACCGCCACCGGCTGAGAATTATTACACATGCAAGAAGTCTACGGAATTCGGAGTGCTGCCATTTCTACGCAAGAAAAATAGGTCGATTGATTTCCAAAGAGACGAAGTTATTTTCATTTTGATAGCTTCATAAAGGGTACAAAAGTACAAAATGTATACTATGTGAAGTAAATTCATCAAAACAATATATGGAACTGGCCTTAAGCGTGGCAAATATAGGGGGACAAAATAACCTGGAGGGGGACAGAATTAACGGGCCAGGGGGACACAGTTACCTAGTTAATTCTGTCCGGGGGACACTTTTACCTAGGTAATTCTGTCCGGGGGGACATATTTTAGGGGGGACAGAATTACCGTCTACACCGGCAACCTGCACGGGGTACGCACGCGAGCGTGGCACCAGAGCAAAAATGGCTTCTAATTTTGTTCGGCGAATTCCCGTATACGTAACAACGTCTTGAACCAGGACTATGCATAGGCCTAACGGTGCTAAGCCTAAAAAGTTGTTTGGTCTACTTAACTATTTTATATAATAATTGTTTTGCTTTTCTAACAAAAATAATTGGAAACCATCGGCAGAAAGTACCAGCATTTCGCCAGTAAGTTATTTGAAAGAGAGATAGACGACTGATTTTAAAGATTTACATTTATATTTTCTAATTACGTTGTTAATCGGCCACCGTATTGGCATAGGCAAAGCTCGGGTGTCCTAGGCCTTGCCGTGAAAACACCTGGCATGAAAATTCGGCTGGCCCAAATGTGACCCCCCCCCCCCGCATATGCTAAGTCCATAAGGTATCCCGTTTCGAGCAAACCCGCAGTCGGCAAGGGGGAATTCATATCGCGGCACCACCGAAGATTCAGCGGGTCAGGCCGACCAATGGGGAGGCTAGCTCGTTGGAGGTTCGGGAGGTTGGGGGGGGGGGGGGGGGGGGGGTGTGGCTTACTAAAACACTTTCTTACCGTTGGTGGCGCCATTTAACCTCTTTGTTTTGTTCTTACCCATAGGCAAAATAAGACATGTAGGGTTTGTGCTTTTCTGGTTTGCAACTTTAGGCGTAGGCCCCTACAAGCAAAAACAATCGTTGGAAAACGATATAAATTTCAACTTTTCTTGAAAACGACAGCACATCATTTCACAGGATGATTGAGATTGCTATTAACTTACAGCCTAGTCAGGTATTTCGTAATAATTCAGTAAACAAAAAAATTTGAGGTTTACTAATCGTGTACACTACGTATAACTATAATGGTCAAAATTGCTTGGGGCGCTTAGCTAGGGTGTACCATTTTCAAGGGGAACCTTGACGAGATAGGAAAACGACTCGCTTATAAGATAAACCTTTTCTGGTTCTTCTATAAGAACCCTATATATATATTTTTATAAAGTTAATGGTTTGACTGATTTGTTTCTCTCATTATACATTCCAAATTGGGTAATAACAGTGTATATACATTTGGCTGTTCTATGTTTGTTAATTTACTTCTGTAATATAGATTCTCCCAAAAGACTCAATGCTATATAGAGTACCGAAGTGATGACGTCAATCAATGCAATGTTTGGAACCAGAATACATTCTAAACTGCATGTGTTTGGAACTAGTTGCCGCGGCAACTGACGTCAGACTTCGGTACTCTAAGGGCGTGTTTGTTTTACGCAGATCCAGAGCGCGATCAGTGATCCGGAGCGTCGAAAGCTGCTCCGGATCACGTTTTCATTTGTATTTTTTATTTTCAAGATGTCCGCCATTCTTTTCAAAATTTCCGACAACCGTATAGGTTTTCCAACTGTTCAAAGATACAAAAAGGAAGAGACATGGTGGACAAGAGAATTGAACAGTTCTGTTTACAGTAGTTTTAATAGTTTTTGTAAGCTTATATTTTATTTTCCAATGGATCGGTTGACATTTTTTTCCACTTCATTTCCACTGGTAAAAATAAATAAAATATCCAGGCGGCCCCAAAAAAGGAAGCGGGCGGGGATGCTAAACATGTTTTTTTTACTTCGCCTTATATAGTCCTATATAGGCCACTTTCGGACAAAAGTTTGAACCTGGGCCTAGCCTATCCGTACTTCAAGCCCAGCGGCGTAGCTAACGGGGTGGGGGTGGGGGGGGGGGGGAGAGGGAGAGAGTGGGGGAGCACTATCCATCCATAAAACAATAGTCTCCCCCAGTCTCCCTCACTCTAAATTTCGCAAACGCAGAAAATAACAGTATTATTAATGTGAGGAGGGGGACGCCGGGTTGGGTCTGCAACAGGGAGGGTAATCTTCCTTGGGGTAGTCCAATGTATAGAAAAGGATACGGGATGGAGATATAATGGAGAGGGGCACGCAGATTCTCATGGAAGTGGAGACAAGACAAGTATTTCTCCGTTGTGCCCGGTGGAGTTGGGTTTTATTCGGTGCCAAGTTCTGAAATGGCCCAACCTGCACAGACTGATGAAGGATGTGCAGGCGGTCCCATGTAAAGACAAATAAGATCTTATTAATTATTAAATAATAATTACATGTATTAAAACGGACAGCCTAGGTTATTTCATTCCCTATATGCATGAATAAAATGTGTATTTAAAATAAAAACATCTTTTCAAATGTTCTGGCTCTGCGCTCTATAGTCTATCTTAACATTGCTTCAATAATTATCTTAACCACAATCCTCAACAGAAATATCCACCTACATGAGTCTATGTCAGACTGCGGAGCCGACATAACAACACTAGGCAAAAGGAAATGGGCTCACAATCACACGCTCATCGTCATTACATATCATATACACGGAAAACACTCACACTCATTCCCAATTGCCCAGTATCGCCAGCCGTACCCACAGCCGCGACACAGACCCATACATTTGTATAATATTAAACCCATATATTGATCAGATTATGCATTAATTACCATCTTATCCCTTTCACTACCATGGGCTCCGCTTGGCACCAAAGTTCCACGCCACTTCCTTACCGTGGCTCCTTTTGGCACCAAGTAATTGCAGAATACCCCGCCACCCGGATAGAAGAACCCCCTAAAAAACGCGGATACGCGGATACGGGGTGGGATGGAGTCTGACAAGACGAAGGGGGCAATTTCTAAGTCCAATGTATGTCCGCGGCCCGGAGGTATATACGCGGATAACCTCTGCGCAATTGCAATGCGAATCTCTGACAAAAGGTCTAAGTCCAATCATGGAGGTATTAATACCTCCATGGTCCAATCCACCTACCGGGAGGTGAATACGCGGATACGGTGATACGGGGTGGGATGTAGTGTGGCGGGGCGATAGAGGGCGCCATTTTCCCTTTAAAAAAAAAACCTCCGAGGGGGCTGGAACCTGACTTGCGTGCGTAATGCGAATGAGAAGCTCTAACAAAAGGTCTAAGTCCAATCCACCTACCGGGAGGTGGATACACGGATACGGTGATACGGGGTGGGAGAGAGTGTGGCGGGGCGATAGAGGGCGCCATTTTCCCTTTAAAAAAAAATCCTCCGAAGGGGCTGGAACCTGACTTGCGTGCGTAATGCGAATGAGAAGCTCTGACAAAAGGTCTAAGTCCAATCCACCTACCGGGAGGTGGATACGCGGATACGGGGATACGGGGTGGGAGAGAGTGTGACGGGGCGTTAGAGGGCGCCATTTTCCCTTTAAAAAATCCTCCAAGGGGGCTGGAATCTGACTTGCGTGCGTAATGCGAATGGGAAGATCTGACAAAAGGTCTAAGTCCAATCCACCTACCGGGAGGTGGATACGCGGATACGGTGACATGATACGGGGTGGGAGAGAGTGTGTACGTGTGCCCAGTCTAATGTTTACCCCGTATCCGCGTACACATGTGTACGGGGTACCCAGTCTAATTGTGAATAGTTTATTGAGGGCAATGAACAGTGACCCCGTATCCGCGTATCCGGAGGAGGTGGAGATACGAGTGGCGGGGTATAGTAGTGCCCATGTTGTATTTGGCGAAAATGTGAATAGCGCCCCCTATCGACAAAAAGTCGATCTCGCATCTGCTGCGTGCACCGTAGTTTGAAACATTCCAGATCACAGTTATGTATGTGAATATAAATAATTGTTTCTCCACCTCCTCGCCGCCCCTCCCCCCCCAATACCCATCCCCATCCTCCTTTCCCCTCCCACTCATCTCTCACCAACTCATCCCCCCTTCCCTCTCCCCCCAATGCAATGTGGTGGGAGAATTAGCCGGTTTGCCTGCACACCCAATTTCACACAACCTTGAACAGGAGGGGGGGGGGGGGGGGGGGGGGGGTGGGAGATTGGCGGGTCCATCCTGTTCACATAATGTGTTAGATCTTATCGGCCTTTCTCCTCGCTGAATTACGAGGGCGCTATACAATGACATTTTTACAAAGGGGACTGGTATTGAAGTAATGAGTGCATTATTTCTCCTGGTAAGTGGTAGCGAAAGGGTTATAGTGCTCCCACTTCAAGGACCGTATACCTACCTACATGTACATCATTCGTACGTGGGCCCACATGATGTTAACAATACCACAGTACGTGCGGCACAGTTCCGATGTGGGCGCATTATGTCAATCATATTCATACTCATTAACACAACGATGCGTTAAAACAGTGCACATTCCTCTAATCACGATGCCAATCTCTGACGAACGCTACATATTAAAACCACGAAAATTCATCTTTTTGTCTTAACAATATCTCTTAAACCATCGACCAGAGGCATCTACACAAAATTGCGGTCACACTGAGTGTAATAGTGAATATCTAACATCGTTACAAAATTATGAAAATTATAATTAAAAACGACCATATAAAATTGACATCTTTACCTGATGAAGGATGTGCAGGCGGTGATAATGAAAGGCCACGCTGCGCGCGCTGCACACAGCACAAAGCCCGCGAAACTTTAGTTGTTTAAGATCGTGTAGATGGTGTCAGGGCACAACGCAACCTCGTTCCCATGGTGTCGAGCAGCGCCCTCACCGACACCACAGCTGCTCTCTCACCCTGGTATGGGATCATTTAAAGGGGCTGTGGCGTCACGATCATAGCAGGCTTGCGGCTGTACACTGAATCCCGAACTGATGAACGCAGATGAACCCAGTAACTGCAAAAAATACCCCACGACCGCGCGCTGACCCACAGGGCGCGCGCGCCAGATCAGATTACAATTGCAATGACTGCTGCATGCATGATCCTGTAGTTATGATACAACTGCATGTACAAGTATTTTGTATGTGTTTGTGCCACCAAAAATATACGATAGGCCTACAGTCGAACATAGTCCGTGACACCCCACCCGCCAAACGCCAAAATGTACCATGACAGAACTAAACGATAATAAGTAAATAAGTAAATCTGTATTTATAATTGTAAAATAAATAATGCACCAGCCCCTTCCTATACAAAAATAAAGTTGTAGGCCTATGTATCGAAATAAATTTCGACTAAAATCGGCTGTGCGTGCAATGATGAGCAAATCAAAGTAGAACAGCTATACTGATGCCGATATTGAGTCCACGACCTTGTGTTACATTTGACGGCAGGAATTTATGGAAAGTTACATCATAAGAGTTATTTCAACACTATCAAATAATAAACACAATAATAACAGGTATTACCAATAAATAATATACGCCAAACAAATGAGATTTCACCAGTGGCGAGTAAATCCGTGTCGAAAAGTGGGGATGATTATTGAATTTGTCAACGAAGTACTGCATCTTGAACTTTTTCTCAACGGGGGATACCCCTGCCCTAAACACCGCTTGAAATTTGAAACACCACTTTGTGTACAATTTTCCCCTTTTTAAATTTACGAAACAAAAAAGAAATACAAATCGGCGGGCCTCTGAACTCCTTCCCCGTGTTTACGCCACTGGCGCACAGATCCCCACATCACTATGATAAAGATGACTACCGAAGAAACAAAGAAATAAACACCCCGACAAATATTCAAACAACCCTAATTTTCACCTGTTTTGCACGAATTATTCGCTTATTACTTTTTATGACATGAACAATTCACATACCGAGTACATGGATCGGATGTATACTGTACATGTAATGTATGTACTGTACATGTTGACTATACATTACATGTAGACTTGATGTGCGGAAATGTTGTTTCACACAGCGAGTTGTTGACAAGTGCCATTGGAATAGCGACCAAGTAAAGTTGTTTCAGCTCTATCTATCAACTGCTTAAAAAAAATGTACTTCTAAGTTCTAGATTTTAATTTTTTTTTTCGCTGCTAAAGAACTGTCTGCAGCCACTACCCCTCTTTTAGTAGCATGATAATTTTGTTATTAAAGTGACGGGTCAAAATAAGCCTGAAGCTTTTTATCGACCTAAGTTTACAAGCAAGATACGAACAAGATACATCCAGATGAATGTACACATAATACATAGACCCTTTTACGGATACCCCGCCTGTGGGATTTTGTGTACAAAATTTAGCGCGAACTATCCCACAGCGACAAGACACGTTGCAGTTTTGCTGTGCACATTTACATGGACAAGCACCCCGTGTGCCGAGTCGTCCTCTCTGGCAAGAGTTTCGGCATGTACATGTCAATAGGTTCTCCAGCGTAAGGTTCTACTTCTATAACGCCAACCTCCAATTCTATGCAACTTTCAGACAAATATTCCATGGCACTTGTTGTGTACATGTGAATGAAATTTTATGAAATATACAGATGAAATTTGAACGTTTTTTTTCTTAGAGAACTGAGTGCCACGATGTGTGCTACTTGTTTATAAGTATACGTGTACACGTATGTGTATTTCAGTACGCAGACGCTGGACATGCGTGCATGTTCCAGGGGGTGTACGTAGTTTCCAAAAGCCAATTCTCAGAACAGCCATAACAAACGGATGGAGGTTAAAAATAGCACATAACCGAAATGAAGCGCAAGGGGGCGCACTCCAATATTTGATTCGTTAACGCGAGATGGCGCGACGACACACCCTTTAAATATCCAATATTTTTGGATACGCATGCAAATTAGGCTCTGTGAGCGATGTATTCTGAGCACGTAGTAGTCTGATGGCAATTTTTAAACTTCACATATTCGTCGAATTCACAGCATAGGCTCTTTTGTACTAGATTGACTAGCTTGATTGTAAAATCGTGAAAAAGGCGGCAAACTACGTGCAGTTCATGGGTTCTCAGAATGGTTGACATGGTTGAGCATCAACGAAGCGTCATTTATCTCAAAATGAAGAGGACAAAAAACAAAGTTACATACCCTTGTACGTGGCGCACACTCGAGGCAAATTAGGCTTCGGACTTCCTTTTGTCAGTTTTGATAAAGCCTAAAAAAAAGGACAGGCTTTCGCCGGGACAACAGGCCTCGGACTGCGGCATGGCGGGCGGCGTTTGCCGTTGGCACACTGGACCAAAAACCCGCCGTCGCGTTTCGTTCGCAGCTGGAGCACTCTGACCAGGAGATCTGAGGAATAATTTGCTACAACCACTGCTACTACATGCACGCCAGTTTAGCGATGTTGACCCCGTGCATCCTCCACCGTTTTATGGACCTTCGTTCCACAACTTAACTTCGGCATATTGTGTCACTTCGTGTTAAAGCTACGGTGAAAGCAGGTACGGAAAACGTCTTTTTGTCCACTGAACTCTCCAGATGTGCGTCCCACGTTTGTCGCTTTTGGAACACAATTTAACTTCAAGATGCAAGTATCAGATTTGACGGTAGTATTTTTTTAGGGGCTGGGCGTCACCATTGCAGAAATTTCAGAGAATATATACTACAGAAAAGTCACTAACGTTAACAAATACCAACAAAAGTTTCACTTTTGGCGCGGCAAACTTTCATCAAGAAATACAGTGCAATCACCAACTGTACGGTTTTAATTTCTCTATATGCTAATAAGCTAATGCTGTATTTTCACTATCCAATCAGGGCACGAGTAAGGAGTTCCCATCCCAGGGCTTACTATTGGAAACGAGGTTGAAAATAAAGTAAGCCATGGGAACGAGGTTGGGCACAACGTGAATTATTATACATGGAATACAACACTTAAGTGAACAAACATCAACTACGGTAAAACATGTAAATACACTGGCAAAGCGACCTTCCTTACATTAAGAAAAATACTGTCAGCGCCCCCCCCCTAACTTCAAGCCCTGGCTACGCCGCTGTTCAAGCCGTAAATTGACCGTGCTGGCAAGACTTGCATTTCCAACAATGTAATCAGAATGCTACCATGCTCAAGTTCCCTGACTTGATAATTCCCCGACGTCTATAAATCGCTCCGTTTCTGTTTTCTCTGTTTTCCCAGCATCTACAGGTCAGTGTTACAGTATTTGCTATAAAATACTAACCCCCAAATCCATTCATTTCTGAAAATTACAGCGTCGCCAGCTCCGGACATCAGGGGGCCACAGTGCCAGCTATAGGGGTCACAATGCCAGCTAGGGGGTCGGTCACATGACAAGAAAAAACACCAACTATATATAATGTTGATGCTTTTGGTTTTTGCCAGGGGGGGGGGGGGGGGGGGGGCAATTGGTTGACATGGGGGCCTGGCCCCTCCGCCACTGTCCAAAAGAGGGAATCCCTTATCAAACAGCTCCAAAAGAGTGAATCTCTTATAAAAACCACTCCAAAAGATTGAAAACCACTCCAAAAGAGTGAAATTTCCACTTTTTCGACTGGTCCCTTATATGGCTCATCGAAAGAGTGGAAATTTCACTCTTTTGGAGTGGTTTGAAAAGGGATTTCACTTTTTTGGAGAGTGAGTTTTTCATTCTTTTACATAAAGAGAGTACCTTTAAACATACGTTACTAACGCTTTTTGTTCCGATTTCTTCTGCCTCTTCAGGTATTAGACCTATTTAATACTGATGACACCTTAAACGTGGCGCTTTCTAATGTGATGCATCATGCGCTATAATTTTCTTTCTCTAGTTTCTAGCCTGAGTTTTAATTTGCCCCAAAGTGCAAAGAAAGTGAAATTCTGATGATTTTAAAATATCCCTGTTCATCTGTCGGGAGTTCACTGACCTGTTTCAAAGTCACGAGTAACTTAGATGTTATTTCAATAAGGTTTGTGTGAAGTGCTAGTAGATTATTTTTTAAATGTGACAAACAATACAAACATTTTCTGACAAACACAAAGTTGGATATGTGACTGAAGATAAATATTTAATCATAACTTATCAACTTAAAAATCTTACAGGTTAACTTGCGAATTTATTAAGATATGTTCATGTTCACCACGTTAGACGACCCTTGGCCCGATTTTGTGCCCAATTTCCGGACACCACCGGGACTGAGTTTCAAAATCTAATTTTTGGTTAATATAGTTTGGCGAAGTGATTTTTATTAAGGTATAGTACCAATATTCAACTGAATGAAATCGAAAATCACAAACAAAGACGTTTGGTGACCATGGGCGGCGATCCTGGGGGGGGGGGGGGGGGGACACGTCCCCAAATATATAGAGCTGAAGAGAGTATGGAACATTTGATTTTGCTGTAATTTTCAGAAATCAATGGCTTTGGGGGTTAGTATTTTGTAAGAGTGACCTGCTTAAAGTTTTGTGTACATGCTGTAAAAACAGAGGAAAAAAAATGCTGTTCTAGTAGTCTGGTTCCCGACCCTACTTCAGATAAAAATGGAGCAATTTATGGACGTCGGGGAATTATCATGTCGGGAACTAGACTATTTCCAACGATTGTGGGCCGACAATCGCTGGAAATTGATACAAAAATACCACTTTTCTTGAAAATGACAGCACGCCAGGTGCCATGATTTCACAGGATGCTTGAGACTTACAGTAAAGTAAGATTTCATAATAATTCGGTAGTTTGGTTTTTTGATGTTTGCAAATGTTGTATATTTATACCTTCAAGCACCATTTTTTAAGCACCAACAAATCTTACTCAGTAAAATCAAGTTACCGGCCAAAACTCCATGTGATTTGCTAAGCACACAACAGCTAGAAGCAAGCAATATACATCACATGGAGTTTCGGCTGGTAAACTGATTTCATTAAGCGAGGTTTTTTGTGCTTAGGCCTAAGCAGCTCTATGAAATTGGCCCCTGGTTCAAGTACAGAATTTTACTTACAATCATTGGCTATCTGTCGTAGTGAAGATTAAGAATTATCCATTTATACAGGTGTTTTGCTTTGGTGGAGTCCACTATTTTGTTGCACTGATTTGGAAAGTAATAATTATGTTGAATGAGTTTGTTTAAACGACTGAAAAGGCTTACAAGTTCCTTTCAGTCTCTGCCACTAAGAATCCGATTCCCGCCCAAAAAGCTTCCTAACTGCTTGCTTGAACTGCTTGTATTTGATGGCGTAGATGAGCGGATTGATGCACGAGTTAATCGCAACGAGAGCCACGGACAACACGTACAAGGGACTGGAGAAGTCCACGTCCCAGCCTAGATTGAAGAGGAAGAAGATGACTTCGTTCGGCGTCCAGCAGACCACAAAAGCCCCAGCCACGATCACCAGGGTGACGAAGGTGTTGAGCCGGGCACGACGGAGCGGATCATCCGGTAGATGAGGCGGTGGTGCCCGGTCAGATGCTGCGGGATTGGGTATCGGACCCACACGGGCTGAGCTGCGCTTCAGTTCGATGGTGATGTGGACGTAAGCAAATATCATGAAGGCGAGAGGGCAGGCATACTGCAGGCAGATGATGAGAAGACCAAGAACGCTGGCACCGGGGATGTTCACAGAGACGCAGTGTCTGTCCACCGGAGCAAAGATGGCACCACCGTAGACGGCCACCAGGATACCCAACAGCCAGGACGCGGTGATCATGATACCCGGAACCAGTCGCTGATGGGCAAGCATCTCCCGGTACCTGAACGGGTACAAGATGGCGAAATATCGCTCGAACGTCAGCATGACCAGATTGAAGGTGGAGGTGGAGTACAGGAGCCAGACCATCGAGTTCGAGACCCACAGGCGGCAGAGGAGAGCCCCGGGCAGGCCGGGTGGGAGTGGGTCGGGCACGGGTAGGTTACTGCTGAGGATCAACAACAGGCACCCGAGGAAATCCACGGCGGCCTGGTTGAAGATGAACAGATTGGTGATGGTGTGCATGGATTTGACAGAGTAGATGACGATGCAGACGAGACCGTTACCGAAGATGCCAAGAAGGCCCACTACGGTCTTAGCGATTCGGAGAGAAATAATTGGTTCCATGGTGGGTCGACTGTAGAAACCCAACGCCCCTCTCTGCACCCCGGATTCGAGTGAGTGACTGGGTACAGGTCGGAATCTTTCACATAGTACGTACGGCGCTTTGATTGGCCAAATGCATACGGCCTGTTTGGGCGTGTTTGTTTCACGCAGATCCGGAGCACGATCAGTGATCCGGAGCGTCGACAGCTGCTCCGGATCACGTTTTTAGTGATCCTGTTTGCGAGGTGGGTTCGCAAGATCCAAGATGGCGACGTGCGAGACGGACAGAGAAAAGTGACGTTATTTTTCGTAGATTTGAAGCATTTAACGAGCTATTGTGACAGTATTTACTCATAATTCTTTTACAGTGTAATTTTTGTTATTAAAGCTATGTACGATTTATTTCCTTTTCTGGAAATACTAGATAGTTTATCATAAAAATAGCCCTACAGAATCTGAAGCAGACGACATTGTCGTGTAATACAAATTCTCCCAGCATGCAACATATAATGGGTGCGTTCGAGCGTGTTACTCTTGATACTCGGGGGTGCAGGAAAATGTTGCGTGTGCATTACTCTTGAACCGCGTCGCGCGAACGGTCAAGAGCAGCGTTCCGCTCACGCGAACGTTGCCAACGTTTGCCAACTACGCGAACAAAAATTTGAACATAGCTAAACATTTTCCCTATTATTTATGACAATATAATTCAAAGGTCAGTTCAACAATCGAAAAACGATCACAAAACTTCATTGGGAAAGTCCGAAATGTTTACTTTCCGCCATCTTAAAATGAAACAATCACGTGACGACACCTCCGGTGCAGGAGTATACTCTCGGTCTGAGCGGGATATACTCTCGGTTACCCTCGGGTCATACTACTTGTGTTAACACGAGTAACACGCTCGAACGCACCCCTAGCGAGAGGGATTCGCGATCATGTTTGTTTTCGTTTGGCTCTGGATCACCTCCCGATCCGTGTGAAACAAACAGGCCCTCTGTTTCACACAAATTCGGATCTCGATCAGTGATCCGTTCGTTGGTTCACGCACCAGATTGCACCTGATGGATGGAGCGAACCAGCGGCTGGATCACTGATCGAGATCTGGATCTGTTGTGTGAAACAAAAATGCCCATCAAAAACCAGAGGGTCAACGCGATTATAGACAGTGTCGAATGATGTCACGGCAACCATGTTGGGACACACGCGTACAATGATAATGTATTCTGATATCATCATCTGCCTGTCCCATCACGATACGGTGGTCTATTGTTATGGCGGCGTAGAGTCAATACGGTCTGCAGCCTACGCATTTTTGTTTTTAGTGGCTATGGGATAGGCATAGGGCGCGTCAAATAAATAATAAAAAAAACGGTGGGCTGTGTCAAAATTTGGACTTGAACACTCTAAACATGGCTGCATCATAAAGGTTGGAATAACCAGCTTTCCTTTCTGGCATCCCTTCAGTCACGGATGACTGAAAACAATTTCAAAACAGTGGTTATAAACGGTCTTTTTATAGTAAAACCTATGCTTTGAACGCATTCTTACAAGAGTATCTTCAAGTTCACATGAAATGGAATTTTAAATATTTAAAGCCACACCAAGCACAATGCAACTTTAACCAATTTACCATTTTATCGGCCCGAGCGATATATGGGGACAGGAATTGATATAGGTACATAGTTTGTATACAGGCCTGTATACGTTATGTGCAGTTTATATCGAAAGAACAAGTTAAACTGCGAACTGTCTTGGAAAACAGTCTGAACATACCCAATATGCATAGGCCTACAGCGAATATATAATTCTTGTTTAATGTATTGCTTTTCGAACTTCACATCCACAAGTAACTTCCCCTAAACATGGGCGTCAATCCAATTTCAACTGTGGGGAGGGGGGGGGGGGGCATCACTGAAGTCAAGAATTATTATGCACTGTGAAGCGCCAACGGCGGGCGTCTTGGCGCGAAGCCATAATGGTTGGGGTCCAACCAGGGGCTTGCCCATGGGCGTCGCGAGGGGAGGGGGGAGGACAAAGGGGGAATTTCCCCCGGAAATTCCATAAAAAAAGGAGGAAAAAAAAATTAATAAATACAAATTGAAAAATACAAAGACGAGGTGCGAAGTCAGTGTTGTACTCAATTGAATGTAGGCCTATTATTTAAAACACTCGAAACCTGCGGAAAGGGGATTGAAATCGCGGCTTTTTACAATAGGCCTTTTGGTATTGCGATCTTGCACAATTTAGTGATGTCCAGCACCCCTTCCCCTTTCGATTTTTCCACGGCCGGTGATTTCTCCCTTTGCTGCTTTCTGCTGGTGAGTGCTTAGTTTGCTCACATCTAGAAAAATCCTGGCGATGCCCATGGGCTTGTCTTATGGTCCCTGGTAGGGCCAGGGGAAAAGCCCGAGGGGGGGGGGGGGGGGGGGGGGCAGATGGAAGATCCCTAGGAAGCGGAGTTTTACGCATTTTTAAAGTGTCAGGAGCGCGCTCATGATGGCATATAGTGGATCATTACACTACAGTACAAACTTTCCAAAATCAAAATGTTGGTGGGAGTTAGGGCTGACGATATTGACTTTTTTCGTAGTCGATTTTTTCCCCTCGCGATATCGCCGATATGGCGATAAAATCGTCAACAAATTTCAGCATGATTAAAAAGTTCGTTCATAACTACATAATCGCCGGACGTGTTTGTCGCCAGTCATTGTTTGAGGCCGTTCTTAGGCCAGCCATTAATATTGAGAAACAGCGTAGTCTCTCAGGGCGAATGAATACTGACATTGTAATGAGTATACTGATTTTTTAAGCATACATGTACATGTAGCTTGTCGGAACAGGTGAGCCAATAATATTCTAAGCAAAGGATACAATAATAATGTAGTTCTACGTAGTAGAAAAACCCAGTGCAGTCTGCGGCCGGCGTGACTCAACTATATAGCACATGGGTGAGATTTGTCTGGATTTTTCTTGATTTCAGGATTTTTTGTCGACATTTCAGATTTTTTAAAGAATCTGTTTTGCAATCTGGATTTCCTGAGGTATTGTCCTTACCGTAACGTGGATATAGACCAATAAAAATTGATATTTTAAGGGGGTGCCTTTTAGACAAATACAAACTATTGATCTGGGGTCCTCGTGGATTTTTCGTGGATTTTTCATTTTTGGCCAATCTCACTCACCCCTGATAGCAGCACGCATAGCCTAAACAACAACTTGAATGCTCGCGTAACGGGATTATGATTGGTGATGCCATAACAAGGTTCAATCAGAATATTATTACTTAGAACAGATTCCTTTAACAACACTTTTTTAAGAATGTCACACAATGGCGCTGTTGATATTTACGGTGAGTTGAAGAGACATATTGGTCTACTGAAAACCGCGATTTTACACGCAAAATGGGACCGTGATAAATTGTGCTAAAACTACGATTTTTAACCGTAAAAGTACGGGCCTTCTTTTCACAAAAAATTCAATATTTTATATCAGTTTGATGTAGAATTGTCTTCTTCCTTATATTCTTTTAAGAAATCAGAGTGTTGTTGCTAAATAATTTAGCGAGAAGAAATCCGTTGTATGTAAAAGATCGCCATGTGAATTTTTATGATCAGTAGGCCTATTGCATATTTGCATTGCCCTGTGGAAACATCGATTGTCCAGAAATATTAAACGAAAAAGTGACACGTGGACTACGGTGTCGAAACTTCTGAAATTTTCTGATACCTTAGCAACCACTTTACATGGGAAAAATAACCACATAGAATTTTTCGACGACACGAATTTCTGGCCATAGAATTTGTAGGGCTTGATTAATACCAAATATTGATTTAAAGTAAATATTTGTTTTAAATTAGCCTACGCCCGTAAAAACAGTTTAAGTTGGCATCTAACAAGATTGCAAAAGATGATCACGTATTGCCTCTTTGGCGTTCCATAAAATGTACCAGATGGACATATTTACCGGGTACGCGCTTCGCTCGTTCCCAGCGCCCAATCACGAGCGAGGGTACGCGCTGTCCACAAGCACGCACTATCCCCGTAGATATCGCTGAGCGCTACGCTCCGTCTGCACACTTTCCGCTAAGTTTTCACACTTTTCTGCTACAGTACATATAGGGTCCTATTATGAGATACAGGAGTTGAAAAACATGGGGGGGGGACATCTGATATTGTGTCCACACCCTTCAAAACGTGTGAGTTTGTATATGCCGGCAATCGTGGACCTAGGACAATATAATTCGGGCGTAGACAAAGGGGTCCACGTTTGACCTAACGTCCACGATTGAAAATCGTGTACAAAACCAATGGGAGGCCTTCCGAAAAAGTTAGAGTATAAACAAAAGAGGAACAATGGGAGGTCCACGATTGCACCCGTTTACATGACTGTGTGTGTGTGTGTGTGTGTGGGGGGGGGGGACATGTCCCCCTGTCCCACCCCCCCCCCCCAGGATTGACGCCCATGCCCCTAAATGAATCTTTATATTGAGATACCGACATAATTTATCACGTCATGTCAACATATTTTGGAAGATAAGTCGACTTTAGGCAGATACATAATCTCGCCTTTGTCGACAAACCAAATTCAAGACAACGAACACCTGAGAGGAATTATCTTGCCAAGTCGACATACTGCGAGGCCAAGATGATGACTTTCCGAAATAAATGATCTTGCCAAGTCGACTGGAATCGAGAGACGACTTGGCGAGATATATTTTCTATATATGAGTACTATAAGATATAGGCCTATAGGCCTATAAGTCTCTTGAGCGTCAGCAACATGCCACCAGACTAACATTGCTGCATTTTGGTCCAATAGGAGTAAAATAAACACAACGTTTAAGGACCGGTCACACTGGCTACGATAAACGATGACGAAAACGAAAACGATGCGAATAAACGCTATCTATTGGTGGGTGGAACGCGCGCGTATTGCACGCGCGACAATTCCACCAACCAATGCCGTTCATTCTCACCGTTTTCGTTATCGTCGTCACTATCGTGGCCAGTGTAACCGACCCTTTATGTCGGCAAGTCGTCATCTCAGTATATACTTCAGTATATCTGCAGATAGGCCCAAACAAAAATTGTTTGGTTGTCCTCGACCGCCCGCCCCTATTTTTCGGTCCGCGCCCAAATTTGTTTTTTTTTCAAATTGTTTTTCCTTCAATTTTATCCCAAAACTCGAATTGATTTCGCTGGTTGATTCGTTCCAATCTCGTTTCAATCTTTATTTTGCTATTTGTAATGCACAAACACGAACCTATATACCTTTTACTCTAGAGTTTGAAAGTTTATTTTCTAGTATCAGTGTGTGACTTCGCACAATAAATATCTCGATGGAAATACACGCGGTACAGAAATACACAAATGCAGCGTGGCCACTCATCAAATTTCAAATTCCCAAGATTCATCCAGTCAAATTCCCAAGAAATCCCTAGGCGATGTGAAAACACTGTGCAAAGAGCATCGGAATAAGCACTTTGCGCATGTGCGATCTATATTTTTCCCACCAAAATTCCCAAGATCTTGGGAAAAATCCCAAGGAGTGGCTACAGTGCACGCATGTATAACGCACGAGGCTAACATGTAATGAAAATCGCATTTTGAGAAATAAACTTATATGAAAAAAATAGAATCTCAACATTTTCCTAATTATATTCTTTAATCACTATATATTTTAATATTTAGTTTGGAATTTTTTGGTTGTATATTTACACAAACGGTTAAATAATAAGTATTCAAAAAAAATGCATCAACTGAACGTGTATATATATGCACAGGGGAAGCCAAGATGGCGTCTTTAATACACGCTCAGCATTCATTGCAAACTGGGTGTAAAAGTCTTGTTTAATTGTATGTGCAATCAAAACTTCGTGAAGGTTTTTTGGTCAAATGTTGAGCCAGCTCAAATACAGCTGAAACACACAAAGGTCGCGTCTACCAAAAAGTGGTCCATAGAATATTGTTGAGCCCCAGGAGACAGTGTCAGCACTGGCAGCCTTTGGGCTACGGTATGTGTTGTTCGGATGGAGTGAAGCACCCGGCGGCCATCGCTGAAGAGGCAGCCGTATTACGTATATTAAACTGTTTATCGGCCAAACAACATTTGTGTGAGTTACACACACACCCCGGTTCTGTGGAGGTGTGGAGGACAACCAAACAATTTTTGTTTTGGCCTTATCAGTATTTCCTTAAAGTACAGGTTAAAAGCTGTGATGTGATAAAATATGTTGGTATTTAAATAAGTGGTATGGCACTCATGGAGCGCCGTACACTGTGTTTATTATGCTACAGTATCACATCGTTGGCATGACAAACCTTTTCGCAGAGCATGCAAGGTACCGTATACAACCGGCACACAGTATCCAATCACGTCCGAAAATACCCCAATCATCCAATCACTTTATGTTTAAAGTGCTTTAAACTTTGCGATCCGGGGGGCTAGGGTTCACTGGGTTTAAAGCCCAATTCGAACAGAAGTTTCATTCAGTGACTTGAAAAGGCTTTGAAGCGAGAAGGTATTTACACGTCACCGATGAAAAGGCAGCCCAAAACAAAACGAATAAGACCCCACACCTTGGGGGATGACAATAGCCGAAAATTCCCTGAAAAGGTCAAATTGTATTTGCCGAAAAAAGTTACTGAAACAAGTTACCGAAACGTCAACTCTCAGCCAATCAGGTCTTCTTTCTCATGGGTGAACTGCTACAGTATTCGCTCTCTCATTTCTCCACCTCGAGTCCCGATTTCACCGTGCCATTATAAGGAAGGACAGAAAAAGGCATCTCTGTTCTGTTAAATTCTGAATTCAACGTTTGATTCAGCAAGGTAAGTCAATAGCCTACAGTAATCAAATTGCATGAACCATTGACGTGCGTTTTATTAGGTTTCTTTTCCAAACGCAATTACTGTATATATACTCAAGTGAAGCAGTGTTTTTAATCTCCGTGTGTTTTTTTAACGGCGGTTGGCTCGGTGAATAAATATTTGGCGATGTAGCCTGCTGAACAGTTGTCCCATTTCCCATGTGGCAATGATCGATACATTGATGAAAAATAAAGGTGACGGTGGTAAAAGCAGGCGCTATAGAGCGAAGTCATGACGCGCTAACTTTAAGGGTCACATTGCCATGGAGGTGCCCGTTTGTGCATAGGCAATGGAATAACAGGGGGGGGGGGGGGTGCAGCCCCCCCCCCCCCACGACTTTTCCCACTTTTGGCAGTTCCGCACTGCAAAAAAGGGCAGCAGCCGCCCGGCCCGGTGCTGCCTCCCCGCACTTTTAAAGGTGTTCCGCCGCACCTGCGTTTGAGTGAAAAGCATTGACTAAAATCATTTCGGGGACGCTAGTTTGGTTCAGAGAAGTCGGACCGTTGTGGAAAATTTGAAAATTCATTCAATGTTCCCTTGAACTATATAGCGCTTTGGTTTCGTACAGGCTGCACTTAAGCCAAAGGTGCGACATGGAAACCTTTATGTGATGTTGATATGTGCAAGGTCACATATCAATGTCAAAGGTCATTGCAGATCAAGTGGTTTACTAACTTGTTTTTGACTACTTTGTGTTACAGCACTGGACATCAAACAGTAACCCCTCTCATACTCTCTGTGTTTGTACTGTATACCTTCTCAATGTTGACAAAGTTTGCTTAAAATACATTGCAAAAGAACAATCATTCTTCTTTAACTGCACACAAACAGCTTCTATAAGAATAAGAATACACGAATTATAGAGACCGCGAAAAAAGGCGACACGTGTGATCCGCGGATCACCTCCTTGTTTCTACAATTATTCTTTCTCCGTATATTGTGGTATACACTTTTTACACTTAGACCTTGGAAATAGGTTTGGTATAACTAACCAAAGCAGGTAAATTTGGGAGATTTTAGGGCAATGCGTGCCTTTTAACGAAACTATACAAGCTGGCAAGCGACAGTGTGGAGATTACTCACGACGATATATCATTAAAAAATCAAAAGGAAAACGGACTACCCAATTTTAACAAAATTTAAGAATGAACCCCCCCCCAAACCCCCCCCCCCAAAAAAAAAAAAAAAACCCACAAAAAACGACAAGAGCTGGATTTGAACCAGCGACCTCCAGATTACCATATAATTACAAGGCAAGATAACTCAGTTGGTAGAGCGCTGGTATAGTAATCATGAGGTCGCAGGTTTATATCCAGCTCTTGTCGGTTTTCTTTCTTCATTCTTCAAGTTTTCCTCTTTTCCTCTTTTTGCAGTGAAGAAACACAGATACGGGACAATGGAGAAAAAAGCTGTGATCAAGAACGCAGACATGAGCGACGATTCGCAGTCAGACGCGATCGCCTGCGCAACCCAGGCCATGGAGAGGTTCAACATCGCCGCCTTCATCAAGAAGGAGTTTGACCGGAAGCACAACCCCACCTGGCACTGCATTGTGGGCAAGAATTTCGGCAGTTACGTCACGCATGAGACCAAGAACTTCATCTATTTCTACATGGGCCAGGTGGCCATACTGCTGTTCAAATCGGGTTAGACTGGAACACGCAACAAGGAAACGAAGTTCACAGACTGTGACAAATCATGCGAGGTCGCGGACTCCAGACATTGTATGGGGTGCTACAAACATTTGGGAGACGTCGGGGTGTTGCAGCGGTTCTGGCAGCCAAATCGAACCGCTACAATGTGTTTGTGCAGTCAAGCATGACATACACAATAATCCAACAATGGATTGAAACTGCACAAACAGCGGCCAATGGCGTCATCCGGCCTGGTAGGACTGGTTTTTTGTGCGCCCTATGGCGTCATATACTGTGTTCTCTGTGCACTGCACTGGGACACTGCGTAATACGGCAGGGAGTCAATTTGTTATTAAGTCAAGATTTCATACTACACTCATATTCAAATGGTCGTCAGTACACATCCTATTTCAACCTCCAAGTTGAGTAAAGACTGTACGACGTTGAGCATCTTCATGATCTTTAACCCTTGTGCTATTTAAAAGGTCAAAATCAGTCAAAATTTCCTTCCACCTCCCCTGCCTATACTTTGTACACAGACAGGGTCAGTTACATGTGGTTTGTACATGTGGCAGAAGGGTCACAAACAATCACCTTGACTGATTTTGACATGGCTCAGAATGCATGTTTGCATATAGTCTTGGTTCCAAGACGTCCTTAGCGCGGTGCGACGTACAGCGCGCACGGCATCGCCCTCTAGCTACACACACACACACACACACATGCAGTCATGTAAACGGGTGCAATCGTGGACCTCCCATTGTTCCTCTTTTGTTTATACTCTAACTTTTTCGGATGGCCTCCCATTGGTTTTGTACACGATTTTCAATCGTGGACGTTAGGTCAAACGTGGACCCCTTTGTCTACGCTCGAATTCTTTTGTCCTAGGTCCACGATTGCCGGCATATACAAACTCACGCGCGCCAAGGCCAAATCGCTAAGAACGTCTTGGGCATTTCGCAAGGGAGCGCGCGCGACCTGCTTATGCATAATTTAACAGGCGGGTCAAACGAATAATCGCGCTTGCGCACTGGAGGAAACTCATGTTTAAGTAATAACTTACTAGTCAGTTAACGTTCTGAGCAGAGTGATTCTGAACTGGCAAACAGGATTGAGAAAATCTTCAGATTGTTCCAAAAATGTGATCTGGAATATCAGACGTTATCTCTGCCAATTTTAGTCCCAGATGTTCAGCACGATGTAACTGATCAACGGCCAGAGCTTTCAATGGCACGACGACAATAATCAGCGCTTTCTTCATGGAGGTAGGAAACACCTCCATGCTTTGTTCAAGAAATCTAAGACTAGAGTAAGACCAATGGAGCAGCTTGAAAAATTACACTCTTGCCAAATCCCGTTGGTAAATTAACAAACAAAGCATGGCCACGTACACATTAATGAATGGCACTGATCTGATGACTTTTTAGCTTTCCAAAGCCCAGTTTTTTTGCTGTAAAATCGATTGCTTGGTCCACGCAGTACATATGAAGCGCGATATGGGGGAAAAGGGACTCCCCCCCCCCCCTCTTTTGTGTTGGTCAATGTGTTCCCGGAATCTCAGGAATTCTATTCAGAAATCTAGGGGGATGTGTTAGATAACAATAATCTGGAGTGTGCTTAGGGATAGGGATAAAAGGGGGGTATACCCTTTTCCCCCATATCGCGCAGGGTATCACGCGGTAAGACATGTTTTCCAACAAACAACGAATGGCTTGGTACTGCGCTGCACGTCCATACGTACGTACACGTAAACCCGACGTGAGTACAGAAACTAGACTAGTGAGTGTTGGCTATTTACATGCGATAATGCAGCTACGTCACACGCGCATGCAAATGCCACACAGTTCTGCTCGCGATTTCGCGAGCAAAACTTGCGAAATTCCCAAGACGGTCTTAGCGATTTGGCCTTGGCGTGTGTGTGTGTGTAACATGCGCGGAGATTTCTTGTTACATGTGGGGTGGATGATTTTTGAAAGACCATCCTTGTGTGGAGCGCGACACGGCACGGGGTCCAAGGGACCGCTTAATTATAAGGGCCCCCTGGTGGGTTGCAGGCGCAAAGCCCTTGCTAGGGGTTGAGGTAAAGCCCCCTGGAGCCCCTGGGGTTTACACAATTTTAGGTGCAAAATTGTGTCAAAATTTTACCTTTTCTTAAGCTTGAATTGCAATAAATGACAATAATTAACACCTTCAAGCATTAAAAAATACAAAAGATCTTCAAAACTCAAATTTCTCATCCAATGTATTTGGAAGCGTAAGCGTCTCTTTGCACAGTGGAGCTCTGGTCACCTAGCAACACAAATAATGCCTATGCATTATTTTAAGAATAGATTATTTACAAAATAATTATTGCAAAATAATGCCTAGATGCATTTTGGTAAGGCATGATTAGAATGTGATTTGGTCTACACTTGACAAAAACTATGAAAACATATGGTGGACAATGATGTATACTTGACGACATTATAACCGGAATGCCGGAGATGCAAAACTCAGGCTCTAACAAAAGTTCCCAAACACTTTTTTGCAGGACGCACAAACGTCTGTGTGTGAGTGCGCGCCGATTCCCAGTGAATGTCAGTTGAAGTCTGCTACATGTATCGGTATTTTAATTACATTGTATTACATGCGCCGCACGTGCGTTCATACCGTCTGTTGGCGCGTAACAAAATCCGTTTGCCGTTGCAACTTTCTATTGCCTTTGTTGGGTGTGTTAGTTGAGTGAAAACAATAAAATAAAAGGCCATCATCTTTGTTGGGATCTGAACTTCCGCGTTCTAATGTGGCAAAGACCGACTATTCCCCTTACTGTGCTTGTCGTGAGGCATAAACTGTCTCCCCACCAACCAATCTATACCTTCCGACATCAGGCGCGGATCTAAACATTTTGTAGACGGGGGGCACACCCAAAACGGACAAATGCGAGCGCGAAGCGCGAAGCCCTTACGGCGTGGGGTCCGGGGCCCGCTTAAGGGGCCCGTAACATTTTGGATTCTGGATGCTCCGTGGTGCAATCTGAGGCGATTCCTGGCCACTTTCACCTGACTTTTTTTAAAACAAAAGTTGTGACGGATTTTATGGAGACTATATACATGTATATCATGATTTTAGGCATTATTTTCTAGCCATTATTTTAGCCATGTCATGACTACAAAAGACGGGGGCAAACCAAAACGGATAAATGCGAGCGCGAAGCCCTTTCGGCGTGGGGTCCGGGGCCCGCTTAAGGGCCCCGTAAATGTTTGGAGTGTGGATGCCCCAGTGGTGGAATCTGAGGCGATTCCTGGCTACTTTCACCTGACTTTTTTAACAAAAGTTGTGACGATTTTATGGAGAATATATACATGTATTTCAATATTGTTGCCATTATTTTCTAGTGATTATTTTAGCCATGTCATGACTACAAAAATCTAGACGGGGGCACACCCAAAACGGATAAATGCGAGCGCGAAGCCCTTACGGCTTGGTTTCCGGGGCCCGCTTAAGGGCCCCAGAAAATTTTGGATTCTGGATGCTCCGTGGTGCAATCTGAGGCGGTTCCTGACCAATGCACTTTCACCTGACTTTTTTTTTTTTTAAGTTGTTAAGATTACATTGTATATGGAGAATATATATATCATTATGTTAGCCATTATTTTTTGGCAAATTTTTAGCCATGTCATGCATCACTACAAAAATCTAAGTTTCTCCCTCCCCCATTTTTGGCGTCTAATTTGCAGTTTTTCCCCTTCATTTTTAATTTATCCGGAATTTGTCTTGGTTTTAATTTAGTTCAGTTGAAGTTTTCAAGAAAAGGGCTTGATTTCAGACTGTTCCTTGCCCTGTGTTAAAACCATCGGCAGATCGGCTGCAAGACATAATAGAGGATTTAGGCACATTTAGTATGTCATTCAGTCAAGTGATCCATTGTTTCCGGCTGGTTGGGGCCATTTAACTAATAAACTCCCCAAGGGGATTATATGTTGAGATGCACTGCGTTTACACTAGATCCGGCAAAGGGATTAAAAGGGGATCGAACCCGGCAAGGAGGCCACTGGTTGAAGGGGGATCGATGGACAGAGTTAAAATCCCAGGGATCCGGAAAATACTCCGGTTTTCTCTTAAAAGAGGGATTCGGTTCCATGGCATGATTGATAACCTTTTTTTTTCTTATTGCATTTTTCTGTAGTTTTATGCCAAAAAGTAGACACAGCAGATGTTTAATATCGGCGGCGGTATCTTTTTTAAGGAGGTTGCCCTCCTCCTCCCCTCCTTTTCTCTCACTTCCCCCTCATTTTGTTCCCTCTTTTTTTGTTTTTGTTTTACTCAATTTACCGGGGGGGGGGGGGGGGGGCACGTGCCCCTGCGGCCACCCCCCCCCCCCCCGGATCCGCGCCTGTACATACCGAGCTCTTGCCCACAGTGCGCTTAAACTCAATGCAGGGAAAGTAAACGTACGACACCCGCACTTGCTGGGCTGCGTGGTGCTGGCTTGTCAAGGTGTCATGGTATCGCATTACACGTGAGGACAGAAAAGAGGGTATAACAAAGGGAACAATACTGTCCTCGCATTTATTTCTTTGTTCCGAAAAAAGTGAGGACAGGCAAACTAGTGCTTTGTCTATGGGGATGTGTTATATTAAAGGGAACAATGGAAATTCATCACGTGTATAGCGAAACAAAAATACATGTATTGGCAAGTTACGGACTCTGCGAAGTTAGTACGCCTACCCTTAAAAAGTGGGGGGGGGGGGGGGGGGGGGGGGATGATTACATTGGTCATCCCCCCAGGTCAAAAAGTGGGGGGGATATATCCCCCCCATCCCCCCGGGATCTCCGCCCATGGTGTGTAGCAAAAGGGCGCTGGCGGCTGGCCGTGCGCGCTATACGTCGCACCGCTAAGGACGTCTTGGAACCAAGACTAGTTTGCATAGTGAACCGATCTAGGCCAAGTAAAGAAAAAATTGTGTTTAGCGTCCCCACCGCGACCTTTTTTAGCGGCTGTATGATTTTCCCCACTACAGGTTCATAAAAAATGCAAAGGGAGAGGGGAAATGCCTTCCGTTTGGATGTGTTGAATTTTTTTTTTCCACTGTCAGTGAAAACTACTATGAAGAAAAGTGGTGTAAAAAAATGTGGGCCTGCTCAGTATAGTCTCACACTGTGAACAAGTAAGAATGGATTTGGTGCCAAGTAACAATGAATGTTCATTGTTAGTGTACCGTTTTGTTCATAGTGTCAGGACTACAATACATTGTATAATACATTGTATGTTGACAACTGTTTTGGGGTATTGTTTTATTAGATTAAAAGTATGTACAAGTTGTTACGAGCATGTAAATTTTGTTCGGAAGGCCTAGAAAATTTCTCTGTACACTAACTGCATTGTGTATAACTCGTTGGTCATGAATGCTGGGGGTAATCCGAAATTCTTATGCACTGTATTCTCCTTGGTATATTGTTTTGAATAACTGGGTTGTGGATAAGACCAGAAAACTGTATATAGAAACATATAATGACGTCACACTTGTGGTATGAGAATGCATGGTCATTGATTGTTTGAAGATCATTGGAGAGTTATATTGAGGATCGATCAAAATTACTCTGAGGGCTGTGAGGCTATAGATTGAAGCAAGGTAGAAGCAAAGTAGAACCTGACGTCATCAACATTAGACATTACCGGTACTCGAATCCGATCGGCTGAGTACATTGTATACGAGGTGCGATCACAAAGTTCCGAGACCGTTCCTGTTGCGAACGAACGCCGGAGCGCAGCACAGTAATGTGCATATATAGCAGGTGTACGTGTAAGCAATAACTTTCGCGAGTAAGTATTCCAAGTTACATCGCTTATAAGCACCTGTGTACACGCATTTCTTTTGACCACTGACTGGTACGTGTGCATTCGCGATTTCACCATGGACCTGGAACTTGGGCAGAGAGCGAACATCAAATTTTGTGTCAAAGTCGGGGAAAGTCAAAGTCGGAGACCCTTGAAATGCTTCAGAAAGCCTACGGCCGGAAACGAAGCAATGAGCCGGGCGAGGTGTTTTGAGTGGCATTCACGTTTCAAGATGGGCAGAACGTCACTGGAGGACGACGAGAGGTCAGGGCGACCCTCCGCGACGAGCACAACCCCCGAAAATGTCCAAGAAATTTAAGGAATTGCCAGTGTGCGTCAGGATCGTCGGATCACCATCCATGACATTGCTGACACCGTCAACGGGTCATTTGGAACAGTTCTATGGGGCGTCAAAAGTGGACAACCGTATTATCCGTATTTTCCCATTTTCTGCTAGTAGAATTTTAGGTTTTTAAAAATGGCAACACTAGTTTAAAAAAAACTAAATTTTCTGCTAGCAAAAATGCTTCTTTTCCCACAATCTTGATGTCAAACTTGGTCAGTTAAATCTCTAGACAAGCCTCGTACAGGGTGTACAAATAATTAACAAAAAAATACAAAATGCTTCTTCAATGCAGTCTTGATCCAGTTAATGTCAAAGTTGATTATTTACATCTCTGGACCAAGCTTGATATAGGTTGTACACATAATTTGGCCAATCGTCACCTGATGGTCAGTAGGGGTCATTCTATTTTACTGAAACAGGTAAAAAAAATTTTTGCCAACATTCTTCACCTGATTTGAACGGATATCAGCCTAAATAGCCCTTTGAAAGGTTTGTCTGAACTGACTCGCACTGGCCACAAGGTGACTGTAACGGCAGCACTTCAGGGGGGAATGCGTGTCTGGCATTCATCAGTAGTGCTACTGCTGGGGGTTCGCAAGTTTTTCTGACATGGGATGGGTCAGAGGTCGCAGGTCAAGGATTAACAAGGGTCTCGACAGAAGCCTCAGGTTCAAGAAGATTTATTGTCGCATTGGCTCCGTGAAAACTGTGAATAAACAATACATGTAGTCCACAAAATGTAATATATGACAGTTGTGTATATCGATTACATGTATATAAGTGTAATAAACATCAGAAAATCAGACTGAGTTTGAGCACAAACGAAGTAATCATTTGCTGGTCATGGTAAGAATTAAGTCACGAAAATATCATAACATCTCATCAAATACAAGGACATTACTTCTTGTCCAAGACAAATAAGTGTAACAAATTTACCTCCTTGCATCCTTTTGTTCTTATCAGTGGAATTATTAGCTGATTAGCAGAGAAAACGATCCAAAATCAGTGTCAAAAGGCTGACTGCTATGATAGTATGAGATTGAACATGTGCGTTATTCGTTTGTTTGTTGCTAAGGAGTGTACTCCACTGTACTTCAACAGAGGGCGCTATACAATAAAATGTGATCATCAGGACACATTTACATGGCTCCCCAAAATTAGCAATCTAATTTTGATTTCAAAAACAGAAAAACTGTCAATCAGAATACAATGAACATAAACCCTTTAAGCTAGTAATACATAATCAGGTTTAACTCTCAACATAAGGCACAAACAGGTGCCAACACCTTTAAAGGCCAGGTCTCAACGCATTAACATAATCTACACAGTTACATCAGGTGTACCACAAGTTAGGAGTGATTAAAGGCTCCTTGGTGGGGATTCCCGGTTTCCTGCTACTGGCTCTCGAGGAGGACAACAAGCTTCTGAATCGGGCGTTCAAGATATCTGGTTGGACGGGTCCTCTTGCCTTTGGTATCCAAAGTAGAGTCAGCTATGGCTAGCTTTACTCTTCGAACATGCCCGTCAGTGCTCGGAAAGACTTCTGACACTCGTCCGAGCTGCCATTGGTTGCGTGCTGGGTTATCGTCCACTATTATGACGATGTCTCCCACTTTCACTTCCGGTTTTTCCTTGGTCCATTTCTGACGCACTTGAAGAGTATGTAGAAACTCCTTTTTCCATCGAGCCCAGAACTCGTTCACCAGGTGTTGGACCCTTCTCCAACGTTTCTTTGAGTACACATCCACACGCTGAAATGTACCCGGTGGTGGAAGGATGACGCTGGACTTCAAGGTAAGCAGATGGTTGGGGGTGAGTGGTTCTGGTGACTTAGGGTCATTAAGGTTGTCCACTGACAGTGGTCGACCGTTGACTATCGCTGCGGACTCACACATAAGAGTCCTGAGTGATTCATCATCGAGTTGCGTCCCATGCTGTTCCACAAGGGCGTTGAGCACTCTCCTCACTGATCTTATTTGTCTCTCCCAAACACCTCCTGCGTGACTTGATGAGGGAGCATTCATCTTTGCTGAGGGGTAGTCACATCCTTTTCCTCCAAGGAAGTGTCGAACCTTGGTCTGGTCAATCTCTTCTACAGCTCTCTTCAATTCTAACTCTGTACCGACAAAGTTGGTGCCTCGGTCCGACCTCAGTAGTCTTACTGACCCACGCACTGCTGTGAAGCGACGTAGAGCGTTGATAAAGGAGTCGGTCGTGAGAGAGTTGGCCACTTCGATATGGATTGCCCTTGATGCCATACAGGTGAATAACACCCCATACCGTTTCACTTCCCTTCTACCTTCCTTTATGGTCCATGGGCCAAAGTAATCGACTCCACAGTAGGTGAAAGGCGGTGCAGGCTGGAGTCTGTCTTCGGGGAGATTGGCCATCTTCTGTTCTCCAGGTTTGCTGTACAATCTGCGACACTTGACGCATCGATGGATGAGACTGGCTACAGCTGAACTGCAACCGACTATCCAGAAGCCATTAGATCGTATGGCCTGTGTTGTCATGCTTCGACCTTGATGGGCGACTTGCTGATGAAAGTACCGGACTATCATCTCAGTGACGTAGTGTTTCCGAGGAAGAATTGCTGGATGCTTAAAGCCGAAGGATGTTTCTGCTTTCTGGATGCGCCCGCCAACTCTCATGACACCATCTTCATCTATGAAGGGATCGAGTTTGAAGATGGAACTCGTCTTCCTCAGTGTACGATTCCGTTTCCTCGCTGTTTGTCTATCAACGTCACTGCTATCCACTTTGAGGCATGAAAGTGCCTGCAATTCTTGAGGAAATGCTTCCTTCTGGCCGAGCTTGAGTATCTGGATCTCAGCATGCTGAAGGTCTTGGACAGCGAGACGTTTCTGGTTGGGGAGGGTTGCCATCCTTTGGGCATCATTTTGGGTCCCCTCTTGAGATTTCCTCTTAATTCGATTTTGAAGCCTTTTCTTTTTTGTTTCGCGGGGAGATTTTCTTCCCACAGGAATGTTGGTCCCCTGAGCCACTTGGACGTTGCAAGCTCCGAGGATGTGATGCCTCTGGAACCTTCATCGGCTGGATTGTCTTTGGAAGCAACATGTCTCCACTGGCTGGGGTCGGAATGATTCCTTATTTGCTGAACTCTGTTCGCAACGAACACTTGGAATCTTCGGGTCTCGTTGCTGATATAGCCCAGCACAATGTTGCTATCAGTCCAGTAGAAGTGTGTCACATCAACATCCAGCTCCCTTTGGAGTTGAGAACCCACTCTGACGGACACTACTGCTGCTGTGAGCTCGAGTCTTGGTATAGTAGTCAGTTTCAACGGGGTCACTCGACTTTTCCCCATCACTAGTGAACAGTGGACTTGGTTACGATTGTCAATCTGCCTGAGGTAGGTGCACTGTGCATAGCCAATAGTGCTGGCATCCGAGAAGTGATGGAGTTCTCTTGACACCACATTTCCAAAGGAATCTGGCTGAAAGCATCGGGGTATCATCAGCCCTTCAAGGCCGGGAAGGCTTCTTCTCCAGTTCTCCCAGCGCGACCTAATCTCATCGTCTAGTGGTGAATCCCAGTCGACTTGATTTCTGCACAGATCTTGTAAAATTCTTCTTCCCGTCAGTAGCACAGGTGCAACAAAACCTAGTGGGTCGTAGATGGATCCTATGGTTGACAGGATGCCTCGTCTCGTCAAGGGCTTGTCTTGTAGAGCGATGCGGAAATTGAAACAGTCGGATTCCACGCACCACTGGACACCTAAAGCTCTTTCAACAGGGAGAGTATCATTAGTGAGATCGAGGTCCTGTATGCCCTTTGCACGTTCCTTAGGCTCGATACACTCCATCACATCTCTAGAATTGGACACAAACTTGTGAAGGTGAAGCCCGCCTCGTGAACACAGATCCTTGGTTTGGTTGATGAGACTGATGGCTTCTCTAGAAGATGAGACTGACTTCAACCCATCGTCTACATAAAAGTCCCGTTGGACGAATTGGGCTGCCTGTTCTCCGCACTCACTCCTGTAGTCCTCTGGAATGGACTTTAAGCCGAAGTTGGCACATCCTGGGGATGATACAGCGCCGAACACGTGTACACCCATTCTGTACTCTAAAGGATCGGTATTGAAGTCTCCACCTTCCCACCAAAGGAACCTCAAGTAGTCGCGGTGTTCGCAGTTGACCTTGAACTGGTGGAACATTTGCTCCACATCACACATGAATGCAATGGGATTTTGCCGGAATCTGCACAGTATGCCAACAAGATTGTTGATCAGATCTGGGCCCTGGAGAAGATGACCGTTTAGAGACACCCCTTTGAATGTCGCACTGCAGTCGAAGACCACGCGAATCTTTCCTGGCTTTTTGGGATGATAGATGCCGTGGTGGGGAATGTACCACACCCCAGGCTTCTTACTGCTGCAATCTCCCATAGGCACTCGTTCTGCATGGCCCTTCTGTATGATGTCGCCTACAAACGAGGTGTAATCATCATGGAAGTTTGGATTCTTCCTGAATCGGCACTTGAGATAGTTTAAGCGATGTAGGGCCAAAGACTTGTTGTTTGGAAGGTCTGGATTGCTCTCTCGAAACGGTAGAGGCATCTCGTAGTAGCTGTCTGGTCGCTGGTGGATTCCTTCCTTTATCTTGGCAAGAAACTTCTTGTCATCTTGTGAAAAGGGTTTGTCTTCTGTAGTTCGCTCTGAAAAATCCAGGCTCATCATCTCTGTTATGTCGAGAGGGCTAATGACTTCCTTGACTCGAGTCTTAAAGCAGATCAGAGAATGGCTTTGTACTGCTAACTCGTCAGAACCGTCAGGTGGCATTTCGCACGAGAGGACTTTGTGGCTTACGCCGATGGGGTCCACGCGGTTGTCACCGTCATCTGAATTAGGGTTCACGATGCCGACAATACCCCATCCAAGATCTGTTCTCTGAGCATAGGGATCATCATCGGTGGGGGGTATCACTTCCCGAGGGGCAAGTGCCCGGGCGCAGTTGTAGCCAATCAGTAGCCCGATTTCACAATCTGACAAAGGCATCAATTCGTTCGCCATCCTCTGAAGATGTGGCCAGTTGTGAGCCATTTCAGTAGTTGGGATATGGGAGCGATTCGCCGGCATGATTTCTCTTGTGAATGTCGCAGGGAGAGTTATTCGTACTTCACTGTTGTGACCACGAACTTGTAGGCCTTTAATCTTTTTGGAGTCTACTTTCTGGTTCCTGGAGTACATGGTGGACAACAAGAGCTGTACCTTAGGTCCTTCGGCTCCAATGGCTTTACACGTGCTGTCAAGAATGAAAGATGTGTCCGACTGTGTGTCAAGCAGAGCGTAGATTAAGCGTTCCCTTTCAGGACTGTCATGGTGGGATATCCATACTGGAACGATCATGGATGCTTTGCTGCCCTCTGATGTTTCACTGAGATGGCTTACTCTCGTATGTGAACTAGTTGACTTCACTGGGAGTTCTGATTTTGTCAGTACATCCTGTTGATCTGGCTTCTTAACATCACCATGGAGTGCAGTGGGATGCTTCTTAGCACAGGTACTGCATGTTTTTCTGTTCCGGCACTCCTTAGATCTGTGACCTTGAAATAGGCAGCCAAAGCACAATCCCCTTTTCATCACGAAGTCTTTCCTCTCTGTCAATGGCTTGGAAAGAAATATTTTGCATTCGCTCAAGTGATGATTGTCCTTGTGACACAGGAAACATGACTGTGGTTTGGATGTTCTTTCCCGAGTTGTCTTGGTCACATCTGTAGAGAATGAACTTCTCTTTTCAAAACCCTTTTCATTTCCTCGGCTTGTCCTTGAATTCCTTGATTCCTCGGGTTTGTCCATTGCTCTCACAGACTGGAGAGATGTGATGGGGTCACATGCGATGTTAGCCTCCCTTGTTATGAAGTTCACGAATTCTGTGAACGGGGGAAACATCTGCTTGGTTTCCTTCGATTCTGCTGCCTTTCGGGCCCATCGTGCAACCAGCCACTCGGGTAACTTGGTGAGCATTTTCCTGTTCTCCCTCTCATCGTTGAGAATGTTCAAGCTTTGGACGGTTTGCATCGCAGCTTCGCACTGTCGCAGGAAGTCTGCAAAACGTCGTAAGCCTGTACCATCTCTGGAGGAAATCTTGGCCCAGGAGTCTAGCTTATCACGAAAGGCACTCGCCACAATGAAGGGGTCACCGTATCTCTGCTGGAGCAGCTTCTTTGCCTTGAGGTAGGCATCATCCTCCGACAACAGGAAGAAGCCTTCCACAACGTCCTTCGCAGACCCTGCCAAATATTTCTTTAGGTAGTGAAGGCGTTCTGATGGAAGTATTCCTCGGCGTTCTATCAGTGTTTCAAAACTACTCTTCCAACTCGGAAATTTGAGTGGGTTCCCAGAGAAAAGTCCAGGCTCTGGAGGGGGCAGACGGCTCAGGCTGAGCTGATCGACCAGGCATTTTGTGATGCCAAGTATGTCCATGGCTGAAGTCTGTTCAGCACTGTGTGTCTCTGTAAGTGGAGCTGGGGCAAAGTGCGTACCCGTAGATGCAGGTGGAGCAAGATATATGCCCGTAGACGCAGGTGGGGCAAAATATGTCCCTGTAATCGCAGGTGGGGCAAGTCGGGTGCCCGTAGTCGCAGGTTGGGCTAGTCGTGTGCCCGTAGACGCAGGTGAGGCAAAGTGTATCCCTGTTGTCGCAGTTGGGGCAAAATATGTCCCGGTAGTCGCAGGTGGGGCAAGTTGGGTGCCGGTAGTCGCAGGTTGGGCAAAGTGTATCCCTGTTGTCGCAGTTGGGGCAAAATATGTCCCGGTAGTCGCAGGTGGGGCAAGTTGGGTGCCGGTAGTCGCAGGTTGGGCAAAGTGTATCCCTGTTGTCGCAGTTGGGGCAAAATATGTCCCGGTAGTCGCAGGTGGGGCAAGTTGTATGCCCGTAGACGCAGGTGGGGCAAAATATGTCCCTGTAATCGCAGTTGGGGCAAGTTGAGTGCCTGTAGTCGCAGGTTGGGCAAGTTCTGTGCCCGTGGTAGCAGTTGGGGCAAAATATGTCCCTGTAATCGCAGTTGGGGCAAGTTGGGTGCCCGTAGTCAGTCCTTCAGAGACTATGCAGTCATCATTGCTGTGGTTTGATGTTTGAAATGATCCCAGATAATTCTCCATCATCACATCTTTGTCTTCTGGTGCTACCATCTCGCTGATGCTGGGACAAGCATTTTCCTCTTGCTGTACCCTGCAAATAGCATTCAGTTTGGCTTCAGTTGCCTGGAGGTCTCGCATGGTGCGTAGCTTTTCAAGCTCAGCCTGCTTCATTTCCAGCTCTGCCTTTTTTGCGTTCTCAGCATCAGCAAATTGAAGCTGTGTCTTTAAAGCAGCTGCTTCGGCTGCAAGGGCAGCCTTTGTGGAGACCATGGACGATTGTGAAGAACATGTTCGACGTGACGATTTGGTTCGAACTGACAGTTCAGATCTGGTATCAGCCTCATGAATGTGCCTTTGGATCTTCTTCATCAGCTGGTGGTCTCCAAGGATTGACTCCATGGTGGCTGAAGAAGAACCAATTTCTTGATCAGCATTGGAAGTGTTCGGTGTTGAAACTGCAAAGGGTGTCGGTGTGCATGCAGAATCTAGCTTTGTCTTCTCTGACTTGTCCTTTGACGACATGATGACACCACAGGCTGACTTGGCGCATGTAAAATCTCAAGGGTGTAAGCAATAATAAACAAGGTCCTCTCTGGGCCACCTTACATCAATGCACACCAGTCAGGGTAATGCAGTTACAAAATCCTAAACCAGTTTCCAGAGTTCAAACTTGCAATAGATGGATTAAACCTGTATAAGCATGTCAATATCTGCATGTGTACATATACATACTCATCTATTACAACCTGTGAAATAACACATTTGCATATGTCGCAATACACACATACATAATCAAGAATTTCAACAATACAAATGCAAGCAAACACACTCAATTCAGCAATCAATGTACAATGTACATGTAAATTATCACAAGGTAATACAATGTACATGAAAGTAGGGAATGAAAACGTTCATGTACATGTATGTATCACCTGTATCAGTTCACAAAGTTTCAGGTTCACAGAAGTATCAAGTCCGCAGAAGTTGTGAGCTCACCGACGTTTACAAGTGAGTGGAAGTTGCTTAATTGTCAATGCCTACACAGGAGTCTTGATAAGTCAAAGTGGTCATATTGATACTGCAGCCTCAGTTTAGTAGTGCCAGAATCCAAGGAGCGGTGACAGACTGCCATTTCTTGTTCAGGAACAAAATGCTCTGGCTCGCTGTCGCAGAAAATGTTCTGTCATATGGGCATGCTGGGCACATAATGTCTCCTTCAGCAGGTAAAAGCTGTCACAACTGTTGAACTTCAGGTTTGACAAAGATGCATCACATACCACACCAGCACTGAATTCGGTAGCAATGACGTTCGCAGCTCGGAGTTTTCACTTTAACGGCAGCACTTCAGGGGGGAATGCGTGTCTAGCATTCATCAGTAGTGCTACTGCTGGGGGTTCGCAAGTTTTTCTGACATGGGATGGGTCAGAGGTCGCAGGTCAAGGATTAACAAGGGTCTCGACAGAAGCCTCAGGTTCAAGAAGATTTATTGTCGCATTGGCTCCGTGAAAACTGTGAATAAACAATACATGTAGTCCACAAAATGTAATATATGACAGTTGTGTATATCGATTACATGTATATAAGTGTAATAAACATCAGAAAATCAGACTGAGTTTGAGCACAAACGAAGTAATCATTTGCTGGTCATGGTAAGAATTAAGTCACGAAAATATCATAACATCTCATCAAATACAAGGACATTACTTCTTGTCCAAGACAAATAAGTGTAACAAATTTACCTCCTTGCATCCTTTTGTTCTTATCAGTGGAATTATTAGCTGATTAGCAGAGAAAACGATCCAAAATCAGTGTCAAAAGGCTGACTGCTATGATAGTATGAGATTGAACATGTGCGTTATTCGTTTGTTTGTTGCTAAGGAGTGTACTCCACTGTACTTCAACAGAGGGCGCTATACAATAAAATGTGATCATCAGGACACATTTACAGTGACCATTGGTCTGAAATTGCCAAAGCATCTAAGTTCGGTTGAAAATGGGAAAATAATGTAAGAGAAGAGGCATTTGGACACCAACTGACCCTTAGGTGACATTTCACCCTGCAGTTTGACCGTCCCAGATGAAGTTCGGCCTTGGGAGGGATGCTTCTTAGTTCTCACTCATTTTGACTTAAATCTGCTAAAGAATATAGAAGAAAATGCATTTTGTTTGTTTCAATACAATGACCACTACTAACCACCTTTGTCCCAATTCTGTGAACACCCCATACATTCCAGAGATGTAACTGACCAAGTTTGACATCAAGACTGTGGGAGAAGCATTTCGTAATTTTGAAGAAAATGACCCCTACTGACCATTAGGTGACCATTGGCCAAATTAACTGACCAAGTTTGACATCAAGACATCCACTTTTGAGGCGCCGAGATAGTCGTCAAAGTAAAATCCAAATTTTTGCTAGCAGAAAATTGATTTTTGAAAAACCGGTGTTGCCATTTCTAAAAACCTAAAATTCTACTAGCAGAAAATGGGAAAATACAGTTGTCCACTTTTGACGCCCCATAATAGTTCAGGCAATCCTCACGTCCAATTTGAACATGCGCCGCGTCCGCTGCCAAGTCCGTGCCCAGGCTCCAGAATCCCGAGCAGAAGCAGCACCGTGTCGAAGTCTGCGAGGATCTCCGCCAACAGACCTTGGATGACCCAAACTTCATGTAGAGGATCATCAGCGGTGACAAGAGTTGCGTCTACAACTACGACCCAGAGACCAAACAGCAGTCTTCGCAGTGGAAGAGCCCGCAGTCTCCAAGACCGAAGAAGGCGCGTTAGGTCAGGAGCGCAACCAAAAGCATGCTCATCGTTTTCTTTGAAATTCGCGGGGTTGTGCACCGTGAATTCCTCTCCCAGGGTCAGACTGGCAACGCCGAGTTCTACTGCACCGTTCTGAGACGTCTGAGGGAGAACATTCGGCGCAAACAGCCTGAACTGTAGCGCGCTGGCAACTGGGTGCTCCAACATGACAACGCGCTCGCTCACAGCGCGTTAAAAACGCGCGAGTTTCTCGCCCGCAACAACACAATCGTCGCTTCCCACCATCCCCCTATTTGCCGGATTTGGCTCCCTGCGACTTTTTTCTGTTCCCCAAAATCAAGTTTAAGCTGAAAGGGTCGCCGTTTTGACACTGTGGGGGAGATCCAGCGAGAATCGCAGATGGTGCTTGACAGCTTAATACGTAACGGGATTTACAGGGAGCGTTCCAAGCGTGGCAGGAGCGCTGGGAGCGGTGTATCGCTATAGCTGCACAATATACTTTGAATGGGGTGGCGGCCAGATTTAAATATATATATACGGTTTATAGCCGCGTCGCATCGCAGTCGGGACTCTATAACATAAGCGCGTAGCGTGTTTTTTCTTCTTCTTGTGCCAAATTCGTTTAGTCACGTGACAGTTTTCCTTGACGAAACTCTCACACACACAAAGTCTACGAGACCGCAGGCTGTACTATGCATGTGTCTATGACGAAACTGTCACACACGCAAGTCACCAACGACGCGGCTCCTGCACGAATTTGTGCTTGTTGCTCGTTATATGCGCAGTCTCGGAACTTTGTGATCGCACCTCGTACGTGAACTATGCACCATGTACGCTACCGCAGTTTTGTTGACGAAGCATTGATGTAGGCACTATTCAAAATAACAGACCCTTCACTGCAGGAAAACTGCAGTGGCGTTGGGTTTTCACCGGCGATTTGTAAACACAATTTATAAAAACAGCAAAACAATCAGGCAAGAAAATTGCAAGAAAAACGGATTTCGTTTATTTTACAGCCAATACAAATGAAAGTGAAGCAAACTAATTTTATCTAACTTTCCCCTGAAATAACCCTTCGCCACAGCTGCACTGCACATGTACATGTATACAGTAATATAAGTCCAGTGGAGATACACCGACTATTCAATAATCTCAATATACAATGTACATATGCAATATTACTGGCATATATATAGAAAAATAACACAGGCTGCTTGCAAAGCTCATGGCAAAAATGACATTTGAAATTTAACACCCTTGTTCACTGGACTCGGATTAATTTTCAAATTAGTGAGATCTTTCCGGCAGTGTGACGTTCATTTCGACAGCAGCTGTAAGACAATGTACTGTGTACATGTACACCAAGAAATATACAGATGTTCTAAAACAAAAGCCAGTAGTAAACAAAGATCAGTAATTTAGGGGTGAAATCGTCTTAAGAAACCTTTTACCAGGGGTCAATTTCATAAGCACAAAAAAAATGCTTAGGATGAAACGTTTTTCCTCGGAAAAACAGGACTAGAAACCAAACTTCCGTGTGATGTATATTGCTTGTGACTGGTATACATTGTATTAAGATGTTTTTCACTCATGAAAATCACATGGACTTTTGTTTGGTCACCTGTTTTTACAAAGCAAGCGTTTTTGGTGCTAAGCATTTTTGTTGTGCTTAGCAGATCATGAAACTGGCTCCCGGTTTTCAAGCAATATACAGCAAAGGGTACGGGGAACATTATTTTGTTTAAATTAATAATTTACTGCCTTTACAGAAAAGATATTACAACAGTAATTACACAGCAAGTGGGTCATAACATATACTTTACATTATGTACACAAAATAAATCATCATCGTGGCTACATGTACGTATAACTTACATCAGTGTACTTTACAATTAATGTCTTGTATTTTGCCCACTTTGCAATGACAAAGGTGTGAAGGCAAAAAAGCAATATGCTTATAATAGAGTACCGAAGTCTGACGTCAGTTGGCGCGACAACTGGCTCCAAACAAATGAAGATTTCGACTGTTCCTTTGTTAACAGCCAGTCATGCAAACACATTGACACAAAATAAAAGTATTCTGGTTCCAAACATTGCATTGACGTCATCACTTCGGTACTCTATTCCGTTCCCAAATAAATAATAGTGACTTTAACAATTATCTTTTTAAATGTAATTGCCCCTTGCCTCGTGGCTATGGGATGAATAGACACGCTTATACAGGTTGTAAATAAAAATCGAATTTCGTAGCTTTATCTGCCTATGTGCAAAGTTATTATAGACTTCCATCCCTATTCCTGAACATAAATACATTGTAATTTGTTGCTTGTAAAAACAGAACAACATACATCCATCACAACAAATACAGATACATGTACACCTGCGTTTTCAAAGCTGCTATGTACGTGCTCTGACTGAAAATGTCAATTTAATGGATCCCCCAATGACAAATGATGCATAGAAAGTCAAACTGTTTATGAATGAGAACAAAAAACCATACCTACAAATATTACCGGTTTAACATTAACAAGACGAGTTGGATTTTGAATACAAAGGCCATTTCTGAAAAATCAGGTTTCGGGTACAGGTGCTGGGTTAATGACTTTAATCCCCCTTCTATAGAAGGTTCCAGTACCGATTGTATCCATCCGGTACTGCATGAACATCAATGTCTATAGACCTTTTTCACCTACGTGACCAGATAGGGGAAAGTAAACAAAATCAGCGCGTGTGAACCGCCTTGGGGTGATCGTAGTAGGCCTACATGTATGGTATAATAATATTAGAAAAGAGCAACTAAAACGCCGATTACAATTTTGACTTTTTGGACTTATCTGATAGTTTATGCCTCCCCAAAACCAATATAACAAGTTTCATGAGTCTGAAAAAAAGAAGTTTTTGAGCCTTTTTCTTCTCAGCCACTTTGACTCGATTCAGAAAAGGCAGAGGTCAACTGCGTGCCGTATCGAATACGTGTAGAAACATATGACGTCACTGTATTATACAACAATGTTTTACGTTTGTCTATCTAAGGCTGGTATTACTTACTGTGCTTTTTGCCTGATGATTCATGTGTAACACCACGGTAAACATAATTTAAAATGTTGACATCTTTGTGAGACACATTTTGAATTGGGGTTGTAGGCTTGTTCTTGCTGAAAAGTTAGTTATGAGTCATACTTTCCTTTGTTTGCAGTCAGCTTTTATTGGGACCTGCGCGGCGAGTTGTGTGTGAGCTGATGCCATACTCTAGTCTGGCGACTTTGCTTATGCAGCCCTCATAAGGACCCGCACCTTCTCAGAACTATACAAACAATTTCTGTTATAAGGTACCAGACTTAATCGCATGCAGCCTATATGGTACCGTATGTGTACAATGCATGTTGTGTCAAGCGAGCGTGGACAGGGAGACGGCCGGGGATCTGGCTGCTCGAGCCGGCAAGCAGGGAACGTAGTCTGGTCTGCATAATGATGCACGATATGGGGCAGAGGGAACCCCACCCCCTCTTTTGTGTTGGTCATTGTGTTCCCGGAATCTCAGGAATTCTTTTCAGATCTCTAGGGGAATGTGTGTTAGGTAACAATAGTCTGGAGAGTGTATAGGGTATGGGGACAAAAGGGGGTACCCCTCTGCCCCATATCGTGCTGGGTATAGTGGTCTGGTGGGCGTGAGTCCGGGACAGGATTGGAATGCTCGGTGCCTTTAGAGTTGGAATGGCTCCAGCCTTCAAACGGAATTGTGCCTTCAAACCCAGCTGAGTTTTCATACTAACACTAGGCCTATCATCAATACAGTCTTTGGCGAAATGTTCTGCACATATTTTCGACCATTTCGACAGCCGAAAATCAGATATTGTTTTGTCTACAAAGCGGACCCACTGTCGCCTTTGAACTCCATTCAGCACTGGGAATCGCAGGAAGGTTAGGTCAGGGTTTTTGTCGCTGTTCCTCGTGCAACCCCCAACTACACACGATCGAGGCATAATGACTATCTCAGAACCATGCTCATACTGAAATAATATCAAAATTAGACAAAATAAACGGGAAAACGGAGGAGTTATGTCGACAAAAAATCTTCCAGCAGCATAACTCCACGTACGTACATGCCCAAGTGTTTGGCTGTAGCATCAACCGACTCTACACGTGTACGTCACGGGGTCACGTACATACATTTACATACATAATGAGCTTTCGCGAAACAGGATAAATGGTTCAGAATAACAACCCTTTTTTTAAATTAAAAAATCCCTCTCGTCTGCAAACTAATCTCCATCAGTTAAAAGAGTATTTAAACTGTCGGAAAAGTCAAAAAAGTCAAAGTTGTAATCAGCGTTTTAGTTGCTCTTTAAACCCCCTTTGGCACGGTATTTAACGGGAGACGTCGGGGTGTTGCAGCGGTTCTGGCAGCCAAGCGAACCACTACAATGTGTGTGTACAGTCAAGCGTAACATAAACAATAATCTAACAATGGATTGAAACTGCACAAACGGCGGCCAATGGCGTCATCCGGCCTGGTTGCACTTTTTTTTACGCCATCCGTACGCAAGGGGTTAAATTACGTGCGTACACGTGGCAGGCTGGGTGGAATGGCTTACTTTAATAAATACTTCATGTGGTCCATGACGACACGCGCAAAACGCCTACTGTATACCAGAGTACTGCCACTTGCTTTAAGTACATTATAGGTAGGCTAGTTGAAGGAGACGTTGTAGCGGTGACTGTACCCGTCAGTCCATTTGAGAAACGGCAGGGAACGGCATGACCCACTGTGTCGACAGAGGGCAGTATTGGACATTGACAACACGGAGACACCTTGTGGCCATGCACGAATATCATTGACGTACAATAAAAAAAATAACCTGCGGCCAATTTTACGGAGCTGTATAAGTACCAACAAAATTGCTTATCATGGAAACTCTTCCTTGATAAAAACGGGATTACCAACCAGATTCCCATGTGTTGTACATTGCTTGTGACTGGTATTCAGCTGTTGTTTGCTTAGCGTGGAAATCAGATGGACTTTTGGCTGGAAACCTGTTTTTACAAAGCAAGACATTTTGTGCTTAGCAAATTTATGTGGTTAGCTCCGTGAAATTGGCCCCTGGACTCGCAATGCGTCTATATAGAGGAATCCCACAACGACGAGTTTAGCGCCGATCTGCGCACTTCTGCGTTTGAAAACGAGGATCTCAATGTCACAGTAAACAACTTTATGCTGATCGTGCGCCTGCGCTGCCTTATATGGCCTGATTTATTCATGCATGAATGAATGAATGTGCTGAAAAGCGTTGTTTTGTTTGCCACTGACATTCTCGCTTTCAACCCGGAAGTGCGCAGAAGGGGCTAAATTAAATTCCTCTATACGGTTGTATGACTACTGAAGGAAGCAGCCGCCATTATTATCGTGCCATAAGTACACAGTACAGCAGCTAACTTTACCTAATGCTTGAACTTACCTAACTTTGACTGAATTGCTAAACAAATTAGCAATTGAATTTGAAAGTTTGTTTTTCATGGTGACGCATCCCAAGAACACGAACATAGCAGCTTTAAAAAGTTTTGCATGCCTTTAATTTTCTATTTGAGGCCACCAAAATAAAAGTGGGAAGAAGATCGATTATCATCTTTCAGGACGTCCGTTGACTTTCCTTTACAAAAAGACAACCGTTTATTTTTTTTGTCCTAGATAATCGAACGGAATTGGTTGTAATAAACTTTATTTTGTATAAACCACTTTAGGTTTTGTGTGGTTTAGAGAAACGTGGCAACACGAATATTATTTTATTCACACTGCATGTCAGCGTGATTTTACTATCAATGTGATTTTTGGGAGGAGGTCAGGATCTTGGTGATACCATGGAGGTATACATGGGACCTCGGTAATCTTTTTTAACCTGGATTGCTTTCACACAACTCGGGTTTGTGATTTGTTTTTACATTATTATTATTTCATCACACATGGCCTTCATTTTTTGGCTAAAGTGTGAAAGGTTCTCATTTCTAGCATGAGCCCATAGCGTGAGGAATTTCTTTATGCATGAAAATCTGACCATTTGTTAAGAACATTTGGAAAACGTTAATGTGTCATGAATAACGACCTGAATAAGATTTTTCCCAACCTGTTGCAGTACATTTTTAATACTTTAGGACAAATTGAATTTGAAGTTTTAGCACACAATTTTTTATTTGGATTTTCCCAGTGCTACTGCTACATGTATGTACACGTACACTCTAAAACTGTGTTTAGCAATTAAACACAATCTTGCTATCAGTTTGTAAACAAGTTTATAAGCTAAACATTACGTGTTCAATTTCTAAACATCTATGTTAAATTGCTAAACACTATCCATCAATATGCTAAACATGTTTAGTATGTAAACGTGTTTACAAACTGATAACAAGAATGTGTTTAGACAAGTGTTTCATTGCTAACCACCGTTTTTGCAGGGTAAATCATGTTAAATGCTGCACAGCAAACTCACAGTGCATAAAGGCATGCCAGAATTTTACAAGCTAGGCAATGCAGCCTACGGCTTCAAAACACGACTGCAAAACTTCCAAAAATACTAGACATTATAATGCGCCACCTCAAATTATTACTTGTAGAGGTTTTTCCAATTTCAAAGGAGACTCACTATATTGCAGACAATACAAACTCAATACATGTAGTTTCATGAAATTTTCAAATCTGAATTTTACATCTTAAAAATATAACAGTAAGTTTCAACTTCAGGTGCACTATGGTTCCAGTAATTTATCTACATGTATATTGTGAATATGAAAGGTTATATCTGCATTTAGAAAACACAGTGAAAATAAGGTGTTTTTTTTACTCACAAAGTATGGCATTAATAAATTACATGTATAGAGCAACTCTGGGACAGCACTAGCCAAGAATATTTGACACCCAACTATGCAAAATGCAATGACACACTTTTAATGTGTGATATAGCATTGGTACAAGCTGGCAACATAGTGGCAGAACAGTGTTCATGCATGCTTTGTGGGAATTCAGCATGTACATGAAATAACAAACCCGTGAAAGTTTTAACTCAATCCATCATCCGAGTCATGGGAATACAGTAAAAAAACCCAGTGATTTTGTGCACGTTCATCTTGGCTTACTTCAATTGTTAAAATTGAAATAAGCAACATAATTTTTGGAGGGCTTCAGATACAATTCTCTCAAAGATGACAGCATTTTAGACAAATATTTTTCAGGATTGGTACTGCTACCATCTTTATAAACTGCAAGTTTTAAGATTGAAACTAAAAACTAATTAATATTTTTGTTTATATTTACCGAAGCTGCATCATACCCTTAAGATTACTGGTAGAAGGCAGTTGGGTCTTTTCTCAGAAACCATTATGTCTAACAAACACAACCTTCTTGATATAATGCTATACCTAAAATGGTTACCATACAAGGTCCAAAACTAAGGGTTGCACCAGGTAACCTGGTGAACAGTTGACCCAGTGAACCAAGCAGACCTGGTGAACCAGACAACCTGATAAACCAGTTGATCTGGTGAACCAAGCAGACCTGGTGAACCAGACAAGATACATTTGTAAACCAGTTGATCCTGTGAACCAAGCAGGCCTGGTGAACCAGACCAGATAAACCAGTTGATCCGGTGAACCAATTCAAGCAGACCTGGTGAACCAGACAACCAGATAAACTAGTTAATCTGGTGAACCAGTCAACCTGGTGAACCATTCAACCTGGTCAACTAGTCAACCAAGCAACATAGTGAACCAGTCAACTTGGTCCTAAACCAAGCAACCTTGTCAACTAGTCAACCTGGTCAACCAGACAAATTGGTCAACCAAGCAACCTGGTGAACAGTCAACCTGGCCAACCAGTTAATCAACCTGACGAACCAGTCAACCTGTCAACCAAGCAACTCGGTGAACCAGGCAATCTAACTAAATATGTTTTACACTTTCAAAGTGAACAAAGAAACTCACAGGAGCGGGATTCTAACCTGCGACCTCCGGAATACCGTACCGGCACTCTACCAACTGAAGTATATCTTGCCCTATGTTGGCAATCTCCCAAATTGTCAGTATCTTTGTTTGGGTGGGCGCTAGTTAAATGAATTATTAAAGTTAAAAAGTCGTATCCTCATTGAGTGATCCCCACAATGTCGCTTCCCAGGTTGTATCGTAAAATGGGGTGTGATCCCTGGCCATACGGCATTCTGGGTTTAGGACTTCTGACTAGCGCCCACCCGAACAAAGATACTGACAATTTGGGAGACCGCCAACATAGGGCAAGATAGCTCAGTTGGTAGAGCGCCGGTACGGTATTCCGGAGGTCGCAGGTTCGAATCCCGCTCCTGCCAGTTTCTTTGTTCACTTTGAAAGTGTATTCAAATTTACCTAATCAGTTTCCCTTGTGGATTGTTTAACGAATTAAATATGTTTTAAATATCAGTATTATAAAATGACAGCCCCAACACATAAATTTGGTAATTGTTTATAAGATGTGGAACATTAAAATAAAGCCTTTTTTCCCGGCAACATCGATTTCCTTCCATTTTATTTCCCTAAAATACACTTGCTTTTCTTCTTCAAGGTCATGGCAAGGCCATCTCATTAACCTTATCCAGTACTCGTTTGGGCAAGCAACATAGCCATGTGCAAAGTACTAACAAAATAGCAAATTCTCTTACTGTACTTCGACGCCTTTTAATTTATCCAACTCCTGGGTTGGGGGAGCAAGTCTAGGAAAGCACCTTACCCAAGGGCGTAAGCATCATGGTCAATTGATGGGATTCAAACCCACAAGACTAGGTCACAAAAACAAAATTCAGACCCCCTAACCATTCTACTACAGCACTTCCCTTTTTCAATTCCAAGTACAATAATTATAATTATTACACCTTCTAAATATTCATGAGCTAATGGTACCAATTCATTGGTCAGTCAAGAATATCCCGGGGTGTTATTTTTTACTGTTTTCCCTACAACCTCATCCCCGGAGTCAAAATCCAATAATTTGCGTATTTTAATACATTTTCACTACAACCTCATCCCCCCGGAGTCAAAATCCAATCAAGTACGTATTTTAAAACATTTAGATGCACTGTCAGACACGGAACTGGACGAATTGCTGGGCAAGTTTTATGCTAATTCACGGAAGCAGAATGGATATTCAGAAGGTGCAATAAAACAAATACAACATGGTTTGTGTCGGGGGAAATATAGCATCAATTTTTCCCTCGGTACTGGCTACAGGCCTTTGTAGCCAGTACCTCGGGAAAAATAGATTGCCCTACTTCCCCTCTGACCATGTAGTATTTGTATATTATTGACAACAATTAGTTTACTACCAGCAATCTGAAACTCAAACGGACAAGTTTTGATGCAAAAGCAGCGAGTGAAAATTAGTAATACTCACATCATTTCGTATTAAATTTTGTTGCAATTAGGGCTTTTCATTTTCGAATAATTTCGTATTTGAATATTCGGAACTTGGTTTTCCTGAATATTCGAATATTCAACAGTCACCGATCAAGTTTTTCACGCATCAGCTGCAACTGTATGCCGTGCCGGGAAAAAGTTGCACCCAAACTCCAGCCTGCATTTTTTGAGTAATTATTTTATAAGTGTCAAGATGGAAACAAACCTCCGTCCACAAAAAGCACCGTAACTTTTCTATTAAAATACCATCAGAGTCATATCTGCACATATATTTTTTCGAATATTCGAAGTGACAAAAAGGCAATCGAAGATTCCGTTGATTATCGAATATTTGAATATTTGGGAAAGCCCCAACAAAACAATAATTAAGAATTCCCAGAATTTACCTGTCAAACCATAGTGCATGATGGCTAGATTAATACCTCCTGCAGAGAACTTTGGTCTAGTGAGGCAAAATAGAAGAATTACGACTAATTTTACCCATAAACTCTTCACGATCGTGTGTGTCCAATCAGTTCTACACAATAAGGGCTCCAGCACTGCAAGCTAACGTAGGTGATAAGGGCACTTGTGTTCTTGAGCAAGACACTTTGCCATGAATTCCTTCTACAAGGATCACAATGGGTACACCAAGGGCAGTGATGGATATGCGCTTCACTATCCTAAGGTGCTCAACTTCCACCTGTGGCTGTACATTGAGTACCTGGGTTGCCGAGGAGGTTTAAATTAAGGACTTGTGGAGTAGGGACTGCAAAAAGCAAAAATCACTATTTTTGGTGGGTATATACATGGGTGAGTTATCCACCTGATCACTGTTACTAAAATATAATTATCGTTATTAGTTATTACTGCATAAATAAAGCTTGAGCACCAACAAATCTTGTACCCCATCATCAAATGTGGTACTCTGCTTGACAGGGCAGTGTTTGACCGGGCAGTGCACCATGCCACGGCAGCAAAAAAACAGTCACTAAAATATGTACATGTATACAATACAGACATACATGTACCTATGAACAGGATTTCCCCTCAATGTGTAACCATAACCCTGCAAAGCCCACCAAAATCCAGCAGCAGGCAAGTTCTGTTGATCATCGTTGAACTGAACATTTACCTGGTGGATTTAATTTTATAGTTGATGGAAGAATACAAGAAGAAACACTCTAGGAGTGGTGTAATATGAGTCCAATTTAAGGAGAGGGGGATCTGGGGTGCACCCATTTTTGGTGTGTGTGTGTGGGGGGGGGGGGGAACATTTCAAAGAAACAGTACTATCAACTTAACTTTATACTACATAACTAGTGTCTCAATGTTGGGTGGGGAGACTGCCAACCATGGCTGGGGTAGGAATTCCCAACAGTTCTAATCTCTGGTAGGAAGAATTATCTCCTACCGGTAGTTCCTTGTTTTGTTTCTAAAATCAAAAGCTTTCTTTCACCAAACCAATGGTATTACACTGGCATTGGGAAGGGGAATGCAGGATTTTGTAAGGGTGGGTGGGTGGGGGGGGGGGGTTGAACAAACACAGCCACTTAATAGATGACTTCAGTATCTTCCTACATATGGTACTCGAGGTTCCTGTGGGAAGCAAGTACCAAGTAGGAGAAGCTTTTGGAAAGCAGACAATGCCAATCGTCTCCACTTGATGATATACAGCTAGCGCCATCCAACTAACCTGCACTTTCTGTTTACCTCAACCAGAGTTTGAGCCGCAGAGCATCCACACCATTCAGATAATAGCGGAAGAGTCTCTTGTCTCTCAGGAAGCCAAGGTTCTCGTACAGTCGTAGTGCTGGTTTGTTGGTTATCTCCGTTTCCAGGACAACCTTGGATAGAAATCGGGAATCACATCATGTGTCAAAGACAAAAATTCCTAGCTAGAAATCACAACAGCATGGTTTTGTCAACAGAACTTGCATGTACCAGACAGTGTTGCAGTAACTCCCTGTATAAAAGAGTCATACAATAGTTAGTAGATGCTATTAAAGGGATAAAAGTGCGATGACCCACTTTACTATGCCATAATGGCCGAGGAGGGGCGTGGCTGCTGTTAACAGACCAAGTCAAAGCCAAGGTGCACTGGCAGAGGACATGGTTGCAGCCACAAAAACACTATTTCACTGTCTGAAAAAATTTACAAATATATTTTTTAAATCAGGTATAGCTTTGATGCTGAAAAAGAGGTGAAAAAATCCCTGTAAGTTCCAGACTGAAGCAATATGAATTTACAAGAAGCAACGAGACCCAGTACAAAGGTCAGGCATGAGCCAATCACTTCACAGGGCTGTTGACTATTCATGAATAATCTCAACACCCCTGTGAAGTGATTTGCTTATGTCTGACCTTTTGTATTGGGTCATATTGCTTCTTGAGATTCAAAATGCTTCAGTTTGGAACAGGGATTTTTTCACTTTTTTTCTAAAACTGGGACAGATTCGATCGATCCTTTGCTTGGTGCACACAAGGTGAGGATGTAAAGTAAGCAACAGACAGTTTTTTGGGGTAAACTTTGCAGCAGTTTTTGTGTGCACAGTGTAAACACAGTGCATGAAAATTGTGTTCTACATTCTTGCTGTAGTAGCCTATGTGAAAATTGGGCTTCTTTCTATGGGGATGGTGGGAGCCTCATAAGTTCTAGGGGTATCCGTACGTGTGTACGTGCAGCCTTCCTTCCTGGTGCAGCGCAGTACCAAGCCATTCGAAATTTGTTGGAAAAAAATGTCTGATCGCGTGGACAATTCCCAAAGTGATGGATTTTACAGTAAAAAACTGGGCTTTGGAAAGCTAAAAAGTCATCAGATCAGTGTCATTCATTAATTTGTACGTGGCCATGATTTGTTTGTTAATTTACCAACGGGATTTGGCAAGAGTGTAATTTTTCAAGCTGCTCCATTTCCTGAACCATAGCTACGAAACCAAGTAATTAACCAATTGCAAACAGGAGAAATTGCTGGTTATTGTCGTTGTGCCATTGAAAGCCCTGGCCGTTGCTGAACATCTGAGACTGATGTCGGCAGAGATAATGTCTGATATTCCAGATCACATTTTGGAACAATCCGAAGATTTCTTAAATCCTGTTTGCCAGTCAGTCCAGAATCACTCTGCTCAGAACGTTAACCGACTAGTAAGTTATTACTAAACATGAGTTTCCTCCAGTGCGCAAGCGTGATTATTCGTTTGACCCGCCTATTAAATTATGCATAAGCAGGTCGCACGCGCTCCCATGCGAATTAGCCAAGACGTTCTTAGCGATTTGGCCTTGGCGTGTCAGTAAGTGTGTTGCTAGAGGGCACTGTCGGCCGGCCGGCCGTTGCGCGCTATACATGTACGTCGCACCGCTAAGGACGTACGTCTTGGAACCAAGACTAACCCAAAACAAAAACAAAACACACACACACAAACCAAAACAAAAATAAATATAATATAAATAACACACAAATTAATAAATTATGTTTAAACATGAAAAATATAATCAATGATCAATTAATCAGCAGTCAATCAACTAAAATGAACTAATTTTAAATCAATAAACAAAATGGCCAATCTGAATCTTGCTGCACCCCTACCCATATGACCGACTGACCTCCCTCTACCCGGGCAAGCAAACTACAAATAATCTCTCTGCAAAGTCTGACCACTTTTGAACGGGTGCATACCTATGTTCCCCAATCCCTATGTTCCCCAATCCCTAACCCTAACCCTAACCCTATGTTCCCCACTCCCTAACCCTATAACCCTAACTCTAATCCTAAGGATCGGGGAACATAGGGATCGGGGAACATCGGGTGGATCCCCTTTTGAACCAGTGAATGTACTTTGTATGAACATTGAGACATGGTTCATCAGATCATAATATCCCCTAATAACTTGGCTCCCAGCAACAGACGGAAATCGAGCACTTCCTTCTCATTTGCTTGCTGCCAGAACGAGACGTCATGGCACACAAAGCAGACAAGTGAAAGGACTAGGGGAACTTTGCCAAAACTGATTTCTTGGATGCCCTTCTGTGAAGAAACCTCTCTCACTGGGTATATTGTGTTAAGTTTATGGCACCAAAATTAAATACGGGGCAGCAACTTCCAATACCCCAGTCCTCACAAATAATGTGTTTTAATATACATTTCATTTGGTAGCCTTTGGTTTGGGTTTTGGTGTTTGCCCTCCTCTGACCTTTGACCCGTATTTCAAATAGATAAAGGCACCTGAGGCCAATTTCAGAGCTGTAAGGCACAACAAAAAATGCTTGGCACCCAAATGTTTTGCTTAGTAAAAACAGGTTGCCGGCAAAAAATCTGCTCGATTTTCATCCTAAGCAAAGAAACAGCTGAATACCAGTCACAAGCAATACACATCACACAAAATTTTGGTTGGTAATCCTGTTTTTATCAGGGAAAACTGTTTATGTTTATAAGCAATTTTTTTGTGCTGAGCACTTCCACAAATTTGGCTCGTTGACTGGACCTGGACAGCACCCTCGACCAAACAGCCAATGATAGTCAGCAATATTTATTAAAATATCACCAATCTGAATAAGCCAGTTCGGTATCTCAAAGGTCAAAGGTTATTCGGGATAAAATTGCTGACGACAGATGTAATGTCACGCCATGTTACGCGAACGCTCATTCTGATCGAATTTAACACGTGCGCGTTGTGCGACCACCTTCTGCGTTCACATGCGTGCGTTAGGTCACGCGCGTCCTTCAGGATAAAATGTCATTATGCACATGCGTAGTTGAAATACCGAACTGGTTTATTGTGAAACAAATTCTATCAATGGAACGGGACAAAAAGGGAACCTTTCGGCAGATAATGTTATGCGATTACAAGCCATCAGTCTGATTTTGCTCAACTGCATGTGAAGGGTATTTAATGAAGTGAAGGGTATTTAATGAAGTGAAGGGTATTTAATGAAGTGAAGGGCACAACATGTAACTTTGGGGGAAAAGTAAATACATATAGACAATTAAGTTTTTGGCCTTTCAGTATAGAGTATTATAAGCACTGTGTGCTCTGTGGATTCTAATAAGAGCATGCTAAAAAAAACTTCATGTGGTTGACTCCTGAAACCAACAAGTATACACTTGACCATTACGTCGGGGTGTTGCAGCGGTTCTGGCAGCCAAATCAAACCGCTACAATGTGTTTGTGCAGTCAAGCATGACATAAACAATAATCCAACAGTGGATTGAAACTGCACAAACGGCGGCCAATGGCATCATCCGGGCTGATGGCACTTTTTTTGGACGCCATATGGCGTCATCCGTACGCAAGGGGTTAACCCCTTGGATCCGGCTGTTATTGATGGGGGGGGGGGGGGGGGGGGCTGGGCTGGTATGCCACGAACAGGGCTGTGCAGCCAAGCGTAAACACAAAGAAAAAGCACCACACTGAATAGAGTTGTCCTATTCATCGCTCTTGGAGCCCCTCTTTCGTGTGAATGAAAGCTTTGTTACATTCCCATTCAAGAACAAAATAGTTCAAACATGAATGGATTGGGTACACCAGAGATGCCACAGGGTCTGCTTGAAAAAACCTGAACTTTATTACATTGTGACAAATAGCAGCGAAGCACGCGACCGAGCGTAGCGCGTAACAACCATTCCATATAATGAATGTGACCCTGTTTTACGACAAAAGAAAATGCAAAGAAACAATAGACATAAACAATCTCAGCTTATACATGTAGCCTTAGCCTAAACATGAAGTAAAGGAAAGAGTTCCATATACGGCCATCACTTATTTTCCCTTAATATGACTTAAAAACTACCAAAAAGTGTAAATCTGATGAAGAAACACGCATTTAGGAGGGAAACAATTTCAACTTTTTCTTTGAAAATACTTTTGACTTTTTCTGTCATGGCCCATAGACTTTGTGCACGAGGTCCAAGTGATGGCCGGATATGGAACTCTTTCCGAAGTAAATTTATTTCAAATGTTCAACCTGTAAACTGTTGATTAATTAATCACAGCTGCATAAAAGAAAAGTATGATTGCTAATTATTACAACTTCAGCGTCAATCTTGTCGATGCATGTGCAGGAATGGGGCATTCATAAAGCCAAGCGCAAGGTCTAATGTATCACTGCATTGTATGCCATAGAAGACATTTTATAATAATATTATGCGTATGCCTAACGTTACCTAGTACTACATGTAGGCCTAATTAGTAGCTGATGCCGGCTCTAAAACTGCCAAAGTCCTCATAGCAACAGCTTGGAAAACAAACAATATTGCAACTCCTGAGCATTTTGCCTTGCCGCTCTGTTCTTCTTGTGGATCTCTTTGTTTGCGTGAACCTTAAGTGCCTTCTTCCCTGACGATCCATAATTAATGTTTCGTACACCATGTGCAAGACGCAAGTCCACCATGGTCAAGTTTTCGAGGGTAGTCTGACACAAAGTCACCGTTGTCATCCTTTTCCTAAAGGCATGCCCAGTTCCACTTATTTGTCACCTTTGATTCTATGGCCTTTAAACTGTCAGTTCTTTCTAAAACTTTAATTTTTTACATAATTATTTGCCCGAATACGTGTAAGATGTATTTAATGACTTGCAAAAACGTGCACAAGTCCTTGACAACACCGTGTGCGCGACGATGATGTGGTTGGTTCCCGGCATGTTATGCACATTTTTTATATTCATATATCACCGCGATCGGGAACCACCGACAACTGAAATGATAGCCTTGAATTCCAACCCGCCTGGCCCGCATGCGGTGCAGCAAGCACACACGACTCACACGAGGCGTGTTCAGAACTGCGTGCAGGGTACGTGGGTTTTCGACTCGTATGAGCTTCGCGTCGCCTGGCTGCTGGAAGGCCGGTGCATGCAGTGCCGCACTGCATGCAGTGCCGCACTGCATGCAGTGCCGCACTGCATGCAGTGCCGCACTGCATGCAGTGCCGCACTGCATGCAGTGCCGCACTGCATGCAGTGCCGCACTGCATGCAGTGCCGCACTGCATGCAGTGCCGCACTGCATGCAGTGCCGCACTGCATGCAGTGCCGCACCGCATGCAGTGCCGCACCGCATGCGGGCTCGGCAATAAAGCCTTGTTTTTAAGGCTACTGAAGAGACAGCGTTGCATGCCGTGCGTGACACTCATTGAACTCGAGACGTGAGCGATCAACGCATTTCCCCCGTTTTTTCTTTTCTTTTCCCGGAAAAAAAGGCCGGATTTTGGGGGAAATTACTGAATTTGTCTCAGATTTTTCCGTTCTCTTTTTAATGAACAGCCGGAAGAAAAAAAACACAGAATTTTGGGGGTTTTGTAAACAAAAATGGAAATCCGGATAAAACCGGAAAAGTGGCATCTCTGGTACACGCAGGAGTACGCCTATAGACCTCAACCGGCTAGGTGGTATTTTTCAAACCACAACTAAGGCCGTCGTATTCAAGAGGTTAAAACTTGCCTCTGTCAGCTAGCTGACTCAAATCCTACATACATGTAGCAGCACGTGCAGCACAAGCAAGTAACGATGGAATAATATAACAGAAGTAACCTGACAAACAAATATATTATTACCTCATCACACTCTCCTCTGACCATAGCACGGATAGCTTTCTTCACAAGACTAGAGCCTGGATGAAAAAGTAACAACGTGATAGTTAGACAACAAATAATGTAGCCCTAACCGAATGTGGCCTATACTCTAATTTCATATCGATTGCTATTTTATTGTCTTTTGTTTTTCTTTTGATTTTGTATAACGTTTATTAACCCTCCTGTTCTAGGGCCAAAATCGACCCAGCTGCTGTACAGATCAAAACCTATCAAATTTCAGATTGAAACACACACAAACTGTCAGATGTGGTGTTTAGAGATTTTGATAGGCTGTGATAGTTATAAGTATAGGAGGGTTAATTAAGTTTGTACATGTATATAATCAGTGCTGGAAATACATGTGAATTGAATTGAAAAAAAAAAAAAATACGAATATACGATTGAACACTGATCTATCTGGTTTGATGCACATATGTAAACCCATCATAAACAGTGACAAGCAACGAAGCTGTCAAGACAGTCTTAACCCAAAAACGGAAATATCAGAACTAACATGTGGGATGAATAATGTATAAAACTACAAATGGAAGGGAGATCAGTTGAGAAAAGGGCAATCCTTTGCAATTTCAGTGTCAGATGGACTGTGACAAAAGACATTTCTAAATCGTGAAACAATCAATTTGATGTCTAAAAATCAAATTGTATCCATCCTGAAGATGCGGAAATTCCATATTTGGATCAGTTAAAAATGTCTATGTACAGTCAATGCAGAGAAACAAACAGTATGATTTTTGTTTAAAGTGAGAGAATATTCTAAACCAATAGGACACACAACAGGGGTTGATAGTTCATGCAATGTGATCCATGGAGAGTCATACAGTAGATGCCCCGACTTGAACCCCCATCACACCAGACACTGTTGATGGATCCAATTGCCAGGGAGAAACCTCACCAATTTGAAGCTTCCTGTAGTTCTCATCGACTGCCAGCATGGCTATGTAGCCCCGTCGTGCCATCTTCTTGTGGACATCCAGTTTGCAGACTATCGCACCCACGCACTTGTCACCGTGCATCGCCTAGGGGAAGGGGTTGGATCAAAAAACTTTCAAAAGTAAATTGATATTTAATTCTATCAACTCAACAGGAGTGACATTTTCATTACTCTAGATGCGTCAGCAAAAAAAATAATCCAAATTCACCGTAATTAAGTTTTATTATAAAGTTGAGTTAAAACTCTAACCCCCTAATGGTTCACCAGGACTACCCTGTTAAATCCAACAGAGTCTAACGGTGACTCATATGAGCTCAATCCAATGCAGTCCAACACAGTCCAACATGCCAAGTTGTTGGGTAATTAAAAATAAAAATGACTTTCCAGCTAAATCCAACAGAATCCAACTGTGTCTTATTTTTCTGTTGCCTGCTGAATCCAACAGGATTGTAACACTATGAGTTATAATTACCTGCTCAATCCAACAGGGTCCAACAAGAATTGTTGGATCCTGTTGGATTCAGCAGGGTTAGGTTTTTAAACTGTGGGAAAAACTTTTGACTTGATATATATTTTTTAATAAGGACTTCCAATCACTTTAAAGTTTCATTATCACTTACTTTTATGGAACTGTTAGGCACGATCAGTGAATCTACGCGATCGAGGGACAGTGCAGTATGATCTCCCATCTGTCATTCGCGCAACCATCAGTCGATCGTGCAGTTTGCACCGATGCTTGCGCAAACGATGGATCATATGAAAGTGCAGCGTTATCACCCGATCGCACAGATCCACCGAACTGCAATATAAATTTCTCCCCCCTCACCTTGGAATTCCAAAGATTTCACTTTAATACCCCGCACAAAAATCTGCCAGGAACAGCAAAACCTTGGAAAATGACCATCCATTTGAGGTCAGAATTGTTATAAACACTTGACACAGCCTTTAATTTAGTCAGGAAATTTTCATGCAATATCAGAGAAGTTTGTGTTTCCGTGTTAGATGTTCTTGACACAGTGTATGGTCAGTGTTCACATACATTAGATATACATGTTAATTTCTACTTTATGTTTTATGGATTTTGCTGACAAAAATCTTAAAATAAGAGGTTGTGCCACATGTTTAGATGGTTGTTATCAAGGACAGTTAGTTATTTTCTAAGATTTTGCTGTTCCTGTCTGATTTTGCTGGGGTATTAACCCTATAACTACCCCAAGCCTTACAAACTCCAACAGCAGGATCCGTCTAATTTTGATGGGTTCAGGACTGTAATGCCTTGGCACTGTTCAGCGCAATTTGGAATCTTGCACAAGTTTATTGTACTCCCTCCCGAGTTCATATCCCTATGATAGTATGAATGGATTTCATTTAAAGGGAAACGAGCTCAGGAGGGAGTACAATAAACTTGCGCTCGACAGCACCATTACTTTACAAATTACATAGAGCTATATATGATGCCCCAATTTGTCAAAGTCCAAAGAATGTGCCATAGGTATACTGCAACTGCACAGTGCTGGATTTTGACAGGTTGAGGACACTCCCTAGTAAAAATGCCTAGGGGGTTATGGTTAACCCTAACTCCCTACATCATTTTCCCCCCATGTAACCTGAATCCTCCATCATCCTCTGATTTCAAAGTGTTAAAACTCCATATAACCTGAATCCTCCAAAATCCTCTGATGGGGACCATAGCATAAATCCTCCAAAATCCTCCAGGTTTTTTTTGCATACCCCTAGTAACCTGAATCCTCCAAAATCCTCATGTATCACATTGAGCCTAATAACCTGGATCCTCCATATTCCTGCAGGGGCAAAAACCCCTAGTAACCTCAATCCTGCAAAATCCTCCGATGCATCAACTTCCAAGTGCCCTCAATCCTCCATATTCCTCCATTTTGCAAAGAGGATTTTGGAGGATTTGGGAAGGTTAGGGTTAAAGTAATATCTTTCCCTGGAATTTTGTCTGGGCTGCATTACTATACTTACCAAGAAACAAAGTTGTGGCCAATTATGAATGAAGTACCGATACGTGTAAATTGAGTACGGCTCTGACAAATCTTTTGTAATGAGCCTCATTATGTCTGGCATCTGAACTTCAGACTTGTATGGCACAAGGGTGACTGGGTGTCCATCGGGACCAGACTGAATGTGTATTGTGTTGATATCATTATCATTGGGGGGACAAGGAGGCACTGTATATTGATTGTTATGGCAACCGAGAACAAAGTCCGAGAGGGATGATGGAAGCTCCTCTAATTCTGCATCATCAAGATTGGCACCGGCTGGTCCGATTGCGCCAAAGGACTGATCCATTCCCACAAGTAAATCCCCACAGGCTCGTCCATGCTCAGAGCAGGACAGACTTTCTTGGGCGGGGTCTGGCTTGAATTTCTCCATCGATGAAGTAAATGCTATCTCCTGGGAGCTTTCACTCTCAAGACAAACGTTGTGCACCATTTTGGTGAGATCAGATAAAGGTTCGCTTTTGTCCGTACTGACGCAATTGCAAGTCAGGTTTCCTAAATCATCTTGTTTGGTGTTTGGACTTCTATGTTTTTCACCAACAACGCTTCCTTGTTCATTGGTTTTTGGGACGGTTTCTTTCACATGACAATCACAACAACCATTTGCCAATCCTGGCTCAGTAGCAGCTCCTGTTCCTTTGCCCTTTGAAATGTTCGTCAACTTCAAAACAGACGAGTCTGTTTTTGTGTCATTATAGACCTGAGCATCAGATCTGTCCAAATGACAATTTTTACTCTTGCTATCACCATCACTGCATGTGCATAACCTGTCAACGACAAGCGTAGTTCCTTTGGCTTTCATCACTTTACATTCATTATTTGACAAAGATTCTGCTTCCTTGACCTTGGTTCCATCTTGTTCAGCATAGGAATCCTCAATTTGGCCAAGGTTATTCTTGCTACTGTTCCTAGTCTCAGCATTACAAGCACTGTTGTCTTGATTACACTGCTGAGACTTGCAGTTCTGCAATTCAGTTTCAGGACCATTCATCATGTTCAACCTTGCTATGGTTGTCTCCCCTACGCGCCCCTCAGCTAAACTTTGATCAGCCGCCTTGTGCGCTATGTTGCTGCCTGCGCCAGCAGCAAATTCTACGCCTCCCGACGCAGACATATTCGCGCGGATTTCTCCCCAACGCCGGCCTAAAACCTGAGGGTACTTCCCGCTACATTTCCGAGTAATCACAGCTTTCTTCCAGAGTGCATTCAAACGTCTGCCTCGGCTGACTTTGGGAGGAAATTCTCCGGCCACAAGGAAGATTGTTCGGCTTGTTCCTGCACGTTCAGTGCTAGCTGGCGACCATTTTTGGCTCAATGCATTTTGTGTGTACGCGCATGTCAGAGATATCCCAGCGAGCAATGCGAAACTAATGACTTCCGGGTTATGTACGCGGCCGGCGCGCGATGTCCATTGATCTCGATTCAGTTGACGTACGTACGTACGTACGTACGTGCATGCATGCTCGATCGTGTCGTTTGTTTATAAATTTTAGTGATGTAATGTTACGTTTTGTTGACATTGATTACAAGAAAAAGAAGGAAGAAAGTGTGAAACAATCGGTAAGACCATAAGACATTGGTAGTATGGTACCTTGTCTTATTTTCTGGGTATACTTTCGCAAGTCGCCCCACGAGTGAGTGTGGTGGCCGTGCCTGCAAAATATTTGATAGGGCCTTTTATTTTTTTTTTAAACACCTGCACGTTAGGTGCATTATATTATAACAATTATATTTATGTGTAAAACCTTATTATTTGCGTAGCGTCACAGCCAGAAATTTAGCCGAAAATCTTTTATTCCAAGCATGTCAAATGAGAAAACTGAATATAAGGTGCCAGTCCGATTATCCTGTTTATAAGGCAGTCCAATTAATGCCTATACTAATACTATAGTAATATTACATAATTTTTTCCCCCGCTCTCTCTTGAAGTTGCAACTTGCAGTAAAGAACTATGACAGACAAACCGTCGTTTCCCAATGCTGAGAGCCGTAAGCTGTGCTGGGTAGCCAGGGATGACTACTTCAAGTGTTTGGACAGCAACAATGAAGATGAGAAGAAATGCGCATCGAAAAGACAGGCATTTGATGAGCACTGCTCCAAGACATGGGTGAGTCTTATGGGGAAAGGGCAACCTCAAGTGCTTTACAGTCACTTCGCCCAAAAACCAGTTCGCCCTCAACCACTTCGCCCTCAACCACTTCGCCCTCAACCACTTCGCCCTCAACCACTTCGCCCTCAACCACTTCGCCCAAACGCCACTTCGCCCAAACGCCACTTCGCCCAATTACCCCTTCGCCCAAACACCACTTCGCCCAAATGCCACTTCGCCCAAAAAGCACTTCGCCCAAAAACCACTTTGCCCATGCCCGATCCGAATGCCCTATTTTAATTTCATTAGTTCATTACATACATCATCCCTCATATCAGTTAAGATGTTACAGTTACATTATAAATGTTTGTAAAAAATTACATTATAAGTTTTAAAACCTCTTGGAAAATATATACATTTTAAGAATCGTATAATTTGAATGACCAATTGATGAAAATATATAATTGCCCATAAACTAATATATAAGAAAAGAAAAGCATGGTCACAAAAATATAGGATGTCACAAAACTCAATATAAGAACGCAAATAAAGTCTTGAATGCACCATCAAAACGAAATAGAATATGTCTCAAAACGAAAATTAGGAACAAAATCTTGTGGGTGCTCAGTTAAAAATTGAAACTGAATGCCCAGCCAAACGTCACGGTATTGCGATCATATCCGCAAAATGCGCATTGCGTTATCCGTTTCGCGTGATCCATTGCTTTCCGTGTTTTTACGTATTTTTACGCATAACGCAATACGGACACATGGATTCCCGGCCTAATTTGATCAGTCACGGTTGTGAAAAAACCACGCGAATTTGAATGATTAAATAACGAAAACGGCAAATTGGCCGCCAGGAAAACCTATATTACAAACACGACTAAATGGCATTAAAATACACGCATACAAGTACATTAGTTACCCACACAAATAAATTAAATCTGCATATATACAATAAAGAAGGTTTTAACTTATTCCAGTATATACTGTTTTCGTACGGGAAGGGCAAAAAAAAAAACGCGAAAAAGAACTAGTAAGTTGGGCAAAACACAAAGTCATTTTGTACTTTCGAAAAACACGGATAGGCCCTATCCTTTTTTTGGCTTAAAACTCTTCCAGGGCAGTGGCGGTGACATTTTTCTCAAAAAGTCTCAGTAACATCATGGAGGAAGGAACACTATAAGTGTTAGTGTTCCTTCCTCCATGGTAACATTCAGTTAGAACTGATAAATAGTAAAATACACTGAATTGATTGATTGATTGTATTTGGTATTACCATATAAACAAATATAAATATAACTAGGACTCTATGTCTCTTCGCTGAACAGAACATAGGGCTTTTCCGCATTATTTTTTATGATGACACTGCGATTTTTGCTTGCTTGTGTCAATTAGTCTGCCTACCCACCAGGCTTCATGACAATTGGACCTGCCAATTTACATGTCTTTCGAGAAATTATGCCTTTGATGACGTCATTATGATGGTGCACATATTTTGCATTTTTTGTTACATATATTACAAACCTATTACAAAAATATTTTCGATATTAGCATGTTCTGTTGATGAATTATGGCTTAAAGAAAATTTTAAGGTTCAAAAACTTTAAAATTACTATAATTTTGTATGATGATGTCATCGTGACGTCACCTAAATTTTCATCAACAACAAATGCTTGTCTACCAACATACTACGTTTGAGCGTAATCGGACGTACGGTTCTCTAGATACGGGCCATTGAAAAATGCACATTTAAGATGACATCACGTGACACGTGATGACGTCACCCCGTCACTCTTCGGCATACAATTTCAGCTTAGAGTCTATGTTTGTGTTAAGTCTGATTAAGATCTGAGGTTGTTTAGTAACCAAAGTGCCACTTACAAAATTCGAGTACAAAGTCTATGGGATTTTGGATAGAACTAAAAATTCATAGAAAATCAGCTGATGACGTCATCATGACGTCACTTCGGATTTTACATGCTAGTGGCGCTATCTACCTACCTACCAATTTTTATGATGATCGGACGTACCCTTATATGTGTTTCCAAAAAGCACATTTTTGATGACGTCATAATGACGTCACACATTTTTTACATTTATGTGAAAGAATATAGAAGCTAACAAAGCTATTACAAAAAGAATTTTGAATTTAGCATGTTCTGTTGATGAGATATGGCTTTAAGAAACTTTAAAGTTAAAAAACTTTAATATTACTGTAAAATCGTATGATGACGTCATCATGACGTCACCTCAATTTTCATCTATAACACGAGCTACACTACCAACATATCTGGTTTGAAGGCAATCGGACGAACCGTTCTCTAGATATGGGCCCTTGAAAAATGCACCTTTAAGATGACCTCACATGACACGTGATGACGTCATCATGACGTCACTCTTCGACATACAATTTCAGCCTAGGGTCTATGTTTGAGGTAAGTTTGGTTAAGATCTGAGGTTTTTTAAGACCTAAAGTGCCGCCGACAAAATTCGTGTACAAAGTCTATGGGCTTTTGGTCAGAACTAAAAGAAGAAGAAGAAGAAGAAGAAGAGAGAAAAAAAAAATCAGAACAAAAACAAGGCCTTTTCCGACTGACTTTGTCGGAAAAGCCAATGTACAAACAAACAAACAATTACTAGAATACATTAAAAACATGGTAATACCAGGGATATAGCCCATGAAAGTTTTTCAACTTATTTCCAATGGGGTCCCCTATTGGTAAGTGTTTTTTGGGCGAAGTGGTTTTTGGGCGAAGTGGTTTATGGGCGAAGTAGTAATTGGGCGAAGTGGTTTTTGGGCGAAGTGGCGTTTGGGCGAAGGGGTAATTGGGCGAAGTGGAGTTTGAGGTTGCCCTTAAAAAAGTTTTACAGGGTCGAGTGCCATGCACTGCAAGGTCCCCTAAAAATACACTTTACTGCAGGGTTGAACCTCGAGTTAATGCTAAATGGGCCAGAGTACCCCCACCCCTTCCCCTTCCTCCATCCCCACCCCTTCCTCCATCCCCACCCCTTCCTCCATCCCCACCCCTTCCTCCACCCCCACCCCTTCCTCCATCCCCACCTCTTCCTTTATCCCCACCCCTTCCTCCATCCCCACCCCTTCCTCCATCCCCACCCCTTCCTCCATCCCCACCCCTTCCTCCATCCCCACCCCTTCCTCCATCCCCACCCCTTCCTCCATCCCCACCCCTTCCTCCATCCCCACCCCTTCCTCCATCCCCACCCCTTCCTCCATCCCCACCCCTTCCTCCATCCCCACCCCTTCCTCCATGTATTTTGTAGTTTAATTTTAAAGGGACATTAAATGTAGTGTACATGATTGGTAATTCTCGAATTTATTTTTACTGAATTATTACGAAATACCTTACCAGACTGTAAGTTAATAGTATAGTCGCAATCATCCTGTGAAATGATGGCACCAGGTGTGCTGTCATTGTCAAGAAAAGTGGAAATGTATATCGTTTTTAAACGATTTCCGCGTGGCTACCTGGACGAGTGGTACGCCCCGTTACTGGCATATTTGGAGCGCGTCGCATGTCCAGGTAACCACGCGCGCCTTGACTTAAGGCTATCATCCGCCCAATGGTTGAAAATGAACGCCGTTTTTCTTTCGTTTTTTTTCCCGCCATTTAACAATGCAAAACTTTGAACAGGTCAGTGAAACGATATTTCCTATAAAATACTAACCCCCAAATCCGCCCATTTCTGAAAATTGCAACAATGACCAATCATGTACACTAATAAAAATGAAATGAAATATCAGTGGCTGGGCTGTACTCTCCTCAGTTCTGCAATATCTAAAATATTCAGTTGGATTTTGAAGGATCAAGCAGGATAAGGATTAATTAACATAGACATTTAGTGCCACATATCAGCTATGTATGATTTACCTCTCTGTTTTCCTATAATCTCAGGTCAAATATTTCATCCGGAGGAGAGACTTTTTGAAATACAAGGACGTGGTACAAAAAGAGGGTTTCATCCCGACAGAAGACGAGGAGAAAACATAACAGCTTGCAAACCAAGTATTGACTTGAGATCTTCTTGTTGAACTATCTGCACAAATCCTCTGTGTCTTTTTGACATGCGCTTCTACACCAGAGTTTGTCCAAGGGGATTGAAAGCACGGAAATCACTGTGGAATCTTTCAAACATGCAAGGAAGTCTATTGCCATGATTGGTGTGAATTCCTAGTAGTTGGGTTATTATAGGATTTAAAGGGTAGTATACAACATTTGCTTTTGCTGTCATTTTCAAAAATAAATGGATTTGGGGGTTAGTATTTTATTGCGTGCTAGAAAATACTGTAACACTGACCTGTTTAAAGTTTTGTGTGCATAGATGCTGGGAAAACAGAAACAAATCTGTTCTAGTAATGAAGTCTGGTTCACTGACCATGCTTTAGACAAAACTGATCAATTGATAGAGTCAGGGAATTATCAGGTCGTGGAACTAGACTATTTCCAATAATTGTCGACCGACAATCGTTGGAAAACAATATAAATTTCCACTTTTCCTGAACACGACAGCACACCAGGTGCCATGACTTCACAGGATGCTTGAGACTGCTATTTACTTACAGTCTAGTACGGTATACTTTTGGTTTTTGATGTTTTCAAATGTTGTATACTACCTTTAAAGATCTTGTGAAAAGTATGTATGAACATTTTTCGTGCAGACAAGCCGGACATGCCCGTGTAGATTCATGATGATAATACATGTACATTTTATTTTATTGACTTACAGTTACAATTAAGATTATGTACAAGTGTTTTTATAAATATTTTTGGACTGCAATGTAATTCGAATATCAGTTTTCTGACACAAGAGGGCGCTGTTGCTGTGAGGTCAGTTGACACTTCACATAGACAGTAATTGTAGCGTGAATTTCATTCGCCATGAAATACGGGCTCATTTGTAGTATTGCGCATGCCTGAGTGCTGATAATTAGGAAAGTGGCCAGTCACGAGAGAGGGTTTAACCAATGAGAGGGTTTAACCATGGGAGTTGGATATTCATAGGACACCGTGCCGAATTAGGTGTACCTGGCTAGGGCTTGAAGTTACACTCAAGTTTATGTAATGTGGCTGCAGCAACTACCATAGACTAGACATGTGTGTAATTCCAAGCCGCAGCCAAGTATGTTCTTAGTTACCACAGAATTCGGTGTTGCGGATTCCATGGAATTGTTCGAAATGACACACATTTTTTTAACTGATGTTGACGTTTTCCCTTGATACATTTTGGGTACAGAAGGATTGCGGTGCGAACCATTGGACATTTCTGCAATACATTGAAGTATGTTGCGCATAAAATTGTCCCATCTAAAGGGATTTTAAAAGAATGTTCAATATGAGAATCAAATGGATTTTTTGTGTGTGAAAACTAAGTCCATTGTTCAACCAGTGGGTTTGGGCTAGATTGAAGTGTGATGCGACACCACATTAGTTTTTAATTAAAGGAATTTGGTGGGTTTCTTTGTGACATAGGGCATAATGTTTATAATAAGAGGAGAGTGATTGACATAAAATATATACAAATGAAAATGGAATCGAGATGTGAATCCATCTTAACGCACGGTAACAGAAGCAATCGGCACGAAAGGAGAAAACTACTGTCTTGTGTAGATTGATTTAGATTGAGTTGTTATTGGGTTGGGGGAGGCAATTGGAATTGTTTTTCAAAATGTGACCGTAATTTTTTGGGGCCGGATTTTTTTTTAAAGATCACCTTAATCCCCCTCCCCCCAGGAGTAAATTGAAAAGCAGGGGAAGGGGGATTACCAGTTGTAAATGGTGGCACTTTCGTAAAAAAGAAAAAAAATGAAATACATGTATTAAAAATAATAGAAATGTAAAAAAAAAAAAAATGCTGGGGGGGGGGGGGATTAAGGTGATCTTAAAAAAATTCCGGCACCAACAAATTGGAATGACCCAAAAGTAGCTGGGTGGGGTCATTCCCTTAAGAAATTCTTCATAAAATTATTTGCAAACAAAATGGCGGGAAACATAATTTATAACAATCAGTTGTCTTCACTGGTTCAAATCTTCATATTGAACAACGCTCCTACATTCTTACCTACACTAGCCCTATCCAACCCCCTAACATCCCCAACCCTGGCGACAAAATTGTAATAGTTTTTCAAGAAGGTAATTTTGGGGGCCGGAATTTTGTTTTTTTGGAACGATAACCTTTAATTTTTTCGCCCAGGAATTAGTTAAAAAAATCATTAGAAACCAAAGAAATAGCCGGAAACGTAAATTTTAAAATGCAATAAGTTGTGTTTACTGGTTCATATCTGCGTCCAATGTTGGTGTCTCTGTTACATCTGACATGTATAGAGTTTTGCAATTCAGGACACCCATGGAGGAAGAAATTTCTTCCTCCATGGGACACCCAAGGGTGAATAGGCCTATGTAAAGCAAAGTACCTGTCAAACACGTCAAAAATAAAGTGCAGTCAGTTTTAATGATACTCGATGGGAAATTACACAGGTCAGGTGTATAACACTGACACAAAAACATGTCACACTTCGACCCCAAATTTATAGATGACCACCTGTATAGAATACCTGTTTTGAACAACGCTCCTACTTTCCTTCCTACACTAACCCTTAGCTCCTGCCATAAATCTACATAAGACCTTGTGTTTTTTCATCTGGTGCACCCATTAGATTGTACGTCAAAAGAGGGCAGTATCTTGTGCTAGATTCGTATAATGGAAGACATCAGTTAAATAATAGGCGCGGAAGTTAAAGCGAATGCGGATTTATCTTCCGTCTAAAGAGGGCGGTGTATACCAAAAGGATGAGTGCTTTGATTGGAGTGGAGTGGTAGCTGGAGAAATCGGTGCCGTAGATTGAGTAGGTATTGCAAACACTCATTTCAGGTCATTCGCTATCTAAAATATTTGTTGGTATAAGTGTTTAGTTTCTTTACAACTATGAAAAAAAGAAGAAAAAAAAGCAAACAGTTTTTGACTTTAAGTCACTATAATTTAATGACTTTAAGTAACTATAATTTGTTATCGATACAAAGCACGTCTACTTTAAAGAGGATTTCAGTCTGCCTTTATTCTTTGTTTTTCTGTATAAGAACTACAAAACTAAAAGATGTATTGAGTCAGACCACGGAATAATAAGGCACTTATAATTCAAGTAGGCCTAACTGGCCACATTATCAGAAAAGAAATATTACTTTTCAAAACAGCTATCTTCTTTTCAGCTGGCTATCTTCAAAATCGAGTCAGGGATACTTTCGTTTATCACACGTAAATGCCGCCCATGACGTTTTCTAAAAGCTTGTTCATCTGTTGCAAAAGCAACAGACAGTTCATAAATCACATTCATCAAATTGTGTTGTCAATAAAGGAAAATGTAAACGTCGTCCAAACACGGCCGGTAAAAATATCAATTGAAACGAAATATTTGTTTAATATATCTGGCTGTCGACAGACTCCCATTGACTCTCACTGTAGATCCTATTTTTAAAAACTCTTTTTGTATTGATAATACAGAAATATGTTTGTTTTAACACAGTATAACGACATGTACTCCGTTGTTGCTAAAATTGGCAAAGCATGTCTTTAGGCAATAAGGCGACCACTCTGAATTCCAGCGCTTCGACTTTTCCCAAACCAAACTGGCGTCCTCGAAATTATCTTAGTTAATTGGTTTCAGACAAACATGTACATTGTTATAATTCTACTTCTGAGTGTTCTTTCCAGCCATAGCAATTTTAAGACGAACGCTTTATGAGTGCACGAACAATGAAAACCATTACCCTAACGACCCCCCTATAAACCTCGCAAAAATCTTTATGCACAAAATCAGCGGCCCTGATGGTTTAGTGCGCAGATGCAAGAACCAATCAGAGCAAGACTATAACACGGCGACTTGAGCCGGTTATCCAATAAAAATACGGATGCTTGTAATAAGTAGGCTATGAAGTGGGCGGGACGAATGTCCGCTTTTTGCACACGGCATTAATGCGAGGTTGTGTTGGGCGGGAACTCTGTAATTAAATAGTGCGTACACTGACGAGCAACACGATCACCCATAGCTACCAAGACTAACTTCATCTAAAAAGCTCTCGTCTGACATTGGCGGTTTTAATAATGAATAATTCGTTTGCTGTCAGGTTAAAGCTGGATTTCCATAAGTGCGTTTTGATGCGTTTTGTGTCCGTAGCGTTTTAGGCCCATGGTAAAATTATACGAAAAATACGCAACGGACTCAAAACGGACCGTAAAACGCACATATGGAAAGCCAGCTTTAGTCCCGCGAAGCGCTCACTCGGTCGGGGAGCTCGACAACGGTGGCTCCGATTGAAAATCTTGAATCTCGATTCGTCTTTTTGCAACAAACTGAAATGAATAGTCCCTTATAATTATAAACCTGAACCAACCATGAATAATAACAGAAGATACCGCCGGCGTTTCGACGGCCTACATTGTTCTGAGTGTGGCATTTTTTTGATCACCGGTGTGACTGCATGGGAGCGCTGGTGTTAATCGCCAGAAAACCGCCATCTGCACATGCTGCAGGATAGTTCAAACTTCTTCCTGGCGAATCTTTACGTGTCCGACTTCCTTCTGAGCATTGCCATTTTCCTGCAGTGCATGCTTGATGTTTTCGTGTGGAGGAAACAGCTTTAAAAATAAGGGTTGTGACTATAGCGTCTCCGGAGTGGCAATCGGCAGTTATTGCATCAGCTCTGTCGTTATGGCGGGCGACCGATACTGGCGCGTCGCCAAACCAATGCGCTACATAAGCGTCATGACCAAGAAGAAATGCGCCTACTTAATTGCTACAACTTGGGGTTTGCTGGTAGTCGCTGTGCTCATCTGGCAGTCGGTTACTTTCTTTGCAGTGGATGGATGCAGTCACTCTATCGGAAGCGCAAACGCAAATCCCTCGTCTGACGATGAAAACATCATCTTGACATGCAAGTCTTTCACGGTTTTCACAAACATTTTGACGATCCCCTGTCTGTTCATAACGGCTTGCTTCTGCATTGGTCTTGTCCACATTGCCAGGGTACAGTCACGGAAGATACAAGATGAAGCGACGGCCATGGGGAACATCCGCCGGCGGTCTCTTGATCAACGAGACGCCAATCCCCATCCTGACCCGCCAGCCTGCAACACCAAGAGACGCAATCCCAACAAGACCTTCGTTTACTCACGAATGTACATGGGTTCCTTCGTGATATGTTGGGTGCCATATTCATCATCACGACAAATGTCGTCGTGTTTCGCCTGGATCCCCGGCCGCAGTATTTTTTAAAGAAACTGTTCCTTTGGTCTATAATCCCCGCCTGCCAGGTCTATTTCGGGATGATTTTCCTGACCCTTACGCAGGCTGAATTCAGGCAAGTGCTCCGTGCAGCTTGCCGGGCCTTCCTGCAGCAACTCATGTGTCGATCGGGCGTGTGATTGGAGAGCTTTTGCACAACGTAAACTGATATCTGGGGAACATTGCTCTCCGACATTCACTTAACATTGGCAGCAGAAGCATTGAAGAAACTTCTACACCGTACAAGCCGCCAAGTCCAAAACGAACCTCACCCATGCGAGGTAGAGCACCGTCTTCCAATGGTTACAGTGTCTGACTCATGTGCGCTGTCCATGGGTTCGAACCCCGCAGGGGATTATAGTGTGTGATTGGGCAAGACACTTTACTTCTCTCTACCGAGGAGTACACTGCAAAAACTGTGGTGTTAAATTAACACCACGTGGTGTTTATATTGGACCACTCGCCCAATATAAACACCACATGGTGTAAGATTAACACCACAGTTTTTGCAGTGTATAAAAAATACCTAAGTACATGTACCTGTGAGGGTAGAGAGCTAATTGCACAGACCTCGAACTGCTGCATAACTGATATCTTTACATTTTGACTAGGGGTAATTATTGTAAGCGCTTTGAGACATTTGTATAAAGCTCTATAAATAAACACTATGGGTGCGTTCGATTAGCTTACACGTGTAAGTGAAACTTACACGAGACCGTTCGATTAGTCATCACGTGATACTTGTGCCTGCCCCAGTCTCAACCACTACTACCCCAGCTAGCGAGCGGATTTCCAAGGGCGGATCCAGGGGGGGGGGGGGGGCAAAGGGGGCCATTTCTTTCTTCTTTTTTTAACTGACGTCGCAAAAAGGCAGCCACTGCGTACACCCACCCACAAAACTCAGCCAAATTTTTTTTGGCCCCTCCCAAAAAATTGCAAAACAAAATTTTTTGGGCCCCCCCCCAAACAAATTATTATGTTCTGGATCCGCTCTTGCGGGTCTCTGGTGGCTGCCCGGATGTAATGACGTCACCGGCTAGCTGAAAACGTAAACATGGCGGGGAACTCGAATTTGAATGTACAGATTGTGACACAAATTGGAAAGCAAAGAGTGTATTTTTCATGTACTCACAGTGCAGCACCACTGTATACCCAGTGGTACTGCACTGTAAGTACATGTATACACAGACACAAGGTCACCTGTTCTGGGAAGGAGGTTAATATGCTGAAAACACTTAAACAGGCTCTTCCACTAAGTATGATTGTGTTCATATACTGATTCTTTTGAACTAAATTATAATAAAAGAACTAATTATTTCATAAACTATATGGAAAGTACAAAGGTACATTTTATGTATTAAATGTGGTAAAAAGAAAGGAGAGAATCTACCTCCAAATGACTTCACTGTACGCACTGCTGCAGTGACATGGCTCTCCTAACTGCTGCCTGCAGTTACACAAAAACTAAACAAATTAAGACAAGTAAAATAAGTGTTCATATTATCGAAATGTTCATTCATCGTCTCTGCAGTGCATCTGTTCCGTTGAGTCCTCGTCAGTGTTTGGCTCCTTGTCTGGGAATTCCCAGGTCTCCTGGCTATTAGATTGGATCACTGACCTTTGTCTCTTGACATCCTCGGCTGATAGAAGGAGAACAAGCTTGTGGACTGGCCGGTCCAGGAGGCTGGAAGAGTGTTGTCGTCTGCCCAGGTTGTCCAGCGCGCCATCTGCCATCAAGATCTTGACCTTGCGCACATGCCCATCATCACTAGGAAACGTTTCCACAACACGAGCTAGAGGAAACTGGTTACGAGTCTCCTCCTTCTCCTTGGAAATGACAACATCACCGACCGTGAAATTCCTCTCTGGATGCACCCACTTCTGTCGTGACTGAAGGTGATGGAGAAATTCTTTCCTCCACCTAAACCAGAACTAATTAGCAAGATACTGAACTCGTCTCCACCAACTGCGAGAATACATGTCTACTTGCTGGAATTTTCCAGGTGGGGGAAGCACAACTTTGGGCTTCATCGTCAACAGGTGATTAGGTGTCAGGGGCTCAGGACCCTCTGGGGAACACAGACTTTCTTTAGTGAGCGGCCTCGAGTTGATGATGCAATCTACTTCGGTCAGGAAGGTTCTAAGGGCTTTGTCGTCCAACTGATTTCCAGACTTGGTGATAAGGGTTTCAAGTGCACTTCGAACAGTACCAATCTGTCTCTCCCACACACCACCCATGTGACTGGAGTGTGGAAAGTTCATCTTAAACGGAATCCACTCGCAGTTGTTCTCTAGCAAGTATTCTTGTACTCGATCTTGATCCATGTCTCCCAAAGCCCCCTTCAGCTCGTTCCTGGCTCCAACAAACGTTGTACCTTGGTCAGAGCGCATTTGACGGATAGGACCACGACGACTCTGGAATCTGCTGAGGGCATTGATGAACGAACTGGACGTCAGTGAATTGGCAGACTCCAAAATGAACACTGCGAGAGGCCATACAATGTGAACATGACTCCCATGCTTGACTTGGCTCCTTCTTTCCTTGATATAGAAAGGCCCAAAATAGTCGACGGCACAGTAGGAAAAGGGGGGTGTTGGCCATTTCCTGTCTTTGGGTAGCTCGGCCATCTTTTGCTTCTGCAGGACGCCTCTTAGTCTCCTGCATGTAACACATGTACACTTCGCTATGAGGTTAGATACCGCTGAAGAACCTCCAATCACCCAGTAACCTCTCTGCCTTATCTCGTTGTGGGTCATCCCTCGTCCCATGTGGTTGACTTTCTGATGGAAGTGTCTTACCAGCAACTCTGTCACATGACTCCTTTTTGGTAAGATAATTGGATGCTTGACATCCCTTGGGAGATTTGCTCTATCTATACGGCCGCCCACGCGAATAATACCTTCATCGTCAAGATAAGGATCCAGCCGGTATAGAGAACTGCTTTTCTTGAGTCGGACATTTCTTGCTCTAGTCGTCTTTCGATCAATGATTTCCCCGATCACGTTCAGTTCCTGCAGGGCTTGCAGTTCCTCGTCAAAATGCTCATACTGCAGGCATCTGATAATAGACTTCTCTGATGCTTGCAGCTCATCGATGGATTGCTACCGGAGGTTTATTTCCGTCCTTGTTCCGCTTCACTTCTCTAGTGTTGAGCCTGGTCCGGAGACGTAGACAGAGAGCAACCGCTTTACGTGCTCGGTGCCAACTCAAGAAGTGATGAAATCGGGATGTTTCAAGGCGTCCTGGAAGCTGTCTGGCGTCTGTATGCACTGCTGTAGGTTGCAAGGACTTTCGCGCTTCTTACATTCGGGTCAGAACTATCCAACTCGAGGGACTCTGCTGGTTCTTTACATTGAAAGGGACCATCTTTCCAGAGGAAGTCGGGACCTGTCAACCAGCTACAATTCTCTACCAACTGCGTGGCCGATAAACCTCGGGAAGCTTCATCAGCAGAATTGACACTGGTCTCTACGTACTGCCAAGAAGCTGGATTCGTTGTCTCCCGGATCTGCTGTACTCTATTGGCAACATACACGTGGAATCTCTTGGCCTCGTTCTTCACGTACCCAAGAACAATCTTGCTGTCTGTTCAGAAGTATTCTTTGATGTTCTGGTATGAGTGCTCGGCACGCAAGAACTCGCTCATCCTTGCTGATATAGTCGCTGCGGTCAACTCTAGTCGTGGGATCGTCACTTGCTTTAGGGGCGTGACTCTCGCCTTGCCAATGACGAACGCATTGTGCGCCTAGTCCTTCTCGTTCACTTGCCTCAGGTATGAACACTGTCCATAACCATACTCGCTGGCATCAGAGAAATGATGAAGCTCAATGGTCTTTACTTGACCAAAGTTTCCTGGCTTGAAACATCGCTGGATCTTCAGCTTCTCTAAAAGGTGGATATCTGCACGCCACTTCTCCCACACAGGGCGTAGGTTGTCGGGAATTGGGCTGTCCCAATCTAGGTTGTCTTTACACATCTGTTGGAGAATTTGCTTTCCATTCAGGGTCACTGGGGCAACGAAGCCATTGGGATCGTAGATCGAACTTACAGTGGACAGGATTCAACGTCTTGTAAGAGGGCGATCTTGCAACTCAATCCGGAAACCAAAGGTGTCATTGTGGACACACCACATTACACCACGCTCAACCGGTAGAGGGTCAACCGTCAAGTCAAGATCCTTCAGACCTTTGGCTCTCTCGTCTTCTGGAACTGACTCCAAGACTTCTCTTCTGTTTGACATGACGCGATAAAGCTTCAGACCTGCACTGGCACAGATTGCTTGGCTAGCCTTGATTAAGGAGACTGCTTCTGGAACTGTTGAAACCGACTGAAGACCGTCGTCAACATAGAAATCTTGACGGATGAAGTTGGCAGCTTGCGTTCAAAACTTCTCTTCTCCATCATCAGCAGCTCTCTTGAGCCCAAAGTTGGCACATCCAGGTGAACTACCTGCACCAAAGAGATGTACTTTCATCCTGTATTCGATGACTTCCTTGTCGGGATCACTGTCTTCCCACTATAGGAAACGAAGCAGATCACGATACTTCTCCTCGACAAAGAACTGTGGAACATACTCTTTATATCCACCATAAAGGCCACCTGTCCCTGTCGAAATCTGCACAGAACACCCAGAAAGGGGGTTCATCAAATCTGGTCCTTGCAGCAAGTAGTCATTGAGGGAGACTCCTGCAAATCTAGCTGAACAATCGAACACCACGCGGATCTTTTCCGGTTTCTTTGGGTGATATACCCCAGTGTGAGGTATGAAGTTTACTCTTCCATCTTGGACTTCCAAACGGTTGCTAGGAACTTTTTCTGCACACTGACTGATGACATCTTTCATGAACTCTCTGTAATCGCTAGAGAACTTTGGTTTTTTCCATAAATCTTGCTGTGAGGTGGAGCCACTTCAAGGGAAGAGGCATCTCTAATGGCCATCTTGTCTCCTTCTTATCCCATTCTCGAGGATGTTCATGAAGGTTTCATCTTCAACTGAGTATGGCTGATTGTGGGGACTTTTCTCTTTGAAGTCAGACTCCAGTGCACGGAGAACTTTCTCCGAGTCGAAGATTTCTTTGACTTTGGTGCCGAACACAAAGTTAGGATACTCTGTATAGCTATCACCTTGTTACAGACTGCGTCACCATTATCTCTTCTCGACTGACACACATTCCCTATGATGCCCCACCCCAAAAGGGATCTTTGCCCATATGGGTTGTCTTCACCATCAGCGATGATTTCTCTCGGACGAACGGCTCTAGGGCAATTATTGCCAATGAACACAGACGTTTCCAGCTTATTATCATACGGCATGAGCTGACTTGCAATAGGCTTAAGATGTTTCCACTGCTTGGCTACATCTGGTTTTGGGATCTGCGATTTATTGGCTGGAACAGTGTCACGTGTGAAGCACGCAGGAAGATTGATGATGTGCTCTTTATTGAAGTTCATCACTTGAAGGCCTACAATTTTCTTACTTCTCACATGAGCGTTCTTTTCCTGCATCGTGGTGAGCAGCAAGTCGGTTTAAGTTCCACTTAGATGGAGACGCTCACAGAGCTGGTTGGATAGAAAACCCACGTTCCACTGGTCATCCAAGATGGCGTACTCTAATGACATGTTGTTGGGGTCACTCTCGTGTCTCACCCATAGGCCTACTGGTACGATCATGGAGTGATCAGGGCCATCTTGGTCTTGTACTGAACATACAGTTGTGCAGTTTGCCATCGCTTCTTTGGGTTTGTTGCGATGAAGACATGTCAAATGTGCACCAGAACATTTTGTGCAAGTTTTCTTGTCGTTGCACTCCTTAATACTTGATGCTGGCTACTTATTCCACAGCCCATGCATAGCCGTCTTTTGAAGAAGAAATCTTTGCGATCGCTGTAGGGCTTCTTCGTGAATACTTCACACTCATCAAGATGGTGATGTTTTTTTACAGAACGGCACGAATTTTGGGCCGCAGACTTCTGCACCGGGTTTGAACGATCTTCATTCTGCTTACTTGAGGTGGTGAATGCTCTCGCACTGGAAGGCTTACTTGATTTTGACTGAGTACCGCTAGCGCTTGGACCACTTGATCTAGGGTTCTCCCTGTTTCTAGCCAGATTTTCTAGCTCAGGCATGTTGGCCTTTTTTGCAGCTCTCTCGACGAAATCCGCAAACTGTACGAAAGGGGGGAAACTTCCTTCATCGTGGGACGATCTCCATCGTTCAATGGTGTCCCTCCACTTGGAGTCAAGGTAATATGGAAGCTTCTCCACCAGTCGAACATTTTCTTTGGCAAAGTCCAAAATACCCAGGCTCGAGACTGTCCTTCTGGCTGCCACACGATCTTGTTGAGAAAGTCAGAAAAATCTCTCAGTGCTGCTGCATCTCTGGGGGATATCTTGGGCCATGTCTCCAGCTTGCTAGTAAATGCTGAGCTTACAACACTACTGTTGCCGTATCTTTCCGCTAGCATGCAGATCTCTAGCTTTCTGATAGGCATTGTCAATGAGTAGGTAGTGCTCGACGACCTGCTTCGGTTTCCCTGCAACATACTGGTTTATAGTTCATCTTTGTGTTGACATAGGTTTTTCTGATCGATGAGCGAATTGAATGAATTTTGCCACAGTGGATATTGAAGAGGATCACCGGTAAACACAGGTATCGTAATCTTGGGCAGTTAGCTCTACACTGCAAGCTTGCGGTTGATGTCATTCTGTTCCTTGTTCTCTCCAGCCATTAGCTTGAAGCATTTTCAAGAGAAAGTGCAACTTGTTCCCATCCACTCTGCGTTTTTTGGTCAATTTCTAGGATTGTCTCGGTACGCTGGTGAGGGGGGTGGCTCGATAGGACACCGTCCACCTTGAAGTTGTCGGCATTTGGGTTTAGTACACTTTGTACTCTGTCGTCGTGATGGCTCTCGGCTGGTGCAAGTCCTTGTAACGTGAACTGTGGTTCTAACACGAGAAGAACTTCCCTCGGCAAAGACGCAGCAGCCGTTGGACTCTGATGGAGAATTACAGGGGAAACGGGAGATGAGAACTCATGGGATTCAAAAAACTTCTCGAAGTCTTTGGTTGGGACGGCTGATAAGGCATGCTCTGTCAAGCCATAGTCCTCATTCTCTGCCTCAAAGTCAAGGAAGACACCAAGTTGGGCTTGCTTCTCTGCTAATTCCTTCTTCAGACGAAACTGCTCCAACTTTTCATCTTGCTCAAACTGAGTAATCTAAGCTAACTTCTCCTCATCCAACCGCTTTCTTTCCTCCTTAAATCTTTGTAGCTTCAGACATCGCTCTTCTGCTATGCTGCAAATGCCAACTTTGTTTTCAGCGCTGCCTCTTCTTTCTGAAGGTATATTTTTTCAGCCCTTGAAGATCTGGTTGAACTAGATTTGGTTCTGTGCGAACTGCCCAGCAAACACAAAACGTTCAAAAAACGTTTTGGTTAGGTTCTACTAGGTCACTTACGTCTTCGTCTTAAAAGGACGTTTTTAAAACGCGTATAAAACGTTGCAGATAACGTACAATTCAGATGTTTTTCCAAGACGTTCTAACAACGTTTTGCGGACGTTAGAAAATGTACCTACATGAAACAGTCTTTTGCGACGTTTGAAAAACGTTTTTCGGACGTCAAAAAATTTACATACATTAAACGGTCTTCTAGTGACGTTTTAAAAACGTATTTCCCCGAACGTTTAAGAAACTTTGAAATCAAACGTACAGAAACTAACACAAAACGTTTTGGTTAGGTTCTGTATAGGTTACTTACGTCTTCTTCTTCAAAAACGTTTTTAAACGTGTCTTAAACGTTTCAGTTCGGAGGTCTTAAGTACGCTTTTCCAGAACGTTCGCGTAATGTTTTTTGGACGTTGCAAAATGTACCAACAATAAACGTTCTGTTGTAACGTTTAAAAAACGTTTTTTTCTGGACGTACCAACTGACCAATCAGAACTGAGGAAATTTGTGTTCACAAAAGTCTTGTTAAATGTTTGTGTTTAGTCCAAAATCACACTTTCTTGACCATAATGTGTAATTATTCAAACAATTTTACATAGAAATATGGATTTTTTGCGAACATAGGTGAACAATTGTATTAAATCTCCTTTTGTATTCAAATATTGTAATTGTTCATGGAAAACCATGACTTCATCATGGCAGGAAAAGTTGAATATAAAGGTAACTCACGACAATGCTTAGTTTGTAGTGTGTAGTAGGTTATAGTATTTGTATACATTTGTAGCTTTATATATAGTATCTTTCTATATATATAATCCCAATGGGGCCTTGTTGGGCCTTTGATGGGCAATTAGGTGGTCTCAGTTGGGTTGCCCGTATGGGCCTCATACAGTTTTGGCTGATGGGGCCACCTAAGGGCTAGCCCAGACCCTGCCCAAAAGGGTCCCACATGGGTGTAATTAGTTACTTCTATTCTATTCATTTCTGTAAATTTGCACTTACTATCTGATCTGGCAACGTAGCTTAATTCCAGTAAAGTTTTTAATACGTTTTTTATGTTCTGGGAAAGTTCTTGGAACGTTCTTAGAACGTTCTTAGAACGTCACAAAGTTACGTTTTTAAAACGTCCAAAACTGTCCACAAACTTTCGTCCAAAAAACGTTTTTTGGAAACGTCCGCAAAACATCATCAAACGTTCAGAAAACGTGCCAAAAACGTTAAATTGTTTGCTGGGTGCATGGTGCTCTGCTGGATTTTCTGGAACTTCCAGAAATGGCTGACATATTTTCTGCTCGCAGCTCTTCTAGGTGTTGCATGTGCTCAATTTCTGATCGCACGTCTCGCTCAAAGTTGTCCCAATCCATACGGGCCTTATCGTGATGTTTGATTCATCATCATCAATTATTCACAATACTGGAACTATCTGAATAGTTACTTTGATTGTTATTGTGCCTGCCTCGGGGCTCACGTGTGCCCTGAGGAGTTTCACTCTAACAAGGTGCCTCAAACTTATGAGACAAGTACCCGAAGGGCCCAAAAGACTGGTATTCACAACTAAATACACCAACCAAGCACAACAAAATAGGACGCAGAGTCGACTTGTCAATTCGTCCAGTTGTTGAGTTGAGTATAGTAGTCGAGATAACAATCTGGAATTTAATGTAAAAACAAAAAACACTCATAAGATATACCGTATCATAAAGTTGTAACAATGAATAAAAACTATTAAAACATGCTAAAATCTAGTCGCTTATTTCGGCTGTAGATTTTAGCATGTTTTAATAGTTTGTATTCATTGTTACAACTTTATGATACGGTATACCTTATGAGTGTTTCTTGTTTTTACATTAAATTCCAGATTGTTATCTCGACTACTAGGGCCTATACTCAACTCAACTCAACAACTGGACGAATTGACAAGTCGACTCTGCGTCCTATTTTGTTGTGCTTGGTTGGTGTATTTAGTTGTGAATACCAGTCTTTTGGGCCCTTCGGGTACTTGTCTCATAAGTTTGAGGCACCTTGTTAGAGTGAAACTCCTCAGGGCACACGTGAGCCCCGCGAGGCAGGCACACACAATAATTACGTGATTGCAAATGTCCCCCTCTCCCTTCCCCTCCCCCCTCTTCCTCCTCCTCCTTCTCAATCATCCCCATTATTACCAACATCACCACGCATCATCGTATCCCCCTCCCCTGATCCCCATTACTGTCATCACACTCCTTCAAGATATAGATCCCATCGTCGCCCACAAAACATAAAAGAGTCGTCTGCTACACGCAATAGACCATGTAAGTCTTGCGCATAAAGGTCACGATTGAACTTCCGGGCACCTCCGAGCCGCCGGCTATAGGACTTTTACGTGTGGTTGATTTTGTTTTCTATAACGAAGATCTGAACCATGAAACGGCCATAAATATGGATGATAAATTCAAAAGTAATTTTACAATATATGAAAACATGTATGACTGTCTAAATTATTGAAGAAAAGTAGAAAAACAAATTTGACCTGAGCGTCAGGTTGCAACGTGATTAGCTCATTGTCGGAAAGAGAAAGCCCGGCCCCAAAACCCCTGTACTGCATCCTCTGGCGCTACGGACGTAATTGAACGTACGTACATACATAAATTATATGCGACTACCGCCTTATACTGCAAAATGGTCCACGCTATTAAGACTGGCGCGTGAACCAGAACAATGGTGAATGACGTACGTATGACGTACTAGACTTTTTCGTTCTCCTTTTCTCTAATTTGATATATCATTCACATTTTGTAAATTGAAATGAAAAAAAGAACAGCGTAAAAACAAATTATTTCAAGAAAACTACTCGCTTTACACTTTGAAGCTCCTATTCGAGGTGTCCGGAAGTTCGGTTTCTCGTAAACTCTCGTACGTTCTCGAGGTCAACTTACACGCTCTATTGAGTCGTCGAGCCGGCTGGTGATCCTACGTCATCAACCATCGTATGGGAACGTCGCCATTGCCTCCCGTGTGGAGGTACGTGTGCATGCACGTATCGCTACTTCTGCCGGACGGCGGGAACACGAAAGCATACCGCGCAGATCGTTTATGACACAGCAGGATTTGCGCGGACACGCGGCGACATCTAACCTCCCCGGTCGAACCAAGCAATAACGGTACGGAAACGACAACGCTCTGTAGGCCGATCAGTGCAGTGCGTCTATACTGTGAACCCAACAGCACACCCGTCATCAATTGAACGGTAAGACGTTGTTCTGCTGTACGGATGCAGTGCGATGCTCGTGTAGTGTTACTGATAATGTAATGTAAATAACTCATCTCCACGATTTGTCGCACAAGGCCAGGAAGAGGTGACGGAATTTAAGTGAAACTGAACGGTAGGTATGTAGGCCTACATGTATTGCTAGAGGGGTTATCAAACTCGTCGTTTCAAATCGGAGTGAATTGCACTGGCTATCTAGGCTACCATAGATAGCAATGTAGTGTTGCTGCAGCGTCAACAATACTGTGGTATAGCTAGGCCCTACTCCTGATCTTATATCCATTGCTGGTTAAATGTCATATCACAGTCTGGTTTAAGATTTCATCAGAGGTCAAATGAAGACAGTGTTGGTTGTCATGGTATTATAATTGTGACCAAATAATCTAATTTTGTATTGCTGAATGGATTGTCACGCAAGGTCTCAGAACCATTGTGCATAGTTGTGTTTTCAACAACTGAGTGTAATTGCTATGGCTTCACTCGTAGGCTACAGACAGGACGGCGCAGTTATTAAATCGCATTGTTTAGACAGTGAAGCGCACTGTTTAGAAAATAATGTGTATTTAGATAAGGTGTAAGATCGTTGTTACGTAGCTACATACACCACATACATTTGAAACTGGTATCGTTGAGTGCACGTATTTATTATAATTTTCTCTCCACACACAAGCCTTGCCTATTTCACTTCCCACTTCAGGCTTGTGGTAGACCCTTTCGCTTGGAACAACCATTGTGGGTCCTTAGGATTAATTTGATTATGTTTAATCTAAACGTTGGATACAAGTTAGTCTTCCCATTTTATGTCTGCATAGTAAGCAGTGATAAAATTGCCCTCATGCATTATTAGCGCTCGTGGCGGTTTTCTGTATTCTGTTTTAATTAATAATTTGGGAGGCTAATCATCCTTACTCGCAGCTGGGGTGCTAAATTGCAAAGGACGCGGCTACAACGTGATCGAGTCTAAGGCACTTAATTCAGTACCGATTGATAATAATTATCAATTTACTGCTGTTATTGTCACCTCTTGATGCAACGAATTAGATGAAATACTGTCATGTGTCGCAAGCATATCTAATTCAACGACAAGTCATAACTACACTGTAAAAAGACCCATTGTTTTTTACGACAATTTCCTGGCAGTTTGGACGCCAGCGCAATACCTTAAAAAAACGGGAGTCTAACGACTCATGAACACCGTTATTTTACGTTGCTGTCCCTTAAAATAACCCTGCTATTCCCGTAAAAATACAGGGTATAAAACATTCTACTAAGTCACTGGAAACTTGGTGTAAGTAATCACAAATTTACAGAAATGGGAACCAGACTAAATAGACGTGATTATATTATACATTACTGTAGATATCAAATGTACAAATACTACGGTAATTTACTACACACTTATGTCGCGCTTTAGCTTTATATTCAGCATATCCTGCCATCATGAAGTCACGGTTTCCGATGAAAAATTTCAATATTTGAATACAAAAGAAAATGTAATGCGATTTCTCGCCTCTGTTTACAAAAAGTCTAAATTCCTATGTGGAATTGCTGAAATAATTAAATACTTTAGTAAAGAAATCGTGTTTTTGTACAAAACACTACAATTTAGGATGACTTGTGTGAACACAAATTTCCTCAGATCTGACTGGTCAGTTGCTGCGTAATGAGATTCGTGTATATAGGAGAACATGAGATTTTACGTTCAAAACCCATTCAAACTAAAATACGGTGATGGTCTGTTTTTTTACAGGGGGAAAAACCCGTGATTTTACGGGATTTTTTACAGTGTAACGATAAACTAGTAGTTTGGGTTACTTAAATTCGTAGATTATTGTTCAAATGTGAATTGTGCCAATCTTATTACAGCTGATGGCATTAATAACATAATGTCGGGGTTCGGTGAATATTTTGTTTCTAGCTAAATAATTTCCTAATTATGATTCTCTCTTTATACGGGGCTTGCAGAAATAAATCCACAGTGACCTTGCAGACGATGTTATGAATACTTTAGTCATGTAAACCCTACGCATATAGGCACAAGTCAAAGGTTATAAACCCAAATACTCTTATTACACTGAAGTAACTCGTTCATTTGTAATTGTTGTCTTCACCGGTCATTTCTTGTAGGAAAATTACTCTTGGTTTTGCATACACGACTCAAGAGGTGCCAATTTGGAAGGTGCATTGCAACATCTTATATCAGCCAAGATTTTAAATTGTTACTGAAAACTGTGTACTGACAGTATATAAGGAATCCGCAGAAAAATCTTCAAGTTGAAGTTTGACTATGGTGTTTCAAGGCTAAGGAAAGATACAGAAATAAACATTGACGTATGTACTATGTACACGGAATCCTTTCCTGAGACCAGCTCTTATACATTCGTAATCTACCAAGCTAGTTTATGTTATTGTATACCCTCCGTGCTTTCGTTTTCTCTCCACGGGCAATGTCAGTTAATTATATTGATCGAGTGAATTTGACACCGAGGTCACGCGTGCACGCGGGCCTTTTTATATTTGGTGTTAAGCAATTATCTGCATACAAGAGATCGGCGTTGTGGAAAAATATAATTTTAATTGGACAGAACTGTATGCACATGCATGACATGTGTATAGCAGACGTCACGTACACATAATATATGTGTACTTAATTTGCGGGACATGCAGTGTTGTCTTGCACACAGCGGCGGCGATTTCTCGTCAAGGTTGGGGGACGGAGGAAAAAGCACACAACCAACAACAATTGTTCTGATCTCTTTGTATTCTGGTGCATTCTGGCAGTGCATGTAAAAGCCAGTGACCCATCAAATGTATATGACCATGGGGAAATTCATTTGGGGGACACTGCCATAGGCTAGCCGTCCCCTTTCCCCAAAATATTTTGATGAATGTCTTTAATCGCTCCCTGGTTTTGGTATTGTGCTTTGCATGAAACCAGAAGGATTGTATTTGTTCTCCATATTTAAGCTCTGTTGCTTTGATGTCGACGCCATGGAGGTGTAGTGCGTAAAAAAAAAAAAAAAAAAACATAATTATTTAGCGCCATATCTTTTTTTTTAAAAGGAGGAGGCCCCTTCTTAATTACATTTTTAGATCTTGCCCAGCAGTATTTTCAAAGATGGCCGCCCCTTTTTGTAAGATGGCTAATTCCGCCGAGTGCATGGAGTCCACGTAATCGATTTAAAGCATTCAATATATCGACTGTGAGGTATTTCCTCCCTTCCTTTGGGCATTTTTATGGATTATTTTGAGAGAGAGAGAAAAAAAAGAATTATAAGAGGCTGCATTGAAAAGGGGGACGGAAACGTTGAACCTTAAAAATATTTTCAATTGAAATCACCCAATACAAGGCTAAAAGCCATCCATGTAATTGAAAGGGTTACGATCAGAGGTGGTAGGGTTGGCGACATTTTGATAACCATACCACCTTGAAGGTTTTCCTAGGCCCAGATCTAAATCCAGAGAAATAATCCAAATTTTCAGACCTGCAGACCAGGGCGGGGTAACATCCCCCTGAGTGAGACCAACGCACACAGTCATGTAAACGGGTGCAATCGTGGACCTCCCATTGTTCCTCTTTTGTTTATACTCTAACTTTTTCGGAAGGCCTCCCATTGGTTTTGTACACGATTTTCAATCGTGGACGTTAGGTCAAACGTGGACCCCTTTGTCTACGCCCGAATTCTTTTGTCCTAGGTCCACGATTGCCGGCATATACAAACTCACCTACCCTCAACGCGTTTTTACAAATTATAATGTGCTATACGCAGAGCAACTTATGAACGTTTTTCTCAATTTTAAGAACAAATATTTCTTACACAGATAGAGGGAGGAAATTTATACTTTGTTTTGTTGTTATCACGACACAAAATTTAATGACATTTTCGAAACTCACATATAGAAGACGAGTTTCCGATCTTGTTTTTTATGCAAATCGCCCCCAAAGGGCACTCGAGGTGTGGGCTACAGAGGAAAGTGTGGAAGAACTAGCCCCTCACACTGAAACAAGACAAGATAATCTGATCTCTTCACAGTATGAATAAGGTCGGGATGGGTAACTACGTCCACTGCAAGGCATTAAAAATGCCTCTACCCATATTAAGCGTAGAAGTGCTATAGCCCAGGACTGGGCTCGAACACACAACTTGCAGAATTACCCACAGACCACGAATTCAATGCTCCAAACCACTAGGCCACAGCACTTCCAATATTTTTTTGTGATCGACTGTCTCATCTGCAAGTCAACCCCCCACCCTTATCTGCATGGGATAAACGGTAACATGCATACGCCGAATTGAAATAAATAAGACGAGGTCAGGAAAGGTTTGTAATTGGGGCTGCTTCCATCTTTGATGTTGTCCTCGTCAAGCTGTGTTTAAATTTACACCCACAGTCATGAACGAGAATAACTAGCCGGTTTAACCAGGCACGCATGCACGCAGAGCAGGCAAAGTATAGAAATCAAATCAAATCAGTCAATTATTAGATTCACAGAGAACCCAGCGCATACAGCTATAGAGGCGCTGCTATTCTATTTACAACCAACGGAAAAGGTCAGGTCCGTTGAAAACACGCTATCTATTGCTTGTTAAATGTAACTTTGGTTAGCAAACCATGACATAATTAATTGCTAATCGTTCTCTGATAATTGTTAATCAGGGGCGGATCCAAAGTCACATTGAAGAGGGGCGGACCAAGACGTAAATATGACCTCGATAATGGAGGTTTACCATGAATAATTCTTCATCATTTTGTGTCTCAGCTCCCATGAAAGCAGCATCAGGAACGATAAATAATGCTAAAACTTCAGTTGGAGATTCAGTTTGCTGCGAGTGTTCTGTACCTTTTATGGGCAGGATGAATGCGGTCACGATAGGGGCTTTCCACACCATCACAGTAAGCTGTGAATGCAAGCGCTGATTGTACATGTATTCAGTTGCAAAATGATGGTATGTGAAATTCCCCAAGAAATTACTGCCTGTGTCTGACGCGTACAGACTAGTAACAAAGGTCAGAATCGTCCCGTTTGTTACCCGTACATTATCATTTTCATGTATCCTAGATAATATCCTCGCGATTCTGACACTTCTGGATCTCTTACCCCAAAAAGCCTAACGAGAATGACAGCATCAACAGACAACAAGCGTGGCTCTACCGCCGACCTGCAACCAACGGCCGGCCCGACAGCCCCCAGCGGTGATGCCGACATGGACCAGCCGTCTGCTAAGGAGCAGCGCATCACCAGCATGCGGGTCATCACGGCCGTGCTGGTCGTGCTAGCCCTGCCCCACTTCGTCCTCGGAGGAATCTGTTCGGCCGCCGGCATCGTCCTGTTTGGCCAGTCACCCATCTGGCTTGCCTACACCGTGGCACCCATATGGAGCGGCAGTTGTGTAAGTGTAAATTCAGAGTTCAATTTTTGGACCTGCCAAGCATAGAAATTTGCTTAGCATAAAAAGTGTTGCTTAAGTTGGTAAAAAAGGTATACCAGCTAAAACTCCATATGATTTTCATGCTATTAAAAGGGAAAAACAGCTGCATGAAAATTGGGTTGTAATGTTGTTTAGACCGAGGATGACTTTCCGAGCTGAGCAAATGTTTGTGTCCAGCAGCTCCATGATAACATGTCTTCACTCCACTGACGCATGCTTACATTTGTTAACAAAATGTGACTACAATTTTGAGAGTTGCCTTTGTTGCAATAAAAAAGTAACTTCTTAATGTCATGATCTCAAACAAAGTTGTTGTCATACTTTGTAACAGAAAAAAAAAGCCAATATGCCGATTTCCAATTTTGCAAAAGTAATTTCCAATGCTGTTACTTCTCATCGTCCTTTTCATCGACTATTTTGTTAGTACTGTGTACTTTCTTTGTATTTATGCACATTCGTTGTATAGACCTATGTGAATAACGAATATCGAACTAACTTCACTGTCATGTTTATAACCTCTCTTACTGCCCGCAACTACGTTGTCAGCCCTGCCAATGCAATATTATACCTTTAAGTTGTGTACCCTGACAAAATCATTTCATATCTGAAATGAGGACCACTATCCGTTAGAGACAATACTATTTATTGTGTTAGTTTTCAGTGATAAACTGTTTGGCGTACAGGCCTATAAGTAAAACTACTTGATTTCAGTTGATAATAGAAAAAGAATTCAAGTTTGTAGGTCCAGAAAAGAAACCGTTCATTGAAAAGTAATGGATAATGTTTTTGGAGAAAGGCCGGGTGTGAGGTGAGTATTTCAGGTCAGTCCAGAAGGAAGCCATTTGTAGCCATATTTTTTAAGTTGAACTAAAGAGGCAAGGTTGTGTAAAAATGTGAAATACATGCACTGTAAAAGCGTTGGGCAAGGAAAAATTGGGCAAATATGATTTACCCAGAGGTTGGTAATTTTTAGTACAAATGTTGGTCATTTTCCAAAAATATTACCCAACACCAGGTGCTCTAAATTGTTGAAATATACGTTTGATAAAAAATGTGTAAAATTTGACCAAATGTTTTATAACTCAATTACCCCAACTGAGTTGGTCAATTTTAGTTTGCCAGTTTGGGCAACAGTTTACCCAACAAAATGAACAACCTTATTAGGGAACAACAGTTACCTTTTCACTGGTCTGTTTGTGTCAAACGTTTGGTCATGATGGAGGATCTAAAATGTGACGAATTAGGAAAAACTAAGCTAACAATGGATTTAACCTGTCAAAATCTACTCGGTGAAGAAAGTTCAGGCTCGCTGCTTAGCGTTTGAAGCATATGAATTTGTTAACCCCACTTTTGTTCACTTCATTTCACAGTTTAAATCTCGCGCGTAGAGTATACCACAGAGGTCTAGGGTTATTAAATTGGATTAACGCTGGCCCTGTGTAGCTGTGCGTTCGGCCCTGAAATGTGGCCCGGCACACTCCATTCACAAAATGGGTAAAACAAATCATGTTTGGCACGAGGGCATGCATAAACACAGGCACTGGTTTATAGCTGCAAGTAGGAAACAAAGATATAGTTAAGTTTAGTAATTGTTAAATTTTCTAAACAACACATAATCTCAATTATTTTGGAAAAGACATACGTATGTGGGTGTACATGCATATATATACTCCCCACATACAAAATGGTACGGCCCAATAAACAAGTGCACGTTCTTTGCATCACATAATTTCTGTAGCTGTCTTGAATGAACAGTATTCAGTTCCAAATTTACATTATTTCAAAATGAAATTAACTCCTCAAAAGAACACAGTTTTAATCCCAGATAACTGATTCACAAATGGATAGTTTTTAAATGTCTTAGTTACAGTAAAATCGAAGAAAATCTGTCTTGTAAAACGGGTGATGAGCAGAGTCCAAGATCATGTAACGCGTGGTAAGCAATGGTAGATCGATGTAAGTCTCGAACAATGCCTTATCGATCGAAAGTTGTCATTGGCCACTTTTTTCTTTGTGAAAAGTACGTAGGTTTTTTTCAACCAATCATAACAGGTTTTACATGTACGGAAAGAGGAGGATCTAAGCTATTCGATTCCGTTTAACCCCGTACGATTCGATACTCCAGTAAGGAGTTACAGTCAAAAGAGTCGACGCGAGGGAGCTCAATCGGTGCGTTTACACAGAAAAATGATGAAAAGTTCACATTTTCAAAGCCGAAAGTACGTGGATTTTTTTCAAGATAAAATATATGTATATATATCACGAGAACGACAAAGAGTTAAATCGTATAGAACCGTTTAACCCGGTGAAAAAGACCGCATGGTTATCAAACTATGACTCGAAACGTCGAAAAAACGGGTCATTTAACGCGGATTTTCGCCCGGAAATGGGCCCCGCACAGAGGTTTGAGCTTAAGTGAACACAACAAATTCATATGCAGAGAATAAACCCCACATTTGTTCATTAAACCTATATAAACTATACAGTGATTTAACTTGAGCACTTCAATACGTGGTATTTTTCGGAAGGAAATTTGGCAGTCCTCCAAAAAAGCTTCCAAATATTGGTCTGGATTTGACAAATTTCTGGGTTTTGGGAGAGTAGCGCGTACCGTACCGTGGTATAACTTGTTACATTTATCGCGCACCTTATGCACGTGCGATCAGTCCGTCGGGGGGGGGGGGGGGGGGGGGGGGGTACCGTGCACACATCACATCGAGTAATGGCCGGTGAGTAGAGCTGTCTGTACGCTCTCTCGTCTCGGTTCAACTTCAAGTTGAAACTGCCCGAAATATCTCATCTTGTGAGCTGGCTTACGAATGTTTGACAAGATATTTTAATAAGGTGATCAGTGATTCACATAGGCCACCATGTCTTCGATGGTAATCTGTATTTTGGACAACATAACAACTACTTCGTAGTACCATGGAGTAGGCGGCTGGCCGCCTGGGCGGTCGTTCTACAGGCAGCTATAACTGATTGATGTGAGGCTTTTCTTGTGCACCGTGATCATGATGTTAATGTTAGTGAAGGTGACTGTAATGTATTTGAAAGTAACGCTAACCAGAACCGGGATCAGCATATTTAGACTTAAAGCCAACTTGAGAAACCATCACGGCATCGGAAAACGTTCTCCAGACTTAGAGTTGATTGAACATAAATATACAAATAAATAAAGAGACATCATAAATTTGTTAAGAAAAAACCCAGACCAATCAATGATAAAAGAGGGCCCCATTTGTGGGGGAAAAAGCTTTGACCAATAAAATATGGAAATCAAGAGACCATCTATTGTTCAAAATGAAATAACTAATAAAATGCACAACATGCATGTCCAACTGTATTAATGAAAGCTCGTGGACCAACCATTTTGGTGAAGCGCTTTTGCCCAACTTCTGGTCACAACGGCTTGCTATAAAGAGAGTTGGGAAGTTGATATTTGCACCAATTTTGGGCAAGAAATTTGTCAAAATTTGCCCAACATTTTTTAACGTGTGTAATTAGAAAGTTTCCTACATTGAAACAAAATGTGGAGATAGGGGATGTTAGACTGGTTGTGAATAACAATAACAAATAGACAAACTTTTGCCTGTGGCAGGTTACCCCTTTCCCCCCACCCCAACCGGATAATTCACTGATTCTGTGAAACGGACATTTTTTTTCAGTTTATCTGGCTTTTTCACCAGGCCAGTTTCAAGCTGAGAAATCAATTTGTTTCGATCATCATCAGGTGGAATTCACATGGAATGACTTGACGACAACAAATGCGAAACAATCATACAGATTTTTGCCGTTTTCTTATTAGTCTCACAGGCTACACAGACACTTTAACATTGAGAAGCACTCTATTTACTTGCCAAAATATCACAAATTGATGAGCTCGGTACCATGGGTGATGACTATAATAAATAATAGATGTGATTTACGTCAAATTATTAGCCTGCAGTGACACATGGGATAAGCTATATATAAATAGCTGAACGCGAGGGAGTTGCACTTTATATAAATAAGATACCGAATTTAACCACATGGCGAATTACTCAGATACTTTGAAAGAACTTGTTTTCATCCTTACCTTCGCTTGTTTGTTTAATAGAGTTATTTTATTTTTCAGATTTATTCCAGACTTGTATTGCTGATTTTTTTTGTCTCTTCTTGTTCGCTTTAGTTTGTTTTAATCTCGACGTTTTCTTCAAGTTACTATGCCCGTGCTCTGGCTGAAAATGTCAATTTAATGGACTTCCCCTACTAAGGAATTCTGGAAAAAAATTGCATTTTTTAAATAAAAGAGCACTTAATACACTCTGCACTGAGTGCACTCTATTTGGTCTTTCTAAAGTATATTGTTTTATTATGTGCTACACGCGAAGATTGTCACATACACTAACATGTTAAAAATTAGGAGCGTCCCGCTCCTAATTCTAAATTTGAAACTTACTAACCAGATTTCTTTGAGAAATGTTTAACTGGAAAGCTCAGAACTACTGCAAAAACATTGTTTAGCAATTAAATACTTTTCTAAACACTTTCTTGCTATCAGTTTGTAAACACGTTTCATGTTTAGCTATTGACGGATATTGTTTAGCCATTGAACATTGATGTTTAGGAATTGGACACGTAATGTCTAACTTCTAAACATGTTTACAAACTGCATGGTATCCAGATTGTGTTTAATTGCTAAACACAGTTTTTAGAGTGTAATGCTGACAATGTTTTTCGGGATGATACACCCCAAAGTACGGACACTATAGCAGTCTTTTTAATTTAAAGATGCAGTAAAACGGAAATAATAAATTTGATTTCAACCTATAAATAAGAAGAACTGTTGTTAATCTTCACATATATGACAACAAACGACATTTAAGACTTAGGCCTAGTCTTCTGCCAAAAAAGAGAGACTCTTTTGACGTGTTTTCCCCCGTCCGCGACAGCCTTTCATGAAAATGATGCTACGTCATCAATCTATTTACATGTCATGCATTATGCACGTTTGAAAAATGACGTCACATGTTGTACTGAGAGCTAGTAGTACTACTAGCCGCGGTGTGTGCGTGCGCTGTGCAACAACGTACGTTGACGACAAGGCCTGTACACATGACACTATACTGGACGGTGAAATAGGTTGAAATTAATATGTCCGAAAGTGACGAAAATTGGGAAGATGAGATCGTCAACTCATCAAGCGATTCCTCCCCTGATGACCTGAGTTCATCAGCAGACGATAAAGAATTAGAGGGTGACATTAATGTTGTCGAAGTACGCGGAGCGGAGCCCTACCGCTTTGAACCACCAGCAGCAAGCAGTCAGAGCACCGGGTGATGAAGACGGTCAAGAAGCAGCAGTTGCTGAACAAGATCAGAATCGGCTTCGCAACACGGACTGGTAAATGACAGTATATTTAATAATTAATGATGATTTCCATTGAAATAACCGTGCAAACAAATAATAAATATATAAATGACTAAAACCTGACCATTGACGTGGAACCATGACTATGAATGTGATTGGGTGATGAATTGGTGAACGGACAATGACTCGAACATGTCGAATGGTCGAACGTGACGCGTAGTTCATTCCGAATTTTCCCTGAATTTCTTTCAGTTGTGTTGCCAAACTTTTGTGTTAATGAGCGTCAAACTCATTCAGTATGCTGTTAATTATTTCGGATATCTTTTTTTTTAAAGATTTTTTTTCAAAACTCACGAACACACATTATGTCCGGAAACTGGGCACACGTGTACATGTACCCTCCGTGCGCATGGATGAAGCATATTGAACCAGCGTACAGTTGTTCTTCAGTATGTGCAGTCAAAAAAATGTATACCCGCCTTCAAATTTGTCCAAACACCCCCCCCCCCCCCTTGCCAATTTTTAATTTTTTTTTGCTTGTAGGGGTCTACGCCTACAGTTGCAAACCAGAAAAGCAGAAACCCAAACACCCCCCGCTTGTATTTTTTTTCGCAGACAAAACATTTTGGGAGTCACATTTCTTTGCAAATTACAGAAACCCTCTCCCCCCGCCCCCTGCAAAAAATTCTGGATCCTCCCTCGTTTGTGTAGCATTTATTCCCGACAAATTGGAATTTTTTTAATATGCCCAAGTATGAACATTGTTACATGCCCTCTTCACTTTTTCCCCAGAGTCCCCCCCCCGATGTACCAACAGTGAAGTTTTTCAGGCTTCATCAAATGCATTGATGCTCAAATTTTGGTTTTTCACATGACATGTATAACTTCTTTTTTTTCACACAGGAAATATCGTCATGTGGCATATCGCCAATTTGTTCGTTGGTGCTGGGGTTACCTCGGACGGCACAACAGAGTTCCATTGCCCTCATGCATCATGGACAAAATTCGGCAAACATATCCAAATGCTGATGGCGAGTAGAAGGGTTTCCGATACCCCCCCGTTGGATTAGTAAGCCATAATAAAAGTCAAACACCTTTATAACAAGGTCCTTGGGACTTTACAATTTACCTTGTTATAACATGTACCTTGTATTATCAGTAATGGAAAACAAAGAAAAACAAAGACTCAGAACCTATTTTTCCTTGTTAAAAGCAACATGTTGTATTAACAGTACTCTTATTATCAGGGTTCGACTGTACATGTGTTTCTAGCTATTTTGTACAATGTTCTGCTTTGACCCCATACCTGCCAGCATCTCCTGTACCTGTAATCCACCGGAATCAGATTTACACTCATCTTCGTAAGCTCAATACATCCAAAGCCTCTCATCCTGATGATTGTCCCACACGACTCTTTAAGGAATTTGCATATGAACTGTCTGAGCCACTTTCCATTATTTTTAACTCTTGTCTCTGTTTTGGGACCTTTCCGAATATATGGAAAAACGCTTCAGTTTGCCCTGTTCCTAAAACAACACGTGTCACTAGTTTCGACCAACTTCGTCCAATTTCCATAACATCTGTGATAGCCCGAATCTTTGAAAGTTTCTTGGCAGATTGGATTTTGAGGGACATTAGACTGGCTATTGATCCACAACAATTTGGGAATGTGAAAGGTAGCTCAACTGAGCATTATCTCATTAGCATGCTTGATACTATTCACAGTGGTCTCAATAAGGCTGGTAACTCTGTAAATTTATGTGCAGTGGACTTTAGTAAAGCTTTTGACCACATCAATCACACAATTGCAGTTGAAAAACTTATTCAACTAGGTGTTGACCGATCTCTCCTCCCAACAATATGTAGCTTTTTATCACATCGCTCCCAAACTGTTCGTTTTCGGGGCTTCACTTCAACTTCGCTCAATCTTACTTGTGGTGTCCCGCAGGGCACAAAACTAGGACCCATCATTTTCCTTGCCATGGTAAATGATGCTGCCCAAACACTAGCAAATCGTTGGAAATATGTTGATGACCTAAGCTTTGTTGAGATCATAACCAAGCAGCAATCATCAAGTATGCAATCACATATTAACTCACTTCTGAATTGGTGCTCTAAAAATGATATGAAACTAAACCCAGCAAAATGTAAGGCCATGCAGATCTCATTCCTACGTAACTCACCTCCTCCCCTGCATCTTAAAATTAATGATGTCCAACTTCAGGTCATTTCGTCTATTAAACTTCTTGGAGTGACCATCCAAGATGACCTTAAGTGGGACCAGCAGGTTCAGCAACTCATCACTAATGCCTCGCGTAGACTTTACATTCTTAGTAAACTTAAGAAAAATTGTGTTAAAATTGACGATCTCATTTTAATCTATAATATTTACATTCGTCCTACACTTGAATACGGTGCAGTAGTTTGGTCTTCGGGTCTTACTTTAAATCAAGCTCAAAGTATTGAAAGAGTCTAGAAACGTGCATTTCGCATAATTCTGTACCCAAATGTTTTGTCATATAATGATATTCTAAATGTTTTTAACATCCAATCGCTTTCAGACAGACGTGTTGACCTTGCCACTCAATTTGCCAAAAACTTGCTGGTTTCTGAGAAACACCGTCATATGCTTCCTAATTCAAGACATTCTTCCACTAAACGAAATCTTAGGAACTCCAACCATCTTACCATGCCTCATATCAATACTCAGAGATATAAAAATTCTCCTGTCCCCTCTATGATTAGATTAATTAATTCTCAGTAGTTGTGGTTTTTAGGTGCTTCTTTTGTCTTTTCGAGTATATTATATTCATATAATTATTTAAATTTTATATAATTAATTTTGTTTGTTATTATATTTTCACTTTTTTAATTTTTTATTTGTAATCTTAGTCACTGTTATTGTTAATCTTGTTCAAATTGTACTGTTAATATAATGTTTTGCAACCACTGTAAATGTTTAATTTTTATTGTAAACCAAATATTTTTAGTCCTTGGACTTTTTCTTTGGTGGTTATTTTTTAATAATAAAACCGGAAATGAAATGAAAAAATGAAAATAATAAACAACTAAAATTCCATTTATTTCTGCAGTTGGATGTTTAAAACATAGATAGTATTTATCAACATAAAAGTAGAACGTGCAAAGTACATGTTTGTCGTTATTTTGGTAACACTGCTAGATGTACATCCAAATAGAAGTTTCCATTGTAAATATTGTACATGTGTTGTTTTCTACACACCCATGTTTTTAAATGCTTGGAATAAATTCAAATTTGTATCAGCATGAAGCACTTGTCAATGAATCTGGAAAATTTTAATTAAAAAAAGGTAATGTTTTTAATTATTCCCTCCTACTTTGTAAATACATATTGTACGACTCTCGTTAATACAAACTCAGCCAGACCTAGCAAAAGAGTTTGTTATATCAGAATTTTGTATTAAGAAAAGTGCCAGTCCCATTCACTGTACACATATAGTTTGGACCAAGGCTTTGTTTGTTATAACCAGAGATGAAGGATGTCCTAATAAAAAAACTTCCCCATCACTACAAGGGCACAAACATACAAAACAAATGTTCGTTTATGAAAAATAGGAAGGTTGTCAATAAGAATTTATATATTTAATTTGTGTGCCCTTAATCTCAGGACATCTTAGAAATTTCCCAGAACAGACAGAAATGTTTTTGAACATTTTGGGCCATGACTACACTGAAACTTAGAAGTAGAAATTTTTTTAACCTTGATTAATAATATGAGTCCGAGCTATCAGATGGTGGGACATATTCACTTCCAACATCACTCTCTTTGACGGGATCAAGATCAGGTTCAGGTGCTGGATTTGATTGGGCTTGGCTGTCGTCTTCGGCTGGGCTGGCTTGCTTCAAGATGACTTTTACAGCTACCACCTCCTCCACCGGTTCTGGAACAGACCCCGCTTCACAACCACAAGGCTGCTTTTTGATTGGTGTGTCAACTAAAAGCAAAACAAAATTGATCACCATAAAATAAATCAAACAATTAATAGTGAGCTTTGACCATGAGCTGACAGCCGTTATACATGTTTTTATACATCCGGATAAAAAGTGAAATTTCCCATTCAATTCTGAGAGACACCCGTCGCGAAAGTTGTAGCGGCAGCATATTATTGTTTGTTTGTGACTTCTCTTCTCGTGAGACGTCACATCATTACAGCGATCCGAATGCGCTTGCCGCGCTACACTCTGTACAGTTGTGCTATGCTGTTGCAAAGGGAAGGCACACAATGGCTGCAAAACTGTACAGAGTGTAGGCGCGGCATGCGCGTTCGGATCGCTGTAATGACGTGACGTCTCACGAGAAGAGAAGTCACAAACAAAAAATAAGATGGCTGCCATTACAACTTGCGCGACGGGTGTCTCTCGGAATTGAGCGGCGTATCTAGTATTTTTGTGGCCATTGCAAGGGTGAAATCGAATTTGTTGGGACTTCAGACATTTCTTCGAAAACCACTCGACCACTGCAGACTGCTTTCAATTGACCCTATCGCCAGATCATGTCCAAATGTTTAAAAAGGCGATAGAGGGTCCAAGTTACTCTGACTAGACATGTGAACAATTTTGGAAAAGATTTTACTTCAATACCCCCCACCAAAATCGGCCAGGAACAACAAAATCTTGGAAATTAATTAACCCACATTGATAACAACTATCTAAATACATGTATGTGGCACAACTTGCTATTTCTATGTCAGCAGAATCTGTGAAAATGAGGCAGAAATTAATATGTAAGTGAACACTTTGAGTGACAATATACTGTGTGCCAAGAACATCTAGGCCCTAACACAGAAAAAACATTCTTCCCGATCCCCTATCACAAAAATTTCCCAACTAAATTCTCAAGTTTAAAGGTTGTGCCAAGTGTCTATATAAATTCCCAACACAGATGGTTGGTTATGGTTGGCTGTTCCTGACCGATTTTAGTGCAGGGGGGGGGGGGGGGGGGGGGGGGGGGTAGGCCTAGTAAAGTAAAATCTTTCCCAATTTTGACGTTAATTTAAGCAAATTTGTTGCGATTTACATGAAAAATAGAAAAGGCCTACACCGTCCTCTAGGCTAGGCATGGTCTGGCTGAAAGCATCGGGGTTGTCGGTCACTTCGCCCAAAAACCACATCGCCCTCAACCACTTCGCCCTCAACCACTTCGCCCAAACGCCACTTCGCCCAAACCCCACTTCGCCCAATTACCCTTTCGCCCAAACGCCACTTCGCCCAAAAACCACTTCGCCCATAAACCACTTCGCCCAAAAACCATTTACCAGTGTATTTAGGACTAATAACTGAATGTTACTGAGACTTTTTGAGAAAAATGTCACCGCCACTGCCCTGGAAGAGTTTTAAGCCAAAAAATATAGGGCCTATCCGTGTTTTTCGAAAGTACAAAATGACTTTGTGTTTTGCCCAACTTTAACTAGTTCTTTTTCGCGTTTTTTTTCGCCCTTCCCGTACGGTAAAGCAGGAATCACGACAATACTGGAATAAGTTTAAACCTTCTTTATTCTATATATGCAGATTTAATTTATTTGTGTGGGTAATGTACTTGTATGCATGGAGGTACCGGGAATCCATGTGTCCGTATTGCGTTATGCGTAAAAATGGAATTACACGGAAAGCAACGGATCACGCGAAACGGATTTAACGCAATGCGCATTGCGGATATGATCGCAATACGTTTGGCCGGCGGGCATTCAGTTTCAATTTTTAAGCACCCAAGATTTTGTTCCTAATTTTCGTTTTCGTTTAGGGACATTCTATTTCGTTTTGATGGTGCATTCAAGACTTTATTTACGTTCTTATATTGAGTTTTGTGACATCCTTTTTGTGACCATGCTTTTCTTTTCTTTTAGTATGGGTAATTATTTTCATCAATTTGTCATTCAAATTATTACGATTTTTAAAATTGATATATTTTCCAAGAGGTTTTTTCTTTAATTTCGTAACATTTATAATGCAACATCTTAACTGATATAAGGGATGATGTATGTAACGAACTGATGAAATGAAAATAGGGCATACGGATCGGGCATGGGCGAAGTGGTTTTTGGGCGAAGTGGTCTTTGGGCGAAGTGGTAATTGGGCGAAGTGGTTTTTGGGCGAAGTGGCATTTGGGCGAAGTGGCGTTTGGGCGAAGGGGTAATTGGGCGAAGTGGCGTTCGGGCGAAGTGGCGTTTGGGCGAAGTGGTTGAGGGCGAAGTGGTTGAGGGCGAACTGGTTTTTGGGCGAAGTGCCTGTAAAGCGCCATCGGTCATCGTGTTGACGTTGTCGGTAGCGTTGGTTGGGCCGGATTATGGGGCTTTCAAGCTAGTTATTATAGGCACTGCTCCTTCCTTCAACACAAACTTGGTATCGATGCCCAGTTGTTGCTTCATTGATTGGTCTTGAAAATCGCCATCAAAATGTTTGCTGCAAATTCGCGAAAACTTTGTCACGTCGGACAACTTGAAATCTGCACGCGTTGTCTTGACAAACCGTACCCATTCTCTACAAACTTTAACATCTTTGGGGAATTAAAAAGAATGCGTATCGCGGTTTTTGGAACAGGTTCTTACCCGCCGATCACACAATTTCTGGGCATCGTGATGTGGCACATGTATATAGTACACCCCGCAAGCGTTTGGTCGTATACTACAAGTACAACAACAAACGTCATGACATTACGCGGTCTTTCGTATTCCACATTGCGTTTACGTTGATATCGGACAGGGAACCTGCGACAATTTTTATGCAGCGCCCTCTGGGAGCTGAATGGAGAAAGTTTTAGCGAAGTGACGAAACTCGGAGACAAAACCATTGGTTTTTATTCGCAAATTAACACAATATGCTGACATGAAAAACAACAACAATTATCATTGAAAGGAACTTTGATACAACATTTACAAGGTACAACACTTAATTTAACTTTTTTAAAATGGTTTTACTGCGTCTTTAAGATCTTGATATTTTTCTAACCTAATTTTACCTATAGGTGATCATGATGATGTTATGAATGAGGACATTGATGGACAAAAGATATAACTCAATTTAGAGGATTTTTCTCACGGCTGATAAAAGTGCACGTCGAATTGTCACATTTTAATTAAAGATAATATTGCTCAATCCTTGATGTCCTCGGCGAAAACGGTTTTAGACCGAAAGGTTTTAGGATGGAAGGATCAGGCTGTCGAAAATGTTCGAATATTTGAAAGACCTTTAATTTTATTTTGTTTGGGAGGGGGATTTTTTTTTACAATTTCAGAAAGATAAAGGGGGATTTAGCGTTTTTGTTATATAGGTGCTTTTTGGTTTATTAGTTTGCTCAATCGTCTGTTTATCTCGTTGCCTTTATTTTAAATTTTGATTTTGGTTTTTTGGGGAGGACAGGAGGGGTAAGTTATTGGGCTGGTTGAGGTGTGGTAGATACCCATTTTTTGAGAGGGGGAAGAGGAGGTAAGTGCTCGAGACTATATAGTCCCGAATAATCGCTTCTGGTCGTATATTCCCACTTTGTGTGCCTTTTCCTGTAATATACCCGCCTTTGAGCAATGTGTTCTTTGGAAAATATGTTGGAAAGAGTTCCATATCCGGACATCACTTATACCTCGTGCACAAAGTCTATGGGCCATGACAGAAAAAGTCAAAGTATTTTTAAAGAATAAGTTGAAATTTCTTCCCTCCTAAATTCGTGTTTCTTCATCAGATTTACACTTTTTGGTAGTTTTTAAGTCATATTAAGGGAAAATAAGTGATGTCCGGATATGGAACTCTTTTCAATATGTTTTTAATTATGCTTCTTAATTTTGTGTCTCTTCCTAGATCGTTGTCTGTGGTGGATTCGGAATCGCATCGGCAAAAAGAAAGACGGCGTACGCGGTATGTTATAGAGTCATTGTTTAATTGATAAGCCAATGATTGAAACCAATGTAATTTAGCCAAGAAGCAAAACATTGACTCCGGGAGACACCGGGATAGACTCGGGCGGGAAAGGGGATAGAAATGAGTCTGGTTTTCAGATGTCATAGGGCACATTGTCTTGCCATTCGTTGTTGTAAATTAATATACAGTGGCGTAGCCGGGGTCTTGTCAGTAAGGGGAAAAGGGGCGGCATGAAGGGCGGGGATATAGTCAATTTTCTACATAGCCTTTCTGATATATTTTAATGAATAATGCTTGCAAAAACGTGTCCCAATGTTTTTAGGCCCCGCAGAAAAATTGAAACGAACGCATATTAACACACAACTTACAGATAACGGGGCGTCATCCCCAAAGAAATTGTAAAAACAGCCCCCCCCCCCCCCCCAAAAAAAAAATATATATAATAAATAAATAAATAAATAAATAAATATCACTTCTAATTTACCACGGGGGAAGGGAAGCAAGGTGAGGGGCAAGGGGTGGCAAGGTTTCCCACAGGGCCCTGCCCTGCTCCTCATATTTGCCGTGGACTGAATTTTCAATTCATGCAGTTGTTGCACGTTCCCATTAGCCTTTTAGAGGTATGGCGGACACAATAGGAGGGCGCTATTTGATTTGGGTAAACATTTTGTGAAACCACAAATTCCAGTGAAAGTCAGAATCAGATATTGTTTTGAGTTAAAGTACAATCCATAGTACAATCCATAGATCATGCCTAATCTTCACCTTTGAAATTTCCTGTGGTTTCACAAAAGGTATACCCAAATCAAATAGCGCCCTCTCCTATTGTGTCCGCCATACCTCTAAAAGGCTAATGTGTTGGTCTTGGAAACTCACAAAAACTAATCCCTCCCTGTAAAAAATCACAAAATCAACTACATTTTGGATGGTAACACAATCTTGTTATCACTTGGCGTTATTCTGCTCACATAATCGAAGCTGAAGCGATATAATTTTTTAGTATGCAGCAGCAGCTAGACTAGAAGCAGCGGCAATATGATAGAAACCCATACTTGGCACGGATTCTCCAGATGCAAAATGTACATGTTTGTGTTTCATATTGAAATTAAAAAAACGTTTAGGTGTAGTTGCATTTTTGCCTTTAAGGTATATCCATAATATCAGGGAATTCTGACAGACAGCAATTTCCTTAATCTATATTCAGTCCGCCTTTTCTCGGCGCCAAGTGTGTCATCGGGGAAATGCCCAACCATTGAAATCCACCATCGTTTCAGGGCATATAAACACTGTATACGGTGGTCAGCAGACAAGCGTGGAGTCCTGTGCAGAGAATGCAAATTTTGTATTCAGAATGATAGGCCATTTGCAATTATAAGTTGCGGTCCACACCCGGGGGGGGGGGGGAGATTTTAACATCGTTTGCAGTGTTGTTTTACTAGTGATTTGTTGTAGATGTTGAGAATCACGGATCCGAAGGACCTCTGGGAGTGCGTTTTGAGTCTGCTTGAGGATTTAACAATGCCCAAAGCTGGACATGTTGGCTCGGATGACGTAAACATTTTGTATGACGATGCTTTGAGTTTAATAGCCTCCGTCAAAACAATTGCATGAGGAATTTCTTGTGTATTTTCCTTTGCTTTTTATTATTGGTTATCAACGACGTTCCATACACCGGTATCTCTGCGTTTTGCGACTTCACGATCACTTTTTATCGGTTTGTTTATGTGGACGTCTTGGTACCAAACACTGACTAGTCAAGTCACGGACTCTTTAGTCCGTCTTTACCCTACATCAATGTGAAGATAGATTGATCGCCGGGAAGTTGAGGTCAAATGATTCATTTTGATTTGTGCCATCAATCTGAAATAGTTTAGAAATGCTGTTAATTTAAATACCTCTTTGTCTTTCACAAGACCCAATTATGTTTAGTTTCCCAGTTCCACAAAATGATTCTACAAAACAGCACGTCTCACACGTATACGGTGTGCCGGTGTAGCGTGTATTTTAGACACTATGAAATACGGGCTTATTGGTAGTATTGCACATGCCTAAGTGAATGAGGAGAGTGGCCAGTCAGGTGAGAGGGTTTAACCAATAATAGGGAAAAGGAGTCCGATTTTCATATGAGTCTGATTTTCGTATGACACCGGAAGAAGTATGTATGTCGGTAAATCTCGTTGAATTATGAGGTCAACCTCCGCAGTATATTAAAGGGTCAACCAAGGATTCGTTTTCCCCAGCACTGAAGACACAGACGTACTTTTGTAAAGCCACGTCAGTCTGAGGGCCTGTTTGTTTCACATACAGATCCGGATCTCGATCAGTGATCCAACTGCTGGTTCGCTTCATCCAAGAGCCGGGATCTGGCGTGTGAACCAACGCATGGATCACTGATCGAGATCCGGATATGTGTGAAACAAACGCTTATTAAATTATTTTTAGGACGGAAATTTGTTCGGTGTGCCTTAAAAATGGCCACCCAAAAAATTGTGTTCTGGATCCGCCAGTGGCCGGAACCCCTTTTTTTTCAGTTTCAATGGTTCCCAGTATGTCCCTCAAAACTCTGTATTATAAAAGATTGAGGCTTAATGGTCTCATTATTAAAAAAGAATTAGAAATATAATGAAAAGAAAAAGAAAATCTGGTTAACACTATAGCAGTTTGCAAAAGCATCTATCTCAAAGCATCCACCAACTGAAACTTGGTCTCGTCAACCAAAACTGGAACCTTAGTCTGCAGCCTTTCACAGACCTTGGCTTTCGTTTTGGCTTCGGCTTCGGCTTCGGCTTCGTGTAATTTTAGATCTTCAGATGTGGCGAAATCTGGGGCCTTTTTTACTACATGTATACTTGAAAGTCGTATATTTAAACACAGAACCGAAACCCATTTATTTTATCGAGGCTTAAGATTGGCAGCCGAAGCCCAAGCCGAAGCCCAAGCCCTGGTTTGAGATATAACCCTGATCGAGTTGGTCTGGCCACGGTGGCCTCTATCATCATCATATCAATCGATTGGGTTGCGCCGCACTCCCTTAACTGGGTAACAGTCCTCCTTCTGTAATGTAGGCATCAGCAGATAATGACTTTGACGGAATCTCTTCCCCCTTTCAGATTCTGTGCTTCACCGCCTCATCGGTGGTCAGTCTGATCACGTGCATCGTCAGCATCCAGCTTCTCCGCCTTGGTCTGGTGAACCACACCACGGACGGCCAAACCTTCCTGAAGGACTCCATGGACACGTTGGTCATGATAGCCCTGTCAGCTACGGCCGTTGCCTGCCCTTTCAGTGTGCTGTCTGCTATCATCAGTAGTCTGATAGCATGGCAACTGAAGAAGGAGCAGAAGATCAGGGGGAGACGGCGGGTGTTGTCCAAGGAGGACATGATTGCCGAGAGGCAGAAACAGCTCAGACAGGTACATGTTTTAAAGCATGGTGAATGGAAAGCGAGTAACCCAATTTCTTTTTGATAACTCAAAAGTAGAATAAGGGACGCATTGCATCGGAGGCGCCTAATTGGCTACAGAAAGCGTTCGCCCTGAAATTACATTGGTTGGAAAGATCATTACATAGTAGAATATAATAACGTACACCACTATCCCTGAAAAATTCACCGTTTGTCTGATAATTATTGACGAAAATACTTTCGGGGACAAAACTTTGGTTCGGAAAAGTGGAACCATTTTGACCAGACAGCACGCGTAGTTTTTCGTCAATGATTTTGGGACGCTTTCATGGGATGGTTGTGTTCATTATAATTCCACTTTCGAATCCGTCAAACCATAGTGATTTTACTAAAGCAATATCATACCTTTCAGTGCCTTAAGTACCGGATTCTCGTTACCTATACTATACACATGAAGTCGGATAGTTTTTTTTAGAGTGTACGAATTAGTTTTACCTTAGGGGAGATGGGGGTAAGTTGGAACACGGGGTAAGTTGAAACATTGAGATTTTTTTCCCACAGCTAGCTAGTTGTCCATTTGCAGTTTTCCATGTTAAAAGGTCAAGTTTTGAGCTTTTAGACAGATATGAGAATAAAGATATACCATGGATAAACATATTAAAAACCTTCAGGTCTAAATGAGCAGAATTTGGCGAAAGCAACTGAAGACATGTGAAGAGGCAGCGTGTCCCGTTTGTACAACACAAAGCACAGACACACGAGTCATTGACTGCGCCACAAAGCATTCTGAAAAGAAACGCGTCTTTCAATTGTTCCAAAATTTACAAGACTTTCCTCTAGACCAATCAAAATAGTTTTTACAAGAGCATCTACATAATTTTACAGAGAATAAAACTGCGGCCGAGACAGATTAGAAGGGCTGTTCGTTTGTTTGCGCTGTTGAATTTAGTGAACCGACTCCACCAAAAACGACTTAAATTTGTGTGTGAATCGTGCGTGAAGGGCGAAAAACTAGACAAAACCGAAAAGTTAAAGACCTATTTTCGACAGAATTTACAACGTTTTCTGGGATAATATTGTTGCTGAATTTTAGTAAAGAGGAACTTTAGTACATTAATATCCAGATCGAGACGGTGGTGGGAAATGTTACTCCAATCTCAAAATATAATGACAGGTTTAGCGCGCGGTGCATGGCGCATAGGGTATTTCCCGTGTTAAATGCCACAAAGATTTCAGTGAACAGCAAGTTAGACAGAGTTTTTAATATGCATTCATTTTACCAGAAAACAAATTTGATTTAACTTTGGCATGTTTTAAAACTGTTCTTAAGAAAACGTAAATTTTGTACCAGTTTGTTGATACTCCTGAACCAAGGGATGCTTGTGTATTGCATATTACAAAATCCAATAGTATACACTGTCTCAAAGTAATTTTTTAATTCAATCAGTTTCGCATTTACTGCATCAGAAAAGTCCCCTTGAATATGCCACCAAACGAGATTACGCTTTCTTTAACAAGAACTTCATCACGCATTGCGAGATTTGCCAGAAAAACTGTCTGTTCTTTAGTACGGTAGCGATTAAGGTAAATACCATTTCATCTCTTTGTCGGTCCTATTTTTTTTGCAGCAAAAAGAACAGGAGAAGAAGGTACTGGACAGGATTGAGAAGGAGCGAACGCGAGCTGGAAGGTACCACAAAATTTGAACAAGCGTTGAAAGCAGCGAAGGGTCACCCCTTTACCTCGGCTTCAAACTCATCTCAAAGAAACCTTGTATAGTATTTGTTTTCCCGGCCAATTTCTGTAAAATGTTTATTAACTTCTGAAAATCGGTCATTCATTTTCGTCTAAATTTGAATGCACGTCCTTAATCCCGCTTCAATAGTGTTGATTCGTTTTGAACGTACACAGGATGGTCATGAATACGTCTCAGCCAATGGAATGCCTTGCTTATAACGCTCCACCCACTGTTATTGCCCACCGTGACTGTCCACAGCTTACTTTTATTATTGCACAGTGCTTGTATTAATTATAATAATAGGGCAAGAGGTTCAGGATTTCAACTAGTCCATCGGTGCAAAAATCAGAATAACAAAAGATAATTCTACTCGGCAGCGTCTGGAACAATGAGATGGAGTTGTGTACGGTACTGCATTGTGCCTGCTGCACGTCATATGACTTGATAAAGGAATGCATTTGAAATAATGGTTCACTATAGTGCAGTACTCAATCTCATGTTTAAAATTTTCAAAAAAAGTTTGTCTACCATTTTCCTACCAATAAAAGTAAATACAAAAAATCATAGGCCTACATATATACTGTCATCGGAATCGTATTTCTTTAATCTCCGCCAAAACATTCTTTTTTATCAACGATATCATACGTATTATGACTAAATAATTTTAAATGTTGTCTTTGATAAAGAACTTACTTTAGACCGGAACGGAGCGCCAGCGAATTTTGTTTAGTACATTTTAGGTCAATCCAGACAGTAAGTTATAGTTTCCAGAAATGTTCAGTTTGTACATACGGGTAAATAGGCCTAGATAACATTGTTTTCTATTGTAAATTCCATCAAGGTTACAGTGTCGTTGCTCCTTTTGTTAATATTTCAAGGTCCTTGAAACATTTAGGCATTTAGAAATTTGTTTCGATTAAATGGTCCTTCAAATTATTAATTAAAATTTATGTGAAATGTCGGGGGTGGGGGTGGTCAGGGTGAGGGTGCGGTTGAGGTCAGAATTTCCAATGACGTGGTTAACCACAAGGGCCCAAAGAATATGCATTCGGAACAAGCGCCATCTCCTCTCATTGATGTTCATTCGCGCAGTTATCTGTCAAGCGTGTTCCATTCACTGATCTCTAGAGATCAGTGGTTCCATTTCGTGCCCCACTTTAGTCTGTCTACCAGAGTGACAGTACTTGGGCCTAATGGTGGCCTTTATGTATTTCCCAATGTCGTGCTGTTCTAAATGCTGAAAATACCCTATACGCAAGCCTTTGTACAGCTTTCGTACGTACTGTTCTTAATTCTATAGCGGCCATAGTCTACCTTAATTTAAATTTCTTTGCGTTCCAAATGTATTGTTTTTATAAATACTGACGATACCCTACCTATAAGCCTTTTAAATCCTACATACTGTTTCTATTGTAAATCTAAGTAGTGACCGTTCCTTGAATTCCAATTTCTAAAGACTGACGTTACCCAACCTATAGCCTTTAAAATCCTACGTATTTTCTATTGTAAATCTAAGTAGTGACCGTACGCTGTCTGAGCATTATTATTTTCTTGCGTTCCAAATGGCTTATTTGTAATACATGTGATATTGTTGATAACAATTCATTAATTCTATTTGTTTCATTTTTGGCGGAGATTAAAGATGAAATCATACGATTCCGATGAAAGTATATGCATGTAAGATAGATTGATTTGTATTTACTTATGGAAAATGATAGACAAACTTTTTGTAAAATTTCAACAAGAGATTGAGCAGTACATTACAGTAACCCCATATAATGTTTCAAACGCATTCATTTATCAAGTCATATGAAGTCCAGTAGGCACAATACAGTACACAACTCAATTTCATTGTTCCAGACGCTGCCGAGTAGAATTCTATTTTGTTATTCTGATTTTTGTACCGATGGACGAGTTGAAGTCCTCTTGCCCTGTTATTATACTTAATACAAGCAGTGTTCAATTTGAATAATAGAAGTAAGGCAGTGGATTGGACACGGTGGGCAGTACCATGTGGGCGGAGCGTTACCAGCAAGGCATTTCCTTGGCTGAGACGTAAATGACCGTCCTGTGTACATTCAAAACAATGAACACTAATTCAACGAAAGTTCAATCGTTTTCATTGTTCGTGCATTCGGTTTTGAGAAACAGGCGGCCAGTTTCATTACCTGTGAATTCATTTACGCAAACATGCCTTTTCCAGCCGATTTCGGGAATACAATTTCGTGAAGTATACCAACAAAAGTAAATTTTTCTTTATTCAAAATAGCAGATTACATCACAGATTTCCAAACCTGGTACAGAATTGTATCAATTCAACCAGAAATTGAAATGAGATGGTACGCTCATGCTCAAACTTATCTCCCTCGATGCCTGGCCAGAGAACCTATTGAGGAATAAAGTGTAACTGTCACAAAAGGAACTTTATCTCAGATGCAGTCAGTGGTGGCTCTGAGGGAAGGGGAATTTGATAGAATGGTAATGCAAAGAGGTGTAAGAATACAATTTATAAGGTCTTTATGTTAAAGGAAACATGCTTCTCAAACTGGCCGGATCACATTTTATTTCATGAATAAATTCATTTATATGTATTAAATGTGAATTAAAAGCCAAACTGGTTCAAGTAAAGTTTTAGTGTGATTATTTGCCGCCCAAAAATTGACCTCCCCTTTTTGGAATTTGTCGAGACTCAAATTGAGGGCGCTGTTCGTGACGTAGACCGAGGCACCGAAATTCATGGATCGACTGGACCCGGTAAATGACGCGTGTACATCGTATACACACGTACACTAGGTCTACACGTGAAATTTCGTAAGTTGCAACAACTAATATCGAACTTACCCTGATTTTCTCCCTTTTAGCGAAGGCTCCTCGGGGAATGGGCCGTTTAACTGCTTTCTGTACCTTACTCACATCTGGGAACTTTGTTGGGATGGCAGTGGACTTGAGCATATTTTTAATGGGCATCCCATGATTTGAAAATACCAGTATCGAAACACGACGGCTCAAAGTGGTCGCTATATAACGCTCTTGTCACCTTCATTTTCGCCGTCCAAATTCTCCGATATTTCGCATCAGTTGGAAATAAATGAAGGCTTACTCCAGCCTTCGTTGTTTTGCTGCACCCAGCAGCCACACACCTTGTCGGCATGGCCGAAAAATACGATATTTTGCTTAGATTTTGGACGAAGAATGTACACTCGATCAATGCATACGCGTGATGAATGGGGCCGGCTCGAGCAGAATATGTAATGTCCTCGGTCTACGTCACACACTTATGTTAATGAGGGTCCCACTCACGGGGCGGAGTAGCTTGGACAAACATTTTCAAGATTTTTTTCTCTCATATTTAATCTGGGAAATAATTGTCTCTGGACACAAAATATCATTGTCAAGATAATACTTTATTGTTTTAAGCAGGAATAATGCAATATAAATCCTAAATCATGTTTCCTTTAAACACTATATGTAGGTAAATAATGGAAAAGGAAATTTAAAAAGGCGAATGAAGAACAAGAAAAATGCTTGATATTTTCGATCTTAATTTGATGTTACTCCAACTGGAAAGATTTCTTTTTAAAACAAATAATGCATGATGCAGCTTAGAATTTCATTCTAAATTGATGTCAGGTATGGCTAATTTGATTGACAGTTAATGAAAAAGAAATTCCAAATTGGATTTGGTGCAGATGTCATTACACTAAAAGTGAAATAGAATGGTCAATGTTTGAATTTCGCCCTCTAAAAGCGATAAAGAAGTTGTGTAAATAAAACCGATTGGACATAAATGAAAGTTTCTGCACGAAGACTTAACTGAAATGGAATAGAACGCCCAGGTAGCGAAAATAAAACGCGTGTTCGGAGCGATTCAAAAAATCTTTGCGGAATTGAATGAACATTGTATCCGAATGAATGAATGAATGAATGAATGAATGAATGAATGAATGAATGAATGAAGGGATGAATGAATGAATGAATGAATGAATGAATGAAGGGATGGATGAAGGGATGGATGAATAAATGGATGAAGGGGTGAATGAACACTTTGCGAAATTGGCCGGGAAAACCTATGTTACGTTAGAACTACATTGTACCGGTACGCTCATAGCAACCCTTTTGCACTGTGGGGGTGTTTTGCGCGACTTTTGCACGAATTTTGCACAAATTCCACAGATTGCGAAAACATGTTTACACATTCTTCTCGATGGTGATGATAGTTGTTTTGTGCACAAAACATATAGTTAACATTTTATCACTTAAAAGTTGAGTTAAAGGAAGGCAGATAACACCAGAAAGGCCAACTAACACGCAACTTACGTCGCACGACAATTTTCTAATTTAAAAAAAACAAACGACGTTTATTATTTTGTGCGTATTTTTAAAAATGCGCGACAATTATGGACGACAAAGTCGCGTGTGTGTAAATTTGGCCTCAAAGGAAGAAGCTTACACGTTGTAAATAATTGCTGTAATTTTTGTAACAAGTGCAATGTATGTTATAAGCATATGTGTTGTATGTTAGTTATGATGCAACAACGTAGTTGCAAAACTACAGCATTTTGTATTATTATTTTTTTTAAATCTCTACAAAACTAAAAAGCAAGGCTGAAGATTCTAGAAATGTATTTACTATAGAAATGTATAAATAAATTTATATTATGAAAACTAAATACAGAGGTAGACGTGTAACATAACTTTTATTGCTTGAGCTTGTTACATTCTAACTTGACAGGTGCAAAGCACATTGTGTCTCGTAACTTATGCCACTGAATCCAAACATGCATGTTGGACCTATTGACTTTGATGTGTTCATTATGACTACAAAATCACGGACAACATTCTAGCTCGTAAATCATGCATGGTTTAATCAGCGTATTCGATTACTCACCCGCGCTTACTAGTGCCTCCAAATCGGGGAAAGTTGCACATGCGCAGTACGTTAGAGTAAACGAACGATTTCGGGTCACTCGAGTAACGTCAACGCGGCCAGTGACAACATCTCTGTAGGCCTGGTGGCGCTATTTGCGATCCCCAATTTTCTGTCAGTGCTGTGACCAGCTTATAATTTGCTTTCTATTTATTTTTTGATCATTTATTGACAAATAATTGGTGTTTGTTAATTGTTACTATTTTAAATGACTCATAGAATTACTTTTATATTTATAACAAATTGATAAGAAATGAATGAGGCTCAAATTTTCAATTTTTTTTTAGCAATTTAGCAATATGGTCACAACTTTTTAACTGAAATTGCCTCCAAAATTACCAAATATTTAAATTAAAAAAAATCCATAGCTTTAGGGTTAACCTATCATGACCATTGACCCCTCAATTTATTTCTATTCTTTTTACTCTTTCCAGTGATATAATATTTAAAAGAATTGAAGCAACTTAAAATTTTCATGAATCTGCCTTGTTAGGCCGAGTGTCCATGATTGATGGACAGACAGAATCGGAGCCCCATTTTAAAGTGGATTGGTTTTAAATAGGGTGACATACTTGACTGAAGCCATGGTGCTTCATTCGCAATATGTATACACGTCTTAAATTTACGTCAATCGTCCAGAGTAATTTGGAAAGAAATATTTGTCGCTGTTTTGAATAGATTTCCCAACACTGGCGCATCGCCGGACGTGGCAGCCATGTTTTTTAGCATGGCCTTATGAGATACTTACCCAAGTAACCGGCTCGGCGAGTCGGTTAGTAGGGCCAGGCCCGAGTAAGCGTGAGAAGTCATGTAAGAGCTAAATCGAACGGGCTCGCGCTTGCACGGGAAGTAATCTGGCAGTTTACCGCTGACTCTGTGGTGTTGATTATTTTCGGTGCAATTTACATTAATAGTGATTTATATTTAAAAAAGAAAGTCTGGATTTCCATATTTTTAATACATTTAAGTCATGTCTAAGCTTGGTGCATGGCGGGTAATTTAAACCGACTGCAACTGAAACCTGAAGATTCCCCGACAACTCGATAAATATTGGTTCCCGTATGCACCAATGTCCACGTGACTAAAGAAAAAGAGGAACTCCTCCTTTTCCGAAAATGTCCGAAGTATTCCGAACTCGTTCTCGGCAAAATTCGAATGTTACCATTGATGTTCGCCAACAACAATTTAATGTTTGTAAGGCCCGGTGTCGATCCAGAAATTTTTGATTTCTCAATTAAATCGAAGCTCAAAAATCAATGCCATGTTCTTACCGTAGGCCTATTAGCTGACCGGATTTTGCAAGGGTATTTTGAATGTTGCCACTGACGTCACTCGGACTGACATTGTACGTCATGATCTATGTCAAACTGTAGTGACTGAAATTTATCCAGAGTCGTCAGAGCATCTTCAGGTCAGGGAAGCAGACGTGATTAAGATAATTAAATATAGTTTGTCCCGCCCAACTTCGTAAACTTAGCATCCGAATTAACGATAGGTTCATTCAATTTAGCACGAAATTTATTGACGATCTAGATCACCATTCAAAGAGCAAAAGTGATAATTCCATTTAAATTCAGGAGCATGCGATTACACACTCTTGTTATACAAAATTGAAGAGTCAGCATTCAATTTGGAAAAACATACAAATATCATTCAAATTCGCGCGAACACTCCGCGGTAAGCGTTTGGGCATTCAATTTCGTGAATAGGCAAGCATTTGTGACTTTCGTGCAATGTTTTTCATTTATAATGTTAATCTTTTAATTTGTATTTTGTGTCTGTTTGAATAATTATGAAAAAAAGAATAACATTTAAGTACAATCAAAAAGAACGGCCCAAAGTAAGCATATTTCTTTTAACGCATTTTTCACCCTAAGGTCACTTTTGCCCTTAACGGTCACTTTTACACAACTTCGTTTCCCCTTTCCGTCGGAATTAGACCAACAAAAAAATATATATATATATTTATATATATAGAATAACAAATGTGGGGATGCTGCGTAGCACTGTAGAGCATTGAAAATATATATGGTAAAGTGCTCACCGGATAGTTTTACCCGAGCTTTCGGTGCAATGCACCTTCTTCAGGGGAATTATGGCTTGTTGTGGTGAACCGCTGGTAGAACAAACCCGGTAAACTCCACGTTCATCCCGTCAGGGTGGAGCGTGCCCAGTTGGAACATCACACGCTGTTCTAGAGATCGGCGCTGCGTATCCGACGATGCCGTGGAAACAACGCAGACGCTCATGTCCTTTGTGGAGTGTGATGTCGCGCTGAAGTGTTGGGCGACAGCCAGACCAAGTTGTTTCAGCCATAATTCCCCTGAAGAAGGTGCATTGCACCGAAAGCTCGGGTAAAACTATCAGGTGAGCACCGTTTCACCTTTACCATATATATCTATATATATATATATACACATAAATAACAGAAAGGAGTAATAAATGAAAAAAGGGGGTGGGGAATGCATAAAAAAAGGATGAAAAAAGCAAATGAAAATTGGGAGACAAATATGTCATTACTTTTGGAAAAAAATTGCGAAAAAAATCAGAATAATCTTAAAGAGGAAAGAAAACCAAGTTGCATTTTTCCGCTTTATTGGCTTTTCTGATAGCTTGTACATTCTTCTGACCGAATACAAATTGGTAAAGAACGATTACAATTTATTTCATTGAAAAAAAAAGAGACTAAAATTGCCCCTTGGAGTGAGCGTTTGGTCTCAATTCCTGCAAAGGTCATTAAGGATGCAAATGTTGCATATGACCTTATGACGCGTGTGCGCTTACTTGGCCTCAGTGGACCAGCAGCGCGGCCACCACGTCTGCAGCGTGTTGGCACTATCATCCACGTGTGTGTTCTGACATTTTCGTCGTCAGCTGGTCGTACTTTCTTGGCAATTTTTGCCGAATTCACGGCCTTCCTAGCTTACTTTTGGAGTTATTCAGAGCTCGAATGTATTACAGTTGATAAGTATTATGCAGCTGAAAATCTTCAGAATCTACGCTATGCTCCCCCCACGAGCCATCAGATTCTGCCATTATTCCAGAGCGAAAATTTTTTCCACGGCGACCCGGTGTCATAAAAGTACGTCACTGTGATGTTTTCATTTCATTGAAAATGAATTAAACTGTTGCAAACTGCTGACTGACTGAATGGACCTGAAATATTCGAATCAAACAATTAGCTGGCCTGACGTTTCGAACTTAAGCAAGTAGGCCGCAATACATCCCATTTAAAGCTGTTGTTTCGTGCAACAATGCTGGGGACAACTTAATTCATAGCTGATAATACGTAAAATATTATAGAAATCTTGAAATTGATTATCCCCATTGATAAAAATTGCACATTAATACTAAAGTATTCTGGTACTTGTCTTTTAAGTGTAAATCTAAAATAAAGATACAACATTCAGAAGAGTAAGATGGCTCAAGCCTGGTCTTTTGTGAAAGAAAAAGCTTAACACAAATAAACACGAGTGCCACAAAAGTGTCGAAAGCCCTTGAAGTTTTGAGTTTTATGGGGATTTTCTACAAACTTTCACTCTGAGTTTTTTAATCTTAGCTTGTAGGGGCTCAAACTTATCTCTCCAATTGTTCACGTACTTCTTCATTTGATGGAGTTCTGATGGCAATGTGTAGAAGCCATGATTATTCTGGAAAGTCAATATTTTGCTCTGCATATCCTGGTCTTCTGCAGGTTTATGAAGGGAACTGGCTCTCTTGCAAGTTTGAGAGTCAAACAGTGTAGGCACAGCATTTCACTTGAGGATTCTGGTTTTACCACCCATTTTAAAACACTCGGGCTCAAAATGCTTTGAGCAGAGGCTATCTTGAAGAGAAGGATTCATCCCAATGCATAACATACATCCACTGTCTGGTGAGGTAGTGGAATCTTGCTTCCTCTGAATACTGCTGTTTGCACCCCAACGCTACAGGTTCGAGGCATTGCACATCACCTTCATCTCTGCAAAACATGTACCAGAAAAAACAAGTGTTTATTAAAATTTGTTCATAAGCAAATTTGTTATCAAGTTGGGTCATAGGCACTGACAAAATTAAATTTCCAAAGGGAAAGATTTTACTTTAATAACCCCCCTCCCCTCCACCAAAATTAGTCAGGAACAGCAAATCTTGGAAAATAACTATCCATCTGTGTTCAGAATTGTATAAACACTTGGCACAACCTTTACAATTGAGAATTTTGTTGGGAAATGTTCGTGAAATCTAGGGGAAGAAAGTTTGTGTTTTCTGTGTTAGATGTTCTTGGCACAGTGCACATAATACAGTGTATGGTAACTCAAAGTGTTCACATGTTGATTTCTGCCTCATTCTTTTTTACAGATTTTGCCAAGTCTTTATACAATTCTAAACACAAGTGGAGGGTCATTTTCCAAGATTTGCTGCTTCTGACCGATTTTGGATGAGGGTATTAAAGTAAAATCTTCCAATAAAAAATGTACGACTCTCGATACTGTGTACATACATGTATAAGAGTTCAAAACTTAATGTATTTTAAACATGCAATGCAAGAAAATAGACTGACACAGGAAATCAGTCCAACACCCAATTTAGTACTGAATCAGTCAACTGTGCCAAACATGTCAAAAGAAGAAGCAGTCTGTTACTATAATATAGGCCTAGGCCACATCTCTCCACACCCGTATGCCACACTAAAGAGATCAGGGGGGGGGGGGGGGGAGGGTTCAAATCCCCCCTCCTCCCCACTCGTTGACATTTTTTGTTGTTGCTTGTAAAATGTAAGGGCCTATGCCTAAAGTTGCAAACCAGAAAAGGAAAACCCTGCAATTGGTCTAGTTTATTTTTGCTATGGTTAAGAACAACCAAAAAGGTTAAAAATGGCGCCACCAACGTTGAGAAAGTGTCCATCGACACCCCCCCCCCCCCCCCCCCCCCCCCCTCCGAACTCGTACAATTTTGTTGGAAGGCGAAACATTTTGGAAGTCAACTTGGGCACATTTACATTTAACAAAATCAGAAACACCCCCCCCTGCAAACAATCAATCTTTTCAAACAGTTGGACATGCACGTGCACCAGTCTAGTCTTTTGCTTCGAACTGAAATCATGTGCCTCTTCACAATAGGTGCAAAATATTTTATAAAAAGTCTCATTTAAATTTTTAATTGAGCCTTCAAACTTGGCTGTTGAAATACCGGGGACCTTATCTTTGCCACGTAAAAGAAATTGGAGAATTTGTTGGCTAAAAAGTAAAGTGTGAGTGAAGTTGCCACGATTTTTTTTGCATGTTTTTCAGCACTCAAGGTGACATGGTGCTTATCATGAATTACACAATTAAGCCTCAACCGGACCATGGAGGAAGGAAAAAACAGAATAATCATGAGTGCATAAAAAAATGATAAACTGGCGTGATACTTGTCAGTCCTAAATTAGTATTTTTCCCCGGTTAAATATTGAATGAAATTCACGTAAACTTCATGTCTAACCCTGATCATGTTTATTTTTCTCTCATAAAAGACATACAAATGCTGCAAATTACCCTTTTCTGTGCCGTTGCTTTGAGGACTTCACAAACAGACCGCCGCGTAGGCCTACTGTGCGAAAATGTGTACGTGAATATGGATGTGGACCGATTTTGCCCATAGTTTTCAAAAATGGCGGCTTTCCTGAAATTACAGTATTGCGCCCCCAGTTGTCCGTCTATGGGTTATTTATGTCTGTGCGCGTGCACGGCCGAAATTGCGCCCTCTGTTGTTGATGAACAGACGTGCGGACAAGGTATTACTCCTCGTGTTTGTGAAGTCAGCGTCTTGACATTCTTGGAGGAATATTTCTATCCGTACAGGGAGATGGGCTGTTGAACTGTTTGAATAAAATGATGCCAAGAATATTTATGCAGGTAAAGTGTGATTTTAGATCTTCGGTTTCTAGCATAGGACTGTTTTGCATACTTGGGCGCTATGACGCTATATCATAGCGTCATTCTAGGGCTAGGCGTGATGTAGAATCATGCATTGCTGCACAACCAACAGTCAATATCGGCTATCACTACAGTTGTTTCAGCGCTTCTGTGACATCAGCAAAATAAGAGAGAAAGGAAAGCAAAACTTCCGCTCCAGGTGGGTACAAAAATGCAATTTATAAGCTTAAAATGGACATTTTATTTTGATAAACATGCGCTTACTGATCATGAACATTTTCCATTATTGTCATGATTTAGTCCGAGTAACTGGGACCGGAAAGATTTTACTTTAATACCCCCCACCAAAATTGGTCAGGAACACCAAATCTTGGAAAATAGCCATCCATTTGTGTTCAGAATTGTATGAACACTTGGCACAACCTTGCTTGAATTTTGAGAATTTTGTTGGGACATTCTAGTGCAATATGGGGGAAGAAAGTTTGTGTTTTCTCTGTTAGAAGTTCTTGGCACCATGTAGGCCAAAAGTCACTAAGTGTTCACATACATGTTGATTTCTTCCTCATTTTTTACAGATTTTGCCCACATAAATCTTTAAATAACAGGTTGTGCCACATGTTTTGACAGTTGTAATCAATGAGGGTTGGTTATTTTCCAAGATTTTGCTGTTCTTGACCGATTTTGGTGGGGTGTTTTTAAGTAAAATCTTTCTAAAGTTTAGATGTACAGTCTTTTTAATATTTGAACCTTCTAAATTATATTTTTCTATTTTTCCCACCGACGATGTGGGTAACTGTGCGAATGTCTTTAATAGAGAATGTCGTGTTAAGGAATTTTTTTTTTTTTGCATTGGTTTGAATTTTTATCTGTTTTTTTTTAATAGGAAAGAGTTCCATATCCGGCCATCACTTTAGACTTTAGTATACTGCCTTTTTAAAGGGGCCTGACCGACCCAATTTTATGTTTTAAATGGTTATTTTTTTCCAGTACAAATTAATACCATCCCAAAGTTTTCTTTGTACAGTAATACAAAAAGGCATTATATTTCCCGACCAACCCTACTTGAAAGGTGAAAGGCCCTTCCACTTGTTTTGGGGTGTATTTTTTCATTGCACTATGGTACAATAGACCCCTGTACTGATGAGGTCATGGATGTTTATCGTGGTGTATGATGGGAGCAATAGGGGGTCATTTTAGCCCAAGTGTACACTAACTCTTGGAAGCAGACTACCCATAATGAAGCTGTCGACAAAATTCCAAATCTTTTCAGTGATCAAAATTGTTCCTCTTTACAGTTTTTGACTAGAATGGGTATATCCAAAACTACAATATTTTGTTTTGTCAAGTGTAATTCAATAATGACTATTAAAGTATTCAAGTAAAAAATTACCTGCTAATGCTCCCATAATGCAACACGATTACATCATCAGTACATGGGTCTATTGAACAAGAAAGGACTAAGAAGAAAATATTTGTTTCCCGTAACCCGACCGACCATAAAAACCTAGAGCCTAGATCCCCCCCCCCCCCCAAAAGAAATTTAATTTACTATCAATTGTCATTTCACTCTAATATTTTTACCCCAATAGTTTAAAGAACTATTAGGGAAGCCCTTACTCTATTAATTTATTTTTGACTTTCGGAAAAGAACTACACTTACAAGTGAAAATATAAACAAATTCCAATTTTTTTGTCCCTACATGCACCTACCGACCCTATTTTCCCCAAAGTTTGTCAATACATTTGAATGTAGTAAAATATGTTGAATCAACTTTTTTTCTTTCCTTGTCATTTTGCAGATGAGGGAACAGAATTGAACCAGCGAGTTACAGTCCAAGATGTAGGAGATGTAGGAGAGCCACCAAGAAAACGCACACTTCGATCAGATGTCAGGAGAGAATGGAGGAAACGCCACATGTTCCAGGAGGAATGTTTATTCTGCCATACAAATAAATACAAGCGGGACAGAATAACAGGTAATTACAGAGTGGTTAAAAAAAAAAGTTAACCCAAGTTTAAGGTGATTGTTCACCCACTTTACTGTTGATTTTTAGAACCATGAGTTTAAATTCTTACCTACATGTAGGTACTTGTTGCGCAGATTTATCTTTTGCTTGATGCATGTTGAAATACATTTTTTAAAAAGATTGAAAGAATATCTTGTCAAGTCATACAATGTATCAGGATGAAATATCAAAATAGGACCCCATCTGAATGTGTTTTTATTGCAGGTGTAACAATTTGAATATGGAGTGCTAGTTTGCTTGTTGACAAGACATGCTCCAATCTGATTTTGGTCCATGCCTACAGATACTATATAGATGCTCTATTTCCACCCTAATCACCGACGTCCGTTTCAGACATTTACTTTTGAAATTAATATATGTTTCTTTCTCATATTTTTCTTTTCGCAATTCATTAGTTAATTGTTTTCCACTATTTGTATTAAATATTCCCCAATAGTGAGGAATAATCCCATGCCAACTTTTTGATTTTGAAAGATGATTTCTGAGACAGATTATTTTCTAAATTAATTGTGCAACACATACATCAAGTTTAATTTATCAAGATTATTTAATTACATGTTTCAGCAAACAAATCAGGTCGGTATGGATCACAATAAAGCCATAACAATTATGTGTTTCAGGTACATGTACGAAAACAATCACAACTACAATGTTCTTTTATTTCAAAAGAGCAATTCTACATTTACTTAGGGTTGCTATACATGTATCAAATCAAATGACTGGTACTAACCAATTTCTTATGTTCTTGTATATTCTAGCAGCATTTCTAAATTACTATTCAGCTACAGTACATGTACATTGAATTGGCGTGAAATGACCAGAGGATCTGAGCATGGTTAATTTTTGCTACATACTCTGCTCACTTGAAGTGTTATCCATTTTTAAATTTGGATTCAAAGAACACTTGACATTGGTAAATTCTAATAGTTTGAAACAGGTTGCATAATTTGTACTTTGTAAGTATAATCATAACTGGAGAGGAATTTAATTATGCCAAATGTTGCACATACATGTACATTTTATGCAAACTTCAAGGAGAATATTTTTAATTATATATGCTGGAAACAAAAGATATCTAAAAGGAAACCACTTGTCCATGTTGATTATTTTGAGTTTTTGTCCATAGTCATGTATACAATGCACATGAAATGAACGATGGTTTTCAGGCTAAATATTTCTACTATTATGTACTTTCATACTTTTCATTCAGAAATAAGTAAAATAAAAAAATTATTAAAAAATATGGAGCCTTTTTTAGTTCATGTGCCTTGTAAGACATGTATATTAAATAGTGAAACCTGGTAATGCAGCTCACAAAAGCTTAGATAATTTTTTTTAAAAAATATTGCTTAATATCACAAAATTGACCCGGTAACAAGAACATCACATCAGCATAATTATAGTTGATGCACCATTCCTTTACATGAGCTTTCATTAATTGCATACTTAAAATCGGTTATTGAATGAAGTCAAAAACCTTGAGAAGATTTAAAGTATCCATTTATTATTAAAAATCATGCAATTTGCAAAGAAATGTTAATGTTGTATTAACGTGCACTTGATGTACATGGGTTTTCATCAACTATATGTTAAAAAATAAGTATCCCCTGTATTTTGCACCAGAAACTTAGACAACAGTCCTCCAATAGTCCCCCACAGATTAATTAGCATAAATTGTTTAGGAAAAATCTAAATTACAATAAAATATAGTTGATTTACCATTGGTTAACATGTATTTTCACCAACTACACGTAAAAAAATTGGTGTGCACCTCATATTTGGGGATATTGAAATTGTTGAGGGGTGTATACCCAACCAGTCTATGACAATTTTAGGTTGTCCCCACTGCTGTTGCACGAAAATCTAAAATTGAGCATATAAATGGCACATGCCCTATGGCCTAAAGTTCTTTCTCAAAGAGACAGATACAATGCAGTTACCAGACTATGTTCGCGGCGCACACACAAATCCATCCACATTTCCGCGTGTTTGCATCCCTGTGGAGACATGGCATTGTTCTCCCCTTTGTCCCTGTACGTACTTAAGCAAACCCCCATAGACTATTCACTGGTAAACGTATCTTGACTTCGAATAGCACCTATAATGTTTTTGCTAGTTTGACAACATTTGAGCCTGTTACCATTGATGACATTGTTCAAATCATAGCCAAATCTCCTAACACCACTTGTCGACTCGATCCGGTTCCCACGTGGATGGTGAAGCAGTTGGCAATGTCTTTTGCTCCTGGCATCAGGTTCATCATTAATTCCTCACTACAAACTGCTGATGTGCCCACTGAATATAAGTTGGCTTATGTAACACCTTTACTGAAGAAAGAGAGCCTTGATCCGCAACAGTTGTGTAACTACAGACCAGTTTCAACTCTGCCATTTGTCTCCAAAGTTCTGGAGAGAGTTGTCCTACGCCAACTTACTAGTTACCTAGAGGACGAAAATCTCCTGGAGGATAGGCAGTCAGCGTATAGACAAGGGTACAGCGTGGAGACTGCTCTTATCAGAGTCTCAAATGACATCCTTCAAGCCATCGACAATCGTCAGATGGTTCTGTTGGTCCTTCTTGACTTATCTGCCGCCTTCGATACGGTAGATCATCAACTTTTACTGCAGCGTCTTTCCAACAGGCTTGGCATCACTGGACTAGCTCTACAATGGATCAAGTCTTATCTCGAAGACAGAGCTCAAATAGTATCCATTGGTGACACAAAATCTGATCGGCGGACCCTTGATTGTGGAGTCCCACAGGGCTCTGTCCTGGGCCCTCTCCTGTTCACAATATACACACTACCATTAGGCGACATTGCCAGATATCACAATGTCCAGTTCCACTTCTACGCTGATGACACCCAGCTTTATCTGGCTTTTTCACCTGGTGCTGATACCATCACATCCTTTAACCTGATGCAAAACTGTCTCTGCCATCTTCAGTCATGGATGAGTCACAGTTTTCTGCGTCTCAATGCTGAAAAAACACAGATTCTCGTACTTGGATCTCGATATGATCATTCATTTTCATCTCCCCACACCTTACCATCACCAACCACCAGTTGTCTGTTTTAAACTGTGCTCGAAATCTGGGCGTCGTGTTCGACCGTCTGTTCAATATGGATGCGCACATTTCAAGCCTGTGCAAAAGCACTAATTTCCACCTTCGCAACATAAGAAGAATCCGCAAGTACCTGTCTCAGGAAACAGCTGAGATGGTCATCCATGCCTTTGTTTCATCACGTCTGGATTGTTGCAATGCCCTGCTCGTTGGCCTTCCAGCCACATCTATATCTCGTTTGCAACGTGTCCTGAATACTGCAGCTCGGGTTGTTGTCCGATGTGGAAAATACGACCACATCTCACCTATTCTGAGAGAGCTACACTGGCTTCCGATATCTAAGAGGATCTGCTTCAAGATATGTCTTCTTGTATTCAAGATCCTCCACTGTCGTGCTCCTCATTATCTCTGTGAGCTCATCTCACTCAAGCAGACAGGTCGGGTTCTTAGATCCTCAGGCTCATACTTGCTAGCAGAACCGAGAGTTCGTACTGTCCGCTATGGTCAGCGTGCCTTTGCCAAGGCAGCACCTGCCATTTGGAATAAACTCCCTGCCACACTTCGTCAAATAACATCCCTGGACATCTTCAAAAGAGAACTGAAATCTCATTTACTTCGTTAGTTATTACTTAGTTTGGAGCATAATTTGTGTGTTAGCGCCTTGATCGGGTTACCGGATAAGTGCGCTATATAAATCTATATTATTATTATTATTATTATAATGGTCAGGTTACTTTTGTGTAGGGTTGAGCAGCGCTACTCAAATCAAAGGCTAAGTGAATTCCCCCCATATCCGGCACCATTTGTCCACAGGGTACGGTATATATCTCTCCATCCACACAAATTCCAAACCCAAATTTCAGTGTCAAAATATGGATAAATAAGACAAAAGTAAGCTTCCTGCTCCACAAAGACCCCATTAAAAAAATTATGAAAAACTCATCAGTGCAACGTTCATGCAATAATGCACCGCCAGGAACATTAAAAATAGGACAAAACCAACACATAGTACACACGTACACGCATAGAAACACAATGGGCACTCGCATAGTGACGTCATCTATCTCCACGCAGCTACGTCACACGATTGGATTGTAAACACGCGGTTGACCCTGAGCTTTTCTGATTCTGAGCGAAAGAGACTCCAAAGTAAAACTTCTCTAAAATTGCCAAATCCATGCATAAACTCTTCAAACCTACCTTGTTAGGTTTGGGGAGGCATAAGCTCTCAGAAAAGCCACTAAAGTGGAAAAATGCAAATTGGTTTTCTTTCCTCTTTAATTGGCACAAGCATAAATCATAATACACATGCACAGATAGAGGAGAAAGAAAATACAAAAGAACCTTTCAGTCCTCGCAAGTCAGCCTTTTGTTGAAATCGGTCCTCGGAAGTAAAAATACGTGCTTAGTGTATGAGGTTGGGTTATATTAAAGGAACAATAGGAAGTTTTGGTAAAGTACGACTGTTCTATACGCACCTTAATTTGTGGTGCATTCCTGTTATCTTAAAGATTTCCTCATATACATTGTACTTTCCTTCTCCAATTTGAAGGCTCGAAGTGCGAAAATGATTGCCCATAGACGAATACGAAAGTAAAATTCAGTAGGGAATTCTCCTTCCAGTCACCCGGCGCGAAATTGAATGACGGATATGCATCGTCTAATTGAATGAAGCTATTTCTAAATTGAATGCGTGAAAGTACACAATTCAATGTCTGCAAACGAAATTGAAGGCTCAAAGTTTGAAAATGGAGCATGGGAGCAACGAGCTGAGAAAAATCGCTCGGACAAGAATGCACGTTAATGAATTTGACTGCTGTTTTGACGAATTCGGCCGGAAAAACCTATATTAAAATACTGAAATTTGAAATGAAACCTGTGTGTCTGCTGCCACCAAGAGTCTTAAACGTCTGCGTGCGACAAATCATTGGGTGTACACACTGATCTCTATGTAAACTGGATAGCGCATGGCTGTTCGAGTTGAGGCCACCGTCCGCCATGTTACCACTCCCAATACAATAGGTTTTCAAACCTTGTCCCCAGGGTCTCCTTTCATCCTCGTTCTCTTTATAGTGATCAGTGGTAAGTTGGGAGTGGTAACATATGGCGGCTACTGACTTCAGTTGCTTGCACAGCGCGCAAAGGCCAATGAGCTATCCAGTTTATATAGAGATCAGTGGGTGTACCCAGTGTGCCTAGAAGCCTCTAAAATGTGACAGACAGAAATTATTTTACAAGAAGTGGGCGGTGAAGTCGTCAGTTGTGGAGTCGTCAGATTTGTTCTCACATTGCATATATTCAACAGATTTTGCCAAAGGGAGAAATCATTAAAGATATACTGTCCATGTTCTTTCAGATTTTCATCCCGAAAAGTGTTTTTTTATTCAGCTTTTAAATGAGGCATCGAAAGAACAAAAAACACCCACGTTTAGTTATCGAATATTTATATGATAAATATCGAATTCTTTGCGACCGACAATAAGTCCGGGGTATCTTTGTGTGCGTTAGAGGCGAAAGCAACGAAGAACACGTAAGAAGAACGTTCTAAGAAGAAACAAGTACATGGACAGTGTATCTTTAAGGGAAAGAAAAAACAACAAAGGGAAAAACTATTAAAGATATACCGTCCGTGCGCCTTTACATCCAAATGATGCATAATGTTACTTTTGTGTTAGAACCTCTTTTTTACTCGCTGTTGCAGACGTCTACGGAGTCAACAGAGAAGTTGTCAATATAGACCTAATGGTGGACGTCATGTTTATCTGTGCCGGTCTTCCAAATAAGTGCGACTAATGAAACAGAGGCGACCAAAATAGACACCACAAGGGAAAGAACGAACATAGCACTGTCAAGAATCCGGGAAACTGTCTGCCACGTGATCGGCGCTTTTCGACGACCGATGCATGTCATGAACCTGACGACTCTTGGTGGCACGGGCTTGTTGTCCGGTGTGTGGAACAATGTCAGAACGTACACGGACCCGAGGATGGAGGCACAGCCCATGATCACCATGCAGAAAAGGTAGATGGCTGCCATAATCGGGAAAGAAAGAAAACGGACAAAATCAAATTCTGAGTATCCTTTATGTACCACTCAAAATGCATTATGCATTAAATGGTTTATAGCAGATTCAACCTTATATGCCCCTGTACCATTTCTGTGCAGGTAGCAGTTCCGATATGAGTGGCAAAAAGGTCAATAAATCATCGGAAACTATCTGAGGTTATAGTAGAATGGTCTGTGTGGGATAAAACAAGTGCAGACAAATCATACAATGTGTTCTATATTCAATACTGTTTATTATAGGTTTTCCCGGCCAATTTCATCACAAATTGATTCAATTTCATTAACATGCATTCAAATTCACGCATTTCCCCTAATTCAATCAAACCAGGGTTTCTTTTTAGCTACTATTGCATTCAATTTCGTGTTTGTGCACACATGATTTCGTTCTTTTCATTCAGGTTCGTTTTAGTCATTCTATTTCGTTTATAGGCATTCAAGACTACATTTTCACCAATCTTCAGTTGAATTTCTACTACCTATCTATAATTCATGAAATCAAATTAAGATTCATCGAAGCGCACATGAATTTGTTGCTAGTTTTTGTTTTCTTTTTCGTTTATGAGCAATTAATTTCAAATTCTGTGCGTTCAAATTAAACATGAGTTATGGCTTGTTTATTCGAGGAAGCTGGCAATAGCTCTTTTACTGGCACTTGAGTTTTTCTTTGTTAGATGCGTTTCCGTGTTGTTTGCATTTTATTTACGTCATATGCATGTGTTTTGTCTTAATTGCAATAATTGTTCCTTTTGCTTTGTTACCCCATGATTAAAGTTAAAGCCTGTACCCTGTATCTAGAAGACTGTTAAGTAAAGTTTAAAAAGTTATGGTGATAAGTTTGAAATGAAAACAAAATCTTTCGCTATAGCCTTGTGATAGTTTGCACTGGTCTTTATGTTTTCTTCTCTATTTCTGCTAATGTTTGGACCACGTCAAATTGAAATACGAACCAGAAAGCACATACCATTGAAACGAATTTGAATGTAAACATTTAAAAAATGTTTGCCAACTGATGAAATTTAATGGTTGACCAGCTTCTTGTTGCTGGCTTTTACGAAATTGAATGATCTTTGCGACCTCATGAATTTGAATGATCTTATTTGGCCAGTGAATGCTAACTGCTGAAATGGAATTACTCCTTTTGACTGTTGAATGCTGATTCAACGGAGCATTCATTTTCAAACGAAATTGAATGAGCCGGGTATTAAATTGAATTAAATGTTGTTTAAATTGGCCGGGAAAACCTATATTACTGTAGTGATGCCCCAATTTTATACAACCCAGGTAGTTCAAAAATAAAGGGACGGGCATATCAGGTTGAATCTACTAGAACTACAATATGCGACACTTGTGGATGCCATGGTACGTCTTTTGCATGACAGAGAGAACAAGGGAGAAATGGAGAGGGTGCAGTTCTTAGACATAGCCTAATAGAGGTTATTAGCCTGACGTTTCAGTCAGTATGCCGACAGTATGCTGCGACACCTGTGGTCAAAACGTCGAGTTAACAGCTCTGGCTCTTATTTTATGAAGTTTCAAAATGATGACGTCATCAAAGTTATTGTAAGGAGATTTGGTAATAATGAAGTTTTTACTTTATTCAACTCCGTAATTCAATACACAGTAGAGATGTCATTTTGCACAAATAATGGTACCAACTAGATTTTCCAATGTTGGGCATCAAATTGCCATGACGTCATAAAGGCGGAAGTTGGGTGTAAATGTATGCATAACATCGCGCACTTTTGATTTTGATCGAGTTATTTTCCTGTCATCTTGGATATCCAACGTTCAAAACGAATGCTGAACCTCAACATTTATTCTTTATCACAATCATATATTCATAACTGAATTAAACAACGTAGAATTGAAAAATGTCTCGCCCGATCACCTTGTGTTTGTGATAAACAAACACGAACCTCTTAAAACATTGTTAATCTGTATGCATGTTACCGCAAAATCCACCTCTTGATTCAATCCTCCATGTCCAAACTCAATTTTAACAATTAAGGGTAAACACTAACTAGACGTCTATAAGAATCATGATTTAAAGCTGTGTTCCCAATGGACTTTTTGTCAATGTACCGCCACTTTCTGGTAGAGTAACAAAATTAAATCCAATGGGAATGGATGTAGAACTAACGTCCCTGTTAAGTTACCGCGGCCATGATGTAAAACTACCAGGCCGACGGGGGCACGGTAGACTTCCGCCCAGCCGCGGTAGTTTTACCGGGACACTGATTACACAAGCCACACACAGCAAACAGTCCGTCCGTGGAAACAAAATTCCAAATGCGAAGAGCTGTAAGTTACAACTTACTGATCAAGGGTATTTCGTCTCCTATGGGCGGCATGTTTCCCGATATGAGCTGCTGGAAGAGAACAAACGCAAGGAGATTGGTCATCCCCAAGGATATCTTTTCCCCAGACTCAGGCGGCATCCAGAAGACAGCCAGAGTGATCATCGCAAGGAGAATCGATGGGATCAAGATGCTGAAGATATACACCAGAGAAGCTCGTTGGAAGGTCAGCGTGTAAATGATTTGTGTGAAGGGGTGGTAGCAGCACGCGTACTTTACTTCCTTCCGAGTTACCTCCACATTTACCAGACGCCAAACCCCGTTGGTGTTGAAGACAGACTGCTTTTCCTTGGAGTACCAGAGATTCAGGGCTGAGTTGTCGTAGGTCCATCCTGTGATGGTCACATCGCAGTGTTGGGTATCGAAGGGAAAGGTCGACACGTGCATTTTGCAAGAGATTTTGAACATCGTTGTTGAGTACCAGACCACCGATCCGTCTGATCTGACGACTATTTCGTTCTCTTTGACGCTGGAAAAATCGTAATTTACACTGGGGGAAGAGAACAAGTCAACTTTGATATTCAAGGCTGTAAGCTTTACTTTATGTTTGTCAGTTTAGAGCGTGGTAATCAGGACATGCTGAGCTATCTCAAACATATTGGTTTTGATTTCTGTACACCTTGTATTTTCGTTCAGGACACGTATTTACATACTATGCATCTTTATCAGTACCAAGTTAAAGCTGAAGAAAGCTGCAACAAGACGATATAGAAGTTCAGTATTATGGCCTGCTCATCATAGGCTATTGTTTTGTTTTATTTATTAAGCAAGGATTTGAGCAACACAGACATTGCCTATACGTCGTACAGTGATTTCTCAATTACTATACAAGTTACAAAACCAACCTCGGATCTAATGTTTTCCACTTACTTCTCTAATATATCAAGTCGTGGTACCCAAATGTCTGACGGCATTACGTATACAACATCTTGACCGTTGTAGTCGTCAGGATCCCAAACAAAGTAGTCGTCTTTCCAGGACTGAAGTTTCAAGAAATAGAATTATCCATGTTTAAATATAACTTCCATTGATAGTTATTTAAATGTACACAGCATACGGCTATGCGGTATCTGCTCTGTCAGCTTAAATTTACACACAATTCCTAAAATGTTATGTTCTTACAAAATTTAATTTGTTTAGGTTACAATTTTAATAGATTCTATGACGAAATATCGTTGACTAAAAACGGGACAAACATTTAATCGGGAAATTTTAAGTGTTTTCATCAATAATTTTCTATAGAAAAAAAATACCCATGGTTTTGCATGCATTTTTTATTTTATAGGTTTCCCGGCCAATTTCACCATGTTTTCATTCATTTTAACACCTGGCCCATTCAATTGAAATTGAAATTGAATGATCACGCAGATCGTCATTCGACAATCAAAAATAATAATTCAAATTCACTATCCGAGCATTCTACTATCTTTTGGCTTCACTCGTGCCTGGAAAAGATGCATTCAAATTAAAAGTATCGTATTGTTCATATAATTTCGTCTGGACCAGCAGTAAGGGGTTGATCGGGCATTCATTTTCATTAATGGGCAAACATATTTCACCTTTTTTCAAGCATCTTTTCCTGCATGTCCGTATTCCTATAAAAGTCCGAGTTAAATCTCAACGTAAATCATATCTGACGTCTTCAATCTTCTCTCTTTCTTAACTAAGTCTTCAGACCGATAAGATGGCGAACCTACGGGAGGGGAGGTGTGATCGTCTGATGGAATCGGCCAAAAGAAAACAAAATACTTAAAGAGAGAGAAGTGTTCCCGATGTTGCAACCATTGCCAAACATACATGTCCCGATGTTTTGTACATGAAGAGATCGATGGGTGAATCAGAATGAAACGAACAGTAAACAAAGTTACAAAGTTAAAGGATTGTTAAACATGTCAACATACAGATGCCCCTATTTTTTGGTAAAACTTTAAAACAAACAAAGATCAACAGTGAAAAAGAAAATTACTCAGCCCTTTTCATTTCATTAGTTTGTCATCATCCATCCCTCATATCAGTTCAGATGTTACATATGTTACACATTTTTCCATTACAAAAACCTCAGAAGACAATAGGAAAATATATCAATTAACAAATCTTATTAATATGAATGACCATTTGATGAAAATGATTGCCTATAAACGAATAAGAAAAGAAAAGCATGGCCATACGTCATATGCACACCGACGTTCGCTAATTTGAATACTTCAACCGTCAAAGGATGTCACAAAACTTGAATGCACTAAAACGAAATAGAATGCCCCTAAACGAAAAGAACATTAGGAACAAAATCTTGGGTGCTTAAAAATTGAAATTGAATGCCCAAACAGTGAAAAAGAAACCTTAATTTGACCAGATGTGGAAAAACCACGCGAATTTGAATGACCAATAACGAAAATGATTAGAAAAATTCGCAAATTGGCCCGGGAAACCTATAATACCAGACTGGGACCCTATACTATAGGTAATAATTTTCTAAAATTGCTACATTGTATTCTTATATCTTTGAAAGGGCAAAAATGAACGCAATTTATACTCCAAAAACGGATTGGTTCAAAATAAGCAGTTTATTGGTAGGATTTGTAGATATATTGCCCAACCAATCTGATTGGTTAGATACAATGTCATATCTACAATAACTTGTTGTTTGAAGCAATATATTTCAACTAATCCGTTTTTCGAATATATATACACACTATCATGATTATACACTTACCACTCTTCGCCAGCCATTAATGGTAAGATGTTGCCTAGCTTCATCCTGTTTGGTCGATCGTTAAACAAAGAATGTGCTGTTAATACTGTTATGACAAGGCTGGGTTTTTTAATGAATACTATTCTCAAGTCTGATTTCATTTTCAACTGTTTCTTCTACCACTCCCCCTGGGCTGCCCCACCCTCTGACGTTGGGATTAGTAGCCTACATGTAGTTTTTTCGTGCCCAAGGGTGTGTTATGACATAAGGACAAAAGGTCCTCGGTGGTCACGCTGTCCTCGGTTAGAAAACATATACAAAACTAACGAGGATTACAAAAAAGTACAAACACAAAGCAGTCAGAAGAAAGGGAAGTCATTGGTGTACACGTAAACACAGTGTCCGTGTGCTTTTTTGAGTGTACAAATCTATGTGAATGAGTTTCAATAGGGACCTTTAACAATATAGGACAATAGGGTCCCCGATTGAGAAAGGTCCCCGTTTGAAAATCGTGTACAAATCCAATGAGGGCCTTTGCCAAAAAGTATGAACAATAGTAGGACAATGGGAGGACAATAGGAGGTCCCAGATTCCAGGCGTTTACACACTTGGGTGTGTGAAAAACACATATTCGCTGTACAAACCTATGTGGATATCAAATATCGAATGTCTGTTGAAACACTCATATTCGATGTACAAACCAGTGTGAATGTCCAATATCGAATATGTCTGTTGAAACACTCATTCGCTGTACAAACTTATGAGAATGTCCAATATCGAATATTATGTCTGTTAAGACTCATATTCGCTGTAGCTGTACAAACTATGTGAATGTCCAATGTTGAATTATGTGAGATGAAACACTCACACTCGCTGTACAAATCTATGTAAATGTCCAATATCGAACATGTCTGTTGAAACACTCGTATTCGCTGTACGAACTATGTGACTGTCCAATATGGAATATGAAGGTTGAAACACTCATATTCGCTGTGCAAAATTTCCAGTATCGAATATCGAACTGTAAAAACTTTTATAATGATAAACTGTTTACCCGAGAAGTAAAGTATTGGAAAATACTCCAGTATTTTTTCCCAAAGGATCAGATTTGGAATGTGAACGAAATTTTTCGAGACCACAAAATAATTATGACACATGTGTAACAAATACATCAAGGAACAATACTTACGAATTGCACAATTTGTGCTATGAGCATGAGCACTGTCACATTTATGGCCTGGGAGGCATTTTTCAGAGGTCTGATATTTCGATTTCCGTAGTTTCTCTGTAGATCCTTGATGATTTCACCCTCCACATTCCCCTTGACTACGTCTACTGAAAAAAGAACAAAAACACATCAAAGACCATTGGCGGGCGCCATCTTGCAAAGCTTGGGCCAATTTTTATAGAGCTGCTTAAGCACAAAAATTTGTGTAAGTACAAAAAACCTTGCTTAGTAAAATCAGGTTACCAGCCAAAACTCAATGTGATGTATATTGCATAGAATTGCTTGTGATTGGTATTTAGGTATGGTTTACTGAGCATAACAGTCACGTGGGGTTTTGGCTGGTAATCCGATTTTATTAAGCAAGGCCTTTGTGCTTAAGCATTTTCTGTGCTCAAGCAGCTCTCACACTCCCGAGGACATATAATCACACTGTCGGAAACATATAGATACACACACATGTGCGTTTTCCTATACTACTGAGGACCATGAATGGAACCCTTCTTTTGTTCCCTTTGTTTGTACCATAACTTTTTCCGAACAGCTCCCATAAGGTTTGTACACGAAGTTCTCCCGAGGACTCGGCCCAAGTCCTCGGTGTCATTGTTATCCCTAACCCCCCATTGTCCCAAGTCCTCTCTCGTATAGCCTAACCCACTCACACATTCCGGTTCTTTTCAGAACCACACTTCTTCCTTATAGAAGAGATTTATTTCACATGGTGTTACCCGTAATCTCAGTTTCCCCGTATCGTACCCACCATGCAAAGCTTCAAATCGTATTTATGAAATTGGGTAGGCCTAAGTATAGTCTGGTTCCCTGTCCTGAAGATTCCCTGACGACTCTTGGTAAATTAGGTCAGGCAGTCACCGCGGCTCAAAATAGATCATGACGTACATTGTCAGTCACCGAGTGGCGTTAATGGCAGAATTAATTTAAAAAATACCCTTCCAAAATCGCCGGTCGACAAAACAAAGCAAAGAATATGGCACTGATTTTTGAGCTTCGGTTTAATTGAGAATTCAAAATTTCGGGATCGACAACGTGCCTGACAAACATTTTTTTGTTAAATGACATGCTAGATCAACGATAATATCTAAATATTTCCGTGAACGAGTTCGGAAAACTTCGGACATTTTCGGGGAAAGAAGGCATTCCTTCTTTTTTGGTCACGTGGACATTGGCGCATACCGGTGTCATATGAATATCAGATTCCCATGAAAATCGGACTCCTTTTCCCTATTATTGGTTAAATGCTCTGACGTTACTGGCCACTCTTAATTATCTTCACTCACGCTACAGCGGACCTACGAATCGCAGATAGTTTGACCAGACTAGTTTGCGTAAATGTGCCGTTAGTTATAGGTCCCTAAAAAACATGGTAGAATTAGTATATATATTCCTATAATGCAATTAGGTTTAGCGGCGGTCTTTATAGCTAACACGATTTTCGCTTAATTGAAAAGTGTCTTTATTAAATATCAACAAGGAGAGGGGCACTGCTTAGATTTGAAATATTTGAAAAAGTTGCTTTTTTTCGCCTCGGAGACACTATGGCGGTTTTACACACTGGTTACTGTAAGAGTCTTGTTCGAGATGTTAGCTCTGGGGCGTGTTTTTGCGACTGTGACCAGAAACATGTTTCCACTTAGGTCATATTGGGCGTTTTGGCGTCTTCGGTCATGGTTGCGTGTCGTCATTGTTTCGACCAAACGAGAACCGGAGGTTGGAGCCGGTTCACAGGTTCAAAATGGCGGAAGATACTGAAACGTAAGCAGACAAGATTTTTTTATTCGTCCCCAAAATTAGTAAATTATGTATACAAGAGCCACCATGGCACAGCCCGTCGTGTGTAAAGCATAGTAATCGTCTAACCGACGTCTTTTTCTTTTCATCCTCTTCTTCGACGTCATTCACCAGATCTCAAACTCTTGCACAACTACTCGCTCCTCCGCCATGTTTGTTTACAAGATCGGTCATACGTCAATGACAGTTTCTGGTTCTGCGTTTTCTCGCGCCTGCGTAAACATGTTCCTGGTTATCGTTTTGACGTCACAAACATGTTTCAGGTTGCGGGTCGCAAAAACACGCCCCTGATGTCAAAGTTTGGTGTAGTGTACACGCGTAATAATCTTCAGACTGTGTGTAGGCCTACCCTATACGTGTATGAGAATGCAAACAGTCTTTCAAAAATTCAAAAAATACCTACGAAGTCGCGAATATCGTCCAATCGAAAGCTCTAAATCGGAACTATCTACCAGTCCAGATATCAAATGGGGTGGGTACCGTTTTGCACTTGTATTCATCCAAACCAAATAACGCCCCCTATTGTTCCTCCATTCCCCCAATTTCACAGTGCCGTTTCGAAGATCTATTTTTAGGTGTCCGCGTGGTGGACCGCGTGGTGGACCCCATACGATACAATACATGTAGTACCCTACATCACTCAATGACGGTCCACGCGTGGTGGTTTTTTTTAAATTTCACCTGGTCACGTGAGTGAAAAGGTCATGTAAGAAAATAATGTCAAGTGTACACAAAAAGCAAACATCCTTTTTGTTTTGTTTTGTTTAAATTTATTATTATTATTTTTTCAATTGGACAATAGTATACAAATAATGAATGTTTATGAGTGCGATGGTAAGAATAATTTCATGAGGTGACAGATTGAATGTTCCATTCCACGAGGCGAAGCCGAGTGGAATGGGACATTTCATCTGTCACCGAATGAAATTATTCTTACCATTGCACGAATGTGAAACATTCATTATTTGTTTTATACAACGCCTGAATAAATCAGACAGATTGCATGCATGGATTTCTTGGTGTAACGTTACAACGCGCCGTTTACCTTCTCAGTCCCGCATAAAACCGCGACAACAAATTGTCGAGTTCCGAATCAGTTAAAGCTTCAATTGTTGTTCCTGCGTGTCTTGCAAATTCATCTAATCGTTTCACTGCATATTTGATTTGTCTCTTTGTATTTGGAGCGTCAGCATCGCCTACGAGTTCCAATATTTCGTCGTCTTAGGAGAACAAACAGCGGCAGTTCGTGAAACTCGGCCGCCTTGTTGTGTGAATGACAGCCCTGTTGTAGCGCCACCACAGTGACCGTGAAATTAGGGAAGTTCTTTTGGTTCTATCAATGCGCGCGCACCGTTTGATAGAACCATGTGATAGAACGTTTTGGGAGGTGCGGGTTCGCGTCGTGTGATGGGTCAAATAATTCAATGCACGTGATCGACGATCCACCAATCGGATGGCTGGGATTTATTCAGGTGTTGTATAAAAGGCAATGAGTCATTGTGATGACCGTAACCGATCCGGAACAGGGCTTGTACGTACGCCAGTGGGATAATAGCCGAGTTCGAGGCTAACGTTTGTATCAAAGGAAAATGCGGGTATACCGTGACCAACGATTATTCAAATTGTAAGGGAATAAATATGTGCTGGGTCTGGTCGGGTCATTATCAAGCGTCCAGGGGCCAATTTCACGGAGCATGAAAACTCTTCCTTGATAAAACCAAATGTCCATGTGTTGTATATTACTTGTGACTGGTATTATGCTGTTGTTTGCTTAGCATGAAAATCACATTGAGTTTTGGCTGGTAACCTGTTTTTACAAAGCAAGAAATGTTTGTACGAAGCAAATTTGTGTGCTAAGCAGCTCCGTGAAATTGGCCCCAGGCCCTAAGGCGGTTTGAAATGTAGTCCCACCTACTCGTTTAAAACCGGCTCAGCATATATTTATTCCCATTCATGAAATACCTCCGGAAAATTATACATTTCCAATGATTATGTTCAGTATTTGTTACCTTGGTTTATAAAACACCCCTTTAGCTATTTAATGGTTCGTGCCTCAGGCGAGTAGTACTAAACATTTCCTTTTATGGAAATTGACGCGCAAGCGGATTTGGGGGTTAGTATGTTATAGAAAATATCGTTCCACTGACCTGTTCAAAGATTTGCGTTGTTGGATGGCGAAAAAACCGAGAGAAAAACGGCGCTCGTTTTCAACCGTTGGCCGGATGATAGCCTTTAGTCAAGGCGCGCGTGGCTACCTGGACACGTGACGCGCCCTAAATGCCAGCATGTCCAGGGCGCGCCCCTCGTCCGGGTAGCCACGCGCGCCTTGACTAAAGGCTACAGGGCAGGTGGAAATCGTTGGAAGACGATATAAATTTCTACTTTTCTTGACAACGACTGAACACCTGGTGCCATAATTTAACAGAATGATTAAGACTACTATTAACTTACAGTCTAGTAAGGTATTTCGTAATAATTCAGTAAAAATAGAATGGAGAATTACCAATCGTGTACACTACCTTTAAGTCCAATAACTTAAAAGTGGATTTTGTTCTCTTATAGGAATAGGGTCCTTAACCACACAATCGCCCTTGAGGTCAGACGTTTCTAATTCCCCGCTCCAGTAGAATCTGTGGGCAATCAGACTTAACTACGCATGCGTGTGACGTAATTCTACCAGTGACGCTGCTCCGCGAGCAGAGTCTGTGGTGCCTGACCCGAGTGAGCCCCCTGTATAACGTCAGAGCTAATCGAACGGAACGGGGCTAACCCGAGTCGACCCCGGGTGACCTACTCGAAGTTCTCGAACGCCTCCACTAATTCACGCGCAAAAGACTGGGTATTCATTTTTGCTGGTAGACATTTCAGACAACAGGAACAATTTGTTGAAGGCTGTGCAATTGCAATTGAAAATAAGTCATTGTCATGTGCTCGATCGTTATACCGTGTGCGGGCAGTCACGTAGCTAATAGCTTGGCGTCTTGATTTAGGCTTAGTGAAATCAGATCCCTGAAAGACTAGCATCCCACTCAACCGAAAAACAATTACAAGGGTAAGGAGGAAACAATACAATGCGGCACACTCAAGGGGAAGACTAACAGAGCTTCACAGCAAAATCAAACAGATACAATTTGAAGCTTTGCATGATGGGTGTGTTATGAGAGAGACTGGGATTGCGGGTAACACCATGTGAAATAAATCTCTTCTAGGAAGAAGTGTGGTTCTGAAAAGAACCGGGGTGAGTGTGTAACTCACTGTCCGAAACGGTTCTTTTCAGAACCACACTTCTTCCTAGAAGAGATTTATTTCACATGGTGTTACCCGCAATCCCAGTCTCTCTCATAAAATCAAACAGGAAATCAAAAACGAAAATCAGACACCACGAATTCAAAGAAAATAAGGGAGAAAACGGAAATATCATTAGTATGAAAAATAGACGAAACTTTGAAAACCATGAATTTACATGGACATTATGGGGAATTCGGTAAATTTCACAGACCTTTTTCACATGTCATGGACCGCATAGTATAGTGATGCTAATGAAGTGCTTGTTTAAGTAAACAAGTCAACCTGCCCCACTCGGGCCCACACTCTCTTAATGTAAAAGAGTGAAAAACGCACTCTCCAAAAGAGTGAATCCTGTATCAAACCACTCCAAAAGAGTGAAATTTCCACTCTCACGAGGAGCCATATAAGGGACAAGTCTAAAAAGAGTGGTCCCTTATAATGGCTCCACGAACGAGTGGAAATATCACTTTTTTGGAGTGGTGTGCACTCTTTTAGAGTGTGTATTTTATAAGAGATGCACTCTTTTGGAGTGGTTTGACAAGGGATTCACTTTTGGCGAGCGAGTTTTTCACGTGGTACAGGTAGTTTTGCTTACATTCCATGTTTGGTCACGTGGTTAAAAATGGTCTATACGCCCACAACCGATCCACTGATGGTGTATTCTTTAACAGAAAAAGAGCACATCCCACCCAACCCACCCAACCTCCCGCACAAAAGCGTCAGCTTCGTCAGCATGTACATTTGATATACGTGATCGCTATTGCCAAATTGCACATGAAAATGATGTAGGCAAACAGAAATTACACAATTTAAGATGCATTTATTAGGCCTACTGTCTAACGCAATCCAAAAACTGCGACACAGGATTGACGAACACAGATTTGTTTCGAGTGTCCATGATAAAAATTAAATAGGCCCACCGAATTGTTGTCTTCCTAATTTTGTTATAGGAGATGCCCCATTAACTAACCTGTTAATCCACACGCTAGGAATATCGCTAAAAGCATGAAAACCGTAATGTCTCTGGGAGCCATGCTTCCAAGTTGAGACCCGTCTTGCTGTGTGCGGATATGCCTACTCATCGACAGGCCGTGCAACCACGGTCCGCACTCATCGACAGGCCGTGCAACCACGGTCCGCACTTCCAACCCGCTGCGGAAATTCGTACGGTACATCACGTGCCATACGGAGGCCGTATTCCGATAATCGCCTCCGTACGTGTCTGACTGTAAAGATGCCGTGTGTGTACGTTCCGGACTGTGGTTGTACATCAAGAGGTACTGATACAGGCGCGGATCCGGGAGGGGGGGGGGGGGGGGGGGGGTCGAAACCCCTCACCCCAGCTCGTTTTGTGTGTGTGTGAGTTTGTATATGCCGGCAATCGTGGACCTAGGACAAAATAATTCGGGCGTAGACAAAGGGGTCCACGTTTGACCTAACGTCCACGATTGAAAATCGTGTACAAAACCAATGGGAGGCCTTCCGAAAAAGTTAGAGTATAAACAAAAGAGGAACAATGGGAGGTCCACGATTGCACCCCTTTACATGACTGGGTGTGTGTGTGTGTTTTTGCTGGTAGGGGCCTACGCCTAAAGTTGCAAACCAGAAAAGCAGAAACCCTACAGGTCTTATTTTGCCTATGGGTAAGAACAAAACAAAGAGGTTAAATGGCGCCACCAACGGTGAGAAAGTGTGTCAGCCCCCCCCCCCCCCCCCCCCCCAAAAAAAATCCTGGATCCGCCCCTGTTGTGGGAACGGGATGCTGCCAAATCCACCCAGTTACCTACGTCGATGTAACACGCTTTTGGTGTTCTCTTGAGCATGTCCTTAAAGCAGAGCTTGGGTCGACCGAGGGGTTTCACATCCGTCGAACACGGCTTTTGGGGAGTCTGAAATCGTCCATCCTCACAGCATGACCAGACCACCTGGGTTTCACACATCTTAAACAGTTTGGCCACACTAGGCATGCTTACTGAAGGACCACGGCGTTAGAGTGACTGTTGCCCCACCGAATACTGTGAGGATGAAGCGAAGATGACGAAGGCTAAAATTGGGTGTATTTCTTTTTATTCACCCAATACAAGGCTAAGGCCACTCTATATGTAAAGGGATACGATCAGAGGTGATAGGGTTGGCGAGATTTTGAATAGTCAACCTTACCACCCTCACGGTTTTCCTGGGCCCAGACCTAAACAACAGATAATAATTAAACAGTTTCCAGAGTAATTATCAAATATATATACCCATGGTAACTTCCACCGTCGGTGAGACCAACTCATCCCAAAATCTCTTGAAACAATTTTTGTACTAATACATAAAAATACATAAAAATACACAAGATTGTATTTAACATAAACTAGCATTTTAAAGAGGAAAGAAAACCAATTTGCATTTTACTACTTTAGTGGCTTTTCTGAGAGCTTATGCCTCCCCAAACCCAACAAAGTAGGTTTGAAGAGTTTATGCATAGATTTGGCAATTTTAGAGATGTTTTACTTCGGAGTCTCTTTCGCTCAGAATCAGAAAAGCTCGGGGTCAACCGCGTATTTACAATCCAATCGTGTGACGTACTGCGTAGGGATAGATGACGTCACTACGCGAGTGCCCATTGTGTTTGCGTGCGTGCATGTGTACTATGTGTTGGTTTTGTCCCATTTTTAATGTTCCTGGCGGTGCATTATTGCATAATCGTTGCACTGATGAGTTTTTCATTATTTTTTTAATGGGGTCTTTGTGGAGCAGGAAGCTTACTCGTGTCTTATTCATCCATATTTTGACACTGAAATTTGGGTTTGGAATTTGTGTGGATGGAGAGATATACCGTACCCTGTGGAGACATGAAAACAATAGAAACAAAGGGACTGAATAGGTCTCCACTAGGCAATTCTATGGGTTAGGTTGTCTCCACAAGGAATTTTTTGTACAAAGACTATGGGGGTTTGCTTAAGTACAGGGACAAAGGGGAGAACAATGCCATGTCTCCACAGGGATGCAACAACGCAGAAATGTGGATGGATTTGTGTGTGCGCCGCGAACATAGTCTGGTAACTGCATTGTATCCGTCTCAATGAAATACATCAAAAAATTTAGCTGGCCTGACGTTTCCAACTTAAGCAAGTTCTTTCTCAACTTGCTTAAGTTCGAAACATCAGGCCAGCAAATTTTTTTGATTTGTATATTTCAGGTCCATTCAGTCAGTCAGCAGTTTGCAACAGTTTAATTCATTTTCAATGAAATGAAAACATACAGTGACGTTGCGATACGTACAGACGTACACGTACTTTTATGACACCTGGTCGCCGTGGAATAAATGGCAGAATCTGATGGCTCGTGGGAGGAGTATAGCGCAGATTCTGAAGATTTTCAGCTGCATAATACTTATGTAACCAATGGGAGGGGGATTCGGAGGACTAATATCGCCCAACCAGGACAGAGGCCCACGAACGACCATAAAGTACAAATCACCCCCCACAGGTCAATGGAAGTCACAATTGGATAATTCAAATTTATTTTATATACAATTACACAAGCATCAACATTGATTATATATCAAAAACAACTTATCAATTGTAGGTGCATCCAAACAGGCAAAGTTAATCATAAAGTCGGCTCTTACTCGTGCCTCCAATTTGGTACGAGACAGTAATTCTAAAGTGCTCGAAAAATCTGTAACGTGAATTCTTATTCAAATGTTACCTGAAGTCCAATCAAATATTTAATTCTATTTACATCCTAGTTAACTTTATACTGGGACTAACACCATTTCGTGTCAACCATCAATTCAAGACAGTAAATCAAAACTGCTCGAAAAAATCTGTAACAGTAATTAACTTTTACCTGAAATCCAGTTAAATATTTAATTATATTGCAGCTTCACATGTTACGTTTATATTTAAATCAGCACTCTTGTGCCAGCAGTCAATTCAAAACAGTAAACCAAACTGCTTAAGAATCCTTCACAGGACTTTATACTATTACCCGAATGCCAGTTAAATATTTCTTTTGATGTTCTTTACAATCGATACAAAAATAAATAGAACACTATTGTGAATTAAATATACAACAATGTGTTACATATTCCCAGTTCCCAAGAGCTCTTTAAGCTTTGTGATAACGTAATTTAAGAATTTAATCCGGCCTTAAACGACAGTCAATACTGCATCTTGATCACAAATTGATCAAAATTGAACTTCCCATCTCCAACTGAAGAAGGATCAAGGACAGCCAGCCCATGCAGCGTCTACAACCTGTGCCGGGACTACCGATCATCAGCGTCATAATAGCAAAGACTCGTCAGCGATGCCCTCAAACAAGCAGTATGCAGCAAAGGACAAGTCCCGAGCAAGATGTAGTACAGGACAAAATGCTAAAATGCTTGCAGTGCAAGATTGCATAGCAAGGGACAAGTCCCGAGTAAGATGTAGTACAGGACAAAAATGCCAAGACGCAAGCAGTGCCAGATTGCATAGCACACAGCAACCGTAGTCTCATGAAATGACAGGCAGACTCCCTGTGCACGCAGCTACAGGCAAGTTTATAATAAAAATGTTCCACTTGGATGCTTATACCTCACAAAAGCAAGCTAAAGATATTTGTATAATAAAATAATTCCAAAATAGGCCTCGGGTTATAGAGACCCTGCAGCCAAAGAATTACCGAACAGGTAACAAAAGAGTCGGTTGGTTGGTTGGTATGAAATATAGAACAAATGGTCATACCAAGAATTGTTGAACAAATGCCAACCAGTGAACTATGTAGTCGACACAATGAAATAACGAACAAATGAGAATAGCAAGAATTACTGGCCAGGTGACAAAGGTCTACTGGTCATAGGGACCCTGAAGCCAAAGAATTACTTAAACAGGTAACAAAAGAGTCGGTTGGTTAGTTGGTATGAAATAAAGAACAAATGATCATACCAAGAATTGAACAGATGCCAGCCAGGCAAGAATTACTGTACAGATGACAAAGGTCGACTGGTCACACTTATCAACTGTTATACATTCTGAATAACTCCAAAAGTATCAAGCTAGGAAGGCCGTGAATTCGGCAAAAATTGCCAAGAAAGTACGACCAGCTGACGACGAAAATGTCATAACACACGTACGTGGATGATAGTGCCAACACGCTGCAGTCGTGGTGCAGTGGCCGCGCTGCTGCTGGTCCACTGAGGCCAAGTAAGCGCACACGCGTCATAAGGTCATATGCAACATTTGCACCTTATGACCTTTGCAGGAATTGAGACCAAACGCTCACTCAAAGGAGCAATTTTAGTCTTTTTTTCAATGAAATAAATTTTAATCGTTCTTTACCAATTTGTATTCGGTCAGAAGAATATACAAGCTCTCAGAAAAGCCAATAAAGCGGAAAAATGCAACTTGGTTTTCTTTCCTCTTTAAGCAATAACAAGAACGTCGAAAATTTCGACCCTCAATGGATTTTTGCCCGTAGCTCAAAACGAAGGAATGCGACTTCCGATTGGTCAGTTTTAAGAATGGCACAAATAGCATAGTGCTGTATCACTTTGACTATACAGTATTGTTGATATTACCAGCAGGTGTGAAACAAAACCCGTTATTGCGATACAAATCGATCCTATATCGCCGCACACTGATCTTCCCACACATTTGGTATGTTATGGTGCATAGGGCTAACAGCAGGCGTACGGTACGTTATGGACACAAGGATGTTAATAAACATCACCGATCAAATAATATGGTTATTCGCATATAACTGTTGGCGAACAAAACATTCCAAAAATCTGATAAACGTTAAAAACACTACTGAGTAACTCATTAAACAAGACTAATAATTGAAATAAGATGAATGAATGGAAAATCCGTTTTAAGACCTATCTATATACATGTACGCTGTACACAACAATTACCTTTAATGACAATTTAGTAATTAATTCTACCTATTCCAAAAGATTAGGCCTACCCTTGCTATAGTTCTGTTTAAAAAAAATCAGTGTTATTTTCACTTTTCGCGGTTTCTTAACAGATCACAGGGAAAACCCGCAGACATACATTAGAATTAGAATAACGGTACGTACGGTACAGACCTAAATAGTGTGCAATAATATACACTGTATAAAGGGTGCGTTCGATTAGGTCTGACGTCATACCCGGGGCTCACTCGGGTCAGCCACCACAGACCCTGCTCGCGGAGCAGAGGGGAAGCACTTATAAAGAACCACCAAAATTACATCGTCACGCGCATCGCGCCTTGTGTCTATTCAATAAGGCCTTGTGCCTATTCAATAAGGCCTTGTGCACTTTCCGTAATACATGACGATGTCGTTTTGGTTGTTCTGGAACAGTGCCTTCCGGAGCGGAGTCACTGGTGGATACGTCACACGCATGAGTAGTTAAGTGTGACTATCCACAGATTTGATTTGATTTGATTTGATTTATTTCCATTCATCACAACAAGTGAAAAAGAAGCAAGTAAATAGTACAATACACAGGGTGATGTATGGAGGATACCTGGCAGAAGCATAGGCTTATACGAGGCCAGGCTCCTTTACAAATAATTAAATGTTACTTTCTAAATAAATATAAATAATTTTATTACGTAATAAAAGTTTCAGGAAAAGAATGTCATTAACAGGAGTATAAAAAGGAAGGGAAATACATTTAGCAATGATACATCAATACAAATATAATATTGGAGCATTAAGCAGTAGTATACTGTTATTCACTATAATTTTCCGGAAATAATAGTTTTTTTGAAGTATTTTTTAAAACCATGTATGTTTCTAAAGTAAGGGATTGGCATTATTTTATTCCATAGAAGAGGGCCTTGGTGTCTAACTGTTTTTAAAAATAAAGTGGTTCTTGCCTTCCCAATATGAAGCTTAGCTGCTGATCTTGTGTTGTGAGTGTGAATTTCATTATTTCTCAAGAACATAGAATTTATTACACAGGGTAGAAGGTTGTTTTCGAATTTAAACATAAATATTCCAAGATGATATTTATATATATTACAAATTGTGAGTGTATTATACATTCTGAAAAGCGGACCAGTGTTTTCTCTAAAGGTAGACTTCGTAACGACTCTAAGAACTTTTTTTTGTAATATTAAAAGCTTATTCAAAAGAGTAGTCTGGGAATTTCCCCAGGCTAATATGCCATATTGCAGATGGGGCAGGGCCAAGGTATTATAGATAGAAAAAAGTACACTTGTTGGAAATACATATTTCAGTTTACGCAGTATCCCCAGAATTCGTGAAACTGTCGTATGAACCTGCTGGCAATGAGACTTCCAGGTAAGACCTCTATCAATGGTAACACCAAGAAATTTAAAGGAACTCACTTGGCTTATTTTCAAATTATTTATATATATGTCAAAATCACTATTCTTGTTTTTGTTCGAGAAGGACATAAAACACGTTTTCTTTTCATTAATGGAAAGCCGATTACATTTAAACCAAGACGATACATTACAAAGTTCTTTATTTATTGTAGTAACTGCCTCTATTAAATTGTTATGACTGTAGAAAATACTGGTATCATCTGCAAACAGAATATAAGACAGTAACTTTGAAGAATTAACAATGTCATTTATGTACACGAGAAAAAGTATGGGGCCCAAGATAGAACCTTGTGGTACTCCACATTTAATAGGTTTAAGGTCGGATTCATTATCTTTCCATTGTACGAATTGCTTTCTATCAGAGAGATAGTTCCTGAACCATTCCAAGGCTATTCCTCTAATGCCATACCTGTTAAGTTTTGATAGTAAAATGTTATGATCAATGGTATCGAATGCCTTGGAAAGGTCCAGGAACAACCCAATAGTGTGCTGAGATTGATCCAAAGATGAACTGATTTTATCAACAAGGTCAACCAAGGCCATTTGAGTGGAGAAATTTGACCGGAATCCATACTGTGAGTTAGTTAAAATATCATACTTAGTTAGAAACGAATCAAGACGATTTGCAACTAATCGCTCAAGCAATTTAGAAAGACAAGGTAATATTGAAATAGGGCGGTAATTACAAGTTAGTTGACGATCTCCATTTTTGAATACAGGAATAACTTTAGCGATCTTGAAATCGTCTGGTACAATTCCTGTTGTTAATGATAGGTTAAACAATTTTAACAGGGGAATTATGATAAAGGGTGCAATTTTCTTGACAAGGAACGTGCACAATTGATCATGTCCTGGACTCTTTCTAGAGGGTAATTTATCAATGCATTTTAGAAGTTCATGGTCGGTTATTGGAGCCATAAAAAAGGAATGACTAAAATCTCCATCTATATAATCAGTTGGGTTGGACTGGACTTGAGGAATCTTAGATGCAAGTTCCGGACCAATGTTTGTAAAGAAGTCGTTAAATGTTTCAGCAATTTGTCGCGGGTTATCTATGATAGTGTTATTATTCACTTTGAAGGATTCGGGGCCATGCGATCTTTTAGATCTGCTTGAGCGGGGAAAATGGCCGACCTCAAGGGCGATTGTGTAGTATAGGACTGTTCCTATAAGAGAACAAAATCCACCTTTAAGTTATTGGACTTAGTAAACTAAATTGAGACATTAAAAATCAACAGGTATGTCGTAGATAGAGGGCAGAGTTTTAAACTTTTTGTGGGAAATGTTTGGGTAAAACGACTACGAAGATGACAAAACGCAACACGAAAATAAAGATGGCGCAGACCGCACTGATTCGCAAGACACCAACCGCAAAACACGTAAGAAAAATTGCATTTTCTCCCGCAGGAAACTGTTCAGAATTACAAAAAATGATGTCATTAGAATTGAGAGGAGTATACTTTTGGTTGATAAATTCATTTTAGAATGATAAAAACAACCTTGACTCGAAATGGATCAAATATAAAGAGGGGGGGGGGGGGGGGGGGGGTCCGTAACTACACAATCGCCGACTCTTATTCCTCCATGGCCGACTCAAGTGCTAGGTGACATCAACAGGAGAAGGCGTTGGACCGAATTTTTTTCTCAAACGACATCCGAATGGGGTTAACGCTATGAGATTTCGGACTTTACTTCCCTTTAAAAAAATCCTCCGGAGCCACGAATTAGAAAGAAAAAAAATTCGAACGTAATGAAATTTCGGACTATTTCCCTTGGGAAAAAATCATCCAAAGCTGGAAATTAGAAGGAAAAAAAAAGGCCATCGGAATGCTCGGCAGACATCGAGAATTCATTGCATTATATACCCAGCCTTATAACGTATGCGTATACGTAGATTAAAAGTATTACAGAGGGCGCTCAACAATGTATCCATTCGAATGACGTTTGCGAAAAATAATTCGCATCCAGTTGAGCTACTCGAACGCACCCAATGCGAATGCATCTCTACACAAGTACATCATTTCCCAGAATCATGAACACTTTTTGAAGACACATCAAGTGCATGTGGTTACTAAAATCACTAAGCCATCACTTTGACACACTACCCCATGTATAGAGCGGGTTAACAGATACCTAAAATGTCTCAAGTGCATAGGCCTACAGTTATTCTTTAACCATCACATGAGGTGTACACTTCCCCACATCTGACTTGCCCGAAGCACCTCTTGTTGGCGTGGCCCTCACATGTGCAAGATGTGCGCATACTTTACAATAATGGGCGACTAGAGCCTCGGAAAATGTGCATCATGAATCGACCCTTTTTATGGAAGTCGCCCAATACAATTAGGCTAAAAGCCACTCTAAAATGGCTACAACAGAGGTGATGGGGTTGGCCAAATTTAAGTTTGTCAGCCCTACAACCTTTACGGTTTTCCTGGGTGCAGATCTAAATAGAGGATAAATCTTCAACGGATGCCAAAGAAATTGCCCCAATTTTCAGACCTATAGACCCAGGCCGTGCAACTTCTACCCCACTTATGCTTAGCATAAGTGAGGTAGAAGTTACACGATGTATATTTTTGTATTTCAAATTCCGTAACAAGGTAGGCCTTACCCATGCCTGCCTAACAGTAACAAAAGGCATTTATTGCCGTTGTTGGTTGCTGTTACTATACTGCTGCTGTTGTGTAAACGTATAGTGAACATCACTGGAAATCCGGCTTTTAATTGTTACAAGGGCCCCAAAATGGTATTTTCAGAGCATTCAAAGCCATACCTCCAAAACGGTCCAATGGTTTCGAAAAGTTCATTCTTGATGTTGTATTCAAAATGTACCCAGTCAGTTTACCTTGTGGTTTGTTCGACAAATAAATGTACATGTATTTTGAATCAGGGTCAGTGGTTTGTTGTTTGTTGCTCCAACTCCCTAAACTACATGTTGTATTAAAAAAAAACTGTTACACTATTACACTATTGCACTATTACAAAACCTGTAAAATAATTTACATTAGATACTCAACATTTTCTGATTTTTACAAGAATTTTCTGGCAGTTTGGACGCCAGTGCCATCCCATAAAAAACGTTGCAAGCTGTTATCTGACGACCCATGAGCACTCTTATTTTACATTACTTTAAAATAACCCTGCTATTCCTGTAAAAAGACGGGGAATAAAAAGTTCAGTACGTTACTGGAATCTTGGTGTAAGTAATTAAAACCCAGAATAATTGGAAGTAACTTATTATACATTAATATGGATAGATTGTACAAATGCTACGATGATCTGCGAAGTTATAAACTTGGTTGCCAAAATACTTTGGAGCCGGATGGGAATTTCCCCTTGTTTTTCACCCTAAAAGGGGTTTCTTTTTCGCGGGTTTTTCGCCCATCCCGTAAATTAGCAATAGGCTTCTACTGGAGAGTTGAAAAGTTAACCGAAAATATATTTATTTGTGTAAACATTATTGTATTTGTTTAAGTATTTTGTATGAATGTGTAAATATTCAGTTTGAACTAATACTATGCAGGGCCCCAATGGAAACCAGTTTTAAACGGTTTGGGCACACCCTGGGTAAAGAAATGCAATCAATCAATCAAATCAAATCAAATCAAATCAATCAATCAATCCCGGTAACCTACTGTCGACACTACAAACTGAATAGTGTCGTGCTTTGGCTTTATATTCAGCTTATCCCGTTATGGTGAAGTCATGGTATTCCATGAACAATTTCAATATTTGAATATGAAAGGAGATGTAATCCGATTTTTTACCTCTGTTTGCAAAAAATCTAAATTTTATTGTCGAATTGTGTTAATTATTACATATTTTTGTCAAAAAGCGTGTTTTTGGACCAAACACTACAATTTAACATGACTTGTGTGAAAACAAATTTCCTCAGTTCTAATTGGTCAGTTGCTGCGTAATGAGATTCGTGCAGGAGACATTACGTTCAAAATCCGTTAAAACTAAAATACGGTGATTTTTGTTACAGTGTGACTAAACAGAGGTGCCCAATTCAGAAAGACAACTATGCAGTATGACTACATGGAAGACATTTTGAAATGATTGTGGTCTTCAAGTTGGGGAACCATTTTGTTCTAATGGGATCTATCTGCTACAACTCCGAGGGCAATACACGAAGAGAGAATGATGATTAAAGTGAACATCAGGAATAGGGTCAACATGGCCCTGTCGAGTGTTAGGGCAACCTGCCGCCATGTGATAGGATCCTTGGCCGGACCACTGATGAATTTCATGGCACGGAGAACTCTTGGTGGTATGGGCTTGTCAGGTGAAGTATGGAACAACTTCAAGACGTAGATGGATACGAAGATAGAAGCACACCCTAGAACCATCATGCAGAAGATGTAGGCAGCTGTCGGGATCAAGAAAATCAAACGAATAGTTTGTGATTAGCTTCACTTGTGACCATAAATAATTAAAAACTGACACAAACCGTTTTGTTTCAAAGTTGTACTGAAGCCCAATCTATAATTTGAATGCGTTCCGGCACAATTACTCTATTTAAAATCCACACTGCGGTTTTTTTCCTTTTGGAGAAATTTGAACACTGTTTGCGCGAAGTGATTCTTTTGTGCGACGATCTGGCAGTGGTGAGATAATAATAATAATATAATAATAATTAGAAACTTATATAGCGCTTTACATTAATAAAAAATCACAAAGCGCTTTACACACAATTGTTTTCCCTTCCATAAAAAAAAAAAATATGTATCAACTAATTTTTAAAAAGTAATGTGATTTAAAAAAAAACCAGTTAAAATCTATAAACCAAATAAGATTTTAAAATGAATGTTACGAATTAAAATGCCGACATACTACATCCAAAATTACACATTAAGAAACACATCAAAATAGTACAATTATATTAAACTTAACCAACACCAGTAAAAATATACAGACATGTATCAGAGCACAAAACCTGACAAACGGAAAAGACAGACAAACAACTCATCCAACAGCCAAAACAAACAGACAAACAAGCCACATAAATGACAAGGGGTTGGCGTAAGTTGCTCATTTGATTAAGACGGTATTTAGCCTTTGTTCTGAAATCATTGGTATTCAATCATTTGTGACCGTTACATGTCAGGAAAGGTGTTAATCGAAAGTTGATGAACCAACCTTTATGATGCAACCATATTTCAGAGTTGTAATGACTCGAGGCATTGACTCCACACAACAGGACGTTGTTCATGTAATATCTTTGAGGGAACCCATGTTTGGCAGAGTTTGAACATCTCATAAACAGCAATAAACTCTACATGGGTGTTTTAAAATGTTGAATGATACATTTGCGACCCCTGAAACGTTTTATAATTGCAAGGCACCTATTAAGCACATTCTATCATGTAATACATGGGATCAGGAGCAAATAAGGAGGATCAGGAGCAAATTTGTTTACAAAAAACAAAATCCATTATTAGTTGGAAGCCGCAATGCATATGGAATGTGCATGTTGCAAATCCACCCTTAATGCAATTTTCATTCTTTTCGCAGGTATTTTTTGAAGGGATAATTATTTCTATAAAAAAATGCTTAATACCACGGTCTTATCTGCACATCCATACAGGGAGTTTAGTTCTTTTGGATTGAAAAAAGTGACCTCGACTCTGATAAGCATTGCTTCTGGGGTTTCATACACTAGCTATTTGGGATTCGATATATTTGTCTGGATATAAACCGCCTGTATTAAAGCAGAATATTTTTATGAGGAGTGCTTTTAATTGATGTGTTATCACGCATAATGTGAAAATGGTGCTTAGTCTTGAAAGGGCCTATGTGATGTAATTGTTTTATGCAATCCTTGGAAATGCACCTTTGCATTCCATTTAACGTTATTTCAATTTTCATTTTGCCATTTTTAAGAGCTTTTTCGTGCCTTTTTTATTATTATGCTAATGCGATTTCCCTATTGATCAGCAAAAGTGTGATGCAGTCAGACAGAAACCTCAATGTTACAGCTATTTCAGCACCAAAAAAGTCTTTTTGGATATTTTGCTAATAAATCTTAAATTCTTTTCTTTGGTGATTCGTTGAAGTTTCAGTAGTAACAGTAAGCCAGTGAGCAGTTTTCTCACAAATCTTTTCAGTGAGCATATTTTGGGTTCATAATTATTTGAACAGAAAACTCCCAAGGTGAACAGTGTCTTCCTGAAATGCCACCACAGCATTTCTCGGGAAAAGCATGAAATTGTGTAATGTTTCAAAAGTACACATTTCAATAAAAGTAACAAAACATGAGATGGAAAAAAGAGTAGAATGTTGCGAAGTAAAATAAATGCCACAGCCATTTTAACCCGAGTTAATAAGTCGCGGCCGCGAGATAAATAAGTCGCGGCCGCGAGTTAATATGTCGCGGCCGCGAGTTATTCTACCATGAAAGAGAAACGCACCACCGTGAAAGAGAAACGCACCGCTGTGAAAGAGAAAGAGGTACCTGGCCCTAACGGGCTTCCGTATGTTTACATATAACTTTCTCTCTTGTGTTTATTATAGGTCCTGTTAAAATATTTATGACTGGACTGGACTCTAGCTCCACACTGACTCGACTCGACTCGACTCGACTCGACTCGACTCGACCTCCACACTGTGACTCGACTCGACCTCCACACTGTGACTCGACTCGACTCGAGCTGCACACTGACTCGACTCCACTCGACATGACCTCCACACTGTGACTCGACTCGACTCGACTCTGGCATTAAAGATCAATATAATTTCACTTATGATTTAAAGAAAGAACAGACATAATTAATTAAGAATATCATGAATAAGACCGATTCGTTTGCATTTCTACCGACGGGATACGGGGAAAGTGCGTGCTATATGATATCCTGCCACCTCTCTTAATAAGTCACGTAGCCCATGGAGGAAGTTTTCTTCCTCCATGCGTAGCCCAAGTCAAATTTAGGAACAACTTAAATTTGAATATAGGCCTAAGGGCAAGACTGTTTTATTTCGACTTTCCTTATCACTTCACGAGTGGATCATATTCTTAAATTCTTTCATCCACGTTTCTTTTTGGTTGTTTCACTTGGGCATTTTGGTATACGCTGGCTACGTCTGAGTCACATAATATACTTCCTACAGCCTGTTAATTTCGAATTCAGACTAGGCCCACGCTGATAGTGCGCGTGCAAATAAACATCCGCGCGACGTGTCATGCATAATTCATGAACATACTATTTGGGTGCCTGTTGTGCGCATACACGAAACAACCGCGCGACGTCACATGCATAATTCATGCACAGACCGACCTAGCCGCCGGGTGCCCAGACAGATCATAGCGATGAATACAAACAAGATGGCGGCATCCATGTTAAGACGTTTTGGAAGGTTTTAGAGCATTTGTCATTTTTGAAGACCTCACAGCCGGACAAATTCAGCATTTAGTAAGCCTGGTTATATAGTGCAGAAATTGCTAATTATCTCAGGAATACAATGATCTATATAAAAGTGTTCAGCGAAAATAATTTGGGGAGATATTTGAAATCAAAGTCAACCGGTTGTAAATCTCGGCGTGTAGAGGTGCCGTTGGAGTATAGGGCTGTAATGGGGACAGTAAAATGACAGAATTTCAAAAATGAACCATTTACGGCCCTATTGTAGGGCATCGTACAGCCAAATGCAGCATTCTTTATAATTAGGCTGTTTCTCAAAACCTTTAGGAAAATTTCGCCTAGGATGGAAACGCCAAGCCCTCCCAACTTATTTTTCAGGTAATTCAAGCAGTTTATAGCACTTTATTATTTCATTGTAATTCTTATTCTTACCTGATGAAACACATTTCTTCAAGTGAAGCATAAGGGTAATGGTACATGTGGGAAAATTACTCTAGACTTGTATCGCGCACTCTACAATATCATACAAGTTGCATGCCTGAATACTTACTTAGTATTGGTGTTTCATCTCCTATGGGAGGCATGGTACCCGCTATCAGCTGCTGGAAGAGAACAAACGCAAGGAGATTGGTCATCCCCAAAGATATCTTCTCCCCGGACTCAGGCGGCATCCAGAAGACAGCCAGAGTGATCATAGCAAGAAGAACCGATGGGGTCAAGATGCTGAAGATATACGCCAGAGAAGCTCGTTGGAAAGTCAGCGTGTAGATGATCTGTGAGAAGGGGTAGTCGCAGCACGCGTATTTCGTCAAATAACGTGTCGCGGAGACACCAGTGAGATTCCAAACCCCGTTTCTGTAGAAAACAGTTTGCTTGGTGTCGTCATCGTCAAAGTACAGGAGATTCAGGCCCGATGTATCGTAGGACCAAGGCATTAGAGTCATTCTGCAGTGTTGATCGTCAAAGGGAAATCTCTTGACGTGGACTTTGCAGGAGAATTGGAACATTGCGGGTGCATACCAGGTCACAGAGCCATTTGAAGTGACGGTCAACTCCATGTCATATATGCTTGGAAACTCATAATGTACGCTGAAATACAACAAAGGTATTGTCTGAATTGTTATGAAGGGAACAAAACTGACCAAGTAAACATAACGACAAACAACAAATGCACGAATGAACAACTACTCATACAAACGGTCTTTGTATGACACTTACGCCACCCACGTCAGTAATAAACCAATCTATCCCCGCTTGTGCAGCAATTTTAATGTAGCTCGATGCCTAAAAAGTAGCCCGAGCCTAAGTTATAGCCACAACCCTCTAGCTAGGGCTCCCGCTACATTTGGGTGCAGGGTTGTTTAACATTTGGGACCCGGGCTACATTTAGGTCTAAGGTTATGGTAACATCTAGGGTTTGTGGTAATGTGAAATATTTAGGGCTCAGGCCACATTGAGGTACAATGCTCGGGCTTTTGGGGTTGCGGTGTGGGTTCAGGTAACATATATATGGCTCGCGCTCCATTTAGGTACAGTGTTGTGGTAACATAGGGCTCGGGCTACATTTGCGTACAGGGTTGTGGTAACATAGGGCTCGGGCTACATTTGCGTACAGGGTTGTGGTAACATAGGGCTCGGGCTACATTTGGGTACAGGGTTGTGGTAACATAGGGCTCGGGCTACATTTGCGTACAGGGTTGTGGTAACATTTAGGTCTCGGGGTACATTTGGGGACAGGGTTGTGGTAATATTTAGGTCTCGGGGTACATTTGGGTACAGGGTTGTGGTAACATTTAGGTCTCATTTTACATTGAGGTGCAGGGTTGTGGTATTAAACATTCAAGTCCCAAGCTACATTTTGGTGTCACTTCACCGTGGGATCATTAGACCCCGTTCGGCAAACCTGAATTTCTACCAAGCTCTTACTTTTCAAGCAACACGATTCGTGGTGTCCAAATATCATTCTGCAATACGTGTATAGTATCTTGACCGCCGTAGTCGTCAGGATTCCAGACAAGAAAATCATCTCGCCAAGACTTAAATCACAGACAGAAAGAAAACATAGAAATAGTATACAAATATTTACTGCTTTAAGTGGTGTTGTAAAACTAGCCTCCCATGGTGATCCATGGATCATTCTATTTTTCCGAGGCGAAGCCGAGGGAAAATAAAATGCTTCATGGATCACCACGAGATAAAAGCAGTAAATATTTGTGTTATAACACCTCACCCACAGATTCTGCTTGATTAACATGATTTAAATCTAAATACAGTTAAAATGGACTTCTATTTCAATACAAAATTAGTGGAAAATTTATTTGCTCTTTTAAAGACCACCCTTTAACGAAATGTTTGAACTCAGCTCTGTAGCGCTGGCACTTTGGAACAATACGCGTTACGCGCAACGCGCACACCTGCATGCATCTGCACATACCATGCCATGGGTATTTATACAACACCTGAATAAATCCCAGCCATCCGATTGGAAGATCGTCGATCACGTGCTTTGAATTATTCGACCCATCACACGACGCGAACCCGCACCGTCCAAAACGTTCTATCACATGGTTCTATCAAACGGTGCGCGCGCATTGATAGAACCAAAAGAACTTCCCTAATTTCACGGTCACTATTGGTGGCACTACAACAGGGCTGTCATTCACACAACATGGCGGCCGAGTTTCCCGAACTGCCGCGGTTTGTTTTCCTAACAGACGACGAAATATTGGAACTCGCAGGCGATGCTGACGCTCCAAATACAAAGAGACAAATCAAATATGCAGTGAAACGATTAGATGAATTTGCAAGACACGCAGGAACAACAATATTGAAGCTTTAACTGATTCGGAACTCGACAATCTTTTGTCGCGGTTTTATGCGGGACTGAGAAGGTAAACGGCACGTTGTAACGTTACACAAAGAAATCCATGCATGCAATCTGTCGGATTTATTCAGGCGTTGTATAAAACAAATAATGAATGTTTCACATTCATGCAATGGTAAGAATAATTTCATTCGGTGGCAGATGGAATTGAACATGCCATCTGTCACCTCATGAAACTATTCTTACCAGAAAATATAAAATTCACACTTTCTTCTTAGATTTTATGTAGTGGATTGCCAAAAGAAAAATGCTGGTAAATTCGGTTTAACTTTGGTTCTCTGTAGAGCGGTTTCCAAGTACAGTTAATTTGTAATGTAGTTGTAATGGTAAGCTGTACTGTTGTTTATTATTATATCAAACTGACAAAGTAAAGAATAAGATGATTGTTGTTCCGCCCGAGGAAATGTATCGCCCTAAAACCTAAAATACAGACACTTTTCACCCACGTGACCAGATGGCTTGAAATCTAAACAAAAATCACCACGTGTCGACCATAATGGAGTGAATGAAGTGCATGTATCATACGAGGCAGGCTTGGGTTGTTTACATTACTTTGTTATATCCCCGTCTTGGATACTGTATTTTGATTGGCCTAGATCGATCACGTGTCCGGTCTATAAAAACGACTGGCACACTCCAAGCGTGATATCACACCAGCCAGCTAGCTATTGAGCTATATCATTGGTCCCCAAGCAATTTTTACCTACACTGTTCATGTTGACGGTAGCAAACTATAGTGGGAGCAGCGTACTAGCAGACGATCAGCTGTTTCGATCGCGTGATTTATATCAGTTAATTTCCACAGAGCAAGGCAAGTTGAACTGAAAAAACATGGGTTGTGTTGACATCTTTGTGTGACACATTAAGAATTGGGGTTGTAGGCTTGTTCTTGCTGAAAAGCTAGTTATGAGTCATACTTTCCTTTGTTTGCAGTCGGCTTTTATTGGGACCTGCGCGGTGAGTTGTGTGTGAGCTGATGCCATACTCTAGTCTGGCGACTTTGATTATGCAGCCCTCATAAGGACCCGCACCTTCTCACAACTATACACACAATTTCTGTTATAAGGTACCAGACTCAATCGCATGCAGCGCATGCGGTCATATGCAGCACGATATGGGGCAGCTTTTTTCACCATGCATCATCTGCAGAACCTACAACTTCCTACAGTCCTACACAAAACTGGTTCACTGTATCCGTCTTTGCTTTTTACTTTGTGCACATTTCAATGGTGTAGGACTGTAGGAAGTGTAGGATCCTACAAAATATACGGAGTGAAAAAAGCTGCCCCATATCCGGCAGGGTATACATGCGGTACCGTGCGTGTACAATGCATGTTGAGTCAAGCGAGCGTGGACAGGGAGACGACCGGGGCTCTCTGGCTGCTCGAGACGGCAACCGCAGTTAACGTCGTCGCGCTGGTGCGCGTGAGTCCGGGACACGATTGGAATGCTCGGTGCTTTTAGAGTTGGAATGGCTCGATCCTTCGAACGGAATTGTGCCTTCGAACCCAGCTGAGTTTTCATACTAACACTATCATCTATACAGTCTTTGGCGAAATGTTCTGCACATATTTTCGACCATTTCGACAGCCCAAAATCAGATATTGTAACCACCGTCGCCTTTGAGCTCCATTCAGCACTGGGAATCGCAGTAAGGTTGGGTCAGGGTTTTTGTCGCTGTTCCTCGTGCAACCCCCAACTACACACGATCGAGGCATAATGATTATCTCAGATCCATGCTCATACTGAAAGACGGGAAAACGGAGGAGTTAGGTCGACAAAAACTCTTCAGCAGCATCAACTCCACGTACGTACATGCATAGTGTTTGGCTGTAGCATCAACCGACTCTTCACGTGTACGTCACGGGGTCACGTACATACATTTAACATACATAATGAGCTTTCGCGAAACAGGATAAATGGTTCAGAATAACAACCCTTTTTTTAAAATAAAAACATTTCTCTCGTCTGCAAACTAATCTCCATCAGTTAAAAGAGTATTTAAACTGTCGGAAAAGTCCAAAAAGTCAAAAATAAATTTGCCGTTTTAGTTCCTCTTTAAATAACAATGTCTTTAGCTCTTGTATTTGCCCTTGTGAGCAGGTCGTGGTTGGGTACTTTTGAATGCCGTTGGGTGCCTTTGAGTGGCTGTGGAGGACGACAATAACCCAAGTAGCTTTTTTATACACACAAAGTTGGACTCCCATGGTTTTTTGTATAACAATTAAAATTTGAATGTGAAAGGAAGGTTATAATGTGGGACCGTGATTTGAGTGAGTATGTGAATGCAGGTTGGGTTTGTAGCTAGGTCTTAACTTGACTTTTTAAGCAATTCTTTCTGCTTAGTGCTGCGAGCTCGAGTTGTATTTTGCAGAGCACTTTTGCCTTGGCATTTTTTCTGACTTTTGGGCCAAGAGGAGGCAAGTCATCGATTCAATCATCCAACCGTAAGTTGTGGCATTTCATATTACATGTATTTTTTGTTAATTTGTAGTATAAGTTTGTTATAAGATTTCATGAGATTGATATGAGATTGATATTGAAAGATAGAGACTTGGTCTGTCAAGGTGTCGTATATGAAGTAGACGTGTGGAGTAGAGGATTTTGATAAATAGATGATATGCTGAAGTTTTGGTAAAATTTGTGGAAGAATATTATGATAGTGGTTTGTAAAATTCAATTTGCAGACGACCTATACCCGGGCATTAATTGCCCGGTTCTTCGTTCTGAGACGCTAGAGGGCGCGCTCCACGCACCAGAGCCATCTATCAACAGCTCTGACCAGAGCTAGAGATAGAAGATTGGAAGGGTTGCTGGCGAGTTGTCTGTGAGATTTTGTTTGCTGTGTTTGGACCCACTAGCAGAGGGGATTCTGTTCAACCTGATGAGTTGGAAGATGGAGACGGTTGGCAAGTTGATGTATATTGCCAGTGTATGTATACATTATACATACATGTATGTATACATTGTATTGAGTAGTGAGCAGTTTGAGGTAATGAATTAAGAATACATGTAGGCCTATTACAGCATATATTAGAAGTTGTGGAGTTGAACAATTGAACATAACATACATATTGGAGTTGACGAATTAGCATATTAGGATTTGATTTGAAGAATTGAGCAGATTTTGATGTATTGAGAAGATTTTGAGGTATTAGAAGATTTTGATATATTGATTAGATTCTAAAGTATTGAGCAGATTTTGAGGTAGTTGAGGTGACATGTGTCTGAAGTATGACTTGGAGTCAAATTTCTAATGTCTGCGACAAATTCTGTAGAAGTTTAGGATTTTTTAAACACTGTATATTTAATCGTATTTTTAAAACTAACTCCCATTGAACCTGACAAATTGCGTGGAACTGACTTTATTTGCAGTTGTCATGAGCACCCTTGGGGCAGGTTGACTTGGTTCCGACAGCAGTCAACAATTTTTAAATATATAAGGCCTGATATAAAAATAGACCAACACATTTCAGTGTGCTGGCAATGCGTTGCAACGGGACTGACGTTGGTGGGCGTTGATAAAGAATCGATTCTGTTAATTTGTAGACTACAGTAGGCGGTCCAATATAAACTGGCGACGTCACATGAAAATAGTTTATAGATTTCACTTAAGAATCTCATGCGCTTATGTATCCGGCACATTCACTGAAAACACGTCTTATATAATTCCTTCACAAAATCCGAGTTCGTCGTTTACTTACCGCTTTGATCCAAGCGTCAACTGCTACTTGCTGCTTCGGTTCATTCTGTTTGATAGAAATTGAAAAGAAATGTTTAGTATTCCAACTGTACGGCCGGCCTAATCATTAAGAAAACGATAAAATTTACACCCCAATATGTGTGTGTTTTTTTTTTTTAATGGTATAGGATGAGCTTTACATGTTATTGTTGTGGAGTTCATTTATATGTTAATTTATTACCACCCCTTTTAGTAACAATTTGGTATCGCCCAGTTTTATATAAGGTGCCACGCCCGGTGGTTTCGGGGCAGTTGGCATTGGAGCGTTGGACCTGGAGGGTGTAACTTTTGTTAGTTGAGTTTAGGTAAGACACCTTAATAAATTATTGTGGAAATGGATTTCGTTAGTCAATATTGTATTTGATTTGCTGAGTTTTCGGTTGCTAATTTTCCCAAATGTTCCCGGTTAAGTTAACATCATAAGAAATGGTGGAAGATCCCGGTACGTTAGCAACCCCACGGATCTTTCCCTTGTCCAGCGCTCCTGTCAGCTGTCCTTGCCGATTTTGGTGAGTACACTATTTTAAGATGGCATCGAGCTGATTTCAAAATGGCAATCTAAAGCGGGTATTTTTTTTCTTGGTGAATTTGTATTGTTGTTATTTATCTGAGATATGCACGGAATTTATGCAAATTTATTACTACTCCGAATACCTGGAAATCTTATGTATTATTCACTGTTAAGTGTTACTTATGGAGAATAGTTTTGATGAAAAACCAGACATGTCAAATAAGTATGATTTGTCCTCCTCTGGGATTAAATATTCCGGCAATCCTAATGAGGATGTTGATGAATTCCTTGCAAAATTTGAAACCATTGCAGCTTTGAGAGATTTTACCGATGCTAAAAAGGTATTGGCCTTGATTTCTCGAATTGATGGCCATGCGCGTATATTTTTTGACACTGTTCCTAAGGAATTTAAAAATTCTGTTGAAAATATACACACAGTTTTGAAAGATCATTTTCAAGGCGACTCATGGGTGTGGCAAATTGAAACGAAATTGTTAGAACGAAAACAGCTGCCTTCTGAATCATTGGATGATTATGCCTCGGACATTATGCGCATGTGCCAACAAATAAAGAAATCGAGTGCCGAATGTCTTTCTATTTTTGTTCGTGGTTTGCTGCCAGAATTACGAGCCTTTGTATTTTCAAAGCAGCCCAAGTCTTTTCATGATGCTTTGGACTTCGCTAGGCTTGGTGTTTCAGTACAGCAAACCGCACAAGAGGGTAAGAAATACTTTCCTGAACGGAATGATCAAAATGTGAGTGCCTCTGTGAATGCTATTCATGCATCAAAGATTCCTTGAAAGATACGATCAACTCTATGGCGGGTAGATTAGAGCGATTGGAACAGTGTGTAGAACTTGGACAACCAAAACAGTATCGTTCCGGTCAGATGGGCACCCGTTGGAATAGTCGCTCTAATTCTTTTGCTTGCCATAGGTGTGGTCGTAAAGGACACAAATGGAGGAATTGTAGAGCAACAAGTGATATTCAAGGTAATCCTTTAAACTAACCAGCCCCCCTGCAAAGGAAAATGTGTCAAAGGATACAGTGAATCAGACAGGTGGGGCAATGCAAAACGGTAATTCGAATGAAAATGAAAAACAATGTGATAGTGTGGAGATAGACTTAGAATTGTCGAACAGTATCACCATTTCAATTTATGACGCTAATGTCAAAGCACTTGTTGATACCGGTGCTTCCATTTGTTTAATTGATAATGGGTGGTTGGAACAAGAAATGTCGTCTTTGAAAAGTTTAATGGAAGAACCACGCGTAACAACGGCTAAGACTGCAAATAATTCTAATTTGGATATTGTTGGTTTTGTTGTTTTGCCAGTTGTAATTAACAATCATTGTTTTTCTATTGATTTTCATGTTGTTCGTAACCTCACCTCGAGTGTCATATTAGGTTCCCAATTTTTGAACGAACAAAGTGCTAACATCAATTTTAGAACACGAAAATTGCGTCTTAAAAAGAAAAGTCAATTGCGAATTACTGACAGTTGTGTGCTTCCTCCACGATCACAGGTAATTATTTGTGCTAAGGTTTCTAACCCACTTCCAGTGAATACCATTGGGTTATGTCGGGCAGGAAGGAATGCTACGGCACTGGGCGTGATGGTGGCACACACTGTAAGTAAAGTCATCAACAAGGACAGATTAGTTAATGTGTTAGCTATGAATGTTTCATCAGATCCTGTAACATTATATCCCCGTACTAAGCTAGGTACATTTACTTTGGTAAATCCTTGTGATTTAAAGCCATTTGCGACTTTAGACATTGCTGAAAACCACAATGACGTGTCTACAAAAAAATGTAACAAGAAGGAACCTGAAAATGATACTTGTAATATCAAAACTAAGCAAACTTGGGACATATTGTCAAAGGTTACGTTAAATACTGCGGAATTGTCAAGTTCTGAAATTATTGAAATAACTCAATTGATTTCGGATTATTCTGACATTTTTCAAGTTGAAGGTAAACCTAGAGGGCGATATTCAGGTGTCAAGCATGTCATAAATACTGGTGACCATCCTCCGATACGATCTAAACCTTATAGGCAACCACCACAGCAGGTTCAACAGGAAATCAGAAAACATGTTAAATCTATGCTAGACCAAGGTATTATTAGAGAATCTACTAGTCCTTGGAGTTTTCCTGTCTGCATGGTTCCAAAGAAAGAAGCCAATACTTACCGTTTTTGTGTGGATTTCAGAAAACTAAACAAAATCAGTACCATGGATAATTTTCCGTTGCCAAACATTTCTGATGCACCAGATGGCCTGGGCATGTCCAAACCCAAGTATTTTTCCACGATTGACCTTGCAGCAGGCTATTGGCAAATCGAACTGGAGGAGTCCTCCAAGCCCAAGGCTTGTATTATCACACAAGACTCTTTGTACGAATTTCAAGTTCTCCCGTTTGGTTTACATTCAGCACCAGCTACTTTCCAACGAGCCATGCAAGAGGTTCTTAGGGGTTTAAATTGGAAATCTGTACTTTGCTATTTAGATGATGTTATCATCTTTTCGGACTCGTTTTCCCAACATGTGTGTCATTTGCAACAGGTTTTTGACCGTTTTCGGAAATCTGGTCTTAAATTGCAGCCCAAAAAGTGTGTTTTTGCCCAAACCAAGATAAAATATTTGGGTATGGTGTTAAGTCAGGAAGGACTCGAAACGGATCCTGATAAAATAGATGTGATCAAAAATTACCCCAGACCTTGCAAAGTTTCTGAAGTGAAATCTTTTCTTGGATTTGCGGGGTATTACCGCAAGTTCATCAAAGATTATTGCAGGATTGTTGAACCGTTAACAAACTTGACAAGAAAAAACGTGTCTTTTATTTGGAATGCGGCTTGTGAGAGTGCATTTCGAACACTGAAAGAATTCCTCACCCGACCACCTATTTTGGCTTTTCCAGATTTTGATGGTGCGGAATTTTTTCTGTATACCGACGCTTCTGCCAAAGGGCTTGGCTATGTTTTGGCCCAAGTACAAGATGACAAAGAACGAGTCATTGCTTATGGTGGAAGAGCTTTGCATAAGGCAGAACACAATTATTCGACCACTGAATTAGAGGCCTTGGCTGTTGTGGAGGGTATTAAGAAATATTCTCAATATTTGCAACTAGGAATCAAGTTCACTGTTTTCACTGATCACTGATCACTGTGCATTAAAGTGGTTATTTGATAACAACCACACTTCGAGTAATAGCCGCTTAGCACGCTGGGTACTTAAATTACAACCATACAACTTTGAAGTAAAACATATTAAAGGAAAGAACTGCCATGTTGATGCTCTTAGTAGGATTGACCATAACCAGTTTGGGTCTTGTACTAAATGTTGCCAATGTCTTGAAACAAGCATTACGGTTAAACGGCCAATAACCACAACTTGGGTAGAAACTAAAACCTGTAAATCAGATACTTCACAAGCTGAACAGTCAGAAACTAGAATTAACGTTATAAAAAATGTACGGTTTCAGTATGGAAAAAGGATCAAAAGTGAACAAACTTTTCAGAACATTCCTACATTTCCAGCTGAAATTAGTTTGGATTGTTTCAAAAAGGTTTTACTTTTGGACACTTTTGCTGGTGATATGATCAAATTTCTAGAGACTGATTACTTACCTGTTGATGATAAATCTGCAAGGAAAGTAGTCTTAGAGGCTGACCAGTACTTTGTGAGGGACGGGTTATTGTATCATGTTTGGATTATTTCGTCTACTCGTAGTGCCCCTGAAAGATACGTGTATCAGTTGTATGTTCCTTTGTCATTTGTAGACATTGTATTGGATAACTGTCATGATAATGTTCTTGCAGCTCATTTTGGCTTTCACAGAACTTATGCGAGAGTACGTCAACGCTTCTTCTGGAAGGGAATGTACAGAGATATAGACAATTGGGTTCGAAGCTGCATCTCTTGCGCCCAGAGAAAGACGCACAGGCATAAGGTACTGGCTCCGTTAATGACCATGAAAATTCCAGAATCTTTTGAACGTGTAAGTGTGGATATTTTAGGCCCGTTACCTGTAACGATTAAGGGTAATCGTTATGTTCTGTGTTTTACAGACCATTGTACCAGGTGGCCCATTCTCACTGCACTTTCAAACATTAAGGCATTTACTGTTGCCCGTGCGTTTTTTGATAGGGTTATATGTGAACATGGTTGTCCGAAAACTCTACTTAGTGACAGAGGAACAAACTTTCTCAGTAAAGTTGTTTTGGAAGTTTGTCGTATAATGCAAACTCAAAAACTGAATACAAGTGCGTATCACCCTGAATGTAATGCCATTCAGGAGAGGTTCAATTCTGTTATTTTAGATACTATTTCTCATTATGTAAATGAGTTTCATAACAATTGGGATGAGTATCTTACAGTAGTTCAGTTTGCTTACAGAACCACTCCTGCTGAAAACTCGGTGGGATATAGCCCGTTTTTCCTATTGTACGGGAGAGAGGCTAGGTTGCCTTTGGAGGTGACTCTATCCCAGTATAATCATCCTGACAAATCTGTCAGAGATCACGTTCACCAGCTAGTTTCACAACTAGAGATTTTTCGGGACATATCGAAAAAATGTGCTAAAATGAATCAAGTCAAAATGAAGATTTATTATGATAAAGCAACTCAAGATGTGGAGTATCAAGTCGGGGACACTGTTTGGATTTATATCCCAGTTGTACAAAAGGGACTTTCTCGCAAATTGGCAAAGTTTTGGGCTGGACCTTATCTCTTGGTAGAGCAGACTGGACCTGTAAATTTTCGAGTTAGAAATCTTGAAAATGATAGGCTACTTTCGACACCTGTTCACGTTAATCGTATGAAATTTGCCTATAATAGATTTGTGCGTCCAGGTAATGATGTGAAACCAAGTGATCCAGAACAGAGCATTTCTTTGCCACAATTGTTTGAAGAGGACTGCCCAGAAGATACTTTTGTTCCACTTAAGTCTAAGCAGGAGTCAAGTCGTAAATCTTCCCCAGTTTGTATCGTACCAGGTATACCTATCACTTCAGTAGAACAAACTAAGGAACATGAAATAGAACGTATACTGCGGGGTAGATACAGGAACAAGCGTCTTGAGTACTTGATTAAATGGAAAAGGTTTTCTGACAAAGAAAATACATGGGAACCAAAAACAAACCTAAATGAAATTGCTTTGGAGTATTTAAGAAATAATCCAGTAAGAATCACGGGAAAATTGTAAATTGAGAAGATGATGCATTTAAAAGGTTTATTGCAAACGATATATTATTTTGATTTTACGCTTTGGATGCCATTTTGAAGATAGTGTAAACTTTATATATATATATATCTAATTTGGGGACTAATGTTGTAATTGAGTATTTCCTCGAGATGACGTCACATTGCGCAATGACCATCGGAGTTCGGACGATGAGTTGATGGGACCTTGTGGCCTGGCCAGCCGTGGACAATGAGATCTTGGACAAGGATCACCGCCCCTCTTTCGTGTGGACAAGACTTACGATGGGAGACGATTAATTTACCATAGGAATCAAGTTATGTTAAATTGTTAATTATAAAAAGTAAGATTTGTTAATTTATATTTAAATTGCCAGGAGCCAATTTTATTAGGGGTGGCGTATGTTGTGGAGTTCATTTATATGTTAATTTATTACCACCCCTTTTAGTAACAATTTGGTATCGCCCAGTTTTATATAAGGTGCCACGCCCGGTGGTTTCGGGGCAGTTGGCATTGGAGCGTTGGACCTGGAGGGTGTAACTTTTGTTAGTTGAGTTTAGGTAAGACACCTTAATAAATTATTGTGGAAATGGATTTCGTTAGTCAATATTGTATTTGATTTGCTGAGTTTTCGGTTGCTAATTTTCCCAAATGTTCCCGGTTAAGTTAACATCATGATCCAAGCGTCAACTGCTACTTGCTGCTTCGGTTCATTCTGTTTGATAGAAATTGAAAAGAAATGTTTAGTATTCCAACTGTACGGCCGGCCTAATCATTAAGAAAACGATAAAATTTACACCCCAATATGTGTGTGTTTTTTTTTTTAATGGTATAGGATGAGCTTTACATGTTATCTATTACGTCTGAGGACTTGGGACAATTACATGTATAGGGGATTAGTGATTACAATACAACTGACAACCTGAGCCCAAGTCCTCGGTAATGTTCAAACCTTATGGGAACAAAAGAAGGGAACAATAGCGGATCCTCATAAGTATAGGTAGACACGACTGGATGGGTGGAGCGAGATTCACATTGATACTTCAAATTATTAAAAAGTTTACAAAGTAATGAGGGTCCTGTTAAAGGGTGTGAAATGTTAAAGGTCCACGATTTGAACGGGAATACAAGACCCTCATTGGGTATTTTTATAAACGCTTTTTTTCAGCTGAGCCTTTAGTCAACCATATAGCCCGTTTTCCGCTGTTTAATAGAGGAGAATGCGTTTTTCGGTTGAGTACGTGTTCGACAACTTTTATGTCCCTATGCGAAAAAAGGCCGCTGACTTGGCCCGAGCAAATTCTCAAACCCTGGCTTCGGCATGGACTCGGCTTCGGCTGCCCCTAAGGGGTCTTAAGATACGGGAAGATTTAGGGCCCCTGTTTTTGCTCCATCTACGTCAACGTCTTTTATTTGAACCAAGAGGCGGGGCCTGTTTATTTTGTTCAAGTACATTGTATAAGGCTTCATTGTGGCAATGGAGCTGGGAATAGCTTGAGACGGAGCCGAAACCAAATCCGTAACCAGTTTGAGGAATGGTTCTATGGTCTATGCCCATAGTAAAGGTTTTTTTTTTCTAGTGTTTCTGTGCACTTGACTATGGGAGTTGCAAAGACAGCTTATCGGACTTGTTTTCTCTTGAAATAGAATCCTCCACACCACAATTAGTAAAAGAAAAACAGGGAAGATGATTCGAACCCAGGCCTTGTGCTCCAGAAACTTAGGCTCTTACCACAACAGAAACTCGACCAAATCGGTTTATAAATATTCATGATGGAAAGGGACAGTGGTATCCAAGTTCTCTTCAGATGGGCGGTGACGACCATTTTCGGGGAGGGGGAGTGAAATTTCCCCCAAGATCTTCAGGACAAAATTGTAAAATTTTTGTAAAAAAGTGTATTGATTATTGATTTTTTTAAGAGTACCGGGAAATAATTTGAAAAGCGGGGGGGGGGGGGGGGGGGGGGGGTGGTGCTTTTCCTTTACATAAAGGCCTATATGTCCAAACTGAACGCATATCAACATACTTCACATTAGTGGCGTCAGCCCCTCAAATTGAAAAAAAAAAACATCCAGGGGGAAAAGGGGAGAGAGTTTTCAAGGGGGAAGTTTTTCCTGACCCCCCCCCCCCCCCCCCCCCCCCGCTACGCAACTTCCCCTGATACCCACCTGTTCACTTGCTCCCCTTCAAACATTGTTTTAACAAAGTATTTCTGCACCTCCTCTTGATACGTTTGAAGTGAGACCTTTACCACAATAATTGTTGTCGACAGGTTAACGGCTGGAACGACTTACAAAATCAACGATCTGTGATATCAGAATCCGCAGTGTAACATCCAAGGGTTTAGAAGTGTTGTGCAATGGCCTGATGACCCTTGACCCGTAGTTGCTAAGAAGATCCGCCACAATGTCTTTCTGGTGATTCCCATAGGCGGCAGTTGCTATAAAAACAAAATTAACTAGAGTTTGTAGTACAAACACACGGTGTTGTACTTTTTCAGTTTGATTACATAAGAGAATAGATCCACATGTATGTAATCACTAATTGTGAAACGTTTGTGTGCTGCAGTTCATAAAGCATGACGTTCTCAAAAATGTTGATTTTTTAGGTTTTTGTAATTTGATCTTGATGACGTCATCATGACACTATTACATCCGTGCACATTACTAACGCAGTTAATCTGCAGTTTGCGACGTCACTGGTCACTTTTTTGAAAAGCACATACCTGCCAAAGACTAACATCGTGGAAAGCAATTTCATATCATTTACCAATTTCAAATTATAAGGCACTTCCGGTTTCGACAAGAAGGAAGGGTCACGTGATTTTGCACTCGATGTAAAAAATGAAGACCTAGTATTACTCTATCCAATGCCGCAAACAGAAATTTTAGGTCTTTCACAGTTGATTTTATATTGATTTTCAAAGATTAAAAAAATTCATTTTGAATTGCTTGTTATTTGATACATGATGACGTCATAACAATAAAGCTGGAGACCTATGTTTACCCTGCCATTTGAAGTAAAAATCTGGATTATATCTGACACGGTTGATTTTTCATAATTTTTGTTAAGGTTTAAAGGTCTTTTCATTGTCACTTCCGGTCTGATGACGTCATCAATCTGAGCCCTTGCACACATGTTGCCTGCATGAAGGTCATCATATATATCAATTATAAAGTGATCACCGCAAACTTCGCCACACACATCAACTGAAAGTTCTTTCACTTTCAAATTATAAGGCACTTCCGGTTTGGACCGGAAGGAAGGGTCATGTGATTTTGCACATAATATGAAAAATGAAGACCCTTAGTTATTCTATCAATTCCCGTAAAAAGCAATATCAGATCTCTTTCGGTTGATTTTATATTGATTTTCAAACATTAATTCTGGAAATCTTTGATTGATTGTAATCTGATACTTGATGACGTCATTATCAGAGCACTCGAGAACTATGTCAAGTGTGCCATCTGAAGCAAACATCTGAAATATATCCGTCGCGGTTGATTTTTCAGCAATTTTTAAAGGTTTAAGGGTCTTTTCATTACAACTTCAGGTCTGATTACGTCATAAATCTGAGCCCTCGCACACATGTTGCCTGCATGAAGGTCATCAAATATATCAATTATAAAATGATTACCGCAAACTTCGCCACACACATCGACTGAAAGTTCATTTTGAACATTTTTCAACCTGCCGCTAGAGGGCGCTCGAATATTTTATGACGTCGCCGCACACATTTTTGAAAAGTTCAGCCTGGCCAAAGACCAACATCGTTGAAAGCAAGTTCAAATCTTTTTCCACTTTCAAATTATAAGGCACTTCCGGTTTCGACCGGAAGGAAGGGTCACGTGATTTTGCACGCACGATCAAAATTGAAGATCTAATATCCTATCAATTGCAGTAAAAATCAAGTTCAGGTCTTTTACGGTTGATTTTATATTGATTTTTAATGATTACAAATATAAATCTTTGATTGGTTGTAATTTGATACCCGATGACGTCATCATGACGTCATTACAAAAAAGCACATCTGCAGTTGGTTGTGCATTCATGTATTCAAATTCAAGTTGATATCATTTTCCATGTTGCCAAACAATTCCGGAGAAGAATTTGCCTGAGAAAAATAATAATAATAGTAAATCCGTACAATAGGTGTTGGGCTTACAAAAAAAAACAAAAAACATACACACCAGCGCATGTTGTCGAACACCTCGGCCAAGGTTTACACACATCCATCAGCTTGCTTATACAAATAGCTAAGTCCCTAAAGTGTGCGGAAAAACGCAAGCCCAATTAAACAGATAATCATAGGGGATGGTGATATAATAGAAGGGCACAGTACACTATACAGGGGAATGAAAGGTAATAAAAGTTAATGAAAGCTATCCATCCAAGCCGTGTATAACGTGGACACCTGGTGTGGGCTTGTTGAGTTTATTTATTTGTTGAAGGGGTAGTTTTAATAGCAAATTTTCCGATGTACAATTCGACTTAAAATGGAGGTCTTGATAATAATATACAGCTAATAATCAAGTACAGTGATAAACAATATATAGATAACAATACATGGGACTAATAATAAGTATTACCAATAAAATGCCTAATGGGAAATTCTGAGATACACAACTAATGACGAACACTGACCGTAGAGAGAGTTGCACTAATCATGTTGACCTTTTAAATTTATAAAGCTAATGAGATGTATGGAATCGTCCATTCTCTAAACCCTTTTATGTGAAATAATATTAATGCGCCTATCAATTGCTCCCCCGGCTACCCCAGGTCTTATGTGGGGGTTGGTCACGTTTTTCAAGCCCCAGGGTGGGGATTTTACTAGTCACTCATTTTGCTATTGTTTCCCCATCATCAGAAGTTAAAGCCATGAGGTGGGGGTGCCCCACCTATGTATGTCGGCGATTGTCACTAAAATTTTGCCCCAGGGGTGGGGATTTCGTCACTTCGAAAGTGGGCAGTTTTAAGTGCTGGCTAATCCTTAAAGTCCCTGGATGACCGACGCAAAACGCCGTATTAATTGCCAGTTAGCCGTGCTTTCCTTCGACGTCGTCTGATGGAATTAAGTCCCCCATGTTTACTCACGCAATATCCGTCATGTCGTCCAATGGAGGAACTACAAACTCACCTGTTAATTCACAAGTTAGGAGAATCGTTGACAACATCAATATAATCATATTTCCCTGGAACATGTTGATGATGATGATGATGATGGCACCACTGTTTACTACCGGAATTCCTCACAAAATCAGGAAATCACACTGGGCCTACAAGCAAAGCTGAAGTCCATTTATAGCTTACGTCAATGGCGCATACAACAGAATGGATTACATCAACTTGTGATAGCTCGCGGTTATTCTGCCAACATGTTTGCATGACTGGTTACTCACAAAAGAGCCGTTTGAAACACGAACGCTTCCTCCCCCAACTAAGTTTTGCTCATTGTCCAGATCTATCCATTGGACGCTTTGTGCTGTATAAGTGACGTCAGATCAGTTCCTTTTGTAATCAATGATAGCTTATTTGTCGCAGGTTCGAATCCCGCTCTTGCCAGTTTCTTTAATCACTTTGCAAATGTATTCAAATTTACCTAGTCAGTTTCCCTTGTGGGTTGTTTGACGAATTATAGCTGAAATATGCATAATGTATTACGTAATTGAATTGCATGTAGCCTGTTACAAGCACTGATATTCGTTGATTTCCTCTGTTGCTGTTATAATTTTCACGAAATTCTTTGAAAGCGGGGTGTTAATGACAAGAATGCGAATCCCATGGAGGTGAAGCCAACGACCAACTTTAAACCTTGTTGGTGCGGATTATTAGTGTGCAATACTTTTTTTGTCAGATTCACGAGTTCAAACCCGGTGTACGCTGTGCTTCGATTCTGTAGCAGCAATTGATTAACCGATGCGGCGATCCCAGTGATATTCGAATAATGCATAATTCAATATAAACTCCTCAAAAAAGTTCGGAAACTCAAGTTTGACAGACGGTTTCTCTCTTGTTTCCAACTCCTTTTCCTTGAATTTGGTATCATTTGAAAGCCCTGTTATTCTTCTTTACAATGATGTGTCATTATGTTATGATTAAGCAATTGGGAAATGTGCAGCACAGGTGAATATATGGGTGAGTGTAAAGTGAAATGTAACAAAAAAAAGTTACTTTTGTCCAAAAGTGCATTCCCTTTTGCTTGGAGGATGGGAATGTGCAACAGATCTGCAACAGATCCTGATTGATGAATGGGACGCCATCCCACAGCAACGTGTGAACCGGCTCTTGAACAGCACGAGGAGGAGGTGACAGGCTGTTGTAGCTGCATTCGGATCTTCCACCCGCTACTGAGGCTCTTGACTTAACATTGTTCAATGAAGAAACATTTACTGTTCAATGATTAAACCAGAAAAAAGACTTTCCTTACGTCTTGTTTTTTCTTTTGTTAGTGGTAGAGTGTTGCATTGTACTGTACTGTGAGAGAGACTTCTTGTTACTGATGGAGCATTACAGGGTGTTTGAGTGCAGAAAATGACAAATAATCTTTTACTCTGTTTGAAACGCAAGCACATTAACAACAGAGTTGCTATCCCGGAGGCAATTTATTGTGACAGGCCGTGTGGATTTCTAAACTTTTCCCGCACATTTGTGGCTTACAACCTCTAAATATTGGTTAGTAAGCAGAGAATCATTCAAGACACACCAATCCTCCAAACTCCTAACAGCAAGAGTCAATACACTTTTGGACAATAGCATTGCATTTTGTCACTTTTCACTTTACACCCACCCCTATATTCAGCTGTGCTGCACATCCCCCAATAGCTTAATCATAACAAATGACACATCATTGTAAAGAAGAATAACAGGGCTTTCCAATGATACCAAATTCAAGGAAAAGAAGTTGGAAACAAGAGAGAAATCGTCTGTCAAACTTGAGTTTCCGAACTTTTGTTGAGGAGTTTATATATATACCAATCATATATCGATACCAATCACTATAGAAATATGCCAAGAAGCTGACAATGTTTCAAAGTTATCAATTAATATTACTTGAAAACAACTTTGCGCTCCTGATTTTATAATGTGTGTCTTGGGAAACTTCTTGTGCACATATATTTCTGAGGTACATCTGACAGAAAATTCATAAGAAATAATAGCGTTGGTACATTTTTGCAACAGGCCAATGGCTACGGCCCTTCACCGTAACCTGACAATGGCAAAATTCGAAGCCGTAGCCACAAAAGGCCCAATCCGGCCTACGTCTTATACTGTGCGAGTGCATCATACGAGCCTATAAATAAACTAAACCGATACACCCGCAATATACGGGAACATACGTGCAAAATGTATCAACAAAAATCCCCTGAAAATTAAACATGTGGAATCGGAGAAAGATTGCCATTTTCCGTAAAACGCGGAATTAGCCTGCGAGAGGTACCGGGATCGATATCGTGATCTTCCAATGTTTTGTTTATTACTTTGTGGTTTGAAAATTGAGCATAATGAAATCGGATAAAGGCTGACGTTTAGTTTAACAAGGGGGATTATCTCGACTGGAAGATTGCATGCATTGAATAAGACAAATACTGGGACCTTTTTTAACATGTTACAGTTTTTTCTTTGTGCCTTAAATTTCAACATTTTCAATCGAATAAAGCCTTGATTGAGTCAAATTACGGGGGATTAGCTGAAATATAGTATAGCGCTCGCTTAGCGTGCGAAAGGTACCGCGATCGATACCCGGGATCCTCCACGGTTCCATTTAGATTTTATGATCTTACTTCGTTGTTTGTAAATTGAACATATGAAAGCGTTAAAGGTTGACAATTAGTGTAACACGGAGGATTATAGCTGATAGAGTGCTCGCTTTGTATGCGAGAGGTACCGAGATCTACACAGGGATGTTCCAAACTTTTGTTTTAAGTTTTATGATCTTACTCTGTCCTCTGAAAACTGAGCGAAATCGGTGAAAGGCTGCATTGTATTGTGTCACTGGGATTAGCTCATAGAGCGTTCGCTTTGCATGCGAGAGGTACCGGAAAGTGGCGGAAACGATACCCGGATCTTCAAAAATTCTGCGTTAAGTTTCATTGATTTTGCTCTGTTGTCTGAAATTTAAGCATATGAAATCGGGTAAAGGCTTATATCTCGTAAAGCACGGGGGATTAGCTGAAGTGGTAGATCGATCGCTTAGCATGCGATAGGTACCGGGATCGATACCCGGAGCTTCCAAAATTATGTTTTAAGTTTAACGATATTACTGAAAACTGAGGATATGAAATCGGTAAAAAGCTGCATTATTACTGTCTGTCACAGGGATTAGCTCAAGTGGCAGAGCACTCGCTTTGCATGCGAGAGGAACCGGGATCGATACCCGGATCTATAAGTTTCATGATCTTACTCTGTCCTCTGAACAGACATAAGAACGAGAGTCTTTTATCCGGAAATTGGAAAGGGTATATATTTCGTATAAAATAAAACAATTTAGAAGGAATTTTTGGAGAAGACTAACAAGAATAACCCCCACGGTGAGGAGGGTAATTTTAGAAGGAATTTTTGGGAGAAGACTAACCTTGACGTGAGGAGGATTCTTTTTGAAGGATATTTTTTTAGAAGAATAATTCTCACGGTTAGGTGGATATTCTACAGAAGGAAAAACCCTGACGGTGAGAAGGATACTTTCAAAAAACGAAATTCATGGAGTGTCAACTTGGGAGGGGTGTTCAATCTAAAAGGAGCAAGGTACTCGTTCGTGAAAGGGAAGAAGAGTTAGTTAGTTAATTAATTAAGCTATAGTAGGGTTTGAAGAGTTTTATAGATATAGATAAAGAATAGTGGAACGACCCCGCAGACTCTGGGAAACCAAAAGAACACCAGTGCAGGTTAAACAACCTGTCTACATTTGTTTGTAAAACTATAAACCTAAAGTCTACAGCAATCCCTAACGTACCTTGCGATAAGCCAGACGATCAGACGACTTCCGTGGAGAAGGGGTGTTTAAACCGTTCGGAAGAGTGCCTGTTGATAAGCTTGAGGACCAGTTTAAGATCCAATCATTGCCAAGCTCGGCACGAGTGGATACACAAGTTTTATGGAATTCCATTGACGACACAATTGCGTCGCGTCGTGCCGTCGTGCCGTCGTGGCGTCGCGTCGTGCCGTCATGCCGTCGCGTCGTGCCGGCGCGTTGTGCCGTCGCCTCGTTCCTCATTACTTTAATATGGTGTACTATTTACGACACACCGCTTTGCCTCTTCCACACGCGACGCGACTATACGACGCGACGGCACGACGCCTCTGTTGCATCGTGCCGTCGTGTCGTGCCGTCGCTTCTTTCCCACTACTTTTGTGCACATTCTGGCATCGCGTCGTGCCGTCGCGTCGTTTTTTTTCCAGCTTGCAGGTTTTCTTTCCTCAACGTCGCCCCTTCCGTCGCCCATCGCGCGTCGCACCGTCGTGCGTCGCGTCGTGCGTCGCACCGTCGTGCGTCGCGTCGTGCGTCGCGTCGTGCGTCGCGTCGCGTCGTGTCGTGCGTCGCGTCGTGCGTCGCGTCGTGCGTCGCGTCGTGCGTCGCGTCGTGCGTCGCGTCGTGCGTCGCGTCGTGCGTCGCGTCGTGCGTCGCGTCGTGCGTCGCGTCGTGCGTCGCGTCGTGCGTCGCGTCGTGCGTCGCGTCGTGCGTCGCGTCGTGCGTCGCGTCGTGCGTCGCGTCGTGCGTCGCGTCGTGCGTCGCGTCGCGCGTCGCGTCGTGTTTCGCGTGGAGTAGTCATGCTATTGTGAACATGCGCAGTTGAAATACCGAACTGGCTCACAGAGGGCGTGTTTGTTTCACGCAGCTGATCCAGAGCGCGATCAGTGATCCGCGGAGCGTCGAGAGCTGCTCCGGATCACGTTTTTAGTGATCCTGCTCGCGAGGTGGGTTCGCAAGATCCACGATGGCGACGTGCAAAACGGACAGAGAAAAGTGAAGGTATTTTTCGTAGATTTGAAGCATTTAACAAGCTATTGTGATTTGTTGCATCGTGCCGTCGTGTCGTGCCGTCGCTTCTTTCCCACTACTTTTGTGCACATTCTGGCATCGCGTCGTGCCGTCGCGTCGTTTTTTTTCCAGCTTGCAGGTTTTCTTTCCTCAACGTCGCCCCTTCCGTCGCCCATCGCGCGTCGCACCGTCGTGCGTCGCGTCGTGCGTCGCACCGTCGTGCGTCGCGTCGTGCGTCGCGTCGTGCGTCGCGTCGCGTCGTGTCGTGCGTCGCGTCGTGCGTCGCGTCGTGCGTCGCGTCGTGCGTCGCGTCGTGTTTCGCGTGGAGTAGTCATGCTATTGTGAACATGCGCAGTTGAAATACCGAACTGGCTCACAGAGGGCGTGTTTGTTTCACGCAGCTGATCCAGAGCGCGATCAGTGATCCGCGGAGCGTCGAGAGCTGCTCCGGATCACGTTTTTAGTGATCCTGCTCGCGAGGTGGGTTCGCAAGATCCACGATGGCGACGTGCAAAACGGACAGAGAAAAGTGAAGGTATTTTTCGTAGATTTGAAGCATTTAACAAGCTATTGTGATAGTATTTACTCATAATTCTTTTACAGTGTATTTTTGTTATTAAAGCTATGTACGATATATTTACTTTTCTGGAAATACTAGATAGTTTATCATAAAAATAGCCCTACAGAATCTGAAGCAGACGACATTTTCGTGTAGTACAAGTTCTCCCAGCATGCAGCATATAGCGAGAGGGATTCGCGATCCTGTTTGTTTTCGTTCGCCTCTGGATCACCTCCCGATCCGTGTGAAACAAACAGGCCCAGGATAACCCGCTAATAGTTTAATTTTATGCGCGCATGCGCTTAACCGCGCGGTGAACAAAAGGCCTGAGCTCTGTATTTGAAATGTGTAAAAAGACGATTTTGCTAGAATTTTCGTAGCAAACAATCTACAGAATCAACAACGGTACCGCGCTAACAGCGGTGTCTGGCGAGACAAAATATAGAGTGAAAAGAGAGAAAATATTTCGTTCCTGAGTATTGTATTTTTTTGTTGGAGTCACCTTTCTGGGCAAATTTCAGACCCCCCCCCCCCCCGCAAAAAATCCTGGATCCGCCCCTGTATAGCATGAACCCTTCTTGACTGCGCTCTTGGCAACAAACAAAATTCAGTAATCAGTTCAACACACATAACAAAAGAAAGGTACTTGATATTATGAGAGTTTTATTCTCCCAAAACTTTCTCAACTACATTCTTAAGAGTAATTGTAAATTTGATTCAGCTTAAAACACGAATGGTACAATGGTCATCAAGATCAAAATGAGCCGGCATTTAGCTGAACTTGTTTGCTTGCGGCTTGTTGAACTCGTGGATTGCTTGATTAGATCGCAACTATGAGGTAGTGGCATCAGTGCACGGCCCTCGCGCAGAAGCATGATTTCTTGGCTTTTGTCCTGCCAAGATCTGAAGAATACAGCTGTGTTTCTAGTTCGTTGTGTGATCTGGATTCCTCCATTTGCAGTTATTAATCAATGTCATGAAGAATCTGCCGTAGTCGGCCAAGGGTATCACAATTTCTTATTAGACTCAGTCGGCTTACTTATATAACTCACTGTAAAGGTTTATAAATGTTGGAACAAAGATCACACATCGAACTTCAACTGCGCATGTTTACAATAGCATGACTACTCCACGCAAAACACGACGCGACATACGACGCAAAACACAACACGACGCGACGCACGACGCGACGCACGACGCGACGCACGACGCGACGCACGACGCGACGCACGACGCGACGCACGACGCGACGCACGACGCGACGCACGACGCACGACGCGACGCACCACGCGACGCACGACGCGACGCACGACGCGACGCGCGACGCGACGCACGACGCGACGCACGACGCGACGCACGACGCGACGCACGACGCGACGCACGACGCGACGCGACGCACGACGCGACGCACGACGCGCGACGCACGACGCGACGCACGACGCACGACGCGACGCGACGCGCGACGCGACGCACGACGCGACGCACGACGCGACGCACGACGCGACGCACGACGCGACGCACGACGCGACGCACGACGGTGCGAAGTGATGGGCGACGGAAGGGGCGAGCTGCAAGCTGAAAAAAAAATGACACGACGGCACGACGGCACGACACGACGTACGACGCGACGCCAGAATGTGCACAAAAGTAATGGGAAAGAAACGACGGCACGACGCGACTGCACGATGCAACAGAGCCGTCGTGCCGTCGCGTCGCGTCGTATAGTCGCGTCGCGTGTGGAAGAGGCAAAGCGATGTGTCGTAAATAGTACACCATAGTTTTATGCAGTGTCAAAGGCGTCGCGTCGTGCTGTCGTGGCGTCGCGTCGTGCCGTTGCGTTGTGCCGTCACGTCGTGTTGTATCGTGGTGCTGTCATGTCGTGCCGGCGCATCGTGCTGTCGCATTGTGCCATCGTACCGTCGCGTCGAGCCGTCGCGCCGTGCCGTCGCGTCGTTCTGTTGCCTGTTTTTCTATAATTTTATACAGGCTGTCGCGTCGTGTCATTGTGCCGTCGCGTCGTGTCATTGTGCCGTCGCGGCGTGCCGTCATACCGTCACGTCGTGCTGTTGCATCGTGCCGTCGTGCCGTCGCGTCGTGTTGTCACGTCGTGCCGTCGTATCGTGCCGTCGTGCGGTTCAAAAAAAAAAGGCTGGTGATCAGGGCCAATAGAGGGCGCATTTCACAACTCAGCACCGAAACATGTACAATGTCAATTGTCAATAGGTATACTTTAAATGAGAAAAGAAGTGAATGTTTTTTCGAAATACATTTTTGGAGCGCCTACCCGCCTTTTTCCGTGAATTCGTCTTTTACGTTGTAGTTTGTTCAGCATAGTCCCAGGTATCATGAATGGCCACAGCCAGACATTTTCAGTGGTGGAGTTTGCCCGCCAGACGGTACCCCAAAATTGAGCTAGATTAGCTGGAAAGTTAATCCGATGAAACCTATTAGAATTTTCGGCATAGTCCCAGATATCACGAATGGAAGGCCACTGCCAGACATTTTCAATGCTCGGTGTAACTTGTGCCCGCCAGACGCTCCAAATGTCCCCACCCTCCAAAATTGAGCTAGATCAGCTTGTGCATTAACCCGATGAAACCTACTGGAAAATGTTCAAGTACCAAGACCAAGACTCAATCAAGTCCGCCGCATCCATCTCACTCCAGCTACTCATCCTCGAGCATCTCATGTAGACAGGTTCTCTGGATACCAGCGACAACGGCACTCTAGTTCTATCGCTGGAACTGGAAACACAACATGGGCCTTCTACTTCCCAAAACTCACAAAACCACACCGACCTTACACCATCAAATTCAAACCACGACAAATTCAAACAAGTAAGATCCCTGGAAGAGAACGTAAACAAATTGACTTTGTCCCAGGCATTTGAGACCACCACACCCCCCTCTCTGGAAGTGAAAATATGGCACCCACATCACCTACATAGAGCTCAAAATTCTTAGAGATCTTTCCGAGAACGCTGCATGGGACGATCTCCAAGCAGTGGCGTAAATCCATGTCGCCGAGTAGGGGATGGGAGTGTTGGCGAGAGAGAATTAGGGGAGGGGGGGGGGGGCTGAAGACAATTAGGACACTAGGGGTTGCTGCTCATGATACCGTAATTTAGGGGACTTACGTCTAATGTAAAAAATTCATTTTGAAAGTGAACAAAGAAAACTGGCAGGAACGGGATTCGAACCTGCGATCTCCGGAATACCGTACCGGCGCTCTACCAACTGAACTATCTTGCCCTATGTTGGCGGTTTCCCAAATTGTCAGTATCTTTGTTTAGGTGGGCGCTAGTCAGAAGCCATAAACCCAGAATGCCGTGTAGCCAGGGATCACACCCAATTACGATACAACCTGGCAAGCGACATTGTGGGGATCACTCAATGAGGATACGACTTTTTAAACTGATAATTCGTCAAACAATCCACAAGGGGAAACTGACTAAAAAATAATGGACACTTTTGTCCCTATGCCTGACAACACAACGGTGTATTTAAAGTTTTTGTACTGTTTGTCTTCCGTTTTTTTTTTGAAAGTTACAAGATAACCTTGAAATCAGCATTTTTTTGTTTCTCACCACACAAATCGGAGGTGGGGGAGGGGGGGGGGGGGTGATACAATGGCGCAGCCCCCGGTCAATAAGTGGGGGATATATACACACCCCGGGATTTACGCCCATGTCTCTAAGCCAAGACATCGCTCCTCTTCAAACGAGTGACGCTGGAGGAATACAAACAGCATAAGCTTCGCTACACGGATGCGAAATTAGTCATAGCAATAAGAACAGCACAAGAAACATTACCTGAACAGTTCCAAGGCCAAGATCACCAAGGCCAAGATCACCAAGGCCAAGGTGACTAAAGCGGGCATCAAGGGAAAACGTCCCTACTAAGATCTCTTTAAAACAAGACCAACACATCCTCTCAAAAGAGACATCCACTGTTGCCATCCATCTATTATAGGTTTTCCAGGACGATTTCGGAAAATGTGCACATTCATTTGTAAAAGATGCATTCGTTTTCGTGCGAAATAGAATGAACGTTCACAATCCCGTTTTCTATTTAACAATTGATAATTATATTTCCATAAAGGTGCGTTCAGTCGTAAAAATCAGCGTACGATTTCCCGAATGTGCACTGAATTTAGTATATTGATAATTCATTTTAGCGCGAATTCGAATGCACAATCATCCGGAATCCTGTTTTCCTTTTAATTTATCATCAATCTATTTCGCTAAATGTGCAGCCTATTTTCCCGCGCAGTGTTTTTTTTTATTTTTAATGCATGCCTGGTCAAGCATAGGATTCATGTATTTGTTAACAAATGTAACACATGGGGAACTAAACAAGGTGGTCTTATAGTCTGTTGAAACGTACCAAAAAACAAGCTGAAGAAAATCGTTCTTTCTTTGCTCAGCATTTGCCACGGTCGCATCATTAATGGTAGACAATCAAACTGATAAAATGAGAAAGAACTTTAAGAAATACAGAAAGACATTAAAATGCAATTAAGACAAAGAACCCCCAACAATAGAAAAAGACCACATTCATTATCAATTAGGCATACATTGATTAATTAATCAATTAAAGTTGTATCATGAATTGTATAGGCCTATATACATTATTTAAATTAAATGCAGAATTTGCGAAATTGAAAAAAAAAATTTAATTCAGACCGTGTCACAATGACAAATCGAATTGCTGCAAAATAGATTGCACATTTTTAATAATCGGCACGCATACGTCAAACCGAAAGCCTAATCACGTATTTGTAATCGTTTAAATGAAACGTTATGCACATTCATTTATTTGAATGATACAAAATGAAATCGAATACTAGTTTTTGCGAAAATGAAACCCGGATATACGCTGGGTTAGGGTGACCTGGTCGAATAGGGCGACACATAACTGTCGCCCTATTGTAAAAGTCGCCCCTTTGGAGTGTTTTTTAGTAAGGCGCGTGGGGAAAGTGCTCTAAATGGGCGACACTCGTGTCGCCCCAATAAGGTTATTTCGGGAAGGGTCGCCCATTTGCCGCATCCAGGAGATTTATAATAATTATTATTATTATTATTATTATTATTATTTTTTTTAAATGAGGTTATACAACCCCTTTTATTCCATTTTACACTCTTCCTTTTCAATCACATTGTAATAATCAAATGACAAATATGTACAGTAATTAAAGAATAATAATTACAATAATGAAAATTAAAATAATATCTACAATCAGACTCCACTCAATTAGAAAATTAGAAAACAAACTTGAGGGCATTCTGGTCCAAGTAACAAAGCAGAGTTTCGAACATAAATGAAGCGAAATAACTTGTCACCTAGTCTCAGCTTTTCTAATCTAATTATTTTTTTCAAATTCTTTTGATAGGAATGTAAAATATCGACATTATCATGGGTACTATTCATTGTTTGATCGCATCTAACATTCCAGATTACTTTGTTTAGTCTTCCGACTAAAAAGAGCGCCATTTCTTCCTTAATATCACAACTAAGAACTCTTGTATAGTCATTTAAGCAAAAAGTGGATTATCAGTATACTTCTTAAGTATTTTCTCCACAAATAACCATGCACTGATGTGTTTTTTACAATGTATAAAAAGATGCTCTAGAGTTTCTCTTTCTGAGTTACATAATACACATATATCATCCTCAGTTAAGCCAAAATTCTTCAACTTATCCTTAGTTGGAATAATTCTGTGCTTTAGTTTAAACCAAAAATCCCTATCTTCGGGGTCTAATAGTTTACAATAACCATTCGTCCAAATCTTATTCCAGTTTAAGGTTATAGATGAAAACAAATCATTCCAAATATTTTCCACTATTGGTGAAACAAATGATTGATAGACTAATATATTATAAGCAGTTTTAACATTCAGTGAGGATAAACATAATTGGCAGTCATTCCTTTTTTCGTATATAGTGACACAGTTAAGTGGGTGGTTAGCTGGACCCGCTCTCATTTCATCTATATAACTACCTTTAATTTTGGTTTTTAGATTTGATAAAATTCTGCCAGCATTAATACATAAAATATTGCATTTTTGGGCTAATTTGACATGAGACATAATTTGTCCTTTATCTAAAACGTGTTTTAGGAGATTAAAGCCCTGTGGTTTGAGAATTTTGCTGTCCATTGCTTTAACTAGATTACCAGTGATTATATTGTTTCTCCACAAAGGTAAGTTATGCGTTTCATTAATACACGAAAACAAGTTATGAAATTTCCCACCAACCGATTGAAAGGCTACAATTATTTCTCTGTAAAACGGAAGAATAACTGGATCAATAGTTTTAGGACAATCAAGTATGTACCAACCAAGAGTATGTAATCCACTAGCTTGGTTTATACAATAATTCATCAAAGTTTTCCATTTGCCTGATCCATCCATGTACCTTCTTAATAGATTACATTTTAAGGCTTGCAATTTAATCTGAATATCCACAACACCTGTGCCTCCAAGATCTTTCGGACCAATCATAGTTTTCCTCTTAATTTTATCCGGTTTAACATTCCAGTAAAAGGACCATTTAATATCTTCCATTCGATCAACATATTGTTTGGGGCAATGAACAACGGATCCTATATATGATAAGCTGGCTCCCATAAAACTATTAACAACAACAGCTTTCCCTTTCAGGGTTAAATACCTTCTTTTCCAGTTATTTAAAACATATTTCATTCTATTGATTTTAGGCTCCCAGTTTTGATTAGACGTGTCTTCATTTCCAAAATAGATCCCCAAAATTTTCAGACTATTATTGACCCAAGAAAAATCTCCTGGTTTGTCTTTTCTGTTCCTCCACTTCCCAATCCACATACCCTGAGATTTATTTTTGTTTATTTTGGACCCAGAACCCATACTGTAAATATTAAATATGTGCTCTAAAACTCCAAATTCTTTATCATCAGATATAAAAATGGTGGTGTCATCGGCATGCTGTATTAATTTCAAACGATCTTCAGATTTTGGAAGCAAAATTCCTTGTAATTTGTTATTATTCCTGATCATACTAGAAAAACCTTCGGCACATATCGAAAAAAGTAACGGTGATAAGGGACATCCTTGCCTTATTCCCCTTGTTACTTTGAATGGTTGAGTAATAAAGTTATTTACCAAACAAGCACTAACTGGTTTTTTATATAAAATTTTAACCCACTGAATAAGTCCTTCAGGTATTCCCAATTTGTGCATAATATTAAACATATAATACCACTCTATTCTGTCAAATGCTTTTTCCATATCGATACTCAAGATAGCCGCTTGCATGTTTTCATTATTAATATAATATATTACATCTCTAAGGATAGCTAGGTTGTCTTGTATGTTTCTGTTTTTAACACCACTTGTCTGATTTTCATCAATGATATCAGGCATGATATTTTTGAAACGATTTGTTATCACTTTGGAAATTATTTTGTAGTCTACGTTAAGCAGGCTTATAGGCCTCCAATTTTTTAAATCACTTCTATCACCTTTGTTTTTGTATATTAATCGAACTAGCGCAAAATTCATTGAATCGGGAAGGGAAGCTTCACCATAGCATTGATTGACAACTTCTAAAAAATCATCTTTAATAACTGACCAAAAATGCTGATAAAATTCAACTGAGAGACCATCTATACCAGGTGATTTACCCTTGTTCATTTGGTTAAGAGCAACATATACTTCCTGATCATTAACATTTTCTTCTGAAATGAAATGAACATCTTCACTGGAATAAACTTTTTGAACTGAATTAAGAATTTCCTCAAGGCAGCTGCTGTCAATGTTTGTGCTACTATATAATTTTTTATAAAAATTATTAACACATTGGCACATTTGGAGGGGTTCGCTGCAAATTTTACCTTTCTCGTCTTTGAGACAACATATTGAATTATTGTTGATTCTTTGTTTTTCAATATTAAGAAAATACTTGCTAGGTTTTTCACCTTCAGTTTTGTTTATAATATGAGCTCTAATTCGAGATCTTTCATAATCATCAATTTCTAGATTTTTTATTGTATTTTCAAGATTTTTGATGGCTATTTGATCAGGTTGAGGATTTTTGAGTAAATCATCCATACTTTTTTGGAGATGTTTCTTATAGCTATTATTAGAGTAGTATTTTTCAGAGCCATACTCCGTGAGAATTTCCTTCAATTTTAGTTTCCCCATTTCCCACCAGTCTAAAATTGATTCATATGTATGCTTTTTACTTTTCCAATAACTCCAAAAAATTATAATACGACTGTTGCACTGATCGTCTTCCAAAAGAGAATTATCAAAAATCCACCGACCTGGACCCCTAATAACGTTTCTTTTTCCTATTCTAAAGCTGAGGGCTCTATGATCAGTCAGTCCAATAGAGCTAACATTGGCGTTAGAAAATAAGTGGAGCAGGGTGCTTGAAATAAAACAATAATCAATTCTACTCGGTCTTTTTAAAACTTTGTGGTAAAACGTATACCCTGTTTCATCAGGATGAAAGGTATCCCAAACATACAAATCATTTTCATCGATGAAATTATTTAAAACAGTTACACTCCTATCCTTGTTGCTTGATAGGTCCATCTGGCAGTTAAAATCCCCACAGACTACCCAGTTGGTACCTTCATAAATGTAATTTCCCATATTTTGGAAAAAAGTTTTACGTGGATATTCAAAATTTGGTGCATAAATACACAATATACTGAAATTAATATTATTCCAAATGATGTCACCCTTAATGACACGGCCTTCATTATCATTTACTTGATTATTTAATTTAATACCACTTTTACTTGATGTTAATATAGCCACCCTTTTGAATTCCTTTCACCATGATTAAAAATAATGTCGCCTCCCCATTGTTTCTTCCAAAAATTCTCATCTTCAAATATACTGTGGGTTTCTTGTAAGCAGATTATATCATGTTTTTAAAGTTTTCCCTCAAACCGTTGACATTAATGGTGGCAATTCTAAGCATTATAAAAAGGATCAGAATATGCCCCATCATTTGGAAAAAAACATAAGGACTACAACTTACAAATTATCTCCTCTGTGACCCCGACCTACTCCTCTTCCTTTATGTTGATATGGGGCCCTTCTGTTAACAAATGAAAGTGTTCCAGAACCTCTCTTCTTTCGGAATCTTTGGACACCCCCTCTCCAGTATGGAACCATCACTCCTTGTGTTGCTGCTGAAGCTTCGTCACTTCCAGCATCCTTTTGCCTACATCCTTTCGTCATATCTTGAGGTTTGGTCTTACCACTTTTATGTTTAACTACATGTGCCCAGCTCGTTTCCACATCAATCTCTCCCTGTGAAAATTGGTCTTCACTTTGCTGTTCTTCGAGATCTCCTTGAGTGTGTGGCCCTATGTTATTACCATCCGGGAGTTCCGTTTGTTGCGGTATTTCTGAAGCGAGATTGTTGTTTGAGGTTTGTTGCTCTCGTTCTTGATTGTTTTGTTGCACTTCCGGTTCGTTTTTGTTGCCTTCATCCTCACGTCTGCCATTTGTTGTCTTCCCATTTTCATCTTCCTTCATTTTGCTAGTTGTTGGCTCGTCTTCTGTTCTTGCTTTCTTTGGTAGATGCGTCTTTTCCCCGTTTCCCTCATCTTCCTCTGCGTCTTCAAAAACACTTATGGTGGATCCTTCTCTCTTCGTATCTTCGTCTCGTCGAGGATCCTCTTCTATTGCTTGACGGGATTCCTCCTCTTTCCATTTCGTTTGTGGAATTCGGGATCGAGTCGCCATCATCGGTGTTTTCTCCTTCGACCTCACTATCCGATATCTCGATATCGAAAAAGTTCTTAACTGGTCGCCGATGGAATTCTGCACGGTGGCCTGGCTGTCCACACTCAAAGCATCTTCCGTGCATGTCGCAATCTCGAGCGACATGGCCCGGTCGGTTGCACAATCTGCAGGTTTTGATTTGACCTCGATGTCTCACTGGAAGGTTGAAACTGCCGATTTTAATGAAACTAGGGATGGGTCTTTTGACGTTTTTAACTAACATACTTCTTACACCGGTCTCCACTCTATCGTCGAAATCATAGTGCTGACGTCGAATATTGGCGACAGTTCCATAGGTTGATATGGCTGTGGTGACTGTCTGGTCAGACATCTCATAAGGTGCCGTAACGTATACTACAACTGAATTCTGTATACTCGCTCTTTCACAGGGTATCAAGATTCCATTCATGCGTATCCCTCGCAGGGCTATTCTTTCGCATTGTGTTTCATTGTCCAATGACACATTAAACCATCCATTGTTTAGCTCCGCTATACACTTCACTGCACCTGTGGTGCCCAGCTCTTTGTTCGTGGCTGCATACACTTCTTCTGGCGTTGCGTGCATTCCTCGGGAATTAAAACGTATTGTGTTCGTTCTTTTCAACTCCTCCCTGTACAATGTATATGCCATGGTGTTGCGGGACTGGACAAGATGGCGTCGGCGATAATTCGCCTAGCCCTTGCCCTGTATTTACTGCAAAAAAACGTCAAATACGACTTCTGCGGGTAATAAAACCGATAGGATTAGCACAAGATGAAGGGCGAAACTATCACTAAACGTTACCTTCACTCAAAGGTAGGTATAATTGTCATTAGCGTCGAAAAACTGCCGAAATTTGAGAGCCGATGTGGGCGTGCACCTCGCGGCTTGAACGCATTATTATTATTATTATTATTTTTTTTTTTTTCTGTCTCAGTGGAGTTAGACTCCATTTATTTCAATACTATACACATTTCGACAATACAGACAAAAATACAAAATACCTTACAGGTGTACATAAACTATAAACCGGACTATTTACAGGATATACAGATTAAAAAACAACAATGACAAACTTGGTTTGGTAAACAGACATGGCAGGGAAGGGGAAGGGGAAGGGCAAGAGGAACGGGGGGGGGGAGATAATTCTGAAATCAAACGTTTACAACAAACTATTAGTACAAAAATGATATATAAAGAGAAAGGAATAACAATATACACATACAGATAACATAACTAAATGAAATGGGCACAAATGAATAAACCAAAATAAGAAATAAACAGGAAAATAAAACTAACTCAACAAACGCAATTATAATGAATCGAACAATAAGTCAAGGCAAAGCAACCAAACGTTAACATAGTGAAAAAGGTCAAAGACATCTTAACAAAAGAAAATAGAAAACAAAAACTCATGAATAATAGTAAGCAAAGGAATTAATTAACTAGTTAGTCATCATTACGAAGAATTATACAAACATGAACTAATATGTACAACTAATATATATATACGTATATCATAACCAAATAACAAAGTCAATAGTATACTCAACACATAAAGTGCAATTATAATTAATCAAATAATGTTAAGGCAAAACAACCAAATATTAACATTACAATGGGAAAAGTAAATAAAACATCTTAAGAGGCATTGAAAACAATTTATGAATAATTTAGTAAATGAATGAACGAATGAAATAATTAACCAATTAGCCAATCATACAATCAATCAATCAATCACTCAATTAGTCATCAGAACTAAAACAAATAATCCAGTTCCCAAAATCAAAAGGAAAACAGCAGGGATAACAAAAGTATTCTGAAACAAAAGTAACAGAAAATTATGTAATTAAAGGCGCTATTTTATTAACCCACCCACTCTTACCTTTGTTTCTTTTATTTTCAAGAGAGAGAAATTTCTTGAGACGGACCTTGAACTGAAATATAATATCGATATCGGAAGGATTAGAATAGTTGTCAAAGGCTAATTTACATCGAATAACCCATATAACGCGAAGCATTTTGGCGATGATGGCATTGTGAACAGGACTCATTTTGTAGCCTAGGATTCTATTACAATCGTTTAGATAAAAATCTTTCTTACCCGAATAATTCCTAAGGATACGTTCAACAAGAATCCATGCACTTAAGGTACTAACACAATAAATAAACAAATGTTCGTGAGTCTCTGGCTCCACATTACAAAGGGGACAAATATTATCATCAGTTTTACCTATTTTAGAGAGAAAGTCCTTAGTAGGAAGACATCTGTGTTTTAATTTGTACCAAAAATCTTTATCTTCTGGGTCCATAATAAAATTATTGGAACCATTTTTCCAAATACAGGTCCAATCGACATCGATGCGGTAATTAAGAATTCCTTGCCATTTAATTTGGACTTTAGGGACCACAAATCTGGCTAGAATCAAATTACAATAATTAATTTTGGCGGTGGTTTCGGAAACCTTAACATAATCATTCGACTGCCTATCAAAAAAGACGAGCCAATTACAAACGTGATTAGGAGGACCGATTCTATTTTCTTCGATTAACTTATGATTAATATGATTCTCAATTCTTCCGACTAATCTACCCGCGATAATATTGTGGACATTGCATTTTTTAGCCACGGCACGAAAGGATATCAAATTCCCGTTAGCGATGACGTCCTTAACTTTGTGAAAATTATTGGAAGCGAGTAAGGGACTGTTAAGTTCGGTATCATCATCCGTAGCACATACGTTGTTCCAGAGAGGAACTTCACGTGTTTCAGAAACTACAGAAAAAGAACAATTAATTTTACCGTCAACAGCTTTAAAGGCACGAATCAAATCTTGATAAAAAGTAGTAGTATTGACCGGATTACGGCTATTAGACAGGCCATACCAACCCAGTTTATTATCGACCTTACCAAGCCAGTAATCAAAGAATTTTTTCCACTTGCCGCAAGATTTAATATAATTAGAAAACCACTGAACCTTGATACTGATGAGTTTACATTCTATATTAACCAGACCGGTACCTCCCTTGTCTCTTGGACCATTGATGGTATTTCTTTTAATCTTTTCTACTTTGCCATCCCAGTAAAAATTCCAAATACTTTTATCGATCTTCTTAATCCATTCACGCGGACATGAAATAATACTCCCCAAATAATTTAATCCCGATCCGACCAAAGTATTGACGATCACTGCTTTGCCTATGAGAGTCAAACTACGCTTGCTCCACTTATCAAGAATACACTTAAACTTATTTACGCGCGGACCCCAGTTGTCTTCCGGGGTGACGTCATTTCCGAAAACTATTCCTAAAATTTTTATTTTCCCATTACACCAATTAAAGCCGCAAGGGTTATCCGATCTATCTTTCCATTTTCCTAACCAAAGACCTTTGGTTTTAGAAACGTTTAATTTGGACCCGCTCCCTTTACAATAAACATCGAGAATATCCTGAATAATGTCAAAGTCGTTATTTGTACTCACAAAAATCGTGGAATCGTCCGCGTGCTGAACGAGTTTGATCGACTCTTTACAATCGGGGATTTCGATACCTTTAAGCTCATTGTTAATTCTAAAAAGATTAGCTAGTCCTTCAGCACAGATAGAGAAAAGAAGTGGGGACAATGGACAACCCTGCCTGATACCGCGAGTTATTTCAACGGGGGAACCGATGTAGTTATTAACTATTATTCGACAGCTCGGTTGGCTGTATAGAAGTTTGATTCCTTTAATTAAAAACGGGGGAACACCTAATTTATCCATGACTGCAAACATGTAATTCCAATTGATTCTATCAAAGGCCTTTTCTAAATCTATACTAACTGCGGCTGCACCTAAATTTTCCCAATTTATATAATCTATTGTATCCCTGAGAATCATAAGATTGTCTTGAATTTTCCTAGATTTGACACCACACGATTGTTCTTCACCAATAATAATAGGCATGATATTTTTCAGACGATTAGTAAGAGTCTTAGCGAGAATTTTATAATCCACACATAACAGACTAATGGGACGCCAATTTTTTAACTCAAATTTACTCCCGACATTTTTGTAAATAAGTCGGATGAGGGCAGTATTCATGGAACGACCTAAATGACCCTTTTGAAAACTGTAATTAAAGACTTCGAAGAGATCTATACCAATAATATCCCAATATGTTTGGTAGAATTCCACCGTGAGGCCATCGATGCCGGGGGATTTATTTTTGTTCATTTGGAAAAGAGCATTTTTTAATTCAAGTAGCGTGAAATCATTCTCAGAACTTTCAAGAATATCCTCTGGAACGACGTTAGGAATCATAGAATTCAAAATAACGTTCATACCAGAAAGACATATATCCTCAGAAGTGTACAATTTACTATAAAAATCATTTACAACGGTTAACATGATTTGACTCTGATTGGCATAATTCCCCTCAGAAATCAATAATTTTTCCATTTTATTCTTCTGAACTTGTTGTTTTTCTAAATTTAGAAAATATCTAGAAGCTTTTTCGCCCTCTGTTTTAATTGTGTTTCTGGCTCTTATTTTGGATTTTTCCCATTCTTTAAATTCATAGGCTTTGATGGCTTCTTCGGTGATCTTAATTTCATCATAATTGGCATCGGTGGGATTACTAATTAATTTCCTATATTTTTCCTGAAGGCGAGAAAGGTCCTTTTTCGAATTCCTGGATTTTTCCTTGCTATAATCTTGGATTATTTCTTTGAGTCGAAACTTCCCAATTTCCCACCACTCAACTAAATTATTATGATTTTTCTTTTGGATTTTCCAAAAATTCCAAAAATGTTTTACTCGAAATACAAGATCTTCGTCATCTAAAATATTATTGTTGCAGATCCATCTGCCTTGCCCGTGGGATACCTCACTATCATTTAATTTCATTAAAAGAAGTTGATGGTCTGAAAGGCCGCTCACTCTACAGGAAATATTCTCTATTCTATGAAACATGTTAGAAGACACAAACAAATAATCGATTCTATTCGGCGTTTTAGTCGGTTTGTGAAAATGCGTGTAACCCTCATCATCCGGAAGTAAAGTTCTCCAAACATCAACAAGATCTTTTTCTTGTGTAACATTTCTCAGAATAATTTGGCTGCTATCGTTAATACGAAATTTATCTAAATTGCAATTAAAGTCGCCCCCTATGATCCAGTTTTCGTCCCCAGTGATACGGTCAGTCAGACCATCAAAAAAAATTGTCCTTTCACGGAGGTAATTTGGAGCATACACGGATGCTATAGAAATAACTTCATTGTCCCAATTTATATCACCTTTTATCCACCTACCATCGTCATCTTGCTTAATATTAGAAATAATAATTCCAGATTGTTTTGAGGTGAGAATAGCAACCCCCTTTGAATGGCGAGTCCCGTGATTGAAAATAATTTGACCTTCCCACTGTTTGCTCCAAATGTCCTCATCATTGCGATCGCTATGAGTCTCTTGTAAAAATACCAAGTTGAATTTACAATCTTTAAGATAATCAAAAAGCATATTTCTTTTCAGATCATCTCTGATACCGTTAATATTAAGTGATGCTACTGTTAAGAAAAACATAGCAATCGCAATGAAGGGTAATCAGGACCTATCCATACAAATTTCATTTGAAATATTCACTTACATAGCCTTCTGACCTCGGCCACGTCCCTTAGGGTTGGATGTTTTCGTGCTATCCGATGTCGGCTGGGACAGACTGCGGTTTTGTTGTCCGCTTTCCTGCAGCGACCTCCTGTTTTGTTGCGAGGATGCCCCTCCCGATCCCCTCCTACGTCTGAAGCGTTGAACCCCCCTGCGTGTATATGGCACCCAATTGTCGTCGTCGTCGTCGTCGTCGTCGTCGTCGTTGCTGTGCTGATTATCAGATGGTGGGTCTTCCTGTTCCCTGTCTTTTGTGTCGCTTGCGTCGTCTTCATCCCTGAGTAGTTTCCTATTGGAATCGTCTGTGTCTTCCCTTTCCTTTCTCTTGCGTGATTCCTTTACACTCTCGTCCCAGAATCCAGTTGGCTTTGGTCCGGATGATGATTCCCCCTTCTTTTTAGTTGGCTCCCTCTCTTTTGTGTTCTCTCTTCTCTGCGTTGGTGCGAGTGCCTCCTTGAAGGATTTAGTGAGTTTTGTAGCTTGCGTGTTCTTCTTCGGCAGTGGATCCTCACTTGGTTGTGGGTTGCCGGGTACGGGTTTTTGGCCTTCCTCATCTCCCTTGACGTGTCTGTCTTCCGCGTCTTCTTGATGTTCCTCTTCTTTCTGGTCTTCCTCTCTATCTTCTGTGTGTTTGTCCTCTTTGTCGTTGTCGTCCGCGTGTTGGTCCTCTCCTTTGTCTTCCGCTTGTGTATCCTCTTCTTCGTCGTGGTTTTCCTGGTTCTCGTCTTCTTGTTGTTCGTCCCTTCTGTCATCTTCCATGTCTTCGTAGTCGTTGTCTTCCTTCCTGTTGTGCCAGGCCGCTCTATGTTCTTGACTGCCGCATACGAAACACCTCCCCCTTTCCGGACATTCTCTGGCCATATGATCTGTTCCTTCACAGATCTTGCAGGTTTTCAGCTGACCCTTGTAGCGGACTGGTAACGAGAAACCTCTCACTTTGAGAAAGCTGGGGATGGGCTTCTTGACGTTTCTTACCAGGCAGCTCCTGACGCCCGTCTCCACTTTCTCGTCGAACTGGTGATATTGCCTACGGATATTGGCCACTGTTCCGTAGGCATACAGCATGCGGATGACATCCTCGTCTGACATTTCATAGGGACACTTGATGTATACCACCACTGCATTGAGGACGTTGGCTCTCTCACACTGGATAAGCGCATTGCGAATGAGTAATCCGCGCCCGGCTATCTCGATACAATCTCTCTCATTGTTGAAGGTTACGTTGTACCATCGGTTGGTAAGCTCAGCAATGCATACTATTGTGTCCACTTTGTCTAGCTCGAACTCCACTGCATTGTATACCTCTTCAGGCGTGACGGCCCTTTCAAACTGCTTTGTGCTGAAACGCACCGTGTGAGGCCTATTCAAAGCCGTACGTTGGTACATGGCTACCAATATGGCGTCGCTTTCTTCGACGCTGGAAATTGTCAAGTGTTTAGATCAAGGCCTAAAAAGGCCTAAAAAAAGGCCTGAAAATCACTTACAGAGATCCCAGAAAGGTCTTGTGGTGTCAGGAAACTCACAGAAGAAAAATTATTACTATCTTGAATATTGTAAGGCGGTCGAAAAGGCGAAATTGTGCCAGAATTTCAGAGCTCGACGCAAAGCACGTCTTGCGCCCTCGAACGCTATTATTATTATTATTATTATTATTATTTTTTTTTTCTGTCTCGGTGGAGTTAGACTCCATTTATTTCAATACTATACACATTTCGACAATACAGACAAAAATACAAAATACCTTACAGGTGTACATAAACTATAAACCGGACTATTTACAGGATATACAGATTAAAAAACAACAATGACAAACTTGGTTTGGTAAACAGACATGGCAGGGAAGGGGAAGGGGAAGGGCAAGAGGAACGGGGGGGGGGGGAGATAATTCTGAAATCAAACGTTTACAACAAACTATTAGTACAAAAATGATATATAAAGAGAAAGGAATAACAATATACACATACAGATAACATAACTAAATGAAATGGGCACAAATGAATAAACCAAAATAAGAAATAAACAGGAAAATAAAACTAACTCAACAAACGCAATTATAATGAATCGAACAATAAGTCAAGGCAAAGCAACCAAATGTTAACATAGTGAAAAAGGTCAAAGACATCTTAACAAAAGAAAATAGAAAACAAAAACTCATGAATAATAGTAAGCAAAGGAATTAATTAACTAGTTAGTCATCATTACGAAGAATTATACAAACATGAACTAATATGTACAACTAATATATATATACGTATATCATAACCAAATAACAAAGTCAATAGTATACTCAACACATAAAGTGCAATTATAATTAATCAAATAATGTTAAGGCAAAACAACCAAATATTAACATTACAATGGGAAAAGTAAATAAAACATCTTAACAAAGAGGCATTGAAAACAATTTATGAATAATTTAGTAAATGAATGAACGAATGAAATAATTAACCAATTAGCCAATCATACAATCAATCAATCACTCAATTAGTCATCAGAACTAAAACAAATAATCCAGTTCCCAAAATCAAAAGGAAAACAGCAGGGATAACAAAAGTATTCTGAAACAAAAGTAACAGAAAATTATGTAATTAAAGGCGCTATTTTATTAACCCACCCACTCTTACCTTTGTTTCTTTTATTTTCAAGAGAGAGAAATTTCTTGAGACGGACCTTGAACTGAAATATAATATCGATATCGGAAGGATTAGAATAGTTGTCAAAGGCTAATTTACATCGAATAACCCATATAACGCGAAGCATTTTGGCGATGATGGCATTGTGAACAGGACTCATTTTGTAGCCTAGGATTCTATTACAATCGTTTAGATAAAAATCTTTCTTACCCGAATAATTCCTAAGGATACGTTCAACAAGAATCCATGCACTTAAGGTACTAACACAATAAATAAACAAATGTTCGTGAGTCTCTGGCTCCACATTACAAAGGGGACAAATATTATCATCAGTTTTACCTATTTTAGAGAGAAAGTCCTTAGTAGGAAGACATCTGTGTTTTAATTTGTACCAAAAATCTTTATCTTCTGGGTCCATAATAAAATTATTGGAACCATTTTTCCAAATACAGGTCCAATCGACATCGATGCGGTAATTAAGAATTCCTTGCCATTTAATTTGGACTTTAGGGACCACAAATCTGGCTAGAATCAAATTACAATAATTAATTTTGGCGGTGGTTTCGGAAACCTTAACATAATCATTCGACTGCCTATCAAAAAAGACGAGCCAATTACAAACGTGATTAGGAGGACCGATTCTATTTTCTTCGATTAACTTATGATTAATATGATTCTCAATTCTTCCGACTAATCTACCCGCGATAATATTGTGGACATTGCATTTTTTAGCCACGGCACGAAAGGATATCAAATTCCCGTTAGCGATGACGTCCTTAACTTTGTGAAAATTATTGGAAGCGAGTAAGGGACTGTTAAGTTCGGTATCATCATCCGTAGCACATACGTTGTTCCAGAGAGGAACTTCACGTGTTTCAGAAACTACAGAAAAAGAACAATTAATTTTACCGTCAACAGCTTTAAAGGCACGAATCAAATCTTGATAAAAAGTAGTAGTATTGACCGGATTACGGCTATTAGACAGGCCATACCAACCCAGTTTATTATCGACCTTACCAAGCCAGTAATCAAAGAATTTTTTCCACTTGCCGCAAGATTTAATATAATTAGAAAACCACTGAACCTTGATACTGATGAGTTTACATTCTATATTAACTAGACTGGTACCTCCCTTGTCTCTTGGACCATTGATGGTATTTCTTTTAATCTTTTCTACTTTGCCATCCCAGTAAAAATTCCAAATACTTTTATCGATCTTCTTAATCCATTCACGCGGACATGAAATAATACTCCCCAAATAATTTAATCCCGATCCGACCAAAGTATTGACGATCACTGCTTTGCCTATGAGAGTCAAACTACGCTTGCTCCACTTATCAAGAATACACTTAAACTTATTTACGCGCGGACCCCAGTTGTCTTCCGGGGTGACGTCATTTCCGAAAACTATTCCTAAAATTTTTATTTTCCCATTACACCAATTAAAGCCGCAAGGGTTATCCGATCTATCTTTCCATTTTCCTAACCAAAGACCTTTGGTTTTAGAAACGTTTAATTTGGACCCGCTCCCTTTACAATAAACATCGAGAATATCCTGAATAATGTCAAAGTCGTTATTTGTACTCACAAAAATCGTGGAATCGTCCGCGTGCTGAACGAGTTTGATCGACTCTTTACAATCGGGGATTTCGATACCTTTAAGCTCATTGTTAATTCTAAAAAGATTAGCTAGTCCTTCAGCACAGATAGAGAAAAGAAGTGGGGACAATGGACAACCCTGCCTGATACCGCGAGTTATTTCAACGGGGGAACCGATGTAGTTATTAACTATTATTCGACAGCTCGGTTGGCTGTATAGAAGTTTGATTCCTTTAATTAAAAACGGGGGAACACCTAATTTATCCATGACTGCAAACATGTAATTCCAATTGATTCTATCAAAGGCCTTTTCTAAATCTATACTAACTGCGGCTGCACCTAAATTTTCCCAATTTATATAATCTATTGTATCCCTGAGAATCATAAGATTGTCTTGAATTTTCCTAGATTTGACACCACACGATTGTTCTTCACCAATAATAATAGGCATGATATTTTTCAGACGATTAGTAAGAGTCTTAGCGAGAATTTTATAATCCACACATAACAGACTAATGGGACGCCAATTTTTTAACTCAAATTTACTCCCGACATTTTTGTAAATAAGTCGGATGAGGGCAGTATTCATGGAACGACCTAAATGACCCTTTTGAAAACTGTAATTAAAGACTTCGAAGAGATCTATACCAATAATATCCCAATATGTTTGGTAGAATTCCACCGTGAGGCCATCGATGCCGGGGGATTTATTTTTGTTCATTTGGAAAAGAGCATTTTTTAATTCAAGTAGCGTGAAATCATTCTCAGAACTTTCAAGAATATCCTCTGGAACGACGTTAGGAATCATAGAATTCAAAATAACGTTCATACCAGAAAGACATATATCCTCAGAAGTGTACAATTTACTATAAAAATCATTTACAACGGTTAACATGATTTGACTCTGATTGGCATAATTCCCCTCAGAAATCAATAATTTTTCCATTTTATTCTTCTGAACTTGTTGTTTTTCTAAATTTAGAAAATATCTAGAAGCTTTTTCGCCCTCTGTTTTAATTGTGTTTCTGGCTCTTATTTTGGATTTTTCCCATTCTTTAAATTCATAGGCTTTGATGGCTTCTTCGGTGATCTTAATTTCATCATAATTGGCATCGGTGGGATTACTAATTAATTTCCTATATTTTTCCTGAAGGCGAGAAAGGTCCTTTTTCGAATTCCTGGATTTTTCCTTGCTATAATCTTGGATTATTTCTTTGAGTCGAAACTTCCCAATTTCCCACCACTCAACTAAATTATTATGATTTTTCTTTTGGATTTTCCAAAAATTCCAAAAATGTTTTACTCGAAATACAAGATCTTCGTCATCTAAAATATTATTGTTGCAGATCCATCTGCCTTGCCCGTGGGATACCTCACTATCATTTAATTTCATTAAAAGAAGTTGATGGTCTGAAAGGCCGCTCACTCTACAGGAAATATTCTCTATTCTATGAAACATGTTAGAAGACACAAACAAATAATCGATTCTATTCGGCGTTTTAGTCGGTTTGTGAAAATGCGTGTAACCCTCATCATCCGGAAGTAAAGTTCTCCAAACATCAACAAGATCTTTTTCTTGTGTAACATTTCTCAGAATAATTTGGCTGCTATCGTTAATACGAAATTTATCTAAATTGCAATTAAAGTCGCCCCCTATGATCCAGTTTTCGTCCCCAGTGATACGGTCAGTCAGACCATCAAAAAAAATTGTCCTTTCACGGAGGTAATTTGGAGCATACACGGATGCTATAGAAATAACTTCATTGTCCCAATTTATATCACCTTTTATCCACCTACCATCGTCATCTTGCTTAATATTAGAAATAATAATTCCAGATTGTTTTGAGGTGAGAATAGCAACCCCCTTTGAATGGCGAGTCCCGTGATTGAAAATAATTTGACCTTCCCACTGTTTGCTCCAAATGTCCTCATCATTGCGATCGCTATGAGTCTCTTGTAAAAATACCAAGTTGAATTTACAATCTTTAAGATAATCAAAAAGCATATTTCTTTTCAGATCATCTCTGATACCGTTAATATTAAGTGATGCTACTGTTAAGAAAAACATAGCAATCGCAATGAAGGGTAATCAGGACCTATCCATACAAATTTCATTTGAAATATTCACTTACATAGCCTTCTGACCTCGGCCACGTCCCTTAGGGTTGGATGTTTTCGTGCTATCCGATGTCGGCTGGGACAGACTGCGGTTTTGTTGTCCGCTTTCCTGCAGCGACCTCCTGTTTTGTTGCGAGGATGCCCCTCCCGATCCCCTCCTACGTCTGAAGCGTTGAACCCCCCTGCGTGTATATGGCACCCAATTGTCGTCGTCGTCGTCGTCGTCGTCGTCGTCGTTGCTGTGCTGATTATCAGATGGTGGGTCTTCCTGTTCCCTGTCTTTTGTGTCGCTTGCGTCGTCTTCATCCCTGAGTAGTTTCCTATTGGAATCGTCTGTGTCTTCCCTTTCCTTTCTCTTGCGTGATTCCTTTACACTCTCGTCCCAGAATCCAGTTGGCTTTGGTCCGGATGATGATTCCCCCTTCTTTTTAGTTGGCTCCCTCTCTTTTGTGTTCTCTCTTCTCTGCGTTGGTGCGAGTGCCTCCTTGAAGGATTTAGTGAGTTTTGTAGCTTGCGTGTTCTTCTTCGGCAGTGGATCCTCACTTGGTTGTGGGTTGCCGGGTACGGGTTTTTGGCCTTCCTCATCTCCCTTGACGTGTCTGTCTTCCGCGTCTTCTTGATGTTCCTCTTCTTTCTGGTCTTCCTCTCTATCTTCTGTGTGTTTGTCCTCTTTGTCGTTGTCGTCCGCGTGTTGGTCCTCTCCTTTGTCTTCCGCTTGTGTATCCTCTTCTTCGTCGTGGTTTTCCTGGTTCTCGTCTTCTTGTTGTTCGTCCCTTCTGTCATCTTCCATGTCTTCGTAGTCGTTGTCTTCCTTCCTGTTGTGCCAGGCCGCTCTATGTTCTTGACTGCCGCATACGAAACACCTCCCCCTTTCCGGACATTCTCTGGCCATATGATCTGTTCCTTCACAGATCTTGCAGGTTTTCAGCTGACCCTTGTAGCGGACTGGTAACGAGAAACCTCTCACTTTGAGAAAGCTGGGGATGGGCTTCTTGACGTTTCTTACCAGGCAGCTCCTGACGCCCGTCTCCACTTTCTCGTCGAACTGGTGATATTGCCTACGGATATTGGCCACTGTTCCGTAGGCATACAGCATGCGGATGACATCCTCGTCTGACATTTCATAGGGACACTTGATGTATACCACCACTGCATTGAGGACGTTGGCTCTCTCACACTGGATAAGCGCATTGCGAATGAGTAATCCGCGCCCGGCTATCTCGATACAATCTCTCTCATTGTTGAAGGTTACGTTGTACCATCGGTTGGTAAGCTCAGCAATGCATACTATTGTGTCCACTTTGTCTAGCTCGAACTCCACTGCATTGTATACCTCTTCAGGCGTGACGGCCCTTTCAAACTGCTTTGTGCTGAAACGCACCGTGTGAGGCCTATTCAAAGCCGTACGTTGGTACATGGCTACCAATATGGCGTCGCTTTCTTCGACGCTGGAAATTGTCAAGTGTTTAGATCAAGGCCTAAAAAGGCCTAAAAAAAGGCCTGAAAATCACTTACAGAGATCCCAGAAAGGTCTTGTGGTGTCAGGAAACTCACAGAAGAAAAATTATTACTATCTTGAATATTGTAAGGCGGTCGAAAAGGCGAAATTGTGCCAGAATTTCAGAGCTCGACGCAAAGCACGTCTTGCGCCCTCGAACGCTATTATTATTATTATTATTATTATTATTTTTTTTTTCTGTCTCGGTGGAGTTAGACTCCATTTATTTCAATACTATACACATTTCGACAATACAGACAAAAATACAAAATACCTTACAGGTGTACATAAACTATAAACCGGACTATTTACAGGATATACAGATTAAAAAACAACAATGACAAACTTGGTTTGGTAAACAGACATGGCAGGGAAGGGGAAGGGGAAGGGCAAGAGGAACGGGGGAGATAATTCTGAAATCAAACGTTTACAACAAACTATTAGCACAAAAATGATATTTACAAAGAGAAAGGGATAACAATATACACATACATATAACATAACTAAATGAAATCGACACAAATGAATAAACCAAAATAAGAAATAAACAGGAAAATAAAACTAACTCAACAAACGCAATTATAATGAATCGAACAATAAGTCAAGGCAAAGCAACCAAATGTTAACATAGTGAAAAAGGTCAAAGACATCTTAACAAAAGAAAATAGAAAACAAAAACTCATGAATAATAGTAAGCAAAAGAATTAATTAACTAGTTAGTCATCATTACGAAGAATTATACAAACATGAACTAATATGTACAACTAATATATATATACGTATATCATAACCAAATAACAAAGTCAATAGTATACTCAACACATAAAGTGCAATTATAATTAATCAAATAATGTTAAGGCAAAACAACCAAATATTAACATTACAATGGGAAAAGTAAATAAAACATCTTAACAAAGAGGCATTGAAAACAATTTATGAATAATTTAGTAAATGAATGAACGAATGAAATAATTAACCAATTAGCCAATCATACAATCAATCAATCAATCACTCAATTAGTCATCAGAACTAAAACAAATAATCCAGTTCCCAAAATCAAAAGGAAAACAGCAGGGATAACAAAAGTATTCTGAAACAAAAGTAACAGAAAATTATGTAATTAAAGGCGCTATTTTATTAACCCACCCACTCTTACCTTTGTTTCTTTTATTTTCAAGAGAGAGAAATTTCTTGAGACGGACCTTGAACTGAAATATAATATCGATATCGGAAGGATTAGAATAGTTGTCAAAGGCTAATTTACATCGAATAACCCATATAACGCGAAGCATTTTGGCGATGATGGCATTGTGAACAGGACTCATTTTGTAGCCTAGGATTCTATTACAATCGTTTAGATAAAAATCTTTCTTACCCGAATAATTCCTAAGGATACGTTCAACAAGAATCCATGCACTTAAGGTACTAACACAATAAATAAACAAATGTTCGTGAGTCTCTGGCTCCACATTACAAAGGGGACAAATATTATCATCAGTTTTACCTATTTTAGAGAGAAAGTCCTTAGTAGGAAGACATCTGTGTTTTAATTTGTACCAAAAATCTTTATCTTCTGGGTCCATAATAAAATTATTGGAACCATTTTTCCAAATACAGGTCCAATCGACATCGATGCGGTAATTAAGAATTCCTTGCCATTTAATTTGGACTTTAGGGACCACAAATCTGGCTAGAATCAAATTACAATAATTAATTTTGGCGGTGGTTTCGGAAACCTTAACATAATCATTCGACTGCCTATCAAAAAAGACGAGCCAATTACAAACGTGATTAGGAGGACCGATTCTATTTTCTTCGATTAACTTATGATTAATATGATTCTCAATTCTTCCGACTAATCTACCCGCGATAATATTGTGGACATTGCATTTTTTAGCCACGGCACGAAAGGATATCAAATTCCCGTTAGCGATGACGTCCTTAACTTTGTGAAAATTATTGGAAGCGAGTAAGGGACTGTTAAGTTCGGTATCATCATCCGTAGCACATACGTTGTTCCAGAGAGGAACTTCACGTGTTTCAGAAACTACAGAAAAAGAACAATTAATTTTACCGTCAACAGCTTTAAAGGCACGAATCAAATCTTGATAAAAAGTAGTAGTATTGACCGGATTACGGCTATTAGACAGGCCATACCAACCCAGTTTATTATCGACCTTACCAAGCCAGTAATCAAAGAATTTTTTCCACTTGCCGCAAGATTTAATATAATTAGAAAACCACTGAACCTTGATACTGATGAGTTTACATTCTATATTAACCAGACCGGTACCTCCCTTGTCTCTTGGACCATTGATGGTATTTCTTTTAATCTTTTCTACTTTGCCATCCCAGTAAAAATTCCAAATACTTTTATCGATCTTCTTAATCCATTCACGCGGACATGAAATAATACTCCCCAAATAATTTAATCCCGATCCGACCAAAGTATTGACGATCACTGCTTTGCCTATGAGAGTCAAACTACGCTTGCTCCACTTATCAAGAATACACTTAAACTTATTTACGCGCGGACCCCAGTTGTCTTCCGGGGTGACGTCATTTCCGAAAACTATTCCTAAAATTTTTATTTTCCCATTACACCAATTAAAGCCGCAAGGGTTATCCGATCTATCTTTCCATTTTCCTAACCAAAGACCTTTGGTTTTAGAAACGTTTAATTTGGACCCGCTCCCTTTACAATAAACATCGAGAATATCCTGAATAATGTCAAAGTCGTTATTTGTACTCACAAAAATCGTGGAATCGTCCGCGTGCTGAACGAGTTTGATCGACTCTTTACAATCGGGGATTTCGATACCTTTAAGCTCATTGTTAATTCTAAAAAGATTAGCTAGTCCTTCAGCACAGATAGAGAAAAGAAGTGGGGACAATGGACAACCCTGCCTGATACCGCGAGTTATTTCAACGGGGGAACCGATGTAGTTATTAACTATTATTCGACAGCTCGGTTGGCTGTATAGAAGTTTGATTCCTTTAATTAAAAACGGGGGAACACCTAATTTATCCATGACTGCAAACATGTAATTCCAATTGATTCTATCAAAGGCCTTTTCTAAATCTATACTAACTGCGGCTGCACCTAAATTTTCCCAATTTATATAATCTATTGTATCCCTGAGAATCATAAGATTGTCTTGAATTTTCCTAGATTTGACACCACACGATTGTTCTTCACCAATAATAATAGGCATGATATTTTTCAGACGATTAGTAAGAGTCTTAGCGAGAATTTTATAATCCACACATAACAGACTAATGGGACGCCAATTTTTTAACTCAAATTTACTCCCGACATTTTTGTAAATAAGTCGGATGAGGGCAGTATTCATGGAACGACCTAAATGACCCTTTTGAAAACTGTAATTAAAGACTTCGAAGAGATCTATACCAATAATATCCCAATATGTTTGGTAGAATTCCACCGTGAGGCCATCGATGCCGGGGGATTTATTTTTGTTCATTTGGAAAAGAGCATTTTTTAATTCAAGTAGCGTGAAATCATTCTCAGAACTTTCAAGAATATCCTCTGGAACGACGTTAGGAATCATAGAATTCAAAATAACGTTCATACCAGAAAGACATATATCCTCAGAAGTGTACAATTTACTATAAAAATCATTTACAACGGTTAACATAATTTGACTCTGATTGGCATAATTCCCCTCAGAAATCAATAATTTTTCCATTTTATTCTTCTGAACTTGTTGTTTTTCTAAATTTAGAAAATATCTAGAAGCTTTTTCGCCCTCTGTTTTAATTGTGTTTCTGGCTCTTATTTTGGATTTTTCCCATTCTTTAAATTCATAGGCTTTGATGGCTTCTTCGGTGATCTTAATTTCATCATAATTGGCATCGGTGGGATTACTAATTAATTTCCTATATTTTTCCTGAAGGCGAGAAAGGTCCTTTTTCGAATTCCTGGATTTTTCCTTGCTATAATCTTGGATTATTTCTTTGAGTCGAAACTTCCCAATTTCCCACCACTCAACTAAATTATTATGATTTTTCTTTTGGATTTTCCAAAAATTCCAAAAATGTTTTACTCGAAATACAAGATCTTCGTCATCTAAAATATTATTGTTGCAGATCCATCTGCCTTGCCCGTGGGATACCTCACTATCATTTAATTTCATTAAAAGAAGTTGATGGTCTGAAAGGCCGCTCACTCTACAGGAAATATTCTCTATTCTATGAAACATGTTAGAAGACACAAACAAATAATCGATTCTATTCGGCGTTTTAGTCGGTTTGTGAAAATGCGTGTAACCCTCATCATCCGGAAGTAAAGTTCTCCAAACATCAACAAGATCTTTTTCTTGTGTAACATTTCTCAGAATAATTTGGCTGCTATCGTTAATACGAAATTTATCTAAATTGCAATTAAAGTCGCCCCCTATGATCCAGTTTTCGTCCCCAGTGATACGGTCAGTCAGACCATCAAAAAAAATTGTCCTTTCACGGAGGTAATTTGGAGCATACACGGATGCTATAGAAATAACTTCATTGTCCCAATTTATATCACCTTTTATCCACCTACCATCGTCATCTTGCTTAATATTAGAAATAATAATTCCAGATTGTTTTGAGGTGAGAATAGCAACCCCCTTTGAATGGCGAGTCCCGTGATTGAAAATAATTTGACCTTCCCACTGTTTGCTCCAAATGTCCTCATCATTGCGATCGCTATGAGTCTCTTGTAAAAATACCAAGTTGAATTTACAATCTTTAAGATAATCAAAAAGCATATTTCTTTTCAGATCATCTCTGATACCATTAATATTAAGTGATGCTACTGTTAAGAAAAACATAGCAATCGCAATGAAGGGTAATAAGGACCTATCCATACAAATTTCATTTGAAATATTCACTTACATAGCCTTCTGACCTCGGCCACGTCCCTTAGGGTTGGATGTTTTCGTGCTATCCGATGTCGGCTGGGACAGACTGCGGTTTTGTTGTCCGCTTTCCTGCAGCGACCTCCTGTTTTGTTGCGAGGATGCCCCTCCCGATCCCCTCCTACGTCTGAAGCGTTGAACCCCCCTGCGTGTATATGGCACCCAATTGTCGTCGTCGTCGTCGTCGTTGCTGTGCTGATTATCAGATGGTGGGTCTTCCTGTTCCCTGTCTTTTGTGTCGCTTGCGTCGTCTTCATCCCTGAGTAGTTTCCTATTGGAATCGTCTGTGTCTTCCCTTTCCTTTCTCTTGCGTGATTCCTTTACACTCTCGTCCCAGAATCCAGTTGGCTTTGGTCCGGATGATGATGATTCCCCCTTCTTTTTAGTTGGCTCCCTCTCTTTTGTGTTCTCTCTTCTCTGCGTTGGTGCGAGTGCCTCCTTGAAGGATTTAGTGAGTTTTGTAGCTTGCGTGTTCTTCTTCGGCAGTGGATCCTCACTTGGTTGTGGGTTGCCGGGTACGGGTTTTTGGCCTTCCTCATCTCCCTTGACGTGTCTGTCTTCCGCGTCTTCTTGATGTTCCTCTTCTTTCTGGTCTTCCTCTCTATCTTCTGTGTGTTTGTCCTCTTTGTCGTTGTCGTCCGCGTGTTGGTCCTCTCCTTTGTCTTCCGCTTGTGTATCCTCTTCTTCGTCGTGGTTTTCCTGGTTCTCGTCTTCTTGTTGTTCGTCCCTTCTGTCATCTTCCATGTCTTCGTAGTCGTTGTCTTCCTTCCTGTTGTGCCAGGCCGCTCTATGTTCTTGACTGCCGCATACGAAACACCTCCCCCTTTCCGGACATTCTCTGGCCATATGATCTGTTCCTTCACAGATCTTGCAGGTTTTCAGCTGACCCTTGTAGCGGACTGGTAACGAGAAACCTCTCACTTTGAGAAAGCTGGGGATGGGCTTCTTGACGTTTCTTACCAGGCAGCTCCTGACGCCCGTCTCCACTTTCTCGTCGAACTGGTGATATTGCCTACGGATATTGGCCACTGTTCCGTAGGCATACAGCATGCGGATGACATCCTCGTCTGACATTTCATAGGGACACTTGATGTATACCACCACTGCATTGAGGACGTTGGCTCTCTCACACTGGATAAGCGCATTGCGAATGAGTAATCCGCGCCCGGCTATCTCGATACAATCTCTCTCATTGTTGAAGGTTACGTTGTACCATCGGTTGGTAAGCTCAGCAATGCATACTATTGTGTCCACTTTGTCTAGCTCGAACTCCACTGCATTGTATACCTCTTCAGGCGTGACGGCCCTTTCAAACTGCTTTGTGCTGAAACGCACCGTGTGAGGCCTATTCAAAGCCGTACGTTGGTACATGGCTACCAATATGGCGTCGCCTTCTTCGACGCTGGAAATTGTCAAGTGTTTAGATCAAGGCCTAAAAAGGCCTAAAAAAGGCCTGAAAATCACTTACAGAGATCCCAGAAAGGTCTTGTGGTGTCAGGAAACTCACAGAAGAAAAATTATTACTATCTTGAATATTGTAAGGCGGTCGAAAAGGCGAAATTGTGCCAGAATTTCAGAGCTCGACGCAAAGCACGTCTTGCGCCCTCGAACGCTATTATTATTATTATTATTATTATTATTATTATTATTATTATTATTATTATTATTATTATTATTATTATTATTATTATTATTATTATTATTATTATTATTATTATTATTCTCAGACTACACACAAAGCACGCCATGACACGTTCGTTTGACATTTTGGCATAGTTTTTCGATCCGCTAGTTTATTTCAATAGTAACTCAACAGTCCTGAATCCTCCAATTTCAATACAAATTATTCCTCATAAGATTAACCAATTTTAACCATAACAATGTTGGCACGCTTGCCGCAATAAACGGGGGACGTCTTCCCCCAAATAACTGGGCACGCTTGCCCAAAAACTTGCCACGCTTGGCACCACTGGGCCCAACATTCCTTGGCACGCTTGCCACCCATTCACCTAGGATTTTCACCGATTGAAATACTGTTGGATACTAGCCCCACCCGAACAGTTGGGCGCTAGCTACGGTGTTTTATATTTGTCACGTGACTTTAATCTATATGCCTAAATTACTTAACAAATTAGAAAATACACGCCGTTTTTTCCACCGCTCGTAAATACGGTTGGAATAAGCCCCGCTTGAACGAGCGGGTGCTTGGCGTACTGTTTCTAAAGATTAAACTTGAACTTGTTAATTTTGGTTTTCTTTTAACGCACGAATTCTAAGTCTTACTTAATAACTATTTACACTTGCAGCTTGTTAATTTCGGTTGACTTAAATCACTGACCGTCGCTCCCAGCAAATTCCTGCCATGTTCTATCTATCGTCTTTTACAGTATGGAGGCGAAGGGGAGGCGGTGGGTTTATTTTAGATGCTAGCGGATTCGAAAGCTAAGCCGAAGTGGCTTTTCCCGCCCCGTTTAGCGCGTGAACTTGACCTATTACAATGTATCAATTTCTTCATTCCCTGGCACCGTAACACATCAGAACAGCTGATCATCGCCTTTGGCTTTATGCCAGCAAGGGGGGATGGAGCGGCTGGCTGCCGCCAAAACAACGATCGTGTTTACAATTTCTGCACACCATGGCAACCTGCAACTGACTAAGAGAGTTTGAAACCAAACCTTGTGTCTGTGGTGAATAATGTATTTTATCTTGCAGTGATAAAATTTATTATTCTCAGACTACACACAAAGCACGCCATGACACGTTCGTTTGACATTTTGGCATAGTTTTTCGATCCGCTAGTTTATTTCAATAGTAACTCAACAGTCCTGAATCCTCCAATTTCAATACAAATTATTCCTCATAAGATTAACCAATTTTAACCATAACAATGTTGGCACGCTTGCCGCAATAAACGGGGGACGTCTTCCCCCAAATAACTGGGCACGCTTGCCCAAAAACTTGCCACGCTTGGCACCACTGGGCCCAACATTCCTTGGCACGCTTGCCACCCATTCACCTAGGATTTTCACCGATTGAAATACTGTTGGATACTAGCCCCACCCGAACAGTTGGGCGCTAGCTACGGTGTTTTATATTTGTCACGTGACTTTAATCTATATGCCTAAATTACTTAACAAATTAGAAAATACACGCCGTTTTTTCCACCGCTCGTAAATACGGTTGGAATAAGCCCCGCTTGAACGAGCGGGTGCTTGGCGTACTGTTTCTAAAGATTAAACTTGAACTTGTTAATTTTGGTTTTCTTTTAACGCACGAATTCTAAGTCTTACTTAATAACTATTTACACTTGCAGCTTGTTAATTTCGGTTGACTTAAATCACTGACCGTCGCTCCCAGCAAATTCCTGCCAAACGCGCAACGCGCGCCCCACTGGGACGACAGGCAGCACACACCCCCAACCCCGATTGAACGCAGGAGTGTACTGAGGAAAGTTAGAGAAAGGCGGCATCAATACCATCGCGAAGGTTGCTCCGGAAATGAGTGTTGCCCGGCTGCGAAAGGTGAACGCCATCATAGCGGAACAGTCCGAAATCCGACCATTTAAACTGGGGGTGGTGAAGCACCGACACGCCGATGCGCCGGCTGAATGAACGCGCCCATTTATTAACTTTGCGCCGCTTCATTTCCATTTTCGACTGATTATTAGCCCCGAAGTAGCATGCGCGTGGCAATATATCAGACCAAACCAGCCTCGTCTCGGGGTAAGTATCACGAAGTTCCTGCATGAATAAGGAAATACGCTGGCGCATACTAAACAAATCTGTGCCTACCAATTCGTTAGTGCCAATGTGAACTATCAACATCGCCGGTTGCGGCCACAGAGCGTCCAGCTCAGACACGAGTTGTGTTACATCACTGTATCTAGCTCCTCCCCGACCATTCCAGCGTACTTGTGGCCTACAACCAAGTGTGGTAGTCGCCCTGCGAACTATGGAGTCCCCAATGATCCAAACATCCCCTTGTAACACAAAAACACAAACAAAGGGGGGGGGGGGGGGGGGCTTAATATCATTACACACCGGGCAGCTGGCATTGTATTAGGGGGCGAATATAGCGTTGGACGGCCTCTGAACGCCAACGGCCCATTGCCTTGATCTCATCGAGTGGAATTCCTAATGCTGAAGCCGTTGATGCTGCTCCAATGCGGAAGGAGTGTGCACGAAAAGGGCATTCATCTAATCCCAGGAACAGCAGAACCTTTTTCAATGTGGCATTAAATTGATACTGCGTAATGGGCTCACCCCCAAAATGGCAGAAAAAACTATCGGACAATCCCGGTCGAATCTGCGCGAATGCACTCAGCGCTCGGACCGGACAGGTATTTTCATCACCTGACCGTACCAATTTAACCACCTGAGGAGGACCCGTTTGATTAGTTTTTGTATGCCTGAAAGAGACCAAAACTGAAGCATTGGCTTGTCCCCAATTCTGGAATTTTACATCAGACGAGAGAAGGAGTGATTTTTGGACGTTGGCTATTGAAACGGCAGCAAACTCGCCAATTCGCATGAACCCAAAAAACGCGCAGAGCATAACAGCGCGAAAAAGTGCGACTTCATATCGGTCGTTGCAAACATGTGGGAGGGATTGTACCATACGGGCCATCAACGGCAATGTCATTGGCCATCGTTTATCACTAGCCGAGTGATCCCTGCGACAACCCGACAATAACTTCGTCACCAAGAAATCCTGAGTGGGATCCGCCCAACTTTGAATCTTATGATAGTACCCCACCCCTGCAACATAAGTAGCTATTGTTGATGGTGCAAGCCGCTGCAGAGAAAGCCATGCAATAAATTGCCTAACATCCTCCGGTGAAGCGGGGGAATTGTTATCAAAGCGGTTGCTCTTAAATGAACAAAATGCTCGCCAGCCCGTCTGATATGTTTTGTGTGTATTTGATGCTGAAGCTGCCAATAATAAGCGGTTGATCTCACCTTCTATTAGGCCTGGATTAGGTCGGGGATCGGCGTCATTTGCATGTCCGCCTGTGGGGCCAACGTACGGAAACGGGTCACCTGGAAACGTGAGAGGGAATCCGCAATGTCATTTTGCACCCCTGGGATATGAATAGCCTTAAATGTGATGTTGTAACGCAGACACTGACACACGAACATGCGCACCAAGTGCATTATCATATCACAATTTGACGATTGCTTATTGATGATATACACCACTGCCGCGTTATCCGTGTGAAAACGCACCTTGCGGTTGGCTAACTGGGGGGCCCAACAATACACGGCAATTACTAACGGGTAAAATTCACAGTATGCTATCGATGGCGAAAGTGCTAACAGCTCGGGAGTCCATCTCCCCTGGAACCACCGACCGTTGAAAAAACCGCCAAAGCCAATGCTGGCAGCGGCGTCAGTGAATAACTCTAATGCACCACTATCGTGCCAGCCCTGATCGCGAAACGGCGATACACCATTGAAATGATCTAAGAATTCTAACCACATTGCCAGGTCTAGTTTCGCGCCCTTCGAGATGCGTACTTTATGATGTGGCTTCGTTAACCCGCGGGTTAAGGCAATTAAACGCCTGGTAAATGCTCTACCCGGGGCGATAGCACGACATACAAAGTTGAGTGAACCAACCAAGGACTGAATTTCCCTTAAGGACAATTTCTTTCGCCTCAAAATTGACTGAATTTTTTCTCGTAGAGCCAGTACCTTGTTGATAGGCACCCGTATTTCACGCTGCACTGTATCAATTTCCAAACCGAGATAAGTAATCACTTGACAAGGGCCCTCCGTCTTTTCTTCTGCGAGCTGCACTCGTAGCTTAGCGCAAACTTCTTTAAAGGTAGTAATATGTACCCCGCATTGCTCCACGGATGCACCAATAAACAAAAAATCGTCTAAGTAATGTGTGATGGTATCTGTTTTCAAAACTCGCTTGACATGAAATTCCAAAAAAGTGCTAAATTCTTCAAACAACGCACAAGAAATAGCGCAGCCCATCGGTAAACACTTATCATAGTAAAACATGGACTGAAACTGAAAACCCAGAAGCTCGTAGTCTGAGGGGGCAACGGGCAGTAGCCTGAAAGCAGATTTTATGTCTGATTTTGCTAACCAAGCATGAGGGCCCACCGACATAGCTAAATCCACGGCTGTATCGAACGATGCATAATGGACTTTACATTCATCTTTATTAATGAAATCGTTAACTGAATCCCCTAGGGGATACGACAGATGGTGGATAAGGCGAAAAGAGCCGGGTTGGTGCTTAGGAACAAGCCCAATGGGCGAACATCGAAGATTGGGAAATGGTCGATGAATGAAAGGCCCCGCCATCCTGCCCAAGTCAATTTCATTCTGCACTTTTTTAAGCACTATATCAGGTCTATCCATAGCAGATTTTAGGCAATCGGAATCCCTACTTACTCTAGGACCATGAAAACCAAGGGGAAAACCCTGTGAAAAACCCCTTTCCAGCGAAGTAGCCGCCGACCTATCGGGATAATAGGATAACCATTGCCGTAATACCGCCAAATTAATAGGTGTTGGGGGCACGAAAATTGGTATGCTTATCCCCTTTACTATTGTTCCACTGCTGGTTACCATTGCCTGTGTTCACACTTGCCCCCGAATTGTTTATCGAGGGCCTCTTTGTATAGCGCGTGTATGTAGCGGGGGTTGCATATCGCTTCGCGGGGGTGTCGTGAGTAGCGGGCCCCACGCCCACTCTACATGCCGACGCGCCGTGCCCCGATCTCTTGCACCGGCTGCAGCTGTGGGTGTACCGGCAGGGATTCCACCGGCAACCTGATTGAGAATTGAACGCAAAACATGGGCGCTTTGGCAGTGGGTTTTGAGGGACTGATGTGGTGGCATACGCCGCAGGTAACATGCTACCGGCCGCCGCGACTGTAACCCAGAGCTCCATGTCCATCGTCGCCCAGGAGCGCGACGGGTTCGCCTCCATGCGCAAGCGGAATTGTTCATCGTACCTGCGCCAGCCCATACCACCGGGAAATTGTACGGCTGATGTGCGAATGATCTCGGCATACTTGAGTAATTCTAGGAAACGGCCCGGGTGACGCGCCGCGTAAATTGCCATATATACATGAAAGGCACTCGTCCATTTTTCAATGGAATCTACTTTACGCGGGTGAGGTGTCTCCGGCCGAAAAACCACCTTGCCTTGCTCGACTGCCATGGTCAATGCCGATCCGCTGTTCGAAGACGTCAGTACTGTGGCGGCATTGTCACGGTACAACAATGCCAAATCAACATATTGCCCGTTCCAAATTTTTTCTTTCACGGATTGAGAAACGTGTAGATCAATAGGGGCATCGCTCCCAAGAGAGAAAAGTGGCGCGGGCCTACCTAGCATGTCCGCATAATCGGACATTGTAATATGGTCATTGGTTTGACCCTGGAGCTCCATGGTTTGACCCAGATCATTTTGGCCTACTGCTCTGTTGAAAATGTTACCCACCGGGGGGGCTTGCATTGCCGGTGTAACTGCGTTACCGATCATTAGGCCTACATCCGTACCGCCGCTGGAATTATCTGTACTAAAACCTAGGCCCACACTTAAACCATTGTTATTCACAAAAGTGTCCAAGGAATTAGCTTGCAATCCGGTATTAGCTTGCAACTCACCGCCCATTGCCATGCTTGCTCCTGTCGTGGCTGGACCACCGCTGGTAGGCCTACCCGCCGTCGTCGTGGCAAACCGTGTGAGCGCTGAGCGTGCGGGTGCACGCTGCTGATCAGCCGTAGCCTGCCCGTCGCCTGTAGCTGTAGCCGGCGCTGGCGGTGCATAGCTGCCCGATGCCACAGCGTTGACAGCCCCGGTGCTCTCACGAGCGTCAGCGGTCACAGGGTCGGTCAATCGATGTTTTCGTGGACGTCCTACCTGGCGGCGACGACCGCTAACACAGGGTGTAGCTGCCCCCCGGGACAGGCGTATTGGACGCGGCATCCCAGCCCAGGAATCCCGAAGACAAGAAAGTTGACAAAATTGCGGCCAATTCGCCTTGCGACTGTCTTGCCCTGCGGCTGTATCGCCTCAAACAGGTCACAGCAAACGGCCAGTCATAAAGATAAAATCCCGAGATGTCCGTGAGACACCCGCTCGCTTAATTCCAAAAGAAATTGCAAACAACCGTTGAAATGTGACTGAGAATCCAATTATCCTTCGAGAAAATTTATTTTAGATGCTAGCGGATTCGAAAGCTATAGTGATAAAATTTATTATTTTTTTTTTCTGTCTCAGTGGAGTTAGACTCCATTTATTTCAATACTATACACATTTCGACAATACAGACAAAAATACAAAATACCTTACAGGTGTACATAAACTATAAACCGGACTATTTACAGGATATACAGATTAAAAAACAACAATGACAAACTTGGTTTGGTAAACAGACATGGCAGGGAAGGGGAAGGGGAAGGGCAAGAGGAACGGGGGAGATAATTCTGAAATCAAACGTTTACAACAAACTATTAGCACAAAAATGATATTTACAAAGAGAAAGGGATAACAATATACACATACATATAACATAACTAAATGAAATCGACACAAATGAATAAACCAAAATAAGAAATAAACAGGAAAATAAAACTAACTCAACAAACGCAATTATAATGAATCGAACAATAAGTCAAGGCAAAGCAACCAAATGTTAACATAGTGAAAAAGGTCAAAGACATCTTAACAAAAGAAAATAGAAAACAAAAACTCATGAATAATAGTAAGCAAAAGAATTAATTAACTAGTTAGTCATCATTACGAAGAATTATACAAACATGAACTAATATGTACAACTAATATATATATACGTATATCATAACCAAATAACAAAGTCAATAGTATACTCAACACATAAAGTGCAATTATAATTAATCAAATAATGTTAAGGCAAAACAACCAAATATTAACATTACAATGGGAAAAGTAAATAAAACATCTTAACAAAGAGGCATTGAAAACAATTTATGAATAATTTAGTAAATGAATGAACGAATGAAATAATTAACCAATTAGCCAATCATACAATCAATCAATCAATCACTCAATTAGTCATCAGAACTAAAACAAATAATCCAGTTCCCAAAATCAAAAGGAAAACAGCAGGGATAACAAAAGTATTCTGAAACAAAAGTAACAGAAAATTATGTAATTAAAGGCGCTATTTTATTAACCCACCCACTCTTACCTTTGTTTCTTTTATTTTCAAGAGAGAGAAATTTCTTGAGACGGACCTTGAACTGAAATATAATATCGATATCGGAAGGATTAGAATAGTTGTCAAAGGCTAATTTACATCGAATAACCCATATAACGCGAAGCATTTTGGCGATGATGGCATTGTGAACAGGACTCATTTTGTAGCCTAGGATTCTATTACAATCGTTTAGATAAAAATCTTTCTTACCCGAATAATTCCTAAGGATACGTTCAACAAGAATCCATGCACTTAAGGTACTAACACAATAAATAAACAAATGTTCGTGAGTCTCTGGCTCCACATTACAAAGGGGACAAATATTATCATCAGTTTTACCTATTTTAGAGAGAAAGTCCTTAGTAGGAAGACATCTGTGTTTTAATTTGTACCAAAAATCTTTATCTTCTGGGTCCATAATAAAATTATTGGAACCATTTTTCCAAATACAGGTCCAATCGACATCGATGCGGTAATTAAGAATTCCTTGCCATTTAATTTGGACTTTAGGGACCACAAATCTGGCTAGAATCAAATTACAATAATTAATTTTGGCGGTGGTTTCGGAAACCTTAACATAATCATTCGACTGCCTATCAAAAAAGACGAGCCAATTACAAACGTGATTAGGAGGACCGATTCTATTTTCTTCGATTAACTTATGATTAATATGATTCTCAATTCTTCCGACTAATCTACCCGCGATAATATTGTGGACATTGCATTTTTTAGCCACGGCACGAAAGGATATCAAATTCCCGTTAGCGATGACGTCCTTAACTTTGTGAAAATTATTGGAAGCGAGTAAGGGACTGTTAAGTTCGGTATCATCATCCGTAGCACATACGTTGTTCCAGAGAGGAACTTCACGTGTTTCAGAAACTACAGAAAAAGAACAATTAATTTTACCGTCAACAGCTTTAAAGGCACGAATCAAATCTTGATAAAAAGTAGTAGTATTGACCGGATTACGGCTATTAGACAGGCCATACCAACCCAGTTTATTATCGACCTTACCAAGCCAGTAATCAAAGAATTTTTTCCACTTGCCGCAAGATTTAATATAATTAGAAAACCACTGAACCTTGATACTGATGAGTTTACATTCTATATTAACCAGACCGGTACCTCCCTTGTCTCTTGGACCATTGATGGTATTTCTTTTAATCTTTTCTACTTTGCCATCCCAGTAAAAATTCCAAATACTTTTATCGATCTTCTTAATCCATTCACGCGGACATGAAATAATACTCCCCAAATAATTTAATCCCGATCCGACCAAAGTATTGACGATCACTGCTTTGCCTATGAGAGTCAAACTACGCTTGCTCCACTTATCAAGAATACACTTAAACTTATTTACGCGCGGACCCCAGTTGTCTTCCGGGGTGACGTCATTTCCGAAAACTATTCCTAAAATTTTTATTTTCCCATTACACCAATTAAAGCCGCAAGGGTTATCCGATCTATCTTTCCATTTTCCTAACCAAAGACCTTTGGTTTTAGAAACGTTTAATTTGGACCCGCTCCCTTTACAATAAACATCGAGAATATCCTGAATAATGTCAAAGTCGTTATTTGTACTCACAAAAATCGTGGAATCGTCCGCGTGCTGAACGAGTTTGATCGACTCTTTACAATCGGGGATTTCGATACCTTTAAGCTCATTGTTAATTCTAAAAAGATTAGCTAGTCCTTCAGCACAGATAGAGAAAAGAAGTGGGGACAATGGACAACCCTGCCTGATACCGCGAGTTATTTCAACGGGGGAACCGATGTAGTTATTAACTATTATTCGACAGCTCGGTTGGCTGTATAGAAGTTTGATTCCTTTAATTAAAAACGGGGGAACACCTAATTTATCCATGACTGCAAACATGTAATTCCAATTGATTCTATCAAAGGCCTTTTCTAAATCTATACTAACTGCGGCTGCACCTAAATTTTCCCAATTTATATAATCTATTGTATCCCTGAGAATCATAAGATTGTCTTGAATTTTCCTAGATTTGACACCACACGATTGTTCTTCACCAATAATAATAGGCATGATATTTTTCAGACGATTAGTAAGAGTCTTAGCGAGAATTTTATAATCCACACATAACAGACTAATGGGACGCCAATTTTTTAACTCAAATTTACTCCCGACATTTTTGTAAATAAGTCGGATGAGGGCAGTATTCATGGAACGACCTAAATGACCCTTTTGAAAACTGTAATTAAAGACTTCGAAGAGATCTATACCAATAATATCCCAATATGTTTGGTAGAATTCCACCGTGAGGCCATCGATGCCGGGGGATTTATTTTTGTTCATTTGGAAAAGAGCATTTTTTAATTCAAGTAGCGTGAAATCATTCTCAGAACTTTCAAGAATATCCTCTGGAACGACGTTAGGAATCATAGAATTCAAAATAACGTTCATACCAGAAAGACATATATCCTCAGAAGTGTACAATTTACTATAAAAATCATTTACAACGGTTAACATGATTTGACTCTGATTGGCATAATTCCCCTCAGAAATCAATAATTTTTCCATTTTATTCTTCTGAACTTGTTGTTTTTCTAAATTTAGAAAATATCTAGAAGCTTTTTCGCCCTCTGTTTTAATTGTGTTTCTGGCTCTTATTTTGGATTTTTCCCATTCTTTAAATTCATAGGCTTTGATGGCTTCTTCGGTGATCTTAATTTCATCATAATTGGCATCGGTGGGATTACTAATTAATTTCCTATATTTTTCCTGAAGGCGAGAAAGGTCCTTTTTCGAATTCCTGGATTTTTCCTTGCTATAATCTTGGATTATTTCTTTGAGTCGAAACTTCCCAATTTCCCACCACTCAACTAAATTATTATGATTTTTCTTTTGGATTTTCCAAAAATTCCAAAAATGTTTTACTCGAAATACAAGATCTTCGTCATCTAAAATATTATTGTTGCAGATCCATCTGCCTTGCCCGTGGGATACCTCACTATCATTTAATTTCATTAAAAGAAGTTGATGGTCTGAAAGGCCGCTCACTCTACAGGAAATATTCTCTATTCTATGAAACATGTTAGAAGACACAAACAAATAATCGATTCTATTCGGCGTTTTAGTCGGTTTGTGAAAATGCGTGTAACCCTCATCATCCGGAAGTAAAGTTCTCCAAACATCAACAAGATCTTTTTCTTGTGTAACATTTCTCAGAATAATTTGGCTGCTATCGTTAATACGAAATTTATCTAAATTGCAATTAAAGTCGCCCCCTATGATCCAGTTTTCGTCCCCAGTGATACGGTCAGTCAGACCATCAAAAAAAATTGTCCTTTCACGGAGGTAATTTGGAGCATACACGGATGCTATAGAAATAACTTCATTGTCCCAATTTATATCACCTTTTATCCACCTACCATCGTCATCTTGCTTAATATTAGAAATAATAATTCCAGATTGTTTTGAGGTGAGAATAGCAACCCCCTTTGAATGGCGAGTCCCGTGATTGAAAATAATTTGACCTTCCCACTGTTTGCTCCAAATGTCCTCATCATTGCGATCGCTATGAGTCTCTTGTAAAAATACCAAGTTGAATTTACAATCTTTAAGATAATCAAAAAGCATATTTCTTTTCAGATCATCTCTGATACCGTTAATATTAAGTGATGCTACTGTTAAGAAAAACATAGCAATCGCAATGAAGGGTAATCAGGACCTATCCATACAAATTTCATTTGAAATATTCACTTACATAGCCTTCTGACCTCGGCCACGTCCCTTAGGGTTGGATGTTTTCGTGCTATCCGATGTCGGCTGGGACAGACTGCGGTTTTGTTGTCCGCTTTCCTGCAGCGACCTCCTGTTTTGTTGCGAGGATGCCCCTCCCGATCCCCTCCTACGTCTGAAGCGTTGAACCCCCCTGCGTGTATATGGCACCCAATTGTCGTCGTCGTCGTCGTCGTCGTCGTCGTCGTTGCTGTGCTGATTATCAGATGGTGGGTCTTCCTGTTCCCTGTCTTTTGTGTCGCTTGCGTCGTCTTCATCCCTGAGTAGTTTCCTATTGGAATCGTCTGTGTCTTCCCTTTCCTTTCTCTTGCGTGATTCCTTTACACTCTCGTCCCAGAATCCAGTTGGCTTTGGTCCGGATGATGATTCCCCCTTCTTTTTAGTTGGCTCCCTCTCTTTTGTGTTCTCTCTTCTCTGCGTTGGTGCGAGTGCCTCCTTGAAGGATTTAGTGAGTTTTGTAGCTTGCGTGTTCTTCTTCGGCAGTGGATCCTCACTTGGTTGTGGGTTGCCGGGTACGGGTTTTTGGCCTTCCTCATCTCCCTTGACGTGTCTGTCTTCCGCGTCTTCTTGATGTTCCTCTTCTTTCTGGTCTTCCTCTCTATCTTCTGTGTGTTTGTCCTCTTTGTCGTTGTCGTCCGCGTGTTGGTCCTCTCCTTTGTCTTCCGCTTGTGTATCCTCTTCTTCGTCGTGGTTTTCCTGGTTCTCGTCTTCTTGTTGTTCGTCCCTTCTGTCATCTTCCATGTCTTCGTAGTCGTTGTCTTCCTTCCTGTTGTGCCAGGCCGCTCTATGTTCTTGACTGCCGCATACGAAACACCTCCCCCTTTCCGGACATTCTCTGGCCATATGATCTGTTCCTTCACAGATCTTGCAGGTTTTCAGCTGACCCTTGTAGCGGACTGGTAACGAGAAACCTCTCACTTTGAGAAAGCTGGGGATGGGCTTCTTGACGTTTCTTACCAGGCAGCTCCTGACGCCCGTCTCCACTTTCTCGTCGAACTGGTGATATTGCCTACGGATATTGGCCACTGTTCCGTAGGCATACAGCATGCGGATGACATCCTCGTCTGACATTTCATAGGGACACTTGATGTATACCACCACTGCATTGAGGACGTTGGCTCTCTCACACTGGATAAGCGCATTGCGAATGAGTAATCCGCGCCCGGCTATCTCGATACAATCTCTCTCATTGTTGAAGGTTACGTTGTACCATCGGTTGGTAAGCTCAGCAATGCATACTATTGTGTCCACTTTGTCTAGCTCGAACTCCACTGCATTGTATACCTCTTCAGGCGTGACGGCCCTTTCAAACTGCTTTGTGCTGAAACGCACCGTGTGAGGCCTATTCAAAGCCGTACGTTGGTACATGGCTACCAATATGGCGTCGCTTTCTTCGACGCTGGAAATTGTCAAGTGTTTAGATCAAGGCCTAAAAAGGCCTAAAAAAAGGCCTGAAAATCACTTACAGAGATCCCAGAAAGGTCTTGTGGTGTCAGGAAACTCACAGAAGAAAAATTATTACTATCTTGAATATTGTAAGGCGGTCGAAAAGGCGAAATTGTGCCAGAATTTCAGAGCTCGACGCAAAGCACGTCTTGCGCCCTCGAACGCTATTATTATTATTATTATTATTATTATTATTATTATTATTATTATTATTATTATTATTATTATTATTATTATTATTATTATTATTATTATTATTATTATTATTATTATTATTATTATTATTATTATTTTCCTCAATTGCCGGTTAGGGCGACACATAATCCTGGAAAAGAGTGGGTTAGGGTGACCTGGTCGAATAGGGCGACACATAACTGTCGCCCTATTGTAAAAGTCGCCCCTTTGGAGTGTTTTTTAGTAAGGCGCGTGGGGAAAGTGCTCTAAAAGGGCGACACTCGTGTCGCCCAAATAAGGTTATTTCGGGAAGAGTCACCCATTTGCCGCATCCAGGAGATTTCTAAATCCCCTGGATGCGGCAAATGGGCGACTCTTCCCGAAAAAACTCTAATTGGGCGACACGAGTGTCGCCCTTTTAGAGCACTTTCCCCACGCGCCTTACTAAAAAACACTCCAAAGGGGCGACTTTTACAATAGGGCGACACCAAATTGTCGCCCTATTCGACCAGGTCACCCTAACCCACTCTTTTCCAGGATTATGTGTCGCCCTAACCGGCAATTGAGGAAAATTATTAATCTCCTGGATGCGGCAAATGGGCGACTCTTCCCAAAATAACCTTATTGGGGCGACACGAGTGTCGCCCTTTTAGAGCACTTTCCCCACGCGCCTTACTAAAAAACACTCCAAAAGGGCGACTTTCACAATAGGGCGACAGTTATGTGTCGCCCTATTCGACCAGGTCACCCTAACCCACTCTTTTCCAGGATTATGTGTCGCCCTATCCGGCAATTGAGGAAAATTCTAATTATTATTATTATTATTATTATTATTATTATTATTATTATTATTATTATTATTATTATTATTATTATTATTATTATTATTATAATTATTATTATTATTATTATTTATTCGACCACAAAAGTTAAAACACAGAGATGGGCCAGGGGCAACAAAAGTAAAAAATACTGTGGTCCGCGGACCTGCTGCCCCACATCAAAGTGTTCCAAAAAAAACATTTATATAAAGATAAATAATATACAAAACCTATAAAATAAAATATAATAAATATATTAGGACTAAACATGCATATAAATATAGAAAAGGACAAGCGTAAAATAGAAGTAACATCAGCCATTATAAAATAATATTGGAATAAAGTCCCAAAAGGATAATAGAGTAATAACTCGACTTAATAATCCCATCAGTCTACAGATAAAAACCCATTTAATAAAACAGCAATAAGAATTAAGAAATTAAAAAAGAAGAATACAAACAAAAACGACTAAAAACAATCGAGAATAAGAAGAGACTGTTAACCCAGGCAACAAAAAAACAATAATAATACCAAACAAAAAAAAGTACACAAATTATATATACAATTAGGAGCTGTAAAAAAATAATAATAATAATAAAGAATAACAAGATTCCTTAAGACTATGGAGCCAAGTCTTCAAAGAAACAGTACAAAAATATGTTCTCAGCTGTTTGGGGAGTTTATCCCAGAGCCTCGGAAAGACGTGTATCGGCGTAAAATGCAATTACCTTTGTGTTCTAGCAACTAAATGTATAAACTTGAGTTCATCCACATGTCGAATGTTCACCTGCACGTTATTAAGAACTGTTTGACTGTTAACCTCTTCGTATAAACACTTAGCAGTAAAAGACAGTAGCAAATATTTTCTACGTGATTCGAGAGTAAACCAATTCAGTTGTAATCTGTCGGTGTAAGACATTTCCATTCTCCGTTGTTTCAAAACAATACGCGATGCTCTCCTTTGTATTCTCTCCAAGTCATCTGCAAGCTTCTGAGTATGCAGATTCCAAACTGGCAGCCCGTACTCCAAAATCGGTAAAATCAACGACTTGTAGAGACAAAAGAGAGCACGCGTAGAAATACCATTATAGCCATACTAGAAATCAGACCCAACACCCTGTTAGCACGAGAGGTAATATAGTTAACGTGGTTAACCCAGGTAAGATTGTTATTTAAAATGATACCAAGATATTTAATCTCTTTAACAGCTTGGAGAGGTACCGAGTCCAGCTTATATACAGGCACACCAGGGGTTTTACTGCAAGTAAATCTGACCACTTTTGATTTATTGGGATTTAATATAATTTTGTTCGTAACACACCACTCGGCCATTGTCGCAAAATCATTTTGGAGCAAAGTTTGATCATAAGGAGTAAAAACCGGCCTATAAATAACAGTATCATCTGCAAACAAAGCACACGGTGACTTAAAACAAAATGGTAGTTCATTAATAAAAATATTAAATAAAAGAGGTACCAGGACACTGCCTTGTGGGATTCCTGATGTAACAGTGGACCATTTGGAATAATGCCCTTGATATTGTACTCTTTGTTGTCGGTCGTGGACAAACGAACGGATCCACAACCACACATCCCCAGTAATGTTATAGAGTGAAGAAAGTTTGTTGAGAAGAATGTCATGCGGCATAACATCGAAAGCCTTGGAAAAGTCCAAGAAAACGGCATCAATCGCTGGTGGTTTTTGATGGTCCAGGATTGTCAGCCATTCGTTAGTGCTGTTAATGAGTTGGGTGACGCACGATTTGTGTTGCGTAAATCCATGTTGCACGGAGGAGAGCAGACAGTTATCGCTCATATGACGTCGGATGGCGTTAGAAACACATATATGAGCACATTTCCACAGAGTTGGCAGCGTCCCTCGCGAGATGGATAGCTGAAACAAGCGCCGCAATACCGGAGTGACAGTATTAGCCGCTTTTTTCAAAAGTGTGGGTGTTAGTCCATCGGGTCCTGGTGACTTCTGCTCGTTCAGGTTGGTCAGTTGCCGAAATATGTCACCTTTACTAATTTGGATAGTTTCTAAGCAAGGGATCGGTAGGTTACGCTCAGCTGGCACAGTAGTTAATTCACCAGCAGGAGAATGTACAGACTGGAAAAATTAGGCAAACTGTTCTGCGATATCACAAGGTTGGTTGATGACAACTTCATCATTAGTAAGAATAGGAGGAGATGGGTTGCGTTTCCGGGAGCGCACGTATGCGAAAAAACGTTTGCGATTGTCAGGTAGAGCGAATAAGTCATTAACATATCTCCAGTAAGAATCATTAATTTCCTTCTTGACTAAATTACGGAAATGCTTATAATTGTTCCAGTACACTGCATCGTTGGATAGTTTGGCACACCTGAAGAAACGATGTTTCTTGTTGATTAACCGTTTTATACTTCGATTAATCCAGGGCTTGGTTTTTCTAGAACGTCTCACCTTACGTGGAACAGCATCCCTGGAGGCAGCGTGAAACAAGTCAAGAAATCCCTCCCAACTTGAATCAATGTCATTTGGATCAAAGAATAAATCCCACGGTGCCAGTTCAAGTAAACGATTAAAATGATCATAATCGGCTTGTTTATAAAGAAAACATTCGCGAAGAATGTTTCTATGTTGTTGGGGTGGGGTAATTCGGAGGCTGAAGTACAAGGCGCGATGGTCACTGGAAACGGGGTTAGGATAAACTAATGCATCGTTGAAAACCTCGGGGCGATTTGTAAACGGGTGATCAATGATTGTTCCGCTTGTAGGGTTTTCATTGGATGAGGGGCGGGTTACCGACTTCACCAGCTGAGTCATGTCCATGGTGTCCAGGACCGACAGAAGCCTGTTCGCCAGTGGGTTAGAGTGTTCGGCCATCAAATCCACATTAAAATCACCCGTCACGATGACACTATGCTGGTGAATATGAACTCTGGCATTGACAATACAGATATTCAGCATATCGAAACAACTCTTTTCCCCCTTTTAAAGCTTCTGTGTGTCATGATTGTAGTACTGAAAACATTGGTCGGCAAGCTCGTTCCACCCATGTTTTGGTTGTAATCTTCAACACAATTTGGCTTCATAACATCACGAAATCCACTTGTGCTCCTATTACACCGAATTTGCTTTTTGGACAAATCAATGTTGCCTACATTAGTTAGAAGTGTTTTGAGATTTTTTGTCTTTCCAAACGATACATAATTGCCCACCTTTCACAAAAAATAGTGGCCCAATAATGTAACAGGCTGTGTCAAGACCGGTATAGGGCGCTAGTAGGATCCTGTATATAACATAATGTAACAGGCCGTGTCAAGACTGGTACGGGGCGCCACTTGGCGTACCCTAGTAGGATCCTGTATATAACAGAATGTATAAACAGGCCGTGTCAAGACTGGTATGGGGCGCTAATTGGCGTATACCCTAGTAGGATCCTGTATATAACATAATGTAACAGGCTGTGTCAAGACTGGTATGGGGCTCCAATTGGCGTACCCTAGTAGGATCCTGTATATAACAGAATGTATAAACAGGCCGTGTCAAGACTGGTACGGGGCGCCAATTGGCGTACCCTAGTAGGATCCTGTATATAACAGAATGTATAAACAGGCCGTGTCAAGACTGGTATGGGGCGCTAATTGGCGTACCCTAGTAGGATCCTGTATATAACATAATGTAACAGGCTGTGTCAAGACTGGTATGGGGCTCCAATTGGCGTACCCTAGTAGGATCCTGTATATAACAGAATGTATAAACAGGCCGTGTCAAGACTGGTATGGGGCGCTAATTGGCGTACCCTAGTAGGATCCTGTATATAACATAATGTAACAGGCTGTGTCAAGACTGGTATGGGGCTCCAATTGGCGTACCCTAGTAGGATCCTGTATATAACAGAATGTATAAACAGGCCGTGTCAAGACTGGTACGGGGCGCCAATTGGCGTACCCTAGTAGGATCCTGTATATAACAGAATGTATAAACAGGCCGTGTCAAGACTGGTATGGGGCGCTAATTGGCGTACCCTAGTAGGATCCTGTATATAACATAATGTAACAGGCTGTGTCAAGACTGGTATGGGGCTCCAATTGGCGTACCCTAGTAGGATCCTGTATATAACAGAATGTATAAACAGGCCGTGTCAAGACTGGTACGGGGCGCCAATTGGCGTACCCTAGTAGGATCCTGTATATAACATAATGTAACAGGCTGTGTCAAGACTGGTACGGGGCGCCAATTGGCGTACCCTAGTAGGATCCTGTATATAACAGAATGTATAAACAGGCCGTGTCAAGACTGGTACGGGGCGCCAATTGGCGTACCCTAGTAGGATCCTGTATATAACAGAATGTATAAACAGGCCGTGTCAAGACTGGTATGGGGCGCTAATTGGCGTACCCTAGTAGGATCCTGTATATAACATAATGTAACAGGCTGTGTCAAGACTGGTACGGGGCGCCAATTGGCGTACCCTAGTAGGATCCTGTATATAACATAATGTAACAGGCCGTGTCAAGACTGTTATGGGGCGCCAATTGGCGTACCCTAGTAGGATACTAGTGTATAACATTGGTCAAGGTTACCCAGTTTATCAATTCAAATATTTTTTTGTTTCTTTGCCCATATGAATTTTAAAAAAAATTAACGTGTCTTGATTCAAAGAAATTGTTTGTCTGTTGCCTTTTCTCATTGCTGTTGGTGAAAAAATAGTTTTTGTGGCTTAGCTTTTGTTGTATCATAAATATTGATGTTATTTATGTGATAAAGTTAACATGAATGGTATTAGTTCTGAAAGTACCTTTTTAACCCTTTATAGTAAAAGATACAAAAGTAATTTGGAAAAAAATGCATTTTTTTGCTAAATTTTTTACTTATCTTCACTTCCAATGGAGAACATGGAAAAGTTTCAAATTCACTTTAATAAATCCAAGTGTCGGAATATGCCTCCCATTTTATAAAAACAAAAGAAATCCAAAATGTTGATTTCCAATTTATGTTTCTTTGGGTTTACGGCATGGGGTATTCCCTGCGTAGTTTAACGAACAGTTCCACAACATCCGAATCCTAGTTTAGACAGTTGAGCTATAAGAGCTGGGCTGGTATCGTAATTATCACAATATATAATAATACGTGTCCCTTATTCTCATGTCCATTCACCAGATCAATGACGACTTTTCCTGCAACTGTCTGGCTTGGTGGATGGGCAGTCCGATGACTTGGAATCTACACGTATGTGTCTGCATCGTACACATGTCTGCATCGTACACAGCTCCTGTGTACAGTTTCCAGGCGCACGTGTATTCTGTTTTGGACTTGTTCAGGGAGAAGGCTTTAACCCCTTGCGTACGGTATATTGCCACCTGGCCGGGTGACGTCTATACACGTCAATTTCTGCATTTTCAATTCATTATTGGTGTATTGTGTACGTTATGCTTGGCTGCACAAGCCTCTTGTTTCCGTTTCGCTTGGCTGCATAACCTGGCCTGGTGCCCCGGCGCTACCCGGTGGCAAGGGGTTTTAATAGAGGAATTTCACATTAGCCCCTTCCGCGCACTTCCGGGTTGAAAGCGAGAATGTCAGTGGCAAACAAAACAACGCTTTTCAGCACATTCATTCATGCAAAAATTGATCAGGCCATAAAAGGAAGCGCAGGCGCACGATCAGCATAAGGTTGTTTACTGTGACATTGAGATCCTCGTTTTCGAACGCGGAAGTGCGCAGATCGGCGCTAAACTCGTTGTGGGATTCCTCTATACCCCGTTTGATAGGTTTTCTCGGCATGTACTTAACAAAACTTAAACGTCCCTTGAATTTCAACATGCTCTCGTCTGGAGTCTGGATTCTGCGCAGGGTTAATCGGTCGTGAATATTTTTGCGACGTCGTGAATTTATTTACGACTGGTCGTGAATATTTTTTGCGACGTCGTGAATTTATTCACGACAAGTCGTGAATATTTGTTTGCGACGTCGTGAAAATATTCACGACTAGTCGTGAATATTTTCGCGACTAGTCGTGGAATTCTTTACGTAAAATATTCCAGTAATTTGAAGTGTTCTACAGTGTGCATTATGGGATAGCAAAGCAATGCAGATATAAAATTTCACCGCGTACGCGTACGCGTGACGCGCAACGTAGTCTGGTTCCCAGACTAAAAGATTCTGACTATGGGCATTTCTTAAACCCTGGCTTGGGCTCGGGCTTCGGCTTCGCGTAATTTAATGTCCCCAGATTTGGCAAGATCTTGGATACTGTTTTTGCTACATGTATATCAAAGTCTGATGTTTTAATCGGAGCCTGAGTCTGTTAATATATTTACGTATCCAAGGCTTCAGATTGGCAATGGGACTGGGGAACAGTCCGAAGCCGAAGCCCAAGCCGAAGACCAAGCCGAAGCCAGGGTTTGAGAAACCCCCTATGATGACGTGCGAATTGTATGTAATAACGCCCTCTATCTCCCGTTCGGTTAAGTACCCTCCAAGCTACTGAAAAAATATTGGCGACAAAATTCGCTACTAGTCGTGAATAAATTAACGACGTCGTAAAAATATTCACGACGTCGCAAAAAATATTCACGACCATTTGTGAATTAAATCACGACGTCGCAAAAATATTCACGACCAGTCGTAAATAAATTCACGACGAGGTAAAAAATATTCACGACCGATTATGTCCCTTCAGGGCCACCATACATCCAATATTTATGCTGTAGGAAACATCGTTGAATTACATGGTTTGCATTCGTTAGCTTATCCGACTCGCGTGGGTCGGGAAAAGGTTTACTATGAGTATATATTACCTCTTAAAATGACGCTGGCATTTCATCTATCGTCTGAAGAAATGCCTTTATCGTCATCCGTTACATTGTCGACGTCGTCAGATTCTGAGCCATCACGATTCGCGGCACCTTTTGGAGCCCGCTGGATTGAAACGTTTCGCAACAAAGGCTCCTTTAGGAGCCCGCGGGATCGAAAGGGTTAATGGCACTGATTTTTGAGCTTTGGTTTAATTGAGAATTCAAACATTTCGGGATTGACAATGTGCCTGACAGATTTTTTTTGTAAAATGCCATGGCGAAGATCAACGATAATATCCGAATGTTTCCGTGAACGAGTTCGAAAAACTTTGGACGGGAAAAGAGGAATTCCTTCTTTTTTTGGTAACGTGGACATTGGCGCATACCGGACCTACGAATCGTAGAGACTAGTTTGACCCGACTAGTTTGCGTAAATGTGCCGTTAGATGTAGGTCCCTAAACAAACATGGCAGAATTAGTAAAGTTATTCCCATAATGCAATTGGGATTAGCCAGTTCGGTATCTCGAAGGTCAAAGGTTATTCGGGATAAAATTGCTGAAGTAATGTCGCGCGATGTTACGGGAACGCCCATTCTGATTGAATTTAACACGTGCGCATTGTGCGACCACCTTGCGCGTTCATATGTACGTGCACTGTATATATCTCCGAGGACAAGAGAAGAAAGGAAACACAAAGAAACCTTTCAGTCCTCGAACGTAGAGTCTTTTGTTGAAATCGGTCCTCGAACGTAAGGATACGTGCTTAGTCTATGGGGGTTGGTTATATTAAAGGAACAATAGGAAACACAAAGCATTGTCCTCGGACGTATTGGGGAAGTACGACTGTGTGCGCGCGTTAGGTCACGGGCCATTCGGGATAACTATGTCATTGTGCACATGCGCAGTTGAAATACCGAACTGGCTTATTCTAAAGGGTAAGCACTTATCCAGAACCACCAAAATGACATCGTCATGTATTACTGAAAATGCACTTGGCCTTATTGAATAGGCACAAGGCCTTATTGAATAGGCACAAGGCGCGATGCGCGCGATGTCATTTTGGTGGTTCTGGATATTAAGTGCTTACCATTCTAAAGTGTCTTCAGTACATATCAACAAGGAGAGGGCCACTGCTTGCTTAGATTTGAAACCAACGTGTATGCTTGTTGAAATATTTGAAAAGTTGCTTTCTTCGCCTCGGAGACACGATGGCGGTTTTACACGCTGGTTACACGTGTAATAATCTGCAGACTTCTTTGTACCCTACGTGTATGAGAGTGCAAAGTCTTTCAAAAAATTACTACGAAGTCGCGAATATCGTCCAATCAAAAGCTCTAAATCGGAACTATCTACCAGTCCAGATATCAAATGGGGTGGGTACCAATCTAATTTACCGTTTCGCACTTGTGTTCAACCAAACCAAATAGCGCCCTATTTTGCCTCCATTCCCCCAATTTCACAGTGAAGATCTTTTTGAAAATCGTTTTTTATGTTTCTTCGTGGACCGCATGGTGGACTGCATGGTATAGCAATGCTAATGGAATGCTTCTTCTGACTAGGAAACCAGCTTGCCGCATGCGAGCACATGATTTAATTAACCTGCCCCATTCGATACATGTACTACATCAATCCATTAGCCTTTTAGAGGTATGGCGGACACAATAGGAGAGGGCGCTATTTGATTTGGGTATACCTTTTGTTAAACCACAGGAAATTTCAAAGGTGAAGATTAGGCATGATCTATGGATTGTACTATGGATTGTACTTTAACTCAAAACAATATCTGATTCTGACTTTTACTGGAATTTGTGTTTTCACAAAATGTTTACCCAAATCAAATGTGTCCGCCATACCTCTAAAAGGCTAATGGTGGTCCACGCGTGCTGGTTTTGTTGAAATTTCATCTGTTCACGTGAGTGAAAAGGTCATGTTAGAAAATAATGTCAAGTGTACAAAAAAGCAAATGTTGGAATGTGGAAACTTTCTTTTGGATTTTTGTTTTGTTTTGTTTATTTACTTCAGTCCCCCATATCGGACAATAGAAAGCAATGAGCCATTGTGACCGATCCAGAACAGTGCTTGTACGTACGCCAACGAGGCTAACGTTTGTATCTAATATGCCCGTCAGACCGGGGTGGCGTCCTTACTGCGCTGCTACGGCAAAGGAAAATGGGCCCAGAGCGCGTCAAGGTCGCCATAAGCGTGGTATAAGCGTGGTGGAAACGCCAGACATCGTGCTGTGGTCGCCATGGTCGCCAATGATCGCCGAGTCACGGCGTTTGTTTTGAGCATGTTCAAAACAAACGCCAAGGTTCTGCGATCTGACCTGGAAGGCGGTGAGAACGCGGTGGGGTCGCGAAGGTCGTGAGACAAGCGTCGTAACATCTCTATGAACGTAGTACACGCGCAGTACACGCGTGGCAAAGACGCTGCGAAAATGGTAACATTTGCAACGGCGACTTCGTGGCGTCCTCACCACGACCCTCGCGTGTCTGCCACGACCCCACTACGCGTTCGGAGTCATTATGGCGTTGTCAGGGCGATGTTACGATGATTTCACCACTGTTGCGCGATTGCACCACGTCCTCATGGGGCTCACAGTGCGCCTATGTCGTTCTTATGGGGTTCTCACTGCGTTTATGGAGTTCTTAATACGACCATGGCGTGGTTTACCAAGCTTGCACTACGCTCCTATGGCGACCATGCTTTTCGTGTGCGACCTGCTATAAAAACTGGCGTTTCAAAGTTCATACATCAGTGTGTCTGTCGTCTTCATCGCTGTATGTCGTGTTAATCATCATGGCAGAAGATATCCAGAACTTGGTCGACGTGAGAACGTAGTAGAAACGCCCTAAGGTCGCCGTGCAGTCGCGATACACGTAGAAGACGCGTGGTAAGAACCCTCATGAGCGTGGTGAGAGCGTGGTGAGAGCGCCGCGGGATCGCCGGTGATCGCCGTTGCCAAGCCCATAGATCTCACTAGGAATGCCATAAGCGCGGAGAGGTCGTGGCGAGCGCGTCGTGAGAACGCGGTATGATCGCACAGGTTGCGGTAAGAGCGCAGCTTTTTTCAAGTTTCTAATTTGTTGTAACTTTTTCCCGCATTGTGTTCACGTTTGCCGGCGACCTTGTACATTTTCTGGTCGCCGTAAGGTCGCGGATGGCCTATACCGTGACCAACGATTGTTCAAATTCAGCGTGACGAAAGAGCTGACTTGGATGTTACTTAGAATATTTAATGACCACACAGATAGCAGACTGGTCAATTTATTCAATGTATCATCTCGATCGCATCAAAGTTTATTAAAACCACCTTTAAAAAAAATTAAACGTAACGTTCTCTAAAATACACGCGCGTGGCGCGCACTCAAGTCAACTCGGGTGTTACTTCGTGGTGTAGGTGACGGTATGATATAGCATTCGCGGGATTTGAACCTGCGACCTCCGGAAAACCGGGATCGCAGGTTCAAATCCCGCTCCGGCCAGTTTTCTTTGTTCACTTTGCAAATTCATTCAAATTGCCTAGCCATTTCTCTTGTGGTTTGCCTAGCCATTTCCCTTGTGGTTTGCATGACGATATTGTTTGGCTTCAATTTGTTTTGTTTTGTTTTGTTTCAAATGGGCAATGGGAAGAAATAATAAGCCATTGTGAAGTGCTTTAACCGTGTAGATAAAGCAGCCATTCTATATTTAAATTGCATAAGATTGGCTATTCATTTGTGCTGGTAGACATTTCAGACAGCAGGACAAATTATTGAAGACTGCGCAATTGCAATGGAAAACAAGCCATTGCCATGCGTTCGATCGTTATGCCGTGCGGGGGACCGGGAAGTCATGTAGCTTTAATAGCTTGGCGTCTTGATTTAGGCTGGGTGAAATTTCAGATCACTTATTGTTAGTCAATACAGAGCTTCACAGCAAAATCAAACACGAAATCAAACAAGAAAATCAGACACCACAAATGCAAAGAAAATAAGGGAGAAAACGGAAATATGAGTATGAAAAATAGACGAAACTTTGAAAATCATGAATTTACATGGACATTATGGGGAATTCGGCAAATTTCACAGATCTTTTTCACATGTCGTCATGGACCGCATAGTGTAGTGATGCTTATGAAGTGCTTGTTTAAGTAAACCAGTCAACCTGCCATACTCAGGCCCACACTCTCTTAATGTAAAAGAGTGAAAAACGCACTATCCAAAAGAGTGAATCCCTTATCAAACCACTCAAAAAGAGTGAATCTCTTATAAAAAAAACCTCCAAAAGAGTGCAAACCACTCCAAAAGAATGACATTTCCACTATTTCGAGAAGCCATATAAGGGACAAGTCTAAAAAAAATGGTCCCTTATAATGGCTCCTCGAAAGTGTGGACATTTCACTCTTTTTGAGTGGTTTTTATAAGAGATTCACTCTATACGCCCACAACCGATCCATTGATGGTGTATTCTTTAACAGAAAAAGAGCACATACCACCCAACCCACCCAATCTGCCCCCCCCCCCCCCCCCACAAAAGCGTCAGCTTGGTCAGCATGTACAGCATTTGATACGTGATCGCTGTTGCCAAATTGCAAGTAAAAATGACGTAGGCATACAAGAATGCATGTACACAATTCAAGTTGCATTTATCAGGCCTACTGTTTAATGGCCGGTTCATACTTTACGCGAATACGAATGCGAAGCGAATTTATGACGTCAACGCCAAATATTCGCGCTACGAATTCGCAAAAGTTGAACACATTTTAACTTGTGCGAATCTTCGCCGCGAATATTTCATGACGTCAAATTATATTCGCATTCGCGTGAAGTATGAACCGGCCTTAACGCAATCCAAAAACTGCGATACAGGATTGACGAACACAGATTTTTCGGGTGTCCATGGTAACAATTAAATATAATTATTGTTGTCTTCCTAATTTCGTTATGGCCCATTAACTAACCTGTTAATCCACACGCTAGGAATATCGCTGAAAACATTAAGACCATAATGTCTCTGGGAGCCATGCTTCCAAGTTGAGACCCGTCTTGCTGTGTGCGGATATGCCTACTCATCGACAGGCCGTGCAATTACCACGGTCCGCACTCATCGACAGGCCGTGCAACCACGGTCCGCACTTCCAACTCGCTGCAGAAATTCGTACACCACGTGCCATACGCAGGCCGTATTCGGATAATCGCCTCCTTACGTGTGTGACTGTACTGTAAAGATGCCGTTGTGTGTACGTTCCGGACTGTGGTTGTACATCAATGGGTACGGGTACAGGCTAGATCGAGGCTAAAACGTTGCTATCTAAGAAAAGAGATAGAGCCGACTTGATTTGATTTGATTTGATTTGATTTATTTCCATTCATCACAACAAGTGAAAAAGAAGCAAGTAAATAGTACAATACACAGGGTGATGTATGGAGGATACCTGGCAGAAGCATAGGCTTATACGAGGCCAGGCTCCTTTACAAATAATTAAATGTTACTTTCTAAATAAATATAAATAATTTTATTACGTAATAAAAGTTTCAGGAAAAGAATGTCATTAACAGGAGTATAAAAAGGAAGGGAAATACATTTAGCAATGATACATCAATACAAATATAATATTGGAGCATTAAGCAGTAGTATACTGTTATTCACTATAATTTTCCGGAAATAATAGTTTTTTTGAAGTATTTTTTAAATAATTGCTGTTACTCAGAGGTATTTATTTACCACATAGATAGCAGACTGATCACTGTATGGAAATTAATTTATTATCTCGATCGCATAAAAAGTTTTAAAAACCTTTAAAAAAATTGAAGGCATTCGCAGAGCTGACGCACGGTTGCAGGCAGTGCCTTACCCATGCCTGCCCAACAGTAACAAAAAGGCATTTATTGCCGTTGTCTGTTGCTACCGCTGCTGTTGTGTAAACGCGGTGAACATCATTAATAATCCGGCTTTTAATTGTTACAAGGGCCCCCAAATGGCATTTTTGGAGCATTCAAAGCCATACCTCCAAAACGGTCCAATGGTTTCGAAAAGTTAATTCTGGATGTGAAAATTCTAGATGTTTTAACCAAATAAATGTACATTTTCAAAGTGAACAAAGAAAACTGGCAGGAGCGAGCGGTGTTCCGGAGGTCCGGAGGCCCGGCGCAGGTTCGAATCCCGCTCCAGTTTTCTTTGTTCACTTTGAAAATGTATTTAAAATTTACCTAGTCAGTTTACCTTGTGGTTTGTTCGACAAGAAAATGTACACGTATTTCGTATTTATCAGGGTCAGTGGTTTGTTCGCTTATTGCTCTAACTCCCTAAACTACATGTTGCATAAAAAAACAAACTGTACACTGTTGCACTATTACAAAACCTGTAAAATAATTTGCATTAGATACTAAACATTTTCTGATTTGACAAATCTTTGCTGCTGCTGCTGCTGTTGCCGTTTCAATACTGCACTTTTTTTTACGGGAATTTCCTGGCAGTTTGGACGCCAGTGCCATCCCGTAAAAATCGTTGCAAGCTGTTATCTGACGACTCATGAACACTGTTATTTTACGTGCTATTACTGTAAAAAGACGGGGAATAAAAAGTACGTTACTGGAATCTTGGTGTAGGCCCCTAAATAATAAAAATTTTACAAAAAGTGGGAACCAGAATAATTGGAATTAACTTATTATACATTAATATGGATAGAGTGTACAAATGCCACGATACCGGTAACCTACTGTCGACACTACAAACTGAATAGTGTCGTGCATTGGCTTTATATTCAGTTTATCCCGTTATAGTGAAGTCCTGGTATTCCATGAACAATTTCAATATTTGAATATGAAAGGAGATGTAATCCGATTTTTTACCTCTGTTTGCAAACAAATCAAAATTTTGAAAAGGAAACATTACGTCTAAAATCCGAACTAAAATACGGTGATTTTTTGTACAGTGTGACTAAACAACAGAGGTGCGCAATTCAGAAAGACAACTATATAAGCAATATGACTACACGGAGGACATTTTAAAATGATTGTGGTCTTCAAATTGGGGAACCATTGTGTTTTAATTAGGTCTAATCTGTTGCAACTCCGAGGGCAATACACGAAGAGAGAATTATGATTAAAGTGAACATCGGGAATATGGTCAACATGACCCTGTCGAGCGTAAGAGCAACCTGCTGCCATGTGATAGGATTCTTGGCCGGACCACTGATGAATTTCAAGGCACGGAGAACTCTTGGTGGTATGGGCTTGTCAGGTGAAGTATGGAACAACTTCAAGACGTAGACGGATACGAAGATAGAAGCACACCCTAGAACCATCATGCAGAAGATGTAGACATCTGTCAGGATCAGGAAAATCAAACTAACAGTTTGTGATTAGCTTCACTTGTGACCACAAATAATCAAAAACCGACACAAACCGTCTTGTTTCAAAGTTTGACTGAAGCTCAATCTATAATTTGAATGCGTTCCGGCACAATTACTCTATTTAAAATCCACACTGCGTTTTTTCCTTTTGGGGAAATTTGAATAACACTGTTTGTCTGCGCGAAGTGATTCTTTTGTGCGACGATGGCAGTGGTGAGATCCATCAAAGACAAAGGGTTGGTGAAGTTGGTCATTGGATTAAGACGGTCTTTAGCCTTTGTTCTGAAATCATTGGTAATCATTTGTGGAAAAAAAACGAGAGAAAGACGGCGCTCGTTTTCAACCGTCGGGCGGATGATAGCCTTAATTAGACGAGGCGCGCGTGGCTACCTGGGCGCGTGACGCGCCCCGAATGCCAGCTTGTCAGGGGCGTGCCACTAGTCCTGGTAGCCACGCGCGCCTTGACTGAAGGCTACAGGGCAGTTTTCCCAACGATTTCCAGCTGGAAATCGTTGGAAAACGATATAAATTTCCACTTTTCCTGACAACGACAGCACACCTGGTGCCATCATTTCGCAGGATGATTGAGACTAATATTAACTTTCAGTCTAGTAAGGTATTTCGTAATAATTCAGTAATTATTTTTAAAAATGGAGGATTCCTAATCGTGTACACTAACTTTAAAATGACTCTACTTGAGTTACAAAATTAAGTGACTTGTTACAACTCTGCCATATTTGAGTGATCAGGTTCATAACTTGAATATTTGTTTTTATATTACCTTTTTGATACGCTCTCCAAAGTTTGACAAGTTACCCCGTACGACCTCGTTGATCCAAGGTTATTTCTCAGGATATTTCAGGAAAGGGGAATTTCCTGTAAATATCAGTAACACCTGGCCAAAATGCCTAAAGGTTTGCACGTATCGTAGTACTTTTTATTCGCATCGTGCAAAATGACGCATAGTGTTTAGACGGACGTATCGACCTGACTGTTCACTTTGCACAGTGCGAACAATTACTTCCCTGTGGCAAACTCTTGGTGGCGCACTTTATGTAAATTCCTCAAATTGAAAATGTCTTTATACGATGCACCAGTACAGTGTACACAGAAAACGAACACAACATTACTACACTAGACACTGCATAAAATACATGTAGCCAGTAAGTTTCCGGATATTGGGACCTCCTTGGCACCACTCGAACGTCTAGGCCTAAACAACTGCGAGTCGTTCACATTGACAGCACCCGCAACCACTGATTTGATCAGAACTGACGTGGAAATGATGTAGTCTGAGTAACTTGGACCCTTTATCGCGTTTTTTAACATTTTGACATGATCTGGCGATAGTAGGCCCGGGTCCAAGGTCGATGTATGCCTTCGATTAAGAAATTAATATAATTTGTCGAAAGACCCAACAAAAACATCCCATTTCACCCTCAAAACGACCACCAAAATAATAGATACGCCACCTCAGATACAAGTGGAGTTCCATGATTATGATGAAGGTACTACTACTAAGGTTCACTTACCATCCGGATAAAAAGTGAAATATACCGTTCAATTCCGGAGAGCACCCGCAGGACATGTTATCTCATGTATCTTGCACTAATGCTGCGTTCCAATCACGTCGTGTTTCTCGTGTTTACGAGATGGTTGCACCAATGTGGACGCGCACAGGTCGTCAAGCAAGTCGTAAACTCGAGAAGAAAATCCAGCCTCCAGTTCACCACTGGTGAATACGAGTTACCAGACTTGTGAACTCGTGAACACGTAAAACACGACGTGAATGGAACGCAGCATGAGACTGTAGATTTAAATATCTTGACCCCTTGACCTGGTGTGATGTCAGTCCCGCGTGCGCATGCATAATGCGTCGCTCCAACCTCGTTCCCATGGTGTCGAGCACCGCCCTCACCGACACTACAGTTGCTCTCTATAAAGTAAGCCTTGGGAACGAGGTTGGCGTCACCCGGCTTATCGTATGCCGCCGGTGACCATTTCCTTAACGGTACAATAGTCGGTAGCGGTATGGAGTACCGAAGTGATGACGTCAATCAATGCAATGTTTGGAACCAGAATACATTTTAAACTGCATGTGTTTGGAACCATTGCCGCGGCAACTGACGTCAGACTTCGGTACTGACGTCAGTTGCCGCGGCAATGGTTCCAAACACATGCAGTTTAGAATGTATTCTGGTTCCAAACATTGCATTGATTGACGTCATCACTTCGGTACTCTATACGGGCGTGTGCAGCATTGGTCTCCATTATTATAAAGACGGTGTGCAGCGGCCTCCAATCAGATTGACACGTCCGTTGCACCTTTTATGAAACAGTCACCGGCATACGGCTTGTCGCGCGGTGTGCGTGTGCGCCGCGCCGGGGTGACGTCATGTAAGGTCGAGGGGTCACGATTTGAACGCCATGTACAAAGACAGCGAAAAGACATGTCCTGCGGGTGCTCTCCGGAATTGAACGGTAAATTTCACTTTTTATCCGGATGGTAAGTGAACCTTGGTACCTTCATCATAATCATGAAACTCCACTTGTATCTGAGGTAGCGTATCTAGTATTTTGGTGGTCGTTTTGAGGGTGAAATGGGATGTTTTTGTTGGGTCTTTCGACAAATTATATTAATTCTTAGTCGAAGGCATACATCGACCTTGGACCCTACTATCATCGCCAGATCATGTCCAAATGTTAAAAAAGGCGATAAAGGGTCCAAGTTACTCGGACTAGAAATGATGTAGCCTTTTCTTAGCGTAATTGCTTAGCGTCATTGCACAGCGTCATTTTACAGCCTAATGCAGCATTTGTATTAGGCTGTTTCTCAAAACCTTTAAGAAAAGTTCTGCTAGGATTGAAACCCCAAGCTCTCCCAACTTTTATTTTTCATGTTTTCAAGCAGTTTATAGCACCTTATTATTTCATTGTAATTCTTATTCTTACCTAATGAAACACATTTCTTCAAGTGAAACATAAGGGTAATGGTACATGTGGGAAAATTACTCTAGACTTGTATCTCTACAATATCATGCAAGTTGCATGCCTGAATACTTACTTAGTATTGGTGTTTCGTCTCCTATGGGAGGCATGGTACCCGCTATCAGCTGCTGAAAGAGAACAAACGCAAGGAGATTGGTTATCCCCAAGGATATCTTCTCCCCGGACTCAGGCGGCATCGAGAAGACAGCCAGAGTGATCATAGCAAGAAGAACCGATGGGATCAAGATGCTGAAGATATACGCCAGAGAAGCTCGTTGGAAGGTCAGCGTGTAGATGATCTGTGGAAAGGGGTGGTCACAGCAGGCGTACTTCGTCACCTCACGTGTCGCGGAGACATCAGTGAGATTCCAAACCCCGTTTCTGTAGAAGATAGTTTGCTTGGTGTCTTCATCGTCAAAGTACAGGAGATTCAGGCTAGATATATCGTAGGACCAAGGCATTAGAGTCATTCTGCAGTGTTGCTCGTCAAAGGGAAATATCTTGACGTAGACTTTGCAGGAGAATTGGAACGTTGCGGGTGCATACCAGGTCACAGAGCCATTTGAAGTGACGATCAACTCCATGTCATCTGAGCTTGGAAACTCATAATGTACGCTGAAAAACAACAAAGGTATTGTCTGAATAGTTATGAAGGGAACAAAAATATAACAAGTAAACATAACGACAAACAACAAATGCACGAATGAACAACTAACTACTCATACAAACGGTCTTCGTATGACAACGTACGCCACCCACGTCAGTAATGAACCAATCTATCCCCCGCTTGTGCAGCAATAAATGTAGCTTGATGCCTAAAAAGTAGCCCGAGCCTAAGTTATAGCCACAACCCTCTAGCTAGGGCTCCCGCTACATTTGGGTGCAGGGATGTTTAACATTTGGGACCCGGGCTACATTTAGGTCTAAATAAGGTTATGGTAACATCTAGGGTTTGTGGTAATGTTGAATATTTAGGGCTCAGGCCACATTGAGGTACAATGCTCGGGCTTTTTAGGTTGCGGTGTGGGTTAAGGTGACATATATGGCTCGCGACCCATTTAGGTACAGGGTTGTGGTAACATAGGGCTCGGGCTACATTTGGGTACAGGGTTGTGGTAACATTTAGGTCTCGGGCTACATTTGGGTACAGGGTTGTGGTAACATTTAGGTCTCGGGCTACATTTGGGTACAGGGTTGTGGTAACATTTAGGTCTCATTCTACATTTAGGTGCAGGGTTGTGGTAACATTTAAGTCCCAAGCTACATTTTGGTGTCACATCACCGTCCGATCATTAGACCCCGTCCGGCAAACCTGAATTTCTATCAAGCTCTTACTTTTCAAGCAACACGATTCGTGGTATCCAAATATCATTCTGCAATACGTGTATAGTATCTTGACCGCCATAGTCGTCAGGATTCCAGACAAGAAAGTCATCTCGCCAAGACTTACAAACAGAAAGAAAATTACAAACAGAAAAAAAACTTAGTATTAACACAATTTCATTGATAAAATATGATACGGAAGCCGGATAGTGCCACTGAAAAGGGACGGATATAGTTTTTGCAAACGCGCGAAAACATTTTTTTGTACCGTTTATCTGGCGGCCGCCACTTAATTATGTGGCGGCCGCCACTTAATTATCAGACGGCCGCTACTTGTTTGGTGACAGCTACATAATGATGGAATTGTAATTCAGGCCACAGTCAACTCGTGAAATTAGAACGACAGGAAATATGAATCCCCCAAAATGGACAACCCTATTTTCCAAATTTCTGCTAGCAGACTTTTGGACTTTTTAAGTCGCTGAAACTGTTTTCAAAAATGTCAATTATACCCAGCAAGATATGGGACCAAGGGGTACCCCACCCCCTCTTATCCTGGTACCCATACACATTCCAGACTATTTTTACCCACCCCCCGGATATCTGAAAGGGATTCCTGAGATTCCAGGAACACCATGACCAACACAAAAGAGGGGGGGGGGGTCCCTCTGTCCCATATCTTGCTTTAAATGTTTCTGCAAACTGGATTTATGATTCTTTTTAAGTTGTGCAAACCGCAAAATAAATGTTTAAAATGTAAGATCACCCCCCCCCCCCCCCTTCCCAGATTGTGTTGTGAGAAGTCAAAAATGCCCAGTTCGAGGTTATCTTGTAACTTCAAAATGCATTACAAACGGGAACAAACAGTACACAAACTTTAAATTCACCGTTGTTGTCGGGTTTAGGGACATCAGCGTGCAGTTTCACACGGTGACCAGATAAAAATCGCAAAATTCTGCTCGATGCATTTCAAAATTCAGCTATTGACAAAAATAGGCTTAGGCCTACTCGGAATATACACATACTCGCATGCAGATGTAGACTTGATAAGTTATCAAAATAAATTGGAAAGTTTCCTAAAAAGATTTTCTGGTATTTTCCCTGTTTATTCAAAACATAATGCCTGATCTAGCAGAAAATTTGGTATAATGGTCACTCTTGTATGTACTTTGATCATGTACATTTTGTGTTAAAAACAGCATCCCTTGTGTCATTGACTCAAGTAACAATAACCCCCCCCCCCGGTTTTCCTATGACCGGCCGGGATTTTGGTCACCCCGACCCCTTGACGAAAAGGGTATACGCCACTGTGGACAACTAAAAATCCTACTTCTTTGACGAGACGTAACGCTGCAGTTTTCGGGGATTAGAGGAACTGCGAACGGTATACGACGAGAACTATTTCTAACGCAGGGGTGCGGCGTTATGTCTTTTAACAAAAAATAGAATTTTTAGTTGTCCAAATTTCTGCTGGCAGAAAATGTACAATTGTTTTAACTGTTTGCGCGACTTAAAAAAAATCATAAATCGTGTTTGCAGAAACATTTGAAGCAAGTGACAGAGGGAAACCTCCCCCCCCCCTTTCTTTTGTGTTGGTCATTGTGTTCCTGGAATCTCAGGAATTCCTTTCAGATATCGGGGGGGGGGGGGGGAATGGGTAAAAATAGTATAGAATATGTATAGGGTACCAGGATAAGAGGGGGTGGGGTACCCATTGGTACCATATCTTGCTGGGTATAATTGATATTTTTGAAAACAGTTTCCGCGACTTTAAAAGTCCGAAAATCTGCTTGCAGAAAATTGGAAAATAGGGTCCATTTTGGGGGATTCATATTTCCTGTCGTTCTGATTTCACGAGTTGACTGTGGCCTGAAATACAATTCCATCATTATGTAGCTGTCACCAAACAAGTAGCGGCCGTCGGATAATTAAGTGGCGGCCGAAAGATAATTAAGTGGCCGCCGCCAGATAATTAGTGGCGGCCGCCACATAATAAGTGGCGGCCGCCAGATAAACGGTACAAAAAATGTTTTTCTCGCGTTTGCAAAAAAATATATCTATCCCTTTTCAGTGGCACTATCCGTCTTCCGTAATTTACTAATTACGAAAATATAAAAACTACACTTTCTTCTTAGATTTTTTGTAGTGGATTGCCAAAAGAAAAATGGTGGTAAATTCGGTTTAACTTTGGTTTTCCATAGAGCGGTTTCCCAAGTACAGTTAATTTGTAATGGTAAGCTTTACCGTAGTTCATTATTATTTCAAACTGGCAAGGTAGAGAATAAGAAGATTGTTGTCCCGCCCAAGAAAATTTATCGCCCTAAAATATATGGGTAGAGGCATTATTAATGCCTTAAAGTGGACTAGTTACCCATCCCAACCCTATTCATACTGTGAAGAGATCAGATTATCTTGTCTTGTTTCAATGTGAGGTGCGGACTTTCCTCTGTAGCCCACACCTCGAGTGGCCTTTGGCCTTGTGATGGGCGATTTGCATACAAAAACCACCTAAATACAGACCCTTTAAACACACGTGGCCAGATAGCGCTAGATGTAAACAGTGCGCGTGGACCGCCTTTGTGTGATGCAAGTGGCCCAGAGACCTTTTTATCCACGTGACCAGATGGCGTGAAATCTAAACAAAAATCACCACTTGCATGTGGACCGCTATGGAGTGAATGAAGTACATGTATCCTACGAGGCAGGCTTGGGTTGTTTACATTACTGTATTATAAGGCCTGATATCAAAATAGACCAACACATTTTAATGTGCTGGCAATGCGTTGCAACGGGACTGACGTTGGTGAGCGTTGTTAAAGAATCGATTCTGTTAATTTGTAGACTACAGTTGGCGGTCCACTATATAGACTGGTGACGTTACATGAAAATAGCCCATAGATTTCACTGGAGAAGAATCTCATGGTCTTATGCGCTTATGTACCCGGCCCAGTCACCGAAAACACGTGTCATAATTCCTTCTCAAAATCCGAGTTCGTCTGTTTACTTACCGATTTTTTCCAAGCGTTAACTGTAAGTTGCTGCTTCGGTTCATTCTGTTTTATATAAATTTAAGAGAAATGTTTATTATTCCACCTGTACGGCCTAATCATAAAAAGTACATGTCTATAGGCCGGGTGACACCACATTTATGTGTTGTTTTTGTGAATGGTATAGGATGAGCTGTAGACGTGGGACAATAGGGGATTAGTGATTACAATACAACTGAAAACCTGAGCACAAGTCCTTGGTAGTGTTCATGTACAAACCTTATGGGACTTGTTGAGAAAGAGTTTTTCTGTACAAACAATGGGAACAAAAGAAGGGGACAATATCAGGTCCTCATAGTATAGGTAGACACGACTGGATGGGTGGAGCGAGATTCACATTCACAAAGAAATGAAGGTCCTGTTAAAGGGTGTGAAATGGTAAACGTTCACGATTTGAACGTGAATACAAGACCCTCATTGGATTTTATAAACGTTTTTTCCCAACCATACAGCCCGTTCTCCCCTGTTGAATAGAGGAGAATGGACTTTTCGGTTGAGTACGTGTCCGACAACTTTTATGTCCCTAGAGGCGAAAAAAGGTCGCTTGACTTTGCCTGAGCAAATTCTCAAACCCTGCATTCGGCATGGACTCGGCTTCGGCTGTCCCTAAGGGATCTAAAGATACGGGAAGATCTGGGGCACATTTTTTTCTCCATCTACGTCAACGTCTATTATTTGAACCCAGAGGCGGGACCTGTTTATTTTGTTCAGGTTTCCAAGGCTTCATAGTGGCAATGGAGCTGTGGAATTGCTTGAGACGGAGCCGAAACCAAATCCGTAACCAGTTTGAGAAATGGTTCTGTGGTCTATGCCCATAGTAAAGGGGAACAAATAAGGCTCGACCCCGACCGCGATATCTATTTGTTTCTGTGCACTTGACTATGGACTTGTTTTCCCTTGAAATAAAATCCTTTAGACCACAATTAGCACAAGAAAAACAGCGAAGATAATTCGAACCCAGGCCTCGTGCTCCAGAGACTAAATGCCCCTTTCCCACTTACACGATTTTTGCTACGGTAGAGCACGATTTTTCAAAGTTGAAAAATCGTGCTCAGTCCTGCTCTACCGTAGTAATTCACACTCAAAAAGTTCAAGGTCAATCGAATTCTACGTCTTGTCAAGACGCTATCAAGGCGCCGTCAAGATGTGGTACGGCAGTAGTGCGATAGTGCCACGACAGTGTTACGGTAGAGTTACGACATCGTCAAGATTTGTCACGGCGTACCAAGAAATGCCAAGATTGTACTACGACGTCACAACGGCGTCAGTACGATTTCAGAAGTCGCCAGTGCGACGCCAGTATGATTTAACAAGACGCCTGTACGATTTAATTAATCACATGACGGAAAAGGCCCCCTTTTGCGCGTCTTTCTCAAGTTCGGCATGGCAGCTTGTGTGCACTTTTATTAAACAAGAGACAAGAGACATGTGATAAAAAGCACACACGATCTGCAAGAGACACGTGATAAAACAATCATGTTCTGCTGGCGTCTTGTTGGCGTCTTGTTTAAGTCTTGCTAGGTCGCAGCACCATCGTAGCGGCATCGTATCAGCATCGTAGCGAAGTCTTGGCCCACCGTAGCTGTTGCGGCCACCATGAATGAGTACGAATGAACAAGACGCCGTCACGACATACCACGACAACGTCAAGACAACGTTACGACTCTAATACGATGCTGCTGCGGTGGACCACGATTTTTTCCACCGCTACGGTAGAGCACGACTTTTTTGAACATTCCAAAAAAATCGTGCTACTCCACGGTGCCATCAAGATCAACTACGGTGCGCTACGGTGGACCACGATTGACCACGAACATGGCCACGACGCCGTTGCGATTGTAAATAATTGAAAAATCGTGCTCTACCGTAGCAAAATTGTGTAAGTGGGAAAGGGGCATTAGGCTCTAACCACAACAGAAGCTCGACCAAATCGGTTTATAAATATACATTATGGCAAGGGGAAAAAGGCGCACCCCCCCCCCCCCACACACACACAAGTGTGTAAACGGGTGCAATCGGGGACCTCCTATTGTCCCTCTTTTGTTTGTACTTCAACTTTTTCGGAAGGCCTCCCATTGGTTTTGTACACGATTTTCAAACGGGGACCTTTCTCAATCGGAGACCCTATTGTCCTCTTTTGTTAAAGGTCCCCTATTGAATGCAAAAACAAACTCACACACACACGCTCTGGGATTCACCCAAGGACAGTGGAGTATCAAAATTCTCTTCAGATGGGCGGTGAGCAAATGGGACAACCATTTTTTTTTTGGGGGGGGGAGTGACATTTCCCCCAAGATTTTCAGGACCAAATTGTTAATATTTCGTGATTTTTCGTCCGGATATTTTGGAGGACCGGAAAATAATTTAAAAAGCGGAAGGGGGGGGGGGGGGGTGTGAAGGTTTTAATGGACGGCGCTTTTTTATATAGGCATATGTCCAAACTGAACGCATATCAACATACTTCACATTAGTGGCGTCAGCCCCTTAAATAAAAAAAGCAACCAGAGGGGGCAAGGGGAGAGAGTTTCTAGATGGGGAATTCCCCCCCCCCCCGCCCCCAGCTACGCAACTTCCCCTGATACCCACCTGTTCACTTGCTCCCCTTCAAAATATTCTGCCCCTCCTCTTATCTTGATATGTTTGAATAACTTCCACTACACAATTTAGTGAGACCTTTACCACAATAAATGGGGTACGACTTACAAAATCAACGATCTGTGATATCAGAAGACGCAGTGTAACATCCAAGGGTTTAGAAGTGTTGTGCAATGGCCTGATGACCCTTGACCCGTAGTTGCTAAGAAGATCCGCCACAATGTCTTTCTCATGATTCCCGTAGGCGGCAGTTGCTATGAAAACAACATTTACAAGAGGTTTTTTCGTCAATATGAGAAAAAAGCTGCTCCGCAAGGATGTTTATGATGTGCATCGTATATATCCATATTCTAGCACACATACAAGTAAATATGGCTCAGGTGAAAGTGTGGCCACATCTCGATATTTAACCCAATCGGAGCTGTAGGTCTGTAGATTTAGGCCTTAGAAAAATCCACGTTTAATGTGACGTCATATGACACGTGTTGACGTCATCATTTCGTCAGTTCAATTTTCATCTATCACACATCATGGTCTGAGCACATACCGAGATTCAACCCAATCGGACATGTAGTTCTCTAGATGTAGGCCTTGGAAAAATGCACCTTAAATTTGACGTCGTATGGCACGGGATAACGTCATCATTACGTCAGTTCAATTATCATTTATCACACATGATGGTTTGGGCACATCCGAGATTCAATCCAATCGGTATAGTTCTCTAGATGTAGGCCTTAGAAAAATGCACCTTTAATGTGACGTCATTTGAGACGGGATGACGTCATCAATACGTCAGTTCAATTTTCCTCTATAACACATGATGGTCTGGGCACATCCCGAGATTTTACCCAATTGCATCTGTACATGTAGTTCGGAAGATTTAGACATTAGAAAATTGCACCTTTAATGTGACGTCATATGGCACGCGCTGATGTCATTACGTCAGTTTAATTTTCCTGTGTAACACATGATGGTCTGGGCACATCCCGAGATTTAACCCTTAGAAAAATGCACCTTTAATGTGACGTCATATATCACGTGATGACATAATTTTGTCAGTTTAATTTTCATCTATCACACATCATGGTCTTTGCACATACCGAGATTCAACCCAATCGGACCTCTAATTCTCTAGATGTAGGCCTTAGTCTGCTACATTTTGCTCAGAATACAGAATTATTTATAATGTAAACACGGAGAGTAAAAAGGATACATCACCAGTGTATGCACTAAAAAAAGGTTGGGGCACATACAGAAACGCAGTAGAACTGAGCCTGCAGTGATTAGATATCCTCGGTTTTCAGAGAATAAATACCCTGAGAAATATTATCACAGTATAATGCAGCTATTTCTTCCATATCGTGTAGATACTCAGCTGAAACCACCTCAATTTGAAACCTATGAAGAGTTTTATAAAAATGGAGCCATCTATGTAAATGAGCAATTGAAACTTGTCAAATACATTGTTGAAAGTAATCGGTCTATGTATGAAGCAAATGCTGAGTCTCTTGAAACAGCAGAAGAGCATGTAAGAAAATTTGGTCCTCAGGAAGACGCACGGGCTTTGATTTGTCCTAACTCTGAGCAAGAGAGACTTGAATGCCAAGTAGAACGTAAACCAATAACAGAGGAAGAGAATGAATTTGATATTCCTGACTTACAAGCTGATGGAAAAGATGGTAAAATATGTAATATTGAATCACATGCAGTGACAATTTCAAAGCATGATGCCATTAATTTATTAAGATCATTAAATGAAAGGCAGCTGCAGGTGTTTAACAAGATTCGTAATTGGTGCTTACAGAAAGTGAATGGTAAAAATCCTGAATCATTTCATGTATTTGTGACAGGTGGAGCTGGAACTGGGAAAAGCCACTTAATAAAGTCAGTTCATTATGAAGCAACAAGACCTTTTGCTAGAATGATAGAAAACCCTGATAATGTTTCAGTAGTGATAACTGCACCTACAGGAGTTGCTGCATTTAATATCAGTGGTAGCACAATCCACGGTGCCCTGTCAATCCCAGTTTATGCTAGATTACCTTATCAACCACTAGGAGAAGAGAAATTGAATACTCTAAGGAATGCATTGCAAGATCTTCAAATTTTGATTATTGATGAAATATCAATGGTTGATCACAAGATTTTGTGCTATATATACACATGGACGTTTGCGTCAGATAAAACAAACACGCAGTCATAATCCCTTTGGTAATTTCATCATTTTAGCCGTTGGTGATTTCTATCAGTTGCCTCAAGTAAAAGGAAAACCACTGCCAGTGGCGTAACTGGGGTGAAACATCGGGGGGGGGGGGCACCTGGGGGTGCGCACATTTTTTCAAGGGGGCACTGAAAGTATTTGAACTGCGGCTTGCCTCTTTTGTTTTTGGACTGATAAAAGCCTACTTGCATGTATATGGACGTAAACAAAATGCTACAGCTGTTATGCTGAATCCAGTGACGTAGCCAGGGGGGGGGGGGGGGGGCAAGGGGGGCAATGGAGGGGGAAACCTCCCCCTGTGGGAACTCTTTCCCCCCTGTGGGAACTCTTGAAAATTTTAATACAACCTGCTGTACGAAAGATGATTTGCTTGTGTTTTATGGTTGTTCTACGAATCAGCGTGGTTTCACGCGGTCACGGTGCTTCGCGGTACCCCTTTATTTTCCGATTTTAGTTTAGATTTTCGTTTGATTCTATCCAAGTCGTCGTTTTAGTCACAGTTTTTCTAAAAAATGTAACACCCAGCCCTCTAGCTACGACATACCTGTTGGCTTTTGATGTTGCTAACTATAACGTTATTAGTTTCGTATGACTGATACAGTGGATTTTGTTGTCTTATACTTGGAGCAGGGCCAGTAACTACCTCAAATAGCACGCTCCCAAGAACGAATGTATGTTAATGAAATTATAAACGGCTACAAATATCAGCTTATAAACGTATGAAGAACATACTCACAGGCAGTGGCGTATCCAGCGGGGGGCAGGGGGGGGGGGGGGGCAACTTCACCGCCCCCCCCCCCCCCCGGCGGCATTTGAGGCGTCATAAAAAGAACAAAAGGAAATAGTGTTTTTGCGACGGTTTTAAGACGGTTCAGACTACTCCCTCACACAAAAAGCTGGATACGCTACAGCTCACAGGGAAGACATTTCTTGGGAATACTCCCTCAGTAGTATGGCATTCACTGTTTCAACACATCAACTACTACCAACGAGCTCGATATGTTTGTGAAATTCACAGAGCATGCACTACCGGTAGTCTACCTTACAGCCATGCGTAATTATTGCGGACGTAGTTTGCCCATTAGGTTTTGGCATGACAAATGTGTGAAAAATGCATACATTGGCGTACGTAATAATAAAGGTTGATACATAACTTGCCTTTAGATATGCACACCAGTCCAAGGGCTCATTTTGACAGCGCAGTGTATATTTTTTGTTATTTCAAGATTTCAAAGGGGGGGGGGGGGCACCCGAGGGGCACGGACATCTGCTGGGGGGAGGGGGCACGTGCCCCCGTAGTTACGCCACTGGTCAGTTGTACATTGTACAGCATCATCTATCGCTTGATCTACACACAGGACCACCGTGTGAGCTGTATGGGATTTACTGACTGTTTTAGGTAAAAGGAATGAAAGAAAAGCTCATAAAAGTGCAGTTCTCAACCAAACCTGTGGACACCATTATGAAAAGATTGAACACAAATGCCATGGAGAGTGACTATATGCAATGCAATGATAAACAAATAGTGTTTTTGAAGTAGCTTCCTGAAAGTTCTCATGTTAGAAAGATAAAATTCGTAGCAAGTACATGTGTCAATATTTTTGTACAGCATTCTCTTTCGAGTTCATTAAAAAAGTAGACACCGATATTCAGTAATGTAATTTTACCCTAAAACCTACATAATTTACTTCTTTTCAAAGAGTACTTAACAATTGAGGACAAAAGAGCTGTTTTACGTAACATCAATTGGTCATAAAGTGTATCATTCACTTATATTACATTGCATGTGACCTTAATTTCCCAATAGTCATGTTCTAGTTTTCATTGACCATTATATATAAGATATCCATTGGCGAAGTTGATAACTAAAAATGAACATTCTGGATTTTTGTTTTATTCAGTAGAAAGATACTGTATTACATGTGATTGATAGTCAGCAAATTTAATAAGGTAATACATTTTAAAGCAGTGGACTATTTTTAAACGGATGCAGTTGTACCATTGTAATTCCTTTTGTTTTCTGACTACAACTTCTAAATGTGTTTTTACGGGGGGGGGGGGGGGGGGGGGTGAATTTGAGGTCCTGCACATTTTTCATGAAATAATTTGTAGACGTACAATCTTTCTTTTTTATTGAAGTCTTATTACACTTCAATACAAGTCTTAGCACATTGTTCCTTTAAAATAGAACTGGAAATGGTTGAAAAATCCATAAGTACATAATTAATTTTTCTTGCTTGTAGCATCGCCAAATTAACAAAACATAAAAGTGTCTTTTTGTTAAAATAAATGATTACCAACATTTCTTTGATTTAGCGTAACGTTAGTCACAAAATCTCTTTAATTTCAGGTAAACCTACCCGACATTACCAACAATTACAGTCCAAATATAAGGAGTCGACTGCTAAAACACGATGGAAGAAAAAACCAGAATCGTGATAATTCTATTAAACCCTTGGTTCCCTACGTTCAGGCCAATGAATATACAAGCAAAGTTTGTACATTTTAAAATATTTTGAAGAGTGTAGGAAATCAAGGTTTCAAATAAATCGGAGAGTTAAAACGCTTAAATGAAATAATTTGTTGGACCCCAGGATCTAGGAAGGAACACAGACTTCATCGATTGTCCGTCCCCAAAAAAGTATCAACTAAATAACTATTAACCGATAGAGGGCGCTATTTACTTTTCATGGTACTAGCTTCTATTTGTTTTATATGGTGTACCGTCATTTCCCCAGAAAAGTTCTTTATGGTAAACGCGTTTGAATTTTATAAACCTGCAAAAATTGTGTTCTCATTTTGTCTAGATATCTATGAACTAACAAACCTGTTACAAATTGTTTTCGAAATTAGCATGTTCAATTTATGAAATATGGCTTAAAAGTAAAAAAACAACTTTAAAATTGTATGATAACGTCATCATGAGTCACATAATTTGTCATCTATAACGCGTCCTTATTTATGTGCATATTACATATTAGCCCCATGGAACCTATAGTTGTGGAGCTATAGGACTTTAAATCATGCACCTTTAATGTTCAGTACATAACTTGAAACTCGATGACGTCATCATGATGTCACATGAATTTTTATCTATAACAATGGCAAATCAGTACTACCCACACCCGTATCAAAAACAGCATCCAACCCATCTCCGTCAGCCACTAACCCAGACACACTATCGAGGCCAGGAATGGAACCAATACCTAAAAACAGTCAGAGAGCTGCTCAATCCACAAGGCAAAAATCTACGATAGACTTAATAGATGGCGTTATCTACAACCGAAGCTCCGGAGGATTCTCATTCGCCCATCTTAATGTGAGAAGTTGAATAAACAAATTTGACCAATTTAAAATTTTAATGTCTACAAATCCATTCGATATCATCTGTCTAAATGAAACTTTCTGCAATGCCTCAATCTCCGACGATGAAATCACATTACCAAATGTTTCCATTGTCAGAAAAGACAGGAACCGACATGGTGGTGGGGTTGCCATGTACATCCGAAACAATTTAACTTTCACTCGGCGTGAGGATCTTGAAACAGATGATGTCGAGTGCATATGGGTTGAAATTAAGTGTAAACAAAGACAGCCTGTGCTTATTAGTTCTATTTATAGGCCACCTTCAAGCTCTGTTGAATTCATTGATAAACTAAGTGATATTATTAATAAGGCCTCCTGTGAATGTAAAGAAATTATTGCAACTGGGGACTTTAATTATGATGTTTCAGTTGACGATGATAGTATGAACTCAAACCCAATTATTTCTTGTTTTGGTTTATTCCAATTGGCGCAACTCATACATGACTCAACACGTGTCACTGAGTCCACTCAAACAATAATCGATCTCATTTTCAGCTCCCATCCAGAGCTAATAAAGGAATGTGGTGTATTACCAGTCCTAATCAGTGACCATTATCTTGTTTATGGTCAACATAGTTGGAAAACACCAAAAATTTAAGGTCGCTCAATAAATTTTCGATGTCTTACAAATATAGACAATGATGCATTTAAAGACGACCTCCTTAATGCACCATGGCAAGATGTACTGGACTCTCATGATGTTGATGAAGCGTGGTGCAAATGGCACTCCATATTTATGAGTATTATTAACTTTCATGCACCAATCAAAACTAAACGTATTCGGGGTGCCTCTTTACCTTGGCTCGATTGCGAAATTCTTAAGCTTATGAGACAGCGGGATCGTGCACACAAAATCGCAAAACGCTCAGGCTCACAGATCGATTGGGACTCTTACAAAAAGCTGCGGAACAATGTAACTAATAAAATCCGCACTAAGAAGAGTGAATACTATACATCAGCCATAGAAGAAAATAAAAGCAATTCATCTATGCTATGGAAAAAACTAAAGGAGGTACTTGCTAAGAAACAGAAAATTGCTCCAAATTCTATCACTTCCCCAAATGGAGAAAATATTGACGATCCCACTGACATTGCTGATACATTAAATGAACACTTTTCTACAATAGGAAAACGTACAGCTAGAAATTGCCCATCGGGCGAGCTTGAAAACAATGATACCTACGCCTCTATCGTTGATTCTCTGGATGAACTTGAAGAATGCACTGTACCTAATATTACAGAAGAGTTCGTTCAAAAGCAAATATCATCCATGTCGGTTGGGAAAGCAACAGGTCCGGATGGCATTAGTGTTAAAATGATTAAAATTGCTTCCCCTTATATTACTAAATCTTTAACTTATATTTTTAACCTCTCCATAAGATGCGAGCAATACCCTAAAGATTGGAAACACGCCTTGGTAACACCAATTCACAAGGGAGGAGATAAATGTAGTACAAGTAATTATCGGCCTATTTCTATACTGCCAATTATCTCTAAGATTCTAGAAAGATGGGTGCACTCGGCAGTATATAACTACCTCGATGATAACAATTTGATACCTAGTTGCCAATCGGGATTTAGACCCTTGCACTCAACTGAAAGCACTCTACACGATTTAACAAACAAGTGTTTTGAGGCTATGGAGCAAGGTAAAGTTACAGGTAGCGTGTTCATAGATCTCAGTAAAGCTTTTGATTGTGTGGATCATGTAATCCTACTAGGCAAATTGAAGAAGCTGAATTTGTCATCTTCTGAAATTAATTGGTTTAAGTCGTACCTAGGCGATCGTAGTCAGTCTGTAAATATTAAGGGCACAATATCGAAGGTCTTGCCCATAGAAATAGGCGTTCCACAAAGGTCGATCTTAGGGCCACTTTTATTCATTGTTTATAGTAGTGATTTTCCATCTTGTATACCCCAAAATTGCAACTTATTTATGTATGCAGATGACTCCACGTTAACGTGTAGCTCCTCTAGTATTAACGAAATAGAAAGGAACTTGAATGTAGCTCTTGCTAGTATTCACAACTGGTGCCAAAGAAACAAACTAGCATTAAATGCCAACAAAACCAAATGTATGCTTATTGGTTCAAGGCAGAAAATATCCAACGTCGACCTGAACGTGTGCATTGCTGATAAGGTTATCGAAAAAGTGAAATCTTGTAAATGCTTGGGTGTAGTTGTTGATGAAACATTAAGTTGGGGTACACATGTTGAATACGTAAGGAAGACCGTTTCGTCTAAATTGGGTGTGTTAAACAGAATTCGTGATTACGTTCCCCAAAGCAGCCTGCACACACTCTTTGTAAGTTTAGTTATGCCATATTTAGAGTATTGCTGTACGGTGTGGGGAGGAAGGTACATATCTCACGACAATACCCTCAACAAATGTCTCAAAAGAGCCGCACGGATAATCCTTAAATGTACCTCCCTCACCCCCTCAGCTGATATGTTTGCCAGACTAAATTGGATTCCTTTTAAAGAAAGAGTTCAGTCCAAAAAGGCTATCCTTGTTTTCAAAAGCCTTAACAAAATGACTCATTTGTACATGACAAATCTGTTCACACCACTTACAGTGATTCGTGAAACACGACAATCGACCCAAATGGCACTGAAAATTCCTTTCGCCAAAAAGGAATGCTACGTGACAAGTTTCGCTGTGAGTGGTGCCAGTATATGGAATAATCTGCCTGAACAAATGAGAACCATAAACTCCTTAAGTACATTTAAATCGGAGCTACGTAAAGCCATCTATCAGTGATATTTCTGTCATTTACGCTGATCTGCGGAGTTATAAACTTGGTTGCCAAAATACTTTGGAGCCGGATGGGAATTTCCCCTTGTTTTTCACCCTAAAAGGTTTTTTTCGCGGGTTTTTCGCCCATCCCGTATATCAGGAATAGGCTTCTGGAGAGTTGAAAAGTTAAACCGAAAATTGATTTATTTGTGTAAACATTATTGTATTTGTCTAAATATTTTGTATGAATGTGTAAATATTCAGTTTTAACTAATAATATGCAGGGCCCCAATGGAAACCAGTTTTAAACTGTTTGGGCATACCCTGGGTAAAGAAATGTAATAAATAAACAGAAACCAAGAAAAACTCAAATTGGAAATACACTACATGTAGATAGTTACAGGCATTTAAAATTGTACATACATGTGCAATTTAATGGCACAGTTTGCATTTTAGTTTGATATTATAGACCTTCACAAATGCCCCTTTATTGTAAAACATGATACCTGATAACGTCATGATAACATTATTCCCAACTCATAAACGCTTCGTGCATGTGCTCTTTCTTTGTACCAAATTTTCATGCTAAAAAGCGTGAAAAGTCCTGTGCAGAACAAAATGTGTACGAAGCTAATGCCTGCAGCCCGGAACATTGGTTGGTGTACATTGACGATAGTTTGTATAATCATAGTGCAAGGAATTGGTATAAGGTCCCTTGGTTAAAATTACACCATTGACATGTTATGGAAAACGCTCAAAGCTCTGTATACCCCTGGCACAGTTCCGAAAAGCATCGCTGGTATAGCGCAACGCCACACATAGGTTTACGTCATATAACATGCACTGCTAAACTGACTTCGCTTGTTTAGCGCAACGCCACACACAAGTTTACGTTGGATTGTAGGATAAATTAAGAACGTGCAACATGACACCCATGGTTATACTGCCTTCCCAGAATTCCTTTGTTATCATATTGTTTTTGGGCTAAATATTGAAATGGGTATATTTTGACGCTGAAGTGAGCTATGATCATAAGGGAACTTGGAATTAGGTACACAAAAATATAGTGTATAAACTTCCGAAGGTTTTTGTCATAAGAAATTGCTAAATATACCAAATTTTAACTTAAATTTAATGACATCTAGATGACGTCACATCAATTTCTTTTATCTGTAACAAATCTTGGCCTATCAGCAATAAGACTGCACCCAATCGGACGTACGGTTCTTTGGATATAGGACTTTAAAGTGTGCAACTTTAAGATGACGTCACGTGACCCACGATGACGTCATCGCAACGGTACTTGTCAAAGCAAACATTTGCAACGTGGTCTTGGCCTGGGTCGAGTTTAAAGTCAATTTGATTAATGACAGTGTCAAATTTTGAGAGAACATTGAAATTTGAAACATTGAAAAATTCAAAGAAAATCAGCCGATGACGTCACAATGTCGTGACTTTGGATTTAGCATACTAGTGACAATATCTACCTACCCACCAATTTTAATGACGATCGGACCTACCCTTATACGTGTTTCAAAAAAGCACATTTTTTATGACGTCATCATGACGTTACACATTTTTCACATTTATATGTATGTATTTATGACCTAACAAACCTATTGCAAAAAGAATTTCGAAATTAGCATGTTCCGTTGATGAGATATGGCTTTAGGGTTCAAAAACTTCAACATTACTATAAAATCGCACGATGACGTCACGTCAATTTTCATCTATAACATATGCCTGCCTACCAACATTTTTTTCTTTTTTTTTACTGATGCCTAGTTGTATATTGCATTTATTTTGGTTTTGTCTTGTTAATGTGTTTAAATTATATTTCTGGTATTATTTTAAATTTAATTATTATTATCATCGTAACTAACCTCAGTAATTATCTTTTTAAATTGTAATTTTTAAGTTCTCGTTTGCCTCAGTAGAGGCTGTACAGGGAATGAAATTCATTGTCATTGTCATCATTCATTGTCATTGTCACATAGCAACTTTGAAGTCAATCCGACCTACGGTTCTCTAGATATGGGCCCTTCAAAACGCACCTTTAAGATGACGTCACGTGACCCCTGATGACGTCATCAAGACGTCTATGTTCGGGACACGTGTCCACTATGAGGTCTATATCTATGTTAAGTTTTATGGGAATACGATTTTTGTCTGTTAAAAGTACATCCAGGAAGGAAACGTGTACAAAGTCTAGGGGATCGGGTACCCAAAAAGAAAAAGAAAAACATCTGAACAGAAACAAAGGATTTTCCGCAACTTTGCGGAAAAGCCAAAAATCAGATCAAAAACAAAGCTTTTCCGCTTTTAAGTGGAAAAGCAAAAAATCTAAACAAAAATAAAGCTTTTCCGCTCAAAATCAGAACAATAACAATGGCTTTTCCGAAAAATTCGGAAAAGCAAAAAAATAGAAATAAAAAAAATCTTAACGAAAACAATAGCTGCTCCGCATACAAACCAGCGCATGTTGTCAAACACCTCGGCCAAGGTTAACACAAATCCATCAGCTTGCTAATACGAATAGCTAAGTCTCTTATAAAGTGTGCTTAAAACGCAAGCCCAATAATACAGATAATCACTCAAGCTATAGGGGGTGGTGAAGGGCACAGTACATTAGACAGGGTAATGAAAGGTAATGAAAGTGCACACCCAGTGTGGCTTTGTTGAGTTTATTATTTGTTGAAGGGGTAGTTTTAATATCAAATTTTCCGATGTACAATTCGGCTTAAAATGAAGGTCATGATAATAGTATAAAGCTAATAATCACGTATATTTATATATAATAAATGGGACTAAGTATTGCCAATAAAATGCCTCATGGGAAATTCTGAGATACACAACTAATGGCGAACACTGACCGTGGAGAGAGTGCACTAATCATGTTGACCTTTAAAATTTATAAAGCAAATGGGATGTATGGAATTGTCTGTTCTCTGATCCCTTTTATGTGAAATAATAACAGGGGTATTATGAGACCTATAGGAAAGAACTGCACATTTTTCCTAGTTAAGGATAGCATTTTGAATTTTCGATTTCATGTCAGAGTTTTTTTTATACAGAACTCATGTTATGTTTTGTCTGATAAAGGAACACTATGCAAGCTAATTATTCTTTGTTAAACCAAACACCACTTGAAAGAACATTAAGTACAGTGGAAGCGTAAAGTTTTCATTTCATGCTACTTCGCTACGCTCATCCGCATGAAAAACAGTTTCATTCATAATGGACAATCAATGATAACAATAGAAACCAAAGGAAATTTTGTATCTCAGAATTTATTATTATTATTATTATTATTATTATAATTAGCAGCATGGGATGGAGGTATATCGTAGGTGACCACTGAATTACACGACAAAGAAAACATTGCAATCGGTGGGTTAATAGCCGAAGGATATTTGGTTTGTAAACTGTGGCAAATCAAGTCTCATACCTCGAAAAAGGCTATGATCAGCAGAACCGAAACGAGGTGGCTCAAACCGACTTCCATCTGCAGTACGTCTAGTTGGCTTGAATTTCTTGCGTCTCTCTAGATCTTTTAGGGCGTCTTCCTCGGCTGCTTGAACACGCTTTCTCTGCTCGGCAGTTAGATCTTCTCTGGAAGATTTCTCGAGATGCTGAATTGTTGTCCAACCTGCAGGACTTCCGTCAGCAATCTGAATCTTTTGTTTGCGGTCCTTAATAAGCTCTTCAGCCTCTTGTATAGACCTTTATCATGGTACAGCCATCTTGTTTTTCTCCTATTAAAATCAATGTAACCAAACCGAGGCTGGAAGGAAAAATAGTCTGGCACCTTCATTCAATAATTGGAATCACTATTCATAATTGCTAATGCATACAGGGAACAAGACAAAGATGGTGACAGTATGATAAAGGTCTATAGCCTGAAATGCTTGATCCGTTTGACCAGTTTGTAGTACCGCAACCTCTATTTTGTCTAAAAGGATCTCCAGACGGCTGAAAATTTCAAACTGTGCCACGTTGCCGGGTCGTTTGAGTTCTTTGGCTTTAAGTTTGTTCTGTATGTCCTTAAGGTTCCCTTCTACTGGTTGTTGGTTTTGAATGCGACTGAAGCGATCCTCAAAATAACCTTTGAATTTTTCAAAGAGAACTTCGGTATTGACATGTGAATCGTTTTCAGACATGGCGATGTATGCTCTAACGTAAGTTGCACTCGGCCGAACCCAGATAACCTGAAGTGAGGAATAGACTTATGAACGCGCTTTTATAGAGCTACATTGAAAGCTGGTTATGTAATGATCCCATTGTAATGATTAGGAATGCGAGCAATTGATCGCCCAACCGAATAAAACTACATTTTTATTCAGTTTTGGATTTAAATGTGGATTTGTTTGTTTTCAAGAAACTTTTTAATTCGTTTTTCATTTTACCTAACGAACCTGTCAGGAAGAACAGTACGCATAATAATTGGAAATAGCTCTACTAGTAGAGCACTCGCTTTGCATCGGAGATATTTATCAGGATCGAGAACCGGATCTTGCACAGAGTTCTTAAGAATCCGAGTTTCGTTGCTTTAAAGCATGGTATGTCCGTTCAGTTTAAACTGAAAATTTTTAACGAATTATGCACGAAAACATCAGACTAAACTCAACAATCTACATGTACGTTGTTTGTCTATATTGTGTGTTGCACACGATAATATAGCCCTATCCATTAACTTATTACTTATTGTCGGTCAAGTTTTTACCCTTTTTTAAAGATCTTGATGTAAAATGTCCAAAGCAGTTTCCAGGGAAACTGGCTTGGCGATTTGGATGAATAGCTCGCAAAAGTCACTTTTTTGTTGTTTCATAGCAGAAATAATAATAATAATAACTTTATTTTACAATATGCAATCTACATAAAACTAAAAATACGCAGACTTTTTTCAGCAATCAACATCATCTTTAAAACTCTCCTGTTCTCAAGGCCAAAATGGAGCCAGCTACCCTATAACCTATCAAGTGACAGATTGAAACACACACAAACTGTGAGAGTTGGTGTTTAGAGATTTTTTGATAGGCTGTGGTAGTTATGAGTATAGGAGGGTTAATTCATTAATTAAAGTCATGAGAAAAACATGCAAAACATGGTAGCACGCTCGCTTTCCATGCGAGAGGTACCAAGAACGATTCTGGCCAGCAACGTAGCCAGGACTGTCTCCATAGGGGGGAAAGTTGGGGGGGGGGAGCTGGTTGTTAAAAACGTGGATCAGCAGCGCATACGCAATTTGAAAAAAAATATGCGCAAGATGTGTCTTAAGGCGATTGCAGAAGACAGCGGACATACTCATTATTAAACAGTTTTTGCAGATAAGCCCAAACATCTTTTTGTTTGTTAAGACATGGGGTAATAAATTGTGTTTTAATGACCAGAAAACAATGAGTACTTCTTCCTTCCTGTGTGTATAAGTGAACATGCTGACAAAAGTGCAACTTTTTTTCTTGCACGCAATTTCATAAAATGCATGATTTCATAGTGAAAACGCTGTCAACAGTGAAGGCCAATTTGCACATACGCGACTTTGTCGTGCGATATTGTCGCGCGTTTTTCTAAATACGCACAAATCAATTAGCTTCTCGTCGCACGACTCCGTCGCGTCAATGAAAACTCACCAATTGATTTGCGTGAATTTAGAAAATTGTCACGCGACTATGTCGCGTATGTGTAAATTGGCCTTAACTATTGGCCAACAGTAACCACTCATTGTGTGAGTAAGATGTGCATTCATCACTTTTTGAATGACAACAATTTTGAGTTACATGAAAAGGTATTAGACGGGGACATATTTCTTTGGTTGTGTATTATTGTTGCTATAGCGACATTCGATACGGTCCGTTGGTCAACCAGTGATTATGATGTGGCTATGTGCGACAGCATCAAAGCGCGAGCAGAACTCGACGTATCGCGCATTGCAATGTATTTGCAAATTTAAACAAAAAGCACCCAAAATGATTTGTTCAGTCTGAAAGAAGTCTGAAAGATCTTTATTTTATGTCAAGTTTTGTGGTTAAGATTTTGTTTGGAAATGGTAAGTCTAGAGCTGCAAAGAAGCTGCAAGTATGTCAGTTGAGGTCCAAACACCTTCGCTTTGCAAATGAGAGGTATACCGGGATCGATACCCAGATCTTCCAAAAATCTGTTTTTGGTTTTAGCCTATTATGTTGAATTTGTAGTCTTACTTCGAAAATCCTAAATCGGATAAACGCTGCAGTTTGGTATAGACCGGGGATAATCTCAAACGGTAGAGCGCCCGCTTAGCAGGCGAAAGGTACCGGGATCGATACCCGGGTGTTCCAAATGTCCTTATTTAAAATTAATATTTTTTCCTTTCTTGTTTTAATTTGAACATTCTAAATCTGCAAAGCCGACATAAAACATAACACGGGGGATTATCTCAAACAAGAGAGATCGTGCTTTGCAAGGTTCAATGTTGGTAATCGATACCCGGATTTTGAAAAAAATACAATAAATTTTTTACTTTTATGTCTGAAATTCGAACATTATAAAATTGGTTATAGACTGGCATTAAAGGGACACATTGCTTTGGATTTTGCGATTTGGGCTATAAAACTGAAATGGATATGGTTGGGAAGCTTTTTTAAAGTAGAATATAAAGATTCACATAACTATCCCTTCAAATTGCGTGGTTTTTGTGGAATTTCGTGACAAATAACGGTCCGCTATTTTGTAGAACCAAATTTTTGACTCCACAAAATGGCGGATCCAGTCGCATCTGGTTGAAGTACGTTTTGTTGATCCATTTTGATGTCGTGTGGCACGGCGCGCAGCACTGGCGATGTGTCGCGAGGTAGAGAATTGTACCTGGCGATCATCTGATAGGTTCACAAGGCCACACTGGCTGCGGCGCCAGCCTAAAGACTCGTACAGCGTATTCTGTGCATTATTTAGACGGTGGTATGTAGTACTGGAAATAAGTCTATGTTTCGCGAGTCAGATGTCAGGGGTAAGCGGCCAATTTTTTGTTTTGTAATCACTACTCACTAATAACAACACATTATACGTGTTTCTTTGCCTGAACAACTCTTATAAAAGATAAGGAACATTTCCAAACAGCAAAATTTCATGACATTTGAAGGCAATGTGTCCCTTTAAGTACAACGCGGGAGATTTTTCTCAAGTAGCAAAGAGCGTTTGCCCTCTGCAGTGCTTTTCTAAAAAGTACAACAGAATGCTAGATTTTTTGGAATTGTTTTTAGTTAACAGACGTTTATTAACATTGACCATAAGGCCAAGTATAGTTCACCTAACTTATAATCCTTGGGCAGTTTCATGTGCTGGCTAATCCTTAAAGTCCCCGGATGACTGACACAAAACGCAAAACGCAAAACGCCGTATTAATAGCCAGTTTAGCCGTGCTTTCCTTCGACGTCGACTTATGGTCCCCCATGTTTACTCACGCAATATCCGTCATGTCGTCTAATGGAGGAACTACAAACTCACCTGTTAATTCACAAGTTAGGAGAATCGTTGACAACATCAATATAATCATATTTCCCTGGAACATGTTGATGATGATGGCACCACTGTTTACTGCCGGAATTTCTTACAAAATCAAGAAATCACACTGTGCCTACCAAGCAAAGCTATAGGCGTATCAGTACTGAAGTCCATTTATAGCTTACGTCAATGGCGCATACAAAAGAATTGATTACATCAACTTGCGATAGCTCGCAGACCAAAATGGTTATTATGCCAACATGTTTGCATGACTAATTACTCACAAAAGAGCCGTTTCAAACATGAGTGCTTCGTTTTGCTCATTTTCCAGCTCATGATCCACTGGACATAGGCGTAGCAAGGTCATTTTTTATTGGGGTGGGGGGGGGGGGGGGTAGACGTGAAAAAGGGCACTCAATATATCCATGCTGAGAGGTAGACAGGGATTTTTTACAGATCAAAAAGGGAGCGGGGACATAATTTTCCTCCTGTTTAAAAGTGGACATTTTACAGTAAATAGTACAAACTAGAGGTCTACTTCTGTTTGATGAACAGAACATAGGGCTTTTCCGCATTATTTTGTATGATGTCACTTCGACTTTTGCTTACTATTGAGAAATCTAAGCACCAAGTTTCATGGCGATTAGACCTACCCTTATGTCTTTCAAGAAATCACGCCTTTGATGACGTCATTATTACGTCACAATTGTTTTATTCATTTGGAAATATATATGACCTAACAGACCTAGCTGTTACAAATCGAATTTAGCATGTTCCGTTAATGAGATATTGGCTTAAATAAGCGAAAAAAATAAAAAATATATATATATATATATATATAATCGTATGATGATGTCATCATGACGTCACATCAATTTTCATCTTTAACACATGCTGGCCTACCTGCATAGCAACTTTGAAGTCAATCGGCACTACGGTTCTTTAGATATGGGTCCTAGAAAAATGTTCCTTTAAGATGACGTCACGTGACCCATTATGACGTCATCAATAGGGCGCTTGTGAAAGCAAACATTCGCAATGTGTTCTTGTCCTGTGTCAAGATTGGAGTCAATCTGATCAATGACAGTGTCAAATTTTAAAGAGTAGAAAATAATTTAAAAGTAAAAAATTCATAGAAAATCAGTTGATGACGTCATCACGATGTCACTTCGGATTTTGCCTGCTAGTGACAATATCTACCTACCCACCAATTTTCGTGACGATCGGACCTACCCTTATACGTGTTTCCAAAAAGCATATTTTTGATGACGTCATATGATTTATATGTAAGTATCTATGACCAAATACACCTTTTACAAAAATAATTTTGAAATTAGCATGTTCCGTTGATGAGATATGGCTGAAAGGTTCAAAAACATAAAAACAATTTAGAGCTCGTGTGATGACGCCATGTGAAGTAACTTGAAACTCGATGACGTCATCATGATGTCACATAAATGTTCATCTATAAGAAATCCCAATCTACACAGAAACCAAGAAAAACTCAAATTGAAAATACACTATATGTAGATAGTTACAGGCATTTAAAATTGTACATGCAATTTAATGGCACAGTTTGCATTTTAGTTTGATATTAGACCTTCACAAATGCCCCTTAATTGTAAAACATGATACCTGATAACGTCATGATTACATTATTCCCAACACATGCTAAAAAGCGTGAAAAGTCCTGGGTAGAAAAAAAATGTGTACGAAGCTAATGCCTGCAGCCCTGAGCATTGGTTTGTGTACATTAACGACAGTTTGTATAATCATAGTGCAAGGAAATGGTATAAGCTCCCTTGGTTAAAATTACACTATTGACATGTTTAATGCAAAACGCTCGAAGCTCCGTATACAAAGCACAGTTCCGAGAATCACCGCTGGTATATAGGGCAACGCCACACATAGGTTTACGTCACATAACATGCACTGCTACACTGACTTCGCTTGTATAGCGCACGGCACACACAAGTATACTTTGGATTGTAGGATAAATTAAGAACGTGCAACATGACACCCGATGTTACACTGCCTTCCCAGAATTCCTTTGTTATCATATTGTTTTGGGGCTAAATATTGAAATGGGTATATTTTGACGCTGGAGTGAGCTATGATCATGGGAACTTGGAATTAGGTACCAAAAAATACAGTGTATAAAACTTCTAAAGATTTTTGTCATAAGAGATTGCTAAATATACAAAATGTTAACTTGAATTTAATGACCCCTAGATGACGTCATCATGACGTCACATCAATTTGTTTTATCTGTAGCAAATCTTGGGCTATCAGCATTAAGACTGCACCCAATCGGACTTACGGTTCTTTAGATATAGGACCTTAAGTGTGCGACTTCAAGATGACGTCACGTGACCCACGATGACGTCATCACAACGGTACTTGCCAAAGCAAACATTTGCAACGTGGTCTTGACCTGGGTCGAGTTTGGAGTCAATCTGATCAATGACAGTGTCAAATTTTGAGAGTACATTGAAATTTGAAACATTGAAAAATTCATAGAAAATCAGCCGATGATGTCACAATGACGTCACTTCGGATGTTGCATGCTAGTGACAATACGTACCTACCCACAGATTTTAATGACGATCGGACCTACCCTTATACGTGTTTCAAAAAAGCACATTTTTGATGACGTCATCATGACGTCACACATTTTTCACATTTATATGTATGTATCTATGACCTAACAAACCTATTGCAAAAAGAGTTTCGAAATGAGCATGTCAATCGGACCTACGGTTCTCTAGATATGGGCCTTTCAAAAACGCACCTTTAAGATGACGTCACGTGACCCCCGATAACGTCATTGTTCTAGGACCATCTACGCTATGGGATCTTCATATATGTTAAGTTTTATGGGAATACGACTTTGTTTTCTGTTAAAAGTACATCTAGGAACGAATCATGTATAAAGTCTATGTGACCAGGTACCCAAGAAGAAAAAGAAATATTATAAGAAAAAAAAAATCTGAACAAAAACAAAGGCTTTTCCGCAACTTTGCGGAAAAGCCAACAACAAAAATCAGAACAAAAACAAAGGCTTTTCCGAAAAATCGGAAAAGCCAAAAAATCTTAACAGAAACAAAGGCTTTTCCGCAACTTTGCGGAAAAGCCAATAAATATGTTTCACAATTATGTAAGAAAAGTAGAAATAACATTTCATTTTTTCGAATTCTGCTACAACCCGGAGAGGGGCATCTTTTTAGACGCCCTGTATAAGATCTGAATGGCCCATTGGCTGTGAGAAGTGAACAAACCATTCGCTATATAACCAATTCTTGATCAATAGATTTGTTTTGAAAGATATTTAATTGTATTTCCCGGTAGAGCAGGCCATCGTCAACAAAAAGCCTCGTCTTTGATGAGACATGAGATGGAATGTCATTCACGTATAAGAGGAAGAGTAATGGCCTTTAAGACTGTGCCTTGCAGTACTCCAGATATGACGTCAGCGAGACCGGAAGCTTCTCCCTCAAGAACAACTTTTTGGGTGCGTGATGTCAAAATGTTGGAAACCCATTTGTGGACATTCCCAGTGATACCATAGTGCTTCAGCTTGACGAGGAGTCTTTGGTGTGGGACACGGTCTAAGGCTTTTGAAAAATCAAGTAGGATTGCATCGATTTGTTTCCTCTTTTCAATAGACTTTGCTATGTCGTCAACAGTGGTAAGCAACTGAGTATCACAGCTTCTCCTTTTTCTGAATCCATGCTGGAAGTCATTTTATGTATTTTAAGTATTTCATTATGATCAAGATGAATCATGATGTGACGATGAATAACATGTTCAAGGGTTTTGCATACAATTGAAGTCAATGATATTGGGCGGTAATTACTTGGGTCACTACGACTTACCCTCTTGAAGACAGGAACAACATTAGCAGTTATCAAGTCGGATAGGAGATCACAGTACTTATGGATTGGTTGAAGATGGCTATAAATAATGGTGCAAGGTCAGAACTGCATTCTTTAAGTATTACGATTTGGTATGTTGTCTGGCCCTGATGATGCATTGATGTCATGAATGAGTGTTTGGATGCTTGATGTGGTGATCACCAATGGTTTAATGTCAGGATAAGCCTGATCCAGTTTTGGGATATTCGTAGTGGATTCATGTAAAGACCGACTTAAAGAAGGAGTTTAAGACGTTTGCTTTACCCTTGTTATCGGACACAGTACAACTTCCATCATTGAGAGGATGTACAGCAGTGCTGTCTGTTCGCTTGGATTTCACATATTTTCAGAATTTCTTTGGATTGTGTTGTAGATCTTCATCAAGCATGTTAGATACGTACAGCAGGTGTGCTTTGTTGAGATTTTTCTTGTAAGTTTTGCGGGCATTTTGTAATAGATGGGTCCCTGGTACTCTGTGTTTTGCGTTGACGGTTGTACAATCTCTGAAGTTTTCTGTTTTGACGGGGAAGAGCAGTGCAAAACCACGGCAAGTTGTATCTCGATGAGGTTAACTTAGATGGAATATATTTATCAGTTAGAAAGTTTAGAGTCGTTTTCAGGCTGATCCAGTTTTCTTCCACTGTGTGTAGATGTAGACACTGAAGGAAGTGAACACCAAACTCTTTCAGATCACTACGGAGATTATCAAAATTCCCCTTATTGTAAAGGTAAAAATGACGTCGCACTGGTTTAGGTGTAGAACAGCCATATTCAGTTAAACATTGACAATACTACACTGTAAAACAATCCCGTAAAATCACGGGTTTTCCCCCCGTAAAAAAAACAGACAATCACCGTATTTAAGTTTTAACGGGTTTTGAACGTAAAATCTCATGTTCTCCTACACGAATTCATTACTCAGCAACTGACCAATCAGATCTGAGGAAATTTGTGTTCACACAAGTCACTAAATTGTAGTGTTTCGTTCAAAAACAAGATTTCTTGACTATAATATTTAATTATTTAAGCGATTCCACATAGGAATTTAGACTTGGAATTTAGAGGTGAAGGATCGCATTACATCTTCTTTTGTATTCAAATATTGACATTTTTCATCTGAAACCGTGACTTCACGATGGCAGGATATGCTGAATATAAAGCTAAAGCGCGACATTATTTAGTGTTTAGTAAATTACCGTAGTATTTGTACTTTATATATTTTAGAGTTGTGTATAATAAATCACCTCTGTTTAGTCTCGTTCCAATTTTTGTAAATTTGTGATTACTTACACCAAGTTTCCAGTAACTTAGTGAAATGTTTTAATACCCTGTATCTTTATGGGAATAGCAGGGTTATTTTAAGGGACAGCAATGTAAAATAACAATGTTCATGAGTCGTTAGACTCCCGTTTTTGACGGGATTGCGCTGGCGTCCAAACTCCCAGGAAATTCCCGTAAAAAACGGTGTTTTGTTTTTTTACAGTGTACGATCTCCTAGGCCCGGTAAAATGGACACAGCTTCTACAGCTGTAGGATTGGATGCTAAAAACAAATCTAGGATACTGCTATCCCGCGTGGGTTCTGTAACTAGTTGTTCAAGCATGAATGAATTACACATCTATGAATTTCCTACATTGAGTAGAAATACAGCTTCTCAAGGTCACAGATTGGTCAGATCAGTTACTGTCTCTGAGATTAAAATCTCCTCCTAAACAAATATCACAGTTGCCCGTCGTCAGCTGATGAAGTTTAGTCAATGATAGACTAAGCATATCAATAGGACCATGTGAGGAGTCTGGATTGTAAAAGGCTCCGACAAACACTTTCTTCTTGGGGCTACAATTCACTCTGACCCAGATGCATTCAGAGTCTGTTTCAATTTCATCCATGAGGTTGGCGGAAAGATTTTTAAAGGCAATTAGAACACCGCCATAACCATCAGGACTATCCTTTCTGAAGACTGCGAAAGCAGGGGGAAACAGTTCCGAGTTGAGGATTGAACCATTTAGCCAAGTTTCTGTCCCAATTATGATGTCAGGATTTTGATTTTAAAAAAGTGCTTGAAGTTCAGTAATTTTTCATGCTTCTGACTTCAGGCTTCAGGCTTCAGACTTCAGACTTCTGACAAGCGCCCACGCGAACAAAGATCTGACAATTTGGGAGACCGCAACATAGGGCAAGATAGCTCAGTTAGTAGATCGCCGGTATGGTGTTCCGGAGGTCGCAGGTTCGAATCCTGCTTCTGCCAGTTTCTTTGTTCACTTAACACCATAAACACCAACAGGTATGTCGTAGATAGAGGACAGGGTTTTTAATTTTTTGTGGGATGGAAATTTTGGGGTACAAAACAAAAAGAATGGGGAAAAAAGAGCACTCTGAAAATATTAGGGGGGTAAATACCCCCCTTACCCCTCCCCCGCTGGCTACGCCTATGGTCCAGCATAGGCGTAGCCAGCGGGGGTGGGTTGGGGGGGGGGGGGGGGGGGTAAGGGGTATTTACCAACCCCCACCCAATATTTGTAGGGGGGCCCTTTATTTGGGGGGGGGGGGACCCCAAAATTTCCCTCTCACAAAAAATCAAAACCCTGCCCTCTATCTACGACATACCTGTTGGTGTTTAATGTCGCAAGCTAGTTGGGTAAGTCCAATAACTTCAACGTGGATTTGGTTCTCTTATAGGAACGGGGCCAGTAAGTACACAATTGCTACAACATTAAAATAATTTCCTTCATGCTGCTGGCCCTAGTGTGCCCTCACTGGAAATTATAGTTCCCCCTGTGCCCCACTGAAAAATATTAGTTCCCCGACTGCCCCCACTGAAAGATATTAGTTCCCCTGTGCTCTCACTAAACATTCTGGTTCTCCCGTGTCCCAACTAATAATGCTGGTGCCCTCCTCGCCACAGCCAGTTGCGAATGCTGGTGCCCCGGGTCCTCACTTAAAATGCTGTTGCCGTGCGCGTGCATGGACCCCACTCATAATAATTGTGTCCCCAATGAAAATCCTTGACAACATCACTGCACAATTTCCCCTCAATTGTTATGAGTACGTAGCTGGCCATTCTAAGCTGTACAAACAATATGAATCTATGCCCTTTCTAATCACTCCAATCGAATGTGTGGAGGGAGCTGAATTCAAGCACTCTTATTGTTCAAATTAATTTAAAAATTGTTGGCTCAATGGAAGAGCAAGTGGCACATTACTGACGTTATTAGCAACATTAATTGCAGGCAGTACTTGGATGGGAAACCACAACAAGTATTGCTTGCATTAGAGTGCCTGGTAACAATTATTAAGACCCTTTTGGGCAGGTTTGGGCTAGCCCATTTGGGACCAAGTGGCCCCATCCAGCGGGGGGCAGGGGGAAACTTGCCCCCCTGGCGGCATTTGGGGCGTCATAAAAAACAAAAGGAAATAGTGTTTTTGCGACGGTTTTAAGACGGTTCAGACGTTGTTTGCCCTCCCTGGCACAAAAAGCTGGATACGCTACAGCCCCTATGGGCAACCCAATTGGGGGCCCACTCAGTTGCCCATCAAAGGCCCAACAGAGCCCCACTTGGGCTTGCTGGCTGGGAAATAGTGCATTTATTGTTCTGGGGCACGACAGGCCCATATTTATCTCAAAAGGGCCACGTCCTTTGGATAGGACGTTAAGCCGGAGGTCTCGTGTGCTCTATGGGATCAGTGCACGTAAAACAACCCAGAGCACCTGTCGTGAAAGAATCGGGGTTTGCCCCGGTGCTTCTGGTGCCCTCAGCAAACATCCTGTAATTGGCGCTTGCGCTGTTTGATGTTGAATGATAGAGTTGCTAAAACGTACATGAATTGTTTTGTAAAAGAAACTTTACACTAAGTAAATTTTTGCAATTTAATGTTAATTAAAGCAATTTTTTTAGAATGTGTACATTTAAATTAAATTAAATTAAATATCTTTCCATTTTCAAAGTGAACAAAGAAACTGGCAGAAGCAGTTTTCGAACCTGCGACCTCCGGAACACCATACCGGCGATCTACCAACTGAGCTATCTTGCCCTATGTTGCGGTCTCCCAAATTGTCAGTATCTTTGTTCGCGTGGGCGCTAGTCAGAAGTCTAAAGTCTGAAGCCTGAAGTCAGAAGCATGAAAAATTACTAAACTTCAAGCACTCTTTTTGATCAAAATCCTGACATCATAATTGGGACAGAAACTTGGCTAAATGGTTCAATCCTCAACTCGGAACTGTTTCCCCCTGCTTTCGCAGTCTTCAGAAAGGATCGTCCTGATGGTTATGGCGGTGTTATAATTGCCTTTAAAAATCTTTCTGCCAACCTCATGGATGAACTTGAAACAGACTCTGAATGCATCTGGGTCAGAGTGAATTGTAGCCCCAAGAAGAAAGTGTTTGTCGGAGCCTTTTAAAATCCAGACTCCTCACATGGTCCTATTGATATGCTTAGTCTATCATTGACTAAACTTCATCAGCTGACGACGGGCAACTGTGATATTTGTTTAGGAGGAGATTTTAATCTCAGAGACAGTAACTGATCTGACCAATCTGTGACCTTGAGAAGCTGTATTTCTACTCAATGTAGGAAATTCATAGATGTGTAATTCATTCATGCTTCAACAACTAGTTACAGAACCATCTGGCCGGCAGGTTCCTCGTGTTCTCGCTGCTGTTGCCACACTCACGTGCACTTCAGCCGTCCTGGTGGCCTCTTTCGCAAGGCCCTGGCCTGTAGGTTCCCCTCCCTCTGTGGAGTCCAGGATGCGAGCTACCTCCTCCCGCAGTATTCTTGAAAGGGCATCGGCATTGCTGTTGGCCTTTCCCGGTCGGTACCGAATATCAAGATTGAAGAGAGACAGATCATTTACCCAGCGTTGACCGTGAGCCTCAAGCTTTGCACTCTTCAAGATGTATGTCAACGGGTTGTTGTCTGTAACAGCGGTGACTTGTTGGCCGTGACTTGTGTGCTGGGTACCTCTTCTCAGCTGCAGACACACTCCGACTGGCGTAGGCCACAACTCGTTCACGCCCTTCATGCACCTGCGTTAACACAGCCCCAAAGTCATCCAGGGACGCATCGGTCTGCACCACAAACGGTAGTTTGTAGTCGGCATAGGCCAGGATAGGTGAGGACATCAGCTTGCTCTTGAGTGTCCGGAAAGCGGCGTTGCATGCATCAGTCCAAACAAACGGAGGGTCCTTGGTGCCTCGTTTTCCACCCATAAGTGCGAAGAGGGGACTGGCTATCTTCGCATAGTCCTGGACGAACTTGCGATAGTACCCCGTGATACCTAGGAATCCTCTCACCTCCTTCTTAGATTTTGGAACTGACGATGTGGCCGAGGTACTGCACGCTTTGCTTCAGAAGATGGCACTTCGAGGGCTTCAGTTTTATGTTGTGCTGTCTGAGTCGTGCGAATACTCCAGCTAGTCGGTTGATGTGTTCCTCCATCGTGTCACTATAGACAATAACGTCGTCAAGGTAGAGTAGTACACTATCAAAATGGGTGTTGTGAATGCAGTCTTGGGCCGGTCCTTTTCTGCTACCTTGACTTGGAAATAGCCAGACGTGAGGTCCAGGCAAGAGAAGTACTTTGCCTTGCCCAATGCGTCTAGTGCCTCGTCAATTCGTGGCAGGGGAAATGCATCTCGGACTGTGCGGAGTTGAGCTTTCTGTAGTCAATGCAAAGCCTGATGCTTCCGTCCTTCCTCCTCACGACCACGACAGGTGAAGCAAACGGGGACTGACTGGGTTTGACGACACCCACATTGTTGAGATCGTCTATGTGTTGCCTCACTTCTTGGAATTCAGCTGGTGGGATACGTCGGTATGGTAAACGGAATGGAGCTGGGTCGATTAGGGGAATTTCGTGTTCTACTGTCGGGGTTGATCCTATGTCGAGAGAATTCTTCGAGAAGACATCTGCATTCTGTCTTAGTAGATCTTCAATGGCCTGTCTCTCTGAGGGCTTCAGATCTGCATCCTGAAGGTCAACATCCGGGAGAGTGGACTCGTCGGACGCTGTCTGCTCGAAGGAAATCACCCCCTGGTTACTGGCGCTAAACGTGGGCAGGAGGCCAACATCTTGAAATTAGGACAACTTCGCAACCACCGTGTTTCTTGTTAGGGTCACTGCCTGCTGGGACAGGTTGCACAGGCATACTGGTGTCCTTCCGTCACGAACCTGGACCACCATCTTCCCTGCAGCTAACGGCTTGTGGTCGCTGTCCTCCACGAGTGCGGTCAGCGTCCGCCCCCGTGTCGACTTCGGCGCATGGGCTGAAACAACAACCTCTTCCCCAGGTTGGACCTTCATACGGCGTCTTCCCACATACCGCAACTGGCAGATTTCACCGTCACTTCGAGCCAAGTCAAAGCCATCGGTGTTAAGGTACTGGAATGCTAAAAACCACAGATTTGACATCTTCCTAACCTTGGACATGAATCCTCGTCGGTACTTCTTGTGCAGGTTACCCCTAACTGCAAGAATAGCATTTGTGCCAACCAGGAGAGGCGTGGAGCGCCGGAATTTTGTCGTAGGTACTACAAGGGTGGGGACATTTTCTACCAACTCGCCCAGAACCTCGATGTTTAGCACGATGTAGCCTCGATGAGGGAGAGTGTGACCTCCGGCTCCATGTACGGTGATGTCAGTCTGTCTCGGAACTTGATGCTGCAGCTCAGGGTGGGCGGACACGAACTCGTCCGTGATAGTTGTCACCTGTGACCCGGTGTCCAGTAGCGCTTGGCATCTCCTTCCCGAGACAGCAACATCAATGGTGCTCACCCGTCCCACTAGTGGCTCCTCCTCTTCCCGACAACTCCGGCTCAATTGAGCGGCACTCATACTCTGGTTTCTCGTACACTGGCTAGGGCTGTCCTCGGGTGTGCCCACTGATCGCCCAGTATCAGCAGGCTGCTCTAGTTTAACGCCTGTGTATGCGCTCGCTGCCGTCTTTGTGCCTCTGCCCTACGTCCTGGTCGTGCGCACTGCCTGGCAAAGTGGCTGATCTCCCCACAGTTGAAACATCTCATCTCTGGCTTGGAAGGGGGAGCGTAGTGAGGGATATCCCTGCGCTGGGAGTTCTCCCACTGCCCGTGACTGACAATACCTTCCAGGTACTCTACACGTTGCCCCATCGATCGCTGGCCTTCGAGAACGTGGTCCAAGGTTGCCATCTGCAGTTGAACCAATGCTGACAACTCCGCAAGTTGGCTGGAAACGTTACCTGGAACCTGCTGGTTAGCTTGGGTAACCTCTGGTTTGGCGTTCTGGTTGGCTGCAGTTTGGGGTTTAGGCTGTGGTTCAGCTGGTTCAGCCGTGTGCTGCTGGATCCCATACCTGTTGTGTTGTCGTCTCGACTCTCGAACCTGGCGAAACTCCTCGGCAATGACGTGCAGCTCTTTTCGCAGCATCTTGAAGGCCATTGCCCTTGGCTGCATTGGGGCAAGGCGTTGCCTTACTGCATGGTCATGTAGGCCCGTCATGAATTGTGTGGTCATACGTCAGTAGGCTATCACGGTCGTCCCCATGGATGTGCCTCTTCCTTGCCTTGTCTGTAGATCCTCCACATGCCGAAGAAGGGCCTCCAAGGCGATTGCATATTCGATCGCAGTCTCGTCTGGGTGCTGCTTCCTTGCGAAGGAAGCGGCGATAGGTGTAGCGGCCATGCAGCTCTCTCCAAATTCGTCAAGTAGCTCAGAGATGGCTGCTTCTGCTGTAGCTCCCCCACGACGCTCAAGGTTGAGGATGACATCTCGTGCCTCACCGCTTGTGTGTCGCACCACTTCGTAGAACTTGACGTGTTCCGGCTGATTTCCCTTGGTCTCGAGAAGATACTGGATATCCCGAGCCCAATCCTCAATTTTCACACCACGCTTTCTTGATTTCGATCCACTGAAGGTAGATACATCCTTCAGTTGATGGGCTGTGAAGGTGTTTAATGGCTGGATGACAGGGCCTGTTGCTCGTGGTCTGTTCAGAGGTTTAAAGTCCGCCAGATGGAGGGAATCTTGCTGGACTGGTGTCATCCGATAGTGGGGGCTGGACATCAGCGGTGAGACTTAAGGCTGATGGGGTCCGGGCTGTGGATGTAGGGTGCCCTTTGCGCCATAGAAGGTGAGGTTTGGCATTTGTTGTGTTTCAGTCATTCTGCATTCCTCGAGTTCCCCAAAAAGTACTGTGTGGGTTTTGTTTAAAAAAAATACTTTTGAAAAAACATAAATGTCTAAATTCCTTAGGAAAATTAATCATCCCGGGTTCCGGCACCAAAAATGTAACGGCGAAAAATGGCTCAATAGAAAAAGGGTCCTGGTTCAAATGATAAGGTCGCGATTTACTTTAAAAAAATGCTGGGACAAAGAAGGAATCAATGAACAAAATATACTTTCTTCAAAAAAAAAACAATTTAATTTATTCAAACTCTCTCTTTAAAAAAAATAAATAAATAATTTTGCAAACAATACAAAGGAACTAAACCATTTCTATCTTAGAATCAAAAGCAAACAAGGGTTTCTTCAGAATACTCAAAAACATCAAAGAAAATTTCAATCCGGGTTAAACAACGAATAAAAAAAACTCAAGAACAATTTGCTAGAAAGGAAAAAAATAAATATTTGCCAAAAGAAAAGATGATGACTTTGATTGAATACAATTTGGAAAAAAAACCAAAGTAAGCCGTAAATGTAGAAGTCAATGTAAAAGTCAATGTAAAAGTCAATGTAAACCCACACAGCACAATTGGCAAATCACTCTAAAAGTACAGAAATGATCTAAAAACCAAAAATATAGCAGACACTTGGAGATGAAAAGCACATGTAAGGAGGAACTGAGATGCTAGTGTATGTTGCCTGTGTGCTGCTGGTCTGCTGAATGACCTCTGTGTACAGTTGCTACACAGGAACTTAGGGTTAGGGTAACCGGGGAAAGTGTAGGGCACCACTGAACTAGGCACAGTGGAAAGGGGGGTCTACCCCTAACAGGACACGAACAGAAAGACTAAACCCAAGTAAAAACTCTAACTAATTTTATGCTCCTTCACACATGCATCCCTATATGGTGCATAGGGAAATCCCCATGGGGTGCATGGGATAAATCCCATGGCGTGCATGGGATAAATCCCATGGCTTACGTGGGAAAGTTCCATGGGAAAATTTGGAATCCTTTGGGAAATGACATGGAATTCTGAAATCATTCATTGGGAAAAACTCCATGGGAAAAATCCCCATGGGAAAAATCCCATGCTACATGGTGGCTAATTCACCATGTAATTCCCACACTGTAAAAGAAATGCCTGTATATTATAATTTTACGGTAAATTCCCAGTAAAACGAGTTGCCAGCGAAAAACCGTAAAATTTACGGGAATTTCCCGTAAAATGAAGACCTCTTAGCGTGCGAGAGGTACCGGGATCGATAACCGGATTTTCCCAAATCATTTTTTTTCGAAGATTCATGATGTTACTCTGTCCTCTGAAAACTGAGGATATGAAATCGGTTAAAAGCTGCATTTACATATGTCAATGGGGGATTAGCTCAAGCGGTAGAGCGCTCGCTTTGCATATGAGAGGTACCGGGATCGATACCCGGATCTTCAAAAATTCTGCCATAAGTGTTATGATCTTACTCTGTCCTCTGAAAACCGGATATGAAATCGGTTAAAGGCTGCGTCCTGTTGTGCCACCGGGTATTAGATCAAGTGGTAGAGCGCTCGCTTTGCATGCGAGAGGTACCGGGATCGATACCCAGATTCTACCTCGTTCTCGATATGCAACCTCGAGACCACGTGAGATAGCGCGGCGTGACCAAGCGAGTTCATTGTGCAGCTGAACCTCGCGACGTTCAGACGTGACTTTTGTCCAGGGCGAATAGCACTTGCTCGCTATTATTTTAGTGTACACAACATGGCTTGACAACCGGCTGAGCACGGCGAGTTGACCCTGAGCCCGGAGGATGAAGAACTGGTTGCTCTTCTCTCACCTCAATCTTGTAAGTTTGATAGTCCTGAGGGCTCAGGGTTTCCTGGCGCGTTCTCTGGTTTTCCAACCGCACAACCTGTTGGCCACGAATGGCGCACCAAAACAGGAAATGCCACAAGTAAAGGTAAGTTTCCTCAAAAGAAAAAGCGAGGCCATGATGAGCAAATGGACGAATCACAGTTGGATAATTCCGAAACTGTACGAACATGTTCCCCGAGCATAATGACTTTAGGCCAAATAATGAAAGGTAATGGAATCAGTTCAGGCAAGCTTCACCGAGCAATTCCAGGAATTTACTCATATGTTCATGGCCTCCCATCCAGCCGCAGTCTAATGACGAGGCTCAGAGTAATTCTGGTCAGGAAGGAGTGTTGCCGGGGAGAAAACGGCAGAAACTGGATGACGGAAATAGCCGCTATGATCACGAGTCTAGCGTGGCAATATTGCTTGAGGAAACAAACCGTGATATACCCAGTACAAGTACTGCAACAACAGATAATTCTGAAAAAATGATACTTGCACATATTGCACAAGTTTTTCAGACAGACGAACACACTTCTGATGCAGTACATGCCCAGTTAGCATAAATTGCGAACTCTATAATGCGGGACAAATTGCCCAATGACAAACTAAAAGAAATGTATAAAACAGACCACAGAATTGTGAGCGAGTAGTTCCAACAAAAGTGAACAAACTCATTTGGGACAATATGTCGAGCAGTACCCGCTCCCAGGACGTAAAATTTCAAAAAGTTCAAACGTCCATCATTAAATCAGTTGTACCTGTGCTTCATCTTTCGGAGCAACTGCTTCAATCATCCAAAAAGAAGGAGCTTGATAAGCTTGACATAAAACCACTACTGCGTAATGCAACAGATGCGATCGCACTCATGGCTAATGTCAATTATCAGTTGAATATGCGACGCAGGGAGTGTATCAAGCATGATATCAATCCCAATTTTAAACATCTTTGGGATACTACTGTTCAGTTCACTGAGCAACTTTTTGGGGATGATCTACCCAAACAAGTAAAAGATATGTCAGAGGTAAATACAGTTGGCTTACAATTGGTAGCCATTTCCCGTGGGGGACGTGCTAAAGGGCGGTCTGGGCACAGGGCGTATGACAGAGGTGGCCACCAGTACCGGGGCGCAAGAGGCGCCGCAGGCCGGTTTTTTTTACTCCCGTCTGTACAACTACAACCGTCAGTCAGGCCACAGTGGCAAACAACCTTACAAGAACAAGTAACACAGGAGGTAAGCCAACCTTCAAATCAAAGCTCAATTGAGGCCACAATAGCAGGTCGTTTAAAGGATTTTGTTTCCTCCTTGATACAGTTTAAAATTTGCTATTTTGAATTCCAGGAAGGGTGCAGCCCTTTTCAAATTTGTCCGCCGACAGAAATTGACTTTCATGAGACGGAAAACATACGTCTCGATTTGGAAGTAGACAAGCTCATTAAGAAAGGTGTGATAAAATACTCTGTTTATGAAAAGGGACAGTTTGTGTCAACAATTTTTCCTAGACTTAAAAGGGATGGCACTTACAGAATGATTCTGAATTTAAAAGAATTAAATAAATCAGTTGCCTATCATCATTTTAAGATGGATACGCGACTGCTATATGGCTTCTACTGACTTAAGAGATGCCTACTACTCGGTGCCAATTGCCTCAGAACACCAACAATTTCTCAAATTTTCTTGGAGAAATAAACTGTGTCAGTTTACTTTGTTACGTTCTGAAAATCTCCAGACTATCCGTAAATATAAATTACTAGAAAAAGCAGGAATTTTCTCAGATGCAACAAAGAAATCAAACAAGATCACACTGATATAAAGAACAAAGAAACAATGTGATTTGATAATGAGAATATTCGAGAACCAACAGGGTTTAACAAGTGTAGAATTAAGAAAAGATCTTATACAATATATAACTTAATAACAGATCTTACGGGCAGGACTAATATAGGCGAGGGCTCAGACGACTTGGGCAGCTCTGCAATGGGCGAGTACTTGGGCGAGGACTTGGGCGGCTTGGGCACTCAGCAACGAACAAGGACAACTCCAATAATGCTAGCGAATACAGTTCTTTGACGAGCTGGAACACGGGGCGAATTCACCTCCAAAACAGCCGAAGAGAGACGAAAACAGCGGGGGACGACACCAACTGACTCTCGTCGCGAAAATATGGGGATATTAATAATGAACCGACGACAGTTCACAAATAAATGTCTCTTCCGGGAATAATACTCAGCTCTAACTGTCTCCAGACGCTCCTGCAGACGAGTCATATACAGGTCACAGGTCCGAATAAAAACACATCGATTAACTCGATGACCAAACTCCCAACGAGATTCTCCGTCCGTCGAAAATAATCTCCAGTCCACCGTCGAAAATCAAGTCCTGATTCTATTCCGAATTTAGCCCGTATATAAAGGAATGTATATCTTCCAGAAATTAACAAATTATCCAGAATCATCTTACAAATGACGTCAGCCTCTAAATACAATCTTACACAATTACATCACATCCAAAAATAATCCTCTACACAGTCCCGAATACAATTACTCTGTATTCGAGATACACACATAATCTTCTGGCACATAGGCTTGGCGTAAACAACTCTGACCCATTCATAAACAAATTAGGGTCAGCCGAGGTCGCACGTGTATGCAAATAAGTGGCGCGTGGCCTCGCCAGTTGTACAAACCACTGAATGAGGGCGTATATACATTCCGTGAGGGAAATTTCCTAACACTGGCAGCATTTACTTGTGTACATAACAACTTGTCTACCAAATGGCCAAGCGTCAGCGCCTCGAATTTTTACAAAACTGCTCAAGCCAGTTTATTCATCCCTAAAAAGAAGGGTTTTCTATCTGTTGGTTACATTGATGACTCCTATTAACAAGGAGATACAAAAGAAGAATGCGCTGAAAATGTTCTGCATTCAACTGCATTGGTCTCAAATCTGGGGTTTCGAATCCACCCCGACAAGTCTGTGTTCAAACCTACACAACAATTAACATTCTTGGGATTTGTTCTAAATTCCAACGACATGACTGTTAAACCCATAATTGGCAAAGTTGAACAAAAATCTGTAATCTTAAACCATTGCTATGACGTCACACTATTGTTCAAAGTGTGAATTCGGAACTATGAATCTGTTATACTGGTCAAAAAGTGTGGATTCGGAACTACGAATCTTTAGTGAAGTGTTATTCATTTCCTCAACCCTAATCCAGAGCTTGATTACGTAAGAGCCTCGAAAAACTCCTATATGTAAATTACGTCTCTTAATGGCCACGATACGAGATATGCATTCCTTTTTATCTTCACTCAACTGGATAGTTAATGACAATACATGTACTTCTGTTGACGCAATGGTTTAAGTCAGAGAATACACTCACAAGTGTGGATTCGTAATTTACGAATTCACTCGGCGCTTCGCGCCTCGTGAATTCTTAAATTACGAATCCACTCTTGCTCGTGTATTTTCCTTAACAGATTACATCTTTGTTGAGCAAAGACTTTATTACCATTCAGGATGTTGCATCCATTGTTGGCACCTTAGTAGCTTCATCAGTAATCCCTTAGCATGTGAGAGGTACCAGGATCGATACCCGGATCTTCCAAAATTCTGCAATAAGTTTTATGATTTTTTACTCTGTCCTCTGAAAACAGGATATGAAATCGGTTAAAGGCTAGTTTTACATATGTCAAGAGGGATTAGCTCAAGTGGTAGAGCGCTCGCTTAGCATGCGAGATGTACTGGGATCGATACCCGGATCTTCCAAAATACTGCCATAAGTTTTATGATTTTTACTCTGTCCTCTGAAAACAGGATATGAAATCGGTTAAAGGCTACTTTTACATTGTGTCAAGGGGGATTAGCTCAAGTGGTAGAGCGCTCGCTTTGCATGTGAGAGGTACCGGGATCGATACCCGGATCTTCCTAAATTCTGCAATAAGTTTTATGATTTTTACTCTGTCCTCTGAAAACAGGATATGAAATCGGTTAAAGGCTAGTTTTACATATGTCAAGAGGGATTAGCTCAAGTGGTAGAGCGCTCGCTAAGCATGCGAGATGTTCTGGGATCGATACCCGGATCTTCCAAAATACTGCGATAAGTTTTATGATTTTTACTCTGTCCTCTGAAAACAGTATATGAAATCGGTTAAAGGCTACTTTTACATTGTGTCAAGGGGGATTCGCTCAAGTGGTAGAGCGCTCGCTTAGCATGTGAGAGGTACCGGGATCGATACCCGGATCTTCCAAAGTTCTGCAATAAGTTTTATTATTTTTACTCTGTCCTCTGAAAACAGGATATGAAATCGGTTAAAGGCTAGTTTTACATATGTCAAGGGGGATTAGCTCAAGTGGTAGATCGCTCGCTTAGCGTGCGAGATGTACTGGGATCGATACCCAGATCTTCCAAAATACTGCCATAAGTTTTATGATTTTTACTCTGTCCTCTGAAAACAGGATATGAAATCGGTTAAAGGCTACTTTTACATTGTGTGAAGGGGGATTAGCTCAAGTGGTAGAGCGCTCGCTTAGCATGTGAGAGGTACCAGGATCGATACCCGGATCTTCCAAAATTCTGCAATAAGTTTTATGATTTTTTACTCTGTCCTCTGAAAACAGGATATGAAATCGGTTAAAGGCTAGTTTTACATATGTCAAGTGGGATTAGCTCAAGTGGTAGAGCGCTCGCTTAGCATGTGAGAGGTACCGGGATCGATACCCGGATCTTCCAAAATCAAATTATTTTTTGAAAGATTGATGATCTTATTCTGTCCTCTGAAAACTGAGGATATGAAATCGGTCAAAATCTGCATATACATATGTCAATGGGGGATTAGCTCAAGCGGTAGAGTGTTCGCTTAGCATGTGAGAGGTACCGGGATCGATACCCGGATCTTCCAAAATTCTGCAATAAGTTTTATGATTTTTACTCTGTCCTCTGAAAACAGGATATGAAATCGGTTAAAGGCTATAGTTTTACATATGTCAAGAGGGATTAGCTCAAGTGTTAGATCGCTCGCTTAACATGCGAGAGGTACTGGGATCGATACCCGGATCTTCCAAAAAACTGCCATAAGTTTTATGATTTTTACTCTGTCCTCTGAAAACAGGATATGAAATCGGTTAAAGGCTACTTTTACATTGTGTCAAGGGGGATTAGCTCAAGTGGTAGAGCGCTCGCTTAGCATGTGAGAGGTACCGGGATCGATACCCGGATCTTCCAAAATCAAATTATTTTTTGAAAGATTGATGATCTTATTCTGTCCTCTGAAAACTGAGGATATGAAATCGGTCAAAATCTGCATATACATATGTCAATGGGGGATTAGCTCAAGCGGTAGAGTGTTCGCTTAGCATGTGAGAGGTACCGGGATCGATACCCGGATCTTCCAAAATTCTGCAATAGATTTTTGATTTTTACTCTGTCCTCTGAAAACAGGATATGAAATCGGTTAAAGGCTACATTTACATATGTCAAGTGGGATTAGCTCAAGTGGTAGAGCGCTCGCATAGCATGCGAGAGATACCGTGATCGATACCCGGATATTCCAAAATCAAATTTGTTTTTGAAAGATTGATGATCTTACTCTGTCCTCTGAAAACTGAGGATATGAAATCGGTCAAAAGCTGCAAATAAATATGTCAATGGGGGATTAGCTCAAGTGGTAGAGCGCTGAAAACAGGATATGAAATCGGTTAAAGGCTATAATGTGTTGTGTCACGGGGAATTCGCTCAAGTGGTAGAGCGCTCGCTTAGCATGCGAGATGTACCGGGATTGATACCCGGATATTCCAAAACCAATTTCAATTTCTTAAAAGATTGATGATCTTACTCTGTCCTCTGAAAACTGAGGATATGAAATCGGTCAAAAGCTGCATATACATATGTCAATGGGGGATTAGCTCAAGTGGTAGAGCGCTCGCTTTGCATGTGAGAGGTACCGGGATCGATACCCGGATCTTCCAAAATGCTGCCATACGTTTTATGATTTTTACTCTGTCCTCTGAAAACAGAATATGAAATCGGTTAAAGGCTATATTGTGTTGCGTCACGGGGAATTCGCTCAAGTGGTAGAGCGCTCGCTTAGCATGTGAGAGGTACCGGGATCGATACCCGGATCTTCCAAAATTCTGCAATAAGTTTTATGATTTTTTACTCTGTCCTCTGAAAACAGGATATGAAATCGGTTAAAGGCTAGTTTTACATATGGCAAGAGGGATTAGCCCAAGTGGCAGAGCGCTCGCTTAGCATGCGAGATGTACTGGGATCGATACCCGGATCTTCCAAAATACTGCCATAAGTTTTATGATTTTTACTCTGTCCTCTGAAAACAGGATATGAAATCGGTTAAAGGCTACTTTTACATTGTGTCAAGGGGGATTAGCTCAAGTGGTAGAGCGCTCGCTTAGCATGTGAGAGGTACCGGGATCGATACCCGGATCTTCCAAAATTCTGCAATAAGTTTTATGATTTTTACTCTGTCCTCTGAAAACAGGATATGAAATCGGTTAAATGCTATAATTGTGTTGTGTCGCGGGGAATTCGCTCAAGTGGTAGAGCGCTCGCTTAGCATGCGAGAGATACCGTGATCGATACCCGGATATTCCAAAATCAAATTATTTTTTGAAAGATTGATGATCTTACTCTGTCCTCTGAAAACTGAGGATATGAAATCGGTCAAAAGCTGCAGATACATATGTCAATTGGGGATTAGCTCAAGTGGTAGAGCGCTCGCTTTGCATGTGAGAGGTACCGGGATCGATACCCGGATCTTCCTAAATTCTGCAATAAGTTTTATGATTTTTACTCTGTCCTCTGAAAACAGGATATGAAATCGGTTAAAGGCTAGTTTTACATATGTCAAGAGGGATTAGCTCAAGTGGTAGAGCGCTCGCTAAGCATGCGAGATGTTCTGGGATCGATACCCGGATCTTCCAAAATACTGCGATAAGTTTTATGATTTTTACTCTGTCCTCTGAAAACAGTATATGAAATCGGTTAAAGGCTACTTTTACATTGTGTCAAGGGGGATTCGCTCAAGTGGTAGAGCGCTCGCTTAGCATGTGAGAGGTACCGGGATCGATACCCGGATCTTCCAAAGTTCTGCAATAAGTTTTATTATTTTTACTCTGTCCTCTGAAAACAGGATATGAAATCGGTTAAAGGCTAGTTTTACATATGTCAAGGGGGATTAGCTCAAGTGGTAGATCGCTCGCTTAGCGTGCGAGATGTACTGGGATCGATACCCAGATCTTCCAAAATACTGCCATAAGTTTTATGATTTTTACTCTGTCCTCTGAAAACAGGATATGAAATCGGTTAAAGGCTACTATTACATTGTGTGAAGGGGGATTAGCTCAAGTGGTAGAGCGCTCGCTTAGCATGTGAGAGGTACCAGGATCGATACCCGGATCTTCCAAAATTCTGCAATAAGTTTTATGATTTTTTACTCTGTCCTCTGAAAACAGGATATGAAATCGGTTAAAGGCTAGTTTTACATATGTCAAGTGGGATTAGCTCAAGTGGTAGAGCGCTCGCTTAGCATGTGAGAGGTACCGGGATCGATACCCGGATCTTCCAAAATCAAATTATTTTTTGAAAGATTGATGATCTTATTCTGTCCTCTGAAAACTGAGGATATGAAATCGGTCAAAATCTGCATATACATATGTCAATGGGGGATTAGCTCAAGCGGTAGAGTGTTCGCTTAGCATGTGAGAGGTACCGGGATCGATACCCGGATCTTCCAAAATTCTGCAATAAGTTTTATGATTTTTACTCTGTCCTCTGAAAACAGGATATGAAATCGGTTAAAGGCTATAGTTTTACATATGTCAAGAGGGATTAGCTCAAGTGTTAGATCGCTCGCTTAGCATGCGAGAGGTACTGGGATCGATACCCGGATCTTCCAAAAAACTGCCATAAGTTTTATGATTTTTACTCTGTCCTCTGAAAACAGGATATGAAATCGGTTAAAGGCTACTTTTACATTGTGTCAAGGGGGATTAGCTCAAGTGGTAGAGCGCTCGCTTAGCATGTGAGAAGTACCGGGATCGATACCCGGATCTTCCAAAATTCTGCAATAAGTTTTTTTATTTTTACTCTGTCCTCTGAAAACAGGATATGAAATCGGTTAAAGGCTATATTGTGTTTGGTCACGGGGAATTCGCTCAAGTGGTAGAGCGCTCGCTTAGCATGCGAGAGATACCGTGATCGATACCCGGATATTCCAAAATCAAATTGTTTTTTGAAAGATTGATGATCTTACTCTGTCCTCTGAAAACTGAGGATATGAAATCGGTCAAAATCTGCATAAACATATGTCAATGGGGGATTAGCTCAAGTGGTAGAGCGCTCGCTTAGCATGTGAGAGGTACCGGGATCGATACCCGGATCTTCCAAAATTCTGCAATACATTTTTGATTTTTACTCTGTCCTCTGAAAACAGGATATGAAATCGGTTAAAGGCTAGTTTTACATATGTCAAGAGGGATTAGCTCAAGTGGTAGATCGCTCCCTTAGCATGCGAGATATACGGGGATCGATACCAGGATCTTCCAAAATACTGCCATAAGTTATATGATTTTTACTCTGTCCTCTGAAAACAGGATATGAAATCGGTTAAAGGCTACTTTTACATTATGTGAAGGGGTATTAGCTCAAGTGGTAGAGCGCTCGCTTAGCATGTGAGAGGTACCGGGATCGATACCCGGATCTTCCAAAATTCTGCAATAAGTTTTATGATTTTTACTCTGTCCTCTGAAAACAAGATATGAAATCGGTTAAAGGCTATATTGTGTTGTGTCACGGGGAATTCGCTCAAGTGGTAGAGCGCTCGCTTAGCATGTGAGAGGTACCGGGATCGATACCCGGATCTTCCAAAATTCTGTATTACATTTTTGATTTTTACTCTGTCCTCTGAAAACAGGATATGAAATCGGTTAAAGGCTAGTTTTACGTATGTCAAGAGGGATTAGCTCAAGTGGTAGAGCGCTCGCTTAGCATGCGAGATATACTGGGATCGATACTGGGATCGATACCCGGATCTTCCAAAATACTGCCATAAGTTTTATGATTTTTACTCTGTCCTCTGAAAACAGGATATGAAATCGGTTAAAGGCTACTTTTACATTGTGTGAAGGGGGATTAGCTCAAGTGGTAGAGCGCTCGCTTAGCATGTGAGAGGTACCGGGATCGATACCCGGATCTTCCAAAATTCTGCAATAAGTTTTATGATTTTTACTCTGTCCTCTGAAAACAGGATATGAAATCGGTTAAAGGCTATTATTGTTGTGTCACGGGGAATTCGCTCAGGTGGTAGAGCGCTCGCTTAGCATGCGAGAGATACCGTGATCGATACCCGGATATTCCAAAATCAAATTGTTTTTTGAAAGATTGATGATCTTACTCTGTCCTCTGAAAACTGAGGATATGAAATCGGTCAAAATCTGCATATACATATGTCAATGGGGGATTAGCTCAAGTGGTAGAGCGCTCGCTCAGCATGTGAGAGGTACCGGGATCGATACCCGGATCTTCCAAAATTCTGCAATACATTTTTGATTTTGACTCTGTCCTCTGAAAACAGGATATGAAATCGGTTAAAGGCCAGTTTTGCATATGTCAAGAGGGATTAGCTCAAGTGGTAGAGCGCTCGCTTAGCATGCGAGATGTACTGGGATCGATACCCGGATCTTCCAAAATACTGCCATAAGTTTTATGATTTTTACTCTGTCCTCTGAAAACAGGATATGAAATCGGTTAAAGGCTACTTTTACATTGTGTCAAGGGGAATTAGCTCAAGTGGTAGAGCGCTCGCTTAGCATGTGAGAGGTACCGGGATCGGTACCCGGATCTTCAAAAATTCTGCAATAAGTTTTATGATTTTTACTCTGTCCTCTGAAAACAGGATATGAAATCGGTTAAATGCTATAATTGTGTTGTGTCGCGGGGAATTCGCTCAAGTGGTAGAGCGCTCGCTTAGCATGCGAGAGATACCGTGAACGATACCCGGATATTCCAAAATCAAATTATTTTTTGAAAGATTGATGATCTTACTCTGTCCTCTGAAAACTGAGGATATGAAATCGGTCAAAAGCTGCAAATACATATGTCAATTGGGGATTAGCTCAAGTGGTAGAGCGCTCGCTTTGCATGTGAGAGGTACCAGGATCGATACCCGGATCTTCCTAAATTCTGCAATAAGTTTTATGATTTTTACTCTGTCCTCTGAAAACAGGATATGAAATCGGTTAAAGGCTAGTTTTACATATGTCAAGAGGGATTAGCTCAAGTGGTAGAGCGCTCGCTAAGCATGCGAGATGTTCTGGGATCGATACCCGGATCTTCCAAAATACTGCGATAAGTTTTATGATTTTTACTCTGTCCTCTGAAAACAGGATATGAAATCGGTTAAAGGCTACTTTTACATTGTGTCAAGGGGGATTCGCTCAAGTGGTAGAGCGCTCGCTTAGCATGTGAGAGGTACCGGGATCGATACCCGGATCTTCCAAAGTTCTGCAATAAGTTTTATTATTTTTACTCTGTCCTCTGAAAACAGGATATGAAATCGGTTAAAGGCTAGTTTTACATATGTCAAGGGGGATTAGCTCAAGTGGTAGATCGCTCGCTTAGGATGCGAGATGTACTGGGATCGATACCCAGATCTTCCAAAATACTGCCATAAGTTTTATGATTTTTACTCTGTCCTCTGAAAACAGGATATGAAATCGGTTAAAGGCTACTTTTACATTGTGTGAAGGGGGATTAGCTCAAGTGGTAGAGCGCTCGCTTAGCATGTGAGAGGTACCAGGATCGATACCCGGATCTTCCAAAATTCTGCAATAAGTTTTATGATTTTTACTCTGTCCTCTGAAAACAGGATATGAAATCGGTTAAAGGCTAGTTTTACATATGTCAAGTGGGATTAGCTCAAGTGGTAGAGCGCTCGCTTAGCATGTGAGAGGTACCGGGATCGATACCCGGATCTTCCAAAATTCTGCAATAAGTTTTATGATTTTTACTCTGTCCTCTGAAAACAGGATATGAAATCGGTTAAAGGCTACTTTTACATTGTGTGAAGGGGGATTAGCTCAAGTGGTAGAGCGCTCGCCTAGCATGTGAGAGGTACCGGGATCGATACCCGGATCTTCCAAAATTCTGTATTACATTTTTGATTTTTACTCTGTCCTCTGAAAACAGGATATGAAATCGGTTAAAGGCTATTATTGTTGTGTCACGGGGAATTCGCTCAGGTGGTAGAGCGCTCGCTTAGCATGCGAGAGATACCGTGATCGATACCCGGATATTCCAAAATCAAAATGTTTTTTGAAAGATTGATGATCTTACTCTGTCCTCTGAAAACTGAGGATATGAAATCGGTCAAAATCTGCATATACATATGTCAATGGGGGATTAGCTCAAGTGGTAGAGCGCTCGCTTAGCATGTGAGAGGTACCGGGATCGATACCCGGATCTTCCAAAATTCTGCAATACATTTTTGATTTTTACTCTGTCCTCTGAAAACAGGATATGAAATCGGTTAAAGGCTACTTTTACATTGTGTGAAGGGGGATTAGCTCAAGTGGTAGAGCGCTCGCTTAGCATGTGAGAGGTACCGGGATCGATACCCGGATCTTCCAAAATTCTGCAATAAGTTTTATGATTTTTACTCTGTCCTCTGAAAACAGGATATGAAATCGGTTAAATGCTATAATTGTGTTGTGTCGCGGGGAATTCGATCAAGTGGTAGAGCGCTCGCTTAGCATGCGAGAGATACCGTGATCGATACCCGGATATTCCAAAATCAAATTATTTTTTGAAAGATTGATGATCTTACTCTGTCCTCTGAAAACTGAGGATATGAAATCGGTCAAAATCTGCATATACATATGTCAATGGGGGATTAGCTCAAGTGGTAGAGCGCTCGCTCAGCATGTGAGAGGTACCGGGATCGATACCCGGATCTTCCAAAATTCTGCAATACATTTTTGATTTTGACTCTGTCCTCTGAAAACAGGATATGAAATCGGTTAAAGGCCAGTTTTGCATATGTCAAGAGGGATTAGCTCAAGTGGTAGAGCGCTCGCTTAGCATGCGAGATGTCCTGGGATCGATACCCGGATCTTCCAAAATACTGCCATAAGTTTTATGATTTTTACTCTGTCCTCTGAAAACAGGATATGAAATCGGTTAAAGGCTACTTTTACATTGTGTCAAGGGGAATTAGCTCAAGTGGTAGAGCGCTCGCTTAGCACGCGAGATGTACTGGGATCGATACCCGGATCTTCCAAAATACTGCCATAAGTTTTATGATTTTTACTCTGTCCTCTGAAAACAGGATATGAAATCGGTTAAAGGCTACTTTTACATTGTGTCAAGGGGGATTAGCTCAAGTGGTAGAGCGCTCGCTTAGCATGTGAGAGGTACCGGGATCGATACCCGGATCTTCCAAAATTCTGTATTACATTTTTGATTTTTACTCTGTCCTCTGAAAACAGGATATGAAATCGGTTAAAGGCTAGTTTTACGTATGTCAAGAGGGATTAGCTCAAGTGGTAGAGCGCTCGCTTAGCATGCGAGATATACTGGGATCGATACTGGGATCGATACCCGGATCTTCCAAAATACTGCCATAAGTTTTATGATTTTTACTCTGTCCTCTGAAAACAGGATATGAAATCGGTTAAAGGCTACTTTTACATTGTGTGAAGGGGGATTAGCTCAAGTGGTAGAGCGCTCGCTTAGCATGTGAGAGGTACCGGGATCGATACCCGGATCTTCCAAAATTCTGCAATAAGTTTTATGATTTTTACTCTGTCCTCTGAAAACAGGATATGAAATCGGTTAAAGGCTATTATTGTTGTGTCACGGGGAATTCGCTCAGGTGGTAGAGCGCTCGCTTAGCATGCGAGAGATACCGTGATCGATACCCGGATATTCCAAAATCAAATTGTTTTTTGAAAGATTGATGATCTTACTCTGTCCTCTGAAAACTGAGGATATGAAATCGGTCAAAATCTGCATATACATATGTCAATGGGGGATTAGCTCAAGTGGTAGAGCGCTCGCTCAGCATGTGAGAGGTACCGGGATCGATACCCGGATCTTCCAAAATTATGCAATACATTTTTGATTTTGACTCTGTCCTCTGAAAACAGGATATGAAATCGGTTAAAGGCCAGTTTTGCATATGTCAAGAGGGATTAGCTCAAGTGGTAGAGCGCTCGCTTAGCATGCGAGATGTACTGGGATCGATACCCGGATCTTCCAAAATACTGCCATAAGTTTTATGATTTTTACTCTGTCCTCTGAAAACAGGATATGAAATCGGTTAAAGGCTACTTTTACATTGTGTCAAGGGGAATTAGCTCAAGTGGTAGAGCGCTCGCTTAGCATGTGAGAGGTACCGGGATCGGTACCCGGATCTTCAAAAATTCTGCAATAAGTTTTATGATTTTTACTCTGTCCTCTGAAAACAGGATATGAAATCGGTTAAATGCTATAATTGTGTTGTGTCGCGGGGAATTCGCTCAAGTGGTAGAGCGCTCGCTTAGCATGCGAGAGATACCGTGAACGATACCCGGATATTCCAAAATCAAATTATTTTTTGAAAGATTGATGATCTTACTCTGTCCTCTGAAAACTGAGGATATGAAATCGGTCAAAAGCTGCAAATACATATGTCAATTGGGGATTAGCTCAAGTGGTAGAGCGCTCGCTTTGCATGTGAGAGGTACCAGGATCGATACCCGGATCTTCCTAAATTTTGCAATAAGTTTTATGATTTTGACTCTGTCCTCTGAAAACAGGATATGAAATCGGTTAAAGGCTAGTTTTACATATGTCAAGAGGGATTAGCTCAAGTGGTAGAGCGCTCGCTAAGCATGCGAGATGTTCTGGGATCGATACCCGGATCTTCCAAAATACTGCGATAAGTTTTATGATTTTTACTCTGTCCTCTGAAAACAGAATATGAAATCGGTTAAAGGCTACTTTTACATTGTGTCAAGGGGGATTCGCTCAAGTGGTAGAGCGCTCGCTTAGCATGTGAGAGGTACCGGGATCGATACCCGGATCTTCCAAAGTTCTGCAATAAGTTTTATTATTTTTACTCTGTCCTCTGAAAACAGGATATGAAATCGGTTAAAGGCTAGTTTTACATATGTCAAGGGGGATTAGCTCAAGTGGTAGATCGCTCGCTTAGGATGCGAGATGTACTGGGATCGATACCCAGATCTTCCAAAATACTGCCATAAGTTTTATGATTTTTACTCTGTCCTCTGAAAACAGGATATGAAATCGGTTAAAGGCTACTTATACATTGTGTGAACGGGGATTAGCTCAAGTGGTAGAGCGCTCGCTTAGCATGTGAGAGGTACCAGGATCGATACCCGGATCTTCCAAAATTCTGCAATAAGTTTTATGATTTTTACTCTGTCCTCTGAAAACAGGATATGAAATCGGTTAAAGGCTAGTTTTACATATGTCAAGTGGGATTAGCTCAAGTGGTAGAGCGCTCGCTTGGCATGTGAGAGGTACCGGGATCGATACCCGGATCTTCCAAAATTCTGCAATAAGTTTTATGATTTTTACTCTGTCCTCTGAAAACAGGATATGAAATCGGTTAAAGGCTACTTTTACATTGTGTGAAGGGGGATTAGCTCAAGTGGTAGAGCGCTCGCCTAGCATGTGAGAGGTACCGGGATCGATACCCGGATCTTCCAAAATTCTGTATTACATTTTTGATTTTTACTCTGTCCTCTGAAAACAGGATATGAAATCGGTTAAAGGCTATTATTGTTGTGTCACGGGGAATTCGCTCAGGTGGTAGAGCGCTCGCTTAGCATGCGAGAGATACCGTGATCGATACCCGGATATTCCAAAATCAAAATGTTTTTTGAAAGATTGATGATCTTACTCTGTCCTCTGAAAACTGAGGATATGAAATCGGTCAAAATCTGCATATACATATGTCAATGGGGGATTAGCTCAAGTGGTAGAGCGCTCGCTTAGCATGTGAGAGGTACCGGGATCGATACCCGGATCTTCCAAAATTCTGCAATACATTTTTGATTTTTACTCTGTCCTCTGAAAACAGGATATGAAATCGGTTAAAGGCTACTTTTACATTGTGTGAAGGGGGATTAGCTCAAGTGGTAGAGCGCTCGCTTAGCATGTGAGAGGTACCGGGATCGATACCCGGATCTTCCAAAATTCTGCAATAAGTTTTATGATTTTTACTCTGTCCTCTGAAAACAGGATATGAAATCGGTTAAATGCTATAATTGTGTTGTGTCGCGGGGAATTCGCTCAAGTGGTAGAGCGCTCGCTTAGCATGCGAGAGATACCGTGATCGATACCCGGATATTCCAAAATCAAATTATTTTTTGAAAGATTGATGATCTTACTCTGTCCTCTGAAAACTGAGGATATGAAATCGGTCAAAATCTGCATATACATATGTCAATGGGGGATTAGCTCAAGTGGTAGAGCGCTCGCTCAGCATGTGAGAGGTACCGGGATCGATACCCGGATCTTCCAAAATTCTGCAATACATTTTTGATTTTGACTCTGTCCTCTGAAAACAGGATATGAAATCGGTTAAAGGCCAGTTTTGCATATGTCAAGAGGGATTAGCTCAAGTGGTAGAGCGCTCGCTTAGCATGCGAGATGTCCTGGGATCGATACCCGGATCTTCCAAAATACTGCCATAAGTTTTATGATTTTTACTCTGTCCTCTGAAAACAGGATATGAAATCGGTTAAAGGCTACTTTTACATTGTGTCAAGGGGAATTAGCTCAAGTGGTAGAGCGCTCGCTTAGCACGCGAGATGTACTGGGATCGATACCCGGATCTTCCAAAATACTGCCATAAGTTTTATGATTTTTACTCTGTCCTCTGAAAACAGGATATGAAATCGGTTAAAGGCTACTTTTACATTGTGTCAAGGGGGATTAGCTCAAGTGGTAGAGCGCTCGCTTAGCATGTGAGAGGTACCGGGATCGATACCCGGATCTTCCAAAATTTTGCAATAAGTTTCATGATTTTTACTCTGTCCTCTGAAAACAGGATATGAAATCGGTTAAATGCTATAATTGTGTTGTGTCGCGGGGAATTCGCTCAAGTGGTAGAGCGCTCGCTTAGCATGCGAGAGATACCGTGATCGATACCCGGATATTCCAAAATCAAATTATTTTTTGAAAGATTGATGATCTTACTCTGTCCTCTGAAAACTGAGGATATGAAATCGGTCAAAAGCTGCAAATACATATGTCAATTGGGGATTAGCTCAAGTGGTAGAGCGCTCGCTTTGCATGTGAGAGGTACCGGGATCGATACCCGGATCTTCCTAAATTCTGCAATAAGTTTTATGATTTTTACTCTGTCCTCTGAAAACAGGATATGAAATCGGTTAAAGGCTAGTTTTACATATGTCAAGAGGGATTAGCTCAAGTGGTAGAGCGCTCGCTAAGCATGCGAGATGTTCTGGGATCGATACCCGGATCTTCCAAAATACTGCGATAAGTTTTATGATTTTTACTCTGTCCTCTGAAAACAGGATATGAAATCGGTTAAAGGCTACTTTTACATTGTGTCAAGGGGGATTCGCTCAAGTGGTAGAGCGCTCGCTTAGCATGTGAGAGGTACCGGGATCGATACCCGGATCTTCCAAAGTTCTGCAATAAGTTTTATTATTTGTACTCTGTCCTCTGAAAACAGGATATGAAATCGGTTAAAGGCTAGTTTTACATATGTCAAGGGGGATTAGCTCAAGTGGTAGATCGCTCGCTTAGCATGCGAGATGTACTGGGATCGATACCCAGATCTTCCAAAATACTGCCATAAGTTTTATGATTTTTACTCTGTCCTCTGAAAACAGGATATGAAATCGGTTAAAGGCTACTTTTACATTGTGCGAAGGGGGATTAGCTCAAGTGGTAGAGCGCTCGCTTAGCATGTGAGAGGTACCAGGATCGATACCCGGATCTTCCAAAATTCTGCCATAAGTTTTATGATTTTTACTCTGTCCTCTGAAAACAGGATATGAAATCGGTTAAAGGCTAGTTTTACATATGTCAAGTGGGATTAGCTCAAGTGGTAGAGCGCTCGCTTAGCATGTGAGAGGTACCGGGATCGATACCCGGATCTTCCAAAATCAAATTATTTTTTGAAAGATTGATGATCTTATTCTGTCCTCTGAAAACTGAGGATATGAAATCGGTCAAAATCTGCATATACATATGTCAATGGGGGATTAGCTCAAGCGGTAGATCGCTCGCTTAGCATGCAAGAGATACCGTGATCGATACCCGGATATTCCAAAATCAAAATGTTTTTTGAAAGATTGATGATCTTACTCTGTCCTCTGAAAACTGAGGATATGAAATCGGTCAAAATCTGCATATACATATGTCAATGGGGGATTAGCTCAAGTGGTAGAGCGCTCGCTTAGCATGTGAGAGGTACCGGGATCGATACCCGGATCTTCCAAAATTCTGCAATACATTTTTGATTTTTACTCTGTCCTCTGAAAACAGGATATGAAATCGGTTAAAGGCTACTTTTACATTGTGTGAAGGGGGATTAGCTCAAGTGGTAGAGCGCTCGCTTAGCATGTGAGAGGTACCGGGATCGATACCCGGATCTTCCAAAATTCTGCAATAAGTTTTATGATTTTTACTCTGTCCTCTGAAAACAGGATATGAAATCGGTTAAATGCTATAATTGTGTTGTGTCGCGGGGAATTCGCTCAAGTGGTAGAGCGCTCGCTTAGCATGCGAGAGATACCGTGATCGATACCCGGATATTCCAAAATCAAATTATTTTTTGAAAGATTGATGATCTTACTCTGTCCTCTGAAAACTGAGGATATGAAATCGGTCAAAATCTGCATATACATATGTCAATGGGGGATTAGCTCAAGTGGTAGAGCGCTCGCTCAGCATGTGAGAGGTACCGGGATCGATACCCGGATCTTCCAAAATTCTGCAATACATTTTTGATTTTGACTCTGTCCTCTGAAAACAGGATATGAAATCGGTTAAAGGCCAGTTTTGCATATGTCAAGAGGGATTAGCTCAAGTGGTAGAGCGCTCGCTTAGCATGCGAGATGTCCTGGGATCGATACCCGGATCTTCCAAAATACTGCCATAAGTTTTATGATTTTTACTCTGTCCTCTGAAAACAGGATATGAAATCGGTTAAAGGCTACTTTTACATTGTGTCAAGGGGAATTAGCTCAAGTGGTAGAGCGCTCGCTTAGCACGCGAGATGTACTGGGATCGATACCCGGATCTTCCAAAATACTGCCATAAGTTTTATGATTTTTACTCTGTCCTCTGAAAACAGGATATGAAATCGGTTAAAGGCTACTTTTACATTGTGTCAAGGGGGATTAGCTCAAGTGGTAGAGCGCTCGCTTAGCATGTGAGAGGTACCGGGATCGATACCCGGATCTTCCAAAATTTTGCAATAAGTTTCATGATTTTTACTCTGTCCTCTGAAAACAGGATATGAAATCGGTTAAATGCTATAATTGTGTTGTGTCGCGGGGAATTCGCTCAAGTGGTAGAGCGCTCGCTTAGCATGCGAGAGATACCGTGATCGATACCCGGATATTCCAAAATCAAATTATTTTTTGAAAGATTGATGATCTTACTCTGTCCTCTGAAAACTGAGGATATGAAATCGGTCAAAAGCTGCAAATACATATGTCAATTGGGGATTAGCTCAAGTGGTAGAGCGCTCGCTTTGCATGTGAGAGGTACCGGGATCGATACCCGGATCTTCCTAAATTCTGCAATAAGTTTTATGATTTTTACTCTGTCCTCTGAAAACAGGATATGAAATCGGTTAAAGGCTAGTTTTACATATGTCAAGAGGGATTAGCTCAAGTGGTAGAGCGCTCGCTAAGCATGCGAGATGTTCTGGGATCGATACCCGGATCTTCCAAAATACTGCGATAAGTTTTATGATTTTTACTCTGTCCTCTGAAAACAGGATATGAAATCGGTTAAAGGCTACTTTTACATTGTGTCAAGGGGGATTCGCTCAAGTGGTAGAGCGCTCGCTTAGCATGTGAGAGGTACCGGGATCGATACCCGGATCTTCCAAAGTTCTGCAATAAGTTTTATTATTTGTACTCTGTCCTCTGAAAACAGGATATGAAATCGGTTAAAGGCTAGTTTTACATATGTCAAGGGGGATTAGCTCAAGTGGTAGATCGCTCGCTTAGCATGCGAGATGTACTGGGATCGATACCCAGATCTTCCAAAATACTGCCATAAGTTTTATGATTTTTACTCTGTCCTCTGAAAACAGGATATGAAATCGGTTAAAGGCTACTTTTACATTGTGCGAAGGGGGATTAGCTCAAGTGGTAGAGCGCTCGCTTAGCATGTGAGAGGTACCAGGATCGATACCCGGATCTTCCAAAATTCTGCCATAAGTTTTATGATTTTTACTCTGTCCTCTGAAAACAGGATATGAAATCGGTTAAAGGCTAGTTTTACATATGTCAAGTGGGATTAGCTCAAGTGGTAGAGCGCTCGCTTAGCATGTGAGAGGTACCGGGATCGATACCCGGATCTTCCAAAATCAAATTATTTTTTGAAAGATTGATGATCTTATTCTGTCCTCTGAAAACTGAGGATATGAAATCGGTCAAAATCTGCATATACATATGTCAATGGGGGATTAGCTCAAGCGGTAGATCGCTCGCTTAGCATGCGAGAGGTACTGGGATCGATACCCGGATCTTCCAAAAAACTGTCATAAGTTTTATGATTTTTACCCTGTCCTCTGAAAACAGGATATGAAATCGGTTAAAGGCTACTTTTACATTGTGTCAAGGGGAATTAGCTCAAGTGGTAGAGCGCTCGCTTAGCACGCGAGATGTACTGGGATCGATACCCGGATCTTCCAAAATACTGCCATAAGTTTTATGATTTTTACTCTGTCCTCTGAAAACAGGATATGAAATCGGTTAAAGGCTACTTTTACATTGTGTCAAGGGGGATTAGCTCAAGTGGTAGAGCGCTCGCTTAGCATGTGAGAGGTACCGGGATCGATACCCGGATCTTCCAAAATTCTGCAATAAGTTTTATGATTTTTACTCTGTCCTCTGAAAACAGGATATGAAATCGGTTAAATGCTATAATTGTGTTGTGTCGCGGGGAATTCGCTCAAGTGGTAGAGCGCTCGCTTAGCATGCGAGAGATACCGTGATCGATACCCGGATATTCCAAAATCAAATTATTTTTTGAAAGATTGATGATCTTACTCTGTCCTCTGAAAACTGAGGATATGAAATCGGTCAAAAGCTGCAAATACATATGTCAATTGGGGATTAGCTCAAGTGGTAGAGCGCTCGCTTTGCATGTGAGAGGTACCGGGATCGATACCCGGATCTTCCTAAATTCTGCAATAAGTTTTATGATTTTTACTCTGTCCTCTGAAAACAGGATATGAAATCGGTTAAAGGCTAGTTTTACATATGTCAAGAGGGATTAGCTCAAGTGGTAGAGCGCTCGCTAAGCATGCGAGATGTTCTGGGATCGATACCCGGATCTTCCAAAATACTGCGATAAGTTTTATGATTTTTACTCTGTCCTCTGAAAACAGGATATGAAATCGGTTAAAGGCTACTTTTACATTGTGTCAAGGGGGATTCGCTCAAGTGGTAGAGCGCTCGCTTAGCATGTGAGAGGTACCGGGATCGATACCCGGATCTTCCAAAGTTCTGCAATAAGTTTTATTATTTGTACTCTGTCCTCTGAAAACAGGATATGAAATCGGTTAAAGGCTAGTTTTACATATGTCAAGGGGGATTAGCTCAAGTGGTAGATCGCTCGCTTAGCATGCGAGATGTACTGGGATCGATACCCAGATCTTCCAAAATACTGCCATAAGTTTTATGATTTTTACTCTGTCCTCTGAAAACAGGATATGAAATCGGTTAAAGGCTACTTTTACATTGTGTGAAGGGGGATTAGCTCAAGTGGTAGAGCGCTCGCTTAGCATGTGAGAGGTACCAGGATCGATACCCGGATCTTCCAAAATTCTGCCATAAGTTTTATGATTTTTACTCTGTCCTCTGAAAACAGGATATGAAATCGGTTAAAGGCTAGTTTTACATTGTGTCAAGTGGGATTAGCTCAAGTGGTAGAGCGCTCGCTTAGCATGTGAGAGGTACCGGGATCGATACCCGGATCTTCCAAAATCAAATTATTTTTTGAAAGATTGATGATCTTATTCTGTCCTCTGAAAACTGAGGATATGAAATCGGTCAAAATCTGCATATACATATGTCAATGGGGGATTAGCTCAAGCGGTAGATCGCTCGCTTAGCATGCGAGAGGTACTGGGATCGATACCCGGATCTTCCAAAAAACTGCCATAAGTTTTATGATTTTTACTCTGTCCTCTGAAAACAGGATATGAAATCGGTTAAAGGCTACTTTTACATTGTGTCAAGGGGGATTAGCTCAAGTGGTAGAGCGCTCGCTTAGCATGTGAGAAGTACCGGGATCGATACCCGGATCTTCCAAAATTCTGCAATAAGTTTTTTTATTTTTACTCTGTCCTCTGAAAACAGGATATGAAATCGGTTAAAGTCTATATTGTGTTTGGTCACGGGGAATTCGCTCAGGTGGTAGAGCGCTCGCTTAGCATGCGAGAGATACCGTGATCGATACCCGGATATTCCAAAATCAAATTGTTTTTTGAAAGATTGATGATCTTACTCTGTCCTCTGAAAACTGAGGATATGAAATCGGTCAAAATCTGCATAAACATATGTCAATGGGGGATTAGCTCAAGTGGTAGAGCGCTCGCTTAGCATGTGAGAGGTACCGGGATCGATACCCGGATCTTCCAAAATTCTGCAACACATTTTTGATTTTTACTCTGTCCTCTGAAAACAGGATATGAAATCGGTTAAAGGCTAGTTTTACATATGTCAAGAGGGATTAGCTCAAGTGGTAGAGCGCTCGCTTAGCATGCGAGATATACGGGGATCGATACCAGGATCTTCCAAAATACTGCCATAAGTTATATGATTTTTACTCTGTCCTCTGAAAACAGGATATGAAATCGGTTAAAGGCTACATTTACATTATGTGAAGGGGTATTAGCTCAAGTGGTAGAGCGCTCGCTTAGCATGTGAGAGGTACCGGGATCGATACCCGGATCTTCCAAAATTCTGCAATAAGTTTTATGATTTTTACTCTGTCCTCTGAAAACAGGATATGAAATCGGTTAAAGGCTACTTTTACATTGTGTGAAGGGGGATTAGCTCAAGTGGTAGAGCGCTCGCTTAGCATGTGAGAGGTACCGGGATCGATACCCGGATCTTCCAAAATTCTGTATTACATTTTTGATTTTTACTCTGTCCTCTGAAAACAGGATATGAAATCGGTTAAAGGCTATTATTGTTGTGTCACGGGGAATTCGCTCAGGTGGTAGAGCGCTCGCTTAGCATGCGAGAGATACCGTGATCGATACCCGGATATTCCAAAATCAAAATGTTTTTTGAAAGATTGATGATCTTACTCTGTCCTCTGAAAACTGAGGATATGAAATCGGTCAAAATCTGCATATACATATGTCAATGGGGGATTAGCTCAAGTGGTAGAGCGCTCGCTTAGCATGTGAGAGGTACCGGGATCGATACCCGGATCTTCCAAAATTCTGCAATACATTTTTGATTTTTACTCTGTCCTCTGAAAACAGGATATGAAATCGGTTAAAGGCTAGTTTTACATATGTCAAGAGGGATTAGCTCAAGTGGTAGAGCGCTCGCTTAGCATGCGAGATATACGGGGATCGATACCAGGATCTTCCAAAATACTGCCATAAGTTATATGATTTTTACTCTGTCCTCTGAAAACAGGATATGAAATCGGTTAAAGGCTACATTTACATTATGTGAAGGGGTATTAGCTCAAGTGGTAGAGCGCTCGCTTAGCATGTGAGAGGTAACGGGATCGATACCCGGATCTTCCAAAATTCTGCAATAAGTTTTATGATTTTTACTCTGTCCTCTGAAAACAAGATATGAAATCGGTTAAAGGCTATATTGTGTTGTGTCACGGGGAATTCGCTCAAGTGGTAGAGCGCTCGCTTAGCATGTGAGAGGTACCGGGATCGATACCCGGATCTTCCAAAATTCTGTATTACATTTTTGATTTTTACTCTGTCCTCTGAAAACAGGATATGAAATCGGTTAAAGGCTAGTTTTACATATGTCAAGAGGGATTAGCTCAAGTGGTAGAGCGCTCGCTTAGCATGCGAGATATACTGGGATCGATACTGGGATCGATACCCGGATCTTCCAAAATACTGCCATAAGTTTTATGATTTTTACTCTGTCCTCTGAAAACAGGATATGAAATCGGTTAAAGGCTACTTTTACATTGTGTGAAGGGGGATTAGCTCAAGTGGTAGAGCGCTCGCTTAGCATGTGAGAGGTACCGGGATCGATACCCGGATCTTCCAAAATTCTGCAATAAGTTTTATGATTTTTACTCTGTCCTCTGAAAACAGGATATGAAATCGGTTAAAGGCTATTATTGTTGTGTCACGGGGAATTCGCTCAGGTGGTAGAGCGCTCGCTTAGCATGCGAGAGATACCGTGATCGATACCCGGATATTCCAAAATCAAATTGTTTTTTGAAAGATTGATGATCTTACTCTGTCCTCTGAAAACTGAGGATATGAAATCGGTCAAAATCTGCATATACATATGTCAATGGGGGATTAGCTCAAGTGGTAGAGCGCTCGCTCAGCATGCGAGATGTACTGGGATTGATACCCAGATATTCCAAAATCAATTTCAATTTTTAGAAAGATTGATAATCTTACTCTGTCCTCTGAATACTGAGGATATGAAATCGGTCAAAAGCTGCATATACATATGTCAATGGGGGATTAGCTCAAGTGGTAGAGCGCTCGCTTTGCATGTGAGAGGTACCGGGATCGATACCCGGATCTTCCAAAATACTGCCAGAAGTTTTATGATTTTTACTCTGTCCTCTGAAAACAGGATAAGAAATCGGTTAAAGGCTATATTGTGTTGTGTCACGGGGAATTAGCTCAAGTGGAAGAGCGCTCGCTCAGCATGCGAGAGATACCGTGATCGATACCCGGATATTCCAAAATCAAATTGTTTTTTGAAAGATTGATGATCTTACTCTGTCCTCTGAAAACTGAGGATATGAAATCGGTCAAAATCTGCATAAACATATGTCAATGGGGGATTAGCTCAAGTGGTAGAGCGCTCGCTTAGTATGTGAGAGGTACCGGGATCGATACCCGGATCTTCCAAAGTTCTGCATTACATTTTTGATTTTGACTCTGTCCTCTGAAAACAGGATATGAAATCGGTTAAAGGCTAGTTTTACATATGTCAAGAGGGATTAGCTCAAGTGGTAGAGCGCCCGCTTAGCATGCTAGATGTACTGGGATCGATACCCGGATCTTCCAAAATACTGCCATAAGTTTTATGATTTTTACTCTGTCCTCTGAAAACAGGATATGAAATCGGTTAAAGGCTACTTTTACATTATGTCAAGGGGGATTAGCTCAAGTGGTAGAGCGCTCGCTTAGCATGTGAGAGGTACCGGGATCGATACCCGGATCTTCCAAAATTCTGCAATACATTTTTGATTTTTACTCTGTCCTCTGAAAACAGGATATGAAATCGGTTAAAGGCCAGTTTTGCATATGTCAAGAGGGATTAGCTCAAGTGGTAGAGCGCTCGCTTAGCATGCGAGATGTACTGGGATCGATACCCGGATCTTTCAAAATACTGCCATAAGTTTTATGATTTTTACTCTGTCCTCTGAAAACAGGATATGAAATCGGTTAAAGGCTACTTTTACATTGTGTCAACGGGAATTAGCTCAAGTGGTAGAGCGCTCGCTTAGCATGTGAGAGGTACCGGGATCGATACCCGGATCTTCCAAAATTCTGCAATAAGTTTTAAGATTTTTACTCTGTCCTCTGAAAACAGGATATGAAATCGGTTAAAGGCTATATTGTGTTTGGTCACGGGGAATTCGCTCAGGTGGTAGAGCGCTCGCTTAGCATGCGAGAGATACCGTGATCGATACCCGGATATTCCAAAATCAAATTGTTTTTTGAAAGATTGATGATCTTACTCTGTCCTCTGAAAACTGAGGATATGAAATCGGTCAAAATCTGCATAAACATATGTCAATGGGGGATTAGCTCAAGTCGTAGAGCGCTCGCTTAGCATGTGAGAGGTACCGGGATCGATACCCGGATCTTCCAAAATTCTGCAATACATTTTTGATTTTTACTCTTTCCTCTGAAAACAGGATATGAAATCGGTTAAAGGCTATATTGTGTTGTGTCACGGGGAATTCGCTCAAGTGGTTGAGCGCTCGCTTAGCATGTGAGAGGTACCGGGATCGATACCCGGATCTTCAAAAATTCTGCAATAAGTTTTATGATTTTTACTCTGTCCTCTGAAAACAGGATAAGAAATCGGTTAAAAGCTATATTGTGTTGTGTCACGGGGAATTAGCTCAAGTGGAAGAGCGCTCGCTTAGCATGCGAGAGATACCGTGATCGATACCCGGATATTCCAAAATCAAATTGTTTTTTGAAAGATTGATGATCTTACTCTGTCCTCTGAAAACTGAGGATATGAAATCGGTCAAAATCTGCATAAACATATGTCAATGGGGGATTAGCTCAAGTGGTAGAGCGCTCGCTTAGCATGTGAGAGGTACCGGGATCGATACCGGGATCGATACCCGGATCTTCCAAAATGCTGCATTACATTAGGGATTAGCTCAAGTGGTAGAGCGCTCGCTTAGCTTGCGAGATATACTGGGATCGATACTGGGATCGATACCCGATCTTCCAAAATACTGCCATAAGTTTTATGATTTTTACTCTGGCCTCTGAAAACAGGATATGAAATCGGTTAAAGGCTACTTTTACATTGTGTGAAGGGGGATTAGCTCAAGTGGTAGAGCGCTCGCTTAGCATGTGAGAGGTAACTGGATCGATACCCGGATCTTCCAAAATTCTGCAATAAGTTTTATGATTTTTACTCTGTCCTCTGAAAACAGGATATGAAATCGGTTAAAGGCTATATTGTGTTGTGTCACGGGGAATTCGCTCAGGTGGTAGAGCGCTCGCTTAGCATGCGAGAGATACCGTGACCGATACCCGGATATTCCAAAATGAAATTGTTTTTTGAAAGATTGATGATCTTACTCTGTCCTCTGAAAACTGAGGATATGAAATCGGTCAAAATCTGCATATACATATGTCAATGGGGGATTAGCTCAAGTGGTAGAGCGCTCGCTTAGCATGTGAGAGGTACCGGGATCGATACCCGGATCTTCCAAAATTCTGCAATACATTTTTGATTTTGACTCTGTTCTCTGAAAACAGGATATGAAATCGGTTAAAGGCTAGTTTTACATATGTCAAGAGGGATTAGCTCAAGTGGTAGAGCGCTCGCTTAGCATGCGAGATGTAGTGGGAGCGACACCCGGATCTTCCAAAATACTGCCATAAGTTTTATGATTTTTACTCTGTCCTCTGAAAACAGGATATGAAATCGGTTAAAGGCTACTTTTACATTATGTCAAGGGGGATTAGCTCAAGTGGTAGAGCGCTCGCTTAGCATGTGAGAGGTACCGGGATCGATACCCGGATCTTCAAAAATTCTGCAATAAGTTTTAAGATTTTTACTCTGTCCTCTGAAAACAGGATATGAAATCGGTTAAAGGATAGTTTTACATATGTCAAGAGGGATTAGCTCAAGTGGTAGAGCGCTCGCTTAGCATGCGAGATGTACCGGGATTGATACCCGGATATTCCAAAACCAATTTCAATTTCTTAAAAGATTGATGATCTTACTCTGTCCTCTGAATACTGAGGATATGAAATCGGTCAAAAGCTGCATATACATATGTCAATGGGGGATTAGCTCAAGTGGTAGAGCGCTCGCTTTGCATGTGAGAGGTACCGGGATCGATACCCGGATCTTCCAAAATACTGCCAGAAGTTTTATGATTTTTACTCTGTCCTCTGAAAACAGAATAAGAAATCGGTTAAAGGCTATATTGTGTTGTGTCAAGGGGAATTAGCTCAAGTGGTAGAGCGCTCGCTTAGCATGCGAGAGATACCGTGATCGATACCCGGATATTCCAAAATCAAATTATTTTTTGAAAGATTGATGATCTTACTCTGTCCTCTGAAAACTGAGGATATGAAATCGGTCAAAATCTGCATATACAAATGTCAATGGGGGATTAGCTCAAGTGGTAGAGCGCTCGCTTAGCATGTGAGAAGTACCGGGATCGATACCCGGATCTTCCAAAATTCTGCAATAAGTTTTATGATTTTTACTCTTTCCTCTGAAAACAGGATATGAAATCGGTTAAAGGCTATATTGTGTTGTGTCACGGGGAATTCGCTCAAGTGGTTGAGCGCTCGCTTAGCATGTGAGAGGTACCGGGATCGATACCCGGATCTTCAAAAATTCTGCAATAAGTTTTATGATTTTTACTCTGGCCTCTGAAAACAGGATATGAAATCGGTTAAAGGCTACTTTTACATTGTGTGAAGGGGGATTAGCTCAAGTGGTAGAGCGCTCGCTTAGCATGTGAGAGGTAACTGGATCGATACCCGGATCTTCCAAAATTCTGCAATAAGTTTTATGATTTTTACTCTGTCCTCTGAAAACAGGATATGAAATCGGTTAAAGGCTATATTGTGTTGTGTCACGGGGAATTCGCTCAGGTGGTAGAGCGCTCGCTTAGCATGCGAGAGATACCGTGATCGATACCCGGATATTCCAAAATGAAATTGTTTTTTGAAAGATTGATGATCTTACTCTGTCCTCTGAAAACTGAGGATATGAAATCGGTCAAAATCTGCATATACATATGTCAATGGGGGATTAGCTCAAGTGGTAGAGCGCTCGCTTAGCATGTGAGAGGTACCGGGATCGATACCCGGATCTTCCAAAATTCTGCAATACATTTTTGATTTTGACTCTGTTCTCTGAAAACAGGATATGAAATCGGTTAAAGGCTAGTTTTACATATGTCAAGAGGGATTAGCTCAAGTGGTAGAGCGCTCGCTTAGCATGCGAGATGTAGTGGGAGCGACACCCGGATCTTCCAAAATACTGCCATAAGTTTTATGATTTTTACTCTGTCCTCTGAAAACAGGATATGAAATCGGTTAAAGGCTACTTTTACATTATGTCAAGGGGGATTAGCTCAAGTGGTAGAGCGCTCGCTTAGCATGTGAGAGGTACCGGGATCGATACCCGGATCTTCAAAAATTCTGCAATAAGTTTTAAGATTTTTACTCTGTCCTCTGAAAACAGGATATGAAATCGGTTAAAGGATAGTTTTACATATGTCAAGAGGGATTAGCTCAAGTGGTAGAGCGCTCGCTTAGCATGCGAGATGTACCGGGATTGATACCCGGATATTCCAAAACCAATTTCAATTTCTTAAAAGATTGATGATCTTACTCTGTCCTCTGAATACTGAGGATATGAAATCGGTCAAAAGCTGCATATACATATGTCAATGGGGGATTAGCTCAAGTGGTAGAGCGCTCGCTTTGCATGTGAGAGGTACCGGGATCGATACCCGGATCTTCCAAAATACTGCCAGAAGTTTTATGATTTTTACTCTGTCCTCTGAAAACAGAATAAGAAATCGGTTAAAGGCTATATTGTGTTGTGTCAAGGGGAATTAGCTCAAGTGGTAGAGCGCTCGCTTAGCATGCGAGAGATACCGTGATCGATACCCGGATATTCCAAAATCAAATTATTTTTTGAAAGATTGATGATCTTACTCTGTCCTCTGAAAACTGAGGATATGAAATCGGTCAAAATCTGCATATACAAATGTCAATGGGGGATTAGCTCAAGTGGTAGAGCGCTCGCTTAGCATGTGAGAAGTACCGGGATCGATACCCGGATCTTCCAAAATTCTGCAATAAGTTTTATGATTTTTACTCTTTCCTCTGAAAACAGGATATGAAATCGGTTAAAGGCTATATTGTGTTGTGTCACGGGGAATTCGCTCAAGTGGTTGAGCGCTCGCTTAGCATGTGAGAGGTACCGGGATCGATACCCGGATCTTCAAAAATTCTGCAATAAGTTTTATGATTTTTACTCTGTCCTCTGAAAACAGGATATGAAATCGGTTAAAGGATAGTTTTACATATGTCAAGAGGGATTAGCTCAAGTGGTAGAGCGCTCGCTTAGCATGCGAGATGTACTGGGATTGATACCCAGATATTCCAAAATCAATTTCAATTTTTAGAAAGATTGATAATCTTACTCTGTCCTCTGAATACTGAGGATATGAAATCGGTCAAAAGCTGCATATACATATGTCAATGGGGGATTAGCTCAAGTGGTAGAGCGCTCGCTTTGCATGTGAGAGGTACCGGGATCGATACCCGGATCTTCCAAAATACTGCCAGAAGTTTTATGATTTTTACTCTGTCCTCTGAAAACAGGATAAGAAATCGGTTAAAGGCTATATTGTGTTGTGTCACGGGGAATTAGCTCAAGTGGAAGAGCGCTCGCTTAGCATGCGAGAGATACCGAGATCGATACCCGGATATTCCAAAATCAAATTGTTTTTTGAAAGATTGATGATCTTACTCTGTCCTCTGAAAACTGAGGATATGAAATCGGTCAAAATCTGCATAAACATATGTCAATGGGGCATTAGCTCAAGTGGTAGAGCGCTCGCTTAGCATGTGAGAGGTACCGGGATCGATACCGGGATCGATACCCGGATCTTCCAAAATTCTGCAATACATTTTTGATTTTGACTCTGTCCTCTGAAAACAGGATATGAAATCGGTTAAAGGCTAGTTTTACATATGTCAAGAGGGATTAGCTCAAGTGGTAGAGCGCTCGCTTAGCATGCGAGATGTACTGGGATTGATACCCGGATCTTCCAAAATACTGCCATAAGTTTTATGATTTTTGCTCTGTCCTCTGAAAACAGGATATGAAATCGGTTAAAGGCTACTTTTACATTATGTCAAGGGGGATTAGCTCAAGTGGTAGAGCGCTCGCTTAGCATGTGAGAGGTACCGGGATCGATACCCGGATCTTCCAAAATTCTGCAATAAGTTTTAAGATTTTTACTCTGTCCTCTGAAAACAGGATATGAAATCGGTTAAAGGCTATAATGTGTTGTGTCACGGGGAATTCGCTCAAGTGGTAGAGCGCTCGCTTAGCATGTGAGAGGTACCGGGATCGATACCCGGATCTTCAAAAATTCTGCAACAAGTTTTATGATTTTTACTCTGTCCTCTGAAAACAGGATATGAAATCGGTTAAAGGCTAGTTTTACATATGTCAAGAGGGATTAGCTCAAGTGGTAGAGCGCTCGCTTAGCATGCGAGATATACTGGGATCGATACTGGGATCGATACCCGATCTTCCAAAATACTGCCATAAGTTTTATGATTTTTACTCTGGCCTCTGAAAACAGGATATGAAATCGTTTAAAGGCTACTTTTACATTGTGTGAAGGGGGATTAGCTCAAGTGGTAGAGCGCTCGCTTAGCGTGTGAGAGGTACCGGGATCGATACCCGGATCTTCCAAAATTCTGCAATAAGTTTTATGATTTTTACTCTGTCCTCTGAAAACAGGATATGAAATCGGTTAAAGGCTATATTGTGTTGTGTCACGGGGAATTCGCTGAGGTGGTAGAGCGCTCGCTCAGCATGCGAGAGATACCGTGATCGATACCCGGATATTCCAAAATCAAATTGTTTTTTGAAAGATTGATGATCTTACTCTGTCCTCTGAAAACTGAGGATATGAAATCGGTCAAAATCTGCATATACATATGTCAATGGGATATAAGCTCAAGTAGTAGAGCGCTCGCTTAGCATGTGAGAGGTACCGGGATCGATACCCGGATCTTCCAAAATTCTGCAATACATTTTTGATTTTGACTCTGTCCTCTGAAAACAGGATATGAAATCGGTTAAAGGCTAGTTTTACATATGTCAAGAGGGATTACCTCAAGTGGTTGAGCGCTCGCTTAGCATGCGAGATGTACTGGGATCGATACCCGGATCTTCCAAAATACTGCCATAAGTTTTATGATTTTTACTCTGTCCTCTGAAAACAGGATATGAAATCGGTTAAAGGCTACTTTTACATTATGTCAAGGGGGATTAGCTCAAGTGGTAGAGCGCTCGCTGAGCATGTGAGAGGTACCGGGATCGATACCCGGATCTTCCAAAATTCTGCAATAAGTTTTAAGATTTTTACTCTGTCCTCTGAAAACAGGATATGAAATCGGTTAAAGGCTATATTGTGTTGTGTCACGGGGAATTCGCTCAAGTGGTAGAGCGCTCGCTTAGCATGTGAGAGGTACCGGGATCGATACCGGGATCGATACCCGGATCTTCCAAAATTCTGCAATACATTTTTGATTTTGACTCTGTCCTCTGAAAACAGGATATGAAATCGGTTAAAGGCTAGTTTTACATATGTCAAGAGGGATTAGCTCAAGTGGTAGAGCGCTCGCTTAGCATGCGAGATGTACTGGGATTGATACCCGGATCTTCCAAAATACTGCCATAAGTTTTATGATTTTTGCTCTGTCCTCTGAAAACAGGATATGAAATCGGTTAAAGGCTACTTTTACATTATGTCAAGGGGGATTAGCTCAAGTGGTAGAGCGCTCGCTTAGCATGTGAGAGGTACCGGGATCGATACCCGGATCTTCCAAAATTCTGCAATAAGTTTTAAGATTTTTACTCTGTCCTCTGAAAACAGGATATGAAATCGGTTAAAGGCTATAATGTGTTGTGTCACGGGGAATTCGCTCAAGTGGTAGAGCGCTCGCTTAGCATGTGAGAGGTAGCGGGATCGATACCCGGATCTTCAAAAATTCTGCAATAAGTTTTATGATTTTTACTCTGTCCTCTGAAAACAGGATATGAAATCGGTTAAAGGCTAGTTTTACATATGTCAAGAGGGATTAGCTCAAGTGGTAGAGCGCTCGCTTAGCATGCGAGATATACTGGGATCGATACTGGGATCGATACCCGATCTTCCAAAATACTGCCATAAGTTTTATGATTTTTACTCTGGCCTCTGAAAACAGGATATGAAATCGTTTAAAGGCTACTTTTACATTGTGTGAAGGGGGATTAGCTCAAGTGGTAGAGCGCTCGCTTAGCATGTGAGAGGTACCGGGATCGATACCCGGATCTTCCAAAATTCTGCAATAAGTTTTATGATTTTTACTCTGTCCTCTGAAAACAGGATATGAAATCGGTTAAAGGCTATATTGTGTTGTGTCACGGGGAATTCGCTCAGGTGGTAGAGCGCTCGCTTAGCATGCGAGAGATACCGGGATCGATACCCGGATATTCCAAAATCAAATTGTTTTTTGAAAGATTGATGATCTTACTCTGTCCTCTGAAAACTGAGGATATGAAATCGGTCAAAATCTGCATATACATATGTCAATGGGGGATTAGCTCAAGTAGTAGAGCGCTCGCTTAGCATGTGAGAAGTACCGGGATCGATACCCGGATCTTCCAAAATTCTGCAATACATTTTTGATTTTGACTCTGTCCTCTGAAAACAGGATATGAAATCGGTTAAAGGCTAGTTTTACATATGTCAAGAGGGATTACCTCAAGTGGTTGAGCGCTCGCTTAGCATGCGAGATGTACTGGGATCGATACCCGGATCTTCCAAAATACTGCCATAAGTTTTATGATTTTTACTCTGTCCTCTGAAAACAGGATATGAAATCGGTTAAAGGCTACTTTTACATTATGTCAAGGGGGATTAGCTCAAGTGGTAGAGCGCTCGCTTAGCATGTGAGAGTTACCGGGATCGATACCCGGATCTTCAAAAATTCTGCAATACGTTTTATGATTTTTACTCTGTCCTCTGAAAACAGGATATGAAATCGGTTAAAGGATAGTTTTACATATGTCAAGAGGGATTAGCTCAAGTGGTAGAGCGCTCGCTTAGCATGCGAGATGTACTGGGATTGATACCCAGATATTCCAAAATCAATTTCAATTTTTAGAAAGATTGATAATCTTACTCTGTCCTCTGAATACTGAGGATATGAAATCGGTCAAAAGCTGCATCTACATATTATGTCAGTGGGGGATTAGCTCAAGTGGTAGAGCGCTCGCTTTGCATGTGAGAGGTACCGGGATCGATACCCGGATCTTCCAAAATACTGCCAGAAGTTTTATGATTTTTACTCTGTCCTGTGAAAACAGGATAAGAATCGGTTAAAGGCTATTTATTGTGTTGTGTCACGGGGAATTATAGCTCAAGTGGTAGAGCGCTCGCTTAGCATGCGAGAGATACCGTGATCGATACCCGGATATTCCAAAATCAAATTATTTTTTGAAAGATTGATGATCTTACTCTGTCCTCTGAAAACTGAGGATATGAAATCGGTCAAAATCTACATATACAAATGTCAAGGGGGATTAGCTCAAGTGGTAGAGCGCTCGCTTAGCATGTGAGAGGTACCGGGATCGATACCCGGATCTTCCAAATTTCTGCAATAAGTTTTATGATTTTTACTCTGTCCTCTGAAAACAGGATATGAAATCGGTTAAAGGCTATAGTTTTACATATGTCAAGAGGGATTAGCTCAAGTGGTAGATCGCTCGCTTATGCGAGAAGACTGGGATTGATACCCAGATATTCCAAAATCAATTTCAATTTTTAGAAAGATTGATAATCTTACTCTGTCCTCTGAATACTGAGGATATGAAATCGGTCAAAAGCTGCATATACATATGTCAATGAGGGATTAGCTCAAGTGGTAGAGCGCTCGCTTTGCATGTGAGAGGTACCGGGATCGATACCCGGATCTTCCAAAATACTGCCAGAAGTTTTATGATTTTTACTCTGTCCTCTGAAAACAGGATAAGAAATCGGTTAAAGGCTATATTGTGTTGTGTCACGGGGAATTAGCTCAAGTGGTAGAGCGCTCGCTTAGCATGCGAGAGATACCGTGATCCATACCCGGATATTCCAAAATCAAATTGTTTTTTGAAAGATTGATGATCTTACTCTGTCCTCTGAAAACTGAGGATATGAAATCGGTCAAAATCTGCATATACATATGTCAATGGGGGATTAGCTCAAGTGGTAGAGCGCTCGCTTTGCATGTGAGAGGTACCGGGATCGATACCCGGATCTTCCAAAATACTGCCAGAAGTTTTATGATTTTTACTCTGTCCTGTGAAAACAGGATAAGAATCGGTTAAAGGCTATTTATTGTGTTGTGTCACGGGGAATTATAGCTCAAGTGGTAGATCGCTCGCTTAGCATGCGAGAGATACCGTGATCGATACCCGGATATTCCAAAATCAAATTATTTTTTGAAAGATTGATGATCTTACTCTGTCCTCTGAAAACTGAGGATATGAAATCGGTCAAAATCTACATATACAAATGTCAATGGGGGATTAGCTCAAGTGGTAGAGCGCTCGCTTTGCATGTGAGAGGTACCGGGATCGATACCCGGATCTTCCAAAATACTGCCAGAAGTTTTATGATTTTTACTCTGTCCTCTGAAAACAGGATAAGAAATCGGTTAAAGGCTATATTGTGTTGTGTCACGGGGAATTAGCTCAAGTGGTAGAGCGCTCGCTTAGCATGCGAGAGATACCGTGATCCATACCCGGATATTCCAAAATCAAATTGTTTTTTGAAAGATTGATGATCTTACTCTGTCCTCTGAAAACTGAGGATATGAAATCGGTCAAAATCTGCATATACATATGTCAATGGGGGATTAGCTCAAGTGGTAGAGCGCTCGCTTAGCATGCGAGATGTACTGGGATCGATACCCGGATCTTCCAAAATACTGCCATAAGCTTTATGATTTTTACTCTGTCCTCTGAAAACAGGATATGAAATCGGTTAAAGGCTACTTTTACATTGTGTCAAGGGGGATTAGCTCAAGTGGTAGAGCGCTCGCTTAGCATGTGAGAGGTACCGGGATCGATACCCGGATCTTCCAAAATTCTGCAATAAGTTTTATGATCTCTGTCCTCTGAAAACAGGATATGAAATCGGTTAAACGCTATATTGTGTTGTGTCACGGGGAATTCGCTCAAGTGGTAGAGCGCTCGCTTAGCATGTGAGAGTTACTGTGATCCATACCCGGATATTCCAAAATCAAATTGTTTTTTGAAAGATTGATGATCTTACTCTGTCCTCTGAAAACTGAGGATATGAAATCGGTCAAAATCTGCATATACATATGTCAATGGGGGATTATCTCAAGTGGTAGAGCGCTCGCTTAGCATGTGAGAGGTACCAGGAAAGATACCCGGATCTTCCAAAATTCTGGAATAAATTTTTGATTTTGACTCTGTCCTCTGAAAACAGGATATGAAATCGGTTAAAGGCTAGTTTTACATATGTCAAGAGGGATTAGCTCAAGTGGTAGAGCGCTCGCTTAGCATGCGAGATGTACTGGGATCGATACCCGGATCTTCCAAAATACTGCCATAAGCTTTTTGATTTTTACTCTGTCCTCTGAAAACAGGATATGAAATCGGTTAAAGGCTACTTTTACATTGTGTCAAGGGGGATTAGCTCAAGTGGTAGAGCGCTCGCTTAGCATGTGAGAGGTACCGGGATCGATACCCGGATCTTCAAAAATTCTGCAATAAGTTTTATGATCTCTGTCCTCTGAAAACAGGATATGAAATCGGTTAAAGGCTATATTGTGTTGTGTCACGGGGAATTCGCTCAAGTGGTAGAGCGCTCGCTTAGCATGTGAGAGTTACCGGGATCGATACCCGGATCTTCAAAAATTCTGCAATACGTTTTATGATTTTTACTCTGTCCTCTGAAAACAGGATATGAAATCGGTTAAAGGATAGTTTTACATATGTCAAGAGGGATTAGCTCAAGTGGTAGAGCGCTCGCTTAGCATGCGAGATGTACTGGAATTGATACCCAGATATTCCAAAATCAATTTCAATTTTTAGAAAGATTGATAATCTTACTCTGTCCTCTGAATACTGAGGATTAGAAATCGGTCAAAAGCTGCATATACATATGTCAGTGGGGGATTAGCTCAAGTGGTAGAGCGCTCGCTTTGCATGTGAGAGGTACCGGGATCGATACCCGGATCTTCCAAAATACTGCCAGAAGTTTTATGATTTTTACTCTGTCCTGTGAAAACAGGATAAGAATCGGTTAAAGGCTATTTATTGTGTTGTGTCACGGGGAATTATAGCTCAAGTGGTAGATCGCTCGCTTAGCATGCGAGAGATACCGTGATCGATACCCGGATATTCCAAAATCAAATTATTTTTTGAAAGATTGATGATCTTACTCTGTCCTCTGAAAACTGAGGATATGAAATCGGTCAAAATCTACATATACAAATGTCAATGGGGGATTAGCTCAAGTGGTAGAGCGCTCGCTTTGCATGTGAGAGGTACCGGGATCGATACCCGGATCTTCCAAAATACTGCCAGAAGTTTTATGATTTTTATTCTGTCCTCTGAAAACAGCATAAGAAATCGGTTAAAGGCTATGTTGTGTTGTGTCACGGGGAATTAGCTCAAGTGGTAGAGCGCTCGCTTAGCATGCGAGAGATACCGTGATCCATACCCGGATATTCCAAAATCAAATTGTTTTTTGAAAGATTGATGATCTTACTCTGTCCTCTGAAAACTGAGGATATGAAATCGGTCAAAATCTGCATATACATATGTCAATGGGGGATTAGCTCAAGTGGTAGAGCGCTCGCTTTGCATGTGAGAGGTACCAGGAAAGATACCCGGATCTTCCAAAATTCTGGAATAAATTTTTGATTTTGACTCTGTCCTCTGAAAACAGGATATGAAATCGGTTAAAGGCTAGTTTTACATATGTCAAGAGGGATTAGCTCAAGTGGTAGAGCGCTCGCTTAGCATGCGAGATGTACTGGGATCGATACCCGGATCTTCCAAAATACTGCCATAAGCTTTTTGATTTTTACTCTGTCCTCTGAAAACAGGATATGAAATCGGTTAAAGGCTACTTTTACATTGTGTCAAGGGGGATTAGCTCAAGTGGTAGAGCGCTCGCTTAGCATGTGAGAGGTACCGGGATCGATACCCGGATCTTCAAAAATTCTGCAATAAGTTTTATGATCTCTGTCCTCTGAAAACAGGATATGAAATCGGTTAAAGGCTATATTGTGTTGTGTCACGGGGAATTCGCTCAAGTGGTAGAGCGCTCGCTTAGCATGTGAGAGTTACCGGGATCGATACCCGGATCTTCAAAAATTCGGCAATACGTTTTATGATTTTTACTCTGTCCTCTGAAAACAGGATATGAAATCGGTTAAAGGATAGTTTTACATATGTCAAGAGGGATTAGCTCAAGTGGTAGAGCGCTCGCTTAGCATGCGAGATGTACTGGAATTGATACCCAGATATTCCAAAATCAATTTCAATTTTTAGAAAGATTGATAATCTTACTCTGTCCTCTGAATACTGAGGATTTGAAATCGGTCAAAAGCTGCATATACATATGTCAGTGGGGGATTAGCTCAAGTGGTAGAGCGCTCGCTTTGCATGTGAGAGGTACCGGGATCGATACCCGGATCTTCCAAAATACTGCCAGAAGTTTTATGATTTTTACTCTGTCCTGTGAAAACAGGATAAGAATCGGTTAAAGGCTATTTATTGTGTTGTGTCACGGGGAATTATAGCTCAAGTGGTAGATCGCTCGCTTAGCATGCGAGAGATACCGTGATCGATACCCGGATATTCCAAAATCAAATTATTTTTTGAAAGATTGATGATCTTACTCTGTCCTCTGAAAACTGAGGATATGAAATCGGTCAAAATCTACATATACAAATGTCAATGGGGGATTAGCTCAAGTGGTAGAGCGCTCGCTTTGCATGTGAGAGGTACCGGGATCGATACCCGGATCTTCCAAAATACTGCCAGAAGTTTTATGATTTTTACTCTGTCCTCTGAAAACAGCATAAGAAATCGGTTAAAGGCTATGTTGTGTTGTGTCACGGGGAATTAGCTCAAGTGGTAGAGCGCTCGCTTAGCATGCGAGAGATACCGTGATCCATACCCGGATATTCCAAAATCAAATTGTTTTTTGAAAGATTGATGATCTTACTCTGTCCTCTGAAAACTGAGGATATGAAATCGGTCAAAATCTGCATATACATATGTCAATGGGGGATTAGCTCAAGTGGTAGAGCGCTCGCTTTGCATGTGAGAGGTACCAGGAAAGATACCCGGATCTTCCAAAATTCTGGAATAAATTTTTGATTTTGACTCTGTCCTCTGAAAACAGGATATGAAATCGGTTAAAGGCTAGTTTTACATATGTCAAGAGGGATTAGCTCAAGTGGTAGAGCGCTCGCTTAGCATGCGAGATGTACTGGGATCGATACCCGGATCTTCCAAAATACTGCCATAAGCTTTATGATTTTTACTCTGTCCTCTGAAAACAGGATATGAAATCGGTTAAAGGCTACTTTTGCATTGTGTCAAGGGGGATTAGCTCAAGTGGTAGAGCGCTCGCTTAGCATGTGAGAGGTACCGGGATCGATACCCGGATCTTCCAAAATTCTGCAATAAGTTTTATGATCTCTGTCCTCTGAAAACAGGATATGAAATCGGTTAAAGGCTATATTGTATTGTGTCACGGGGAATTCGCTCAAGTGGTAGAGCGCTCGCTTAGCATGTGAGAGTTACCGGGATCGATACCCGGATCTTCAAAAATTCGGCAATACGTTTTATGATTTTTACTCTGTCCTCTGAAAACAGGATATGAAATCGGTTAAAGGATAGTTTTACATATGTCAAGAGGGATTAGCTCAAGTGGTAGAGCGCTCGCTTAGCATGCGAGATGTACTGGAATTGATACCCAGATATTCCAAAATCAATTTCAATTTTTAGAAAGATTGATAATCTTACTCTGTCCTCTGAATACTGAGGATATGAAATCGGTCAAAAGCTGCATATATATATGTCAGTGGGGGATTAGCTCAAGTGGTAGAGCGCTCGCTTTGCATGTGAGAGGTACCGGGATCGATACCCGGATCTTCCAAAATACTGCCATAAGTTTTATGATTTTTACTCTGTCCTGTGAAAACAGGATAAGAATCGGTTAAAGGCTATTTATTGTGTTGTGTCACGGGGAATTATAGCTCAAGTGGTAGATCGCTCGCTTAGCATGCGAGAGAAACCGTGATCGATACCCGGATATTCCAAAATCAAATTATTTTTTGAAAGATTGATGATCTTACTCTGTCCTCTGAAAACTGAGGATATGAAATCGGTCAAAATCTACATATACAAATGTCAATGGGGGATTAGCTCAAGTGGTAGAGCGCTCGCTTAGCATGTGAGAGGTACCGGGATCGATACCCGGATCTTCCAAAATTCTGCAATAAGTTTTATGATTTTTACTCTGTCCTCTGAAAACAGGATATGAAATCGGTTAAAGGCTATTTTTACATATGTCAAGAGGGATTATCTCTAGTGGTAGAGCGCTCGCTTAGCATGCGAGATGTACTGGGATCGATACCCGGATCTTCCAAAATACTGCCATAAGTTTTATGATTTTTACTCTGTCCTCTGAAAACAGGATATGAAATCGGTTAAAGGCTACTTTTACATTGTGTCAAGGGGGATTAGCTCAAGTGGTAGAGCGCTCGCTTAGCATGTGAGCGGTACCGGGATCGATACCCGGATTCTTCCAAAATTCTGCAATAAGTTTTATGATTTTTACTCTGTCCTCTGAAAACAGGATATGAAATAGGTTAAAGGCTATATTGTGTTGTGTCACGGGGAATTCGCTCAGGTGGTAGAGCGCTCGCTTGGCATGCGATGGATACCGTGATCGATACCCGGATATTCCAAAATCAAATTGTTTTTTGAAAGATTGATGATCTTACTCTGTCCTCTGAAAACTGAGGATATGAAATCGGTCAAAATCTGCATATACATATGTCAATGGGGGATTAGCTCAAGTGGTAGAGCGCTCGCTTAGCATGTGAGAGGTACCAGGAAAGATACCCGGATCTTCCAAAATTCTGGAATAAATTTTTGATTTTGACTCTGTCCTCTGAAAACAGGATATGAAATCGGTTAAAGGCTATATTGTGTTGTGTCACGGGGAATTCGCTCAAGTGGTAGAGCGCTCGCTTAGCATGTGAGAGTTACCGGGATCGATACCCGGATCTTCAAAAATTCTGCAATACGTTTTATGATTTTTACTCTGTCCTCTGAAAACAGGATATGAAATCGGTTAAAGGATAGTTTTACATATGTCAAGAGGGATTAGCTCAAGTGGTAGAGCGCTCGCTTAGCATGCGAGATGTACTGGGATTGATAACCCAGATATTCCAAAATCAATTTCAATTTTTAGAAAGATTGATAATCTTACTCTGTCCTCTGAATACTGAGGATATGAAATCGGTCAAAAGCTGCATATACATATGTCAGTGGGGGATTAGCTCAAGTGGTAGAGCGCTCGCTTTGCATGTGAGAGGTACCGGGATCGATACCCGGATCTTCCAAAATACTGCCAGAAGTTTTGTGATTTTTACTCTGTCCTGTGAAAACAGGATAAGAATCGGTTAAAGGCTATTTATTGTGTTGTGTCACGGGGAATTATAGCTCAAGTGGTAGAGCGCTCGCTTAGCATGCGAGAAATACCGTGATCGATACCCGGATATTCCAAAATCAAATTATTTTTTGAAAGATTGATGATCTTACTCTGTCCTCTGAAAACTGAGGATATGAAATCGGTCAAAATCTACATATACAAATGTCAATGGGGGATTAGCTCAAGTGGTAGAGCGCTCGCTTTGCATGTGAGAGGTACCGGGATCGATACCCGGATCTTCCAAAATACTGCCAGAAGTTTTATGATTTTTACTCTGTCCTCTGAAAACAGGATAAGAAATCGGTTAAAGGCTATATTGTGTTGTGTCACGGGGAATTAGCTCAAGTGGTAGAGCGCTCGCTTAGCATGCGAGAGATACCGTGTTCTATACCCGGATATTCCAAAATCAAATTATTTTTTGAAAGATTGATGATCTTACTCTGTCCTCTGAAAACTGAGGATATGAAATCGGTCAAAATCTGCATATACAAATGTCAATGGGGGATTAGCTCAAGTGGTAGAGTGCTCGCTTAGCATGTGAGAGGTACCGGGATCGATACCCGGATCTTCCAAAATTCTGCAATAAGTTGTATGATTTTTACTCTGTCCTCTGAAAACAGGATATGAAATCGGTTGAAGGCTATAGTTTTACATATGTCAAGAAGGATTAGCTCAAGTGGTAGAGCGCTCGCTTAGCATGCGAGATGTACTGGGATCGATACCCGGATCTTCCAAAATACTGCCATCAGTTTTATGATTTTTACTCTGTCCTCTGAAAACAGGATATGAAATCGGTTAAAGGCTACTTTTACATTGTGTCAAGGGGGATTAGCTCAAGTGGTAGAGCGCTCGCTTAGCATGTGAGAGGTACCGGGATCGGTACCCGGATCTTCCAAAATTCTGCAATAAGTTTTATGATTTTTACTCTGTCCTCTGAAAACAGGATATGAAATCGGTTAAAGGCTATAGTTTTACATATGTCAAGAGGGATTAGCTCAAGTGGTAGATCGCTCGCTTAGCATGCGAGATGTACTGGGATCGATACCCGGATCTTCCAAACAACTGCCATAAGTTTTATGATTTTTACTCTGTCCTCTGAAAACAGGATATGAAATCGGTTAAAGGCTACTTTTACATTGTGTCAAGGGGGATTAGCTCAAGTGGTAGAGCGCTCACTTAGCATGTGAGAGGTACCGTGATCGATACCCGGATCTTCCAAAATTCTGCATTAAGTTTTATGATTTTTACTCTGTCCTCTGAAAACAGGATATGAAATCGGTTAAAGGCTATATTGTGTTGGGTCACGGGGAATTCGCTCAGGTGGTACAGCGCTCGCTTAGCATGCGAGAGATACCGTGATCGATACCCGGATATTCCAAAATCAAATTGTTTTTTTAAAGATTGATGATCTTACTCTGTCCTCTGAAAACTGAGGATATGAAATCGGTCAAAATCTGCATAAACATATGTCAATGGGGATTAGCTCAAGTGGTAGAGCGCTCGCTTAGCATGTGAGAAGTACCGGGATCGATACCCGGATCTTCCAAAATTCTGCAATAAGTTTTATGATTTTTACTCTGTCCTCTGAAAACAGGATATGAAATCGGTTAAAGGCTACTTTTACATTGTGTCAAGGGGGATTAGCTCAAGTGGTAGAGCGGTCGCTTAGCATGTGAGAGGTACCGGGATCGATACCCGGATCTTCCAAAATTCTGCAATAAGTTTTATGATCTCTGTCCTCTGAAAACAGCATATGAAATCGGTTAAAGGCTATATTGTGTTGTGTCACGGGGAATTCGCTCAAGTGGTAGAGCGCTCGCTCAGCATGTGAGAGTTACCGGGATCGATACCCGGATCTTCAAAAATTCTGCAATACGTTTTATGATTTTTACTCTGTCCTCTGAAAACAGGATATAAAATCGGTTAAAGGATAGTTTTACATATGTCAAGAGGGATTAGCTCAAGTGGTAGAGCGCTCGCTTAGCATGCGAGATGTACTGGGATTGATACCCAGATATTCCAAAATCAATTTCAATTTTTAGAAAGATTGATAATCTTACTCTGTCCTCTGAATACTGAGGATATGAAATCGGTCAAAAGCTGCATCTACATATGTCAGTGGGGGATTAGCTCAAGTGGTAGAGCGCTCGCTTTGCATGTGAGAGGTACCGGGATCGATACCCGGATCTTCCAAAATACTGCCAGAAGTTTTATGATTTTTACTCTGTCCTGTGAAAACAGGATATGAAATCGGTTAAAGGCTATATTGTGTTGTGTCACGGGGAATTCGCTCAAGTGGTAGAGCGCTCGCTTAGCATGTGAGAGTTACCGGGATCGATACCCGGATCTTCAAAAATTCGGCAATACGTTTTATGATTTTTACTCTGTCCTCTGAAAACAGGATATGAAATCGGTTAAAGGATAGTTTTACATATGTCAAGAGGGATTAGCTCAAGTGGTAGAGCGCTCGCTTAGCATGCGAGATGTACTGGAATCGATACCCAGATATTCCAAAATCAATTTCAATTTTTAGAAAGATTGATAATCTTACTCTGTCCTCTGAATACTGAGGATATGAAATCGGTCAAAAGCTGCATATACATATGTCAGTGGGGGATTAGCTCAAGTGGTAGAGCGCTCGCTTTGCATGTGAGAGGTACCGGGATCGATACCCGGATCTTCCAAAATACTGCCAGAAGTTTGATGATTTTTACTCTGTCCTGTGAAAACAGGATAAGAATCGGTTAAAGGCTATTTATTGTGTTGTGTCACGGGGAATTATAGCTCAAGTGGTAGATCGCTCGCTTAGCATGCGAGAGATACCGTGATCGATACCCGGATATTCCAAAATCAAATTATTTTTTGAAAGATTGATGATCTTACTCTGTCCTCTGAAAACTGAGGATATGAAATCGGTCAAAATCTACATATACAAATGTCAATGGGGGATTAGCTCAAGTGGTAGAGCGCTCGCTTAGCATGTGAGAGGTACCGGAATCGATACCCGGATCTTCCAAAATTCTGCAATAAGTTTTATGATTTTTACTCTGTCCTCTGAAAACAGGATAAGAAATCGGTTAAAGGCTATATTGTGTTGTGTCACGGGGAATTAGCTCAAGTGGTAGAGCGCTCGCTTAGCATGCGAGAGATACCGTGATCCATACCCGGATATTCCAAAATCAAATTGTTTTTTGAAAGATTGATGATCTTACTCTGTCCTCTGAAAACTGAGGATATGAAATCGGTCAAAATCTGCATATACATATGTCAATGGGGGATTAGCTCAAGTGGTAGAGCGCTCGCTTAGCATGTGAGAGGTACCAGGAAAGATACCCGGATCTTCCAAAATTCTGGAATAAATTTTTGATTTTGACTCTGTCCTCTGAAAACAGGATATGAAATCGGTTAAAGGCTAGTTTTACATATGTCAAGAGGGATTAGCTCAAGTGGTAGAGCGCTCGCTTAGCATGCGAGATGTACTGGGATCGATACCCGGATCTTCCAAAATACTGCCATAAGCTTTATGATTTTTACTCTGTCCTCTGAAAACAGGATATGAAATCGGTTAAAGGCTACTTTTACATTGTGTCAAGGGGGATTAGCTCAAGTGGTAGAGCGCTCGCTTAGCATGTGAGAGGTACCGGGATCGATACCCGGATCTTCCAAAATTCTGCAATAAGTTTTATGATCTCTGTCCTCTGAAAACAGGATATGAAATCGGTTAAAGGCTATATTGTGTTGTGTCACGGGGAATTCGCTCAAGTGGTAGAGCGCTCGCTTAGCATGCGAGATGTACTGGAATTGATACCCAGATATTCCAAAATCAATTTCAATTTTTAGAAAGATTGATAATCTTACTCTGTCCTCTGAATACTGAGGATTTGAAATCGGTCAAAAGCTGCATATACATATGTCAGTGGGGGATTAGCTCAAGTGGTAGATCGCTCGCTTTGCATGTGAGAGGTACCGGGATCGATACCCGGATCTTCCAAAATACTGCCAGAAGTTTTATGATTTTTACTCTGTCCTGTGAAAACAGGATAAGAATCGGTTAAAGGCTATTTATTGTGTTGTGTCACGGGGAATTATAGCTCAAGTGGTAGATCGCTCGCTTAGCATGCGAGAGATACCGTGATCGATACCCGGATATTCCAAAATCAAATTATTTTTTGAAAGATTGATGATCTTACTCTGTCCTCTGAAAACTGAGGATATGAAATCGGTCAAAATCTACATATACAAATGTCAATGGGGGATTAGCTCAAGTGGTAGGGCGCTCGCTTTGCATGTGAGAGGTACCGGGATCGATACCCGGATCTTCCAAAATACTGCCAGAAGTTTTATGATTTTTACTCTGTCCTCTGAAAACAGGATAAGAAATCGGTTAAAGGCTATATTGTGTTGTGTCACGGGGAATTAGCTCAAGTGGTAGAGCGCTCGCTTAGCATGCGAGAGATACCGTGATCCATACCCGGATATTCCAAAATCAAATTGTTTTTTGAAAGATTGATGATCTTACTCTGTCCTCTGAAAATTGAGGATATGAAATCGGTCAAAATCTGCATATACATATGTCAATGGGGGATTAGCTCAAGTGGTAGAGCGCTCGCTTAGCATGTGAGAGGTACCAGGAAAGATACCCGGATCTTCCAAAATTCTGGAATAAATTTTTGATTTTGACTCTGTCCTCTGAAAACAGGATATGAAATCGGTTAAAGGCTAGTTTTACATATGTCAAGAGGGATTAGCTCAAGTGGTAGAGCGCTCGCTTAGCATGCGAGATGTACTGGGATCGATACCCGGATCTTCCAAAATACTGCCATAAGCTTTATGATTTTTACTCTGTCCTCTGAAAACAGGATATGAAATCGGTTAAAGGCTACTTTTACATTGTGTCAAGGGGGATTAGCTCAAGTGGTAGAGCGCTCGCTTAGCATGTGAGAGGTACCGGGATCGATACCCGGATCTTCCAAAATTCTGCAATAAGTTTTATGATCTCTGTCCTCTGAAAACAGGATATGAAATCGGTTAAAGGCTATATTGTGTTGTGTCACGGGGAATTCGCTCAAGTGGTAGAGCGCTCGCTTAGCATGTGAGAGTTACCGGGATCGATACCCGGATCTTCAAAAATTCGGCAATACGTTTTATGATTTTTACTCTGTCCTCTGAAAACAGGATATGAAATCGGTTAAAGGATAGTTTTACATATGTCAAGAGGGATTAGCTCAAGTGGTAGAGCGCTCGCTTAGCATGCGAGATGTACTGGAATTGATACCCAGATATTCAAAAATCAATTTCAATTTTAGAAAGATTGATAATCTTACTCTGTCCTCTGAATACTGAGGATATGAAATCGGTCAAAAGCTGCATATATATATGTCAGTGGGGGATTAGCTCAAGTGGTAGAGCGCTCGCTTTGCATGTGAGAGGTACCGGGATCGATACCCGGATCTTCCAAAATTCTGCAATAAGTTTTATGATTTTTACTCTGTCCTCTGAAAACAGGATATGAAATCGGTTAAAGGCTATTTTTACATATGTCAAGAGGGATTATCTCTAGTGGTAGAGCGCTCGCTTAGCATGCGAGATGTACTGGGATCGATACCCGGATCTTCCAAAATACTGCCATAAGTTTTATGATTTTTACTCTGTCCTCTGAAAACAGGATATGAAATCGGTTAAAGGCTACTTTTACATTGTGTCAAGGGGGATTAGCTCAAGTGGTAGAGCGCTCGCTTAGCATGTGAGAGGTACCGGGATCGATACCCGGATTCTTCCAAAATTCTGCAATAAGTTTTATGATTTTTACTCTGTCCTCTGAAAACAGGATATGAAATAGGTTAAAGGCTATATTGTGTTGTGTCACGGGGAATTCGCTCAGGTGGTAGAGCGCTCGCTTGGCATGCGATGGATACCGTGATCGATACCCGGATATTCCAAAATCAAATTGTTTTTTGAAAGATTGATGATCTTACTCTGTCCTCTGAAAACTGAGGATATGAAATCGGTCAAAATCTGCATATACATATGTCAATGGGGGATTAGCTCAAGTGGTAGAGCGCTCGCTTAGCATGTGAGAGGTACCAGGAAAGATACCCGGATCTTCCAAAATTCTGGAATAAATTTTTGATTTTGACTCTGTCCTCTGAAAACAGGATATGAAATCGGTTAAAGGCTATATTGTGTTGTGTCACGGGGAATTAGCTCAAGTGGTAGAGCGCTCGCTCAGCATGCGAGAGATACCGTGATCTATACCCGGATATTCCAAAATCAAATTATTTTTTGAAAGATTGATGATCTTACTCTGTCCTCTGAAAACTGAGGATATGAAATCGGTCAAAATCTGCATATACAAATGTCAATGGGGGATTAGCTCAAGTGGTAGAGTGCTCGCTTAGCATGTGAGAGGTACCGGGATCGATACCCGGATCTTCCAAAATTCTGCAATAAGTTGTATGACTTTTACTCTGTCCTCTGAAAACAGGATATGAAATCGGTTAAAGGCTATAGTTTTACATATGTCAAGAAGGATTAGCTCAAGTGGTAGAGCGCTCGCTTAGCATGCGAGATGTACTGGGATCGATACCCGGATCTTCCAAAATACTGCCATAAGTTTTATGATTTTTACTCTGTCCTCTGAAAACAGGATATGAAATCGGTTAAAGGCTACTTTTACATTGTGTCAAGGGGGATTAGCTCAAGTGGTAGAGCGCTCGCTTAGCATGTGAGAGGTACCGGGATCGGTACCCGGATCTTCCAAAATTCTGCAATAAGTTTTATGATTTTTACTCTGTCCTCTGAAAACAGGATATGAAATCGGTTAAAGGCTATAGTTTTACATATGTCAAGAGGGATTAGCTCAAGTGGTAGATCGCTCGCTTAGCATGCGAGATGTACTGGGATCGATACCCGGATCTTCCAAACAACTGCCATAAGTTTTATGATTTTTACTCTGTCCTCTGAAAACAGGATATGAAATCGGTTAAAGGCTACTTTTACATTGTGTCAAGGGGGATTAGCTCAAGTGGTAGAGCGCTCACTTAGCATGTGAGAGGTACCGTGATCGATACCCGGATCTTCCAAAATTCTGCATTAAGTTTTATGATTTTTACTCTGTCCTCTGAAAACAGGATATGAAATCGGTTAAAGGCTATATTGTGTTGGGTCACGGGGAATTCGCTCAGGTGGTACAGCGCTCGCTTAGCATGCGAGAGATACCGTGATCGATACCCGGATATTCCAAAATCAAATTGTTTTTTTAAAGATTGATGATCTTACTCTGTCCTCTGAAAACTGAGGATATGAAATCGGTCAAAATCTGCATAAACATATGTCAATGGGGATTAGCTCAAGTGGTAGAGCGGTCGCTTAGCATGTGAGAAGTACCGGGATCGATACCCGGATCTTCCAAAATTCTGCAATACATTTTAGATTTTGACTCTGTCCTCTGAAAACAGGATATGAAATCGGTTAAAGGCTAGTTTTACATATGTCAAGAGGGATTAGCTCAAGTGGTAGAACGCTCGCTTAGCATGCGAGATATACTGGGATCGATACCCGGATCTTCCAAAATACTGCCATAAGTTTTATGATTTTTACTCTGTCCTCTGAAAACAGGATATGAAATCGGTTAAAGGCTACTTTTACATTGTGTGAAGGGGGATTAGCTCAAGTGGTAGAGCGCTCGCTTAGCATGTGAGAGGTACCGGGATCGATACCCGGATTCTTCCAAAATTCTGCAATAAGTTTTATGATTTTTACTCTGTCCTCTGAAAACAGGATATGAAATCGGTTAAAGGCTATATTGTGTTGTGTCACGGGGAATTCGCTCAGGTGGTAGAGCGCTCGCTTAGCATGCGATGGATACCGTGATCGATACCCGGATATTCCAAAATCAAATTGCTTTTTGAAAGATTGATGATCTTACTCTGTCTTCTGAAAACTGAGGATATGAAATCGGTCAAAATCTGCATATACATATGTCAATGGGGGATTAGCTCAAGTGGTAGAGCGCTCGCTTAGCATGTGAGAGGTACCAGGAAAGATACCCGGATCTTCCAAAATTCTGGAATAAATTTTTGATTTTGACTCTGTCCTCTGAAAACAGGATATGAAATCGGTTAAAGGCTACTTTTACATTGTGTGAAGGGGGATTAGCTCAAGTGGTAGAGCGCTCGCTTAGCATGTGAGAGGTACCGGGATCGATACCCGGATCTTCCAAAATTCTGCAATAAGTTTTATGATCTCTGTCCACTGAAAACAGGATATGAAATCGATTAAAGGCTATATTGTGTTGTGTCACGGGGAATTCGCTCAAGTGGTAGAGCGCTCGCTTAGCATGTGAGAGTTACCGGGATCGATACCCGGATCTTCAAAAATTCTGCAATACGTTTTATGATTTTTACTCTGTCCTCTGAAAACAGGATATGAAATCGGTTAAAGGATAGTTTTACATATGTCAAGAGGGATTAGCTCAAGTGGTAGAGCGCTCGCTTAGCATGCGAGAGATACCGTGATCGATACCCGGATATTCCAAAATCAAATTATTTTTTGAAAGATTGATGATCTTACTCTGTCCTCTGAAAACTGAGGATATGAAATCGGTCAAAATCTGCATATACAAATGTCAATGGGGGATTAGCTCAAGTGGTAGAGCGCTCGCTTAGCATGTGAGAAGTACCGGGATCGATACCCGGATCTTCCAAAATTCTGCAATAAGTTTTATGATTTTTACTCTGTCCTCTGAAAACAGGATATGAAATCGGTTAAAGGCTAGTTTTACATATGTCAAGAGGGATTATCTCAAGTGGTAGAGCGCTCGCTTAGCATGCGAGATGTACTGGGATCGATACCCGGATCTTCCAAAATACTGCCATAAGTTTTATGATTTTTACTCTGTCCTCTGAAAACAGGATATGAAATCGGTTAAAGGCTACTTTTACATTGTGTCAAGGGGGATTAGCTCAAGTGGTAGAGTGCTCGCTTAGCATGTGAGAGGTACCGGGATCGATACCCGGATCTTCCAAAATTCTGCAATAAGTTGTTTGATTTTTACTCTGTCCTCTGAAAACAGGATATGAAATCGGTTAAAGGCTATAGTTTTACATATGTCAAGAGGGATTAGCTCAAGTGGTAGAGCGCTCGCTTAGCATGCGAGATGTACTGGGATCGATACCCGGATCTTCCAAAATACTGCCATAAGTTTTATGATTTTTACTCTGTCCTCTGAAAACAGGATATGAAATCGGTTAAAGGCTACTTTTACATTGTGTCAAGGGGGATTATCTCAAGTGGTAGAGCGCTCGCTTAGCATGTGAGAGGTACCGGGATCGATACCCGGATCTTCCAAAATTCTGCAATAAGTTTTATGATTTTTACTCTGTCCTCTGAAAACAGGATATGAAATCGGTTAAAGGCTATAGTTTTACATATGTCAAGAGGGATTAGCTCAAGTGGTAGATCGCTCGCTTAGCATGCGAGATGTACTGGGATCGATACCCGGATCTTCCAAAAAACTGCCATAAGTTTTATGATTTTTACTCTGTCCTCTGAAAACAGGATATGAAATCGGTTAAAGGCTATATTGTGTTGTGTCACGGGGAATTCGCTCAGGTGGTAGAGCGCTCGCTTAGCATGCGATGGATACCGTGATCGATACCCGGATATTCCAAAATCAAATTGCTTTTTGAAAGATTGATGATCTTACTCTGTCTTCTGAAAACTGAGGATATGAAATCGGTCAAAATCTGCATATACATATGTCAATGGGGGATTAGCTCAAGTGGTAGAGCGCTCGCTTAGCATGTGAGAGGTACCAGGAAAGATACCCGGATCTTCCAAAATTCTGGAATAAATTTTTGATTTTGACTCTGTCCTCTGAAAACAGGATATGAAATCGGTTAAAGGCTAGTCTTACATATGTCAAGAGGGATTAGCTCAAGTGGTAGATCGCTCGCTTAGCATGCGAGATGTACTGGGATCGATACCCGGATCTTCCAAAATACTGCCATAAGCTTTATGATTTTTACTCTGTCCTCTGAAAACAGGATATGAAATCGGTTAAAGGCTACTTTTACATTGTGTGAAGGGGGATTAGCTCAAGTGGTAGAGCGCTCGCTCAGCATGTGAGAGGTACCGGGATCGATACCCGGATCTTCCAAAATTCTGCAATAAGTTTTATGATCTCTGTCCTCTGAAAACAGGATATGAAATCGATTAAAGTCTATATTGTGTTGTGTCACGGGGAATTCGCTCAAGTGGTAGAGCGCTCGCTTAGCATGTGAGAGTTACCGGGATCGATACCCGGATCTTCAAAAATTCTGCAATACGTTTTATGATTTTTACTCTGTCCTCTGAAAACAGGATATGAAATCGGTTAAAGGATAGTTTTACATATGTCAAGAGGGATTAGCTCAAGTGGTAGAGCGCTCGCTTAGCATGCGAGAGATACCGTGATCGATACCCGGATATTCCAAAATCAAATTATTTTTTGAAAGATTGATGATCTTACTCTGTCCTCTGAAAACTGAGGATATGAAATCGGTCAAAATCTGCATATACAAATGTCAATGGGGGATTAGCTCAAGTGGTAGAGCGCTCGCTTGGCATGTGAGAGGTACCGGGATCGATACCCGGATCTTCCAAAATTCTGCAATAAGTTTTATGATTTTTACTCTGTCCTCTGAAAACAGGATATGAAATCGGTTAAAGGCTAGTTTTACATATGTCAAGAGGGATTATCTCAAGTGGTAGAGCGCTCGCTTAGCATGCGAGATGTTCTGGGATCGATACCCGGATCTTCCAAAATACTGCCATAAGTTTTATGATTTTTACTCTGTCCTCTGAAAACAGGATATGAAATCGGTTAAAGGCTACTTTTACATTGTGTCAAGGGGGATTAGCTCAAGTGGTAGAGTGCTCGCTTAGCATGTGAGAGGTACCGGGATCGATACCCGGATCTTCCAAAATTCTGCAATAAGTTGTATGATTTTTACTCTGTCCTCTGAAAACAGGATATGAAATCGGTTAAAGGCTATAGTTTTACATATGTCAAGAGGGATTAGCTCAAGTGGTAGAGCGCTCGCTTAGCATGCGAGATGTACTGGGATCGATACCCGGATCTTCCAAAATACTGCCATAAGTTTTATGATTTTTACTCTGTCCTCTGAAAACAGGATATGAAATCGGTTAAAGGCTACTTTTACATTGTGTCAAGGGGGATTATCTCAAGTGGTAGAGCGCTCGCTTAGCATGTGAGAGGTACCGGGATCGATACCCGGATCTTCCAAAATTCTGCAATAAGTTTTATGATTTTTACTCTGTCCTCTGAAAACAGGATATGAAATCGGTTAAAGGCTATAGTTTTACATATGTCAAGAGGGATTAGCTCAAGTGGTAGATCGCTCGCTTAGCATGCGAGATGTACTGGGATCGATACCCGGATCTTCCAAAAAACTGCCATAAGTTTTATGATTTTTACTCTGTCCTCTGAAAACAGGATATGAAATCGGTTAAAGGCTACTTTTACATTGTGTCAAGGGGGATTAGCTCAAGTGGTAGAGCGCTCACTTAGCATGTGAGAGGTACCGTGATCGATACCCGGATCTTCCAAAATTCTGCATTAAGTTTTATGATTTTTACTCTGTCCTCTGAAAACAGGATATGAAATCGGTTAAAGGCTATATTGTGTTGGGTCACGGGGAATTCGCTCAGGTGGTACAGCGCTCGCTTAGCATGCGAGAGATACCGTGATCGATACCCGGATATTCCAAAATCAAATTGTTTTTTTAAAGATTGATGATCTTACTCTGTCCTCTGAAAACTGAGGATATGAAATCGGTCAAAATCTGCATAAACATATGTCAATGGGGATTAGCTCAAGTGGTAGAGCGCTCGCTTAGCATGTGAGAGTTACCGGGATCGATACGCGGATCTTCCAAAATTCTGCAATAAGTTTTATGATCTCTGTCCTCTGAAAACAGGATATGAAATCGATTAAAGGCTATATTGTGTTGTGTCACGGGGAATTCGCTCAAGTGGTAGAGCGCTCGCTTAGCATGTGAGAGTTACCGGGATCGATACGCGGATCTTCAAAAATTCTGCAATACGTTTTATGATTTTTACTCTGTCCTCTGAAAACAGGATATGAAATCGGTTAAAGGATAGTTTTAAATATGTCAAGAGGGATTAGCTCAAGTGGTAGAGCGCTCGCTTAGCATGCGAGATGTACTGGGATTGATACCCAGATATTCCAAAATCAATTTCAATTTTTAGAAAGATTGATAATCTTACTCTGTCCTCTGAATACTGAGGATATGAAATCGGTCAAAAGCTGCATATACATATGTCAGTGGGGGATTAGCTCAAGTGGTAGAGCGCTCGCTTTGCATGTGAGAGGTACCGGGATCGATACCCGGATCTTCCAAAATACTGTCAGAAGTTTTATGATTTTTACTCTGTCCTGTGAAAACAGGATAAGAATCGGTTAAAGGCTATTTATTGTGTTGTGTCACGGGGAATTATAGCTCAAGTGGTAGAGCGCTCGCTTAGCATGCGAGAGATACCGTGATCGATACCCGGATATTCCAAAATCAAATTATTTTTTGAAAGATTGATGATCTTACTCTGTCCTCTGAAAACTGAGGATATGAAATCAGTCAAAATCTACATATACAAATGTCAATGGGGGATTAGCTCAAGTGGTAGAGCGCTCGCTTAGCATGTGAGAGGTACCGGGATCGATACCCGGATCTTCTAAAATTCTGCAATAAGTTTTATGATTTTTACTCTGTCCTCTGAAAACAGGATATGAAATCGGTTAAAGGCTATTTTTACATATGTCAAGAGGGATTATCTCAAGTGGTAGAGCGCTCGCTTAGCATGCGAGATGTACTGGGATCGATACCCGGATCTTCAAAAATACTGCCATAAGTTTTATGATTTTTACTCTGTCCTCTGAAAACAGGATATGAAATCGGTTAAAGGCTACTTTTACATTGTGTCAAGGGGGATTAGCTCAAGTGGTAGAGCGCTCGCTTAGCATGTGAGAGGTACCGGGATCGATACCCGGATCTTCCAAAATTCTGCAATAAGTTTTATGATTTTTACTCTGTCCTCTGAAAACAGGATATGAAATCGGTTAAAGGCTATATTGTGTTGTGTCACGGGGAATTCGCTCAAGTGGTAGAGCGCTCGCTTAGCATGCGCGAGATACAGTGATCGATACCCGGATATTCCAAAATCAAATTATTTTTTGAAAGATTGATGATCTTACTCTGTCCTCTGAAAACTGAGGATATGAAATCGGTCAAAAGCTGCAAATACATATGTCAATGGGGGATTAGCTCAAGTGGTAGAGCGCTCGCTCAGCATGTGAGAGTTACCGGGATCGATACCCGGATCTTCCAAAATTCTGCAATAAGTTTTATGATTTTTACTCTGTCCTCTGAAAACAGGATATGAAATCGGTTAAAGGCTATAGTTTTACGTATGTCAAGAGGGATTAGCTCAAGTGGTAGATCGCTCGCTTAGCATGCGAGATGTACTGGGATTGATACCCAGATATTCCAAAATCAATTTCAATTTTTAGAAAGATTGATAATCTTACTCTGTCCTCTGAATACTGAGGATATGAAATCGGTCAAAAGCTGCATATACATATGTCAATGGGGGATTAGCTCAAGTGGTAGAGCGCTCGCTTTGCATGTGAGAGGTACCGGGATCGATACCCGGATCTTCCAAAATACTGCCAGAAGTTTTATGATTTTTACTCTGTCCTCTGAAAACAGGATAAGAAATCGGTTAAAGGATATATTGTGTTGTGTCACGGGGAATTAGCTCAAGTGGTAGAGCGCTCGCTTTGCATGCGAGAGATACCGTGATCGATACCCGGATATTCCAAAATCAAATTATTTTTTGAAAGATTGATGATCTTACTCTGTCCTCTGAAAACTGAGGATTATGAAATCGGTCAAAATCTGCATATACAAATGTCAATGGGGGATTAGCTCAAGTGGTAGAGCGCTCGCTTAGCATGTGAGAGGTACCGGGATCGATAACCGGATCTTCCAAAATTCTGCAATAAGTTTTATGATTTTTACTCTGTCCTCTGAAAACAGGATATGAAATCGGTTAAAGGCTAGTTTTACATATGTCAAGAGGGATTATCTCAAGTGGTAGAGCGCTCGCTTAGCATGCGAGATGTACTGGGATCGATACCCGGATCTTCCAAAATACTGCCATAAGTTTTATGATTTTTACTCTGTCCTCTGAAAACAGGATATGAAATCGATTAAAGGCTACTTTTACATTGTGTCAAGGGGGATTAGCTCAAGTGGTAGAGTGCTCGCTTAGCATGTGAGAGGTACCGGGATCGATACCCGGATCTTCCAAAATTCTGCAATAAGTTTTTTGATTTTTACTCTGTCCTCTGAAAACAGGATATGAAATCGGTTAAAGGCTATAGTTTTACATATGTCAAGAGGGATTAGCTCAAGTGGTAGAGCGCTCGCTTAGCATGCAAGATGTACTGGGATCGATACCCGGATCTTCCAAAATACTGCCATAAGTTTTATGATTTTTACTCTGTCCTCTGAAAACAGGATATGAAATCGGTTAAAGGCTACTTTTCCATTGTGTCAAGGGGGATTAGCTCAAGTGGTAGAGCACTCGCTTAGCATGTGAGAGGTACCGGGATCGATACCCGGATCTTCCAAAATTCTGTAATACGTTTTATGATTTTTACTCTGTCCTCTGAAAACAGGATATGAAATCGGTTAAAGGCTAGTTTTACATATGTCAAGAGGGATTAGCTCAAGTGGTAGATCGCTCGCTTAGCATGCGAGATGTACTGGGATCGATACCCGGATCTTCCAAAATACTGCAATAAGTTTTATGATTTTTACTCTGTCCTCTGAAAACAGGATATGAAATCGGTTAAAGGCTACTTTTACATTGTGTCAAGGGGGATTAGCTCAAGTGGTAGAGCGCTCGCTTAGCATGTGAGAGGTACCGGGATCGATACCCGGATCTTCCAAAATTCTGCAATAAGTTTTATGATTTTTACTCTGTCCTCTGAAAACAGGATATGAAATCGGTTAAATGCTATATTGTATTGTGTCACGGGGAATTCGCTCAAGTGGTAGAGCGCTCGCTTAGCACGCGAGAGATACCGTGATCGATACCCGGATATTCCAAAATCAAATTATTTTTTGAAAGATTGATGATCTTACTCTGTCCTCTGAAAACCGAGGATATGAAATCGGTCAAAAGCTGCAAATACATATGTCAATTGGGGATTAGCTCAAGTGGTAGAGCGCTCGCTTTGCATGTGAGAGGTACCGGGATCGATACCCGGATCTTCCTAAATTCTGCAATAAGTTTTATGATTTTTACTCTGTCCTCTGAAAACAGGATATGAAATCGGTTAAAGGCTAGTTTTACATATGTCAAGAGGGATTAGCTCAAGTGGTAGAGCGCTCGCTTAGCATGCGAGATGTTCTGGGATCGATACCCGGATCTTCCAAAATACTTCGATAAGTTTTATGATTTTTACTCTGTCCTCTGAAAACAGGATATGAAATCGGTTAAAGGCTACTTTTACATTGTGTCAAGGGGGATTGTCTCAAGTGGTAGAGCGCTCGCTTAGCATGTGAGAGGTACCGGGATCGATACCCGGATCTTCCAAAATTCTGCAATAAGTTTTATGATTTTTACTCTGTCCTCTGAAAACAGGATATGAAATCGGTTAAAGGCTATAATGTGTTGTGTCACGGGAATTCGCTCAAGTGGTAGAGCGCTCGCTTAGCATGCGAGAGATACCGTGATCGATACCCGGATATTCCAAAATCAAATTGTTTTTTGAAAGATTGATGATCTTACTCTGTCCTCTGAAAACTGAGGATATGAAATCGGTCAAAAGCTGCAAATACATATGTCAATGGGGGATTAGCTCAAGTGGTAGAGCGCTCTCTTAGCATGTGAGAGGTACCGGGATCGATATCCGGATCTTCCAAAATTCTGCAATAAGTTTTATGATTTTTACTCTGTCCTCTGAAAACAGGATATGAAATCGGTTAAAGGCTATAGTTTTACATATGTCAAGAGGGATTAGCTCAAGTGGTAGATCGCTCGCTTAGCATGCGAGATGTACTGGGATCGATACCCGGATCTTCCAAAAAACTGCCATAAGTTTTATGATTTTTACTCTGTCCTCTGAAAACAGGATATGAAATCGGTTAAAGGCTACGTTTACATTGTGTCAAGGGGGATTAGCTCAAGTGGTAGAGCGCTCGCTTAGCATGTGAGATTTACCGGGATCGATACCCGGATCTTCCAAAATTCTGCAATAAGTTTTATGATTTTTACTCTGTCCTCTGAAAACAGCATATGAAATCGGTTAAAGGCTATATTGTGTTGGGTCACGGGGAATTCGCTCAGGTGGTAGAGCGCTCGCTTAGCATGCGAGAGATACCGTGATCGATACCCGGATATTCCAAAATCAAATTGTTTTTTGAAAGATTGATGATCTTACTCTGTCCTCTGAAAACTGAGGATATGAAATCGGTCAAAATCTGCATAAACATATGTCAATGGGGGATTAGCTCAAGTGGTAGAGCGCTCGCTTAGCATGTGAGAGGTACCGGGATCGATACCCGGATCTTCCAAAATACTGCCATAAGTTTTATGATTTTTACTCTGTCCTCTGAAAACAGGATATGAAATCGGTTAAAGGCTACTTTTACATTATGCGAAGGGGTATTAGCTCAAGTGGTAGAGCGCTCGCTTAGCATGTGAGAGGTACCGGGATCGATACCCGGATCTTCCAAAATTCTGCAATAAGTTTTATGATTTTTACTCTGTCCTCTGAAAACAAGATATGAAATCGGTTAAAGGCTACTTTTACATTGTGTCAAGGGGGATTAGCTCAAGTGGTAGAGCGCTCGCTTAGCATGTGAGAGGTACCGGGATCGATACCCGGATCTTCCAAAATTCTGCAATAAGTTTTATGATTTTTACTCTGTCCTCTGAAAACAGGATATGAAATCGGTTAAATGCTATATTGTATTGTGTCAAGGGGAATTCGCTCAAGTGGTAGAGCGCTCGCTTAGCATGCGAGAGATACCGTGATCGATACCCGGATATTCCAAAATCAAATTATTTTTTGAAAGATTGATGATCTTACTCTGTCCTCTGAAAACTGAGGATATGAAATCGGTCAAAAGCTGCAAATACATATGTCAATTGGGGATTAGCTCAAGTGGTAGAGCGCTCGCTTAGCATGCGAGATGTTCTGGGATCGATACCCGGATCTTCCAAAATACTTCGATAAGTTTTATGATTTTTACTCTGTCCTCTGAAAACAGGATATGAAATCGGTTAAAGGCTACTTTTACATTGTGTCAAGGGGGATTGTCTCAAGTGGTAGAGCGCTCGCTTAGCATGTGAGAGGTACCGGGATCGATACCCGGATCTTCCAAAATTCTGCAATAAGTTTTATGATTTTTACTCTGTCCTCTGAAAACAGGATATGAAATCGGTTAAAGGCTATAATGTGTTGTGTCACGGGAATTCGCTCAAGTGGTAGAGCGCTCGCTTAGCATGCGAGAGATACCGTGATCGATACCCGGATATTCCAAAATCAAATTGTTTTTTGAAAGATTGATGATCTTACTCTGTCCTCTGAAAACTGAGGATATGAAATCGGTCAAAAGCTGCAAATACATATGTCAATGGGGGATTAGCTCAAGTGGTAGAGCGCTCTCTTAGCATGTGAGAGGTACCGGGATCGATATCCGGATCTTCCAAAATTCTGCAATAAGTTTTATGATTTTTACTCTGTCCTCTGAAAACAGGATATGAAATCGGTTAAAGGCTATAGTTTTACATATGTCAAGAGGGATTAGCTCAAGTGGTAGATCGCTCGCTTAGCATGCGAGATGTACTGGGATCGATACCCGGATCTTCCAAAAAACTGCCATAAGTTTTATGATTTTTACTCTGTCCTCTGAAAACAGGATATGAAATCGGTTAAAGGCTACGTTTACATTGTGTCAAGGGGGATTGTCTCAAGTGGTAGAGCGCTCGCTTAGCATGTGAGAGGTACCGGGATCGATACCCGGATCTTCCAAAATTCTGCAATAAGTTTTATGATTTTTACTCTGTCCTCTGAAAACAGCATATGAAATCGGTTAAAGGCTATATTGTGTTGGGTCACGGGGAATTCGCTCAGGTGGTAGAGCGCTCGCTTAGCATGCGAGAGATACCGTGATCGATACCCGGATATTCCAAAATCAAATTGTTTTTTGAAAGATTGATGATCTTACTCTGTCCTCTGAAAACTGAGGATATGAAATCGGTCAAAATCTGCATAAACATATGTCAATGGGGGATTAGCTCAAGTGGTAGAGCGCTCGCTTAGCATGTGAGAGGTACCGGGATCGATACCCGGATCTTCCAAAATACTGCCATAAGTTTTATGATTTTTACTCTGTCCTCTGAAAACAGGATATGAAATCGGTTAAAGGCTACTTTTACATTATGCGAAGGGGTATTAGCTCAAGTGGTAGAGCGCTCGCTTAGCATGCGAGAGATACCGTGATCGATACCCGGATATTCCAAAATCAAATTATTTTTTGAAAGATTGATGATCTTACTCTGTCCTCTGAAAACTGAGGATATGAAATCGGTCAAAAGCTGCAAATACATATGTCAATTGGGGATTAGCTCAAGTGGTAGAGCGCTCGCTTAGCATGCGAGATGTTCTGGGATCGATACCCGGATCTTCCAAAATACTTCGATAAGTTTTATGATTTTTACTCTGTCCTCTGAAAACAGGATATGAAATCGGTTAAAGGCTACTTTTACATTGTGTCAAGGGGGATTGTCTCAAGTGGTAGAGCGCTCGCTTAGCATGTGAGAGGTACCGGGATCGATACCCGGATCTTCCAAAATTCTGCAATAAGTTTTATGATTTTTACTCTGTCCTCTGAAAACAGGATATGAAATCGGTTAAAGGCTATAATGTGTTGTGTCACGGGAATTCGCTCAAGTGGTAGAGCGCTCGCTTAGCATGCGAGAGATACCGTGATCGATACCCGGATATTCCAAAATCAAATTGTTTTTTGAAAGATTGATGATCTTACTCTGTCCTCTGAAAACTGAGGATATGAAATCGGTCAAAAGCTGCAAATACATATGTCAATGGGGGATTAGCTCAAGTGGTAGAGCGCTCTCTTAGCATGTGAGAGGTACCGGGATCGATATCCGGATCTTCCAAAATTCTGCAATAAGTTTTATGATTTTTACTCTGTCCTCTGAAAACAGGATATGAAATCGGTTAAAGGCTATAGTTTTACATATGTCAAGAGGGATTAGCTCAAGTGGTAGATCGCTCGCTTAGCATGCGAGATGTACTGGGATCGATACCCGGATCTTCCAAAAAACTGCCATAAGTTTTATGATTTTTACTCTGTCCTCTGAAAACAGGATATGAAATCGGTTAAAGGCTACGTTTACATTGTGTCAAGGGGGATTGTCTCAAGTGGTAGAGCGCTCGCTTAGCATGTGAGAGGTACCGGGATCGATACCCGGATCTTCCAAAATTCTGCAATAAGTTTTATGATTTTTACTCTGTCCTCTGAAAACAGCATATGAAATCGGTTAAAGGCTATATTGTGTTGGGTCACGGGGAATTCGCTCAGGTGGTAGAGCGCTCGCTTAGCATGCGAGAGATACCGTGATCGATACCCGGATATTCCAAAATCAAATTGTTTTTTGAAAGATTGATGATCTTACTCTGTCCTCTGAAAACTGAGGATATGAAATCGGTCAAAATCTGCATAAACATATGTCAATGGGGGATTAGCTCAAGTGGTAGAGCGCTCGCTTAGCATGTGAGAGGTACCGGGATCGATACCCGGATCTTCCAAAATACTGCCATAAGTTTTATGATTTTTACTCTGTCCTCTGAAAACAGGATATGAAATCGGTTAAAGGCTACTTTTACATTATGCGAAGGGGTATTAGCTCAAGTGGTAGAGCGCTCGCTTAGCATGTGAGAGGTACCGGGATCGATACCCGGATCTTCCAAAATTCTGCAATAAGTTTTATGATTTTTACTCTGTCCTCTGAAAACAAGATATGAAATCGGTTAAAGGCTACTTTTACATTGTGTCAAGGGGGATTAGCTCAAGTGGTAGAGCGCTCGCTTAGCATGTGAGAGGTACCGGGATCGATACCCGGATCTTCCAAAATTCTGCAATAAGTTTTATGATTTTTACTCTGTCCTCTGAAAACAGGATATGAAATCGGTTAAATGCTATATTGTATTGTGTCAAGGGGAATTCGCTCAAGTGGTAGAGCGCTCGCTTAGCATGCGAGAGATACCGTGATCGATACCCGGATATTCCAAAATCAAATTATTTTTTGAAAGATTGATGATCTTACTCTGTCCTCTGAAAACTGAGGATATGAAATCGGTCAAAAGCTGCAAATACATATGTCAATTGGGGATTAGCTCAAGTGGTAGAGCGCTCGCTTTGCATGTGAGAGGTACCGGGATCGATACCCGGATCTTCCTAAATTCTGCAATAAGTTTTATGATTTTTACTCTGTCCTCTGAAAACAGGATATGAAATCGGTTAAAGGCTAGTTTTACATATGTCAAGAGGGATTAGCTCAAGTGGTAGAGCGCTCGCTTAGCATGCGAGATGTTCTGGGATCGATACCCGGATCTTCCAAAATACTTCGATAAGTTTTATGATTTTTACTCTGTCCTCTGAAAACAGGATATGAAATCGGTTAAAGGCTACTTTTACATTGTGTCAAGGGGGATTATCTCAAGTGGTAGAGCGCTCGCTTAGCATGTGAGAGGTACCGGGATCGATACCCGGATCTTCCAAAATTCTGCAATAAGTTTTATGATTTTTACTCTGTCCTCTGAAAACAGATATGAAATCGGTTAAAGGCTATAATGTGTTGTGTCACGGGGAATTCGCTCAAGTGGTAGAGCGCTCGCTTAGCATGCGAGAGATACCGTGATCGATACCCGGATATTCCAAAATCAAATTGTTTTTTGAAAGATTGATGATCTTACTCTGTCCTCTGAAAACTGAGGATATGAAATCGGTCAAAAGCTGCAAATACATATGTCAATGGGGGATTAGCTCAAGTGGTAGAGCGCTCTCTTAGCATGTGGGAGGTACCGGGATCGATACCCGGATCTTCCAAAATTCTGCAATAAGTTTTATGATTTTTACTCTGTCCTCTGAAAACAGGATATGAAATCGGTTAAAGGCTATAGTTTTACATATGTCAAGAGGGATTAGCTCAAGTGGTAGATCGCTCGCTTAGCATGCGAGATGTACTGGGATCGATACCCGGATCTTCCAAAAAACTGCCATAAGTTTTATGATTTTTACTCTGTCCTCTGAAAACAGGATATGAAATCGGTTAAAGGCTACGTTTACATTGTGTCAAGGGGGATTAGCTCAAGTGGTAGAGCGCTCGCTTAGCATGTGAGAGGTACCGGGATCGATACCCGGATCTTCCAAAATTCTGCAATAAGTTTTATGATTTTTACTCTGTCCTCTGAAAACAGGATATGAAATCGGTTAAAGGCTATATTGTGTTGGGTCACGGGGAATTCGCTCAGGTGGTAGAGCGCTCGCTTAGCATGCGAGAGATACCGTGATCGATACCCGGATATTCCAAAATCAAATTGTTTTTTGAAAGATTGATGATCTTACTCTGTCCTCTGAAAACTGAGGATATGAAATCGGTCAAAATCTGCATAAACATATGTCAATGGGGGATTAGCTCAAGTGGTAGAGCGCTCGCTTAGCATGTGAGAGGTACCGGGATCGATACCCGGATCTTCCAAAATTCTGCAATACATTTTTGATTTTTACTCTGTCCTCTGAAAACAGGATATGAAATCGGTTAAAGGCTAGTTTTACATATGTCAAGAGGGATTAGCTCAAGTGGTAGAGCGCTCGCTTAGCATGCGAGATATACGGGGATCGATACCAGGATCTTCCAAAATACTGCAATAAGTTTTATGATTTTTACTCTGTCCTCTGAAAACAAGATATGAAATCGGTTAAAGGCTATATTGTGTTGTGTCACGGGGAATTCGCTCAAGTGGTAGAGCGCTCGCTTAGCATGTGAGAGGTACCGGGATCGATACCCGGATCTTCTAAAATTCTGTATTACATTTTTGATTTTTACTCTGTCCTCTGAAAACAGGATATGAAATCGGTTAAAGGCTAGTTTTACATATGTCAAGAGGGATTAGCTCAAGTGGTAGAGCGCTCGCTTAGCATGCGAGATATACTGGGATCGATACTGGGATCGATACTGGGATCGAGACCCGGATCTTCCAAAATACTGCCATAAGTTTTATGATTTTTACTCTGTCCTCTGAAAACAGGATATGAAATCGGTTAAAGGCTACTTTTTTTCATTGTGTGAAGGGGGATTAGCTCAAGTGGTAGAACGCTCGCTTAGCATGTGAGAGGTACCGGGATCGATACCCGGATTTTCCAAAATTCTGCAATAAGTTTTATGATTTTTACTCTGTCCTCTGAAAACAGGATATGAAATCGGTTAAAGGCTATATTGTGTTGTGTCACGGGGAATTCGCTCAGGTGGTAGAGCGCTCGCAAAGCATGCGAGAGATACCGTGATCGATACCCGGATCTTCCAAAATTCTGCAATACATTTTTGATTTTGACTCTGTCCTCTGAAAACAGGATATGAAATCGGTTAAAGGCTAGTTTTACATATGTCAAGAGGGATTAGCTCAAGTGGTAGAGCGCTCGCTTAGCATGCGAGATATACGGGGATCGATACCAGGATCTTCCAAAATACTGCCATAAGTTTTATGATTTTTACTCTGTCCTCTGAAAACAGGATATGAAATCGGTTAAAGGCTACTTTTACATTATGCGAAGGGGTATTAGCTCAAGTGGTAGAGCGCTCGCTTAGCATGTGAGAGGTACCGGGATCGATACCCGGATCTTCCAAAATTCTGCAATAAGTTTGATGATTTTTACTCTGTCCTCTGAAAACAAGATATGAAATCGGTTAAAGGCTATATTGCGTTGTGTCACGGGGAATTCGCTCAAGTGGTAGAGCGCTCGCTTAGCATGTGAGAGGTACCGGGATCGATACCCGGATCTTCCAAAATTCTGTATTACATTTTTGATTTTTACTCTGTCCTCTGAAAACAGGATATGAAATCGGTTAAAGGCTAGTTTTACATATGTCAAGAGGGATTAGCTCAAGTGGTAAGAGCGCTCGCTTAGCATGCGAGATATACTGGGATCGATACTGGGATCGATACCCGGATCTTCCAAAATACTGCCATAAGTTTTATGATTTTTACTCTGTCCTCTGAAAACAGGATATGAAATCGGTTAAAGGCTACTTTTACATTGTGTCAAGGGGGATTAGCTCAAGTGGTAGAACGCTCGCTTAGCATGTGAGAGGTACCGGGATCGATACCCGGATCTTCCAAAATTCTGCAATAAGTTTTATGATTTTTACTCTGTCCTCTGAAAACAGGATATGAAATCGGTCAAAGGCTATATTGTGTTGTGTCACGGGGAATTCGCTCAGGTGGTAGAGGGCTCGCTAAGCATGCGAGAGATACCGTGATCGATACCCGGATATTCCAAAATCAAATTGTTTTTTGAAAGATTGATGATCTTACTCTGTCCTCTGAAAACTGAGGATATGAAATCGGTCAAAATATGCATATACATATGTCAATGGGGGATTAGCTCAAGTTGTAGAGCGCTCGCTTAACATGTGAGAGGTATCGGGAGCGATACCCGGATCTTCCAAAATTCTGCAATACATTTTTGATTTTGACTCTGTCCTCTGAAAACAGGATATGAAATCGGTTAAAGGCTAGTTTTACATATGTCAAGAGGGATTAGCTCAAGTGGTAGAGCGCTCGCTTAGCATGCGAGATGTACTGGGATCGATACCCGGATCTTCCAAAATACTGCCATAAGTTTTATGATTTTTACTCTGTCCTCTGAAAACAGGATATGAAATCGGTTAAAGGCTACTTTTACATATTGTCAAGGGGGATTAGCTCAAGTGGTAGAGCGCTCGCTTAGCATGTGAGAGGTACCGGGATCGATACCCGGATCTTCCAAAATTCTGCAATAAGTTTTATGATTTTTACTCTGTCCTCTGAAAACAGGATATGAAATCGGTTAAAGGCTATATTGTGTTGTGTCACGGGGAATTCGCTCAAGTGGTAGAGCGCTCGCTTAGCATGTGAGAGATACCGGGATCGATACCCGGATCTTCCAAAATTCTGCAATAAGTTTTATGATTTTTACTCTGTCCTCTGAAAACAGGATATGAAATCGGTTAAAGGATAGTTTTACATATGTCAAGAGGGATTAGCTCAAGTGGTAGAGCGCTCGCTTAGCATGCGAGATGTACTGGGATTGATACCCAGATATTCCAAAATCAATTTCAATTTTTAGAAAGATTGATAATCTTACTCTGTCCTCTGAATACTGAGGATATGAAATCGGTCAAAAGCTGGATATACATAATGTCAATGGGGGATTAGCTCAAGTGGTAGAGCGCTCGCTTTGCATGTGAGAGGTACCGGGATCGATACCCGGATCTTCCTAAATTCTGCAATAAGTTTTATGATTTTTACTCTGTCCTCTGAAAACAGGATATGAAATCGGTTAAAGGCTAGTTTTACATATGTCAAGAGGGATTAGCTCAAGTGGTAGAGCGCTCGCTTAGCATGCGAGATGTTCTGGGATCGATACCCGGATCTTCCAAAATACTTCGATAAGTTTTATGATTTTTACTCTGTCCTCTGAAAACAGGATATGAAATCGGTTAAAGGCTACTTTTACATTGTGTCAAGGGGGATTATCTCAAGTGGTAGAGCGCTCGCTTAGCATGTGAGAGGTACCGGGATCGATACCCGGATCTTCCAAAATTCTGCAATAAGTTTTATGATTTTTACTCTGTCCTCTGAAAACAGATATGAAATCGGTTAAAGGCTATAATGTGTTGTGTCACGGGGAATTCGCTCAAGTGGTAGAGCGCTCGCTTAGCATGCGAGAGATACCGTGATCGATACCCGGATATTCCAAAATCAAATTGTTTTTTGAAAGATTGATGATCTTACTCTGTCCTCTGAAAACTGAGGATATGAAATCGGTCAAAAGCTGCAAATACATATGTCAATGGGGGATTAGCTCAAGTGGTAGAGCGCTCTCTTAGCATGTGGGAGGTACCGGGATCGATACCCGGATCTTCCAAAATTCTGCAATAAGTTTTATGATTTTTACTCTGTCCTCTGAAAACAGGATATGAAATCGGTTAAAGGCTATAGTTTTACATATGTCAAGAGGGATTAGCTCAAGTGGTAGATCGCTCGCTTAGCATGCGAGATGTACTGGGATCGATACCCGGATCTTCCAAAAAACTGCCATAAGTTTTATGATTTTTACTCTGTCCTCTGAAAACAGGATATGAAATCGGTTAAAGGCTACGTTTACATTGTGTCAAGGGGGATTAGCTCAAGTGGTAGAGCGCTCGCTTAGCATGTGAGAGGTACCGGGATCGATACCCGGATCTTCCAAAATTCTGCAATAAGTTTTATGATTTTTACTCTGTCCTCTGAAAACAGGATATGAAATCGGTTAAAGGCTATATTGTGTTGGGTCACGGGGAATTCGCTCAGGTGGTAGAGCGCTCGCTTAGCATGCGAGAGATACCGTGATCGATACCCGGATATTCCAAAATCAAATTGTTTTTTGAAAGATTGATGATCTTACTCTGTCCTCTGAAAACTGAGGATATGAAATCGGTCAAAATCTGCATAAACATATGTCAATGGGGGATTAGCTCAAGTGGTAGAGCGCTCGCTTAGCATGTGAGAGGTACCGGGATCGATACCCGGATCTTCCAAAATTCTGCAATACATTTTTGATTTTTACTCTGTCCTCTGAAAACAGGATATGAAATCGGTTAAAGGCTAGTTTTACATATGTCAAGAGGGATTAGCTCAAGTGGTAGAGCGCTCGCTTAGCATGCGAGATATACGGGGATCGATACCAGGATCTTCCAAAATACTGCAATAAGTTTTATGATTTTTACTCTGTCCTCTGAAAACAAGATATGAAATCGGTTAAAGGCTATATTGTGTTGTGTCACGGGGAATTCGCTCAAGTGGTAGAGCGCTCGCTTAGCATGTGAGAGGTACCGGGATCGATACCCGGATCTTCTAAAATTCTGTATTACATTTTTGATTTTTACTCTGTCCTCTGAAAACAGGATATGAAATCGGTTAAAGGCTAGTTTTACATATGTCAAGAGGGATTAGCTCAAGTGGTAGAGCGCTCGCTTAGCATGCGAGATATACTGGGATCGATACTGGGATCGATACTGGGATCGAGACCCGGATCTTCCAAAATACTGCCATAAGTTTTATGATTTTTACTCTGTCCTCTGAAAACAGGATATGAAATCGGTTAAAGGCTACTTTTTTTCATTGTGTGAAGGGGGATTAGCTCAAGTGGTAGAACGCTCGCTTAGCATGTGAGAGGTACCGGGATCGATACCCGGATTTTCCAAAATTCTGCAATAAGTTTTATGATTTTTACTCTGTCCTCTGAAAACAGGATATGAAATCGGTTAAAGGCTATATTGTGTTGTGTCACGGGGAATTCGCTCAGGTGGTAGAGCGCTCGCAAAGCATGCGAGAGATACCGTGATCGATACCCGGATCTTCCAAAATTCTGCAATACATTTTTGATTTTGACTCTGTCCTCTGAAAACAGGATATGAAATCGGTTAAAGGCTAGTTTTACATATGTCAAGAGGGATTAGCTCAAGTGGTAGAGCGCTCGCTTAGCATGCGAGATATACGGGGATCGATACCAGGATCTTCCAAAATACTGCCATAAGTTTTATGATTTTTACTCTGTCCTCTGAAAACAGGATATGAAATCGGTTAAAGGCTACTTTTACATTATGCGAAGGGGTATTAGCTCAAGTGGTAGAGCGCTCGCTTAGCATGTGAGAGGTACCGGGATCGATACCCGGATCTTCCAAAATTCTGCAATAAGTTTGATGATTTTTACTCTGTCCTCTGAAAACAAGATATGAAATCGGTTAAAGGCTATATTGCGTTGTGTCACGGGGAATTCGCTCAAGTGGTAGAGCGCTCGCTTAGCATGTGAGAGGTACCGGGATCGATACCCGGATCTTCCAAAATTCTGTATTACATTTTTGATTTTTACTCTGTCCTCTGAAAACAGGATATGAAATCGGTTAAAGGCTAGTTTTACATATGTCAAGAGGGATTAGCTCAAGTGGTAAGAGCGCTCGCTTAGCATGCGAGATATACTGGGATCGATACTGGGATCGATACCCGGATCTTCCAAAATACTGCCATAAGTTTTATGATTTTTACTCTGTCCTCTGAAAACAGGATATGAAATCGGTTAAAGGCTACTTTTACATTGTGTCAAGGGGGATTAGCTCAAGTGGTAGAACGCTCGCTTAGCATGTGAGAGGTACCGGGATCGATACCCGGATCTTCCAAAATTCTGCAATAAGTTTTATGATTTTTACTCTGTCCTCTGAAAACAGGATATGAAATCGGTCAAAGGCTATATTGTGTTGTGTCACGGGGAATTCGCTCAGGTGGTAGAGGGCTCGCTAAGCATGCGAGAGATACCGTGATCGATACCCGGATATTCCAAAATCAAATTGTTTTTTGAAAGATTGATGATCTTACTCTGTCCTCTGAAAACTGAGGATATGAAATCGGTCAAAATATGCATATACATATGTCAATGGGGGATTAGCTCAAGTTGTAGAGCGCTCGCTTAACATGTGAGAGGTATCGGGAGCGATACCCGGATCTTCCAAAATTCTGCAATACATTTTTGATTTTGACTCTGTCCTCTGAAAACAGGATATGAAATCGGTTAAAGGCTAGTTTTACATATGTCAAGAGGGATTAGCTCAAGTGGTAGAGCGCTCGCTTAGCATGCGAGATGTACTGGGATCGATACCCGGATCTTCCAAAATACTGCCATAAGTTTTATGATTTTTACTCTGTCCTCTGAAAACAGGATATGAAATCGGTTAAAGGCTACTTTTACATATTGTCAAGGGGGATTAGCTCAAGTGGTAGAGCGCTCGCTTAGCATGTGAGAGGTACCGGGATCGATACCCGGATCTTCCAAAATTCTGCAATAAGTTTTATGATTTTTACTCTGTCCTCTGAAAACAGGATATGAAATCGGTTAAAGGCTATATTGTGTTGTGTCACGGGGAATTCGCTCAAGTGGTAGAGCGCTCGCTTAGCATGTGAGAGATACCGGGATCGATACCCGGATCTTCCAAAATTCTGCAATAAGTTTTATGATTTTTACTCTGTCCTCTGAAAACAGGATATGAAATCGGTTAAAGGATAGTTTTACATATGTCAAGAGGGATTAGCTCAAGTGGTAGAGCGCTCGCTTAGCATGCGAGATGTACTGGGATTGATACCCAGATATTCCAAAATCAATTTCAATTTTTAGAAAGATTGATAATCTTACTCTGTCCTCTGAATACTGAGGATATGAAATCGGTCAAAAGCTGGATATACATAATGTCAATGGGGGATTAGCTCAAGTGGTAGAGCGCTCGCTTTGCATGTGAGAGGTACCGGGATCGATACCCGGATCTTCCAAAATACTGCCAGAAGTTTTATGATTTTTACTCTGTCCTCTGAAAACAGAATATGAAATCGGTTAAAGGCTACTTTTACATATGTCAAGGGGGATTAGCTCAAGTGCTAGAGCGCTCGCTTAGCATGCGAGATGTACCGGGATTGATACCCGGATATTCCAAAATCAATTTCAATTTTTTAAAAGATTAATGATCTTACTCTGTCCTCTGAAAACTGAGAATATGAAATCGGACAAAAGCTACTTTTACATATGTCAAGGGGGATTAGCTCAAGTGGTAGAGCGCTCGCTTTGCATGTGAGAAGTACCGGGATCGATACCCGGATCTTTCAAAATACTGCCATAAGTTTTATGATTTTTACTCTGTCCTCTGAAAACAGGATATGAAATCGGTTAAAGGCTATATTGTGTTGTGTCACGGGGAATTAGTTCAAGTGATAAAGCGCTCGCTTAGCATGCGAGAGATACCGTGATCGATACCCGGATATTCCAAAATCAAATTATGTTTTGAAAGATTGATGATCTTACTCTGTCCTCTGAAAACTGAGGATATGAAATCGGTCAAAATCTGCATATACATATGTCAATGGGGGATTAGTTCAAGTGGTAGAGCGCTCGCTTAGCATGTGAGAGGTACCGGGATCGATACCCGGATCTTCCAAAATTCTGCCATAAGTTTTATGATTTTTTACTCTGTCCTCTGAAAACAGGATATGAAATCGGTTAAAATTCTAATTTAACATATGTCAAGGGGGATTAGCTCAAGTGGTAGAGCGCTCGCTTAGCATGCGAGATGTACTGGGATTGATACCCAGATATTCCAAAAATCAATTTCCATTTTTAGAAAGATTGATGATCTTACTCTGTCCTCTGAATACTGAGGATATGAAATCGGTCAAAAGCTGCATATACATATCGTCACCGTTTTCACGAACCGACACTCACGCGGAAGGCACTGTTTCAGAACCACCAAAACGACATCGTCATGTATTACTGAAAGCGCACTGGGCCTTACTGAATAGGCACAAGGCTTTATTGAATAGGCACAAGGCGTGACGATGTCATTTTGGTTGGTCTTTTTAAGTGCTTACCCATTCACACGCACCTGGGTGTCAGTTCGTGAAACCGCGTACTGAGTAAATTTCGGTTTCACAAACTGACACACAGGTGTGCTCGCGCACATCGGACACTGACTAGCTAGAGAAGACTTCGTTTTCACGAATTGACACGCAAGCATGTAGCGGAAATACCATTCCAAGAAAAACGCTTTAAAAGCTTTGACACGAATCTACTCCATCTGTATACTTGTGGTTTACAGAAACATTGAACTGAAACCTCTAAACTAGTGAAATTAAGAATGGATTCAGTTCGTAAAAATGAAAATGTGGTGAGCGCGCGCTCCCCTACTTGGGTGTCAGTTCGTGAAAACGAAAATTACTCTGTTCTGTAAAATACGCGCGCGCCCTGGCACTCACGCGCTAGAGAGTGTCAGTTCGTGGTGTTGGTGACGAGATGTCTATGGGGGATTAGCTCAAGTGGTAAAGCGCTCGCTTTGCATGTGAGGGGTATCGGGATCGATACCCGGATCTTCCAGAATTCTGCAATAAGTTTTATGATTTTTACTCTGTCCTCTGAAAACAGGATATGAAATCGGTTAAAGGCTACTTTTACATATGTCAAGGGGGATTAGCTCAAGTGGTAGAGCGCTCGCTTAGCATGCGAGATGTACCGGGATTGATACCCGGATATTCCAAAATCAATTTCAATTTTTTAAAAGATTAATGATCTTACTCTGTCCTCTGAAAACTGAGAATATGAAATCGGTCAAAAGCTACTTTGACATATGTCAAGGGGGATTAGCTCAAGTGGTAGAGCGCTCGCTTTGCATGTGAGAAGTACCGGGATCGATACCCGGATCTTTCAAAATACTGCCATAAGTTTTATGATTTTTACTCTGTCCTCTGAAAACAGGATATGAAATCGGTTAAAGGCTATATTGTGTTGTGTCACGGGGAATTAGCTCAAGTGATAAAGCGCTCGCTTAGCATGCGAGAGATACCGATATCGATACCCGGATATTCCAAAATCAAATTATGTTTTGAAAGATTGATGATCTTACTCTGTCCTCTGAAAACTGAGGATATGAAATCGGTCAAAATCTGCATATACATATGTCAATGGGGGATTAGCTCAAGTGGTAGAGCGCTCGCTTAGCATGTGAGAGGTACCGGGATCGATACCCGGATCTTCCAAAATTCTGCAGTAAGTTTTATGATTTTTACTCTGTCCTCTGAAAACTGAGGATATGAAATCGGTCAAAATCTGCATATATATATGTCAATGGGGGATTAGCTCAAGTGGTAGAGCGCTCGCTTAGCATGTGAGAGGTACCGGGATCGATACCCGGATCTTCCAAAATTCTGCAATAAGTTTTATGATTTTTACTCTGTCCTCTGAAAACAGGATATGAAATCGGTTAAAGGCTAGTTTTACATATGTCAAGGGGGATTAGCTCAAGTGGTAGAGCGCTCGCTTGGCATGCGAGAGGTACCGGGATCGATACCCGGATATTCCAAAGTCTATTTTTTTGAAAGATTGATGATATTACTCTTTCCTCTGAAAACTGAGGATATGAAATCGGTCAAAAGCTGCAAATATGTCAATGGGGGATTAGCTCAAGTGGTAGAGCGCTCGCTTAGCATGCGAGAAATACCGGGATCGTTACCCGGATGTTCCAAAATCATTTTTTTGTTGTTGAAAGATTAATGATCTTACTCTGTCCTCTGAAAACTGAGGATATGAAATCGGTTAAAGGCTACTTTTACATATGTCAAGGGGGATTACATCAAGTGGTAGAGCGCTCGCTTAGCATGCGAGATGTACCGGAATTGATACCCGGATATTCCAAAATCAATTTCAATTTGTTAAAAGATTGATGATCTTACTCTGTCCTCTGAAAACTGAGGATATGAAATCGGTCAAAAGCTGCATAGACATGTGTCAATGGGGGATTAGCTCAAGTGGTAGAGCGCTCGCTTCGCATTTGAGAGGTACCGGGATCGATACCCGGATCTTCAAAAATACTGCCATAAGTTTTATGATTTTTACTCTGTCCTCTGAAAACAGGATATGAAATCGGTCAAAAGCTGCATATACATATGTCAATGGGGGATTAGCTCAAGTGGAAGAGCGCTCGCTTAGCATGTGAGAGGTACCGGGATCGATACCCGGATCTTCCAAAATTCTGCAATAAGTTTTATGATTTTTACTCTGTCCTCTGAAAACAGGATATGAAATCGGTCACAAGCTGCAAATACATATGTCAATGGGGGATTAGCTCAAGTGGTAGAGCGCTCGCTTTGCATGTGAGATGTACCTGGATCGATACCCGGATCTGCCAAAAGACTGCCATAAGTTTTATGATTTTTACTCTGTCCTCTGAAAACAGAATATGAAATCGGTTAAAGGCTACTTTTACATATGTCAAGGGGGATTAGCTCAAGTGGTAGAGCGCTCGCTTAGCATGCGAGGAATACCGGGATCGTTACCCGGATCTTCCAAAAACAATTTTTTGTTGTTGAAAGATTAATGATCTTACTCTGTCCTCTGAAAACTGAGGATATGAAATGGGTCAAAAGCTGCATATACATATGTCAATGGGGGATTAGCTCAAGTGGTAGAGCGCTCGCACTTGAGATAATCCCTCTTGACATATGTAAAACTAGCCTTTAACCGATTTCATATCCTGTTTTCAGAGGACAGAGTAAAAATCATAAAACTTATTGCAGAATTTTGGAAGATCCGGGTATCGATCCCGGTACCTCTCACATGCTAAGCGAGCGCTCTACCACTTGAGCTAATCCCCCATTGACATATGTATATGCAGCTTTTGACCGATTTCATATCCTCAGTTTTCAGAGGACAGAGTAAGATCATTAATCTTTTAAAAAATTGAAATTGATTTTTGAATATCCGGGTATCAATCCCGGTACATCTCGCATGCTAAGCGAGCGCTCTACCACTTGAGCTAATCCCCTTGACATATGTAAAAGTAGCCTTTAACCGATTTCATATCCTGTTTTCAGAGGACAGAGTAAAAATCATAAAACTTATTGCAGAATTCTGGAAGATCCGGGTATCGATCCCGGTACCCCTCACATGCAAAGCGAGCGCTTTACCACTTGAGCTAATCCCCCATAGACATATCGTCACCAACACCACGAACTGACACTCTCTAGCGTGTGAGTGCCAGGGCGCGCGCGTATTTTACAGAACAGAGTAATTTTCGTTTTTACGAACTGACACCCAAGTAGGGGAGCGCGCGCTCACCACATTTTCATTTTTACGAACTGAATCCATTCTTAATTTCACTAGTTTAGAGGTTTCAGTTCAATGTTTCTGTAAACCACAAGTATACAGATGGAGTAGATTCGTGTCAAAGCTTTTAAAGCGTTTTTCTTGGAATGGTATTTCCGCTACATGCTTGCGTGTCAATTCGTGAAAACGAAGTCTTCTCTAGCTAGTCAGTGTCCGATGTGCGCGAGCACACCTGTGTGTCAGTTTGTGAAACCGAAATTTACTCAGTACGCGGTTTCACGAACTGACACCCAGGTGCGTGTGAGTGGGTAAGCACTTAAAAAGACCAACCAAAATGACATCGTCACGCCTTGTGCCTATTCAATAAAGCCTTGTGCCTATTCAGTAAGGCCCAGTGCGCTTTCAGTAATACATGACGATGTCGTTTTGGTGGTTCTGAAACAGTGCCTTCCGCGTGAGTGTCGGTTCGTGAAAACGGTGACGATATGTATATGCAGCTTTTGACCGATTTCATATCCTCAGTATTCAGAGGACAGAGTAAGATCATCAATCTTTCTAAAAATGGAAATTGATTTTTGGAATATCTGGGTATCAATCCCAGTACATCTCGCATGCTAAGCGAGCGCTCTACCACTTGAGCTAATCCCCCTTGACATATGTTAAATTAGAATTTTAACCGATTTCATATCCTGTTTTCAGAGGACAGAGTAAAAAATCATAAAACTTATTGCAGAATTTTGGAAGATCCGGGTATCGATCCCGGTACCTCTCACATGCTAAGCGAGCGCTCTACCACTTGAGCTAATCCCCCATTGACATATGTATATGCAGATTTTGACCGATTTCATATCCTCAGTTTTCAGAGGACAGAGTAAGATCATCAATCTTTCAAAACATAATTTGATTTTGGAATATCCGGGTATCGATCACGGTATCTCTCGCATGCTAAGCGAGCGCTTTATCACTTGAACTAATTCCCCGTGACACAACACAATATAGCCTTTAACCGATTTCATATCCTGTTTTCAGAGGACAGAGTAAAAATCATAAAACTTATGGCAGTATTTTGAAAGATCCGGGTATCGATCCCGGTACTTCTCACATGCAAAGCGAGCGCTCTACCACTTGAGCTAATCCCCTTGACATATGTAAAAGTAGCTTTGGTCCGATTTCATATTCTCAGTTTTCAGAGGACAGAGTAAGATCATTAATCTTTTAAAAAATTGAAATTGATTTTGGAATATCCGGGTATCAATCCCGGTACATCTCGCATGCTAAGCGAGCGCTCTAGCACTTGAGCTAATCCCCCTTGACATATGTAAAAGTAGCCTTTAACCGATTTCATATTCTGTTTTCAGAGGACAGAGTAAAAATCATAAAACTTATGGCAGTATTTTGGCAGATCCGGGTATCGATCCAGGTACCTCTCACATGCAAAGCGAGCGCTCTACCACTTGAGCTAATCCCCCATTGACATATGTATTTGCAGATTTTGACCGATTTCATATCCTCAGTTTTCAGAGGACAGAGTAAAAATCATAAAACTTACTGCAGAATTTTGGAAGATCCGGGTATCGATCCCGGTACCTCTCACATGCTAAGCGAGCGCTGTACCACTTGAGCTAATCCCCCATTGACATATGTATATGCAGATTTTGACCGATTTCATATCCTCAGTTTTCAGAGGACAGAGTAAGATCATCAATCTTTCAAAACATAATTTGATTCTGGAATATCCGGGTATCGATATCGGTATCTCTCGCATGCTAAGCGAGCGCTTTATCACTTGAGCTAATTCCCCGTGACACAACACAATATAGCCTTTAACCGATTTCATATCCTGTTTTCAGAGGACAGAGTAAAAATCATAAAACTTATGGCAGTATTTTGAAAGATCCGGGTATCGATCCCGGTACTTCTCACATGCAAAGCGAGCGCTCTACCACTTGAGCTAATCCCCCTTGACATATGTAAAAGTAGCTTTTGACCGATTTCATATTCTCAGTTTTCAGAGGACAGAGTAAGATCATTAATCTTTTAAAAAATTGAAATTGATTTTGGAATATCCGGGTATCAATCCCGGTACATCTCGCATGCCAAGCGAGCGCTCTACCACTTGAGCTAATCCCCCTTGACATATGTAAAAGTAGCTTTTGTCCGATTTCATATTCTCAGTTTTCAGAGGACAGAGTAAGATCATTAATCTTTTAAAAAATTGAAATTGATTTTGGAATATCCGGGTATCAATCCCGGTACATCTCGCATGCTAAGCGAGCGCTCTAGCACTTGAGCTAATCCCCCTTGACATATGTAAAAGTAGCCTTTAACTGATTTCATATTCTGTTTTCAGAGGACAGAGTAAAAATCATAAAACTGATGGCAGTATTTTGGCAGATCCGGGTATCGATCCAGGTATCTCTCACATGCAAAGCGAGCGCTCTACCTCTTGAGCTAATCCCCCATTGACATATGTATTTGCAGCTTTTGACCGATTTCATATCCTCAGTTTTCAGAGGACAGAGTAAGATCATCAATCTTTCAAAAAGAATAGACTTTGTAATATCCGGGTATCGATCCCGGTACCTCTCGCATGCTAAGCGAGCGCTCTACCACTTGAGCTAATTCCACGTGACACAACCGATTTCATATCCTGTTTTCAGAGGACAGAGTAAAAATCATAAAACGTATTGCAGAATTTTGGAAGATCCGGGTATCGATCCCGGTACCTCTCGCATGCAAAGCGAGCGCTCCACCGCTTGAGCTAATCCCCCATTGACATATGTATATGCAGCTTTTGACCGATTTCATATCCTCAGTTTTCAGAGGACAGAGTAAGATCATTAATCTTTCAACAACAAAAAATTGATTTTGGAAGATCCGGGTATCGATCCCGGTATTTCTCGCATGCTAAGCGAGCGCTCTACCACTTGAGCTAATCCCCCTTGACATAATGTAAAAGTAGCCTTTAACCGATTTCATATTCTGTTTTCAGAGGACAGAGTAAAAATCATAAAACTTATGGCAAGACTTTTGGCAGATCCGGGTATCGATCCAGGTACATCTCACATGCAAAGCGAGCGCTCTACCACTTGAGCTAATCCCCCATTGACATATGTATTTGCAGCTTGTGACCGATTTCATATCCTGTTTTCAGAGGACAGAGTAAAAATCATAAAACTTATTGCAGAATTTTGGAAGATCCGGGTATCGATCCCGGTACTTCTCACATGCTAAGCGAGCGCTCTTCCACTTGAGCTAATCCCCCATTGACATTATGTATATGCAGCTTTTGACCGATTTCATATCCTGTTTTCAGAGGACAGAGTAAAAATCATAAAACTTATGGCAGTATTTTTGAAGATCCGGGTATCGATCCCGGTACCTCTCAAATGCGAAGCGAGCGCTCTACCACTTGAGCTAATCCCCCATTGACACATGTCTATGCAGCTTTTGACCGATTTCATATCCTCAGTTTTCAGAGGACAGAGTAAGATCATCAATCTTTTAACAAATTGAAATTGATTTTGGAATATCCGGGTATCAATTCCGGTACATCTCGCATGCTAAGCGAGCGCTCTACCACTTGAGGTAATCCCCCTTGACATATGTAAAAGTAGCCTTTAACCGATTTCATATCCTCATTTTCAGAGGACAGAGTAAGATCATTAATCTTTCAACAACAAAAAATTGATTTTGGAACATCCGGGTAACGATCCCGGTATTTCTCGCATGCTAAGCGAGCGCTCTACCACTTGAGCTAATCCCCCATTGACATATTTGCAGCTTTTGACCGATTTCATATCCTCAGTTTTCAGAGGAAAGAGTAAGATCATCAATCTTTCAAAAAAATAGACTTTGGAATATCCGGGTATCGATCCCGGTACCTCTCGCATGCTAAGCGAGCGCTCTACCACTTGAGCTAATCCCCCTTGACATATGTAAAACTAGCCTTTAACCGATTTCATATCCTGTTTTCAGAGGACAGAGTAAAAATCATCAAACTTATTGCAGAATTTTGGAAGATCCGGGTATCGATCCGGGTACCTCTCACATGCTAAGCGAGCGCTCTACCACTTGAGCTAATCCCCCATTGACATATGTATATGCAGATTTTGACCGATTTCATATCGTCAGTTTTCAGAGGACAGAGTAAAAATCATAAAACTTACTGCAGAATTTTGGAAGATCCGGGTATCGATCTCGGTACCTCTCACATGCTAAGCGAGCGCTCTACCACTTGAGCTAATCCCCCATTGACATATGTATATGCAGATTTTGACCGATTTCATATCCTCAGTTTTCAGAGGACAGAGTGAGATCATCAATCTTTCAAAACATAATTTGATTTTGGAATATCCGGGTATCGATCACGGTATCTCTCGCATGCTAAGCAAGCGCTTTATCACTTGAGCTAATTCCCCGTGACACAACACAATATAGCCTTTAACCGATTTCATATCCTGTTTTCAGAGGACAGAGTAAAAATCATAAAACTTATGGCAGTATTTTGAAAGATCCGGGTATCGATCCCGGTACTTCTCACATGCAAAGCGAGCGCTCTACCACTTGAGCTAATCCCCCTTGACATATGTAAAAGTAGCTTTTGACCGATTTCATATTCTCAGTTTTCAGAGGACAGAGTAAGATCATTAATCTTTTAAAAAATTGAAATTGATTTTGGAATATCCGGGTATCAATCCCGGTACATCTCGCATGCTAAGCGAGCGCTCTAGCACTTGAGCTAATCCCCCTTGACATATGTAAAAGTAGCCTTTAACCGATTTCATATTCTGTTTTCAGAGGACAGAGTAAAAATCATAAAACTTATGGCAGTATTTTGGCAGATCCGGGTATCGATCAAGGTACCTCTCACATGCAAAGCGAGCGCTCTACCACTTGAGCTAATCCCCCATTGACATATGTATTTGCAGCTTTTGACTGATTTGATATCCTCAGTTTTCAGAGGACAGAGTAAGATCATCAATCTTTCAAAAACTAATTTGATTTTGGAATATCCCGGTATCGATCACGGTATCTCTCGCATGCTAAGCGAAAGCTCTACCACTTGAGCTAATTCCCCGTGACACAACACAATATAGCCTTTAACCGATTTCATATCCTGTTTTCAGAGGACAGAGTAAAAATCATGAAACTTATTACAGAATTTTTGAAGATCCGGGTATCGATCCCGCTACCTCTCACGTGCAAAGCGGGCGCTCTACCACTTGAGCTAATCCCCCTTGACATATGTAAAAGTAGCTTTTGACCGATTTCATATTTTCAGTTTTCAGAGGACAGAGTAAGATCATCAATCTTTTAAAAAATTGAAATTGATTTTGGAATATCCGGGTATCAATCCCGGTACATCTCGCTTGCTAAACGAGCGCTCTACCACTTGAGCTAATCCCCCTTCACATATGTAAAAGTAGCCTTTAACCGATTTCATATCCTGTTTTCAGAGGACAGAGTAAAAATCATAAAACTTATTGCACTTTTTGGAAGATCCGGGTATCGATCCCGGTACCTCTCACATGCAAAGCGAGCGCTCTACCACTTGAGCTAATCCCCCATTGACATATGTAAAATTAGCCTTTAACCGATTTCATATCCTGTTTTCAGAGGACAGAGTAAAAATCATAAAACTTATTGCAGAATTTTGGAAGATCCGGGTATCAATCCCGGTACCTCTCACATGCTGACCAACGCTCTACCACTTGAGCTAATCCCCCATTGACGTATGTATATGCAGATTTTGACCGATTTCATATCCTCAGTTTTCAGAGGACAGAGTAGGATCATCAATCTTTCAAAAAATAATTTGATTTTGGAATATCCGGGTATCGATCACAGTATCTCTCGCATGCTAAGCGAGCGCTCTACCACTTGAGCTAATCCCCCATTGACATATGTATATGCAGCTTTTGACCGATTTCATATTCTCAGTTTTCAGAGGACAGAGTAAGATCATCAATCTTTCAAAAAAACTATTTGATTTTGGAATATCCGGGTATCGATCACGGTATCTCTCGCATGCTAAGCGAGCGCTCTACCACTTGAGCTAATTCCCCGTGACACAACACAATATAGCCTTTAACCGATTTCATATCCTGTTTTCAGAGGACAGAGTAAAAATCACAAGACTTATTGCAGAATTTTGGAAGATCTGGGTATCGATCCCGGTTCCTCTCCCATGCTAAGCGAGCGCTCTACCACTTGAGCTAATCCCCCATTGACATATGTATATGTAGCTTTTGACCGATTTCATATCCTCAGTTTTCAGAGGCCAGAGGAAGATCATCAATCTTCCAAAAAGAAAAATTTGATTTTGGAAGATCTGGGTATCGATCCCGGTATTTCTCGCATGCTAAGCCAGCGCTCTACCACTTGAGTTAATCCCCCTTGACATAATGTAAAAGTAGCCTTTAACCGATTTCATATCCTGTTTTCAGAGGACAGAGTAAAAATCATAAAACTTATGGCAGTATTTTGGAAGATCCGGGCATCGATCCCGGTACCTCTCACATGCAAAGAGAGCGCTCTAGCACTTGAGCTAATCCCCCATTGACATATGTATATGCAGCTTTTGACCGATTTCATATCCTCAGTTTTCAGAGGACAGAGTAAGATCATCAATCTTTTAAAGAATTGAAATTGATTTTGGAATATCCGGGTATCAATCCCGGTACATCTCGCATGCTAAGCGAGCGCTCTACCACTTGAGCTAATCCCCCATTGACATATGTATATGCTGCTTTTGACCGATTTCATATCCTCAGTTTTCAGAGGACAGAGTAAGATCATCAATCTTTCAACAACAAAAAATTGATTTTGAAAGATCCGGGTATCGATCCCGGTATTTCTCGCATGCTAAGCGAGCGCTCTACCACTTGAGCTAATCCCCCTTGACATAATGTAAAAGTAGCCTTTAACCGATTTCATATCCTGTTTTCAGAGGACAGAGTAAAAATCATAAAACTTCTGGCAGTATTTTGGAAGATCCGGGTATCGATCCCGGTACCTCTCAAATGCAAAGCGAGCGCTCTACCACTTGAGCTAATCCCCCATTGACATATGTATATGCAGCTTTTGACCGATTTCATATCCTCAGTATTCAGAGGACAGAGTAAGATCATCAATCTTTCTAAAAATTGAAATTGATTTTGGAATATCTGGGTATCAATCCCAGTACATCTCGCATGCTAAGCGAGCGCTCTCTTAGCATGCGAGATGTACCGGGATCGATACCCGGATCTTCCAAAATAATTTTTGTTTTTTTGAAAGATTGATGATCTTACTCTCTCCTCTTAAAACTGAGGATATGAAATCGGTCAAAAGCTGCACTTCCATATGTCCATGGGGGATTAACTCAAGTGGTAGAGCGCTCTCTTTGCATGTGAGAGATACCGGGATCGATACCCGAATCTTCCAAAAGTTTTTATGATCTTGCTCTGTCCTCTGCAAACAGGTTTATGCAATCGGTTAAAGGCTACTTTTACATATGTCAAGGGGGATTAGTTTAAGTGAGAGGTACCTCTCATGCGAGAAGTACCGGTATCGATAACCGGATCTTCCAAAAAAAAATTGTTTTTGAAAGATTAATGATCTTACTCTGTCCTCCGAAAACTGATGATATGAAATCGGTTAAAAGCTGTATTTATGTTTGTCGTGGGGGATTAGCTCAAGTGGTAGAGTGCTCGCTTAGCATATGAGAGATACTGGGATCGATACCCGCATCTTCCAAAATTCTGCAATAAGTTTTATGATTTTACTCTGTCCTCTGAAAACAGGATATGAAATCGGTTGAAGGATATATTGTGTTTTGTCTCACGAGGGGGTTAGCTCAAGTGGTAGAGCGGTCGCTTAGCATGCGAGAGGTACCGGGACCGATATCCTGGATTTGCCAAAATTCTGCTGAAAGTTTTATGATTTTACTCTGTCCTCTGAAAACAGGATAAGAAATCGGTCAAAAGCTGCATATACATATGTCAATGGGGGATTATCTTAAGTGGTAGAGCGCTCGCTTAATATGTGAGAGGTACCGTGGATCGATACCTGGATCTTCCAAAATTCTGCCGTACGTTTTATGATCTTACACTGTCCTCTGAAAACTGCCGATATGAAATCGGTAAAAGGCTGCATTGTGTTGTGTCACGGTGGATTAGCTCAAGTGGTAGAGCGCTCGCTTAGCATGCGAGAGGTACCGGGACCGATACCCGGATCTTCCAAAATCGTTTTTTTTCTTTTGAAAGATTGATGATCTTACGCTGTCCTCTGAAAACTGAGGATATGAAATCAGTCAAAAGCTGCATATACATAATGTCAATTGGAGATTAGCTCAAGTGGTAGGGCGCTCACTTTGCATGTGAGAGGTACCGGGATCGATACCCGGATCTTCCAAAATACTGCCATAAGTTTTATGATCTTATTCTGTTCTCTGAAAACAGGATATGAAATCGGTTAAAGGCTATATTGTGTTGTGTTTCACGGGGGATTAGCTCAATTTGTAAAGCGCTCTCTTAGCATGTGAGAGGTGCCGGGATCGATACCCGGATCTTCCAAAATTCTGCAATAAGTTTTATGATCTTACTCTGTCCTCTGAAAACAGGATATGAAATTGGTTAAAGGCTACATTTACATATGTCATGGGGGATTAGCTCAAGTGGTAGAGCGCTCGCTTCGTATGTGAGAGGTGCCGGGATCGATACCTGGATCTTCCAAAATCAATGTATTTTTTAAGATTAATGATCTTACCCTGTCCTCTAAAAACTGAGGATATGAAATCGGTTAAAAGCTGCAATTACTTGTGTTGTGGGGGATTAGCTCAAGTGGTAGAGCGCTCGCTTAGCATGTGAGAGGTACCGGGATCGATACCCGGATCTTCCAAATTCTGCAATAAGTTTTATGATTTTACTCTGTCCTCTGAAAACAGGATATGAAATCGGTTGAAGGATATATTGTGTTTTGTCTCACGGGGGGGTTAGCTCAAGTGGTAGAGCGGTCGCTTAGCATGCGAGAGGTACCGGGACCGATATCCTGGATTTTCCAAAATTCTGCTAAAAGTTTTATGATTTTACTCTGTCCTCTGAAAACAGGATAAGAAATCGGTTAAAGAATATAACAATTGTGTTGTGTCTCACGGGGGATTAGCTCAAGTGGTAGAGCGCTCGCTTAGCATGTGAGAGGTGCCGGGATCGATACCCGGATCTTCCAAAATTCTGCAATAAGTTTTATGATCTTACTCTGTCCTCTGAAAACAGGATATAAAATCGGTTAAAGGATATATTGTGTTGTGTCTCACAGGGGATTAGTTCAAGTGGTAGAGCGCTCGCTTTCCTTGTGAGAGGTACCGGGATCGATGCCCGGCTCTTTCAAAATTTTGAAATATGTTTTATGATCTTACTCTGTCCTCTGAAAACTGGATATGAAATCGGTCAAAAGCTGCATGTACATATGTCAATGGGGGATTATCTTAAGTGGTAGAGCGCTCGCTTAGTATGTGAGAGGTACCGTGGATCGATACCTGGATCTTCCAAAATTCTGCCGTATGTTTTATGATCTTACTCTGTCCTCTGAAAACTGCGGATATGAAATCGGTGAAAGGCTTCATTGTGTTGTGTCACGGGGGATTAGCTCAAGCTGTAGAGCGCTCGCTTTGCATGTGAGAGGTACAGGGATCGATACTCGGATCTTCCAAAATTCTGCCATAAGTTTTGTGATCATACTCTGTCCTCTGAAAACAGGATATGAAATCGGTTAAAGGCTACGTTTACATATGTCATGGGGGATTAGCTCAAGTAGTAGAGCGCTCGCTTTGCATGCGAGAGCTACCGGAATTGATACCCGGATCTTCCAAAATTCTGACTTTAGTTTTATGATCTTATTCTTAATATTTTATTAATCGTTTCTTTGATCTAGCGAATTGATCATTCATGCTTAGTTCAAGGTCGTGCTTGAGACTTAATCTACTCTCTATTTCATCTTCAATATCGTCTTGTTCTTTAAGTAAGTCTTGCATCTCATTATCGGTTTCTGCTACTTCGAGGGCTTTTTTTATTTCAGCGCGTCTATCGTATAGTTTACTCAGTTCGGCTAAATTTAATTCGGTATTACAGCTGATAGTTTGTAGTTTTTTGTCTAAAGCTACAAGTTCTCTTTAATTTAACCCAACAGTTTGCGCTCGAGCATCTACTCCTTTTGGTTGAGGGGGAGGAATTGTATATCTACCGGTTTCAACATCATAATCAGGATCAATACTGGGACCCACCATACTTTCTATGTGATCGTGCAGATCGTTAGCTAACTCAACAAGTTTTTTTTTGAGTGACATGTGTAGAAACAGCATCATCTATATAGTGTTCCAAGTCTTGCACTTCACGTTCATTTTTCGTTAATAATCCAAACTCTTCTCGTATAAATAAACTGGGTTTAACTCCAGAAACAACGACAATTCTTTTTAATAACGTTTTGATACCTACACATTTTTTGGGGTCGCGTTTACCCGTCAGCAAGACATTGTCGTAGTAAATACCATCCTTTTCTTTATGAAATTTTTCATAACTTATATTCGTGGTTTTTTATAACCTTTGCTTTTCATAAAATCATAAAACGATTCTGCGTAACCAGTATTTATGCGACCAGAAATTTGATCTAACCTATTAAACGCTTCACCCGTCGTCTGTGGTGGTGGAATCGAAAAACTAGTCTCTTCATCATAGTTGTCCCATTCAAAATCATCATCGGCATCATCAGCATCATTTTGTTCGTCTTCTCGACCTTGGTCGCCCATTTCGAAATCTTCTCCACCTTCAGCCATTTTAATAAAACAAAACATTTTATCTTTTACGTAGTATTTACTACATTTTGCGGAATTACTCCTTGACTCACTAACCAAGTCTGGGTAGCTAGAGCGCCACCTACCGTAGCGGTAATTTTAATCGTATCTTCTACATCTAACTTTCCTGAATAGGCGGGTTTAATTTTCTAAAGTGTTTTACTCAACATAGTATAACCTACAGTCAACAAACTCAACACAGCGCCGTGATAAAGAGTATTTGCAACGTTCTTAGTATCCATTTTACTTATACAAACATTTTTTTGTCCTAACATTTTATTTTTTATTTATTCCATTTCTAATAGTTCTTCAACTTTAGGGGTTACACTCACAATCTGTACTTTTGTTTGTAGACCTACAGCGTCCGCATTCTTTTTAAGCGCGAAATATCCAATTCCTAAAATAGCCAAACCTACTTTCGCAACTCCCCAGCTCGGAATGCTCCCCATCGTAACTGATTGAGGAGTTTCATCTTCTACACTTTGCATTTTTTTTATTTGTTCTTTCATCTTTCTGTTTCTTTGAGCTAATTTATTTCCTAATTCTACTCTTTTAGGGTCTTTTACCCATTTTTTTGTTACTCTAGCTATTGGCTCTTGAGGAGGCTGAGGAGGCTGAGGAGGCTGAGGAGTCTCTTGAGGAGGTGCTTGATCCGTCGTTGTCGTTTCTGGATTCATCTTTTATAGTAATACTACTATTATTTGTAATACTACTATCTATTTGTAAATGTTTAGTCGTGATCAACAAGGCCACCAAAGGAGATAAATAAAGCCCATAATTGTAATGCACTTCGCAAAGTAAACTGGCCATACTGCTAGAAATAACAGGATCAGTTATCTAACAGTTATCTATCAGTTATCTATCAATTTATCTATAGATCAACTATAGATCAACTATAGATCAACTATAGATCAACTATAGATCAACTATCAACTAACTGCCAACAGACTGGAGGATCAGTTTTTACCAATAATTTACTAAAAGGCACATCTCTTTCAATATTTTTTTTTTAATTCTCGATCTTTCTTCTAAAGGCACCGCATCATTTTCATCGAGACATTGATCGAAACTATTTTTATCTTTACAATAAAACAATACGACAAATGCAGTTTGAGCTCGATAATCCGTCATTACGCAATTATACTTTTGAGTCATCAACCAACAGTAGTGATTGTCGTGCCTACCGCTAAACGCCAATTTTGTTAAAATGCAAGTATTTTTCCCATACGCCGCCTTACGATATATTATTTCTTGTTCCGAGCTACAATCATCTATCAAAAATAAAACGTGCGATCCTTTAAATTGAGCTCTATAAAATTCTAAAGCTTCGTTGAGAGACACCTTTTCTACCTCTAAATCGCATAGGTATATCTCAGGATCTAACCACAACCAAGGTCTCTCGTGATAAGTCTTGTTGTTCGATAGCGTAGGACAAAAAGCTACAATATTTTCAAAGTGATCTTTATACTCAGTTTCTAATAGATCTAAAATATATTTAGTTTTACCCGAATTAGTCCTACCGCATATTAGGGCACAGTGTGGTGTCTTTGGAAACATGCTTATATAATAGTAAGGACTATATTTTACTCTTTGTATTTTAAGAGTAACTACCGCTAAATTTTCCATCTTCGAGAACCAACTGACCATCCATCACCAATTAAACGTAACACGCTAGTTCACTAGCTGTCTCAGCCTCTCTTTCTAAATGAAGAGAAATACCGCCACCTACGTCTCCTATTTTCCCACCAGAACCGTGACTTGTATTATCATCCGTCACCCTCGTATCTAGCCAAAGACCGTAACTAGTGTTTAAGTAATCTCCTAGCGTCATATCGTGTAAGTCTAAGTCTTTATTTATTACATTTCTTTACCCAGGGTGTGCCCAAACAGTTTAAAACTGGTTTCCTGGGGCCCTGCATATTATTAGTTAAAACTGAATATTTACACATTCATACAAAATATTTAAACAAATACAGTAATGTTTACACAAATAAATATATTTTCGGTTAACTTTTCAACTCTTCAGAAGCCTATTGCCGATTTACGGGATGGGCGAAAAACCCGCGAAAAAAAACCACCTTTTAGGGTGAAAAACAAGGGGAAATTCCCATCCGGCTCCAAAGTATTTTGGCAACCAAGTTTATAACTCCGCAGATCAGCGTAAATGACAGAAATATCACTGATAGATGGCTTTACGTAGCTCCGATTTAAATGTACTTAAGGAGTTTATGGTTCTCATTTGTTCAGGCAGATTATTCCATATACTGGCACCACTCACCGCGAAACTTGTCACGTAGCATTCCTTTTTGGCGAAAGGAACTTTCAGTGCCATTTGGGTCGATTGTCGTGTTTCACGAATCACTGTAAGTGGTGTGAACAGATTTGTCATGTACAAAGGAGTCATTTTGTTAAGGCTTTTGAAAACAAAGATAGCCTCTTTGGACTGAACTCTTTCTTTAAAAGGAATCCAATTTAGTCTGGCAAACATATCAGCTGAGGGGGTGAGGGAGGTACATTTAAGGATTATCCGTGCGGCTCTTTTGAGACATTTGTTGAGGGTATTGTCGTGAGATATGTACCTTCCTCCCCACACCGTACAGCAATACTCTGAAGATGGCATAACTAAACTTACAAAGAGTGTGTGCAGGCTGCTTTGCACACACCAGCACCAAATTCTGTATTAGAGTCGCCGAAAAACTTGGTAATCTCATCCCAGTGTTGATAACGCTTCATGCCCTGACTATACAATTGATTTGGCTTACCCTCTATCGTAACGTCTACTTTTTCAATCTTTGAATTATACAAAATTTGAGGATCTTTTTCACTCGATTCTTTAAATAAAAGTAGTATACCTTTGAGACTCCTAACGGCTTGATTAAGATTAATGTTCCAAGTATTATCGGACTTGTTTAACTTTACAACCGTATATCTTTGAACTTTTTCATATAGAAAATGAGTTTTACCTCGATATTTTTGTCTGATACTACCGGCCAATGTTTTATTAGTCACTGTTTCAAACTCGAGATCTAATCCCGAAATTTTATACTTCGCGTTAGTATCAGTAGATTTTACTACGCTCGCGTGATCGTTAAATTTAAATTCATAAGTTAGTCTATCTTTGAGCGTCGATGGACTAAAAGGCTGATGATCCGTAACCATTTCAAAATCTAGAGGAATGTAATATCTATTACCATAAGCAGCGGCTATCGCTTTGTATTTTCCACCATTTGCGTTAGCATCCCCACTACCAGCGCCGGTTCTGAGTTTTGTAACGTTACTTTGAGTCCTCGATATGGATCGTTTGCACTGGCTGGCCGCCACAAGTCTTTATATACGTTATATACATCAGCACTCGTAAAGGCTATGAAATCTTTACCTTCTAGTTTGACTCTTACGCTACTAATTAAATTTCGTGCGACGTTATGATATAGAGTTGCATCATTATCGGCGTCAGTGCCCACAGATTCTAAGTCTATATTAAAAGCTAATCGTACTGTACCCGGCACGACTACATCTCTGGACTCAACATAGGAAATTGAACGACCAACAGATCTTTAGCTCCTGCAGTACTAGGAGTAATAACCATCGATTGTCTCAACCCCTTCATCGCTCTAGGATTTTTTAAACTTCTGTGAGGATTCAGCTTGCTTCCATAAATTGCGTTCATTTTACTTAACGAAACAAAAAAAAAATATTTTAAATTTAAGCAAAAACTTAAACATATTTATAAACTAAATAACCTAAAACAGCAGTGCCTCCTAAGATAAATGCAATTTCACCATCTTTTTGACCTTCGCTGGGTACGTAAAAGTCCGACAATACAGGTTCGCGAGGTAATCGCAACTCTTCGTTGGTTACTTCGTTATATTCTCTCAACGCCTCATCTACATTTTTAAATGTTTTTTGAGCCCTGGCTTCTTTATGTAGTCGATCGTTTAGATAATCTAGAACCTTGGTTCTTTGTTCCACCCACTCTTGTTTAGCTTCAGTTAATCTTTCTAAAGCCAAATCATGTCGTTTACGTTCTTCGTCCGCACCGCCTTTCCCTATCTGAGAAAATGCGAAGCTCGTTCCGCTAAATGCCACAGCGCTTATTATAGCTCCAGCACCCATAATTAAAAGACTCACCATTTTTAATAAGTCGTTAAAATTTTAACGAAGTATAAAATAAAATGGAAACAAAATTAAGTAAAATATTATAATATATATTTAACAGTATCGTTAAAAGCCAATGTACCCGAGTCAGCCGTTAGAAATTGGTTAAGAAAACAAGCCATGTGGAAAATGTATTTGCCGACCCCCAGTAATATCCCGAGACCTACGAGCCTCAATAGATCGGTAGGATTACCCAATGAAATGCATCAAGCGGACCTGTTATATCTACCTCACGATGCAGTTAGACGAAAAACTTATAGATACGCGTTGACGATTGTTGATGTGGCCACTCGATATAAAGAAGCTGAACCCTTGACGAATAAAACGAGTACTCAAGTTGTAGAGGCTATAAAAACGATTTACAAAAGATCGGCCTTGTCTTGGCCTAAAACTATAAAAGTAGATCCTGGTACAGAATTTATGGCTGAATTTAATACTTTGATGCGGACTAAAAATGTAACAGTACAAAGAGGCGAGGTTGGTAATCATAGAGCTCAAGGTATAGTAGAAAGATTTAATCGTACTTTGGCCGAAAGATTATTCGGTCATCAATATGCTCAAGAAATGTTAGAGCCTACCGAGCGTAGCCGCTCGTGGGTAAAAAGCGTTAAAAGTGTTATAAAAGCGTTAAACGACGAAGAAACTAGATTGATATCGACTATGAAAGGCAAACCGTTAACTCCTAAATTGGCTATGTCTCAGTTAGAAATAAAACAATCGAGTTCCTCAGGGTTCTTGAGTCCAGATAAACCGGAACAACTTTTAAGCGTAAATGATGATATCGTTAGATATCTTTATGCTCCTGGAGAGCCCGAAAAAGACGTTAGAAGAAGAGCTACCGATCCTATTTGGAGCTTAGAAATGTATACGATACAAAAAAGAACAACGAATCCTGGGCAGCCCGCATTGTACTGGCTAAAAGATGGCCCCAAGAGATCGTTCGTTACGAAAGAATTAATGGTCGTTCCATCAGATACTGAGTTACCACCGGCTAACTTAATTACGTAAAATATCGTAAGCTAGATACCCCACTCCAGCAGCGGCCATTAAACCAACGACTAAAGCAGTTTTTTCTTGTTCGTGCGAGTCTGGCGTCGGGGGTACGTCTGAGATTGGGGTTGGTGGCGGGGGTGGTGCAGGAGTTGGTGGCAGGGGTGGTGCAGGGGTTGGTGGCGGGGGTACGTCTGAGATTGGAGTTGGTGGCGGTTGAGGTGCAGGAGTTGGTGGCTCTGGTGGAGGTGGTGCAGGGGTTGGTGACGGGGGTACGTCTGAGTTCAAATTGATATTTAATCCTATCGATGAATCTGACGTAGCTATCTGTATATTATTATTATAACCTTGATGAATACCGACTAAAAGCTCCATATTTGATGGAATCAAGTATAGGCCGGGGCTTATCACAAAGTTTAACGAGCTTCTAGCGTATTGTAAAGAATCTAGAAATCTGGTTATAGAAGCTTCTAGATCTGTAGGACTATTGATTACATCTTCTACTATATTTTCAAATTGTCTTTGAGCGTCTAACCCAGTACCTGCAGTTAGTATACTCGTTTTTGTTTGGGCTTGCGCACCAAGTATACTGTACACGTACGTTCTCACGCTTTCGTTTATTTTTTTCTATACCAACGTCGGTAAACGAGCTCGTCTGACGTATAAACTTTCTAAAGCCAAGTCGTACAACGTCTGCGGATTGTCTGATCCACGAGACTGTATATCTACTAAAATAATACGCATCACCCGACTCTCCAAAACCCATATAGGTAGCACCGGGGTATTTCCGCCAATCATATACGACCTCATTCTGATCGAGCTCGTGAGAGTCGTAATTTCTACCGGGTACTGGTCTATATCTATGCCACTCCAAATTATCGTAATAGTAGGCGGTACCTAATCCTCCAGAAGTTAAGTTTGCGGTCTGTTTAAAACTCACGTTTGGATCTACTTGAAAGTGCCGACAAATATCGGTATAAGCGTTGTAATCGATTTTATTGTTTAGATCGTCGAATATATTATCTCCAGGAACCGGGCATTTTAGAAAGTAAAGTATCTTTCTGATTGTGAAATATACGTGAAACTTGAATAAAGCCGATATTACGGGGTTTTCATGTAACAATAAGTCTAGTCCTACCCCACAACCCGATGTTGCGCACCAAAATGCAAAGTTGAGTTGATTTTGATAAAACGTCATAGGGTCTGATGCATAGCGTAGTACTTGTTCATCGTGTTTTATGTCGGACATTTTATAAGCGCTAAATAGGTCTACTAAATTAGAGTTAAAAGAGGCGTTGTTGTTAGCGTTTACGATGATGTTAAGTTGACTCAAGTTCATTTTTATTGAACAAACAATTAATTTAAAAATCGTTTAAAAAATCTAAAGATTTGTTTACGCTTTATTAAAATGGAATCTTACATTTTTGAAATGGTTGGTAGCGAACAAACTTTTAATTTATCAAAACCTATAGATAACTTTAAGGGAGATTACTGTATGAGTTTAAACAGCGTGATATTTACCGCGGGGTTTTATAATATAACTAGTAATAGCGAAATTCTCTATTTTAAAAATCAAATCGATCCAAACACGGGGGGAAAAAACGGGTAGTACGGATGGTAAAATTGATATTCCGGCTGGATATTACGATATAGATTGGATCGGAGATAGACTTAGTAAATTAGTTTGGTTAGAAGTCTCTATAGATAAACTTAATAAAAAGATATCTTTTTATATAACGGAAGAAAATAACGTTCTACGCTTTGATAAAAACATTAAACAATTGTTGGGGATATCAGAAAAAAAAAGTTTTTGGTGTAGATTACGTAGGGTATTATAATACAACACCTACCGATACAGTTTCTTTTACATTGCGATCAGTTATCTACGTCTAATAATTTCTATAACGGAAGTGGTGCGTACTTGTTATGCGTTATACCAATAACGAAAAGAGATAATACGATTATTAAAAATATAAGATTAACTACTCATAGACTCGCGGGCGCTGGGATAAACCAACTTAGCTTTAGTATCAAAGACTGCGACGGCGAGTTAATCGATAATCGAGGAAAAAGATTAGGTTTAACTTGACGATCGGTAAATTTAAAAAAATCTAAAGATTTGTTTACGTTTTATTAACGTATGAGGGATCCTCTTAAGAGAGATGTTCTTTTCGATACCTTTGTTCGTAGGAAACTTAATATTATCTTACTTCAGGAAACTCGTAGTAATGTCGCTGATAAATACCACTGGCGTAAAAAGCGGGCTGGAGATATCATTTTCAGTCATGGATCCACCACCTCTAAGGGCGTGGCGATCCTGATTTCTAACAAGTGCGGTCTTAAACTACTTAATGTTGACCGCGATCAAGAAGGTCGCTGGGTCAAAGGTGACGTCATTTGGAATGACAAGATAATATCTCTTATGTCCATTTATGCGCCAAATCATGCTCATGAAAGAGTTGTTTTTTTCACTAGTTTAAATAATTATATCCGAGTTGAATGTTTGTGGATTTTAGGAGGAGATTTTAGTTGCCATTTGGATGACCCCCTCCCGAGGGATACAAGCAAACCCATCCTAAATCAAATAATAAATGAAGGTGATCTGATAGATTCTTGGCATTTTATTCACCTCAATGATCTTGGCTATACCCGTTATAACAAACCCACTAAGACTTATAGTAGGATAGATTACATTTTTATGTCCTCCCATTTTGTCAATCATTTGGGTGAGATTTCTACTGTTTTCACGGGCCTTACTGATCATAAATTTGTTAAGTTACGTCTTGAAGACCACATCACCCCCCATGGTAGCGGTCGATGGATATGTAATAATGATCTCCTGAAAGAGATCGCTTGCGTTGACAGAATATGCAATTTTTGGAATTTCTGGAAGACCGAGAAGGATAATTTTAGCTCTCTTGTGACCTGGTGGTAAAATGGACAATTTAGACTCGGGGAAATTTTACAAGAGTATGGACGTGAACAGTCTTACGAAGAAAAATGCGACATTCAACAGTTGAACAAACGTTATGACCTAATAACCAATGATCCTGATGCTTATAGTACTGAGGAGCTCAGAGAGGTTGAGAGAGAACTTAAAGATTTTGAGATAAAATAATGGAATAAGGCTAGAATTATGACAAAGATAAAAACGAGCAATGATAAATGTGTTGATCAACCTCAGCAAATGCTCAGTTGTATAAGGGAATATTATCAAAAACTTATATAGCAACGAAAAGATTGATCCGACAAAGCTGGATGTTATTCTTTCAAATGTTAAGACGAGACATTTCGAAAGCAAAATCTCCCTTGATTTGGGGAAAGAAATTTCCTTGTCCGAGCTTAAAACAGCTCTCCATGAAATGAACAAAAAAAAATCGCCAGGGGTTGACGGTTTAACGGTAGAATTTTACCAGACATTCTGGCACATCCTTGGCGACGATCTCCTTGATGTTTTTCAGGAATGCAAACAGGAAGGAAAATTAACAAAAACTATGAATACTGCCCTTTTGAGACTTATATATAAAAATTCGGGTAGTAAGTACGAACAAAAAAACTGGCGGCCCATAAGCATGTTGACCGCCGATTAGTTGTGGTGTTGGTAAAAGAAGTATTCAAGACAACCTAATGATCTTGCAAGACACCGTCGATTATGTTAATTATTTTGATATTCCAGCAGCCCTCCTCAGCATAGATCAAGAAAAAGCGTTTGATAGAATTAATTGGCATTATTTCAGCTACTTTACAGTGGACCTATGAGTAGTGTATTAGTGAATAATTGTATCGGTACTCCCTTCGCAATTCGAAGAGGTATCCGACAGGGATGTCCCTTGTCGCCTTTATTGTACGCCATCTGTGCCGAGAGGTTTGCTGGCCTTATAAGAAATAATACTGGTTTACAAGGGATTATTATCCCAAATAGCAGTGTCTGTGTTAAATTGATTCAGCATGCTGATGACACTTCTATCTTTGTTACTTCAAACTCTGAATTCGATGTTCTATCTTCTATCTTGAAAACTTATTGTAATGGTAGTGGCAGTAAAGTTAATATTAAAAAGACAAAAGGTCTTTGGCTTGGCAAGTGGAGAGATCGCACTGACATGCCTTTGGGTTTCAACTGGTCTTCTGATAAGCTCCAAATTCTGGGCATCTATTTTGGCAAAGGGGCATCCCTCGAAGATGGCTGGGGTCAAAAAGTACAAAAATTGAAAAATACTTTGGATCAGTGGCGTGCCCGCAATCTCACACTAAGGGGTAAGGCTGTCATTGTTAATACTCTTTTTGGTGCAGGACCATCATATTTTGGAAGCATACTGCCGTGCCCTGACAAGTTTATTATAGAAATGAATGCCAACATTTTTTATTTCTATTGGAAGTCGAAACCAGAGAAAGTTAAAATAGACACAATCAGAGGAACAACAAATCTCGGAGGCACCAGCCTTCTTAATTTCAAAAATAAAATTCGTAGTTCTAAATTGAAATGGTTGAGCAAATTTACAAAAGGAAGTGGTAAATGGCGCGCCTTTTTTGATTTCTGGATTTGCCAAGCAAGTGGCCCCTATAATTTGGGTTGGTTTATAATTCTTAACAATAGATCTTTGTCCAAAAAGACCACTCCCTTCTATTATGAGTTATTCAAAGCCTTCGACGAGTCTGAAGGAATTATTAATTGTAACAGTTCTTGACTGGGTGAAGCTCAAGAAGTTCCTTTATGGAAGAATACTATCATTACAGGAAAATCAGATAAGCAATTCGATAGCAAAGTCCTTCAGGCCTGTGGGTTTTCTAAACTTAAACACCTTTGTAAAAATTATTATTTAATTTCCTTTAAAGAACTGTCTCTACAATGTAATTTGAGACATATAAATGCAGGAAAGATTCGTGAAATTCTTAAAGAGCACATTGATCCTACTTGTATTTCGGAAAACAGACACGGTCCTTGTAACCACTTTTACAACTGGCTGAAAATACGAGACTATTCTACTATTGGTACGTTCCTTTCTTTGGTTCAAATGAATACTAAAGAGATATATAAGAACTTCCAAACTAAGCACTTTGTTAGACCAGTTTCAGAAAAGAAATGGGAGGATATCTTTAACATGAGTACGTGTTTTGATTGGTCAATTATTTGGAAAAACGGAAATAACAAATATCTTGATTTTGATGAAAAAGATCTGTTGTTTAGAATAAAACACCGTATTTTGCCCACCAAGGATTTTCTGCTCAGGATAGCGAGCGCTCTACCACTTGAGCGAATTCCCCGTGACGCAACACAATATAGCCTTTAACCGATTTCATATTCTGTTTTCAGAGGACAGAGTAAAAATCATAAAACGTATGGCAGCATTTTGGAAGATCCGGGTATCGATCCCGGGACCTCTCACATGCAAAGCGAGCGCTCTACCACTTGAGCTAATCCCCCATTGACATATGTATATGCAGCTTTTGACCGATTTCATATCCTCAGTTTTCAGAGGACAGAGTAAGATCATCAATCTTTTAAGAAATTGAAATTGGTTTTGGAATATCCGGGTATCAATCCCGGTACATCTCGCATGCTATGCGAGCGCTCTACCACTTGAGCTAATCCCCCTTGACATATGTAAATATAGCCTTTAACCGATTTCATATCCTGTTTTCAGAGGACAGAGTAAAAATCAAAAATGTATTGCAGAATTTTGGAAGATCCGGGTATCGATCCCGGTACCTCTCACATGATAAGCGAGCGCTCTACCACTTGAGCTAATCCCCCATTGACATATGTTTATGCAGATTTTGACCGATTTGATATCCTCAGTTTTCAGAGGACAGAGTAAGATCATCAATCTTTCAAAAAACAATTTGATTTTGGAATATCCGGGTATCGATCACGGTATCTCTCGCATGCTAAGCGAGCGCTCTACCACTTGAGCTAATCCCCCTTGACACAATGTAAAAGTAGCCTTTAACCGATTTCATATCCTGTTTTCAGAGGATAGAGTAAAAATCATAAAACTTATCGCAGTATTTTGGAAGATCCGGGTATCGATCCCAGAACATCTCGCATGCTTAGCGAGCGCTCTACCACTTGAGCTACTCCCTCTTGACATATGTTAAACTAGCCTTTAACCGATTTCATATCCTGTTTTCAGAGGACAGAGTAAAAATCATAAAACTTATTGCAGAATTTAGGAAGATCCGGGTATAGATCCCGGTACCTCTCACATGCAAAGCGAGCGCTCTACCACTTGAGCTAATCCCCAATTGACATATGTATTTGCAGCTTTTGACCGATTTCATATCCTCAGTTTTCAGAGGACAGAGTAAGATCATCAATCTTTCAAAAAATAATTTGATTTTGGAATATCCGGGTATCGATCACGGTATCTCTCGCATGCTAAGCGAGCGCTCTACCACTTGAGCGAAGTCCCCGCGACAAAACACAATTATAGCATTTAACCGATTTCATATCCTGTTTTCAGAGGACAGAGTAAAAATCATAAAACTTATGGCAGTATTTTGGAAGATCCGGGTATCGATCCCAGTACATCTCGCATGCTAAGCGAGCGCTCTACCACTTGAGCTAATCCCTCTTGCCATATGTAAAACTACCCTTTAACCGATTTCATATCCAGTTTTCAGAGGACAGAGTAAAAAAATCATAAAACTTATTGCAGAATTCTGGAAGATCCGGGTATCGATCCCGGTACCTCTCACATGCTAAGCGAGCGCTCTACCACTTGAGCGAATTCCCCGTGACGCAACACAATATAGCCTTTAACCGATTTCATATTCTGTTTTCAGAGGACAGAGTAAAAATCATAAAACGTATGGCAGCATTTTGGAAGATCCGGGTATCGATCCCGGTACCTCTCACATGCAAAGCGAGCGCTCTACCACTTGAGCTAATCCCCCATTGACATATGTATATGCAGCTTTTGACCGATTTCATATCCTCAGTTTTCAGAGGACAGAGTAAGATCATCAATCTTTTAAGAAATTGAAATTGGTTTTGGAATATCCGGGTATCAATCCCAGTACATCTCGCATGCTAAGCGAGCGCTCTACCACTTGAGCGAATTCCCCGTGACACAACACATTATAGCCTTTAACCGATTTCATATCCTGTTTTCAGCGCTCTACCACTTGAGCTAATCCCCCATTGACATATTTATTTGCAGCTTTTGACCGATTTCATATCCTCAGTTTTCAGAGGACAGAGTAAGATCATCAATCTTTCAAAAAAAAATTTGATTTTGGAATATCCGGGTATCGATCACGGTATCTCTCGCATGCTATGCGAGCGCTCTACCACTTGAGCTAATCCCACTTGACATATGTAAATGTAGCCTTTAACCGATTTCATATCCTGTTTTCAGAGGACAGAGTAAAAATCAAAAATCTATTGCAGAATTTTGGAAGATCCGGGTATCGATCCCGGTACCTCTCACATGCTAAGCGAACACTCTACCGCTTGAGCTAATCCCCCATTGACATATGTATATGCAGATTTTGACCGATTTCATATCCTCAGTTTTCAGAGGACAGAATAAGATCATCAATCTTTCAAAAAATAATTTGATTTTGGAAGATCCGGGTATCGATCCCGGTACCTCTCACATGCTAAGCGAGCGCTCTAACACTTGAGCTAATCCCACTTGACATATGTAAAACTAGCCTTTAACCGATTTCATATACTGTTTTCAGAGGACAGAGTAAAAATCATAAAACTTATTGCAGAATTTTGGAAGATCCGGGTATCGATCCTGGTACCTCTCACATGCTAAGCGAGCGCTCTACCACTTGAGCTAATCCCCCTTCACACAATGTAAAAGTAGCCTTTAACCGATTTCATATCCTGTTTTCAGAGGACAGAGTAAAAATCATAAAACTTATGGCAGTATTTTGGAAGATCCGGGTATCGATCCCGGTACCTCTCACATGCTAAGCGAGCGCTCTACCACTTGAGCTAATCCCCCTTGACACAATGTAAAAGTAGCCTTTAACCGATTTCATATCCTGTTTTCAGAGGACAGAGTAAAAATAATAAAACTTATTGCAGAATTTTGGAAGATCCGGGTATCGATCCCGGTACCTCTCACATGCTAAGCGAGCGCTCTACCACTTGAGCTAATCCCCCTTGACACAATGTAAAAGTAGCCTTTAACCGATTTCATATCCTGTTTTCAGAGGACAGAGTAAAAAACATAAAACTTATGGCAGTATTTTGGAAGATCCGGGTATCGATCCCAGTACATCTCGCATGCTAAGCGAGCGCTCTACCACTTGAGCTAATCCCTCTTGACATATGTAAAACTAGCCTTTAACCGATTTCATATCCTGTTTTCAGAGGACAGAGTAAAAAATCATAAAACTTATTGCAGAATTTTGGAAGATCCGGGTATCGATCCCGGTACCTCTCACATGCTAAGCGAGCGCTCTACCACTTGAGCGAATTCCCCGTGACGCAACACAATATAGCCTTTAACCGATTTCATATTCTGTTTTCAGAGGACAGAGTAAAAATCATAAAACGTATGGCAGCATTTTGGAAGATCCGGGTATCGATCCCGGGACCTCTCACATGCAAAGCGAGCGATCTACCACTTGAGCTAATCCCCCATTGACATATGTATATGCAGCTTTTGACCGATTTCATATCCTCAGTTTTCAGAGGACAGAGTAAGATCATCAATCTTTTAAGAAATTGAAATTGGTTTTGGAATATCCGGGTATCAATCCCGGTACATCTCGCATGCTATGCGAGCGCTCTACCACTTGAGCTAATCCCCCTTGACATATGTAAATATAGCCTTTAACCGATTTCATATCCTGTTTTCAGAGGACAGAGTAAAAATCAAAAATGTATTGCAGAATTTTGGAAGATCCGGGTATCGATCCCGGTACCTCTCACATGCTAAGCGAGCGATCTACCACTTGAGCTAATCCCCCATTGACATATGTTTATGCAGATTTTGACCGATTTGATATCCTCAGTTTTCAGAGGACAGAGTAAGATCATCAATCTTTCAAAAAACAATTTGATTTTGGAATATCCGGGTATCGATCACGGTATCTCTCGCATGCTAAGCGAGCGCTCTACCACTTGAGCTAATCCCCCTTGACACAATGTAAAAGTAGCCTTTAACCGATTTCATATCCTGTTTTCAGAGGACAGAGTAAAAATCATAAAACTTATCGCAGTATTTTGGAAGATCCGGGTATCGATCCCAGAACATCTCGCATGCTTAGCGAGCGCTCTACCACTTGAGCTACTCCCTCTTGACATATGTTAAACTAGCCTTTAACCGATTTCATATCCTGTTTTCAGAGGACAGGGTAAAAATCATATAACTTATTGCAGAATTTAGGAAGATCCGGGTATCGATCCCGGTACCTCTCACATGCAAAGCGAGCGCTCTACCACTTGAGCTAATCCCCAATTGACATATGTATTTGCAGCTTTTGACCGATTTCATATCCTCAGTTTTCAGAGGACAGAGTAAGATCATCAATCTTTCAAAAAATAATTTGATTTTGGAATATCCGGGTATCGATCACGGTATCTCTCGCATGCTAAGCGAGCGCTCTACCACTTGAGCGAAGTCCCCGCGACAAAACACAATTATAGCATTTAACCGATTTCATATCCTGTTTTCAGAGGACAGAGTAAAAATCATAAAACTTATGGCAGTATTTTGGAAGATCCGGGTATCGATCCCAGTACATCTCGCATGCTAAGCGAGCGCTCTACCACTTGAGCTAATCCCTCTTGCCATATGTAAAACTACCCTTTAACCGATTTCATATCCAGTTTTCAGAGGACAGAGTAAAAAAATCATAAAACTTATTGCAGAATTCTGGAAGATCCGGGTATCGATCCCGGTACCTCTCACATGCTAAGCGAGCGCTCTACCACTTGAGCGAATTCCCCGTGACGCAACACAATATAGCCTTTAACCGATTTCATATTCTGTTTTCAGAGGACAGAGTAAAAATCATAAAACGTATGGCAGCATTTTGGAAGATCCGGGTATCGATCCCGGTACCTCTCACATGCAAAGCGAGCGCTCTACCACTTGAGCTAATCCCCCATTGACATATGTATATGCAGCTTTTGACCGATTTCATATCCTCAGTTTTCAGAGGACAGAGTAAGATCATCAATCTTTTAAGAAATTGAAATTGGTTTTGGAATATCCGGGTATCAATCCCAGTACATCTCGCATGCTAAGCGAGCGCTCTACCACTTGAGCGAATTCCCCGTGACACAACACATTATAGCCTTTAACCGATTTCATATCCTGTTTTCAGCGCTCTACCACTTGAGCTAATCCCCCATTGACATATTTATTTGCAGCTTTTGACCGATTTCATATCCTCAGTTTTCAGAGGACAGAGTAAGATCATCAATCTTTCAAAAAAAAATTTGATTTTGGAATATCCGGGTATCGATCACGGTATCTCTCGCATGCTATGCGAGCGCTCTACCACTTGAGCTAATCCCACTTGACATATGTAAATGTAGCCTTTAACCGATTTCATATCCTGTTTTCAGAGGACAGAGTAAAAATCAAAAATCTATTGCAGAATTTTGGAAGATCCGGGTATCGATCCCGGTACCTCTCACATGCTAAGCGAACACTCTACCGCTTGAGCTAATCCCCCATTGACATATGTATATGCAGATTTTGACCGATTTCATATCCTCAGTTTTCAGAGGACAGAATAAGATCATCAATCTTTCAAAAAATAATTTGATTTTGGAAGATCCGGGTATCGATCCCGGTACCTCTCACATGCTAAGCGAGCGCTCTAACACTTGAGCTAATCCCACTTGACATATGTAAAACTAGCCTTTAACCGATTTCATATACTGTTTTCAGAGGACAGAGTAAAAATCATAAAACTTATTGCAGAATTTTGGAAGATCCGGGTATCGATCCTGGTACCTCTCACATGCTAAGCGAGCGCTCTACCACTTGAGCTAATCCCCCTTCACACAATGTAAAAGTAGCCTTTAACCGATTTCATATCCTGTTTTCAGAGGACAGAGTAAAAATCATAAAACTTATGGCAGTATTTTGGAAGATCCGGGTATCGATCCCGGTACCTCTCACATGCTAAGCGAGCGCTCTACCACTTGAGCTAATCCCCCTTGACACAATGTAAAAGTAGCCTTTAACCGATTTCATATCCTGTTTTCAGAGGACAGAGTAAAAATAATAAAACTTATTGCAGAATTTTGGAAGATCCGGGTATCGATCCCGGTACCTCTCACATGCTAAGCGAGCGCTCTACCACTTGAGCTAATCCCCCTTGACACAATGTAAAAGTAGCCTTTAACCGATTTCATATCCTGTTTTCAGAGGACAGAGTAAAAAACATAAAACTTATGGCAGTATTTTGGAAGATCCGGGTATCGATCCCAGTACATCTCGCATGCTAAGCGAGCGCTCTACCACTTGAGCTAATCCCTCTTGACATATGTAAAACTAGCCTTTAACCGATTTCATATCCTGTTTTCAGAGGACAGAGTAAAAAATCATAAAACTTATTGCAGAATTTTGGAAGATCCGGGTATCGATCCCGGTACCTCTCACATGCTAAGCGAGCGCTCTACCACTTGAGCGAATTCCCCGTGACGCAACACAATATAGCCTTTAACCGATTTCATATTCTGTTTTCAGAGGACAGAGTAAAAATCATAAAACGTATGGCAGCATTTTGGAAGATCCGGGTATCGATCCCGGGACCTCTCACATGCAAAGCGAGCGATCTACCACTTGAGCTAATCCCCCATTGACATATGTATATGCAGCTTTTGACCGATTTCATATCCTCAGTTTTCAGAGGACAGAGTAAGATCATCAATCTTTTAAGAAATTGAAATTGGTTTTGGAATATCCGGGTATCAATCCCGGTACATCTCGCATGCTATGCGAGCGCTCTACCACTTGAGCTAATCCCCCTTGACATATGTAAATATAGCCTTTAACCGATTTCATATCCTGTTTTCAGAGGACAGAGTAAAAATCAAAAATGTATTGCAGAATTTTGGAAGATCCGGGTATCGATCCCGGTACCTCTCACATGCTAAGCGAGCGATCTACCACTTGAGCTAATCCCCCATTGACATATGTTTATGCAGATTTTGACCGATTTGATATCCTCAGTTTTCAGAGGACAGAGTAAGATCATCAATCTTTCAAAAAACAATTTGATTTTGGAATATCCGGGTATCGATCACGGTATCTCTCGCATGCTAAGCGAGCGCTCTACCACTTGAGCTAATCCCCCTTGACACAATGTAAAAGTAGCCTTTAACCGATTTCATATCCTGTTTTCAGAGGACAGAGTAAAAATCATAAAACTTATCGCAGTATTTTGGAAGATCCGGGTATCGATCCCAGAACATCTCGCATGCTTAGCGAGCGCTCTACCACTTGAGCTACTCCCTCTTGACATATGTTAAACTAGCCTTTAACCGATTTCATATCCTGTTTTCAGAGGACAGGGTAAAAATCATATAACTTATTGCAGAATTTAGGAAGATCCGGGTATCGATCCCGGTACCTCTCACATGCAAAGCGAGCGCTCTACCACTTGAGCTAATCCCCAATTGACATATGTATTTGCAGCTTTTGACCGATTTCATATCCTCAGTTTTCAGAGGACAGAGTAAGATCATCAATCTTTCAAAAAATAATTTGATTTTGGAATATCCGGGTATCGATCACGGTATCTCTCGCATGCTAAGCGAGCGCTCTACCACTTGAGCGAATTCCCCGCGACACAACACAATTATAGCATTTAACCGATTTCATATCCTGTTTTCAGAGGACAGAGTAAAAATCATAAAACTTATTGCAGAATTTTGGAAGATCCGGGTATCGATCCCGGTACCTCTCACATGCTAAGCGAGCGCTCTACCACTTGAGCTAATCCCCCTTGACACAATGTAAAAGTAGCCTTTAACCGATTTCATATCCTGTTTTCAGAGGACAGAGTAAAAATCATAAAACTTATTGCAGTATTTTGGAAGATCCGGGTATCGATCCCAGTACATCTCGCATGCTAAGCGAGCGCTCTACCACTTGAGCTAATCCCTCTTGACATATGTAAAACTAGCCTTTAACCGATTTCATATCCTGTTTTCAGAGGACAGAGTAAAAAATCATAAAACTTATTGCAGAATTCTGGAAGATCCGGGTATCGATCCCGGTACCTCTCACATGCTAAGCGAGCGCTCTACCACTTGAGCGAATTCCCCGTGACGCAACACAATATAGCCTTTAACCGATTTCATATTCTGTTTTCAGAGGACAGAGTAAAAATCATAAAACCTATGGCAGCATTTTGGAAGATCCGGGTATCGATCCCGGTACCTCTCACATGCAAAGCGAGCGCTCTACCACTTGAGCTAATCTCCCATTGACATATGTATATGCAGCTTTTGACCGATTTCATATCCTCAGTTTCCAGAGGACAGAGTAAGATCATCAATCTTTTAAGAAATTGAAATTGGTTTTGGAATATCCGGGTATCAATCCCGGTACATCTCGCATGCTATGCGAGCGCTCTACCACTTGAGCTAATCCCCCTTGACATATGTAAATATAGCCTTTAACCGATTTCATATCCTGTTTTCAGAGGACAGAGTAAAAATCAAAAATGTATTGCAGAATTTTGGAAGACCCGGGTATCGATCCCGGTACCTCTCACATGCTAAGCGAGCGCTCTACCACTTGAGCTAATCCCCCATTGACATATGTTTATGCAGATTTTGACCGATTTCATATCCTCAGTTTTCAGAGGACAGAGTAAGATCATCAATCTTTCAAAAAACAATTTGATTTTGGAATATCCGGGTATCGATCACGTTATCTCTCGCATGCTAAGCGAGCGCTCTACCACCTGAGCGAATTCCCCGTGACCCAACACAATATAGCCTTTAACCGATTTCATATCCTGTTTTCAGAGGACAGAGTAAAAATCATAAAACTTATTGCAGAATTTTGGAAGATCCGGGTATCGATCCCGGTACCTCTCACATGCTAAGCGAGCGCTCTACCACTTGAGCTAATCCCCCTTGACACAATGTAAAAGTAGCCTTTAACCGATTTCATATCCTGTTTTCAGAGGACAGAGTAAAAATCATAAAACTTATGGCAGTTTTTTGGAAGATCCGGGTATCGATCCCAGTACATCTCGCATGCTAAGCGAGCGATCTACAACTTGAGCTAATCCCTCTTGACATATGTAAAACTATAGCCTTTAACCGATTTCATATCCTGTTTTCAGAGGACAGAGTAAAAATCATAAAACTTATTGCAGAATTTTGGAAGATCCGGGTATCGATCCCGGTACCTCTCACATGCTAAGAGAGCGCTCTACCACTTGAGCTAATCCCCCATTGACATATGTATTTGCAGCTTTTGACCGATTTCATATCCTCAGTTTTCAGAGGACAGAGTAAGATCATCAATCTTTCAAAAAAAAATTTGATTTTGGAATATCCGGGTATCGATCACGGTATCTCTCGCATGCTGAGCGAGCGCTCTACCACTTGAGCGAATTCCCCGTGACACAACACATGATAGCCTTTAACCGATTTCATATCCTGTTTTCAGAGGACAGAGTAAAAATCATAAAACTTATTGCAGAATTTTGGAAGATCCGGGTATCGATCCCGGTACCTCTCACATGCTAAGCGAGGGCTCTACCACTTGAGCTAATCCCCCTTGACACAATGTAAAAGTAGCCTTTAACCGATTTCATATTCTGTTTTCAGAGGACAGAGTAAAAATCATAAAACTTATCGCAGTATTTTGGAAGATCCGGGTATCGATCCCAGAACATCTCGCATGCTAAGCGAGCGCTCTACCACTTGAGCTAATCCCTCTTGACATATGTAAAACTAGCCTTTAACCGATTTCATATCCTGTTTTCAGAGGACAGAGTAAAAATCATAAAACGTATTGCAGAATTTAGGAAGATGCGGGTATCGATCCCGGTACCTCTCACATGCAAAGCGAGCGCTCTACCACTTGAGCTAATCCCCCTTGACACAATGTAAAAGTAGCCTTTAACCGATTTCATATCCTGTTTTCAGAGGACAGAGTAAAAATCATAAAACTTATGGCATTTTTTTGGAAGATCCGGGTATCGATCCCGGTACCTCTCACATGCTAAGCGAGCGCTCTACCACTTGAGCTAATCCCCCATTGACATATGTTTATGCAGATTTTGACCGATTTCATATCCTCAGTTTTCAGAGGACAGATTAAGATCATCAATCTTTCAAAAAACAATTTGATTTTGGAATATCCGGGTATCGATCACGGTATCTCTCGCATGCTAAGCGAGCGCTCTACCACCTGAGCGAATTCCCCGTGACCCAACACAATATAGCCTTTAACCGATTTCATATCCTGTTTTCAGAGGACAGAGTAAAAATCATAAAACTTATTGCAGAATTTTGGAAGATCCGGGTATCGATCCCGGTACCTCTCACATGCTAAGAGAGCGCTCTACCACTTGCGCTAATCCCCCTTGACACAATGTAAAAGTAGCCTTTAACCGATTTCATATTCTGTTTTCAGAGGACAGAGTAAAAATCATAAAACTTATCGCAGTATTTTGGAAGATCCGGGTATCGATCCCAGAACATCTCGCATGCTAAACGAGCGCTCTACCACTTGAGCTAATCCCTCTTGACATATGTAAAACTAGCCTTTAACCGATTTCATATCCTGTTTTCAGAGGACAGAGTAAAAATCATAAAACGTATTGCAGAATTTAGGAAGATGCGGGTATCGATCCCGGTACCTCTCACATGCAAAGCGAGCGCTCTACCACTTGAGCTAATCCCCAATTGACATATGTATTTGCAGCTTTTGACCGATTTCATATCCTCAGTTTTCAGAGGACAGAGTAAGATCATCAATCTTTCTAAAAATAATTTGATTTTGGAATATCCGGGTATCGATCACGGTATCTCTCGCATGCTAAGCGAGCGCTCTACCACTTGAGCTAATTCCCCGCGACACAACACAATATAGCATTTAACCGATTTCATATCCTGTTTTCAGAGGACAGAGTAAAAATTATAAAACTTATTGCAGAATTTTGGAAGATCCGGGTATCGATCCCGGTACCTCTCACATGCTTAGCGAGCGCTCTACCACTTGAGCTAATCCCCCTTGACACAATGTAAAAGTAGCCTTTAACCGATTTCATATCCTGTTTTCAGAGGACAGAGTAAAAATCATAAAACTTATGGCAGTATTTTGGAAGATCCGGGTATCGATCCCAGTACATCTCGCATGCTGAACGAGCGCTCTACCACTTGAGCTAATCCCTCTTGACATAAGTAAAACTAGCCTTTAACCGATTTCATATCCTGTTTTCAGAGGACAGAGTAAAAATCATAAAACGTATTACAGAATTTTGGAAGATCCGGGTATCGAACCCGGTACCTCTCACATGCTAAGCGAGCGCTCTACCACTTGAGCTAACCCCCCTTCACACAATGTAAAAGTAGCCTTTAACCGATTTCATATCCTGTTTTCAGAGGACAGAGTAAATATCATAAAACTTATGGCAGTATTTTGGAAGATCCGGGTATCGATCCCAGTACATCTCGCATGCTAAGCGAGCGCTCTACCACTTGAGCTAATCCCTCTTGACATATGTAAAACTAGCCTTTAACCGATTTCATATCCTGTTTTCAGAGGACAGAGTAAAAAATCATAAAACTTATTGCAGAATTCTGGAAGATCCGGGTATCGATCCCGGTACCTCTCACATGCTAAGCGAGCGCTCTACCACTTGAGCGAATTCCCCGTGACGCAACACAATATAGCCAATAACCGATTTCATATTCTGTTTTCAGAGGACAGAGTAAAAATCATAAAACCTATGGCAGCATTTTGGAAGATCCGGGTATCGATCCCGGTACCTCTCACATGCAAAGCGAGCGCTCTACCACTTGAGCTAATCTCCCATTGACATATGTATATGCAGCTTTTGACCGATTTCATATCCTCAGTTTCCAGAGGACAGAGTAAGATCATCAATCTTTTAAGAAATTGAAATTGGTTTTGGAATATCCGGGTATCAATCCCGGTACATCTCGCATGCTATGCGAGCGCTCTACCACTTGAGCTAATCCCCCTTGACATATGTAAATATAGCCTTTAACCGATTTCATATCCTGTTTTCAGAGGACAGAGTAAAAATCAAAAATGTATTGCAGAATTTTGGAAGATCCGGGTATCGATCCCGGTACCTCTCACATGCAAAGCGAGCGCTCTACCACTTGAGCTAATCCCCAATTGACATATGTATTTGCAGCTTTTGACCGATTTCATATCCTCAGTTTTCAGAGGACAGAGTAAGATCATCAATCTTTCTAAAAATAATTTGATTTTGGAATATCCGGGTATCGATCACGGTATCTCTCGCATGCTAAGCGAGCGCTCTACCACTTGAGCTAATTCCCCGCGACACAACACAATATAGCATTTAACCGATTTCATATCCTGTTTTCAGAGGACAGAGTAAAAATTATAAAACTTATTGCAGAATTTTGGAAGATCCGGGTATCGATCCCGGTACCTCTCACATGCTTAGCGAGCGCTCTACCACTTGAGCTAATCCCCCTTGACACAATGTAAAAGTAGCCTTTAACCGATTTCATATCCTGTTTTCAGAGGACAGAGTAAAAATCATAAAACTTATGGCAGTATTTTGGAAGATCCGGGTATCGATCCCAGTACATCTCGCATGCTGAACGAGCGCTCTACCACTTGAGCTAATCCCTCTTGACATAAGTAAAACTAGCCTTTAACCGATTTCATATCCTGTTTTCAGAGGACAGAGTAAAAATCATAAAACGTATTACAGAATTTTGGAAGATCCGGGTATCGAACCCGGTACCTCTCACATGCTAAGCGAGCGCTCTACCACTTGAGCTAACCCCCCTTCACACAATGTAAAAGTAGCCTTTAACCGATTTCATATCCTGTTTTCAGAGGACAGAGTAAATATCATAAAACTTATGGCAGTATTTTGGAAGATCCGGGTATCGATCCCAGTACATCTCGCATGCTAAGCGAGCGCTCTACCACTTGAGCTAATCCCTCTTGACATATGTAAAACTAGCCTTTAACCGATTTCATATCCTGTTTTCAGAGGACAGAGTAAAAAATCATAAAACTTATTGCAGAATTCTGGAAGATCCGGGTATCGATCCCGGTACCTCTCACATGCTAAGCGAGCGCTCTACCACTTGAGCGAATTCCCCGTGACGCAACACAATATAGCCAATAACCGATTTCATATTCTGTTTTCAGAGGACAGAGTAAAAATCATAAAACCTATGGCAGCATTTTGGAAGATCCGGGTATCGATCCCGGTACCTCTCACATGCAAAGCGAGCGCTCTACCACTTGAGCTAATCTCCCATTGACATATGTATATGCAGCTTTTGACCGATTTCATATCCTCAGTTTCCAGAGGACAGAGTAAGATCATCAATCTTTTAAGAAATTGAAATTGGTTTTGGAATATCCGGGTATCAATCCCGGTACATCTCGCATGCTATGCGAGCGCTCTACCACTTGAGCTAATCCCCCTTGACATATGTAAATATAGCCTTTAACCGATTTCATATCCTGTTTTCAGAGGACAGAGTAAAAATCAAAAATGTATTGCAGAATTTTGGAAGATCCGGGTATCGATCCCGGTACCTCTCACATGCTAAGCGAGCGCTCTACCACTTGAGCTAATCCCCCATTGACATATGTTTATGCAGATTTTGACCGATTTCATATCCTCAGTTTTCAGAGGACAGAGTAAGATCATCAATCTTTCAAAAAACAATTTGATTTTGGAATATCCGGGTATCGATCACGTTATCTCTCGCATGCTAAGCGAGCGCTCTACCACCTGAGCGAATTCCCCGTGACCCAACACAATATAGCCTTTAACCGATTTCATATCCTGTTTTCAGAATACAGAGTAAAAATCATAAAACTTATTGCAGAATTTTGGAAGATCCGGGTATCGAACCCGGTACCTCTCACATGCTAAGCGAGCGCTCTACCACTTGAGCTAATCCCCCTTGACACAATGTAAAAGTAGCCTTTAACCGATTTCATATCCTGTTTTCAGAGGACAGAGTAAATATCATAAAACTTATGGCAGTATTTTGGAAGATCCGGGTATCGATCCCAGTACATCTCGCATGCTAAGCGAGCGCTCTACCACTTGAGCTAATCCCTCTTGACATATGTAAAACTAGCCTTTAACCGATTTCATATCCTGTTTTCAGAGGACAGAGTAAAAAATCATAAAACTTATTGCAGAATTCTGGAAGATCCGGGTATCGATCCCGGTACCTCTCACATGCTAAGCGAGCGCTCTACCACTTGAGCGAATTCCCCGTGACGCAACACAATATAGCCTTTAACCGATTTCATATTCTGTTTTCAGAGGACAGAGTAAAAATCATAAAACCTATGGCAGCATTTTGGAAGATCCGGGTATCGATCCCGGTACCTCTCACATGCAAAGCGAGCGCTCTACCACTTGAGCTAATCTCCCATTGACATATGTATATGCAGCTTTTGACCGATTTCATATCCTCAGTTTCCAGAGGACAGAGTAAGATCATCAATCTTTTAAGAAATTGAAATTGGTTTTGGAATATCCGGGTATCAATCCCGGTACATCTCGCATGCTATGCGAGCGCTCTACCACTTGAGCTAATCCCCCTTGACATATGTAAATATAGCCTTTAACCGATTTCATATCCTGTTTTCAGAGGACAGAGTAAAAATCAAAAATGTATTGCAGAATTTTGGAAGATCCGGGTATCGATCCCGGTACCTCTCACATGCTAAGCGAGCGCTCTACCACTTGAGCTAATCCCCCATTGACATATGTTTATGCAGATTTTGACCGATTTCATATCCTCAGTTTTCAGAGGACAGAGTAAGATCATCAATCTTTCAAAAAACAATTTGATTTTGGAATATCCGGGTATCGATCACGTTATCTCTCGCATGCTAAGCGAGCGCTCTACCACCTGAGCGAATTCCCCGTGACCCAACACAATATAGCCTTTAACCGATTTCATATCCTGTTTTCAGAGGACAGAGTAAAAATCATAAAACTTATTGCAGAATTTTGGAAGATCCGGGTATCGATCCCGGTACCTCTCACATGCGAAGCGAGCGCTCTACCACTTGAGCTAATCCCCCTTGACACAATGTAAAACTAGCCTTTAACCGATTTCATATCCTGTTTTCAGAGGACAGAGTAAAAATCATAAAACGTATTGCAGAATTTAGGAAGATGCGGGTATCGATCCCGGTACCTCTCACATGCAAAGCGAGCGCTCTACCACTTGAGCTAATCCCCCTTGACACAATGTAAAAGTAGCCTTTAACCGATTTCATATCCTGTTTTCAGAGGACAGAGTAAAAATCATAAAACTTATGGCATTTTTTTGGAAGATCCGGGTATCGATCCCGGTACCTCTCACATGCTAAGCGAGCGCTCTACCACTTGAGCTAATCCCCCATTGACATATGTTTATGCAGATTTTGACCGATTTCATATCCTCAGTTTTCAGAGGACAGATTAAGATCATCAATCTTTCAAAAAACAATTTGATTTTGGAATATCCGGGTATCGATCACGGTATCTCTCGCATGCTAAGCGAGCGCTCTACCACCTGAGCGAATTCCCCGTGACCCAACACAATATAGCCTTTAACCGATTTCATATCCTGTTTTCAGAGGACAGAGTAAAAATCATAAAACTTATTGCAGAATTTTGGAAGATCCGGGTATCGATCCCGGTACCTCTCACATGCTAAGAGAGCGCTCTACCACTTGCGCTAATCCCCCTTGACACAATGTAAAAGTAGCCTTTAACCGATTTCATATTCTGTTTTCAGAGGACAGAGTAAAAATCATAAAACTTATCGCAGTATTTTGGAAGATCCGGGTATCGATCCCAGAACATCTCGCATGCTAAACGAGCGCTCTACCACTTGAGCTAATCCCTCTTGACATATGTAAAACTAGCCTTTAACCGATTTCATATCCTGTTTTCAGAGGACAGAGTAAAAATCATAAAACGTATTGCAGAATTTAGGAAGATGCGGGTATCGATCCCGGTACCTCTCACATGCAAAGCGAGCGCTCTACCACTTGAGCTAATCCCCAATTGACATATGTATTTGCAGCTTTTGACCGATTTCATATCCTCAGTTTTCAGAGGACAGAGTAAGATCATCAATCTTTCTAAAAATAATTTGATTTTGGAATATCCGGGTATCGATCACGGTATCTCTCGCATGCTAAGCGAGCGCTCTACCACTTGAGCTAATTCCCCGCGACACAACACAATATAGCATTTAACCGATTTCATATCCTGTTTTCAGAGGACAGAGTAAAAATTATAAAACTTATTGCAGAATTTTGGAAGATCCGGGTATCGATCCCGGTACCTCTCACATGCTTAGCGAGCGCTCTACCACTTGAGCTAATCCCCCTTGACACAATGTAAAAGTAGCCTTTAACCGATTTCATATCCTGTTTTCAGAGGACAGAGTAAAAATCATAAAACTTATGGCAGTATTTTGGAAGATCCGGGTATCGATCCCAGTACATCTCGCATGCTGAACGAGCGCTCTACCACTTGAGCTAATCCCTCTTGACATAAGTAAAACTAGCCTTTAACCGATTTCATATCCTGTTTTCAGAGGACAGAGTAAAAATCATAAAACGTATTACAGAATTTTGGAAGATCCGGGTATCGAACCCGGTACCTCTCACATGCTAAGCGAGCGCTCTACCACTTGAGCTAACCCCCCTTCACACAATGTAAAAGTAGCCTTTAACCGATTTCATATCCTGTTTTCAGAGGACAGAGTAAATATCATAAAACTTATGGCAGTATTTTGGAAGATCCGGGTATCGATCCCAGTACATCTCGCATGCTAAGCGAGCGCTCTACCACTTGAGCTAATCCCTCTTGACATATGTAAAACTAGCCTTTAACCGATTTCATATCCTGTTTTCAGAGGACAGAGTAAAAAATCATAAAACTTATTGCAGAATTCTGGAAGATCCGGGTATCGATCCCGGTACCTCTCACATGCTAAGCGAGCGCTCTACCACTTGAGCGAATTCCCCGTGACGCAACACAATATAGCCAATAACCGATTTCATATTCTGTTTTCAGAGGACAGAGTAAAAATCATAAAACCTATGGCAGCATTTTGGAAGATCCGGGTATCGATCCCGGTACCTCTCACATGCAAAGCGAGCGCTCTACCACTTGAGCTAATCTCCCATTGACATATGTATATGCAGCTTTTGACCGATTTCATATCCTCAGTTTCCAGAGGACAGAGTAAGATCATCAATCTTTTAAGAAATTGAAATTGGTTTTGGAATATCCGGGTATCAATCCCGGTACATCTCGCATGCTATGCGAGCGCTCTACCACTTGAGCTAATCCCCCTTGACATATGTAAATATAGCCTTTAACCGATTTCATATCCTGTTTTCAGAGGACAGAGTAAAAATCAAAAATGTATTGCAGAATTTTGGAAGATCCGGGTATCGATCCCGGTACCTCTCACATGCTAAGCGAGCGCTCTACCACTTGAGCTAATCCCCCATTGACATATGTTTATGCAGATTTTGACCGATTTCATATCCTCAGTTTTCAGAGGACAGAGTAAGATCATCAATCTTTCAAAAAACAATTTGATTTTGGAATATCCGGGTATCGATCACGTTATCTCTCGCATGCTAAGCGAGCGCTCTACCACCTGAGCGAATTCCCCGTGACCCAACACAATATAGCCTTTAACCGATTTCATATCCTGTTTTCAGAATACAGAGTAAAAATCATAAAACTTATTGCAGAATTTTGGAAGATCCGGGTATCGAACCCGGTACCTCTCACATGCTAAGCGAGCGCTCTACCACTTGAGCTAATCCCCCTTGACACAATGTAAAAGTAGCCTTTAACCGATTTCATATCCTGTTTTCAGAGGACAGAGTAAATATCATAAAACTTATGGCAGTATTTTGGAAGATCCGGGTATCGATCCCAGTACATCTCGCATGCTAAGCGAGCGCTCTACCACTTGAGCTAATCCCTCTTGACATATGTAAAACTAGCCTTTAACCGATTTCATATCCTGTTTTCAGAGGACAGAGTAAAAAATCATAAAACTTATTGCAGAATTCTGGAAGATCCGGGTATCGATCCCGGTACCTCTCACATGCTAAGCGAGCGCTCTACCACTTGAGCGAATTCCCCGTGACGCAACACAATATAGCCTTTAACCGATTTCATATTCTGTTTTCAGAGGACAGAGTAAAAATCATAAAACCTATGGCAGCATTTTGGAAGATCCGGGTATCGATCCCGGTACCTCTCACATGCAAAGCGAGCGCTCTACCACTTGAGCTAATCTCCCATTGACATATGTATATGCAGCTTTTGACCGATTTCATATCCTCAGTTTCCAGAGGACAGAGTAAGATCATCAATCTTTTAAGAAATTGAAATTGGTTTTGGAATATCCGGGTATCAATCCCGGTACATCTCGCATGCTATGCGAGCGCTCTACCACTTGAGCTAATCCCCCTTGACATATGTAAATATAGCCTTTAACCGATTTCATATCCTGTTTTCAGAGGACAGAGTAAAAATCAAAAATGTATTGCAGAATTTTGGAAGATCCGGGTATCGATCCCGGTACCTCTCACATGCTAAGCGAGCGCTCTACCACTTGAGCTAATCCCCCATTGACATATGTTTATGCAGATTTTGACCGATTTCATATCCTCAGTTTTCAGAGGACAGAGTAAGATCATCAATCTTTCAAAAAACAATTTGATTTTGGAATATCCGGGTATCGATCACGTTATCTCTCGCATGCTAAGCGAGCGCTCTACCACCTGAGCGAATTCCCCGTGACCCAACACAATATAGCCTTTAACCGATTTCATATCCTGTTTTCAGAGGACAGAGTAAAAATCATAAAACTTATTGCAGAATTTTGGAAGATCCGGGTATCGATCCCGGTACCTCTCACATGCGAAGCGAGCGCTCTACCACTTGAGCTAATCCCCCTTGACACAATGTAAAAGTAGCCTTTAACCGATTTCATATCCTGTTTTCAGAGGACAGAGTAAAAATCATAAAACTTATGGCAGTTTTTTGGAAGATCCGGGTATCGATCCCGGTACCTCTCACATGCTAAGCGAGCGCTCTACCACTTGAGCTAATCCCCCATTGACATATGTTTATGCAGATTTTGACCGATTTCATATCCTCAGTTTTCAGAGGACAGAGTAAGATCATCAATCTTTCAAAAAACAATTTGATTTTGGAATATCCGGGTATCGATCACGGTATCTCTCGCATGCTAAGCGAGCGCTCTACCACCTGAGCGAATTCCCCGTGACCCAACACAATATAGCCTTTAACCGATTTCATATCCTGTTTTCAGAGGACAGAGTAAAAATCATAAAACTTATTGCAGAATTTTGGAAGATCCGGGTATCGATCCCGGTACCTCTCACATGCTAAGCGAGCGCTCTACCACTTGAGCTAATCCCCCTTGACACAATGTAAAAGTAGCCTTTAACCGATTTCATATCCTGTTTTCAGAGGACAGAGTAAAAATCATAAAACTTATGGCAGTTTTTTGGAAGATCCGGGTATCGATCCCAGTACATCTCGCATGCTAAGCGAGCGATCTACAACTTGAGCTAATCCCTCTTGACATATGTAAAACTATAGCCTTTAACCGATTTCATATCCTGTTTTCAGAGGACAGAGTAAACATCATAAAACTTATTGCAGAATTTTGGAAGATCCGGGTATCGATCCCGGTACCTCTCACATGCTAAGAGAGCGCTCTACCACTTGAGCTAATCCCCCATTGACATATGTATTTGCAGCTTTTGACCGATTTCATATCCTCAGTTTTCAGAGGACAGAGTAAGATCATCAATCTTTCAAAAAAAATTTGATTTTGGAATATCCGGGTATCGATCACGGTATCTCTCGCATGCTAAGCGAGCGCTCTACCACTTGAGCGAATTCCCCGTGACACAACACATGATAGCCTTTAACCGATTTCATATCCTGTTTTCAGAGGACAGAGTAAAAATCATAAAACTTATTGCAGAATTTTGGAAGATCCGGGTATCGATCCCGGTACCTCTCACATGCTAAGCGAGCGCTCTACCACTTGAGCTAATCCCCCTTGACACAATGTAAAAGTAGCCTTTAACCGATTTCATATCCTGTTTTCAGAGGACAGAGTAAAAATCATAAAACTTATGGCAGTATTTTGGAAGATCCGGGTATCGATCCCAGTACATCTCGCATGCTAAGCGAGCGCTCTACCACTTGAGCTAATCCCTCTTGACATATGTTAAACTAGCCTTTAACCGATTTCATATCCTGTTTTCAGAGGACAGAGTAAAAATCATATAACTTATTGCAGAATTTAGGAAGATCCGGGTATCGATCCCGGTACCTCTCACATGCAAAGCGAGCGCTCTACCACTTGAGCTAATCCCCCTTGACACAATGTAAAAGTAGCCTTTAACCGATTTCATATCCTGTTTTCAGAGGACAGAGTAAAAATCATAAAACTTATGGCAGTTTTTTGGAAGATCCGGGTATCGATCCCAGTACATCTCGCATGCTAAGCGAGCGATCTACAACTTGAGCTAATCCCTCTTGACATATGTAAAACTATAGCCTTTAACCGATTTCATATCCTGTTTTCAGAGGACAGAGTAAAAATCATAAAACTTATTGCAGAATTTTGGAAGATCCGGGTATCGATCCCGGTACCTCTCACATGCTAAGCGAGCGCTCTAACACTTGAGCTAATCCCCCATTGACATATGTTTATGCAGATTTTGACCGATTTCATATCCTCAGTTTTCAGAGGACAGAGTAAGATCATCAATCTTTCAAAAAATAATTTGATTTTGGAATATCCGGGTATCGATCACGGTATCTCTCGCATGCTAAGCGAGCGCTCTACCACTTGAGCGAATTCCCCGCGACACAACACAATTATAGCATTTAACCGATTTCATATCCTGTTTTCAGAGGACAGAGTAAAAATCATAAAACTTATTGCAGAATTTTGGAAGATCCGGGTATCGATCCCGGTACCTCTCACATGCTAAGCGAGCGCTCCACCACTTGAGCTAATCCCCCTTGACACAATGTAAAAGTAGCCTTTAACCGATTTCATATCCTGTTTTCAGAGGACAGAGTAAAAATCATAAAACTTATGGCAGTATTTTGGAAGATCCGGGTATCGATCCCAGTACATCTCGCATGCTAAGCGAGCGCTCTACCACTTGAGCTAATCCCTCTTGACATATGTAAAACTAGCCTTTAACCGATTTCATATCCTGTTTTCAGAGGACAGAGTAAAAAATCATAAAACTTATTGCAGAATTCTGGAAGATCCGGGTATCGATCCCGGTACCTCTCACATGCTAAGCGAGCGCTCTACCACTTGAGCGAATTCCCCGTGACGCAACACAATATAGCCTTTAACCGATTTCATATTCTGTTTTCAGAGGACAGAGTAAAAATCATAAAACCTATGGCAGCATTTTGGAAGATCCGGGTATCGATCCCGGTACCTCTCACATGCAAAGCGAGCGCTCTACCACTTGAGCTAATCTCCCATTGACATATGTATATGCAGCTTTTGACCGATTTCATATCCTCAGTTTCCAGAGGACAGAGTAAGATCATCAATCTTTTAAGAAATTGAAATTGGTTTTGGAATATCCGGGTATCAATCCCGGTACATCTCGCATGCTATGCGAGCGCTCTACCACTTGAGCTAATCCCCCTTGACATATGTAAATATAGCCTTTAACCGATTTCATATCCTGTTTTCAGAGGACAGAGTAAAAATCAAAAATGTATTGCAGAATTTTGGAAGATCCGGGTATCGATCCCGGTACCTCTCACATGCTAAGCGAGAGCTCTACCACTTGAGCTAATCCCCCATTGACATATGTTTATGCAGATTTTGACCGATTTCATATCCTCAGTTTTCAGAGGACAGAGTAAGATCATCAATCTTTCAAAAAACAATTTGATTTTGGAATATCCGGGTATCGATCACGTTATCTCTCGCATGCTAAGCGAGCGCTCTACCACCTGAGCGAATTCCCCGTGACCCAACACAATATAGCCTTTAACCGATTTCATATCCTGCTTTCAGAGGACAGAGTAAAAATCATAAAACTTATTGCAGAATTTTGGAAGATCCGGGTATCGATCCCGGTACCTCTCACATGCTAAGCGAGCGCTCTACCACTTGAGCTAATCCCCGTTGACACAATGTAAAAGTAGCCTTTAACCGATTTCATATCCTGTTTTCAGAGGACAGAGTAAAAATCATAAAACTTATGGCAGTTTTTTGGAAGATCCGGGTATCGATCCCAGTACATCTCGCATGCTAAGCGAGCGATCTACAACTTGAGCTAATCCCTCTTGACATATGTAAAACTATAGCCTTTAACCGATTTCATATCCTGTTTTCAGAGGACAGAGTAAAAATCATAAAACTTATTGCAGAATTTTGGAAGATCCGGGTATCGATCCCGGTACCTCTCACATGCTAAGAGAGCGCTCTACCACTTGAGCTAATCCCCCATTGACATATGTATTTGCAGCTTTTGACCGATTTCATATGCTCAGTTTTCAGAGGACAGAGTAAGATCATCAATCTTTCAAAAAAAAATTTGATTTTGGAATATCCGGGTATCGATCACGGTATCTCTCGCATGCTAAGCGAGCGCTCTACCACTTGAGCGAATTCCCCGTGACACAACACATGATAGCCTTTAACCGATTTCATATCCTGTTTTCAGAGGACAGAGTAAAAATCATAAAACTTATTGCAGAATTTTGGAAGATCCGGGTATCGATCCCGGTACCTCTCACATGCTAAGCGAGGGCTCTACCACTTGAGCTAATCCCCCTTGACACAATGTAAAAGTAGCCTTTAACCGATTTCATATTCTGTTTTCAGAGGACAGAGTAAAAATCATAAAACTTATCGCAGTATTTTGGAAGATCCGGGTATCGATCCCAGAACATCTCGCATGCTAAGCGAGCGCTCTACCACTTGAGCTAATCCCTCTTGACATATGTAAAAGTAGCCTTTAACCGATTTCATATCCTGTTTTCAGAGGACAGAGTAAAAATCATAAAACGTATTGCAGAATTTAGGAAGATCCGGGTATCGATCCCGGTACCTCTCACATGCAAAGCGAGCGCTCTACCACTTGAGCTAATCCCCAATTGACATATGTATTTGCAGCTTTTGACCGATTTCATATCCTCAGTTTTCAGAGGACAGAGTAAGATCATCAATCTTTCTAAAAATAATTTGATTTTGGAATATCCGGGTATCGATCACGGTATCTCTCGCATGCTAAGCGAGCGCTCTACCACTTGAGCTAATTCCCCGCGACACAACACAATATAGCATTTAACCGATTTCATATCCTGTTTTCAGAGGACAGAGTAAAAATTATAAAACTTATTGCAGAATTTTGGAAGATCCGGGTATCGATCCCGGTACCTCTCACATGCTTAGCGAGCGCTCTACCACTTGAGCTAATCCCCCTTGACACAATGTAAAAGTAGCCTTTAACCGATTTCATATCCTGTTTTCAGAGGACAGAGTAAAAATCATAAAACTTATGGCAGTATTTTGGAAGATCCGGGTATCGATCCCAGTACATCTCGCATGCTAAGCGGGCGCTCTACCACTTGAGCTAATCCCTCTTGACATAAGTAAAACTAGCCTTTAACCGATTTCATATCCTGTTTTCAGAGGACAGAGTAAAAATCATAAAACGTATAACAGAATTTTGGAAGATCCGGGTATCGAACCCGGTACCTCTTACATGCTAAGCGAGCGCTCTACCACTTGAGCTAATCCCCCTTCACACAATGTAAAAGTAGCCTTTAACCGATTTCATATCCTGTTTTCAGAGGACAGAGTAAATATCATAAAACTTATGGCAGTAATTTGGAAGATCCGGGTATCGATCCCAGTACATCTCGCATGCTAAGCGAGCGCTCTACCACTTGAGCTAATCCCCCTTCACACAATGTATAAGTAGCCTTTAACCGATTTCATATCCTGTTTTCAAAGGCCAGAGTAAAAATCATAAAACTTATGGCAGTATTTTGGAAGATCGGGTATCGAACCCAGTATCGATCCCAGTATATCTCGCATGCTAAGCGAGCGCTCTACCACTTGAGCTAATCCCTCTTGACATATGTAAAACTAGCCTTTAACCGATTTCATATCCTGTTTTCAGAGGACAGAGTAAAAATCATAAAACTTATTGCAGAATTTTTGAAGATCCGGGTATCGATCCCGGTACCTCTCACATGCTAAGCGAGCGCTCTACCACTTGAGCGAATTCCCCGTGACACAACACAATATAGCCTTTAACCGATTTCATATCTGTTTTCAGAGGACAGAGTAAAAATCATAAAACTTATTGCAGAATTTTGGAAGATCCGGGTATCGATCCCGGTACCTCTCACATGCTAAGCGAGGGCTCTACCACTTGAGCTAATCCCCCTTGACATAATGTAAAAGTAGCCTTTAACCGATTTCATATCCTGTTTTCAGAGGACAGAGTAAAAATCATAAAACTTATGGCAGTATTTTGGAAGATCCGGGTATCGATCCCAGTACATCTCGCATGCTGAGCGAGCGCTCTACCACTTGAGCTAACCCCTCTTGACATATGTAAAACTAGCCTTTAACCGATTTCATATCCTGTTTTCAGAGGACAGAGTAAAAATCAAAAATGTAATACAGAATTTTGGAATATCCGGGTATCGATCCCGGTACCTCTCACATGCTAAGCGAGCGCTCTACCACTTGAGCTAATCCCCCTTGACACAATGTCAAAGTAGCCTTTAACCGATTTCATATCCTGTTTTCAGAGGACAGAGTAAAAATCATAAAACTTATTCCAGAATTTTGGAAGATCCGGGTATCGATCCCGGTACCTCTCACATGCTAAGCGAGCGCTCTACCACTTGAGCTAATCCCCCTTCACACAATGTATAAGTAGCCTTTAACCGATTTCATATCCTGTTTTCAAGGGCCAGAGTAAAAATCATAAAACTTATGGCAGTATTTTGGAAGATCGGGTATCGAACCCAGTATCGATCCCAGTATATCTCGCATGCTAAGCGAGCGCTCTACCACTTGAGCTAATCCCTCTTGACATATGTAAAACTAGCCTTTAACCGATTTCATATCCTGTTTTCAGAGGACAGAGTAAAAATCATAAAACTTATTGCAGAATTTTTGAAGATCCGGGTATCGATCCCGGTACCTCTCACATGCTAAGCGAGCGCTCTACCACTTGAGCGAATTCCCCGTGACACAACACAATATAGCCTTTAACCGATTTCATATCCTGTTTTCAGAGGACAGAGTAAAAATCATAAAACTTATTGCAGAATTTTGGAAGATCCGGGTATCGATCCCGGTACCTCTCACATGCTAAGCGAGGGCTCTACCACTTGAGCTAATCCCCCTTGACATAATGTAAAAGTAGCCTTTAACCGATTTCATATCCTGTTTTCAGAGGACAGAGTAAAAATCATAAAACTTATGGCAGTATTTTGGAAGATCCGGGTATCGATCCCAGTACATCTCGCATGCTAAGCGAGCGCTCTACCACTTGAGCTAATCCCTCTTGACATATGTAAAACTAGCCTTTAACCGATTTCATATCCTGTTTTCAGAGGACAGAGTAAAAATCAAAAATGTAATACAGAATTTTGGAAGATCCGGGTATCGATCCCGGTACCTCTCACATGCTAAGCGAGCGCTCTACCACTTGAGCTAATCCCCCTTGACACAATGTAAAAGTAGCCTTTAACCGATTTCATATCCTGTTTTCAGAGGACAGAGTAAAAATCATAAAACTTATGGCAGTTTTTTGGAAGATCCGGGTATCGATCCCAGTACCTCTCACATGCTAAGCGAGCGCTCTACCACTTGAGCTAATCCCCCATTGACATATGTATATGCAGATTTTGACCGATTTCATATCCTCAGTTTTCAGAGGACAGAATAAGATCATCAATCTTTCAAAAAATAATTTGATTTTGGAAGATCCGGGTATCGATCCCGGTACATCTCGCATGCTAAGCGAGCGCTCTACCACTTGAGCTAATCCCTCTTGACATATGTAAAAGTAGCCTTTAACCGATTTCATATCCTGTTTTCAGAGGACAGAGTAAAAATTATAAAACTTATTGCAGAATTTTGGAAGATCCGGGTATCGATCCCGGTACCTCTCACATGCTTAGCGAGCGCTCTACCACTTGAGCTAATCCCCCTTGACACAATGTAAGAGTAGCCTTTAACCGATTTCATATCCTGTTTTCAGAGGACAGAGTAAAAATCATAAAACTTATGGCAGTATTTTGGAAGATCCGGGTATCGATCCCAGTACATCTCGCATGCTAAGCGGGCGCTCTACCACTTGAGCTAATCCCTCTTGACATAAGTAAAACTAGCCTTTAACCGATTTCATATCCTGTTTTCAGAGGACAGAGTAAAAATCATAAAACGTATAACAGAATTTTGGAAGATCCGGGTATCGAACCCGGTACCTCTTACATGCTAAGCGAGCGCTCTACCACTTGAGCTAATCCCCCTTCACACAATGTAAAAGTAGCCTTTAACCGATTTCATATCCTGTTTTCAGAGGACAGAGTAAATATCATAAAACTTATGGCAGTAATTTGGAAGATCCGGGTATCGATCCCAGTACATCTCGCATGCTAAGCGAGCGCTCTACCACTTGAGCTAATCCCCCTTCACACAATGTATAAGTAGCCTTTAACCGATTTCATATCCTGTTTTCAAAGGCCAGAGTAAAAATCATAAAACTTATGGCAGTATTTTGGAAGATCGGGTATCGAACCCAGTATCGATCCCAGTATATCTCGCATGCTAAGCGAGCGCTCTACCACTTGAGCTAATCCCTCTTGACATATGTAAAACTAGCCTTTAACCGATTTCATATCCTGTTTTCAGAGGACAGAGTAAAAATCATAAAACTTATTGCAGAATTTTTGAAGATCCGGGTATCGATCCCGGTACCTCTCACATGCTAAGCGAGCGCTCTACCACTTGAGCGAATTCCCCGTGACACAACACAATATAGCCTTTAACCGATTTCATATCCTGTTTTCAGAGGACAGAGTAAAAATCATAAAACTTATTGCAGAATTTTGGAAGATCCGGGTATCGATCCCGGTACCTCTCACATGCTAAGCGAGGGCTCTACCACTTGAGCTAATCCCCCTTGACATAATGTAAAAGTAGCCTTTAACCGATTTCATATCCTGTTTTCAGAGGACAGAGTAAAAATCATAAAACTTATGGCAGTATTTTGGAAGATCCGGGTATCGATCCCAGTACATCTCGCATGCTGAGCGAGCGCTCTACCACTTGAGCTAACCCCTCTTGACATATGTAAAACTAGCCTTTAACCGATTTCATATCCTGTTTTCAGAGGACAGAGTAAAAATCAAAAATGTAATACAGAATTTTGGAATATCCGGGTATCGATCCCGGTACCTCTCACATGCTAAGCGAGCGCTCTACCACTTGAGCTAATCCCCCTTGACACAATGTCAAAGTAGCCTTTAACCGATTTCATATCCTGTTTTCAGAGGACAGAGTAAAAATCATAAAACTTATTCCAGAATTTTGGAAGATCCGGGTATCGATCCCGGTACCTCTCACATGCTAAGCGAGCGCTCTACCACTTGAGCTAATCCCCCTTCACACAATGTATAAGTAGCCTTTAACCGATTTCATATCCTGTTTTCAAAGGCCAGAGTAAAAATCATAAAACTTATGGCAGTATTTTGGAAGATCGGGTATCGAACCCAGTATCGATCCCAGTATATCTCGCATGCTAAGCGAGCGCTCTACCACTTGAGCTAATCCCTCTTGACATATGTAAAACTAGCCTTTAACCGATTTCATATCCTGTTTTCAGAGGACAGAGTAAAAATCATAAAACTTATTGCAGAATTTTTGAAGATCCGGGTATCGATCCCGGTACCTCTCACATGCTAAGCGAGCGCTCTACCACTTGAGCGAATTCCCCGTGACACAACACAATATAGCCTTTAACCGATTTCATATCCTGTTTTCAGAGGACAGAGTAAAAATCATAAAACTTATTGCAGAATTTTGGAAGATCCGGGTATCGATCCCGGTACCTCTCACATGCTAAGCGAGGGCTCTACCACTTGAGCTAATCCCCCTTGACATAATGTAAAAGTAGCCTTTAACCGATTTCATATCCTGTTTTCAGAGGACAGAGTAAAAATCATAAAACTTATGGCAGTATTTTGGAAGATCCGGGTATCGATCCCAGTACATCTCGCATGCTAAGCGAGCGCTCTACCACTTGAGCTAATCCCTCTTGACATATGTAAAACTAGCCTTTAACCGATTTCATATCCTGTTTTCAGAGGACAGAGTCAAAATCAAAAATGTAATACAGAATTTTGGAAGATCCGGGTATCGATCCCGGTACCTCTCACATGCTAAGCGAGCGCTCTACCACTTGAGCTAATCCCCCTTGACACAATGTAAAAGTAGCCTTTAACCGATTTCATATCCTGTTTTCAGAGGACAGAGTAAAAATCATAAAACTTATGGCAGTTTTTTGGAAGATCCGGGTATCGATCCCAGTACCTCTCACATGCTAAGCGAGCGCTCTACCACTTGAGCTAATCCCCCATTGACATATGTATATGCAGATTTTGACCGATTTCATATCCTCAGTTTTCAGAGGACAGAATAAGATCATCAATCTTTCAAAAAATAATTTGATTTTGGAAGATCCGGGTATCGATCCCGGTACATCTCGCATGCTAAGCGAGCGCTCTACCACTTGAGCTAATCCCTCTTGACATATGTAAAACTAGCCTTTAACCGATTTCATATCCTGTTTTCAGAGGACAGAGTAAAAATCAAAAATGTAATACAGAATTTTGGAAGATCCGGGTATCGATCCCGGTACCTCTCACATGCTAAGCGAGCGCTCTACCACTTGAGCTAATCCCCCTTGACACAATGTAAAAGTAGCCTTTAACCGATTTCATATCCTGTTTTCAGAGGACAGAGTAAAAATCATAAAACTTATGGCAGTTTTTTGGAAGATCCGGGTATCGATCCCAGTACCTCTCGCATGCTAAGCGAGCGATCTAACACTTGAGCTAATCCCTCTTGACATATGTAAAACTATAGCCTTTAACCGATTTCATATCCTGTTTTCAGAGGACAGAGTAAAAATCATAAAACTTATTGCAGAATTTTGGAAGATCCGGGTATCGATCCCGGTACCTCTCACATGCTAAGAGAGCGCTCTACCACTTGAGCTAATCCCCCATTGACATATGTATTTGCAGCTTTTGACCGATTTCATATCCTCAGTTTTCAGAGGACAGAGTAAGATCATCAATCTTTAAAAAAAAAATTTGATTTTGGAATATCCGGGTATCGATCACGGTATCTCTCGCATGCTAAGCGAGCGCTCTACCACTTGAGCGAATTCCCCGTGACACAACACAATATAGCCTTTAACCGATTTCATATCCTGTTTTCAGAGGACAGAGTAAAAATCTTAAAACTTATTGCAGAATTTTGGAAGATCCGGGTATCGATCCCGGTACCTGCTAAGCGAGCGCTCTACCACTTGAGCTAATTCCCCTTGACATAATGTAAAAGTAGCCTTTAACCGATTTCATATCCTGTTTTCAGAGGACAGAGTAAAAATCATAAAACTTATGGCAGTATTTTGGAAGATCCGGGTATCGATCCAGAACATCTCGCATGCTAAGCGAGCGCTCTACCACTTGAGCTAATCCCTCTTGACATATGTAAAACTAGCCTTTAACCGATTTCATATCCTGTTTTCAGAGGACAGAGTCAAAATCAAAAATGTATTGCAGAATTTTGGAAGATCCGGGTATCGATCCCGGTATCGATCCCGGTACCTCTCACATGCTAAGCGAGCGCTCAACCACTTGAGCTAATCCCCCATTGACATATGTTTATGCAGATTTTGACCGATTTCATATCCTCAGTTTTCAGAGGACAGAGTAAGATCATCAATCTTTCAAAAAACAATTTGATTTTGGAATATCCGGGTATCGATCACGGTATCTCTCGCATGCTAAGCGAGCGCTCTTCCACTTGAGCTAATTACCCGTGACACAACACAATATAGCCTTTAACCGATTTCTTATCCTGTTTTCAGAGGACAGAGTAAAAATCATAAAACTTCTGGCAGCATTTTGGAAGATCCGGGTATCGATCCCGGTACCTCTCACATGCAAAGCGAGCGCTCTACCACTTGAGCTAATCCCCCTTGACACATTGTAAAAGTAGCCTTTAACCGATTTCATATCCTGTTTTCAGAGGACAGAGTAAAAATCATAAAACTTATGGCAGTATTTTGGAAGATCCGGGTATCGATCCCAGTACATCTCGCATGCTAAGCGAGCGCTCTACCACTTGAGCTAATCCCTCTTGACATATGTAAAACTGGCCTTTAACCGATTTCATATCCTGTTTTCAGAGGACAGAGTCAAAATCAAAAATGTATTGCAGAATTTTGGAAGATCCGGGTATCGATCCCGGTACCTCTCACATGCTAAGCGAGCGCTCTACCACTTGAGCTAATCCCCCATTGACATATGTATATACAGATTTTGACCGATTTCATATCCTCAGTTTTCAGAGGACAGAGTAAGATCATCAATCTTTCAAAAAACAATTTGATTTTGGAATATCCGGGTATCGATCACGGTATCTCTCGCATGCTAAGCGAGCGCTCTACAACCTGAGCGAATTCCCCGTGACACAACAATAATAGCCTTTAACCGATTTCATATCCTGTTTTCAGAGGACAGAGTAAAAATCATAAAACTTATTGCAGAATTTTGGAAGATCCGGGTATCGATCCCGGTACCTCTCACATGCTATGCGAACGCTCTACCACTTGAGCTAATCCCACTTGACATATGTAAAACTAGCCTTTAACCGATTTCATATCCTGTTTTCAGAGGACAGAGTAAAAATCATAAAACTTATTGCAGAATTTTGGAAGATCCGGGTATCGATCCCGGTACCTCTCACATGCTAAGCGAGCGCTCTACCACTTGAGCTAATCCCCCTTGACACAATGTAAAAGTAGCCTTTAACCGATTTCATATCCTGTTTTCAGAGGACAAAGTAAAAATCATAAAACTTATGGCAGTTTTTTGGAAGATCCGGGTATCGATCCCAGTACATCTCGCATGCTAAGCGAGCGATCTACAACTTGAGCTAATCCCTCTTGACATATGTAAAACTATAGCCTTTAACCGATTTCATATCCTGTTTTCAGAGGACAGAGTAAAAATCATAAAACTTATTGCAGAATTTTGGAAGATCCGGGTATCGATCCCGGTACCTCTCACATGCTAAGAGAGCGCTCTACAACTTGAGCTAATCCCCCATTGACATATGTATTTGCAGCTTTTGACCGATTTCATATCCTCAGTTTTCAGAGGACAGAGTACGATCATCAATCTTTCAAAAAAAAATTTGATTTTGGAATATCCGGGTATCGATCACGGTATCTCTCACATGCTAAGCGAGCGCTCTTCCACTTGAGCTAATTACCCGTGACACAACACAATATAGCCTTTAACCGATTTCTTATCCTGTTTTCAGAGGACAGAGTAAAAATCATAAAACTTCTGCCAGTATTTTGGAAGATCCGGGTATCGATCCCGGTACCTCTCACATGCAAAGCGAGCGCTCTACCACTTGAGCTAATCCCCCTTGACACAATGTAAAAGTAGCCTTTAACCGATTTCATATTCTGTTTTCAGAGGACAGAGTAAAAATCATAAAACTTATCACAGTATTTTGGAAGATCCGGGTATCGATCCCAGTACATCTCGCATGCTAAGCGAGCGCTCTACCACTTGAGCTAATCCCTCTTGACATATGTAAAACTGGCCTTTAACCGATTTCATATCCTGTTTTCAGAGGACAGAGTCAAAATCAAAAATGTATTGCAGAATTTTGGAAGATCCGGGTATCGATCCCGGTACCTCTCACATGCTAAGCGAGCGCTCTACCACTTGAGCCAATCCCCCATCGACATATGTATATGCAGATTTTGACCGATTTCATATCCTCAGTTTTCAGAGGACAGAGTAAGATCATCAATCTTTCAAAAAACAATTTGATTTTGGAATATCCGGGTATCGATCCCGGTACCTCTCACATGCTAAGCGAGCGCTCTACCACTTGAGCTAATCCCACTTGACATATGAAAAACTAGCCTTTAACCGATTTCATATCCTGTTTTCAGAGGACAGAGTAAAAATCATAAAACTTATTGCAGAATTTTGGAAGATCCGGGTATCGATCCCGGTACCTCTCACATGCTAAGCGAGCGCTCTACCACTTGAGCTAATCCCCCTTGACACAATGTAAAAGTAGCCTTTAACCGATTTCATATCCTGTTTTCAGAGGACAGAGTAAAAATCATAAAACTTATGGCAGTTTTTTGGAAGATCCGGGTATCGATCCCAGTACATCTCGCATGCTAAGCGAGCGATCTACAACTTGAGCTAATCCCTCTTGACATATGTAAAACTATAGCCTTTAACCGATTTCATATCCTGTTTTCAGAGGACAGAGTAAAAATCATAAAACTTCTTCAGAATTTTGGAAGATCCGGGTATCGATCCCGGTACCTCTCACATGCTAAACGAGCGCTCTACCACTTGAGCTAATCCCCCTTGACACAATGTAAAAGTAGCCTTTAACCGATTTCATATTCTGTTTTCAGAGGACAGAGTAAAAATCATAAAACTTATCGCAGTATTTAGGAAGATCCGGGTATCGATCCCAGAACATCTCGCATGCTAAGCGAGCGCTCTACCACTTGAGCTAATCCCTCTTGACATATGTAAAACTACCCTTTAACCGATTTCATATCCTGTTTTCAGAGGACTGAGTAAAAATCATAAAACTTATTGCAGAATTTTGGAAGATCCGGGTATCGATCCCGGTAACTCTCACATGCAAAGCGAGCGCTCTACCACTTGAGCTAATCCCCAATTGACATATGTATTTGCAGCTTTTGACCGATTTCATATCCTCAGTTTTCAGAGGACAGAGTAAGATCATCAATCTTTCAAAAAATAATTTGATTTTGGAATATCCAGGTATCGATCACGGTATCTCTCGCATGCTAAGCGAGCGCTCTACCACTTGAGCTAATTCCCCGCGACACAACACAATATAGCATTTAACCGATTTCATATCCTGTTTTCAGAGGACAGAGTAAAAATTATAAAACTTATTGCAGAATTTTGGAAGATCCGGGTATCGATCCCGGTACCTCTCACATGCTAAGCGAGCGCTCTACCACTTGAGCGAATTCCCCGTGACGCAACACAATATAGCCTTTAACCGATTTCATATTCTGTTTTCAGAGGACAGAGTAAAAATCATAAAACTTATGGCAGCATTTTGGAAGATCCGGGTATCGATCCCGGTACCTCTCACATGCAAAGCGAGCGCTCTGCCACTTGAGCTAATCCCCCATTGACATATGTATATGCAGCTTTTGACCGATTTCATATCCTCAGTTTTCAGAGGACAGAGTAAGATCATCAATCTTTTAAGGAATTGAAATTGGTTTTGGAATATCCGGGTATCAATCCCGGTACATCTCGCATGCTATGCGAGCGCTCTACCACTTGAGCTAATCCCCCTTGACATATGTAAATATAGCCTTTAACCGATTTCATATCCTGTTTTCAGAGGACAGAGTAAAAATCAAAAATGTATTGCAGAATTTTGGAAGATCCGGGTATCGATCGCGGTACCTCTCACATGCAAAGCGAGCGCTCTGCCACTTGAGCTAATCCCCCATTGACATATGTATATGCAGCTTTTGACCGATTTCATATCCTCAGTTTTCAGAGGACAGAGTAAGATCATCAATCTTTTAAGGAATTGAAATTGGTTTTGGAATATCCGGGTATCAATCCCGGTACATCTCGCATGCTATGCGAGCGCTTTACCACTTGAGCTAATCCCCCTTGACACAATGTAAAAGTAGCCTTTAACCGATTTCATATCCTGTTTTCAGAGGACAGAGTAAAAATCATAAAACTTATTGCAGAATTTTGGAAGATCCGGGTATCGATCCCGGTACCTCTCACATGCTAAGAGAGCGCTCTTCCACTTGAGCTAATCCCCCATTGACATATGTATTTGCAGCTTTTGACCGATTTCATATCCTCAGTTTTCAGAGGACAGAGTAAGATCATCAATCTTTCAAAAAAAAATTTGATTTTGGAATATCCGGGTATCGATCACGGTATCTCTCGCATGCTAAGCGAGCGCTCTACCACTTGAGCGAATTCCCCGTGACACAACACATTATAGCCTTTAACCGATTTCATATCCTGTTTTCAGAGGACAGAGTAAAAATCATAAAACTTATTGCAGAATTTTGGAAGATCCGGGTATCGATCCCGGTACCTCTCACATGCTAAGCGAGCGCTCTACCACTTGAGCTAATCCCCCTTGACACAATGTAAAAGTAGCCTTTAACCGATTTCATATTCTGTTTTCAGAGGACAGAGTAAAAATCATAAAACTTATCGCAGTATTTTGGAAGATCCGGGTATCGATCCCAGAACATCTCGCATGCTAAGCGAGCGATCTACCACTTGAGCTAATCTCTCTTGACATATGTAAAACTAGCCTTTAACCGATTTCATATCCTGTTTTCAGAGGACAGAGTAAAAATCATAAAACTTATTGCAGAATTTAGGAAGATCCGGGTATCGATCCCGGTACCTCTCACATGCAAAGCGAGCGCTCTACCACTTGAGCTAATCCCCCTTGACACAATGTAAAAGTAGCCTTTAACCGATTTCATATCCTGTTTTCAGAGGACAGAGTAAAAATCATAAAACTTATGGCAGTATTTTGGAAGATCCGGGTATCGATCCCAGTACATCTCACATGCTAAGCGAGCGATCTACCACTTGAGCTAATCCCTCTTGACATAAGTAAAACTAGCCTTTAACCGATTTCATATCCTGTTTTCAGAGGACAGAGTAAAAATCATAAAACTTATCGCAGTATTTTGGAAGATCCGGGTATCGATCCCGGTACCTCTCACATGCAAAGCGAGCGCTCTACCACTTGAGCTAATCCCCCATTGACATATGTAGATGCAGCTTTTGACCGATTTCATATCCTCAGTATTCAGAGGACAGAGAAAGATCATCAATCTTTCTAAAAATTGAAATTGATTTTGGAATATCTGGGTATCAATCCCAGTACATCTCGCTTGCTAAGCGAGCGCTCTACCACTTGAGCTAATCCCTCTTGACATATGTAAAACTAGCCTTTAACCGATTTCATATCCTGTTTTCAGAGGACAGAGTAAAAAATCATAAAACTTATTGCAGAATTTTGGAAGATCCGGGTATCGATCCCGGTACCTCTCACATGCTAAGCGAGCGCTCTACCACTTGAGCGAATTCCCCGTGACGCAACACAATATAGCCTTTAACCGATTTCATATTCTGTTTTCAGAGGACAGAGTAAAAATCATAATACTCATGGCAGCATTTTGGAAGATCCGGGTATCGATCCCGGTACCTCTCACATGCAAAGCGAGCGCTCTACCACTTGAGCTAATCCCCCATTGACATATGTATATGCAGCTTTTGACCGATTTCATATCCTCAGTTTTCAGAGGACAGAGTAAGATCATCAATCTTTTAAGAAATTGAAATTGGTTTTGGAATATCCGGGTATCAATCACGGTATCTCTCGCACGCTAAGCGAACGCTCTACCACTTGAGCGAATTCCCCGCGACACAACACAATATAGCATTTAACCGATTTCATATCCTGTTTTCAGAGGACAGAATAAAAATCATAAAACTTATTGCAGAATTTTGGAAGATCCGGGTATCGATCCCGGTACCTCTCACATGCTAAGCGAGCGCTCTACCACTTGAGCTAATCCCCCTTGACACAATGTCAAAGTAGCCTTTAACCGATTTAATATCCTGTTTTCAGAGGACAGAGTAAAAATCATAAAACTTATGGCAGTATTTTGGAAGATCCGGGTATCGATCCCAGTACATCTCGCATGCTAAGCGAGCGCTCTACCACTTGAGCTAACCACTCTCGACATATGTAAAACTAGCCTTTAACCGATTTCATATCCTGTTTTCAGAGGACAGAGTAAAAAATCATAAAACTTATTGCAGAATTTTGGAAGATCCGGGTATCGATCCCGGTACCTCTCACATGCTAAGCGAGCGCTCTACCACTTGAGCGAATTCCCCGTGACGCAACACAATATAGCCTTTAACCGATTTCATATTCTGTTTTCAGAGGACAGAGTAAAAATCATAAAACTTATGGCAGCATTTTGGAAGATCCGGGTATCGATCCCGGTACCTCTCACATGCAAAGCGAGCGCTCTGCCACTTGAGCTAATCCCCCATTGACATATGTATATGCAGCTTTTGACCGATTTCATATCCTCAGTTTTCAGAGGACAGAGTAAGATCATCAATCTTTTAAGGAATTGAAATTGGTTTTGGAATATCCGGGTATCAATCCCGGTACATCTCGCATGCTATGCGAGCGCTCTACCACTTGAGCTAATCCCCCTTGACATATGTAAATATAGCCTTTAACCGATTTCATATCCTGTTTTCAGAGGACAGAGTAAAAATCAAAAATGTATTGCAGAATTTTGGAAGATCCGGGTATCGATCGCGGTACCTCTCACATGCAAAGCGAGCGCTCTGCCACTTGAGCTAATCCCCCATTGACATATGTATATGCAGCTTTTGACCGATTTCATATCCTCAGTTTTCAGAGGACAGAGTAAGATCATCAATCTTTTAAGGAATTGAAATTGGTTTTGGAATATCCGGGTATCAATCCCGGTACATCTCGCATGCTATGCGAGCGCTTTACCACTTGAGCTAATCCCCCTTGACACAATGTAAAAGTAGCCTTTAACCGATTTCATATCCTGTTTTCAGAGGACAGAGTAAAAATCATAAAACTTATTGCAGAATTTTGGAAGATCCGGGTATCGATCCCGGTACCTCTCACATGCTAAGAGAGCGCTCTTCCACTTGAGCTAATCCCCCATTGACATATGTATTTGCAGCTTTTGACCGATTTCATATCCTCAGTTTTCAGAGGACAGAGTAAGATCATCAATCTTTCAAAAAAAAATTTGATTTTGGAATATCCGGGTATCGATCACGGTATCTCTCGCATGCTAAGCGAGCGCTCTACCACTTGAGCGAATTCCCCGTGACACAACACATTATAGCCTTTAACCGATTTCATATCCTGTTTTCAGAGGACAGAGTAAAAATCATAAAACTTATTGCAGAATTTTGGAAGATCCGGGTATCGATCCCGGTACCTCTCACATGCTAAGCGAGCGCTCTACCACTTGAGCTAATCCCCCTTGACACAATGTAAAAGTAGCCTTTAACCGATTTCATATTCTGTTTTCAGAGGACAGAGTAAAAATCATAAAACTTATCGCAGTATTTTGGAAGATCCGGGTATCGATCCCAGAACATCTCGCATGCTAAGCGAGCGATCTACCACTTGAGCTAATCTCTCTTGACATATGTAAAACTAGCCTTTAACCGATTTCATATCCTGTTTTCAGAGGACAGAGTAAAAATCATAAAACTTATTGCAGAATTTAGGAAGATCCGGGTATCGATCCCGGTACCTCTCACATGCAAAGCGAGCGCTCTACCACTTGAGCTAATCCCCCTTGACACAATGTAAAAGTAGCCTTTAACCGATTTCATATCCTGTTTTCAGAGGACAGAGTAAAAATCATAAAACTTATGGCAGTATTTTGGAAGATCCGGGTATCGATCCCAGTACATCTCACATGCTAAGCGAGCGATCTACCACTTGAGCTAATCCCTCTTGACATAAGTAAAACTAGCCTTTAACCGATTTCATATCCTGTTTTCAGAGGACAGAGTAAAAATCATAAAACTTATCGCAGTATTTTGGAAGATCCGGGTATCGATCCCGGTACCTCTCACATGCAAAGCGAGCGCTCTACCACTTGAGCTAATCCCCCATTGACATATGTAGATGCAGCTTTTGACCGATTTCATATCCTCAGTATTCAGAGGACAGAGAAAGATCATCAATCTTTCTAAAAATTGAAATTGATTTTGGAATATCTGGGTATCAATCCCAGTACATCTCGCTTGCTAAGCGAGCGCTCTACCACTTGAGCTAATCCCTCTTGACATATGTAAAACTAGCCTTTAACCGATTTCATATCCTGTTTTCAGAGGACAGAGTAAAAAATCATAAAACTTATTGCAGAATTTTGGAAGATCCGGGTATCGATCCCGGTACCTCTCACATGCTAAGCGAGCGCTCTACCACTTGAGCGAATTCCCCGTGACGCAACACAATATAGCCTTTAACCGATTTCATATTCTGTTTTCAGAGGACAGAGTAAAAATCATAATACTCATGGCAGCATTTTGGAAGATCCGGGTATCGATCCCGGTACCTCTCACATGCAAAGCGAGCGCTCTACCACTTGAGCTAATCCCCCATTGACATATGTATATGCAGCTTTTGACCGATTTCATATCCTCAGTTTTCAGAGGACAGAGTAAGATCATCAATCTTTTAAGAAATTGAAATTGGTTTTGGAATATCCGGGTATCAATCACGGTATCTCTCGCACGCTAAGCGAACGCTCTACCACTTGAGCGAATTCCCCGCGACACAACACAATATAGCATTTAACCGATTTCATATCCTGTTTTCAGAGGACAGAATAAAAATCATAAAACTTATTGCAGAATTTTGGAAGATCCGGGTATCGATCCCGGTACCTCTCACATGCTAAGCGAGCGCTCTACCACTTGAGCTAATCCCCCTTGACACAATGTAAAAGTAGCCTTTAACCGATTTAATATCCTGTTTTCAGAGGACAGAGTAAAAATCATAAAACCTATGGCAGTATTTTGGAAGATCCAGGTATCGATCCCAGTACATCTCGCATGCTAAGCGAGCGCTCTACCACTTGAGCTAATCCCTCTTGACCTATGTAAAACTAGCCTTTAACCGATTTCATATCCTGTTTGCAGAGGACAGAGTAAAAATCATAAAACGTATTACAAAATTTTGGAAGATCCGGGTATCGATTCAGGTACCTCTCACATGCTAAGAGAGCGCTCTACCACTTGAGCTAATCCCCCTTCACACAATGTAAAAGTAACCTTTAACCGATTTCATATCCTGTTTTCAGAGGACAGAGTAAATATCATAAAACTTATGGCAGTATTTTGGAAGATCCGGGTATCGATCCCAGTACATCTCGCATGGTAAGCGAGCGCTCTACCACTTGAGCTAATCCCTCTTGACATATGTCAAACTAGCCTTTAACCGATTTTATATCCTGTTTTCAGAGGACAGAGTAAAAATCATAAAACTTATTGCAGAATTTTGGAAGATCCGGGTATCGATCCCGGTACCTCTCACATGCTAAGCGAGCGCTCTACCACTTGAGCGAATTCCCCGTGACGCAACACAATATAGCCTTTAACCGATTTCATATTCTGTTTTCAGAGGACAGAGTAAAAATCATAAAACTTATGGCAGCATTTTGGAAGATCCGGATATCGATCCCGGTACCTCTCACATGCAAAGCGAGCGCTCTACCACTTGAGCTAATCCCCCATTGACATATGTATATGCAGCTTTTGACCGATTTCATATCCTCAGTTTTCAGAGGACAGAGTAAGATCATCAATCTTTTAAGGAATTGAAATTGGTTTTGGAATATCCGGGTATCAATCCCGGTACATCTCGCATGCTATGCGAGCGCTCTACCACTTGAGATAATCCCCCTTGACATATGTAAATATAGCCTTTAACCGATTTCATATCCTGTTTTCTGAGGACAGAGTAAAAATCAAAAATGTATTGCAGAATTTTGGAAGATCCGGGTATCGATCCCGGTACATCTCGCATGGTAAGCGAGCGCTCTACCACTTGAGCTAATCCCTCTTGACATATGTCAAACTAGCCTTTAACCGATTTTATATCCTGTTTTCAGAGGACAGAGTAAAAATCATAAAACTTATTGCAGAATTTAGGAAGATCCGGGTATCGATCCCGGTACCTCTCACATGCTAAGCGAGCGCTCTACCACTTGAACTAATCCCCCTTCACACAATGTAAAAGTAGCCTTTAACCGATTTCATATCCTGTTTTCAGAGGACAGAGTAAATATCATAAAACTTATGGCAGTATTTTGGAAGATCCGGGTATCGATCCCAGTACATCTCGCATGCTAAGCGAGCGCTCTACCACTGGAGCTAATCCCTCTTGACATATGTAAAACAAGCCTTTAACCGATTTTATATCCTGTTTTCAGAGGACAGAGTAAAAATCATAAAACTTATTGCAGAATTTTGGAAGATCCGGGTATCGATCCCGGTACCTCTCACATGCTAAGCGAGCGCTCTACCACTTGAGCTAATTCCCCGTGACACAACACAATATAGCCTTTAACCGATTTATTATCCTGTTTTCAGAGGACACAGTAAAAATCATAAAACTTCTGGCAGTATTTTGGAAGATCCGGGTATCGATCCCGGTACCTCTCACATGCAAAGCGAGCGCTCTACCACTTGAGCTAATCCCCCATTGACATTTGTATCTGCAGCTTTTGACCGATTTCATATCCTCAGTATTCAGAGGACAGAGTAAGATCATCAATCTTTCTAAAAATTGAAATTGATTTTGGAATATCTGGGTATCAATCCCAGTACATCTCGCATGCTAAGCGAGCGCTCTACCACTTGAGCTAATCCCTCTTGACATATGTAAAACTAGCCTTTAACCGATTTCATATCCTGTTTTCAGAGGACAGAGTAAAAATCATAAAACTTATTGCAGAATTTTGGAAGATCCGGGTATCGATCCCGGTACCTCTCACATGCTAAGAGAGCGCTCTACCACTTGAGCTAATCCCCCATTGACATATGTATTTGCAGCTTTTGACCGATTTCATATCCTCATTTTTCAGAGGACAGAGTAAGATCATCAATCTTTCAAAAAAAAATTTGATTTTGGAAGATCCGGGTATCGATCACGGTATCTCTCGCATGCTAAGCGAGCGCTCTACCACTTGAGCGAATTCCCCGTGACCCAACACATTATAGCCTTTAACCGATTTCATATCCTGTTTTCAGAGGACAGAGTAAAAATCATAAAACTTATTGCAGAATTTTGGAAGATCCGGGTATCGATCCCGGTACCTCTCACATGCTAAGCGAGCGCTCTACCACTTGAGCTAATCCCCCTTTACACAATGTAAAAGTAGCCTTTAACCAATTTCATATCCTGTTTTCAGAGGACAGAGTAAAAATCATAAAACTTATTGCAGAATTTAGGAAGATCCGGGTATCGATCCCGGTACCTCTCACATGCAAAGCGAGCGCTCTACCACTTGAGCTAATCCCCAATTAATATATGTATTTGCAGCTTTTGACCGATTTCATATCCTCAGTTTTCAGAGGACAGAGTAAGATCATCAATCTTTCAAAAAATAATTTGATTTTGGATTATCCGGGTATCGATCACGGTAAAAAAAACTCGCATGCTAAGCGAGCGCTCTACCACTTGAGCGAATTCCCCGTGACCCAACACATTATAGCCTTTAACCGATTTCATATCCTGTTTTCAGAGGACAGAGTAAAAATCATAAAACTTATTGCAGAATTTTGGAAGATCCGGGTATCGATCCCGGTACCTCTCACATGCTAAGCGAGCGCTCTACCACTTGAGCTAATCCCCCTTTACACAATGTAAAAGTAGCCTTTAACCGATTTCATATCCTGTTTTCAGAGGACAGAGTAAAAATCATAAAACTTATTGCAGAATTTAGGAAGATCCGGGTATCGATCCCGGTACCTCTCACATGCAAAGCGAGCGCTCTACCACTTGAGCTAATCCCCAATTAATATATGTATTTGCAGCTTTTGACCGATTTCATATCCTCAGTTTTCAGAGGACAGAGTAAGATCATCAATCTTTCAAAAAATAATTTGATTTTGGATTATCCGGGTATCGATCACGGTATCTCTCGCATGCTAAGCGAGCGCTCTACCACTTGAGCTACTTCCCCGCGACACAACACAATATAGCATTTAACCGATTTCATATCCTGTTTTCAGAGGACAGAGTAAAAATCATAAAACTTATTGCAGAATTTTGAAAGATCCGGGTATCGATCCCGGTACCTCTCACATGCTAAGCGAGCGCTCTACCACTTGAGCTAATCCCCCTTGACACAATGTAAAAGTAGCCTTTAACCGATTTAATATCCTGTTTTCAGAGGACAGAGTAAAAATCATAAAACTTATGGCAGTATTTTGGAAGATCCGGGTATCGATCCCAGTACATCTCGCATGCTAAGCGAGCGCTCTACCACTTGAGCTAATCCCTCTTGACATATGTAAAACTAGCCTTTAACCGATTTCATATCCTGTTTTCAGAGGACAGAGTAAAAATCATAAAACGTAATACAGAATTTTGGAAGATCCGGGTATCGATCCAGGTACCTCTCACATGCTAAGCGAGCGCTCTACCACTTGAGCTAATCCCCCTTCACACAATGTAAAAGTAGCCTTTAACCGATTTCATATCCTGTTTTCAGAGGACAGAGTAAAAATCATAAAACTTATTGCAGAATTTAGGAAGATCCGGGTATCGATCCCGGTACCTCTCACATGCTAAGCGAGCGCTCTACCACTTGAACTAATCCCCCTTCACACAATGTAAAAGTAGCCTTTAACCGATTTCATATCCTGTTTTCAGAGGACAGAGTAAATATCATAAAACTTATGGCAGTATTTTGGAAGATCCGGGTATCGATCCCAGTACATCTCGCATACTAAGCGAGCGCTCTACCACTGGAGCTAATCCCTCTTGACATATGTAAAACAAGCCTTTAACCGATTTTATATCCTGTTTTCAGAGGACAGAGTAAAAATCATAAAACTTATTGCAGAATTTTGGAAGATCCGGGTATCGATCCCGGTACCTCTCACATGCTAAGCGAGCGCTCTACCACTTGAGCTAATTCCCCGTGACACAACACAATATAGCCTTTAACCGATTTATTATCCTGTTTTCAGAGGACACAGTAAAAATCATAAAACTTCTGGCAGTATTTTGGAAGATCCGGGTATCGATCCCGGTACCTCTCACATGCAAAGCGAGCGCTCTACCACTTGAGCTAATCCCCCATTGACATTTGTATCTGCAGCTTTTGACCGATTTCATATCCTCAGTATTCAGAGGACAGAGTAAGATCATCAATCTTTCTAAAAATTGAAATTGATTTTGGAATATCTGGGTATCAATCCCAGTACATCTCGCATGCTAAGCGAGCGCTCTACCACTTGAGCTAATCCCTCTTGACATATGTAAAACTAGCCTTTAACCGATTTCATATCCTGTTTTCAGAGGACAGAGTAAAAATCATAAAACTTATTGCAGAATTTTGGAAGATCCGGGTATCGATCCCGGTACCTCTCACATGCTAAGAGAGCGCTCTACCACTTGAGCTAATCCCCCATTGACATATGTATTTGCAGCTTTTGACCGATTTCATATCCTCAGTTTTCAGAGGACAGAGTAAGATCATCAATCTTTCAAAAAAAAATTTGATTTTGGAAGATCCGGGTATCGATCACGGTATCTCTCGCATGCTAAGCGAGCGCTCTACCACTTGAGCGAATTCCCCGTGACCCAACACATTATAGCCTTTAACCGATTTCATATCCTGTTTTCAGAGGACAGAGTAAAAATCATAAAACTTATTGCAGAATTTTGGAAGATCCGGGTATCGATCCCGGTACCTCTCACATGCTAAGCGAGCGCTCTACCACTTGAGCTAATCCCCCTTTACACAATGTAAAAGTAGCCTTTAACAAATTTCATATCCTGTTTTCAGAGGACAGAGTAAAAATCATAAAACTTATTGCAGAATTTAGGAAGATCCGGGTATCGATCCCGGTACCTCTCACATGCAAAGCGAGCGCTCTACCACTTGAGCTAATCCCCAATTAATATATGTATTTGCAGCTTTTGACCGATTTCATATCCTCAGTTTTCAGAGGACAGAGTAAGATCATCAATCTTTCAAAAAATAATTTGATTTTGGATTATCCGGGTATCGATCACGGTAAAAAAAACTCGCATGCTAAGCGAGCGCTCTACCACTTGAGCGAATTCCCCGTGACCCAACACATTATAGCCTTTAACCGATTTCATATCCTGTTTTCAGAGGACAGAGTAAAAATCATAAAACTTATTGCAGAATTTTGGAAGATCCGGGTATCGATCCCGGTACCTCTCACATGCTAAGCGAGCGCTCTACCACTTGAGCTAATCCCCCTTTACACAATGTAAAAGTAGCCTTTAACCGATTTCATATCCTGTTTTCAGAGGACAGAGTAAAAATCATAAAACTTATTGCAGAATTTAGGAAGATCCGGGTATCGATCCCGGTACCTCTCACATGCAAAGCGAGCGCTCTACCACTTGAGCTAATCCCCAATTAATATATGTATTTGCAGCTTTTGACCGATTTCATATCCTCAGTTTTCAGAGGACAGAGTAAGATCATCAATCTTTCAAAAAATAATTTGATTTTGGATTATCCGGGTATCGATCACGGTATCTCTCGCATGCTAAGCGAGCGCTCTACCACTTGAGCTACTTCCCCGCGACACAACACAATATAGCATTTAACCGATTTCATATCCTGTTTTCAGAGGACAGAGTAAAAATCATAAAACTTATTGCAGAATTTTGGAAGATCCGGGTATCGATCCCGGTACCTCTCACATGCTAAGCGAGCGCTCTACCACTTGAGCTAATCCCCCTTGACACAATGTAAAAGTAGCCTTTAACCGATTTAATATCCTGTTTTCAGAGGACAGAGTAAAAATCATAAAACTTATGGCAGTATTTTGGAAGATCCGGGTATCGATCCCAGTACATCTCGCATGCTAAGCGAGCGCTCTACCACTTGAGCTAATCCCTCTTGACATATGTAAAACTAGCCTTTAACCGATTTCATATCCTGTTTTCAGAGGACAGAGTAAAAATCATAAAACGTAATACAGAATTTTGGAAGATCCGGGTATCGATCCAGGTACTTCTCACATGCTAAGCGAGCGCTCTACCACTTGAGCTAATCCCCCTTCACACAATGTAAAACTAGCCTTTAACCGATTTCATATCCTGTTTTCAGAGGACAGAGTAAAAATCATAAAACTTATTGCAGAATTTAGGAAGATCCGGGTATCGATCCCGGTACCTCTCACATGCTAAGCGAGCGCTCTACCACTTGAACTAATCCCCCTTCACACAATGTAAAAGTAGCCTTTAACCGATTTCATATCCTGTTTTCAGAGGACAGAGTAAATATCATAAAACTTATGGCAGTATTTTGGAAGATCCGGGTATCGATCCCAGTACATCTCGCATACTAAGCGAGCGCTCTACCACTGGAGCTAATCCCTCTTGACATATGTAAAACAAGCCTTTAACCGATTTTATATCCTGTTTTCAGAGGACAGAGTAAAAATCATAAAACTTATTGCAGAATTTTGGAAGATCCGGGTATCGATCCCGGTACCTCTCACATGCTAAGCGAGCGCTCTACCACTTGAGCTAATTCCCCGTGACACAACACAATATAGCCTTTAACCGATTTATTATTCTGTTTTCAGAGGACACAGTAAAAATCATAAAACTTCTGGCAGTATTTTGGAAGATCCGTGTATCGATCCCGGTACCTCTCACATGCAAAGCGAGCGCTCTACCACTTGAGCTAATCCCCCATTGACATTTGTATCTGCAGCTTTTGACCGATTTCATATCCTCAGTATTCAGAGGACAGAGTAAGATCATCAATCTTTCAAAAAATAATTTGATTTTGGATTATCCGGGTATCGATCACGGTAAAAAAAACTCGCATGCTAAGCGAGCGCTCTACCACTTGAGCGAATTCCCCGTGACCCAACACATTATAGCCTTTAACCGATTTCATATCCTGTTTTCAGAGGACAGAGTAAAAATCATAAAACTTATTGCAGAATTTTGGAAGATCCGGGTATCGATCCCGGTACCTCTCACATGCTAAGCGAGCGCTCTACCACTTGAGCTAATCCCCCTTTACACAATGTAAAAGTAGCCTTTAACCGATTTCATATCCTGTTTTCAGAGGACAGAGTAAAAATCATAAAACTTATTGCAGAATTTAGGAAGATCCGGGTATCGATCCCGGTACCTCTCACATGCAAAGCGAGCGCTCTACCACTTGAGCTAATCCCCAATTAATATATGTATTTGCAGCTTTTGACCGATTTCATATCCTCAGTTTTCAGAGGACAGAGTAAGATCATCAATCTTTCAAAAAATAATTTGATTTTGGATTATCCGGGTATCGATCACGGTATCTCTCGCATGCTAAGCGAGCGCTCTACCACTTGAGCTACTTCCCCGCGACACAACACAATATAGCATTTAACCGATTTCATATCCTGTTTTCAGAGGACAGAGTAAAAATCATAAAACTTATTGCAGAATTTTGGAAGATCCGGGTATCGATCCCGGTACCTCTCACATGCTAAGCGAGCGCTCTACCACTTGAGCTAATCCCCCTTGACACAATGTAAAAGTAGCCTTTAACCGATTTAATATCCTGTTTTCAGAGGACAGAGTAAAAATCATAAAACTTATGGCAGTATTTTGGAAGATCCGGGTATCGATCCCAGTACATCTCGCATGCTAAGCGAGCGCTCTACCACTTGAGCTAATCCCTCTTGACATATGTAAAACTAGCCTTTAACCGATTTCATATCCTGTTTTCAGAGGACAGAGTAAAAATCATAAAACGTAATACAGAATTTTGGAAGATCCGGGTATCGATCCAGGTACCTCTCACATGCTAAGCGAGCGCTCTACCACTTGAGCTAATCCCCCTTCACACAATGTAAAAGTAGCCTTTAACCGATTTCATATCCTGTTTTCAGAGGACAGAGTAAAAATCATAAAACTTATTGCAGAATTTAGGAAGATCCGGGTATCGATCCCGGTACCTCTCACATGCTAAGCGAGCGCTCTACCACTTGAACTAATCCCCCTTCACACAATGTAAAAGTAGCCTTTAACCGATTTCATATCCTGTTTTCAGAGGACAGAGTAAATATCATAAAACTTATGGCAGTATTTTGGAAGATCCGGGTATCGATCCCAGTACATCTCGCATACTAAGCGAGCGCTCTACCACTGGAGCTAATCCCTCTTGACATATGTAAAACAAGCCTTTAACCGATTTTATATCCTGTTTTCAGAGGACAGAGTAAAAATCATAAAACTTATTGCAGAATTTTGGAAGATCCGGGTATCGATCCCGGTACCTCTCACATGCTAAGCGAGCGCTCTACCACTTGAGCTAATTCCCCGTGACACAACACAATATAGCCTTTAACCGATTTATTATTCTGTTTTCAGAGGACACAGTAAAAATCATAAAACTTCCGGCAGTATTTTGGAAGATCCGGGTATCGATCCCGGTACCTCTCACATGCAAAGCGAGCGCTCTACCACTTGAGCTAATCCCCCATTGACATTTGTATCTGCAGCTTTTGACCGATTTCATATCCTCAGTATTCAGAGGACAGAGTAAGATCATCAATCTTTCTAAAAATTGAAATTGATTTTGGAATATCTGGGTATCAATCCCAGTACATCTCGCATGCTAAGCGAGCGATCTACCACTTGAGCTAATCCCTCTTGACATATGTAAAACTAGCCTTTAACCGATTTCATATCCTGTTTTCAGAGGACAGAGTAAAAATCATAAAACTTATTGCAGAATTTTGGAAGATCCGGGTATCGATCCCGGTACCTCTCACATGCTAAGAGAGCGCTCTACCACTTGAGCTAATCCCCCATTGACATATGTATTCGCAGCTTTTGACCGATTTCATATCCTCAGTTTTCAGAGGACAGAGTAAGATCATCAATCTTTCAAAAAAAAATTTGATTTTGGAAGATCCGGGTATCGATCACGGTATCTCTCGCATGCTAAGCGAGCGCTCTACCACTTGAGCGAATTCCCCGTGACCCAACACATTATAGCCTTTAACCGATTTCATATCCTGTTTTCAGAGGACAGAGTAAAAATCATAAAACTTATTGCAGAATTTTGGAAGATCCGGGTATCGATCCCGGTACCTCTCACATGCTAAGCGAGCGCTCTACCACTTGAGCTAATCCCCCTTTACACAATGTAAAAGTAGCCTTTAACCAATTTCATATCCTGTTTTCAGAGGACAGAGTAAAAATCATAAAACTTATTGCAGAATTTAGGAAGATCCGGGTATCGATCCCGGTACCTCTCACATGCAAAGCGAGCGCTCTACCACTTGAGCTAATCCCCAATTAATATATGTATTTGCAGCTTTTGACCGATTTCATATCCTCAGTTTTCAGAGGACAGAGTAAGATCATCAATCTTTCAAAAAATAATTTGATTTTGGATTATCCGGGTATCGATCACGGTATCTCTCGCATGCTAAGCGAGCGCTCTACCACTTGAGCGAATTCCCCGTGACCCAACACATTATAGCCTTTAACCGATTTCATATCCTGTTTTCAGAGGACAGAGTAAAAATCATAAAACTTATTGCAGAATTTTGGAAGATCCGGGTATCGATCCCGGTACCTCTCACATGCTAAGCGAGCGCTCTACCACTTGAGCTAATCCCCCTTTACACAATGTAAAAGTAGCCTTTAACCGATTTCATATCCTGTTTTCAGAGGACAGAGTAAAAATCATAAAACTTATTGCAGAATTTAGGAAGATCCGGGTATCGATCCCGGTACCTCTCACATGCAAAGCGAGCGCTCTACCACTTGAGCTAATCCCCAATTAATATATGTATTTGCAGCTTTTGACCGATTTCATATCCTCAGTTTTCAGAGGACAGAGTAAGATCATCAATCTTTCAAAAAATAATTTGATTTTGGATTATCCGGGTATCGATAACGGTATCTCTCGCATGCTAAGCGAGCGCTCTACCACTTGAGCTACTTCCCCGCGACACAACACAATATAGCATTTAACCGATTTCATATCCTGTTTTCAGAGGACAGAGTAAAAATCATAAAACTTATTGCAGAATTTTGGAAGATCCGGGTATCGATCCCGGTACCTCTCACATGCTAAGCGAGCGCTCTACCACTTGAGCTAATCCCCCTTGACACAATGTAAAAGTAGCCTTTAACCGATTTAATATCCTGTTTTCAGAGGACAGAGTAAAAATCATAAAACTTATGGCAGTATTTTGGAAGATCCGGGTATCGATCCCAGTACATCTCGCATGCTAAGCGAGCGCTCTACCACTTGAGCTAATCCCTCTTGACATATGTAAAACTAGCCTTTAACCGATTTCATATCCTGTTTTCAGAGGACAGAGTAAAAATCATAAAACGTAATACAGAATTTTGGAAGATCCGGGTATCGATCCAGGTACCTCTCACATGCTAAGCGAGCGCTCTACCGCTTGAGCTAATCCCCCTTCACACAATGTAAAAGTAGCCTTTAACCGATTTCATATCCTGTTTTCAGAGGACAGAGTAAAAATCATAAAACGTATTACAGAATATTGGAAGATCCGGGTATCGATCCAGGTACCTCTCACATGCTAAGCGAGCGCTCTACCACTTGAGCTAATCCCTCTTGACATATGTCAAACTAGCCTTTAACCGATTTTATATCCTGTTTTCAGAGGACAGAGTAAAAATCATAAAACTTATTGCAGAATTTTGGAAGATCCGGGTATCGATCCCAGTACATCTCACATGCTAAGCGAGCGCTCTACCACTTGAACTAATCCCCCTTCACACAATGTAAAAGTAGCCTTTAACCGATTTCATATCCTGTTTTCAGAGGACAGAGTAAATATCATAAAACTTATGGCAGTATTTTGGAAGATCCGGGTATCGATCCCAGTACATCTCGCATGCTAAGCGAGCGCTCTACCACTTGAGCTAATCCCCCTTCACACAATGTAAAAGTAACCTTTAACCGATTTCATATCCTGTTTTCAGAGGACAGAGTAAATATCATAAAACTTATGGCAGTATTTTGGAAGATCCGGGTATCGATCCCAGTACATCTCGCATGGTAAGCGAGCGCTCTACCACTTGAGCTAATCCCTCTTGACATATGTCAAACTAGCCTTTAACCGATTTTATATCCTGTTTTCAGAGGACAGAGTAAAAATCATAAAACTTATTGCAGAATTTTGGAAGATCCGGGTATCGATCCCGGTACCTCTCACATGCTAAGCGAGCGCTCTACCACTTGAACTAATCCCCCTTCACATAATGTAAAAGTAGCCTTTAACCGATTTCATATCCTGTTTTCAGAGGACAGAGTAAATATCATAAAACTTATGGCAGTATTTTGGAAGATCCGGGTATCGATCCCAGTACATCTCGCATGCTAAGCGAGCGCTCTACCACTTGAGCTAATCCCTCTTGACATATGTAAAACTAGCCTTTAACCGATTTCATATCCTGTTTTCAGAGGACAGAGTAAAAAATCATAAAAACTTATTGCAGAATTTTGGAAGATCCGGGTATAGTTTCCCGGTACCTCTCACATGCTAAGCGAGCGCTCTACCACTTGAGCGAATTCCCCGTGACGCAACACAATATAGCCTTTAACCGATTTCATATCTGTTTTCAGAGGACAGAGTAAAAATCATAAAACTTATGGCAGCATTTTGGAAGATCCGGGTATCGATCCCGGTACCTCTCACATGCTAAGCGAGCGCTCTACCACTTGAGCTAATCCCCCATTGACATATGTATATGCAGCTTTTGACCGATTTCATATCCTCAGTTTTCAGAGGACAAAGTAAGATCATCAATCTTTTAAGAAATTGAAATTGGTTTTGGAATATCCGGGTATCAATCCCGGTACATCTCGCATGCTATGCGAGCGCTCTACCACTTGAGCTAATCCCCCTTGACATATGTAAATGTAGCCTTTAACCGATTTCATATCCTGTTTTCAGAGGACAGAGTAAAAATCAAAAATTTATTGCAGAATTTTGGAAGATCCGGGTATCGATCCCGGTACCTCTCACATGCTAAGCGAGCGCTCTACCACTTGAACTAATCCCCCATTGACATATGTATATGCAGATTTTGACCGATTTCATATCCTCAGTTTTCAGAGGACAGAGTAAGATCATCAATCTTTCAAAAAATAATTTGATTTTGGAATATCTTGGTATCGATCACGGTATCTCTCGCATGCTTAGCGAGCGCTCTACCACTTGAGCTAATTCCCCGTGACACAACACAATATAGCCTTTAACCGATTTATTATCCTGTTTTCAGAGGACACAGTAAAAATCATAAAACTTCTGGCAGTATTTTGGAAGATCCGGGTATCGATCCCGGTACCTCTCACATGCAAAGCGAGCGCTCTACCACTTGAGCTAATCCCCCATTGACATATGTATATGCAGCTTTTGACCGATTTCATATCCTCAGTATTCAGAGGACAGAGTAAGATCATCAATTTTTCTAAAAATTGAAATTGATTTTGGAATATCTGGGTATCAATCCCAGTACATCTCGCATGCTAAGCGAGCGCTCTACCACTTGAGCTAATCCCTCTTGACATATGTAAAACTAGCCTTTAACCGATTTCATATCCTGTTTTCAGAGGACAGAGTAAAAAATCATAAAACTTATTGCAGAATTTTGGAAGATCCGGGTATCGATCCCGGTACCTCTCACATGCTAAGCGAGCGCTCTACCACTTGAGCGAATTCCCCGTGACGCAACACAATATAGCCTTTAACCGATTTCATATTCTGTTTTCAGAGGACAGAGTAAAAATCATAAAACTTATTGCAGAATTTTGGAAGATCCGGGTATCGATCCCGTTATCTCTCACATGCTAAGCGAGCGCTCTACCACTTGAGCTAATACCCCTTCACATAATGTAAAAGTAGCCTTTAACCGATTTCATATCCTGTTTTCAGAGGACAGAGTCAAAATCATAAAACTTATGGCAGTTTTTTGGAAGATCCGGGTATCGATCCCAGTACATCTCGCATGCTAAGCGAGCGATCTACCACTTGAGCTAATCCCTCTTGACATATGTAAAACTATAGCCTTTAACCGATTTCATATCCTGTTTTCAGAGGACAGAGTAAAAATCATAAAACTTATTGCAGAATTTTGGAAGATCCGGGTATCGATCCCGGTACCTCTCACATGCTAAGAGAGCGCTCTACCACTTGAGCTAATCCCCCATTGACATATGTATTTGCAGCTTTTGACCGATTTCATATCCTCAGTTTTCAGAGGACAGAGTAAGATCATCAATCTTTCAAAAAAAATTTGATTTTGGAAGATCCGGGTATCGATCACGGTATCTCTCGCATGCTAAGCGAGCGCTCTACCACTTGAGCGAATTCCCCGTGACCCAACACATTATAGCCTTTAACCGATTTCATATCCTGTTTTCAGAGGACAGAGTAAAAATCATAAAACTTATTGCAGAATTTTGGAAGATCCGGGTATCGATCCCGATACCTCTCACTTGCTAAGCGAGCGCTCTACCACTTCAGCTAATCCCCCTTTACACAATGTAAAAGTAGCCTTTAACCGATTTCATATCCTGTTTTCAGAGGACAGAGTAAAAATCAAAAATTTATTGCAGAATTTTGGAAGATCCGGGTATCGATCCCGGTACCTCTCACATGCTAAGCGAGCGCTCTACCACTTGAGCTAATCCCTCTTGACATATGTAAAACTAGCCTTTAACCGATTTCATATCCTGTTTTCAGAGGACAGAGTAAAAATCATAAAACGTATTACAGAATTTTGGAAGATCCGGGTATCGATCCCGGTATCTCTCACATGCTAAGCGAGCGCTCTACCACTTGAGCGAATTCCCCGTGACGCAACACAATATAGCCTTTAACCGATTTCATATTCTGTTTTCAGAGGACAGAGTAAAAATCATAAAACTTATTGCAGAATTTTGGAAGATCCGGGTATCGATCCCGTAACCTCTCACATGCCAAGCGAGCGCTCTACCACTTGAGCTAATACCCCTTCACATAATGTAAAAGTAGCCTTTAACCGATTTCATATCCTGTTTTCAGAGGACAGAGTCAAAATCATAAAACTTATGGCAGTATTTTGAAAGATCCGGGTATCGATCCCCGTACATCTCGCATGCTAAGCGAGAGCTCTACCACTTGAGCTAATCCCTCTTGACAGATGTAAAACTAGCCTTTAACCGATTTCATATCCTGTTTTCAGAGGACAGAGTAAAAATCAAAAATGTATTGCAGAATTTTGGAAGATCCGGGTATCGATCCCGGTACCTCTCACATGCTAAGCGAGCGCTCTACCACTTGAGCTAATCCCCCATTGACATATGTTTATGCAGATTTTGACCGATTTCATATCCTCAGTTTTCAGAGGACAGAGTAAGATCATCAATCTTTCAAAAAAAACAATTTGATTTTGGAATATCCGTTTATCGATCACGGTATCTCTCGCATGCTAAGCGAGCGCTCTACCACCTGAGCGAATTCCCCGTGACCCAACACAATATAGCCTTTAACCGATTTCATATCCTGTTTTCAGAGGACAGAGTAAAAATCATAAAACTTATTGCAGAATTTTTGAAGATCCGGGTATCGATCCCGGTACCTCTCACATGCTAAGCAAGCGCTCTACCACTTGAGCTAATCCCCCTTGACACAATGTAAAAGTAGCCTTTAACCGATTTCATATCCTGTTTTCAGAGGACAGAGTAAAAATCATAAAACTTATGGCAGTTTTTTGGAAGATCCGGGTATCGATCCCAGTACATCTCGCATGCTAAGCGAGCGATCTACCTCTTGACATATCTTAAACTATAGCCTTTAACCGATTTCATATCCTGTTTTCAGAGGACAGAGTAAAAATCATAAAACTTATTGCAGATTTTTGGAAGATCCGGGTATCGATCCCGGTACCTCTCACATGCTAAGAGAGCGCTCTACCACTTGAGCTAATCCCCCATTGACATATGTATTTGCAGCTTTTGACCGATTTCATATCCTCAGTTTTCAGAGGACAGAGTAAGATCATCAATCTTTCAAAAACAAATTTGATTTTGGAAGATCCGGGTATCGATCACGGTATCTCTCGCATGCTAAGCGAGCGCTCTACCACTTGAGCGAATTCCCCGTGACCCAACACATTATAGCCTTTAACCGATTTCATATCCTGTTTTCAGAGGACAGAGTAAAAATCATAAAACTTATTGCAGAATTTTGGAAGATCCGGGTATCGATCCCGGTACCTCTCACATGCTAAGCGAGCGCTCTACCACTTGAGCTAATCCCCCTTTACACAATGTAAAAGTAGCCTTTAACCGATTTCATATCCTGTTTTCAGAGGACAGAGTAAAAATCATAAAACTTATTGCAGAATTTAGGAAGATCCGGGTATCGATCCCGGTACCTCTCACATGCAAAGCGAGCGCTCTACCACTTGAGCTAATCCCCAATTAATATATGTATTTGCAGCTTTTGACCGATTTCATATCCTCAGCTTTCAGAGGACAGAGTAAGATCATCAATCTTTCAAAAAATAATTTGATTTTGGATTATCCGGGTATCGATCACGGTATCTCTCGCATGCTCAGCGAGCGCTCTACCACTTGAGCGAATTCCCCGTGACCCAACACATTATAGCCTTTAACCGATTTCATATCCTGTTTTCAGAGGACAGAGTAAAAATCCTAAAACTTATTGCAGAATTTTGGAAGATCCGGGTATCGATCCCGGTACCTCTCACATGCTAAGCGAGCGCTCTACCACTTGAGCTAATCCCCCTTTACACAATGTAAAAGTAGCCTTTAACCGATTTCATATCCTGTTTTCAGAGGACAGAGTAAAAATCATAAAACTTATTGCAGAATTTAGGAAGATCCGGGTATCGATCCCGGTACCTCTCACATGCAAAGCGAGCGCTCTACCACTTGAGCTAATCCCCAATTAATATATGTATTTGCAGCTTTTGACCGATTTCATATCCTCAGTTTTCAGAGGACAGAGTAAGATCATCAATCTTTCAAAAAATAATTTGATTTTGGATTATCCGGGTATCGATCACGGTATCTCTCGCATGCTAAGCGAGCGCTCTACCACTTGAGCTAATTCCCCGCGACACAACACAATATACCATTTAACCGATTTCATATCCTGTTTTCAGAGGACAGAGTAAAAATCATAAAACTTATTGCAGAATTTTGGAAGATCCGGGTATCGATCCCGGTACCTCTCACATGCTAAGCGAGCGCTCTACCACTTGAGCTAATCCCCCTTTACACAATGTAAAAGTAGCCTTTAACCGATTTCATATCCTGTTTTCAGAGGACAGAGTAAAAATCATAAAACTTATTGCAGAATTTAGGAAGATCCGGGTATCGATCCCGGTACCTCTCACATGCAAAGCGAGCGCTCTACCACTTGAGCTAATCCCCAATTAATATATGTATTTGCAGCTTTTGACCGATTTCATATCCTCAGCTTTCAGAGGACAGAGTAAGATCATCAATCTTTCAAAAAATAATTTGATTTTGGATTATCCGGGTATCGATCACGGTATCTCTCGCATGCTCAGCGAGCGCTCTACCACTTGAGCGAATTCCCCGTGACCCAACACATTATAGCCTTTAACCGATTTCATATCCTGTTTTCAGAGGACAGAGTAAAAATCCTAAAACTTATTGCAGAATTTTGGAAGATCCGGGTATCGATCCCGGTACCTCTCACATGCTAAGCGAGCGCTCTACCACTTGAGCTAATCCCCCTTTACACAATGTAAAAGTAGCCTTTAACCGATTTCATATCCTGTTTTCAGAGGACAGAGTAAAAATCATAAAACTTATTGCAGAATTTAGGAAGATCCGGGTATCGATCCCGGTACCTCTCACATGCAAAGCGAGCGCTCTACCACTTGAGCTAATCCCCAATTAATATATGTATTTGCAGCTTTTGACCGATTTCATATCCTCAGTTTTCAGAGGACAGAGTAAGATCATCAATCTTTCAAAAAATAATTTGATTTTGGATTATCCGGGTATCGATCACGGTATCTCTCGCATGCTAAGCGAGCGCTCTACCACTTGAGCTAATTCCCCGCGACACAACACAATATAGCATTTAACCGATTTCATATCCTGTTTTCAGAGGACAGAGTAAAAATCATAAAACTTATTGCAGAATTTTGGAAGATCCGGGTATCGATCCCGGTACCTCTCACATGCTAAGCGAGCGCTCTACCACTTGAGCTAATCCCCCTTGACACAATGTAAAAGTAGCCTTTAACCGATTTAATATCCTGTTTTCAGAGGACAGAGTAAAAATCATAAAACTTATGGCAGTATTTTGGAAGATCCGGGTATCGATCCCAGTACATCTCGCATTCTAAGCGAGCGCTCCACCACTTGAGCTAATCCCACTTGACATATGTAAAACTAGCCTTTAACCGATTTCATATCCTGTTTTCAGAGGACAGAGTAAAAATCATAAAACGTATTACAGAATTTTGGAAGATCCGGGTATCCGATCCAGGTACCTCTCACATGCTAAACGAGCGCTCTACCACTTGAGCTAATCCCCCTTCACACAATGTAAAAGTAGCCTTTAACCGATTTCATATCCTGTTTTCAGAGGACAGAGTAAAAATCATAAAACGTATTACAGAATTTTGGAAGATCCGGGTATCGATCCAGGTACCTCTCACATGCTGAGCGAGCGCTCTACCACTTGAGCTAATCCCCCTTCACACAATGTAAAAGTAACCTTTAACCGATTTCATATCCTGTTTTCAGAGGACAGAGTAAATATCATAAAACTTATGGCAGTATTTTGGAAGATCCGGGTATCGATCCCAGTACATCTCGCATGGAAAGCGAGCGCTCTACCACTTGAGCTAATCCCTCTTGACATATGTCAAACTAGCCTTTAACCGATTTTATATCCTGTTTTCAGAGGACAGAGTAAAAATCATAAAACTTATTGCAGAATTTTGGAAGATCCGGGTATCGATCCCGGTACCTCTCACATGCTAAGCGAGCGCTCTACCACTTGAGCTAATCCCCCATTGACATTTGTATATGCAGATTTTGACCGATTTCATATCCTCAGTTTTCAGAGGAGAGAGTAAGATCATCAATCTTTCAAAAAATAATTTGATTTTGGAATATCGGGGTATCGATCACGGTATCTCTCGCATGATTAGCGAGCGCTCTACCAATTGAGCTAATTCCCCGTGACACAACACAATATAGCCTTTAACCGATTTATTATCCTGTTTTCAGAGGACACAGTAAAAATCATAAAACTTCTGGCAGTATTTTGGAAGATCCGGGTATCGATCCCGGTACCTCTCACATGCTAAGCGAGCGCTCTACTACTTGAGCTAATCCCCCTTGACACAATGTAAAAGTAGCCTTTAACCGATTTAATATCCTGTTTTCAGAGGACAGAGTAAAAATCATAAAACCTATGGCAGTATTTTGGAAGATCCAGGTATCGATCCCAGTACATCTCGCATGCTAAGCGAGCGCTCTACCACTTGAGCTAATCCCTCTTGACCTATGTAAAACTAGCCTTTAACCGATTTCATATCCTGTTTGCAGAGGACAGAGTAAAAATCATAAAACGTATTACAAAATTTTGGAAGATCCGGGTATCGATTCAGGTACCTCTCACATGCTAAGAGAGCGCTCTACCACTTGAGCTAATCCCCCTTCACACAATGTAAAAGTAACCTTTAACCGATTTCATATCCTGTTTTCAGAGGACAGAGTAAATATCATAAAACTTATGGCAGTATTTTGGAAGATCCGGGTATCGATCCCAGTACATCTCGCATGGTAAGCGAGCGCTCTACCACTTGAGCTAATCCCTCTTGACATATGTCAAACTAGCCTTTAACCGATTTTATATCCTGTTTTCAGAGGACAGAGTAAAAATCATAAAACTTATTGCAGAATTTTGGAAGATCCGGGTATCGATCCCGGTACCTCTCACATGCTAAGCGAGCGCTCTACCACTTGAGCGAATTCCCCGTGACGCAACACAATATAGCCTTTAACCGATTTCATATTCTGTTTTCAGAGGACAGAGTAAAAATCATAAAACTTATGGCAGCATTTTGGAAGATCCGGATATCGATCCCGGTACCTCTCACATGCAAAGCGAGCGCTCTACCACTTGAGCTAATCCCCCATTGACATATGTATATGCAGCTTTTGACCGATTTCATATCCTCAGTTTTCAGAGGACAGAGTAAGATCATCAATCTTTTAAGGAATTGAAATTGGTTTTGGAATATCCGGGTATCAATCCCGGTACATCTCGCATGCTATGCGAGCGCTCTACCACTTGAGATAATCCCCCTTGACATATGTAAATATAGCCTTTAACCGATTTCATATCCTGTTTTCTGAGGACAGAGTAAAAATCAAAAATGTATTGCAGAATTTTGGAAGATCCGGGTATCGATCCCGGTACATCTCGCATGGTAAGCGAGCGCTCTACCACTTGAGCTAATCCCTCTTGACATATGTCAAACTAGCCTTTAACCGATTTTATATCCTGTTTTCAGAGGACAGAGTAAAAATCATAAAACTTATTGCAGAATTTAGGAAGATCCGGGTATCGATCCCGGTACCTCTCACATGCTAAGCGAGCGCTCTACCACTTGAACTAATCCCCCTTCACACAATGTAAAAGTAGCCTTTAACCGATTTCATATCCTGTTTTCAGAGGACAGAGTAAATATCATAAAACTTATGGCAGTATTTTGGAAGATCCGGGTATCGATCCCAGTACATCTCGCATGCTAAGCGAGCGCTCTACCACTGGAGCTAATCCCTCTTGACATATGTAAAACAAGCCTTTAACCGATTTTATATCCTGTTTTCAGAGGACAGAGTAAAAATCATAAAACTTATTGCAGAATTTTGGAAGATCCGGGTATCGATCCCGGTACCTCTCACATGCTAAGCGAGCGCTCTACCACTTGAGCTAATTCCCCGTGACACAACACAATATAGCCTTTAACCGATTTATTATCCTGTTTTCAGAGGACACAGTAAAAATCATAAAACTTCTGGCAGTATTTTGGAAGATCCGGGTATCGATCCCGGTACCTCTCACATGCAAAGCGAGCGCTCTACCACTTGAGCTAATCCCCCATTGACATTTGTATCTGCAGCTTTTGACCGATTTCATATCCTCAGTATTCAGAGGACAGAGTAAGATCATCAATCTTTCTAAAAATTGAAATTGATTTTGGAATATCTGGGTATCAATCCCAGTACATCTCGCATGCTAAGCGAGCGCTCTACCACTTGAGCTAATCCCTCTTGACATATGTAAAACTAGCCTTTAACCGATTTCATATCCTGTTTTCAGAGGACAGAGTAAAAATCATAAAACTTATTGCAGAATTTTGGAAGATCCGGGTATCGATCCCGGTACCTCTCACATGCTAAGAGAGCGCTCTACCACTTGAGCTAATCCCCCATTGACATATGTATTTGCAGCTTTTGACCGATTTCATATCCTCATTTTTCAGAGGACAGAGTAAGATCATCAATCTTTCAAAAAAAAATTTGATTTTGGAAGATCCGGGTATCGATCACGGTATCTCTCGCATGCTAAGCGAGCGCTCTACCACTTGAGCGAATTCCCCGTGACCCAACACATTATAGCCTTTAACCGATTTCATATCCTGTTTTCAGAGGACAGAGTAAAAATCATAAAACTTATTGCAGAATTTTGGAAGATCCGGGTATCGATCCCGGTACCTCTCACATGCTAAGCGAGCGCTCTACCACTTGAGCTAATCCCCCTTTACACAATGTAAAAGTAGCCTTTAACCAATTTCATATCCTGTTTTCAGAGGACAGAGTAAAAATCATAAAACTTATTGCAGAATTTAGGAAGATCCGGGTATCGATCCCGGTACCTCTCACATGCAAAGCGAGCGCTCTACCACTTGAGCTAATCCCCAATTAATATATGTATTTGCAGCTTTTGACCGATTTCATATCCTCAGTTTTCAGAGGACAGAGTAAGATCATCAATCTTTCAAAAAATAATTTGATTTTGGATTATCCGGGTATCGATCACGGTAAAAAAAACTCGCATGCTAAGCGAGCGCTCTACCACTTGAGCGAATTCCCCGTGACCCAACACATTATAGCCTTTAACCGATTTCATATCCTGTTTTCAGAGGACAGAGTAAAAATCATAAAACTTATTGCAGAATTTTGGAAGATCCGGGTATCGATCCCGGTACCTCTCACATGCTAAGCGAGCGCTCTACCACTTGAGCTAATCCCCCTTTACACAATGTAAAAGTAGCCTTTAACCGATTTCATATCCTGTTTTCAGAGGACAGAGTAAAAATCATAAAACTTATTGCAGAATTTAGGAAGATCCGGGTATCGATCCCGGTACCTCTCACATGCAAAGCGAGCGCTCTACCACTTGAGCTAATCCCCAATTAATATATGTATTTGCAGCTTTTGACCGATTTCATATCCTCAGTTTTCAGAGGACAGAGTAAGATCATCAATCTTTCAAAAAATAATTTGATTTTGGATTATCCGGGTATCGATCACGGTATCTCTCGCATGCTAAGCGAGCGCTCTACCACTTGAGCTACTTCCCCGCGACACAACACAATATAGCATTTAACCGATTTCATATCCTGTTTTCAGAGGACAGAGTAAAAATCATAAAACTTATTGCAGAATTTTGAAAGATCCGGGTATCGATCCCGGTACCTCTCACATGCTAAGCGAGCGCTCTACCACTTGAGCTAATCCCCCTTGACACAATGTAAAAGTAGCCTTTAACCGATTTAATATCCTGTTTTCAGAGGACAGAGTAAAAATCATAAAACTTATGGCAGTATTTTGGAAGATCCGGGTATCGATCCCAGTACATCTCGCATGCTAAGCGAGCGCTCTACCACTTGAGCTAATCCCTCTTGACATATGTAAAACTAGCCTTTAACCGATTTCATATCCTGTTTTCAGAGGACAGAGTAAAAATCATAAAACGTAATACAGAATTTTGGAAGATCCGGGTATCGATCCAGGTACCTCTCACATGCTAAGCGAGCGCTCTACCACTTGAGCTAATCCCCCTTCACACAATGTAAAAGTAGCCTTTAACCGATTTCATATCCTGTTTTCAGAGGACAGAGTAAAAATCATAAAACTTATTGCAGAATTTAGGAAGATCCGGGTATCGATCCCGGTACCTCTCACATGCTAAGCGAGCGCTCTACCACTTGAACTAATCCCCCTTCACACAATGTAAAAGTAGCCTTTAACCGATTTCATATCCTGTTTTCAGAGGACAGAGTAAATATCATAAAACTTATGGCAGTATTTTGGAAGATCCGGGTATCGATCCCAGTACATCTCGCATACTAAGCGAGCGCTCTACCACTGGAGCTAATCCCTCTTGACATATGTAAAACAAGCCTTTAACCGATTTTATATCCTGTTTTCAGAGGACAGAGTAAAAATCATAAAACTTATTGCAGAATTTTGGAAGATCCGGGTATCGATCCCGGTACCTCTCACATGCTAAGCGAGCGCTCTACCACTTGAGCTAATTCCCCGTGACACAACACAATATAGCCTTTAACCGATTTATTATCCTGTTTTCAGAGGACACAGTAAAAATCATAAAACTTCTGGCAGTATTTTGGAAGATCCGGGTATCGATCCCGGTACCTCTCACATGCAAAGCGAGCGCTCTACCACTTGAGCTAATCCCCCATTGACATTTGTATCTGCAGCTTTTGACCGATTTCATATCCTCAGTATTCAGAGGACAGAGTAAGATCATCAATCTTTCTAAAAATTGAAATTGATTTTGGAATATCTGGGTATCAATCCCAGTACATCTCGCATGCTAAGCGAGCGCTCTACCACTTGAGCTAATCCCTCTTGACATATGTAAAACTAGCCTTTAACCGATTTCATATCCTGTTTTCAGAGGACAGAGTAAAAATCATAAAACTTATTGCAGAATTTTGGAAGATCCGGGTATCGATCCCGGTACCTCTCACATGCTAAGAGAGCGCTCTACCACTTGAGCTAATCCCCCATTGACATATGTATTTGCAGCTTTTGACCGATTTCATATCCTCAGTTTTCAGAGGACAGAGTAAGATCATCAATCTTTCAAAAAAAAATTTGATTTTGGAAGATCCGGGTATCGATCACGGTATCTCTCGCATGCTAAGCGAGCGCTCTACCACTTGAGCGAATTCCCCGTGACCCAACACATTATAGCCTTTAACCGATTTCATATCCTGTTTTCAGAGGACAGAGTAAAAATCATAAAACTTATTGCAGAATTTTGGAAGATCCGGGTATCGATCCCGGTACCTCTCACATGCTAAGCGAGCGCTCTACCACTTGAGCTAATCCCCCTTTACACAATGTAAAAGTAGCCTTTAACAAATTTCATATCCTGTTTTCAGAGGACAGAGTAAAAATCATAAAACTTATTGCAGAATTTAGGAAGATCCGGGTATCGATCCCGGTACCTCTCACATGCAAAGCGAGCGCTCTACCACTTGAGCTAATCCCCAATTAATATATGTATTTGCAGCTTTTGACCGATTTCATATCCTCAGTTTTCAGAGGACAGAGTAAGATCATCAATCTTTCAAAAAATAATTTGATTTTGGATTATCCGGGTATCGATCACGGTAAAAAAAACTCGCATGCTAAGCGAGCGCTCTACCACTTGAGCGAATTCCCCGTGACCCAACACATTATAGCCTTTAACCGATTTCATATCCTGTTTTCAGAGGACAGAGTAAAAATCATAAAACTTATTGCAGAATTTTGGAAGATCCGGGTATCGATCCCGGTACCTCTCACATGCTAAGCGAGCGCTCTACCACTTGAGCTAATCCCCCTTTACACAATGTAAAAGTAGCCTTTAACCGATTTCATATCCTGTTTTCAGAGGACAGAGTAAAAATCATAAAACTTATTGCAGAATTTAGGAAGATCCGGGTATCGATCCCGGTACCTCTCACATGCAAAGCGAGCGCTCTACCACTTGAGCTAATCCCCAATTAATATATGTATTTGCAGCTTTTGACCGATTTCATATCCTCAGTTTTCAGAGGACAGAGTAAGATCATCAATCTTTCAAAAAATAATTTGATTTTGGATTATCCGGGTATCGATCACGGTATCTCTCGCATGCTAAGCGAGCGCTCTACCACTTGAGCTACTTCCCCGCGACACAACACAATATAGCATTTAACCGATTTCATATCCTGTTTTCAGAGGACAGAGTAAAAATCATAAAACTTATTGCAGAATTTTGGAAGATCCGGGTATCGATCCCGGTACCTCTCACATGCTAAGCGAGCGCTCTACCACTTGAGCTAATCCCCCTTGACACAATGTAAAAGTAGCCTTTAACCGATTTAATATCCTGTTTTCAGAGGACAGAGTAAAAATCATAAAACTTATGGCAGTATTTTGGAAGATCCGGGTATCGATCCCAGTACATCTCGCATGCTAAGCGAGCGCTCTACCACTTGAGCTAATCCCTCTTGACATATGTAAAACTAGCCTTTAACCGATTTCATATCCTGTTTTCAGAGGACAGAGTAAAAATCATAAAACGTAATACAGAATTTTGGAAGATCCGGGTATCGATCCAGGTACTTCTCACATGCTAAGCGAGCGCTCTACCACTTGAGCTAATCCCCCTTCACACAATGTAAAACTAGCCTTTAACCGATTTCATATCCTGTTTTCAGAGGACAGAGTAAAAATCATAAAACTTATTGCAGAATTTAGGAAGATCCGGGTATCGATCCCGGTACCTCTCACATGCTAAGCGAGCGCTCTACCACTTGAACTAATCCCCCTTCACACAATGTAAAAGTAGCCTTTAACCGATTTCATATCCTGTTTTCAGAGGACAGAGTAAATATCATAAAACTTATGGCAGTATTTTGGAAGATCCGGGTATCGATCCCAGTACATCTCGCATACTAAGCGAGCGCTCTACCACTGGAGCTAATCCCTCTTGACATATGTAAAACAAGCCTTTAACCGATTTTATATCCTGTTTTCAGAGGACAGAGTAAAAATCATAAAACTTATTGCAGAATTTTGGAAGATCCGGGTATCGATCCCGGTACCTCTCACATGCTAAGCGAGCGCTCTACCACTTGAGCTAATTCCCCGTGACACAACACAATATAGCCTTTAACCGATTTATTATTCTGTTTTCAGAGGACACAGTAAAAATCATAAAACTTCTGGCAGTATTTTGGAAGATCCGTGTATCGATCCCGGTACCTCTCACATGCAAAGCGAGCGCTCTACCACTTGAGCTAATCCCCCATTGACATTTGTATCTGCAGCTTTTGACCGATTTCATATCCTCAGTATTCAGAGGACAGAGTAAGATCATCAATCTTTCAAAAAATAATTTGATTTTGGATTATCCGGGTATCGATCACGGTAAAAAAAACTCGCATGCTAAGCGAGCGCTCTACCACTTGAGCGAATTCCCCGTGACCCAACACATTATAGCCTTTAACCGATTTCATATCCTGTTTTCAGAGGACAGAGTAAAAATCATAAAACTTATTGCAGAATTTTGGAAGATCCGGGTATCGATCCCGGTACCTCTCACATGCTAAGCGAGCGCTCTACCACTTGAGCTAATCCCCCTTTACACAATGTAAAAGTAGCCTTTAACCGATTTCATATCCTGTTTTCAGAGGACAGAGTAAAAATCATAAAACTTATTGCAGAATTTAGGAAGATCCGGGTATCGATCCCGGTACCTCTCACATGCAAAGCGAGCGCTCTACCACTTGAGCTAATCCCCAATTAATATATGTATTTGCAGCTTTTGACCGATTTCATATCCTCAGTTTTCAGAGGACAGAGTAAGATCATCAATCTTTCAAAAAATAATTTGATTTTGGATTATCCGGGTATCGATCACGGTATCTCTCGCATGCTAAGCGAGCGCTCTACCACTTGAGCTACTTCCCCGCGACACAACACAATATAGCATTTAACCGATTTCATATCCTGTTTTCAGAGGACAGAGTAAAAATCATAAAACTTATTGCAGAATTTTGGAAGATCCGGGTATCGATCCCGGTACCTCTCACATGCTAAGCGAGCGCTCTACCACTTGAGCTAATCCCCCTTGACACAATGTAAAAGTAGCCTTTAACCGATTTAATATCCTGTTTTCAGAGGACAGAGTAAAAATCATAAAACTTATGGCAGTATTTTGGAAGATCCGGGTATCGATCCCAGTACATCTCGCATGCTAAGCGAGCGCTCTACCACTTGAGCTAATCCCTCTTGACATATGTAAAACTAGCCTTTAACCGATTTCATATCCTGTTTTCAGAGGACAGAGTAAAAATCATAAAACGTAATACAGAATTTTGGAAGATCCGGGTATCGATCCAGGTACCTCTCACATGCTAAGCGAGCGCTCTACCACTTGAGCTAATCCCCCTTCACACAATGTAAAAGTAGCCTTTAACCGATTTCATATCCTGTTTTCAGAGGACAGAGTAAAAATCATAAAACTTATTGCAGAATTTAGGAAGATCCGGGTATCGATCCCGGTACCTCTCACATGCTAAGCGAGCGCTCTACCACTTGAACTAATCCCCCTTCACACAATGTAAAAGTAGCCTTTAACCGATTTCATATCCTGTTTTCAGAGGACAGAGTAAATATCATAAAACTTATGGCAGTATTTTGGAAGATCCGGGTATCGATCCCAGTACATCTCGCATACTAAGCGAGCGCTCTACCACTGGAGCTAATCCCTCTTGACATATGTAAAACAAGCCTTTAACCGATTTTATATCCTGTTTTCAGAGGACAGAGTAAAAATCATAAAACTTATTGCAGAATTTTGGAAGATCCGGGTATCGATCCCGGTACCTCTCACATGCTAAGCGAGCGCTCTACCACTTGAGCTAATTCCCCGTGACACAACACAATATAGCCTTTAACCGATTTATTATTCTGTTTTCAGAGGACACAGTAAAAATCATAAAACTTCCGGCAGTATTTTGGAAGATCCGGGTATCGATCCCGGTACCTCTCACATGCAAAGCGAGCGCTCTACCACTTGAGCTAATCCCCCATTGACATTTGTATCTGCAGCTTTTGACCGATTTCATATCCTCAGTATTCAGAGGACAGAGTAAGATCATCAATCTTTCTAAAAATTGAAATTGATTTTGGAATATCTGGGTATCAATCCCAGTACATCTCGCATGCTAAGCGAGCGATCTACCACTTGAGCTAATCCCTCTTGACATATGTAAAACTAGCCTTTAACCGATTTCATATCCTGTTTTCAGAGGACAGAGTAAAAATCATAAAACTTATTGCAGAATTTTGGAAGATCCGGGTATCGATCCCGGTACCTCTCACATGCTAAGAGAGCGCTCTACCACTTGAGCTAATCCCCCATTGACATATGTATTCGCAGCTTTTGACCGATTTCATATCCTCAGTTTTCAGAGGACAGAGTAAGATCATCAATCTTTCAAAAAAAAATTTGATTTTGGAAGATCCGGGTATCGATCACGGTATCTCTCGCATGCTAAGCGAGCGCTCTACCACTTGAGCGAATTCCCCGTGACCCAACACATTATAGCCTTTAACCGATTTCATATCCTGTTTTCAGAGGACAGAGTAAAAATCATAAAACTTATTGCAGAATTTTGGAAGATCCGGGTATCGATCCCGGTACCTCTCACATGCTAAGCGAGCGCTCTACCACTTGAGCTAATCCCCCTTTACACAATGTAAAAGTAGCCTTTAACCAATTTCATATCCTGTTTTCAGAGGACAGAGTAAAAATCATAAAACTTATTGCAGAATTTAGGAAGATCCGGGTATCGATCCCGGTACCTCTCACATGCAAAGCGAGCGCTCTACCACTTGAGCTAATCCCCAATTAATATATGTATTTGCAGCTTTTGACCGATTTCATATCCTCAGTTTTCAGAGGACAGAGTAAGATCATCAATCTTTCAAAAAATAATTTGATTTTGGATTATCCGGGTATCGATCACGGTATCTCTCGCATGCTAAGCGAGCGCTCTACCACTTGAGCGAATTCCCCGTGACCCAACACATTATAGCCTTTAACCGATTTCATATCCTGTTTTCAGAGGACAGAGTAAAAATCATAAAACTTATTGCAGAATTTTGGAAGATCCGGGTATCGATCCCGGTACCTCTCACATGCTAAGCGAGCGCTCTACCACTTGAGCTAATCCCCCTTTACACAATGTAAAAGTAGCCTTTAACCGATTTCATATCCTGTTTTCAGAGGACAGAGTAAAAATCATAAAACTTATTGCAGAATTTAGGAAGATCCGGGTATCGATCCCGGTACCTCTCACATGCAAAGCGAGCGCTCTACCACTTGAGCTAATCCCCAATTAATATATGTATTTGCAGCTTTTGACCGATTTCATATCCTCAGTTTTCAGAGGACAGAGTAAGATCATCAATCTTTCAAAAAATAATTTGATTTTGGATTATCCGGGTATCGATAACGGTATCTCTCGCATGCTAAGCGAGCGCTCTACCACTTGAGCTACTTCCCCGCGACACAACACAATATAGCATTTAACCGATTTCATATCCTGTTTTCAGAGGACAGAGTAAAAATCATAAAACTTATTGCAGAATTTTGGAAGATCCGGGTATCGATCCCGGTACCTCTCACATGCTAAGCGAGCGCTCTACCACTTGAGCTAATCCCCCTTGACACAATGTAAAAGTAGCCTTTAACCGATTTAATATCCTGTTTTCAGAGGACAGAGTAAAAATCATAAAACTTATGGCAGTATTTTGGAAGATCCGGGTATCGATCCCAGTACATCTCGCATGCTAAGCGAGCGCTCTACCACTTGAGCTAATCCCTCTTGACATATGTAAAACTAGCCTTTAACCGATTTCATATCCTGTTTTCAGAGGACAGAGTAAAAATCATAAAACGTAATACAGAATTTTGGAAGATCCGGGTATCGATCCAGGTACCTCTCACATGCTAAGCGAGCGCTCTACCGCTTGAGCTAATCCCCCTTCACACAATGTAAAAGTAGCCTTTAACCGATTTCATATCCTGTTTTCAGAGGACAGAGTAAAAATCATAAAACGTATTACAGAATATTGGAAGATCCGGGTATCGATCCAGGTACCTCTCACATGCTAAGCGAGCGCTCTACCACTTGAGCTAATCCCTCTTGACATATGTCAAACTAGCCTTTAACCGATTTTATATCCTGTTTTCAGAGGACAGAGTAAAAATCATAAAACTTATTGCAGAATTTTGGAAGATCCGGGTATCGATCCCAGTACATCTCACATGCTAAGCGAGCGCTCTACCACTTGAACTAATCCCCCTTCACACAATGTAAAAGTAGCCTTTAACCGATTTCATATCCTGTTTTCAGAGGACAGAGTAAATATCATAAAACTTATGGCAGTATTTTGGAAGATCCGGGTATCGATCCCAGTACATCTCGCATGCTAAGCGAGCGCTCTACCACTTGAGCTAATCCCCCTTCACACAATGTAAAAGTAACCTTTAACCGATTTCATATCCTGTTTTCAGAGGACAGAGTAAATATCATAAAACTTATGGCAGTATTTTGGAAGATCCGGGTATCGATCCCAGTACATCTCGCATGGTAAGCGAGCGCTCTACCACTTGAGCTAATCCCTCTTGACATATGTCAAACTAGCCTTTAACCGATTTTATATCCTGTTTTCAGAGGACAGAGTAAAAATCATAAAACTTATTGCAGAATTTTGGAAGATCCGGGTATCGATCCCGGTACCTCTCACATGCTAAGCGAGCGCTCTACCACTTGAACTAATCCCCCTTCACATAATGTAAAAGTAGCCTTTAACCGATTTCATATCCTGTTTTCAGAGGACAGAGTAAATATCATAAAACTTATGGCAGTATTTTGGAAGATCCGGGTATCGATCCCAGTACATCTCGCATGCTAAGCGAGCGCTCTACCACTTGAGCTAATCCCTCTTGACATATGTAAAACTAGCCTTTAACCGATTTCATATCCTGTTTTCAGAGGACAGAGTAAAAAATCATAAAAACTTATTGCAGAATTTTGGAAGATCCGGGTATAGTTTCCCGGTACCTCTCACATGCTAAGCGAGCGCTCTACCACTTGAGCGAATTCCCCGTGACGCAACACAATATAGCCTTTAACCGATTTCATATCTGTTTTCAGAGGACAGAGTAAAAATCATAAAACTTATGGCAGCATTTTGGAAGATCCGGGTATCGATCCCGGTACCTCTCACATGCTAAGCGAGCGCTCTACCACTTGAGCTAATCCCCCATTGACATATGTATATGCAGCTTTTGACCGATTTCATATCCTCAGTTTTCAGAGGACAAAGTAAGATCATCAATCTTTTAAGAAATTGAAATTGGTTTTGGAATATCCGGGTATCAATCCCGGTACATCTCGCATGCTATGCGAGCGCTCTACCACTTGAGCTAATCCCCCTTGACATATGTAAATGTAGCCTTTAACCGATTTCATATCCTGTTTTCAGAGGACAGAGTAAAAATCAAAAATTTATTGCAGAATTTTGGAAGATCCGGGTATCGATCCCGGTACCTCTCACATGCTAAGCGAGCGCTCTACCACTTGAACTAATCCCCCATTGACATATGTATATGCAGATTTTGACCGATTTCATATCCTCAGTTTTCAGAGGACAGAGTAAGATCATCAATCTTTCAAAAAATAATTTGATTTTGGAATATCTTGGTATCGATCACGGTATCTCTCGCATGCTTAGCGAGCGCTCTACCACTTGAGCTAATTCCCCGTGACACAACACAATATAGCCTTTAACCGATTTATTATCCTGTTTTCAGAGGACACAGTAAAAATCATAAAACTTCTGGCAGTATTTTGGAAGATCCGGGTATCGATCCCGGTACCTCTCACATGCAAAGCGAGCGCTCTACCACTTGAGCTAATCCCCCATTGACATATGTATATGCAGCTTTTGACCGATTTCATATCCTCAGTATTCAGAGGACAGAGTAAGATCATCAATCTTTCTAAAAATTGAAATTGATTTTGGAATATCTGGGTATCAATCCCAGTACATCTCGCATGCTAAGCGAGCGCTCTACCACTTGAGCTAATCCCTCTTGACATATGTAAAACTAGCCTTTAACCGATTTCATATCCTGTTTTCAGAGGACAGAGTAAAAAATCATAAAACTTATTGCAGAATTTTGGAAGATCCGGGTATCGATCCCGGTACCTCTCACATGCTAAGCGAGCGCTCTACCACTTGAGCGAATTCCCCGTGACGCAACACAATATAGCCTTTAACCGATTTCATATTCTGTTTTCAGAGGACAGAGTAAAAATCATAAAACTTATTGCAGAATTTTGGAAGATCCGGGTATCGATCCCGTTATCTCTCACATGCTAAGCGAGCGCTCTACCACTTGAGCTAATACCCCTTCACATAATGTAAAAGTAGCCTTTAACCGATTTCATATCCTGTTTTCAGAGGACAGAGTCAAAATCATAAAACTTATGGCAGTTTTTTGGAAGATCCGGGTATCGATCCCAGTACATCTCGCATGCTAAGCGAGCGATCTACCACTTGAGCTAATCCCTCTTGACATATGTAAAACTATAGCCTTTAACCGATTTCATATCCTGTTTTCAGAGGACAGAGTAAAAATCATAAAACTTATTGCAGAATTTTGGAAGATCCGGGTATCGATCCCGGTACCTCTCACATGCTAAGAGAGCGCTCTACCACTTGAGCTAATCCCCCATTGACATATGTATTTGCAGCTTTTGACCGATTTCATATCCTCAGTTTTCAGAGGACAGAGTAAGATCATCAATCTTTCAAAAAAAATTTGATTTTGGAAGATCCGGGTATCGATCACGGTATCTCTCGCATGCTAAGCGAGCGCTCTACCACTTGAGCGAATTCCCCGTGACCCAACACATTATAGCCTTTAACCGATTTCATATCCTGTTTTCAGAGGACAGAGTAAAAATCATAAAACTTATTGCAGAATTTTGGAAGATCCGGGTATCGATCCCGATACCTCTCACTTGCTAAGCGAGCGCTCTACCACTTCAGCTAATCCCCCTTTACACAATGTAAAAGTAGCCTTTAACCGATTTCATATCCTGTTTTCAGAGGACAGAGTAAAAATCAAAAATTTATTGCAGAATTTTGGAAGATCCGGGTATCGATCCCGGTACCTCTCACATGCTAAGCGAGCGCTCTACCACTTGAGCTAATCCCTCTTGACATATGTAAAACTAGCCTTTAACCGATTTCATATCCTGTTTTCAGAGGACAGAGTAAAAATCATAAAACGTATTACAGAATTTTGGAAGATCCGGGTATCGATCCCGGTATCTCTCACATGCTAAGCGAGCGCTCTACCACTTGAGCGAATTCCCCGTGACGCAACACAATATAGCCTTTAACCGATTTCATATTCTGTTTTCAGAGGACAGAGTAAAAATCATAAAACTTATTGCAGAATTTTGGAAGATCCGGGTATCGATCCCGTAACCTCTCACATGCCAAGCGAGCGCTCTACCACTTGAGCTAATACCCCTTCACATAATGTAAAAGTAGCCTTTAACCGATTTCATATCCTGTTTTCAGAGGACAGAGTCAAAATCATAAAACTTATGGCAGTATTTTGAAAGATCCGGGTATCGATCCCCGTACATCTCGCATGCTAAGCGAGAGCTCTACCACTTGAGCTAATCCCTCTTGACAGATGTAAAACTAGCCTTTAACCGATTTCATATCCTGTTTTCAGAGGACAGAGTAAAAATCAAAAATGTATTGCAGAATTTTGGAAGATCCGGGTATCGATCCCGGTACCTCTCACATGCTAAGCGAGCGCTCTACCACTTGAGCTAATCCCCCATTGACATATGTTTATGCAGATTTTGACCGATTTCATATCCTCAGTTTTCAGAGGACAGAGTAAGATCATCAATCTTTCAAAAAAAACAATTTGATTTTGGAATATCCGTTTATCGATCACGGTATCTCTCGCATGCTAAGCGAGCGCTCTACCACCTGAGCGAATTCCCCGTGACCCAACACAATATAGCCTTTAACCGATTTCATATCCTGTTTTCAGAGGACAGAGTAAAAATCATAAAACTTATTGCAGAATTTTTGAAGATCCGGGTATCGATCCCGGTACCTCTCACATGCTAAGCAAGCGCTCTACCACTTGAGCTAATCCCCCTTGACACAATGTAAAAGTAGCCTTTAACCGATTTCATATCCTGTTTTCAGAGGACAGAGTAAAAATCATAAAACTTATGGCAGTTTTTTGGAAGATCCGGGTATCGATCCCAGTACATCTCGCATGCTAAGCGAGCGATCTACCTCTTGACATATCTTAAACTATAGCCTTTAACCGATTTCATATCCTGTTTTCAGAGGACAGAGTAAAAATCATAAAACTTATTGCAGATTTTTGGAAGATCCGGGTATCGATCCCGGTACCTCTCACATGCTAAGAGAGCGCTCTACCACTTGAGCTAATCCCCCATTGACATATGTATTTGCAGCTTTTGACCGATTTCATATCCTCAGTTTTCAGAGGACAGAGTAAGATCATCAATCTTTCAAAAACAAATTTGATTTTGGAAGATCCGGGTATCGATCACGGTATCTCTCGCATGCTAAGCGAGCGCTCTACCACTTGAGCGAATTCCCCGTGACCCAACACATTATAGCCTTTAACCGATTTCATATCCTGTTTTCAGAGGACAGAGTAAAAATCATAAAACTTATTGCAGAATTTTGGAAGATCCGGGTATCGATCCCGGTACCTCTCACATGCTAAGCGAGCGCTCTACCACTTGAGCTAATCCCCCTTTACACAATGTAAAAGTAGCCTTTAACCGATTTCATATCCTGTTTTCAGAGGACAGAGTAAAAATCATAAAACTTATTGCAGAATTTAGGAAGATCCGGGTATCGATCCCGGTACCTCTCACATGCAAAGCGAGCGCTCTACCACTTGAGCTAATCCCCAATTAATATATGTATTTGCAGCTTTTGACCGATTTCATATCCTCAGCTTTCAGAGGACAGAGTAAGATCATCAATCTTTCAAAAAATAATTTGATTTTGGATTATCCGGGTATCGATCACGGTATCTCTCGCATGCTCAGCGAGCGCTCTACCACTTGAGCGAATTCCCCGTGACCCAACACATTATAGCCTTTAACCGATTTCATATCCTGTTTTCAGAGGACAGAGTAAAAATCCTAAAACTTATTGCAGAATTTTGGAAGATCCGGGTATCGATCCCGGTACCTCTCACATGCTAAGCGAGCGCTCTACCACTTGAGCTAATCCCCCTTTACACAATGTAAAAGTAGCCTTTAACCGATTTCATATCCTGTTTTCAGAGGACAGAGTAAAAATCATAAAACTTATTGCAGAATTTAGGAAGATCCGGGTATCGATCCCGGTACCTCTCACATGCAAAGCGAGCGCTCTACCACTTGAGCTAATCCCCAATTAATATATGTATTTGCAGCTTTTGACCGATTTCATATCCTCAGTTTTCAGAGGACAGAGTAAGATCATCAATCTTTCAAAAAATAATTTGATTTTGGATTATCCGGGTATCGATCACGGTATCTCTCGCATGCTAAGCGAGCGCTCTACCACTTGAGCTAATTCCCCGCGACACAACACAATATAGCATTTAACCGATTTCATATCCTGTTTTCAGAGGACAGAGTAAAAATCATAAAACTTATTGCAGAATTTTGGAAGATCCGGGTATCGATCCCGGTACCTCTCACATGCTAAGCGAGCGCTCTACCACTTGAGCTAATCCCCCTTTACACAATGTAAAAGTAGCCTTTAACCGATTTCATATCCTGTTTTCAGAGGACAGAGTAAAAATCATAAAACTTATTGCAGAATTTAGGAAGATCCGGGTATCGATCCCGGTACCTCTCACATGCAAAGCGAGCGCTCTACCACTTGAGCTAATCCCCAATTAATATATGTATTTGCAGCTTTTGACCGATTTCATATCCTCAGCTTTCAGAGGACAGAGTAAGATCATCAATCTTTCAAAAAATAATTTGATTTTGGATTATCCGGGTATCGATCACGGTATCTCTCGCATGCTCAGCGAGCGCTCTACCACTTGAGCGAATTCCCCGTGACCCAACACATTATAGCCTTTAACCGATTTCATATCCTGTTTTCAGAGGACAGAGTAAAAATCCTAAAACTTATTGCAGAATTTTGGAAGATCCGGGTATCGATCCCGGTACCTCTCACATGCTAAGCGAGCGCTCTACCACTTGAGCTAATCCCCCTTTACACAATGTAAAAGTAGCCTTTAACCGATTTCATATCCTGTTTTCAGAGGACAGAGTAAAAATCATAAAACTTATTGCAGAATTTAGGAAGATCCGGGTATCGATCCCGGTACCTCTCACATGCAAAGCGAGCGCTCTACCACTTGAGCTAATCCCCAATTAATATATGTATTTGCAGCTTTTGACCGATTTCATATCCTCAGTTTTCAGAGGACAGAGTAAGATCATCAATCTTTCAAAAAATAATTTGATTTTGGATTATCCGGGTATCGATCACGGTATCTCTCGCATGCTAAGCGAGCGCTCTACCACTTGAGCTAATTCCCCGCGACACAACACAATATAGCATTTAACCGATTTCATATCCTGTTTTCAGAGGACAGAGTAAAAATCATAAAACTTATTGCAGAATTTTGGAAGATCCGGGTATCGATCCCGGTACCTCTCACATGCTAAGCGAGCGCTCTACCACTTGAGCTAATCCCCCTTGACACAATGTAAAAGTAGCCTTTAACCGATTTAATATCCTGTTTTCAGAGGACAGAGTAAAAATCATAAAACTTATGGCAGTATTTTGGAAGATCCGGGTATCGATCCCAGTACATCTCGCATTCTAAGCGAGCGCTCCACCACTTGAGCTAATCCCACTTGACATATGTAAAACTAGCCTTTAACCGATTTCATATCCTGTTTTCAGAGGACAGAGTAAAAATCATAAAACGTATTACAGAATTTTGGAAGATCCGGGTATCCGATCCAGGTACCTCTCACATGCTAAACGAGCGCTCTACCACTTGAGCTAATCCCCCTTCACACAATGTAAAAGTAGCCTTTAACCGATTTCATATCCTGTTTTCAGAGGACAGAGTAAAAATCATAAAACGTATTACAGAATTTTGGAAGATCCGGGTATCGATCCAGGTACCTCTCACATGCTGAGCGAGCGCTCTACCACTTGAGCTAATCCCCCTTCACACAATGTAAAAGTAACCTTTAACCGATTTCATATCCTGTTTTCAGAGGACAGAGTAAATATCATAAAACTTATGGCAGTATTTTGGAAGATCCGGGTATCGATCCCAGTACATCTCGCATGGAAAGCGAGCGCTCTACCACTTGAGCTAATCCCTCTTGACATATGTCAAACTAGCCTTTAACCGATTTTATATCCTGTTTTCAGAGGACAGAGTAAAAATCATAAAACTTATTGCAGAATTTTGGAAGATCCGGGTATCGATCCCGGTACCTCTCACATGCTAAGCGAGCGCTCTACCACTTGAGCTAATCCCCCATTGACATTTGTATATGCAGATTTTGACCGATTTCATATCCTCAGTTTTCAGAGGAGAGAGTAAGATCATCAATCTTTCAAAAAATAATTTGATTTTGGAATATCGGGGTATCGATCACGGTATCTCTCGCATGATTAGCGAGCGCTCTACCAATTGAGCTAATTCCCCGTGACACAACACAATATAGCCTTTAACCGATTTATTATCCTGTTTTCAGAGGACACAGTAAAAATCATAAAACTTCTGGCAGTATTTTGGAAGATCCGGGTATCGATCCCGGTACCTCTCACATGCAAAGCGAGCGCCCTACCACTTGAGCTAATCCCCCATTGACATTTGTATCTGCAGCTTTTGACCGATTTCATATCCTCAGTATTCAGAGGACAGAGTAAGATCATCAATCTTTCTAAAAATTGAAATTGATTTTGGAATATCTGGGTATCAATCCACAGTACATCTCGCATGCTAAGCGAGCGCTCTACCACTTGTGCTATTCCCTCTTGACATATGTAAAACTAGCCTTTAACCGATTTCATATCCTGTTTTCAGAGGACAGAGTAAACAATCATAAAACTTATTGCAGAATTTTGGAAGATCCGGGTATCGATCCCGGTACCTCTCACATGCTAAGCGAGCGCTCTACCACTTGAGCGTATTCCCCGTGACGCAACACAATATGGCCTTTAACCGATTTCATATCTGTTTTCAGAGGACAGAGTAAAAATCATAAAACTTATTGCAGCATTTTGGAAGATCCGGGTATCGATCCCGGTACCTCTCACATGCTAAGCGAGCGCTCTACCACTTGAGCTAATCCCCCATTGACATATGTATATGCAGCTTTTGACCGATTTCATATCCTCAGTTTTCAGAGGACAAAGTAAGATCATCAATCTTTTAAGAAATTGAAATTGGTTTTGGAATATCCGGGTATCAATCCCGGTACATCTCGCATGCTATGCGAGCGCTCTACCACTTGAGCTAATCCCTCTTGACATATGTAAATGTAGCCTTTAACCGATTTCATAACCTGTTTTCAGAGGACAGAGTAAAAATCAAAAATTTATTGCAGAATTTTGGAAGATCCGGGTATCGATCCCGGTACCTCTCACATGCTAAGCGAGCGCTCTACCGCTTGAACTAATCCCCCATTGACATATGTATATGCAGATTTTGACCGATTTCATATCCTCAGTTTTCAGAGGACAGAGTAAGATCATCAATCTTTCAAAAAATAATTTGATTTTGGAATATCTTGGTATCGATCACGGTATCTCTCGCATGCTTAGCGAGCGCTCTACCACTTGAACTAATTCCCCGTGACACAACACAATATAGCCTTTAACCGATTTATTATCCTGTTTTCAGAGGACACAGTAAAAATCATAAAACTTCTGGCAGTATTTTGGAAGATCCGGGTATCGATCCCGGTACCTCTCACATGCAAAGCGAGCGCTCTACCACTTGAGCTAATCCCCCATTGACATATGTATATGCAGCTTTTGACCGATTTCATATCCTCAGTATTCAGAGGACAGAGTAAGATCATCAATCTTTCTAAAAATTGAAATTGATTTTGGAATATCTGGGTATCAATCCCAGTACATCTCGCATGCTAAGCGAGCGCTCTACCACTTGAGCTAATCCCTCTTGACATATGAAAAACTAGCCTTTAACGATTTCATATCCTGTTTTCAGAGGACAGAGTAAAAAATCATAAAACTTATTGCAGAATTTTGGAAGATCCGGGTATCGATCCCGGTACCTCTCACATGCTAAGCGAGCGCTCTACCACTTGAGCGAATTCCCCGTGACGCAACACAATATAGCCTTTAACCGATATCATATTCTGTTTTCAGAGGACAGAGTAAAAATCATAAAACTTATTGCAGAATTTTGGAAGATCCGGGTATCGATCCCGTAACCTCTCACATGCCAAGCGAGCGCTCTACCACTTGAGCTAATACCCCTTCACATAATGTAAAAGTAGCCTTTAACCGATTTCATATCCTGTTTTCAGAGGACAGAGTCAAAATCATAAAACTTATGGCAGTATTTTGGAAGATCCGGGTATCGATCCCCGTACATCTCGCATGCTAAGCGAGAGCTCTACCACTTGAGCTAATCCCTCTTGACAGATGTAAAACTAGCCTTTAACCGATTTCATATCCTGTTTTCAGAGGACAGAGTAAAAATCAAAAATGTATTGCAGAATTTTGGAAGATCCGGGTATCGATCCCGGTACCTCTCACATGCTAAGCGAGCGCTCTACCACTTGAGCTAATCCCCCATTGACATATGTTTATGCAGATTTTGACCGATTTCATATCCTCAGTTTTCAGAGGACAGAGTAAGATCATCAATCTTTCAAAAAAAACAATTTGATTTTGGAATATCCGTTTATCGATCACGGTATCTCTCGCATGCTAAGCGAGCGCTCTACCACCTGAGCGAATTCCCCGTGACCCAACACAATATAGCCTTTAACCGATTTCATATCCTGTTTTCAGAGGACAGAGTAAAAATCATAAAACTTATTGCAGAATTTTTGATGATCCGGGTATCGATCCCGGTACCTCTCACATGCTAAGCAAGCGCTCTACCACTTGAGCTAATCCCCCTTGACACAATGTAAAAGTAGCCTTTAACCGATTTCATATCCTGTTTTCAGAGGACAGAGTAAAAATCATAAAACTTATGGCAGTTTTTTGGAAGATCCGGGTATCGATCCCAGTACATCTCGCATGCTAAGCGAGCGATCTACCTCTTGACATATCTTAAACTATAGCCTTTAACCGATTTCATATCCTGTTTTCAGAGGACAGAGTAAAAATCATAAAACTTATTGCAGATTTTTGGAAGATCCGGGTATCGATCCCGGTACCTCTCACATGCTAAGAGAGCGCTCTACCACTTGAGCTAATCCCCCATTGACATATGTATTTGCAGCTTTTGACCGATTTCATATCCTCAGTTTTCAGAGGACAGAGTAAGATCATCAATCTTTCAATAAAAAATTTGATTTTGGAAGATCCGGGTATCGATCACGGTATCTCTCGCATGCTAAGCGAGCGCTCTACCACTTGAGCGAATTCCCCGTGACCCAACACATTATAGCCTTTATACCGATTTCATATCCTGTTTTCAGAGGACAGAGTAAAAATCATAAAACTTATTGCAGAATTTTGGAAGATCCGGGTATCGATCCCGGTACCTCTCACATGCTAAGCGAGCGCTCTACCACTTGAGCTAATCCCCCTTTACACAATGTAAAAGTAGCCTTTAACCGATTTCATATCCTGTTTTCAGAGGACAGAGTAAAAATCATAAAACTTATTGCAGAATTTAGGAAGATCCGGGTATCGATCCCGGTACCTCTCACATGCAAAGCGAGCGCTCTACCACTTGAGCTAATCCCCAATTAATATATGTATTTGCAGCTTTTGACCGATTTCATATCCTCAGTTTTCAGAGGACAGAGTAAGATCATCAATCTTTCAAAAAATAATTTGATTTTGGATTATCCGGGTATCGATCACGGTATCTCTCGCATGCTAAGCGAGCGCTCTACCACTTGAGCTAATTCCACGCGACACAACACAATATAGCATTTAACCGATTTCATATCCTGTTTTCAGAGGACAGAGTGAAAATCATAAAACTGATTGCAGAATTTTGGAAGATCCGGGTATCGATCCCGGTACCTCTCACATGCTAAGCGAGCGCTCTACCACTTGAGCTAATCCCCCTTGACACAATGTAAAAGTAGCCTTTAACCGATTTAATATCCTGTTTTCAGAGGACAGAGTAAAAATCATAAAACTTATGGCAGTATTTTGGAAGATCCGGGTATCGATCCCAGTACATCTCGCATGCTAAGCGAGCGCTCTACCACTTGAGCTAATCCCTCTTGACATATGTAAAACTAGCCTTTAACCGATTTCATATCCTGTTTTCAGAGGACAGAGTAAAAATCATAAAACGTATTACAGAATTTTGGAAGATCCGGGTATCCGATCCAGGTACCTCTCACATGCTAAACGAGCGCTCTACCACTTGAGCTAATCCCCCTTCACACAATGTAAAAGTAGCCTTTAACCGATTTCATATCCTGTTTTCAGAGGACAGAGTAAAAATCATAAAACGTATTACAGAATTTTGGAAGATCCGGGTATCGATCCAGGTACCTCTCACATGCTGAGCGAGCGCTCTACCACTTGAGCTAATCCCCCTTCACACAATGTAAAAGTAACCTTTAACCGATTTCATATCCTGTTTTCAGAGGACAGAGTAAATATCATAAAACTTATGGCAGTATTTTGGAAGATCCGGGTATCGATCCCAGTACATCTCGCATGGAAAGCGAGCGCTCTACCACTTGAGCTAATCCCTCTTGACATATGTCAAACTAGCCTTTAACCGATTTTATATCCTGTTTTCAGAGGACAGAGTAAAAATCATAAAACTTATTGCAGAATTTTGGAAGATACGGGTATCGATCCCGGTACCTCTCACATGCAAAGCGAGCGCTCTACCACTTGAGCTAATCCCCAATTAATATACGTATTTGCAGCTTTTGACCGATTTCATATCCTCAGTTTTCAGAGGACAGAGTAAGATCATCAATCTTTCAAAAAATAATTTGATTTTGGAATATCCGGGTATCGATCACGGTATCTCTCGCATGCTAAGCGAGCGCTCTACCACTTGAGCTAATTCCCCGCGACACAACGCAATATAGCATTTAACCGATTTCATATCCTGTTTTCAGAGGACAGAGTAAAAATCATAAAACTTATTGCAGAATTTTGGAAGATCCGGGTATCGATCCCGGTACCTCTCACATGCTAAGCGAGCGCTCTACCACTTGAGCTAATCCCACATTGACATCTGTAAAAGTAGCCTTTAACCGATTTCATATCCTGTTTTCAGAGGACAGAGTAAAAATCATAAACTTATTGCAGTATTTTGGAAGATCCGGGTATCGATCCCGGTACCTCTCACATGCAAAGCGAGCACTCTACCACTTGAGCTAATCCCCCATTGACATATGGAAATGCAGCTTTTGACGGATTTAATATCCTCAGTTTTCAGAGGACAGAGTAAGATCATCAATCTTTCAAGAAATTGAAATTGATTTTGGAAGATCCGGGTATCGACCCCGGTACCTCTCACATGCAAAGCGAGCGCTCTGCCACTTGAGCTAATCCCCCATTGACATATGGAAATGCAGCTTTTGACGGATTTCATATCCTCAGTTTTCAGAGGACAGAGTAAGATCATCAATCTTTCTAACAATTGAAATTGATTTTGGAAGATCCGGGTACCTCTTACATGCAAAGCGAGCGCTCTACCACTTGAGCTAATCCCACATTCACATATGTACTTGCAGCTTTTGACCGATTTCATATCCTCAGTTTTCAGAGGACAGTGTAAGATCATAAAACCAAAGTCATATTTTTGGAAGATCCTGGTATCGATCCCGGTACCTCTCACATGCTAAGCGAGCGCTCTACCACTTTAGCTAATCCCCCATTGACAGATGAAATGCAGCTTTTGACCGTCTTCATATCCTCAGTATTCAGAGGACAGAGTAAGATCATAAAACTAAAGTCGTATTTTTGGAAGATCCGGGTATCGATCCCGGTACCTCTCACATGCTAAGCGAGCGCTCTACCACTTGAGCTAATCCCCCATTGACATATGGAAATGCAGCTTTTGACGGATTTCATATCCTCAGTTTTCAGAGGACAGAGTAAGATCATCAATCTTTCAAAAAATTGAAATTGATTTTTGGAAGATCCGGGTATCGATCCCAGTACCTCTTACATGCAAAGCGAGCGCCCTACCACTTGAGCTAATCCCACATTGACATATGTACTTGCAGCTTTTGACCGATTTCATATCCTCAGTTTTCAGAGGACAGTGTAAGATCATAAAACCAAAGTAATATTTTTGGATATTCCGGGTATCGATCCCGGTATCTCTCACATGCTAAGCGAGCGCTCTACCACTTGAGCTAATCCCCCATTGACATATGGAAATGCAGCTTTTGACCGACTTCATATCCTCAGTTTTCAGAGGACAGAGTAAAATCATCAATCTTTCACAAAATTGAAATTGATTTTGGAAGATCCGGGTATCGATCCGGGTACCTCTCACATGCAATGCGAGCGCTCTACCACTTGAGCTAATCCCCCATTGACATATGGAAATGCAGCTTTTGACGGATTTCATATCCTCAGTTTTCAGAGGACAGAGTAAGATCATCAATCTTTCAAAAAGTTGAAATTTATTTTAGAAGATCCGGGTATCGGTCCCGGTACCTCTCACATGCAAAGCGAGCGCTGTACCACTTGAGCTAATCCCCCATTGACATATGGAAATGCAGCTTTTGACGGATTTCATATCCTCAGTTTTCAGAGGACAGAGTAAAATCATCAATCTTTCACAAAATTGAAATTGATTTTGGAAGATCCGGGTATCGATCCGGGTACCTCTCACATGCAAAGCGAGCACTCTACCACTAGAGCTAATCCCCCATTGACATATGGAAATGCAGCTTTTGACGGATTTCATATCCTCAGTTTTCAGAGGACAGAGTAAGATCATCAATCTTTGAAAAAATTGAAATTGATTTTGGAAGATCCGGGTATCGATCCCGGTACCTCTCACATGCAAAGCGAGCGCTCTACCACTTGAGCTAATCCCCCATTGACATATGGAAATGCAGCTTTTGACGGATTTCATATCCTCAGTTTTCAGAGGACAGAGTAAGATCATCAATCTTTCAAAAAATTAAAATTGATTTTGGAAGATCCGGGTATCGATCCCGGTACCTCTCACATGCTAAGCGAGCGCTCTACCACTTGAGCTAATCCCCCATTGACATCTGGAAATGCAGCTTTTGACCGACTTCATATCCTCAGTATTCAGAGGACAGAGTAAGATCATCAATCTTTCAAAAAATTGAAATTGATTTTGGAAGATCCGGGTATCAATCCCAGTACATCTCGCATGCTAAGCGAGCGCTCTACCACTTTAGCTAATCCCCCTTGACATATGTAAAAGTAGCCTTTAACCGATTTCATATCCTGTTTTCAGAGGACAGAGTAAGATCATCAATCTTTCAAAAAATTGAAATTGATTTTGGAAGATCCGGGTATCGATCCCGGTACCTCTCACATGCAAAGCGAGCGCTCTACCACTTGAGCTAATCCCCCATTGACATATGGAAATGCAGCTTTTGACCGATTTCATATCCTCAGTATTCAGAGGACAGAGTAAGATCATCAATCTTTCAAAAAATTGAAATTGATTTTGGAAGATCCGGGTATCAATCCCAGTACATCTCGCATGCTAAGCGAGCGCTCTACCACTTTAGCTAATCCCCCTTGACATATGTAAAAGTAGCCTTTAACCGATTTCATATCCAGTGTTCAGAAAACAGAGTAAAAATCATAAAACTTATGGCAGTATTTTGGAAGATCCGGGTATCGATCCCGGTACCTCTCACATGGAAAACGAGCGCTCTACCACTTGAGCTAATCCCCCATTGACATGTGGAAATGCAGCTTTTGAAGGATTTCATATCCTCAGTTTTCAGAGGACAGAGTAAGATCATCAATCTTTCAAAAAATTGAAATTGATTTTAGAAGATCCGGGTATCGATCCCGGTACCTCTCACATGCAAAGCGAGCGCTCTACCACTTGAGCTAATCCCCCATTGACATATGGAAATGCAGCTTTTGACCGATTTCATATCCTCAGTTTTCAGAGGACAGTGTAAGATCATAAAACTAAAGTCATATTTTTGGAAGATCGGGGTATCGATCCCGGTACCCTCTCACATGCTAAGCGAGCGATCTACCACTTGAGCTAATCCCCCATTGACATATGGAAATGCAGCTTTTGACCGACTTCATATCCTCAGTATTCAGAGGACAGAGTAAGATCATCAATCTTTCAAAAAATTGAAAATGATTTTGGAAGATCCGGGTATCAATCCCAGTACATCTCGCGTGCTAAGCGAGCGCTCTACCACTTGAACTAATCCCCCTAGACATATGTAAAAGTAGCCTTTAACCGATTTCATATGCTGTTTTCAGCGGACAAAGTAAAAATCATAAAACTTATGGCAGTATTTTGGAAGATCCGGGTATCTCTCACATGCAAAGCGAGCGCTCTACCACTTGAGCTAATCCCCCATTGACATGTGGAAATGCAGCCTTTGAAGGATTTCATATCCTCAGTTTTCAGAGGACAGAGTAGAATCATCAATCTTTCAAAAAATTGAAATTGATTTTGGAAGATCCGGGTATCGATCCCGGTACCTCTCACATGCAAAGCGAGCGGTCTACCACTTGAGCTAATCCCCCATTGACATATGGAAATGCAGCTTTTGACGGATTTAATATCCTCAGTTTTCAGAGGACAGAGTAAGATCATCAATCTTTCAAAAAATTAAAATTGATTTTACAAGATCCGGGTATCGATCCCGGTACCTCTCACATGCAAAGCGAGCGCTCTACCACTTGAGCTAATCCCCATTGACATATGTATATGCAGCTTTTGACCGATTTCATATCCTCAGTTTTCAGAGGACAGTGTAAGATCATAAAACTAAAGTCATATTTTTGGAAGATCGGGGTATCGATCCCGTTACCTCTCACATGCAAAGCGAGCGATCTACCACTTGAGATAATCCCCCATTGACATATGGAAATGCAGCTTTTGACCGACTTCATATCCTCAGTATTCAGAGGACAGAGTAAGATCATCAATCTTTCAAAAAATTTAAATTGATTTTGGAAGATCCGGGTATCAATCCCAGTACATCTCGCATGCTAAGCGAGCGCTCTACCACTTGAACTAATCCCCCTTGACATATGTAAAAGTAGCCTTTAACCGATTTCATATGCTGTTTTCAGCGGACAGAGTAAAAATCATAAATCTTATTGCAGTATTTTGGAAGATTCGGGTATCGATCCCGGTACCTCTCACATGCAAAGCGAGCGCTCTACCACTTGAGCTAATCCCCCATTGACATATGGAAATGCAGCTTTTGACGGATTTCATATCCTCGGTTTTCAGAGGACAGAGTAAGATCATCAATCTTTCAAAAAATTGAAATTGATTTTGGAAGATCCGGGTATCGATCCCGGTACCTCTCACGTGCAAAGCGAGCGCTCTACCACTTGAGCTAATCCCCCATTGACGTATGGAAATGCAGCTTTTGACGGATTTCATATCCTCAGTATTCAGAGGACAGAGTAAGATCATCATCTTTCAAAAAATTGGAATTGATTTTGGAAGATCCGGGTATCAATCCCGGTACATTTCGCATGCAAAGCGAGCGCTCTGCCACTTGAGCTAATCCCCCATTGACATATGGAAATGCAGCTTTTGACCGATTTCATATCCTCAGTATTCAGAGGACAGAGTAAGATCATCAATCTTTCAAAAAATTGAAATTGATTTTGGAAGATCCGGGTATCAATCCCAGTACATCTCGCATGCTAAGCGAGCGCTCTACCACTTTAGCTAATCCCCCATTGACATGTGGAAATGCAGCTTTTGACGGATTTCATATCCTCAGTTTTCAGAGGACAGAGTAAGATCATCAATCTTTCAAAAAATTGAAATTGATTTTGGAAGATCCGGGTATCAATCCCGGTACATCTCGCATGCTAAGCGAGCACTCTACCACTTTAGCTAATCCCCCTTGTATGTAAAAATAGCCTTTAACCGATTTCATATGCTGTTTTCAGCGGACAGAGTAAAAATCATAAAACTTATGGCAGTATTTTGGAAGATTCGGGTATCGATCCCGGTACCTCTCACATGCAAAGCGAGCGCTCCACCACTTGAGCTAATCCCCCATTGACATATGGAAATGCAGCTTTTGACGGATTTCATATCCTCGGTTTTCAGAGGACAGAGTAAGATCATCAATCTTTCAAAAAATTGAAATTGATTTTGGAAGATCCGGGTATCGATCCCGGTACCTCTCACGTGCAAAGCGAGCGCTCTACCACTTAAGCTAATCCCCCATTGACGTATGGAAATGCAGCTTTTGACCGATTTCATATCCTCAGTATTCAGAGGACAGAGTAAGATCATCATCTTTCAAAAAATTGGAATTGATTTTGGAAGATCCGGGTATCAATCCCGGTACATCTCGCATGCTAAGCGAGCGCTCTACCACTTTAGCTAATCCCCCATTGACATATGTATATGCAGCTTTTGACCGATTTCATATCCTCAGTTTTCAGAGGACAGAGTAAGATCATCAATCTTTCAACAACAAAAAATAGATTTTGGAAGATCCAGGTATCGATCCCGGTATTTCTCGCATGCTAAGCGAGGGCTCTACCACTTCAGCTAATCCCTCTTGACATAATGTAAAAGTAGCCTTTAACCGATTTCATATCCTGTTTTCAGAGGACAGAGTAAGATCATGCAAAGCGAGCGCTCCACCACCTGAGCTAATCCCCCATTGACATATGTATATGCAGCTTTTGACAGATTTCATATCCTCAGTATTCAGAGGACAGAGTATGATCATCAATCTTTCAAAAAATTGGAATTGATTTTGGAAGATCCGGGTATCAATCCCAGTACATCTCTCATGCTAAGCGAGCGCTCTACCACTTGAACTAATCCCCCAATGACATATGTAAAAGTAGCCTTTAACCGATTTCATATCCTGTTTTCAGAGGACAGAGTAAAAATGATAAAACTTATGGCAGTATTTTGGAAGATCCGGGTATCGATCCCGGTATCTCTCACATGCAAAGCGAGCGCTCCACCACTTGAGCTAATCCCCCATTGACATATGGAATTGCAGCTTTTGACGGATTTCATATCCTCAGTTTTCAGAGGACAGAGTAAGATCATCAATCTTTCAAAAAATTGAAATTGATTTTGGGAAATCCGGGCATCGATCCCGGTACCTCTCACATGCAAAGCGAGCGCTCTACCACTTGAACTAATCCCCCTTGACATACCGGTATGTAAAAGTAGCCTTTAACCGATTTCATATGCTGTTTTCAGAGGACACAGTAAAAATCATAAAACTTATGGCAGTATTTTGGAAGATTCGGGTATCGATCCCGGTACCTCTCAGATGCAAAGCGAGCGCTCTACCACTTGAGCTAATCCCCCATTGACATATGGAAATGCAGCTTTTTGACGGATTTCATATCCTCGGTTTTCAGAGGACAGAGTAAGATCATCAATCTTTCAAAAAATTGAAACTGATTTTGGAAGATCCGGCCATCGATCCCGGTACCTCTCACATGCAAAGCGAGCGCTCCACCACTTGAGCTAATCCCCCATTGACATATGGAAATGCAGCTTTTGACGGATTTCATATCCTCAGTTTTCAGAGGACAGAGTAAGATTATCAATCTTTCAAAAAATTGAAATTGATTTTGGAAGATCCGGGTATCGATCCCGGTACCTCTCACATGCAAAGCAAACGCTCTACCACTTGAGCTAATCCCCCATTTGACATATGTATTTGCAGCTTTTGACCGATTTCATATCTTCAGTTTTCAGAGGACAGTGTAAGATCATAAAACTATAGTCATATTTTTGGAAGATCCGGGTATCGATCCCGGTACCTCTCACATGCTAAGCGAGCGCTCTACCAGTTGAGCTAATCCCCATTGACATATGGAAATGCAGCTTTTGACCGACTTCATATCATCAGTATTCAGAGGACAGAGTAAGATCATCAATTTTTCCAAAAATTGAAATTGATTTTGGAAGATCCGGGAATCAACCCCAGTACATCTCGCATGCTAAGCGAGCGCTCTACCACTTTAGCTAATCCCCCTTGACATATGTAAAAGTAGCCTTTAACCGATTTCATATCCTGTTTTCAGAGGACAGAGTAAAAATCATAAAACGTATGGCAGTATTTTGGAAGATCCGGGTATCGATCCCGGTACCTCTCACATGCAAAGCGAGTGCTCTACCACTTGAGCTAATCCCCCATTGACATGTGGAAATGCAGATTTTGACGGATTTCATATCCTCAGTTTTCAGAGGACAGAGTAAGATCATCAATCTTTCAAAAAATTGAAATTGATTTTGGAAGATCCGGGTATCGATCCCGGTACCTCTCACATGCAAAGCGAGCGCTCTACCACTTGAGATAATCCCCCATTGACATATGGAAATGCAGCTTTTGACGGATTTCATATCCTCAGTTTTCAGAGGACAGAGTAAGATCATCAATCTTTCAAAAAATTGAAACTGATTTTGGAAAATCCGGGTATCGATCCCGGTACCTCTCACATGCAAAGCGAGCGCTCTACCACTTGAGCTAATCCCCATTGACATATGTATATGCAGCTTTTGACCGATTTCATATCCTCAGTTTTCAGAGGACAGTGTAAGATCATAAAACTAAAGTCATATTTTTGGAAGATCGGGGTATCGATCCCGGTACCTCTCACATGCTAAGCGAGCGCTCTACCACTTGAGCTAATCCCCCATTGACATATGGAAATGCAGCTTTTGACCGACTTCATATCCTCAGTATTCAGAGGACAGAGTAAGATCATCAATCTTTCAAAAAATTGAAATTGATTTTGGAAGATCCGGGTATCAATCCCAGTACATCTCGCATGCTGAGCGAGCGCTCTACCTACTAATCCCCCTTGACATATGTAAAAGTAGCCTTTAACCGATTTCATATGCTGTTTTCAGAGGACAGAGTAAAAATCATAAAACTTATGGCAGTATTTTGGAAGATTCGGGTATCGATCCCGGTACCTCTCACATGCAAAGCGAGCGCTCTACCACTTGAGATAATTCCCCATTGACATATGGAAATGCAGCTTTTGACGGATTTCATATCCTCAGTTTTCAGAGGACAGAGTAAGATTATCAATCTTTCAAAAAATTGAAATTGATTTTGGAAGATCCGGGTATCGATCCCGGTACCTCTCACATGCAAAGCAAACGCTCTACCACTTGAGCTAATCCCCCATTGACATATGTATTTGCAGCTTTTGACCGATTTCATATCTTCAGTTTTCAGAGGACAGTGTAAGATAATAAAACTATAGTCATATTTTTGGAAGATCCGGGTATCGATCCCGGTACCTCTCACATGCTAAGCGAGCGCTCTACCACTTGAGCTAATCCCCATTGACATATGGAAATGCAGCTTTTGACCGACTTCATATCATCAGTATTCAGAGGACAGAGTAAGATCATCAATTTTTCCAAAAATTGAAATTGATTTTGGAAGATCCGGGAATCAACCCCAGTACATCTCGCATGCTAAGCGAGCGCTCTACCACTTTAGCTAATCCCCCTTGACATATGTAAAAGTAGCCTTTAACCGATTTCATATCCTGTTTTCAGAGGACAGAGTAAAAATCATAAAACGTATGGCAGTATTTTGGAAGATCCGGGTATCGATCCCGGTACCTCTCACATGCAAAGCGAGCGCTCTACCACTTGAGATAATCCCCCATTGACATATGGAAATGCAGCTTTTGACGGATTTCATATCCTCAGTTTTCAGAGGACAGAGTAAGATCATCAATCTTTCAAAAAATTAAAATTGATTTTGGAAAATCGGGGTATCGATCCCGGTACCTCTCACATGCAAAGCGAGCGCTCTACCACTTGAGCTAATCCCCATTGACATATGTATATGCAGCTTTTGACCGATTTCATATCCTCAGTTTTCAGAGGACAGTGTAAGATCATAAAACTAAAGTCATATTTTTGGAAGATCGGGGTATCGATCCCGGTACCTCTCACATGCTAAGCGAGCGCTCTACCACTTGAGCTAATCCCCCATTGACATATGGAAATGCAGCTTTTGACCGACTTCATATCCTCAGTATTCAGAGGACAGAGTAAGATCATCAATCTTTCAAAAAATTGAAATTGATTTTGGAAGATCCGGGTATCAATCCCAGTACATCTCGCATGCTGAGCGAGCGCTCTACCACTTGAACTAATCCCCCTTGACATATGTAAAAGTAGCCTTTAACCGATTTCATATGCTGTTTTCAGAGGACAGAGTAAAAATCATAAAACTTATGGCAGTTTTTTGGAAGATTCGGGTATCGATCCCGGTACCTCTCACATGCAAAGCGAGCGCTCTACCACTTGAGCTAATCCCCCATTGACATATGGAAATGCAGCTTTTGACGGATTTCATATCCTCGGTTTTCAGAGGACAGAGTAAGATCATCAATCTTTCAAAAAATTGAAACTGATTTTGGAAGATCCGGATATCGATCCCGGTACCTCTCACATGCAAAGCGAGCGCTCCACCACTTGAGCTAATCCCCCATTGACATATGGAAATGCAGCTTTTGACGGATTTCATATCCTCAGTTTTCAGAGGACAGAGTAAGATTATCAATCTTTCAAAAAATTGAAATTGATTTTGGAAGATCCGGGTATCGATCCCGGTACCTCTCACATGCAAAGCAAACGCTCTACCACTTGAGCTAATCCCCCATTGACATATGTATTTGCAGCTTTTGACCGATTTCATATCTTCAGTTTTCAGAGGACAGTGTAAGATCATAAAACTATAGTCATATTTTTGGAAGATCCGGGTATCGATCCCGGTACCTAGCACATGCTAAGCGAGCGCTCTACCACTTGAGCTAATCCCCATTGACATATGGAAATGCAGCTTTTGACCGACTTCATATCATCAGTATTCAGAGGACAGAGTAAGATCATCAATTTTTCCAAAAATTGAAATTGATTTTGGAAGATCCGGGAATCAACCCCAGTACATCTCGCATGCTAAGCGAGCGCTCTACCACTTTAGCTAATCCCCCTTGACTTATGTAAAAGTAGCCTTTAACCGATTTCATATCCTGTTTTCAGAGGACAGAGTAAAAATCATAAAACTTATGGCAGTATTTTGGAAGATCCGGGTATCGATCCCGGTACCTCTCACATGCAAAGCGAGCGCTCTACCACTTGAGCTAATCCCCCATTGACATATGGAAATGCAGCTTTTGACGGATTTCATATCCTCAGTTTTCAGAGGACAGAGTAAGATCATCAATCTTTCAAAAAATTGAAATTGATTTTGGAAGATCCGGGTATCGATCCCGGTACCTCTCACATGCAAAGCGAGCGCTCTGCCACTTGAGCTAATACCCCATTGACATATGGAAATGCAGCTTTTGACGGATTTCATATCCTCAGTTTTCAGAGGACAGAGTAAGATTATCAATCTTTCAAAAAATTGAAATTGATTTTGGAAGATCCGGGTATCGATCCCGGTACCTCTCACATGCAAAGCAAACGCTCTACCACTTGAGCTAATCCCCCATTGACATATGTATTTGCAGCTTTTGACCGATTTCATATCTTCAGTTTTCAGAGGACAGTGTAAGATCATAAAACTATAGTCATATTTTTGGAAGATCCGGGTATCGATCCCGGTACCTAGCACATGCTAAGCGAGCGCTCTACCACTTGAGCTAATCCCCATTGACATATGGAAATGCAGCTTTTGACCGACTTCATATCATCAGTATTCAGAGGACAGAGTAAGATCATCAATTTTTCCAAAAATTGAAATTGTTTTTGGAAGATCCGGGAATCAACCCCAGTACATCTCGCATGCTAAGCGAGCGCTCTACCACTTTAGCTAATCCCCCTTGACATATGTAAAAGTAGCCTTTAACCGATTTCATATCCTGTTTTCAGAGGACAGAGTAAAAATCATAAAACTTATGGCAGTATTTTGGAACATCCGGGTAGCGATCCCGGTACCTCTCACATGCAAAGCGAGCGCTCTACCACTTGAGCTAATCCCCCATTGACATATGGAAATGCAGCTTTTGACGGATTTCATATCCTCAGTTTTCAGAGGACAGAGTAAGATCATCAATCTTTCAAAAAATTGAAATTGATTTTGGAAGAACCGGGTATCGATCCCGGTACCTCTCACATGCAAAGCGAGCGCTCTGCCACTTGAGCTTATCCCACATTGACATATGTACTTGCAGCTTTTGACCGATTTCATATCCTCAGTTTTCAGAGGACAGTGTAAGATCATAAAACCAAAGTCATATTTTTGGAAGATCCGGGTATCGATCCCGGTACCTCTCACATGCTAAGCGAGCGCTCTACCACTTGAGCTAATCCCCCATTGACATATGGAAATGCAGCTTTTGACCGACTTCATATCCTCAGTATTCAGAGAACAGAGTAAGATCATCAATCTTTCAAAAAATTGAAATTGATTTTGGAAGATCCGGGTATCAATCCCAGTACATCTCGCATGCTAAGCGAGCGCTCTACCACTTTAGCTAATCCCCCTTGACATATGTAAAAGTAGCATTTAACTGATTTCATATCCTGTTTTCAGAGGACAGAGTAAAAATCATAAAACTTATGGCAGTATTTTGGAAGATCCGGGTTTCGATCCCGGTACCTCTCACATGCAAAGAGAGCGCTCTACCACTTGAGCTAATCCCCCATTGACATATGGAAATGCAGCTTTTGACGGATTTCATATACTCAGTTTTCAGAGGACAGAGTAAAATCATCAATCTTTCACAAAATTGAAATTGATTTTGGAAGATCCGGGTATCGATCAGGGTACCTCTCACATGCAATGCGAGCGCTCTACCACTTGAGCTAATCCCCCATTGACATATGGAAATGCAGCTTTTGACGGATTTCATATCCTCAGTTTTCAGAGGACAGAGTAAGATCATCAATCTTTCAAAAAATTGAAATTGATTTTAGAAGATCCGGGTATCGATTCCGGTACCTCTCACATGCTAAGCAAGCGCTCTACCACTTGAGCTAATCCCACATTGACATATGTATATGCAGCTTTTGACCGATTTAATATACTCAGTTTTCAGAGGACAGTGTAAGATCATAAAACTAAAGTCATATTTTTGGAAAATCCGGGTATCGATCCCGGTACCTCTCACATGCTAAGCGAGCGCTCTACCACTTGAGCTAATCCCCCATTGACATATAGAAATGCAGCTTTTGACGGATTTCATATCCTCAGTATTCAGAGGACAGAGTAAGATCATCAATCTTTCAAAAAATTGAAATTGATTTTGGAAGATCCGGGTATCAATCCCAGTACATCTCGCATGCTAAGCGAGCGCTCTACCACTTTAGCTAATCCCCCCTTGACATATGTAAAAGTAGCCTTTAACCGATTTCATATCCTGTGTTCAGAGGACAGAGTAAGATCATCAATCTTTCAAAAAATTGAAATTGATTTTGGAAGATCCGGCTACCTGTTACATGCAAAGCGAGCGCTCTACCACTTGAGCTAATCCCACATTGACATATGTACTTGCAGCTTTTGACCGATTTCATATCCTCAGATTTCAGAGGACAGTGTAAGATCATAAAACCAAAGTCATATTTTTGGAAGATCCGGGTATCGATCCCGGTACCTCTCACATGCTAAGCGAGCGCTCTACCACTTGAGATAATCCCCCATTGACATATGGAAATGCAGCTTTTGACCGACTTCATATCCTCAGTATTCAGAGGACAGAGTAAGATCATCAATCTTTCAAAAAATTGAAATTTATTTTGGAAGATCCGGCTATCAATCCCAGTACATCTCGCATGCTAAGCGAGCGCTCTAACACTTGAACTAATCCACCTTGACATTATGTAAAAGTAGCCTTTAAACGATTTCATATCCTGTTTTCAGAGGACAGAGTAAAAATCATAAAACTTATTGCAGTATTTTGGAAGATCCGGGTATAGATCCCGGTACCTCTCACATGCAAAGCGAGCGCTCTACCACTTGAGCTAATCCCCCATCGACATATGGAAATGCGGCTTTTGACGGATTTCATATCCTCAGTTTTCAGAGGACAGAGTAAGATCATCAATCTTTCAAAAAATTGAAATTGATTTTGTAAGATCCGTGTATCGATCCCGGTACCTCTCACATGCAAAGCAAACGCTCTACCACTTGAGCTAATCCCCCATTGACATATGTATTTGTAGCTTTTGACCGATTTCATATCCTCAGTTTTCAGAGGACAGTGTAAGATCATAAAACCAAAGTCATATTTTTGGAAGATCCGGGTATCGATTCCGGTACCTCTCACATGCTAAGCGAGCGCTCTACCACTTGAGCTAATCCCCCATTGACATATGGAAATGCAGCTTTTGACCGACTTCATATCCTCAGTATTCAGAGGACAGAGTAAGATCATCAATCTTTCAAAAAATTGAAATTTATTTTGGAAGATCCGGCTATCAATCCCAGTACATCTCGCATGCTAAGCGAGCGCTCTAACACTTGAACTAATCCACCTTGACATTATGTAAAAGTAGCCTTTAAACGATTTCATATCCTGTTTTCAGAGGACAGAGTAAAAATCATAAAACTTATGGCAGTATTTTGGAAGATCCGGGTATAGATCCCGGTACCTCTCACATGCAAAGCGAGCGCTCTACCACTTGAGCTAATCCCCCATCGACATATGGAAATGCGGCTTTTGACGGATTTCATATCCTCAGTTTTCAGAGGACAGAGTAAGATCATCAATCTTTCAAAAAATTGAAATTGATTTTGGAAGATCCGTGTATCGATCCCGGTACCTCTCACATGCAAAGCAAACGCTCTACCACTTGAGCTAATCCCCCATTGACATATGGAAATGCAGCTTTTGACCGACTTCATATCCTCAGTATTCAGAGGACAGAGTAAGATCATCAATTTTTCAAAAAATTCAAATTGATTTTGGAAGATCCGGGAATCAACCCCAGTACATCTCGCATGCTAAGCGAGCGCTCTACCACTTTAGCTAATCCCCCTTGACATATGTTAAAGTAGCCTTTAACCGATTTCATATCCTGTTTTCAGAGGACAGAGTAAAAATCATAAAACTTATGGCAGTATTTTGGAAGATCCGGGTATCGATCCCGGTATCGATCCCGGTACCTCTCACATGCAAAGCGAGCGCTCTACCACTTGAGCTAATCCCCCATTGACATATGGAAATGCAGCTTTTGACAGATTTCTTATCCTCAGTTTTCATAGGACAGAGTAAGATCATCAATCTTTCAAAAAATTGAAATTGATTTTGGAAGATCCGGGTATCGATCCCGGTACCTCTCACATGCAAAGCGAGCGCTCTGCCACTTGAGCTTATCCCACATTGACATATGTACTTGCAGCTTTTGACCGATTTCATATCCTCAGTTTTCAGAGGACAGTGTAAGATCATAAAACCAAAGTCATATTTTTGGAAGATCCGGTATCGATCCCGGTACCTCTCACATGCTAAGCGAGCGCTCTACCACTTTAGCTAATCCCCCTTGACATATGTAAAAGTAGCATTTAACTGATTTCATATCCTGTTTTCAGAGGACAGAGTAAAAATCATAAAGCTTATGGCAGTATTTTGGAAGATCCGGGTATCGATCCCGGTACCTCTCACATGCAAAGAGAGCGCTCTACCACTTGAGCTAATCCCCCATTGACATATGGAAATGCAGCTTTTGACGGATTTCATATCCTCAGTTTTCAGAGGACAGAGTAAAATCATCAATCTTTCACAAAATTGAAATTGATTTTGGAAGATCCGGGTATCGATCCGGGTACCTCTCACATGCAATGCGAGCGCTCTACCACTTGAGCTTATCCCACATTGACATATGTACTTGCAGCTTTTGACCGATTTCATATCCTCAGTTTTCAGAGGACAGGGTAAGATCATAAAACCAAAGTCATATTTTTGGAAGATCCGGTATCGATCCCGGTACCTCTCACATGCTAAGCGAGCGCTCTACCACTTGAGCTAATCCCCCATTGACATATGGAAATGCAGCTTTTGACCGACTTCATATCCTCAGTATTCAGAGAACAGAGTAAGATCATCAATCTTTCAAAAAATTGAAATTGATTTTGGAAGATCCGTGTATCGATCCCGGTACCTCTCACATGCAAAGCAAACGCTCTACCACTTGAGCTAATCCCCCATTGACATATGGAAATGCAGCTTTTGACCGACTTCATATCCTCAGTATTCAGAGGACAGAGTAAGATCATCAATTTTTCAAAAAATTCAAATTGATTTTGGAAGATCCGGGAATCAACCCCAGTACATCTCGCATGCTAAGCGAGCGCTCTACCACTTTAGCTAATCCCCCTTGACATATGTTAAAGTAGCCTTTAACCGATTTCATATCCTGTTTTCAGAGGACAGAGTAAAAATCATAAAACTTATGGCAGTATTTTGGAAGATCCGGGTATCGATCCCGGTATCGATCCCGGTACCTCTCACATGCAAAGCGAGCGCTCTACCACTTGAGCTAATCCCCCATTGACATATGGAAATGCAGCTTTTGACAGATTTCTTATCCTCAGTTTTCATAGGACAGAGTAAGATCATCAATCTTTCAAAAAATTGAAATTGATTTTGGAAGATCCGGGTATCGATCCCGGTACCTCTCACATGCAAAGCGAGCGCTCTGCCACTTGAGCTTATCCCACATTGACATATGTACTTGCAGCTTTTGACCGATTTCATATCCTCAGTTTTCAGAGGACAGTGTAAGATCATAAAACCAAAGTCATATTTTTGGAAGATCCGGTATCGATCCCGGTACCTCTCACATGCTAAGCGAGCGCTCTACCACTTTAGCTAATCCCCCTTGACATATGTAAAAGTAGCATTTAACTGATTTCATATCCTGTTTTCAGAGGACAGAGTAAAAATCATAAAGCTTATGGCAGTATTTTGGAAGATCCGGGTATCGATCCCGGTACCTCTCACATGCAAAGAGAGCGCTCTACCACTTGAGCTAATCCCCCATTGACATATGGAAATGCAGCTTTTGACGGATTTCATATCCTCAGTTTTCAGAGGACAGAGTAAAATCATCAATCTTTCACAAAATTGAAATTGATTTTGGAAGATCCGGGTATCGATCCGGGTACCTCTCACATGCAATGCGAGCGCTCTACCACTTGAGCTTATCCCACATTGACATATGTACTTGCAGCTTTTGACCGATTTCATATCCTCAGTTTTCAGAGGACAGGGTAAGATCATAAAACCAAAGTCATATTTTTGGAAGATCCGGTATCGATCCCGGTACCTCTCACATGCTAAGCGAGCGCTCTACCACTTGAGCTAATCCCCCATTGACATATGGAAATGCAGCTTTTGACCGACTTCATATCCTCAGTATTCAGAGAACAGAGTAAGATCATCAATCTTTCAAAAAATTGAAAGTGATTTTGGAAGATCCGGGTATCGATCCGGGTACCTCTCACATGCAATGCGAGCGATCTACCACTTGAGCTAATCCCCCATTGACATATGGAAATGCAGCTTTTGACGGATTTCATATCCTCAGTTTTCAGAGGACAGAGTAAGATCATCAATCTTTCAAAAAATTGAAATTGATTTTAGAAGATCCGGGTATCAATCCCAGTATATCTCGCATGCTAAGCGAGCGCTCTACCACTTTAGCTAATCCCCCCTTGACATATGTAAAAGTAGCCTTTAACCGATTTCATATCCTGTTTTCAGAGGACAGAGTAAAAATCATAAAACTTATGGCAGTATTTTGGAAGATCCGGGTATAGATCCCGGTACCTCTCACATGCAAAGCGAGCGCTCTACCACTTGAGCTAATCCCCCATTGACATTTGGAAATGCAGCTTTTGACCGATTTCATATCCTCTGTATTCAGAGGACAGAGTAAGACCATCAATCTTTCAAAAAATTGAAATTGATTTTGGAAGATCCGGGTATCAATCCCAGTACATCTCGCATGCTAAGCGAGCGCTCTACCACTTGAGCTAATCCCCCATTGACATATGTAAAAGTAGCCTTTAACCGATTTCATATCCTGTGTTCAGAGGACAGAGTAAGATCATCAATCTTTCAAAAAATTGAAATTGATTTTGGAAGATCCGGGTATCGATCCCGGTACCTGTTACATGCAAAGCGAGCGCTCTATCACTTGAGCTAATCCCACATTGACATATGTACTTGCAGCTTTTGACCGATTTCATATCCTCAGTTTTCAGAGGACAGTGTAAGATCATAAAACCAAAGTCATATTTTTGGAAGATCCGGTATCGATCCCGGTACCTCTCACATGCTAAGCGAGCGCTCTACCACTTGAGCTAATCCCCCATTGACATATGGAAATGCAGCTTTTGACCGACTTCATATCCTCAGTATTCAGAGAACAGAGTAAGATCATCAATCTTTCAAAAAATTGAAAGTGATTTTGGAAGATCCGGGTATCGATCCGGGTACCTCTCACATGCAATGCGAGCGATCTACCACTTGAGCTAATCCCCCATTGACATATGGAAATGCAGCTTTTGACGGATTTCATATCGTCAGTTTTCAGAGGACAGAGTAAGATCATCAATCTTTCAAAAAATTGAAATTGATTTTAGAAGATCCGGGTATCAATCCCAGTATATCTCGCATGCTAAGCGAGCGCTCTACCACTTTAGCTAATCCCCCCTTGACATATGTAAAAGTAGCCTTTAACCGATTTCATATCCTGTTTTCAGAGGACAGAGTAAAAATCATAAAACTTATGGCAGTATTTTGGAAGATCCGGGTATAGATCCCGGTACCTCTCACATGCAAAGCGAGCGCTCTACCACTTGAGCTAATCCCCCATTGACATTTGGAAATGCAGCTTTTGACCGATTTCATATCCTCAGTATTCAGAGGACAGAGTAAGACCATCAATCTTTCAAAAAATTGAAATTGATTTTGGAAGATCCGGGTATCAATCCCAGTACATCTCGCATGGTAAGCGAGCGCTCTACCACTTGAGCTAATCCCCCATTGACATATGTAAAAGTAGCCTTTAACCGATTTCATATCCTGTGTTCAGAGGACAGAGTAAGATCATCAATCTTTCAAAAAATTGAAATTGATTTTGGAAGATCCGGGTATCGATCCCGGTACCTGTTACATGCAAAGCGAGCGCTCTATCACTTGAGCTAATCCCACATTGACATATGTACTTGCAGCTTTTGACCGATTTCATATCCTCAGTTTTCAGAGGACAGTGTAAGATCATAAAACCAAAGTCATATTTTTGGAAGATCCGGGTATCGATCCCGGTACTTCTCACATGCTAAGCGAGCGCTCTACCACTTGAGCTAATCCCCCATTGACATATGGAAATGCAGCTTTTGACCGACTTCATATCCTCAGTATTCAGAGAACAGAGTAAGATCATCAATCTTTCAAAAAATTGAAAGTGATTTTGGAAGATCCGGGTATCGATCCGGGTACCTCTCACATGCAATGCGAGCGATCTACCACTTGAGCTAATCCCCCATTGACATATGGAAATGCAGCTTTTGACGGATTTCATATCCTCAGTTTTCAGAGGACAGAGTAAGATCATCAATCTTTCAAAAAATTGAAATTGATTTTAGAAGATCCGGGTATCAATCCCAGTATATCTCGCATGCTAAGCGAGCGCTCTACCACTTTAGCTAATCCCCCCTTGACATATGTAAAAGTAGCCTTTAACCGATTTCATATCCTGTTTTCAGAGGACAGAGTAAAAATCATAAAACTTATGGCAGTATTTTGGAAGATCCGGGTATAGATCCCGGTACCTCTCACATGCAAAGCGAGCGCTCTACCACTTGAGCTAATCCCCCATTGACATTTGGAAATGCAGCTTTTGACCGATTTCATATCCTCTGTATTCAGAGGACAGAGTAAGACCATCAATCTTTCAAAAAATTGAAATTGATTTTGGAAGATCCGGGTATCAATCCCAGTACATCTCGCATGCTAAGCGAGCGCTCTACCACTTGAGCTAATCCCCCATTGACATATGTAAAAGTAGCCTTTAACCGATTTCATATCCTGTGTTCAGAGGACAGAGTAAGATCATCAATCTTTCAAAAAATTGAAATTGATTTTGGAAGATCCGGGTATCGATCCCGGTACCTGTTACATGCAAAGCGAGCGCTCTATCACTTGAGCTAATCCCACATTGACATATGTACTTGCAGCTTTTGACCGATTTCATATCCTCAGTTTTCAGAGGACAGTGTAAGATCATAAAACCAAAGTCATATTTTTGGAAGATCCGGGTATCGATCCCGGTACCTCTCACATGCAAAGAGAGCGCTCTACCACTTGAGCTAATCCCCCATTGACATATGGAAATGCAGCTTTTGACGGATTTCATATCCTCAGTTTTCAGAGGACAGAGTAAAATCATCAATCTTTCACAAAATTGAAATTGATTTTGGAAGATCCGGGTATCGATCCGGGTACCTCTCACATGCAATGCGAGCGCTCTACCACTTGAGCTTATCCCACATTGACATATGTACTTGCAGCTTTTGACCGATTTCATATCCTCAGTTTTCAGAGGACAGGGTAAGATCATAAAACCAAAGTCATATTTTTGGAAGATCCGGTATCGATCCCGGTACCTCTCACATGCTAAGCGAGCGCTCTACCACTTGAGCTAATCCCCCATTGACATATGGAAATGCAGCTTTTGACGGATTTCATATCCTCAGTTTTCAGAGGACAGAGTAAGATCATCAATCTTTCAAAAAATTGAAATTGATTTTAGAAGATCCGGGTATCAATCCCAGTATATCTCGCATGCTAAGCGAGCGCTCTACCACTTTAGCTAATCCCCCCTTGACATATGTAAAAGTAGCCTTTAACCGATTTCATATCCTGTTTTCAGAGGACAGAGTAAAAATCATAAAACTTATGGCAGTATTTTGGAAGATCCGGGTATAGATCCCGGTACCTCTCACATGCAAAGCGAGCGCTCTACCACTTGAGCTAATCCCCCATTGACATTTGGAAATGCAGCTTTTGACCGATTTCATATCCTCAGTATTCAGAGGACAGAGTAAGACCATCAATCTTTCAAAAAATTGAAATTGATTTTGGAAGATCCGGGTATCAATCCCAGTACATCTCGCATGGTAAGCGAGCGCTCTACCACTTGAGCTAATCCCCCATTGACATATGTAAAAGTAGCCTTTAACCGATTTCATATCCTGTGTTCAGAGGACAGAGTAAGATCATCAATCTTTCAAAAAATTGAAATTGATTTTGGAAGATCCGGGTATCGATCCCGGTAACTGTTACATGCAAAGCGAGCGCTCTATCACTTGAGCTAATCCCACATTGACATATGTACTTGCAGCTTTTGACCGATTTCATATCCTCAGTTTTCAGAGGACAGTGTAAGATCATAAAACCAAAGTCATATTTTTGGAAGATCCGGGTATCGATCCCGGTACCTCTCACATGCTAAGCGAGCGCTCTACCACTTGAGCTAATCCCCCATTGACATATGGAAATGCAGCTTTTGACCGACTTCATATCCTCAGTATTCAGAGGACAGAGTAAGATCATCAATCTTTCAAAAAATTGAAATTGATTTTGGAAGATCCGGGTATCAATCCCAGTACATCTCGCATGCTAAGCGAGCGCTCTAACACTTGAACTAATCCACCTTGACATTATGTAAAAGTAGCCTTTAAACGATTTCATATCCTGTTTTCAGAGGACAGAGTAAAAATCATAAAACTTATGGCAGTATTTTGGAAGATCCGGGTATAGATCCCGGTACCTCTCACATGCAAAGCGAGCGCTCTACCACTTGAGCTAATCCCCCATTGACATATGGAAATGCAGCTTTTGACGGATTTCATGTCCTCAGTTTTCAGAGGACAGAGTAAAATCATCAATCTTTCACAAAATTGAAATTGATTTTGGAAGATCCGGGTATCGATCCGGGTACCTCTCACATGCAATGCGAGCGCTCTACCACTTGCGCTAATCCCCCATTGACATATGTATATGCAGCTTTTGACGGATTTCATATCCTCAGTTTTCAGAGGACAGTGTAAGATCATAAAACTAAAGTCATATTTTTGGAAGATCCGGGTATCGATCCCGGTACCTCTCACATGCTAAGCGAGCGCTCTACCACTTGACCTAATCCCCCATTGACATATGGAAATGCAGCTTTTGACCGATTTCATATCCTCAGTATTCAGAGGACAGAGTAAGATCATCAATCTTTCAAAAAATTGAAATTGATTTTGGAAGATCCGGGTATCAATCCCAGTACATCTCGCATGCTAAGCGAGCGCTCTACCACTTGAGCTAATTCCCCGCGACACAACACAATATAGCATTTAACCGATTTCATATCCTGTTTTCAGAGGACAGAGTAAAAATCATAAAACTTATTGCAGAATTTTGGAAGATCCGGGTATCGATCCCGGTACCTCTCACATGCTAAGCAAGCGCTCTACCACTTGAGCTAATCCCCCTTGACACAATGTAAAAGTAGCCTTTAACCGATTTCATATCCTGTTTTCAGAGGACAGTGTAAAAATCATAAAACTTATGGCAGTTTTTTGGAAGATCCGGGTATCGATCCCAGTACATCTCGCATGCTAAGCGAGCGATCTACCACTTGAGCTAATCCCTCTTGACATATGTAAAACTATAGCCTTTAACCGATTTCATATCCTGTTTTCAGAGGACAGAGTAAAAATCATAAAACTTATTGCAGAATTTTGGAAGATCCGGGTATCGATCCCGGTACCTCTCACATGCTAAGCGAGCGCTCTACCACTTGAGCTAATCCCCCTTTACACAATGTAAAAGTAGCCTTTAACCGATTTCATATCCTGTTTTCAGAGGACAGAGTAAAAATCATAAAACTTATCGCAGTATTTTGGAAGATCCGGGTATCGATCCCAGAACATCTCGTATGCTAAGCGAGCGCTCTACCACTTGAGCTAATCCCTCTTGACATATGTAAAACTAGCCTTTAACCGATTTCATATCCTGTTTTCAGAGGACAGAGTAAAAATCATAAAACTTATTGCAGAATTTAGGAAGATCCGGGTATCGATCCCGGTACCTCTCACATGCAAAGCGAGCGCTCTACCACTTGAGCTAATCCCCAATTGACATATGTATTTGCAGCTTTTGACCGATTTCATATCCTCAGTTTTCAGAGGACAGAGTAAGATCATCAATCTTTCAAAAACAAATTTGATTTTGGAAGATCCGGGTATCGATCCCGGTACCTCTCACATGCTAAGCGAGCGCTCTACCACTTGAGCTAATCCCCCTTGACACAATGTAAAAGTAGCCTTTAACCGATTTCATATCCTGTTTTCAGAGGACAGAGTAAAAATCATAAAATTCATGGCAGTATTTTGGAAGATCCGGGGTATCGATCCCAGTACATCTCGCATGCTAAGCGAGCGCTCTACCACTTGAGCTAATCCCTTTTGACATATGTAAAACTAGCCTTTAACCGATTTCATATCCTGTTTTCAGAGGACAGAGTAAAAATCATAAAACGTATTACAGAATTTTGGAAGATCCGGGTATCGATCCCGGTACCTCTCACATGCTAAGCGAGCGCTCTACCACTTGAGCTAATCCCCCATTGACATTTGTATATGCAGATTTTGACCGATTTCATATCCTCAGTTTTCAGAGGACAGAGTAAGATCATCAATCTTTCAAAAAATAATTTGATTTTGGAATATCGGGGTATCGATCACGGTATCTCTCGCATGCTTAGCGAGCGCTCTACCACTTGAGCGAATTCCCCGTGACCCAACACATTATAGCCTTTAACCGATTTCATATCCTGTTTTCAGAGGACAGAGTAAAAATCATAAAACTTATTGCAGAATTTTGGAAGATCCGGGTATCGATCCCGGTACCTCTCACATGCTAAGCGAGCGCTCTACCACTTGAGCTAATCCCCCTTTACACAATGTAAAAGTAGCCTTTAACCGATTTCATATCCTGTTTTCAGAGGACAGAGTAAAAATCATAAAACTTATTGCAGAATTTAGGAAGATCCGGGTATCGATCCCGGTACCTCTCACATGCAAAGCGAGCGCTCTACCACTTGAGCTAATCCCCAATTAATATATGTATTTGCAGCTTTTGACCGATTTCATATCCTCAGTTTTCAGAGGACAGAGTAAGATCATCAATCTTTCAAAAAATAATTTGATTTTGGAATATCCGGGTATCGATCACGGTATCTCTCGCATGCTAAGCGAGCGCTCTACAACTTGAGCTAATTCCCCGCGACACAACACAATATAGCATTTAACCGATTTCATATCCTGTTTTCAGAGGACAGAGTAAAAATCATAAAACTTATTGCAGAATTTTGGAAGATCCGGGTATCGATCCCGGTACCTCTCACATGCTAAGCGAGCGTTCTACCACTTGAGCTAATCCCCCTTGACACAATGTAAAAGTAGCCTTTAACCGATTTAATATCCTGTTTTCAGAGGACAGAGTAAAAATCATAAAACTTATGGCAGTATTTTGGAAGATCCGGGTATCGATCCCAGTACATCTCGCATGCTAAGCGAGCGCTCTACCACTTGAGCTAATCCCTCTTGACATATGTAAAAGTAGCCTTTAACCGATTTCATATCCTGTTTTCAGAGGACAGAGTAAAAATCAAAAATGTATTGCAGAATTTTGGAAGATCCGGGTATCGATCCCGGTACCTCTCACATGCTAAGCGAGCGCTCTACCACTTGAGCTAATCCCCCATTGACATATGTTTATGCAGATTTTGACAGATTTCATATCCTCAGTTTTCAGAGGACAGAGTAAGATCATCAATCTTTCAAAAAACAATTTGATTTTGGAATATCCGGGTATCGATCACGGTATCTCTCGCATGCTAAGCGAGCGCTCTACCACCTGAGCGAATTCCCCGTGACCCAACACAATATAGCCTTTAACCGATTTCATATCCTGTTTTCAGAGGACAGAGTAAAAATCATAAAACTTATTGCAGAATTTTGGAAGATCCGGGTATCGATCCCGGTACCTCTCACATGCTAAGCAAGCGCTCTACCACTTGAACTAATCCCCCTTCACACAATGTAAAAGTAGCCTTTAACCGATTTCATATCCTGTTTTCAGAGGACAGAGTAAATATCATAAAACTTATGGCAGTATTTTGGAAGATCCGGGTATCGATCCCAGTACATCTCGCATGGTAAGCGAGCGCTCTACCACTTGAGCTAATCCCTCTTGACATATGTCAAACTAGCCTTTAACCGATTTTATATCCTGTTTTCAGAGGACAGAGTAAAAATCATAAAACTTATTGCAGAATTTTGGAAGATCCGGGTATCGATCCCGGTACCTCTCACAAGCTAAGCGAGCGCTCTACCACTTGAGCTAATCCCCCATTGACATTTGTATATGCAGATTTTGACCGATTTCATATCCTCAGTTTTCAGAGGACAGAGTAAGATCATCAATCTTTCAAAAAATAATTTGATTTTGGAATATCGGGGTATCGATCACGGTATCTCTCGCATGCTTAGCGAGCGTTCTACCACTTGAGCTAATTCCCCGTGACACAACACAATATAGCCTTTAACCGATTTATTATCCTGTTTTCAGAGGACACAGTAAAAATCATAAAACTTCTGGCAGTATTTTGGAAGATCCCGGTATCAATCCCAGTACATCTCGCATGCTAAGCGAGCGCTCTACCACTTGAGCTAATCCCTCTTGACATATGTAAAACTAGCCTTTAACCGATTTCATATCCTGTTTTCAGAGGACAGAGTAAAAAATCATCAAACTTATTACAGAATTTTGGAAGATCCGGGTATGGATCCCGGTACCTCTCACATGCTAAGCGAGCGCTCTTCCACTTGAGCGAATTCCCCGTGACGCAACACAATATAGCCTTTAACCGATTTCATATCTGTTTTCAGAGGACAGAGTAAAAATCATAAAACTTATGGCAGCATTTTGGAAGATCCGGGTATCGATCCCGGTACCTCTCACATGCAAAGCGAGCGCTCTACCACTTGAGCTAATCCCCCATTGACATATGTATATGCAGCTTTTGACCGATTTCATATCCTCCGTTTTCAGAGGACAAAGTAAGATCATCAATCTTTTAAGAAATTGAAATTGGTTTTGGAATATCCGGGTATCAATCCCGGTACATCTCGCATGCTATGCGAGCGCTCTACCACTTGAGCTAATCCCCCTTGACATATGTAAATGTAGCCTTTAACCGATTTCATATCCTGTTTTCAGAGGACAGAGTAAAAATCAAAAATTTATTGCAGAATTTTGGAAGATCCGGGTATCGATCCCGGTACCTCTCACATGCTAAGCGAGCGCTCTACCACTTGAGCTAATACCCCTTCACATAATGTAAAAGTAGCCTTTAACCGATTTCATATCCTGTTTTCAGAGGACAGAGTAAAAATCATAAAACTTATGGCAGTATTTTGGAAGATCCGGGTATCGATCCCCGTATATCTCGTATGCTAAGCGAGAGCTCTACCACTTGAGCTAATCCCTCTTGACAGATGTAAAACTAGCCTTTAACCGATTTCATATCCTGTTTTCAGAGGACAGAGTAAAAATCAAAAATGTATTGCAGAATTTTGGAAGATCCGGGTATCGATCCCGGTACCTCTCACATGCTAAGCGAGCGCTCTACTACTTGAGCTAATCCCCCATTGACATATGTTTATGCAGATTTTGACCGATTTCATATCCTCAGTTTTCAGAGGACAGAGTAAGATCATCAATCTTTCAAAAAAAAATTTCATTTTGGAATATCCGGGTATCGATCACGGTATCTCTCGCATGCTAAGCGAGCGCTCTACCACCTGAGCGAATTCCCCGTGACCCAACACAATATAGCCTTTAACCGATTTCATATCCTGTTTTCAGAGGACAGAGTAAAAATCATAAAACTTATTGCAGAATTTTGGAAGATCCGGGTATCGATCCCGGTACCTCTCACATGCTAAGCAAGCGCTCTACCACTTGAGCTAATCCCCCTTGACACAATGTAAAAGTAGCCTTTAACCGATTTCATATCCTGTTTTCAGAGGACAGTGTAAAAATCATAAAACTTATGGCAGTTTTTTGGAAGATCCGGGTATCGATCCCAGTACATCTCGCATGCTAAGCGAGCGATCTACCACTTGAGCTAATCCCTCTTGACATATGTAAAACTATAGCCTTTAACCGATTTCATATCCAGTTTTCAGAGGACAGAGTAAAAATCATAAAACTTATTGCAGAATTTTGGAAGATCCGGGTATCGATCCCGGTACCTCTCACATGCTAAGAGAGCGCTCTACCACTTGAGCTAATCCCCCATTGACATATGTATTTGCAGCTTTTGACCGATTTCATATCCTCAGTTTTCAGAGGACAGAGTAAGATCATCAATCTTTCAAAAAAAAATTTGATTTTGGAATATCCGGGTATCGATCACGGTATCTCTCGCATGCTAAGCGAGCGCTCTACCACTTGAGCGAATTCCCCGTGACCCAATACATTATAGCCTTTAACCGATTTCATATCCTGTTTTCAGAGGACAGAGTAAAAATCATAAAACTTATTGCAGAATTTTGGAAGATCCGGGTATCGATCCCGGTACCTCTCACATGCTAAGCGAGCGCTCTACCACTTGAGCTAATCCCCCTTTACACAATGTAGAAGTAGCCTTTAACCGATTTCATATCCTGTTTTCAGAGGACAGAGTAAAAATCATAAAACTTATCGCAGTATTTTGGAAGATCCGGGTATCGATCCCAGAACATCTCGTATGCTAAGCGAGCGCTCTACCACTTGAGCTAATCCCTCTTGACATATGTAAAACTAGCCTTTAACCGATTTCATATCCTGTTTTCAGAGGACAGAGTAAAAATCATAAAACTTATTGCAGAATTTAGGAAGATCCGGGTATCGATCCCGGTACCTCTCACATGCAAAGCGAGCGCTCTACCACTTGAGCTAATCCCCAATTGACATATGTATTTGCAGCTTTTGACCGATTTCATATCCTCAGTTTTCAGAGGACAGAGTAAGATCATCAATCTTTCAAAAAATAATTTGATTTTGGAAGATCCGGGTATCGATCCCGGTACCTCTCACATGCTTAGCGAGCGCTCTACCACTTGAGCTAATTCCCCGTGACACAACACAATATAGCCTTTAACCGATTTATTATCCTGTTTTCAGAGGACCCAGTAAAAATCAGAAAACTTCTGGCAGTATTTTGGAAGATCCGGGTATCGATCCCGGTACCTCTCACATGCAAAGTGAGCGCTCTACCACTTGAGCTAATCCCCCATTGACATATGTATATGCAGCTTTTGACCGATTTCATATCCTCAGTATTCAGAGGACAGAGTAAGATCATCAATCTTTCTTAAAATTGAAATTGATTTTGGAATATCTGGGTATCAATCCCAGTACATCTCGCATGCTAAGCGAGCGCTCTACCACTTGAGCTAATCCCTCTTGACATATGTAAAACTAGCCTTTAACCGATTTCATATCCTGTTTTCAGAGGACAGAGTAAAAAATCATAAAACTTATTGCAGAGTTTTGGAAGATCCGGGTATCGATCCCGGTACCTCTCACATGCTAAGCGAGCGCTCTACCACTTGAGCGAATTCCCCGTGACGCAACACAATATAGCCTTTAACCGATTTCATATTCTGTTTTCAGAGGACAGAGTAAAAATCATAAAACTTATGGCAGCATTTTGGAAGATCCGGGTATCGATCCCGGTACCTCTCACATGCAAAGCGAGCGCTCTACCTCTTGAGCTAATCCCCCATTGACATATGTATATGCAGCTTTTGACCGATTTCATATCCTCAGTTTTCAGAGGACAGAGTAAGATCATCAATCTTTTAAGAAATTGAAATTGGTTTTGGAATATCCGGGTATCAATCCCGGTACATCTCGCATGCTATGCGAGCGCTCTACCACTTGAGCTAATCCCCCTTGACATATGTAAATGTAGCCTTTAACCGATTTCATATCCTGTTTTCAGAGGACAGAGTAAAAATCAAAAATTTATTGCAGAATTTTGGAAGATCCGGGTATCGATCCCGGTACCTCTCACATGCTAAGCGAGCGCTCTACCACTTGAGCTAATCCCCCATTGACATATGTATATGCAGATTTTGACCGATTTCATATCCTCAGTTTTCAGAGGACAGAGTAAGATCATCAATCTTTCAAAAAATAATTTGATTTTGGAATATCGGGGTATCGATCACGGTATCTCTCGCATGCTTAGCGAGCGCTCTACCACTTGAGCTAATTCCCCGTGACACAACACAATATAGCCTTTAACCGATTTATTATCCTGTTTTCAGAGGACACAGTAAAAATCATAAAACTTCTGGCAGTATTTTGGAAGATCCGGGTATCGATCCCGGTACCTCTCACATGCAAAGCGAGCGCTCTACCACTTGAGCTAATCCCCCTTGACACAATGTAAAAGTAGCCTTTAACCGATTTCATATCCTGTTTTCAGAGGACAGTGTAAAAATCATAAAACTTATGGCAGTTTTTTGGAAGATCCGGGTATCGATCCCAGTACATCTCGCATGCTAAGCGAGCGATCTACCACTTGAGCTAATCCCTCTTGACATATGTAAAACTATAGCCTTTAACCGATTTCATATCCAGTTTTCAGAGGACAGAGTAAAAATCATAAAACTTATTGCAGAATTTTGGAAGATCCGGGTATCGATCCCGGTACCTCTCACATGCTAAGAGAGCGCTCTACCACTTGAGCTAATCCCCCATTGACATATGTATTTGCAGCTTTTGACCGATTTCATATCCTCAGTTTTCAGAGGACAGAGTAAGATCATCAATCTTTCAAAAAAAAATTTGATTTTGGAATATCCGGGTATCGATCACGGTATCTCTCGCATGCTAAGCGAGCGCTCTACCACTTGAGCGAATTCCCCGTGACCCAATACATTATAGCCTTTAACCGATTTCATATCCTGTTTTCAGAGGACAGAGTAAAAATCATAAAACTTATTGCAGAATTTTGGAAGATCCGGGTATCGATCCCGGTACCTCTCACATGCTAAGCGAGCGCTCTACCACTTGATCTAATCCCCCTTTACACTATGTAGAAGTAGCCTTTAACCGATTTCATATCCTGTTTTCAGAGGACAGAGTAAAAATCATAAAACTTATCGCAGTATTTTGGAAGATCCGGGTATCGATCCCAGAACATCTCGTATGCTAAGCGAGCGCTCTACCACTTGAGCTAATCTCTCTTGACATATGTAAAACTAGCCTTTAACCGATTTCATATCCTGTTTTCAGAGGACAGAGTAAAAATCATAAAACTTATTGCAGAATTTAGGAAGATCCGGGTATCGATCCCGGTACTTCTCACATGCAAAGCGAGCGCTCTACCACTTGAGCTAATCCCCAATTGACATATGTATTTGCAGCTTTTGACCGATTTCATATCCTCAGTTTTCAGAGGACAGAGTAAGATCATCAATCTTTCAAAAAATAATTTGATTTTGGAAGATCCGGGTATCGATCCCGGTACCTCTCACATGCTTAGCGAGCGCTCTACCACTTGAGCTAATTCCCCGTGACACAACACAATATAGCCTTTAACCGATTTATTATCCTGTTTTCAGAGGACCCAGTAAAAATCAGAAAACTTCTGGCAGTATTTTGGAAGATCCGGGTATCGATCCCGGTACCTCTCACATGCAAAGTGAGCGCTCTACCACTTGAGCTAATCCCCCATTGACATATGTATATGCAGCTTTTGACCGATTTCATATCCTCAGTATTCAGAGGACAGAGTAAGATCATCAATCTTTCTTAAAATTGAAATTGATTTTGGAATATCTGGGTATCAATCCCAGTACATCTCGCATGCTAAAGCGAGCGCTCTACCACTTGAGCTAATCCCTCTTGACATATGTAAAACTAGCCTTTAACCGATTTCATATCCTGTTTTCAGAGGACAGAGTAAAAAATCATAAAACTTATTGCAGAGTTTTGGAAGATCCGGGTATCGATCCCGGTACCTCTCACATGCTAAGCGAGCGCTCTACCACTTGAGCGAATTCCCCGTGACGCAACACAATATAGCCTTTAACCGATTTCATATTCTGTTTTCAGAGGACAGAGTAAAAATCATAAAACTTATGGCAGCATTTTGGAAGATCCGGGTATCGATCCCGGTACCTCTCACATGCAAAGCGAGCGCTCTACCTCTTGAGCTAATCCCCCATTGACATATGTATATGCAGCTTTTGACCGATTTCATATCCTCAGTTTTCAGAGGACAGAGTAAGATCATCAATCTTTTAAGAAATTGAAATTGGTTTTGGAATATCCGGGTATCAATCCCGGTACATCTCGCATGCTATGCGAGCGCTCTACCACTTGAGCTAATCCCCCTTGACATATGTAAATGTAGCCTTTAACCGATTTCATATCCTGTTTTCAGAGGACAGAGTAAAAATCAAAAATTTATTGCAGAATTTTGGAAGATCCGGGTATCGATCCCGGTACCTCTCACATGCTAAGCGAGCGCTCTACCACTTGAGCTAATCCCCCATTGACATATGTATATGCAGATTTTGACCGATTTCATATCCTCAGTTTTCAGAGGACAGAGTAAGATCATCAATCTTTCAAAAAATAATTTGATTTTGGAATATCGGGGTATCGATCACGGTATCTCTCGCATGCTTAGCGAGCGCTCTACCACTTGAGCTAATTCCCCGTGACACAACACAATATAGCCTTTAACCGATTTATTATCCTGTTTTCAGAGGACACAGTAAAAATCATAAAACTTCTGGCAGTATTTTGGAAGATCCGGGTATCGATCCCGGTACCTCTCACATGCAAAGCGAGCGCTCTACCACTTGAGCTAATCCCCCATTGACATATGTATATGCAGCTTTTGACCGATTTCATATCCTCACTATTCAGAGGACAGAGTAAGATCATCAATCTTTCTAAAAATTGAAATTGATTTTGGAATATCTGGGTATCAATCCCAGTACATCTCGCACGCTAAGCGAGCGCTCTACCACTTGAGATAATCCCTCTTGACATATGTAAAACTAGCCTTTAACCGATTTCATATCCTGTTTTCAGAGGACAGAGTAAAAATCATAAAACCTATTGCAGAATTTTGGAAGATCCGGGTATCGATCCCGGTACCTCTCACATGCTAAGCGAGCGATCTACCACTTGAGCTAATCCCCCTTGACACAATGTAAAAGTAGCCTTTAACCGATTTCATATCCTGTTTTCAGAGGACAGAGTAAAAATCAAAAAACTTACGGCAGTATTTTGGAAGATCCGGGTATCGATCCCAGTACATCTCGCATGCGAAGCGAGCGATGTACCACTTGAGCTAATCCCTCTTGACATATGTAAAACTATAGCCTTTAACCGATTTCATATCCTGTTTTGAGAGGACAGAGTAAAAATCATAAAACTTATTGCAGAATTTTTGAAGATCCGGGTATCGATCCCGGTACCCCTCACATGCTGAGCGAGCGCTCTACCACTTGAGCTAATCCCCCATTGACATATGTATTTGCAGCTTTTGACCGATTTCATATCCTCAGTTTTCAGAGGACAGAGTAAGATCATCAATCTTTCAAAAAATAATTTGATTTTGGAATATCCGGGTATCGATCACGGTATCTCTCGCATGCTAAGCGAGCGCTCTACCACTCGAGCGAATTCCCCGTGACACAACACAATATAGACTTTAACCGATTTCATATCCTGTTTTCAGAGGACAGAGTAAAAATCATAAAACTTATTGCAGAAATTTGGAAGATCCGGGTATCGCTCCTGGTACCTCTCACATGCTAAGCGAGCGCTCTACCACTTGAGCTAATCCCCCATTGACATATGTATTTGCAGCTTTTGACCGACTTCATATCCTCAGTATTCAGAGGACAGAGTAAGATCATCAATCTTTCAAAAAATTTAAATTGATTTTGGAAGATCCTGGTATCTATCCCAGTACATCTCGCATGCTAAGGGAGCGCTCTACCACTTGAACTAATCCCCCTTGACATATGTAAAAGTAGTCTTTAACCGATTTCATATCCTGTTTTCAGAGGACAGAGTAAAAATCAAAAAACTTATGGCAGTATTTTGGAAGATCCGGGTATCGATCCCCGTACCTCTCACATGCAAAGCGAGCGCTCTACCACTTGAGCTAATCCCCCATTGACATATTGAAATGCAGCTTTTGACGGATTTCATATCCTCAGTTTTCAGAGGACAGAGTAAGATCATCTATCTTTCAAAAAATTGAAATTGATTTTGGAAGATCCGGTTATCAATCCCAGTACATCTCGCATGCTAAGCGAGCGCTCTACCACTTGAACTAATCCCCCTTGACATATGTAAAAGTAGCCTTTAACCGATTTCATATCCTGTTTTCAGAGGACAGAGTAAAAATCATAAAACTTATTGCAGTATTTTGGAAGATCCGGGTATCGATCCCGGTACCTCTCACATGCAAAGCGAGCTCTCTACCACTTGAGCTAATCCCCCATTGACATATGGAAATGCAGCTTTTGACGGATTTCATATCCTCAGTTTTCAGAGGACAGAGTAAGATCATCAATCTTTTAAAAAATTGAAATTGATTTTGGAAGATCCGGGTATCGATCCCGGTACCTCTCACATTCAAAGCGAACGCTCTACCACTTGAGCTAATCCCCCATTGACATATGTATAAGCAGCTTTTGACCGATTTCATATCCTCATACTCAGTTTTCAGAGGACAGAGTAAGATCATCAATCTTTCAAAAAATTGAAATTGATTTTGGAAGACCCGGGTATCGATCCCGGTACCTCTCACATGCAAAGCGAGCGCTCTACCACTTGAGCTAATCCCCCATTGACATATGGAAATGCAGCTTTTGACGGATTTCATATCCTCAGTTTTCAGGGGACAGAGTAAGATCATCAATCTTTCAATTTTTTTTTATTGATTTTGGAAGATCCGGGTATCGATCCCGGTACCTCTCACATGCAAAGCGAGCGCTCTACCACTTGAGCTAATCCCCCATTGACATATGGGTATTCAGCTTTTGACCGATTTCATATCCTCAGTTTTCAGAGGACAGTGTAAGATCATAAAACTGAAGTCATATTTTTGGAAGATCCGGATATCGATCCCGGTACCGGTACCTCTCACATGCAAAGCGAGCACTCTACCACTTGAGCTAATCCCCCATTGACATATGGAAATGCAGCTTTTGACGGATTTCATATCCTCAGTTTTCAGAGGACAGAGTAAGATCATCAATCTTTCAAAAAATTGAAATTGGTTTTGGAAGATCCGGGTATCGATCCCGGTACCTCTCACATGCTAAGCGAGCGCTCTACCACTTTAGCTAATCCCCCATTGACATATGGAAATGCAGCTTTTGACCGACTTCATATCCTCAGTATTCAGAGGACAGAGTAAGATCATCAATCTTTCAAAAATTTGAAATTGATTTTGTAAGATCCGGGTATCAATCCCAGTACATCTCGCATGCAAAGCGAGCGCTCTACCACTTTAGCTAATCCCCCTTGACATATGTAAAAGTAGCATTTAACCGATTTCATATCCTGTTGTCAGAGGACAGAGTAAAAATCATAAAGCTTATGGCAGTATTTTGGAGGATCCGGGTATCGATCCCAGCACCTCTCACATGCAAAGCGAGCGCTCTACCACTTGAGCTAATCCCCCATTGACATATGGAAATGCAGCTTTTGACGGATTTCATATCCTCAGTTTTCAGAGGACAGAGTAAAATCATCAATCTTTCCAAAAATTGAAAATGATTTTGGAAGATCCGGGTATCGATCCCGGTACCTCTCACATGCAATGCGAGCGCTCTACCACTTGAGCTAATCCCCCATTGACATATGGAAATGCAGCTTTTGACGGATTTCATATCCTCAGTTTTCAGAGGACAGAGTAAGATCATCAATCTTTCAAAAAATTGAAATTGATTTTGGAAGATCCGGGTATCGATCCCGGTACCTCTCACATGCAAAGCGAGCGCTCTACCAATTGAGCTGATCCCCCATTGACATATGTATATGCAGCTTTTGACCGATTTCATATCCTCAGTTTTCAGAGGACAGTGTAAGATCATAAAACTAAAGTCATATTTTTGGAAGATCCGGGTATCGATCCGGGTACCTCTCACATGCTAAGCGAGCGCTCTACCACTTGAGCTAATCCCCCATTGACGTATGGAAATGCAGCTTTTGACCGATTTCATATCCTCAGTATTCAGAGGACAGAGTAAGATCATCAATCTTTCAAAAAATTGAAATTCATTTTGTAAGATCCGGGTATCAATCCCAGTATATCTCGCATGCTAAGCGAGCGCTCTACCACTTTAGCTAATCCCCCTTGACATATGTAAAAGTAGCATTTAACCGATTTCATATCCTGTTTTCAGAGGACAGAGTAAAAATCATAAAGCTTATGGCAATATTTTGGAGGATCCGGGTATCGATCCCAGTACCTCTCACCTGCAAAGCGAGCGCTCTACCACTTGAGCTAATCCCCCATTGACATATGGAAATGCAGCTTTTGACGAATTTCATATCCTCAGTTTTCAGAGGACAGAGTAAGATCATCAATCTTTCAAAAAATTGAAATAGATTTTGGAAGATCCGGGTATCGATCCCGGTACCTCTCACATGCAAAGCGAGCGCTCTACCAATTGAGCTAATCCCCCATTGACATATGTATATGCAGCTTTTGACCGATTTCATATCCTCAGTTTTCAGAGGACAGTGTAAGATCATAAAACTAAAGTCATATTTTTGGAAGATCCGGGTATCGATCCCGGTACCTCTCACATGCTAAGCGAGCGCTCTACCACTTGAGCTAATCCCACATTGACATCTGTAAAAGTAGCCTTTAACCGATTTCATATCCTGTTTTCAGAGGACAGAGTAAAAATCATAAACTTATTGCAGTATTTTGGAAGATCCGGGTATCGATCCCGGCACCTCTCACATGCAAAGCGAGCACTCTACCACTTGAGCTAATCCCCCATTGACATATGGAAATGCAGCTTTTGACGGATTTCATATCCTCAGTTTTCAGAGGACAGAGTAAGATCATCAATCTTTCACAAAATTGAAATTGATTTTGGAAGATCCGGGTATCGATCCCGGTACCTCTCACATGCAAAGCGAGCGCTCTACCAATTGAGCTAATCCCCCATTGACATATGTATATGCAGCTTTTGACCGATTTCATATCCTCAGTTTTCAGAGGACAGTGTAAGATCATAAAACTAAAGTCATATTTTTGGAAGATCCGGGTATCGATCCCGGTACCTCTCACATGCTAAGCGAGCGCTCTACCACTTGAGCTAATCCCACATTGACATCTGTAAAAGTAGCCTTTAACCGATTTCATATCCTGTTTTCAGAGGACAGAGTAAAAATCATAAACTTATTGCAGTATTTTGGAAGATCCGGGTATCGATCCCGGTACCTCTCACATGCAAAGCGAGCACTCTACCACTTGAGCTAATCCCCCATTGACATATGGAAATGCAGCTTTTGACGGATTTAATATCCTCAGTTTTCAGAGGACAGAGTAAGATCATCAATCTTTCAAGAAATTGAAATTGATTTTGGAAGATCCGGGTATCGACCCCGGTACCTCTCACATGCAAAGCGAGCGCTCTGCCACTTGAGCTAATCCCCCATTGACATATGGAAATGCAGCTTTTGACGGATTTCATATCCTCAGTTTTCAGAGGACAGAGTAAGATCATCAATCTTTCTAACAATTGAAATTGATTTTGGAAGATCCGGGTATCGATCCCGGTACCTCTTACATGCAAAGCGAGCGCTCTACCACTTGAGCTAATCCCACATTCACATATGTACTTGCAGCTTTTGACCGATTTCATATCCTCAGTTTTCAGAGGACAGTGTAAGATCATAAAACCAAAGTCATATTTTTGGAAGATCCTGGTATCGATCCCGGTACCTCTCACATGCTAAGCGAGCGCTCTACCACTTTAGCTAATCCCCCATGACATATGTAAAAGTAGCATTTAACCGATTTCATATCCTGTTTTCAGAGGACAGAGTAAAAATCATAAAGCTTATGCCAGTATTTTGGAGGATCCGGGTATCGATCCAAGCACCTCTCACATGCAAAGCGAGCGCTCTACCACTTGAGCTAATCCCCCATTGACATATGGAAATGCAGCTTTTGACGGATTTCATATCCTCAGTTTTCAGAGGACAGAGTAAAATCATCAATCTTTCAAAAAATTGAAAATGATTTTGGAAGATCCGGGTATCGATCCCGGTACCTCTCACATGCAATGCGAGCGCTCTACCACTTGACCTAATCCCCCATTGAGATATGGAAATGCAGCTTTTGACGGATTTCATATCCTCAGTTTTCAGAGGACAGAGTAAGATCATCAATCTTTCAAGAAATTGAAATTGATTTTGGAAGATCCGGGTATCGACCCCGGTACCTCTCACATGCAAAGCGAGCGCTCTGCCACTTGAGCTAATCCCCCATTGACATATGGAAATGCAGCTTTTGACGGATTTCATATCCTCAGTTTTCAGAGGACAGAGTAAGATCATCAATCTTTCTAACAATTGAAATTGATTTTGGAAGATCCGGGTATCGATCCCGGTGCCTCTTACATGCAAAGCGAGCGCTCTACCACTTGAGCTAATCCCACATTCACATATGTACTTGCAGCTTTTGACCGATTTCATATCCTCAGTTTTCAGAGGACAGTGTAAGATCATAAAAACAAAGTCATATTTTTGGAAGATCCTGGTATCGATACCGGTACCTCTCACATGCTAAGCGAGCGCTCTACCACTTTAGCTAATCCCCCATTGACAGATGACATGCAGCTTTTGACCGTCTTCATATCCTCAGTATTCAGAGGACAGAGTAAGATCATCAATCTTTCAAAAAATTGAAATTGATTTTGTAAGATCCGGGTATCAATCCCGGTATCAATCCCAGTACATCTCGCATGCTAAGCGAGCGCTCTACCACTTTAGCTAATCCCCCTTGACATATGTAAAAGTAGCATTTAACCGATTTCATATCCTGTTTTCAGAGGACAGAGTAAAAATCATAAAGCTTATGCCAGTATTTTGGAGGATCCGGGTATCGATCCCAGCACCTCTCACATGCAAAGCGAGCGCTCTACCACTTGAGCTAATCCCCCATTGACATATGGAAATGCAGCTTTTGACGGATTTCATATCCTCAGTTTTCAGAGGACAGAGTAAAATCATCAATCTTTCAAAAAATTGAAAATGATTTTGGAAGATCCGGGTATCGATCCCGGTACCTCTCACATGCAATGCGAGCGCTCTACCACTTGACCTAATCCCCCATTGACATATGGAAATGCAGCTTTTGACGGATTTCATCAGTTTTCAGAGGACAGAGTAAGATCATCAATCTTTCAAAAAATTGAAATTGATTTTGGAAGATCCGGGTATCGATCCCGGTACCTCTCACATGCAATGCGAGCGCTCTACCACTTGAGCTAATCCCCCATTGACATACGGAAATGCAGCTTTTGACGGATTTCATATCCTCAGTTTTCAGAGGACAGAGTATGCTCATCAATCTTTCAAAAAATTGAAATTGATTTTAGAAGATCCGGGTATCGATCCCGGTAGCTCTCACATGCAAAGCGAGCGCTCTACCACTTGAGCTAATCCCCCATTGACATATGTATATGCAGCTTTTGACCGATTTCATATCCTCAGTTTTCGGAGGACAGTGTAAAATCATAAAACTAAAGTCGTATTTTTGGAAGATCCGGGTATCGATCCCGGTACCTCTCACATGCTAAGCGAGCGCTATACCACTTGAGCTAATCCCCCATTGACATATGTAAAAGTAGCCTTTAACCGATTTCATATCCTCAGTTTTCAGAGGACATAGTAAAATCATCAATCTTTCACAAAATTGAAATTGATTTTGGAAGATCCGGGTATCAATCCCAGTACATCTCGCAAGCTAAGCGAGCGCTCTACCACTTTAGCTAATCCCCCTTGACATATATAAAAGTAGCATTTAACCGATTTCATATCCTCAGTTTTCAGAGGACAGAGTAAAATCATCAATCTTTCACAAAATTGAAATTGATTTTGGAAGATCCGGGTATCGATCCGGGTACCTCTCACATGCAATGCGAGCGCTCTACCACTTGAGCTAATCCCCCATTGACATATGGAAATGCAGCTTTTGACGGATTTCATATCCTCAGTTTTCAGAGGACAGAGTAAGATCATCAATCTTTCAAAAAATTGAAATTGATTTTGGAAGATCCGGGTATCGATCCCGGTACCTCTCACATGCAAAGCGAGCGCTCTGCCACTTGAGCTAATCCCCCATTGACATATGGAAATGCAGCTTTTGACGGATTTCATATCCTCAGTTTTCAGAGGACAGAGTAAGATCATCAATCTTTCAAAAAATTGAAATTGATTTTGGAAGATCCGGGTATCGATCCCGGTACCTCTTACATGCAAAGCGAGCGCTATTATGGCCCAACTAAGCCAAACCGGGAACACTCAGCTCAATGAATGACTAAAGGAACACAAACTGAATCCACACTACAATTTATTAACACACAAAATAATTCACATACCCACAATACAGAAATGGGGCGGCGGCACTTGCACCCAGGTCAGGCCGACAGCTACTGCCGTTCAAAGGCAGCGCCCAAGACTATATACACTCGGGTTACCCTACTTAATATGCAAAATATCGCTACACGACATAAGTAGTTCCATATACACAACATAACAAATAGTTCCATAACAGCGCTCTACCACTTGAGCTAATACCACATTCACATATGTACTTGCAGCTTTTGACCGATTTCATATCCTCAGTTTTCAGAGAACAGTGTAAGATCATAAAACCAAAGTCATATTTTTGGAAGATCCGGGTATCGATCCCTGTACCTCTCGCATGCTAAGCGAGCGCTCTACCACTTTAGCTAATCCCCCTTGACATATGTAAAAGTAGCATTTAACCGATTTCATATCCTGTTTTCAGAGGACAGAGTAAAAAGCATAAAGCTTATGGCAGTATTTTGGAGGATCCGGGTATCGATCCCAGCACCTCTCACATGCAAAGCGAGCGTTCTACCACTTGAGCTAATCCCCCATTGACATATGGAAATGCAGCTTTTGACGGATTTCATATCCTCAGTTTTCCGAGGACAGAGTAAAATCATCAATCTTTCAAAAAATTGAAAATGATTTTGGAAGATCCGGGTATCGATCCCGGTACCTCTCACATGCAATGCGAGCGCTCTACCACTTGAGCTAATCCCCCATTGACATATGAAAATGCAGCTTTTGACGGATTTCATATCCTCAGTTTTCAGAGGACAGAGTATGCTCATCAATCTTTCAAAAAATTGAAATTGATTTTAGAAGATCCGGGTATCGATCCCGGTAGCTCTCACATGCAAAGCGAGCGCTCTACCACTTGAGCTAATCCCCCATTGACATATGTATATGCAGCTTTTGACCGATTTCATATCCTCAGTTTTCGGAGGACAGTGTAAGATCATAAAACTAAAGTCGTATTTTTGGAAGATCCGGGTATCGATCCCGGTACCTCTCACATGCTAAGCGAGCGCTCTACCACTTGAGCTAATCCCCCATTGACATCTGTAAAAGTAGCCTTTAACCGATTTCATATCCTGTTTTCAGAGGACAGAGTAAAAATCATAAAACTTATGGCAGTATTTTGGAAGATCCGGGTATCGATCCCACTTGAGCTAATCCCCCATTGACATATGGAAATACAGCTTTTGACGGATTTCATATCCTCAGTTTTCAGAGGACAGAGTAAGATCATCAATCTTTCAAAAAATTGAAATTGCTTTTGGAAGATCCGGGTATCGATCCCGGTACCTCTCACATGCAAAGCGAGCGCTCTGCCACTTGAGCTAATCCCCCATTGACATATGGAAATGCAGCTTTTGACGGATTTCATATCCTCAGTTTTCAGAGGACAGAGTAAGATCATCAATCTTTCAAAAAATTGAAATTGATTTTTGGAAGATCCGGGTATCGATCCAGGTACCTCTTACATGCAAAGCGAGCGCCCTACCACTTGAGCTAATCCCACATTGACATATGTACTTGCAGCTTTTGACCGATTTCATATCCTCAGTTTTCAGAGGACAGTGTAAGATCATAAAACCAAAGTAATATTTTTGGATAATCCGGGTATCGATCCCGGTACCTCTCACATGCTAAGCGAGCGCTCTACCACTTGAGCTAATCCCCCATTGACATATGGAAATGCAGCTTTTGACGGATTTCATATCCTCAGTTTTCAGAGGACAGAGTAAGATCATCAATCTTTCACAAAATTGAAATTGATTTTGGAAGATCCGGGTATCGATCCCGGTACCTCTCACATGCAAAGCGAGCGCTCTACCAATTGAGCTAATCCCCCATTGACATATGTATATGCAGCTTTTGACCGATTTCATATCCTCAGTTTTCAGAGGACAGTGTAAGATCATAAAACTAAAGTCATATTTTTGGAAGATCCGGGTATCGATCCCGGTACCTCTCACATGCTAAGCGAGCGCTCTACCACTTGAGCTAATCCCACATTGACATCTGTAAAAGTAGCCTTTAACCGATTTCATATCCTGTTTTCAGAGGACAGAGTAAAAATCATAAACTTATTGCAGTATTTTGGAAGATCCGGGTATCGATCCCGGTACCTCTCACATGCAAAGCGAGCACTCTACCACTTGAGCTAATCCCCCATTGACATATGGAAATGCAGCTTTTGACGGATTTAATATCCTCAGTTTTCAGAGGACAGAGTAAGATCATCAATCTTTCAAGAAATTGAAATTGATTTTGGAAGATCCGGGTATCGACCCCGGTACCTCTCACATGCAAAGCGAGCGCTCTGCCACTTGAGCTAATCCCCCATTGACATATGGAAATGCAGCTTTTGACGGATTTCATATCCTCAGTTTTCAGAGGACAGAGTAAGATCATCAATCTTTCTAACAATTGAAATTGATTTTGGAAGATCCGGGTATCGATCCCGGTACCTCTTACATGCAAAGCGAGCGCTCTACCACTTGAGCTAATCCCACATTCACATATGTACTTGCAGCTTTTGACCGATTTCATATCCTCAGTTTTCAGAGGACAGTGTAAGATCATAAAACCAAAGTCATATTTTTGGAAGATCCTGGTATCGATCCCGGTACCTCTCACATGCTAAGCGAGCGCTCTACCACTTTAGCTAATCCCCCATGACATATGTAAAAGTAGCATTTAACCGATTTCATATCCTGTTTTCAGAGGACAGAGTAAAAATCATAAAGCTTATGCCAGTATTTTGGAGGATCCGGGTATCGATCCAAGCACCTCTCACATGCAAAGCGAGCGCTCTACCACTTGAGCTAATCCCCCATTGACATATGGAAATGCAGCTTTTGACGGATTTCATATCCTCAGTTTTCAGAGGACAGAGTAAAATCATCAATCTTTCAAAAAATTGAAAATGATTTTGGAAGATCCGGGTATCGATCCCGGTACCTCTCACATGCAATGCGAGCGCTCTACCACTTGACCTAATCCCCCATTGAGATATGGAAATGCAGCTTTTGACGGATTTCATATCCTCAGTTTTCAGAGGACAGAGTAAGATCATCAATCTTTCAAGAAATTGAAATTGATTTTGGAAGATCCGGGTATCGACCCCGGTACCTCTCACATGCAAAGCGAGCGCTCTGCCACTTGAGCTAATCCCCCATTGACATATGGAAATGCAGCTTTTGACGGATTTCATATCCTCAGTTTTCAGAGGACAGAGTAAGATCATCAATCTTTCTAACAATTGAAATTGATTTTGGAAGATCCGGGTATCGATCCCGGTGCCTCTTACATGCAAAGCGAGCGCTCTACCACTTGAGCTAATCCCACATTTACATATGTACTTGCAGCTTTTGACCGATTTCATATCCTCAGTTTTCAGAGGACAGTGTAAGATCATAAAAACAAAGTCATATTTTTGGAAGATCCTGGTATCGATACCGGTACCTCTCACATGCTAAGCGAGCGCTCTACCACTTTAGCTAATCCCCCATTGACAGATGACATGCAGCTTTTGACCGTCTTCATATCCTCAGTATTCAGAGGACAGAGTAAGATCATCAATCTTTCAAAAAATTGAAATTGATTTTGTAAGATCCGGGTATCAATCCCGGTATCAATCCCAGTACATCTCGCATGCTAAGCGAGCGCTCTACCACTTTAGCTAATCCCCCTTGACATATGTAAAAGTAGCATTTAACCGATTTCATATCCTGTTTTCAGAGGACAGAGTAAAAATCATAAAGCTTATGCCAGTATTTTGGAGGATCCGGGTATCGATCCCAGCACCTCTCACATGCAAAGCGAGCGCTCTACCACTTGAGCTAATCCCCCATTGACATATGGAAATGCAGCTTTTGACGGATTTCATATCCTCAGTTTTCAGAGGACAAAGTAAAATCATCAATCTTTCAAAAAATTGAAAATGATTTTGGAAGATCCGGGTATCGATCCCGGTACCTCTCACATGCAATGCGAGCGCTCTACCACTTGACCTAATCCCCCATTGACATATGGAAATGCAGCTTTTGACGGATTTCATCAGTTTTCAGAGGACAGAGTAAGATCATCAATCTTTCAAAAAATTGAAATTGATTTTGGAAGATCCGGGTATCGATCCCGGTACCTCTCACATGCAATGCGAGCGCTCTACCACTTGAGCTAATCCCCCATTGACATACGGAAATGCAGCTTTTGACGGATTTCATATCCTCAGTTTTCAGAGGACAGAGTATGCTCATCAATCTTTCAAAAAATTGAAATTGATTTTAGAAGATCCGGGTATCGATCCCGGTAGCTCTCACATGCAAAGCGAGCGCTCTACCACTTGAGCTAATCCCCCATTGACATATGTATATGCAGCTTTTGACCGATTTCATATCCTCAGTTTTCGGAGGACAGTGTAAAATCATAAAACTAAAGTCGTATTTTTGGAAGATCCGGGTATCGATCCCGGTACCTCTCACATGCTAAGCGAGCGCTATACCACTTGAGCTAATCCCCCATTGACATATGTAAAAGTAGCCTTTAACCGATTTCATATCCTCAGTTTTCAGAGGACATAGTAAAATCATCAATCTTTCACAAAATTGAAATTGATTTTGGAAGATCCGGGTATCAATCCCAGTACATCTCGCAAGCTAAGCGAGCGCTCTACCACTTTAGCTAATCCCCCTTGACATATATAAAAGTAGCATTTAACCGATTTCATATCCTCAGTTTTCAGAGGACAGAGTAAAATCATCAATCTTTCACAAAATTGAAATTGATTTTGGAAGATCCGGGTATCGATCCGGGTACCTCTCACATGCAATGCGAGCGCTCTACCACTTGAGCTAATCCCCCATTGACATATGGAAATGCAGCTTTTGACGGATTTCATATCCTCAGTTTTCAGAGGACAGAGTAAGATCATCAATCTTTCAAAAAATTGAAATTGATTTTGGAAGATCCGGGTATCGATCCCGGTACCTCTCACATGCAAAGCGAGCGCTCTGCCACTTGAGCTAATCCCGCATTGACATATGGAAATGCAGCTTTTGACGGATTTCATATCCTCAGTTTTCAGAGGACAGAGTAAGATCATCAATCTTTCAAAAAATTGAAATTGATTTTGGAAGATCCGGGTATCGATCCCGGTACCTCTTACATGCAAAGCGAGCGCTATTATGGCCCAACTAAGCCAAACCGGGAACACTCAGCTCAATGAATGACTAAAGGAACACAAACTGAATCCACACTACAATTTATTAACACACAAAATAATTCACATACCCACAATACAGAAATGGGGCGGCGGCACTTGCACCCAGGTCAGGCCGACAGCTACTGCCGTTCAAAGGCAGCGCCCAAGACTATATACACTCGGGTTACCCTACTTAATATGCAAAATATCGCTACACGACATAAGTAGTTCCATATACACAACATAACAAATAGTTCCATAACAGCGCTCTACCACTTGAGCTAATACCACATTCACATATGTACTTGCAGCTTTTGACCGATTTCATATCCTCAGTTTTCAGAGAACAGTGTAAGATCATAAAACCAAAGTCATATTTTTGGAAGATCCGGGTATCGATCCCTGTACCTCTCGCATGCTAAGCGAGCGCTCTACCACTTTAGCTAATCCCCCTTGACATATGTAAAAGTAGCATTTAACCGATTTCATATCCTGTTTTCAGAGGACAGAGTAAAAAGCATAAAGCTTATGGCAGTATTTTGGAGGATCCGGGTATCGATCCCAGCACCTCTCACATGCAAAGCGAGCGTTCTACCACTTGAGCTAATCCCCCATTGACATATGGAAATGCAGCTTTTGACGGATTTCATATCCTCAGTTTTCCGAGGACAGAGTAAAATCATCAATCTTTCAAAAAATTGAAAATGATTTTGGAAGATCCGGGTATCGATCCCGGTACCTCTCACATGCAATGCGAGCGCTCTACCACTTGAGCTAATCCCCCATTGACATATGGAAATGCAGCTTTTGACGGATTTCATATCCTCAGTTTTCAGAGGACAGAGTATGCTCATCAATCTTTCAAAAAATTGAAATTGATTTTAGAAGATCCGGGTATCGATCCCGGTAGCTCTCACATGCAAAGCGAGCGCTCTACCACTTGAGCTAATCCCCCATTGACATATGTATATGCAGCTTTTGACCGATTTCATATCCTCAGTTTTCGGAGGACAGTGTAAGATCATAAAACTAAAGTCGTATTTTTGGAAGATCCGGGTATCGATCCCGGTACCTCTCACATGCTAAGCGAGCGCTCTACCACTTGAGCTAATCCCCCATTGACATCTGTAAAAGTAGCCTTTAACCGATTTCATATCCTGTTTTCAGAGGACAGAGTAAAAATCATAAAACTTATGGCAGTATTTTGGAAGATCCGGGTATCGATCCCACTTGAGCTAATCCCCCATTGACATATGGAAATACAGCTTTTGACGGATTTCATATCCTCAGTTTTCAGAGGACAGAGTAAGATCATCAATCTTTCAAAAAATTGAAATTGCTTTTGGAAGATCCGGGTATCGATCCCGGTACCTCTCACATGCAAAGCGAGCGCTCTGCCACTTGAGCTAATCCCCCATTGACATATGGAAATGCAGCTTTTGACGGATTTCATATCCTCAGTTTTCAGAGGACAGAGTAAGATCATCAATCTTTCAAAAAATTGAAATTGATTTTTGGAAGATCCGGGTATCGATCCAGGTACCTCTTACATGCAAAGCGAGCGCCCTACCACTTGAGCTAATCCCACATTGACATATGTACTTGCAGCTTTTGACCGATTTCATATCCTCAGTTTTCAGAGGACAGTGTAAGATCATAAAACCAAAGTAATATTTTTGGATAATCCGGGTATCGATCCCGGTACCTCTCACATGCTAAGCGAGCGCTCTACCACTTGAGCTAATCCCCCATTGACATATGGAAATGCAGCTTTTGACCGACTTTATATCCTCAGTTTTCAGAGGACAGAGTAAAATCATCAATCTTTCACAAAATTGAAATTGATTTTGGAAGATCCGGGTATCGATCCGGGTACCTCTCACATGCAATGCGAGCGCTCTACCACTTGAGCTAATCCCCCATTGACATATGGAAATGCAGCTTTTGACGGATTTCATATCCTCAGTTTTCAGAGGACAGAGTAAGATCATCAATCTTTCAAAAAGTTGAAATTTATTTTAGAAGATCCGGGTATCGGTCCCGGTACCTCTCACATGCAAAGCGAGCGCTGTACCACTTGAGCTAATCCCCCATTGACATATGGAAATGCAGCTTTTGACGGATTTCATATCCTCAGTTTTCAGAGGACAGAGTAAAATCATCAATCTTTCACAAAATTGAAATTGATTTTGGAAGATCCGGGTATCGATCCGGGTACCTCTCACATGCAAAGCGAGCACTCTACCACTAGAGCTAATCCCCCATTGACATATGGAAATGCAGCTTTTGACGGATTTCATATCCTCAGTTTTCAGAGGACAGAGTAAGATCATCAATCTTTCAAAAAATTGAAATTGATTTTGGAAGATCCGGGTATCGATCCCGGTACCTCTCACATGCAAAGCGAGCGCTCTACCACTTGAGCTAATCCCCCATTGACATATGGAAATGCAGCTTTTGACGGATTTCATATCCTCAGTTTTCAGAGGACAGAGTAAGATCATCAATCTTTCAAAAAATTAAAATTGATTTTGGAAGATCCGGGTATCGATCCCGGTACCTCTCACATGCTAAGCGAGCGCTCTACCACTTGAGCTAATCCCCCATTGACATCTGGAAATGCAGCTTTTGACCGACTTCATATCCTCAGTATTCAGAGGACAGAGTAAGATCATCAATCTTTCAAAAAATTGAAATTGATTTTGGAAGATCCGGGTATCAATCCCAGTACATCTCGCATGCTAAGCGAGCGCTCTACCACTTTAGCTAATCCCCCTTGACATATGTAAAAGTAGCCTTTAACCGATTTCATATCCTGTTTTCAGAGGACAGAGTAAGATCATCAATCTTTCAAAAAATTGAAATTGATTTTGGAAGATCCGGGTATCGATCCCGGTACCTCTCACATGCAAAGCGAGCGCTCTACCACTTGAGCTAATCCCCCATTGACATATGGAAATGCAGCTTTTGACCGATTGCATATCCTCAGTATTCAGAGGACAGAGTAAGATCATCAATCTTTCAAAAAATTGAAATTGATTTTGGAAGATCCGGGTATCAATCCCAGTACATCTCGCATGCTAAGCGAGCGCTCTACCACTTTAGCTAATCCCCCTTGACATATGTAAAAGTAGCCTTTAACCGATTTCATATCCTGTGTTCAGAAAACGGAGTAAAAATCATAAAACTTATGGCAGTATTTTGGAAGATCCGGGTATCGATCCCGGTACCTCTCACATGGAAAACGAGCGCTCTACCACTTGAGCTAATCCCCCATTGACATGTGGAAATGCAGCTTTTGAAGGATTTCATATCCTCAGTTTTCAGAGGACAGAGTAAGATCATCAATCTTTCAAAAAATTGAAATTGATCTTGGAAGATCCGGGTATCGATCCCGGTACCTCTCACATGCAAAGCGAGCGCTCTACCACTTGAGCTAATCCCCCATTGACATATGGAAATGCAGCTTTTGACGGATTTCATATCCTCAGTTTTCAGAGGACAGAGTAAGATCATCAATCTTTCAAAAAATTAAAATAGATTTTAGAAGATCCTGGTATCGATCCCGGTACCTCTCACATGCAAAGCGAGCGCTCTACCACTTGAGCTAATCCCCATTGACATATGTATATGCAGCTTTTGACCGATTTCATATCCTCAGTTTTCAGAGGACAGTGTAAGATCATAAAACTAAAGTCATATTTTTGGAAGATCGGGGTATCGATCCCGGTACCCTCTCACATGCTAAGCGAGCGATCTACCACTTGAGCTAATCCCCCATTGACATATGGAAATGCAGCTTTTGACCGACTTCATATCCTCAGTATTCAGAGGACAGAGTAAGATCATCAATCTTTCAAAAAATTGAAAATGATTTTGGAAGATCCGGGTATCAATCCCAGTACATCTCGCATGCTAAGCGAGCGCTCTACCACTTGAACTAATCCCCCTAGACATATGTAAAAGTAGCCTTTAACCGATTTCATATGCTGTTTTCAGCGGACAAAGTAAAAATCATAAAACTTATGGCAGTATTTTGGAAGATCCGGGTATCTCTCACATGCAAAGCGAGCGCTCTACCACTTCAGCTAATCCCCCATTGACATGTGGAAATGCAGCTTTTGAAGGATTTCATATCCTCAGTTTTCAGAGGACAGAGTAGAATCATCAATCTTTCAAAAAATTGAAATTGATTTTGGAAGATCCGGGTATCGATCCCGGTACCTCTCACATGCAAAGCGAGCGGTCTACTACTTGAGCTAATCCCCCATTGACATATGGAAATGCAGCTTTTGACGGATTTCATATCCTCAGTTTTCAGAGGACAGAGTAAGATCATCAATCTTTCAAAAAATTAAAATTGATTTTACAAGATCCGGGTATCGATCCCGGTACCTCTCACATGCAAAGCGAGCGCTCTACCACTTGAGCTAATCCCCATTGACATATGTATATGCAGCTTTTGACCGATTTCATATCCTCAGTTTTCAGAGGACAGTGTAAGATCATAAAACTAAAGTCATATTTTTGGAAGATCGGGGTATCGATCCCGTTACCTCTCACATGCAAAGCGAGCGATCTACCACTTGAGATAATCCCCCATTGACATATGGAAATGCAGCTTTTGACCGACTTCATATCCTCAGTATTCAGAGGACAGAGTAAGATCATCAATCTTTCAAAAAATTGAAATTGATTTTGGAAGATCCGGGTATCAATCCCAGTACATCTCGTATGCTAAGCGAGCGCTCTACCACTTGAACTAAACCCCCTTGACATATGTAAAAGTAGCCTTTAACCGATTTCATATGCTGTTTTCAGCGGACAGAGTAAAAATCATAAATCTTATTGCAGTATTTTGGAAGATTCGGGTATCGATCCCGGTACCTCTCACATGCAAAGCGAGCGCTCTACCACTTGAGCTAATCCCCCATTGACATATGGAAATGCAGCTTTTGACGGATTTCATATCCTCGGTTTTCAGAGGACAGAGTAAGATCATCAATCTTTCAAAAAATTGAAATTGATTTTGGAAGATCCGGGTATCGATCCCGGTACCTCTCACGTGCAAAGCGAGCGCTCTACCACTTGAGCTAATCCCCCATTGACGTATGGAAATGCAGCTTTTGACCGATTTCATATCCTCAGTATTCAGAGGACAGAGTAAGATCATCATCTTTCAAAAAATTGGAATTGATTTTGGAAGATCCGGGTATCAATCCCGGTACATTTCGCATGCAAAGCGAGCGCTCTGCCACTTGAGCTAATCCCCCATTGACATATGGAAATGCAGCTTTTGACCGATTTCATATCCTCAGTATTCAGAGGACAGAGTAAGATCATCAATCTTTCAAAAAATTGAAATTGATTTTGGAAGATCCGGGTATCAATCCCAGTACATCTGGCATGCTAAGCGAGCGCTCTACCACTTTAGCTAATCCCCCATTGACATGTGGAAATGCAGCTTTTGACGGATTTCATATCCTCAGTTTTCAGAGGACAGAGTAAGATCATCAATCTTTCAAAAAATTGAAATTGATTTTGGAAGATCCGGGTATCAATCCCGGTACATCTCGCATGCTAAGCGAGCGCTCTACCACTTTAGCTAATCCCCCTTGTATGTAAAAGTAGCCTTTAACCGATTTCATATGCTGTTTTCAGCGGACAGAGTAAAAATCATAAAACTTATGGCAGTATTTTGGAAGATTCGGGTATCGATCCCGGTACCTCTCACATGCAAAGCGAGCGCTCTACCACTTGAGCTAATCCCCCATTGACATATGGAAATGCAGCTTTTGACGGATTTCATATCCTCGGTTTTCAGAGGACAGAGTAAGATCATCAATCTTTCAAAAAATTGAAATTGATTTTGGAAGATCCGGGTATCGATCCCGGTACCTCTCACGTGCAAAGCGAGCGCTCTACCACTTGAGCTAATCCCCCATTGACGTATGGAAATGCAGCTTTTGACCGATTTCATATCCTCAGTATTCAGAGGACAGAGTAAGATCATCATCTTTCAAAAAATTGGAATTGATTTTGGAAGATCCGGGTATCAATCCCGGTACATCTCGCATGCTAAGCGAGCGCTCTACCACTTTAGCTAATCCCCCATTGACATATGTATATGCAGCTTTTGACCGATTTCATATTCTCAGTTTTCAGAGGACAGAGTAAGATCATCAATCTTTCAACAACAAAAAATAGATTTTGGAAGATCCAGGTATCGATCCCGGTATTTCTCGCATGCTAAGCGAGGGCTCTACCACTTCAGCTAATCCCTCTTGACATAATGTAAAAGTAGCCTTTAACCGATTTCATATCCTGTTTTCAGAGGACAGAGTAAGATCATGCAAAGCGAGCGCTCCACCACCTGAGCTAATCCCCCATTGACATATGTATATGCAGCTTTTGACAGATTTCATATCCTCAGTATTCAGAGGACAGAGTATGATCATCAATCTTTCAAAAAATTGGAATTGATTTTGGAAGATCCGGGTATCAATCCCAGTACATCTCTCATGCTAAGCGAGCGCTCTACCACTTGAACTAATCCCCCATTGACATATGTAAAAGTAGCCTTTAACCGATTTCATATCCTGTTTTCAGAGGACAGAGTAAAAATCATAAAACTTATGGCAGTATTTTGGAAGATCCGGGCATCGATCCCGGTACCTCTCACATGCAAAGCGAGCGCTCTACCACTTGAACTAATCCCCCTTGACATATGTAAAAGTAGCCTTTAACCGATTTCATATGCTGTTTTCAGAGGACAGAGTAAAAATCATAAAACTTATGGCAGTATTTTGGAAGATTCGGGTATCGATCCCGGTACCTCTCACATGCAAAGCGAGCGCTCTACCACTTGAGCTAATCCCCCATTGACATATGGAAATGCAGCTTTTTGACGGATTTCATATCCTCGGTTTTCAGAGGACAGAGTAAGATCATCAATCTTTCAAAAAATTGAAACTGATTTTGGAAGATCCGGCTATCGATCCCGGTACCTCTCACATGCAAAGCGAGCGCTCCACCACTTGGGCTAATCCCCCATTGACATATGGAAATGCAGCTTTTGACGGATTTCATATCCTCAGTTTTCAGAGGACAGAGTAAGATTATCAATCTTTCAAAAAATTGAAATTGATTTTGGAAGATCCGGGTATCGATCCCGGTACCTCTCACATGCAAAGCAAACGCTCTACCACTTGAGCTAATCCCCCATTTGACATATGTATTTGCAGCTTTTGACCGATTTCATATCTTCAGTTTTCAGAGGACAGTGTAAGATCATAAAACTATAGTCATATTTTTGGAAGATCCGGGTATCGATCCCGGTACCTCTCACATGCTAAGCGAGCGCTCTACCACTTGAGCTAATCCCCATTGACATATGGAAATGCAGCTTTTGACCGACTTCATATCATCAGTATTCAGAGGACAGAGTAAGATCATCAATTTTTCCAAAAATTGAAATTGATTTTGGAAGATCCGGGAATCAACCCCAGTACATCTCGCATGCTAAGCGAGCGCTCTACCACTTTAGCTAATCCCCCTTGACATATGTAAAAGTAGCCTTTAACCGATTTCATATCCTGTTTTCAGAGGACAGAGTAAAAATCATAAAACTTATGGCAGTATTTTGGAAGATCCGGGTATCGATCCCGGTACCTCTCACATGCAAAGCGAGCGCTCTGCCACTTGAGCTAATCCCCCATTGACATATGGAAATGCAGCTTTTGACGGATTTCATATCCTCAGTTTTCAGAGGACAGAGTAAGATCATCAATCTTTCAAAAAATTAAAATTGATTTTGGAAGATCCGGGTATCGATCCCGGTACCTCTTACATGCAAAGCGAGCGCTCTACCACTTGAGCTTATCCCACATTGACATATGTACTTGCAGCTTTTGACCGATTTCATATCCTCAGTTTTCAGAGGACAGTGTAAGATCATAAACCCAAAGTCATATTTTTGGGAGATCCGGGTATCGATCCCGGTACTTCTCACATGCTAAGCGAGCGCTCTACCACTTGAGCTAATCCCCCATTGACATATGGAAATGCAGCTTTTGACGGATTTCATATCCTCAGTTTTCAGAGGACAGAGTAAGATCATCAATCTTTCAAAAAATTAAAATTGATTTAGGAAGATCCGGGTATCGATCCCGGTACCTCTTACATGCAAAGAGAGCGCTCTACCACTTGAGCTTATCCCACATTGACATATGTACTTGCAGCTTTTGACCGATTTCATATCCTCAGTTTTCAGAGGACAGTGTAAGATCATAAAACCAAAGTCATATTTTTGGAAGATCCGAGTATCGATCCCGGTACCTCTCACATTCTAAGCGAGCGCTCTACCACTTGAGCTAATCCCCTCTTGACATATGGAAATGCAGCTTTAGACCGACTTCATATCCTCAGTATTCAGAGAACAGAGTAAGATCATCAATCTTTCAAAAAATTGAAATTGATTTTGGAAGATCCGGGTATCAATCCCAGTACATCTCGCATGCTAAGCGAGCGCTCTACCACTTTAGCTAATCCCCCTTGACATATGTAAAAGTAGCATTTAACTGATTTCATATCCTGTTTTCAGAGGACAGAGTAAAAATCATAAAACTTATGGCAGTATTTTGGAAGATCCGGGTTTCGATCCCGGTACCTCTCACATGCAAAGAGAGCGCTCTACCACTTAAGCTAATCCACCATTGACATATGGAAATGCAGCTTTTGACGGATTTCATATACTCAGTTTTCAGAGGACAGAGTAAAATCATCAATCTTTCACAAAATTGAAATTGATTTTGGAAGATCCGGGTATCTATCCGGGTACCTCTCACATGCAATGCGAGCGCTCTACCACTTGAGCTAATCCCCCATTGACATATGGAAATGCAGCTTTTGACGGATTTCATATCCTCAGTTTTCAGAGGACAGAGTAAGATCATCAATCTTTCAAAAAATTGAAATTGATTTTAGAAGATCCGGCTATCGATCCCGGTACCTCTCACATGCAAAGCAAGCGCTCCACCACTTGAGCTAATCCCTCATTTAAAAAATGGAAATGCAGCTTTTGACGGATTTCATATCCTGAGTTTTCAGAGGACAGAGTAAGATTATCAATCTTTCAAAAAATTGAAATTGATTTTGGAAGATCCGGGTATCGATCCCGGTACCTCTCACATGCAAAGCAAACGCTCTACCACTTGAGCTAATCCCCCATTGACATATGTATTTGCAGCTTTTGACCGATTTCATATCTTCAGTTTTCAGAGGACAGTGTAAGATCATAAAACTATAGTCATATTTTTGGAAGATCCGGGTATCGATCCCGGTACCTAGCACATGCTAAGCGAGCGCTCTACCACTTGAGCTAATCCCCATTGACATATGGAAATGCAGCTTTTGACCGACTTCATATCATCAGTATTCAGAGGACAGAGTAAGATCATCAATTTTTCCAAAAATTGAAATCGATTTTGAAAGATCCGGGAATCAACCCCAGTACATCTCGCATGCTAAGCGAGCGCTCTACCACTTTAGCTAATCCCCCTTGACATATGTAAAAGTAGCCTTTAACCGATTTCATATCCTGTTTTCAGAGGACAGAGTAAAAATCATAAAACTTATGGCAGTATTTTGGAAGATCCGGGTATCGATCCCGGTACCTCTCACATGCAAAGCGAGCGCTCTACCACTTGAGCTAATCCCCCATTGACATATGGAAATGCAGCTTTTGACGGATTTCATATCCTCAGTTTTCAGAGGACAGTGTAAGATCATAAACCCAAAGTCATATTTTTGGAAGATCCGGGTATCGATCCCGGTACCTCTCACATGCAAAGAGAGCGCTCTACCACTTGAGCTAATCCCCCATTGACATATGGAAATGCAGCTTTTGACGGATTTCATATACTCAGTTTTCAGAGGACAGAGTAAAATCATCAATCTTTCACAAAATTGAAATTGATTTTGGAAGATCCGGGTATCGATCCGGGTACCTCTCACATGCAATGCGAGCGCTCTACCACTTGAGCTAATCCCCCATTGACATATGGAAATGCAGCTTTTGACGGATTTCATATACTCAGTTTTCAGAGGACAGAGTAAGATCATCAATCTTTCAAAAAATTGAAATTGATTTTAGAAGATCCAGGTATCGATCCCGGTACCTCTCACATGCAAAGCAAGCGCTCTACCACTTGAGCTAATCCCACATTGACATATGTATATGCAGCTTTTGACCGATTTCATATCCTCAGTTTTCAGAGGACAGTGTAAGATCATAAAACTAAAGTCATATTTTTGGAAGATCCGGGTATCGATCCCGGTACCTCTCACATGCTAAGCGAGCGCTCTACCACTTGAGCTAATCCCCCATTGACATATGGAAATGCAGCTTTTGACGGATTTCATATCCTCAGTATTCAGAGGACAGAGTAAGATCATCAATCTTTCAAAAAATTGAAATTTATTTTGGAAGATCCGGCTATCAATCCCAGTACATCTCGCATGCTAAGCGAGCTCTCTAACACTTGAACTAATCCACCTTGACATTATGTAAAAGTAGCCTTTAAACGATTTCATATCCTGTTTTCAGAGGACAGAGTAAAAATCATAAAACTTATGGCAGTATTTTGGAAGATCCGGGTATAGATCCCGGTACCTCTCACATGCAAAGCGAGCGCTCTACCACTTGAGCTAATCCCCCATCGACATATGGAAATGCGGCTTTTGACGGATTTCATATCCTCAGTTTTCAAAGGACAGAGTAAGATCATCAATCTTTTAAAAAATTGAAATTGATTTTGGAAGATCCGTGTATCGATCCCGGTACCTCTCACATGCAAAGCAAGCGCTCTACCACTTGAGCTAATCCCACATTGACATATGTATATGCAGCTTTTGACCGATTTCATATCCTCAGTTTTCAGAGGACAGTGTAAGATCATAAAACTAAAGTCATATTTTTGGAAGATCCGGGTATCGATCCCGGTACCTCTCACATGCTAAGCGAGCGCTCCACCACTTGAGCTAATCCCCCATTGACATATGGAAATGCAGCTTTTGACGGATTTCATATACTCAGTTTTCAGAGGACAGAGTAAGATCATCAATCTTTCAAAAAATTGAAATTGATTTTGGAAGATCCGGGTATCGATCCGGGTACCTCTCACATGCAATGCGAGCGCTCTACCACTTGAGCTAATCCCCCATTGACATATGGAAATGCAGCTTTTGACGGATTTCATATACTCAGTTTTCAGAGGACAGAGTAAGATCATCAATCTTTCAAAAAATTGAAATTGATTTTAGAAGATCCAGGTATCGATCCCGGTACCTCTCACATGCAAAGCAAGCGCTCTACCACTTGAGCTAATCCCACATTGACATATGTATATGCAGCTTTTGACCGATTTCATATCCTCAGTTTTCAGAGGACAGTGTAAGATCATAAAACTAAAGTCATATTTTTGGAAGATCCGGGTATCGATCCCGGTACCTCTCACATGCTAAGCGAGCGCTCTACCACTTGAGCTAATCCCCCATTGACATATGGAAATGCAGCTTTTGACGGATTTCATATCCTCAGTATTCAGAGGACAGAGTAAGATCATCAATCTTTCAAAAAATTGAAATTGATTTTGGAAGATCCGGGTATCAATCCCAGTACATCTCGCATGCTAAGCGAGCGCTCTACCACTTTAGCTAATCCCCCCTTGACGTAAAAGTAGCCTTTAACCGATTTCATATCCTGTGTTCAGAGGACAGAGTAAGATCATCAATCTTTCAAAAAATTGAAATTGATTTTGGAAGATCCGGCTACCTGTTACATGCAAAGCGAGCGCTCTACCACTTGAGCTAATCCCACATTGACATATGTACTTGCAGCTTTTGACCGATTTCATATCCTCAGTTTTCAGAGGACAGTGTAAGATCATAAAAGCAAAGTCATATTTTTGGAAGATCCGGGTATCGATCCCGGTACCTCTCACATGCTAAGCGAGCGCTCTACCACTTGAGCTAATCCCCCATTGACATATGGAAATGCAGCTTTTGACCGACTTCATATCCTCAGTATTCAGAGGACAGAGTAAGATCATCAATCTTTCAAAAAATTGAAATTTATTTTGGAAGATCCGGCTATCAATCCCAGTACATCTCGCATGCTAAGCGAGCTCTCTAACACTTGAACTAATCCACCTTGACATTATGTAAAAGTAGCCTTTAAACGATTTCATAGCCTGTTTTCAGAGGACAGAGTAAAAATCATAAAACTTATGGCAGTATTTTGGAAGATCCGGGTATAGATCCCGGTACCTCTCACATGCAAAGCGAGCGCTCTACCACTTGAGCTAATCCCCCATCGACATATGGAAATGCGGCTTTTGACGGATTTCATATCCTCAGTTTTCAGAGGACAGAGTAAGATCATCAATCTTTTAAAAAATTGAAATTGATTTTGGAAGATCCGTGTATCGATCCCGGTACCTCTCACATGCAAAGCAAACGCTCTACCACTTGAGCTAATCCCCCATTGACATATGTATTTGTAGCTTTTGACCGACTTCATATCCTCAGTATTCAGAGGACAGAGTAAGATCATCAATTTTTCAAAAAATTGAAATTGATTTTGGAAGATCCGGGAATCAACCCCAGTACATCTCGCATGCTAAGCGAGCGCTCTACCACTTTAGCTAATCCCCCTTGACATATGTAAAAGTAGCCTTTAACCGATTTCATATCCTGTTTTCAGAGGACAGAGTAAAAATCATAAAACTTATGGCAGTATTTTGGAACATCCGGGTAGCGATCCCGGTACCTCTCACATGCAAAGCGAGCGCTCTACCACTTGAGCTAATCCCCCATTGACATATGGAAATGCAGCTTTTGACGGATTTCATATCCTCAGTTTTCAGAGGACAGAGTAAGATCATCAATCTTTCAAAAAATTGAAATTGATTTTGGAAGATCCGGGTATCGATCCCGGTACCTCTCACATGCAAAGCGAGCGCTCTGCCACTTGAGCTTATCCCACATTGACATATGTACTTGCAGCTTTTGACCGATTTCATATCCTCAGTTTTTAGAGGACAGTGTAAGATCATAAAACTAAAGTCATATTTTTGGAAGAATCGGGTATCAATCCCAGTACATGTGGCATGCTAAGCGAGCGCTCTACCACTTGTACTAATCCCCCTTGACATATGCAAAAGTAGCCTTTAACCGATTTCATATCCTGTTTTCAGAGGACAGAGTAAAAATCATAAAACTTATAACAATATTTTGGAAGATCCGGGTATCGACCCGGTACCTCTCACATGCAAAGCGAGCGCTCTACCACTTGAGCCAATCCCCCATTGACATATGGAAAAACAGCTTTTGACCGACTTCATATCCTCAGTATTCAGAGGACAGTGTAAGATCATAAAACTAAAGTCATATTTTTGGAAGATCCGGGTATCGATCCCGGTACCTCTCACATGCTGAGCGAGCGCTCTACCACTTGAGCTAATCCCCCATTGACATATGGAAATGCAGCTTTTGACGGATTTCATATCCTCAGTATTCAGAGGACAGAGTAAGATCATCGATCTTTCAAAAAATTTAAATTGATTTTGGAAGATCCGGGTATCAATCCCAGTACATCTCGCATGCTAAGCGAGCGCTCTACCACTTTAGCTAATCCCCCCTTGACGTAAAAGTAGCCTTTAACCGATTTCATATCCTGTGTTCAGAGGACAGAGTAAGATCATCAATCTTTCAAAAAATTGAAATTGATTTTGGAAGATCCGGCTACCTGTTACATGCAAAGCGAGCGCTCTACCACTTGAGCTAATCCCACATTGACATATGTACTTGCAGCTTTTGACCGATTTCATATCCTCAGTTTTCAGAGGACAGTGTAAGATCATAAAAGCAAAGTCATATTTTTGGAAGATCCGGGTATCGATCCCGGTACCTCTCACATGCTAAGCGAGCGCTCTACCACTTGAGCTAATCCCCCATTGACATATGGAAATGCAGCTTTTGACCGACTTCATATCCTCAGTATTCAGAGGACAGAGTAAGATCATCAATTTTTCAAAAAATTGAAATTTATTTTGGAAGATCCGGGAATCAACCCCAGTACATCTCGCATGCTAAGCGAGCGCTCTACCACTTTAGCTAATCCCCCTCGACATATGTAAAAGTAGCCTTTAACCGATTTCATATCCTGTTTTCAGAGGACAGAGTAAAAATCATAAAACTTATGGCAGTATTTTGGAACATCCGGGTAGCGATCCCGGTACCTCTCACATGCAAAGCGAGCGCTCTACCACTTGAGCTAATCCCCCATTGACATATGGAAATGCAGCTTTTGACGGATTTCATATCCTCAGTTTTCAGAGGACAGAGTAAGATCATCAATCTTTCAAAAAATTGAAATTGATTTTGGAAGATCCGGGTATCGATCCCGGTACCTCTCACATGCAAAGCGAGCGCTCTGCCACTTGAGCTTATCCCACATTGACATATGTACTTGCAGCTTTTGACCGATTTCATATCCTCAGTTTTCAGAGGACAGTGTAAGATCATAAAACCAAAGTCATATTTTTGGAAGATCCGGGTATCGATCCCGGTACCTCTCACATGCTAAGCGAGCGCTCTACCACTTGAGCTAATCCCCCATTGACATATGGAAATGCAGCTTTTGACCGACTTCATATCCTCAGTATTCAGAGAACAGAGTAAGATCATCAATCTTTCAAAAAATTGAAATTGATTTTGGAAGATCCGGGTATCAATCCCAGTACATCTCGCATGCTAAGCGAGCGCTCTACCACTTTAGCTAATCCCCCTTGACATATGTAAAAGTAGCATTTAACTGATTTCATATCCTGTTTTCAGAGGACAGAGTAAAAATCATAAAACTTATGGCAGTATTTTGGAAGATCCGGGTTTCGATCCCGGTACCTCTCACATGCAAAGAGAGCGCTCTACCACTTGAGCTAATCCCCCATTGACATATGGAAATGCAGCTTTTGACGGATTTCATATACTCAGTTTTCAGAGGACAGAGTAAAATCATCAATCTTTCACAAAATTGAAATTGATTTTGGAAGATCCGGGTATCGATCAGGGTACCTCTCACATGCAATGCGAGCGCTCTACCACTTGAGCTAATCCCCCATTGACATATGGAAATGCAGCTTTTGACGGATTTCATATCCTCAGTTTTCAGAGGACAGAGTAAGATCATCAATCTTTCAAAAAATTGAAATTGATTTTAGAAGATCCGGGTATCGATCCCGGTACCTCTCACATGCAAAGCAAGCGCTCTACCACTTGAGCTAATCCCACATTGACATATGTATATGCAGCTTTTGACCGATTTCATATCCTCAGTTTTCAGAGGACAGTGTAAGATCATAAAACTAAAGTCATATTTTTGGAAGATCCGGGTAGCGATCCCGGTACCTCTCACATGCTAAGCGAGCGCTCTACCACTTGAGCTAATCCCCCATTGACATATGGAAATGCAGCTTTTGACGGATTTCATATCCTCAGTATTCAGAGGACAGAGTAAGATCATCAATCTTTCAAAAAATTGAAATTGATTTTGGAAGATCCGGCTATCAATCCCAGTACATCTCGCATGCTAAGCGAGCGCTCTAACACTTGAACTAATCCACCTTGACATTATGTAAAAGTAGCCTTTAAACGATTTCATATCCTGTTTTCAGAGGACAGAGTAAAAATCATAAAACTTATGGCAGTATTTTGGAAGATCCGGGTATAGATCCCGGTACCTCTCACATGCAAAGCGAGCGCTCTACCACTTGAGCTAATCCCCCTTCGACATATGGAAATGCGGCTTTTGACGGATTTCATATCCTCAGTTTTCAGAGGACAGAGTAAGATCATAAATCTTTCAAAAAATTGAAATTGATTTTGGAAGATCCGTGTATCGATCCCGGTACCTCTCACATGCAAAGCAAACGCTCTACCACTTGAGCTAATCCCCCATTGACATATGTATTTGTAGCTTTTGACCGATTTCATATCCTCAGTTTTCAGAGGACAGTGTAAGATCATAAAACCAAAGTCATATTTTTGGAAGATCCGGGTATCGATCCCGGTACCTCTCACATGCTAAGCGAGCGCTCTACCACTTGAGCTAATCCCCCATTGACATATGGAAATGCAGCTTTTGACCGACTTCATATCCTCAGTATTCAGAGGACAGAGTAAGATCATCAATCTTTCAAAAAATTGAAATTTATTTTGGAAGATCCGGCTATCAATCCCAGTACATCTCGCATGCTAAGCGAGCGCTCTAACACTTGAACTAATCCACCTTGACATTATGTAAAAGTAGCCTTTAAACGATTTCATATCCTGTTTTCAGAGGACAGAGTAAAAATCATAAAACTTATGGCAGTATTTTGGAAGATCCGGGTATAGATCCCGGTACCTCTCACATGCAAAGCGAGCGCTCTACCACTTGAGCTAATCCCCCATCGACATATGGAAATGCGGCTTTTGACGGATTTCATATCCTCAGTTTTCAGAGGACAGAGTAAGATCATCAATCTTTCAAAAAATTGAAATTGATTTTGGAAGATCCGTGTATCGATCCCGGTACCTCTCACATGCAAAGCAAACGATCTACCACTCGAGCTAATCCCCCATTGACATATGGAAATGCAGCTTTTGACCGACTTCATATCCTCAGTATTCAGAGAACAGAGTAAGATCATCAATCTTTCAAAAAATTGAAATTTATTTTGTAAATCCGGGTATCAATCCCAGTATATCTCGCATGCTAAGCGAGCGCTCTAACACTTGAACTAATCCACCTTGACATTATGTAAAAGTAGCCTTTAAACGATTTCATATCCTGTTTTCAGAGGACAGAGTAAAAATCATAAAACTTATGGCAGTATTTTGGAAGATCCGGGTATAGATCCCGGTACCTCTCACATGCTAAGCGAGCTCTCTACCACTTGAGCTAATCCCCCATTGACATACGGAAATGCAGCTTTTGAACGACTTCATATCCTCAGTATTCAGAGGACAGAGTAAGATCATCAATTTTTCAAAAAATTGAAATTGATTTTGGAAGATCCGGGAATCAACCCCAGTACATCTCGCATGCTAAGCGAGCGCTCTACCACTTTAGCTAATCCCCCTTGACATATGTTAAAGTAGCCTTTAACGGATTTCATATCCTGTTTTCAGAGGACAGAGTAAAAATCATAAAACTTATGGCAGTATTTTGGAAGATCCGGGTATCGATCCCAGTATCGATCCCGGTACCTCTCACATGCAAAGCGAGCGCTCTACCACTTGAGCTAATCCCCCATTGACATATGGAAATGCAGCTTTTGACGGATTTCATATCCTCAGTTTTCATAGGACAGAGTAAGATCATCAATCTTTCAAAAAATTGAAATTGATTTTGGAAGATCCGGCTATCGATCCCGGTACCTCTCACATGCAAAGCGAGCGCTCTGCCACTTGAGCTTATCCCACATTGACATATGTACTTGCAGCTTTTGACCGATTTCATATCCTCAGTTTTCAGAGGACAGTGTAAGATCATAAAACCAAAGTCATATTTTTGGAAGATCCGGTATCGATCCCGGTACCTCTCACATGCTAAGCGAGCGCTCTACCACTTTAGCTAATCCCCCTTGACATATGTAAGAGTAGCATTTAACTGATTTCATATCCTGTTTTCAGAGGACAGAGTAAAAATCATAAAGCTTATGGCAGTATTTTGGAAGATCCGGGTATCGATCCCGGTACCTCTCACATGCAAAGAGAGCGCTCTACCACTTGAGCTAATCCCCCATTGACATATGGAAATGCAGCTTTTGACGGATTTCATATCCTCAGTTTTCAGAGGACAGAGTAAAATCATCAATCTTTCACAAAATTGAAATTGATTTTGGAAGATCCGGGTATCGATCCGGGTACCTCTCACATGCAATGCGAGCGCTCTACCACTTGAGCTTATCCCACATTGACATATGTACTTGCAGCTTTTGACCGATTTCATATCCTCAGTTTTCAGAGGACAGGGTAAGATCATAAAACCAAAGTCATATTTTTGGAAGATCCGGTATCGATCCCGGTACCTCTCACATGCTAAGCGAGCGCTCTACCACTTGAGCTAATCCCCCATTGACATATGGAAATGCAGCTTTTGACCGACTTCATATCCTCAGTATTCAGAGAACAGAGTAAGATCATCAATCTTTCAAAAAATTCAAAGTGATTTTGGAAGATCCGGGTATCGATCCGGGTACCTCTCACATGCAATGCGAGCGATCTACCACTTGAGCTAATCCCCCATTGACATATGGAAATGCAGCTTTTGACGGATTTCATATCCTCAGTTTTCAGAGGACAGAGTAAGATCATCAATCTTTCAAAAAATTGAAATTGATTTTAGAAGATCCGGGTATCAATCCCAGTATATCTCGCATGCTAAGCGAGCGCTCTACCACTTTAGCTAATCCCCCCTTGACATATGTAAAAGTAGCCTTTAACCGATTTCATATCCTGTTTTCAGAGGACAGAGTAAAAATCATAAAACTTATGGCAGTATTTTGGAAGATCCGGGTATAGATCCCGGTACCTCTCACATGCAAAGCGAGCGCTCTACCACTTGAGCTAATCCCCCATTGACATTTGGAAATGCAGCTTTTGACCGATTTCATATCCTCAGTATTCAGAGGACAGAGTAAGACCATCAATCTTTCAAAAAATTGAAATTGATTTTGGAAGATCCGGGTATCAATCCCAGTACATCTCGCATGCTAAGCGAGCGCTCTACCACTTGAGCTAATCCCCCATTGACATATGTAAAAGTAGCCTTTAACCGATTTCATATCCTGTTTTCAGAGGACAGAGTAAAAATCATAAAACTTATGGCAGTATTTTGGAAGATCCGGGTATAGATCCCGGTACCTCTCACATGCAAAGCGAGCGCTCTACCACTTGAGCTAATCCCCCATTGACATTTGGAAATGCAGCTTTTGACCGATTTCATATCCTCAGTATTCAGAGGACAGAGTAAGACCATCAATCTTTCAAAAAATTGAAATTGATTTTGGAAGATCCGTGTATCGATCCCGGTACCTCTCACATACAAAGCAAACGCTCTACCACTTGAGCTAATCCCCCATTGACATATGTATTTGTACCTTTTGACCGACTTCATATCCTCAGTATTCAGAGGACAGAGTAAGATCATCAATTTTTCAAAAAATTGAAATTGATTTTGGAAGATCCGGGAATCAACCCCAGTACATCTCGCATGCTAAGCGAGCGCTCTACCACTTTAGCTAATCCCCCTTGACATATGTAAAAGTAGCCTTTAACCGATTTCATATCCTGTTTTCAGAGGACAGAGTAAAAATCATAAAACTTATGGCAGTATTTTGGAACATCCGGGTAGCGATCCCGGTACCTCTCACATGCAAAGCGAGCGCTCTACCACTTGAGCTAATCCCCCATTGACATATGGAAATGCAGCTTTTGACGGATTTCATATTCTCAGTTTTCAGAGGACAGAGTAAGATCATCAATCTTTCAAAAAATTGAAATTGATTTTGGAAGATCCGGGTATCGATCCCGGTACCTCTCACATGCAAAGCGAGCGCTCTGCCACTTGAGCTTATCCCACATTGACATATGTACTTGCAGCTTTTGACCTATTTCATATCCTCAGTTTTCAGAGGACAGTGTAAGATCATAAAACCAAAGTCATATTTTTGGAAGATCCGGGTATCGATCCCGGTACCTCTCACATGCTAAGCGAGCGCTCTACCACTTGAGCTAATCCCCCATTGACATATGGAAATGCAGCTTTTGACCGACTTCATATCCTCAGTATTCAGAGAACAGAGTAAGATCATCAATCTTTCAAAAAATTGAAATTGATTTTGGAAGATCCGGGTATCAATCCCAGTACATCTCGCATGCTAAGCGAGCGCTCTACCACTTTAGCTAATCCCCCTTGACATATGTAAAAGTAGCATTTAACTGATTTCATATCCTGTTTTCAGAGGACAGAGTAAAAATCATAAAACTTATGGCAGTATTTTGGAAGATCCGGGTTTCGATCCCGGTACCTCTCACATGCAAAGAGAGCGCTCTACCACTTGAGCTAATCCCCCATTGACATATGGAAATGCAGCTTTTGACGGATTTCATATCCTCAGTTTTCAGAGGACAGAGTAAAATCATCAATCTTTCACAAAATTGAAATTGATTTTGGAAGATTCGGGTATCGATCCGGGTACCTCTCACATGCAATGCGACCGCTCTACCACTTGAGCTTATCCCACATTGACATATGTACTTGCAGCTTTTGACCGATTTCATATCCTCAGTTTTCAGAGGACAGGGTAAGATCATAAAACCAAAGTCATATTTTTGGAAGATCCGGTATCGATCCCGGTACCTCTCACATGCTAAGCGAGCGCTCTACCACTTGAGCTAATCCCCCATTGACATATGGAAATGCAGCTTTTGACCGACTTCATATCCTCAGTATTCAGAGAACAGAGTAAGATCATCAATCTTTCAAAAAATTCAAAGTGATTTTGGAAGATCCGGGTATCGATCCGGGTACCTCTCACATGCAATGCGAGCGATCTACCACTTGAGCTAATCCCCCATTGACATATGGAAATGCAGCTTTTGACGGATTTCATATCCTCAGTTTTCAGAGGACAGAGTAAGATCATCAATCTTTCAAAAAATTGAAATTGATTTTAGAAGATCCGGGTATCAATCCCAGTATATCTCGCATGCTAAGCGAGCGCTCTACCACTTTAGCTAATCCCCCCTTGACATATGTAAAAGTAGCCTTTAACCGATTTCATATCCTGTTTTCAGAGGACAGAGTAAAAATCATAAAACTTATGGCAGTATTTTGGAAGATCCGGGTATAGATCCCGGTACCTCTCACATGCAAAGCGAGCGCTCTACCACTTGAGCTAATCCCCCATTGACATTTGGAAATGCAGCTTTTGACCGATTTCATATCCTCAGTATTCAGAGGACAGAGTAAGACCATCAATCTTTCAAAAAATTGAAATTGATTTTGGAAGATCCGGGTATCAATCCCAGTACATCTCGCATGCTAAGCGAGCGCTCTACCACTTGAGCTAATCCCCCATTGACATATGTAAAAGTAGCCTTTAACCGATTTCATATCCTGTTTTCAGAGGACAGAGTAAAAATCATAAAACTTATGGCAGTATTTTGGAAGATCCGGGTATAGATCCCGGTACCTCTCACATGCAAAGCGAGCGCTCTACCACTTGAGCTAATCCCCCATTGACATTTGGAAATGCAGCTTTTGACCGATTTCATATCCTCAGTATTCAGAGGACAGAGTAAGACCATCAATCTTTCAAAAAATTGAAATTGATTTTGGAAGATCCGTGTATCGATCCCGGTACCTCTCACATACAAAGCAAACGCTCTACCACTTGAGCTAATCCCCCATTGACATATGTATTTGTACCTTTTGACCGACTTCATATCCTCAGTATTCAGAGGACAGAGTAAGATCATCAATTTTTCAAAAAATTGAAATTTATTTTGGAAGATCCGGGAATCAACCCCAGTACATCTCGCATGCTAAGCGAGCGCTCTACCACTTTAGCTAATCCCCCTTGACATATGTAAAAGTAGCCTTTAACCGATTTCATATCCTGTTTTCAGAGGACAGAGTAAAAATCATAAAACTTATGGCAGTATTTTGGAACATCCGGGTAGCGATCCCGGTACCTCTCACATGCAAAGCGAGCGCTCTACCACTTGAGCTAATCCCCCATTGACATATGGAAATGCAGCTTTTGACGGATTTCATATCCTCAGTTTTCAGAGGACAGAGTAAGATCATCAATCTTTCAAAAAATTGAAATTGATTTTGGAAGATCCGGGTATCGATCCCGGTACCTCTCACATGCAAAGCGAGCGCTCTGCCACTTGAGCTTATCCCACATTGACATATGTACTTGCAGCTTTTGACCGATTTCATATCCTCAGTTTTCAGAGGACAGTGTAAGATCATAAAACCAAAGTCATATTTTTGGAAGATCCGGGTATCGATCCCGGTACCTCTCACATGCTAAGCGAGCGCTCTACCACTTGAGCTAATCCCCCATTGACATATGGAAATGCAGCTTTTGACCGACTTCATATCCTCAGTATTCAGAGAACAGAGTAAGATCATCAATCTTTCAAAAAATTGAAATTGATTTTGGAAGATCCGGGTATCAATCCCAGTACATCTCGCATGCTAAGCGAGCGCTCTACCACTTTAGCTAATCCCCCTTGACATATGTAAAAGTAGCATTTAACTGATTTCATATCCTGTTTTCAGAGGACAGAGTAAAAATCATAAAACTTATGGCAGTATTTTGGAAGATCCGGGTTTCGATCCCGGTACCTCTCACATGCAAAGAGAGCGCTCTACCACTTGAGCTAATCCCCCATTGACATATGGAAATGCAGCTTTTGACGGATTTCATATACTCAGTTTTCAGAGGACAGAGTAAAATCATCAATCTTTCACAAAATTGAAATTGATTTTGGAAGATCCGGGTATCGATCAGGGTACCTCTCACATGCAATGCGAGCGCTCTACCACTTGAGCTAATCCCCCATTGACATATGGAAATGCAGCTTTTGACGGATTTCATATCCTCAGTTTTCAGAGGACAGAGTAAGATCATCAATCTTTCAAAAAATTGAAATTGATTTTAGAAGATCCGGGTATCGATCCCGGTACCTCTCACATGCAAAGCAAGCGCTCTACCACTTGAGCTAATCCCACATTGACATATGTATATGCAGCTTTTGACCGATTTCATATCCTCAGTTTTCAGAGGACAGTGTAAGATCATAAAACTAAAGTCATATTTTTGGAAGATCCGGGTATCGATCCCGGTACCTCTCACATGCTAAGCGAGCGCTCTACCACTTGAGTAATCCCCCATTGACATATGGAAATGCAGCTTTTGACGGATTTCATATCCTCAGTATTCAGAGGACAGAGTAAAATCATCAATCTTTCAAAAAATTGAAATTGATTTTGGAAGATCCGGGTATCAATCCCAGTACATCTCGCATGCTAAGCGAGCGCTCTACCACTTTAGCTAATCCCCCCTTGACATATGTAAAAGTAGCCTTTAACCGATTTCATATCCTGTGTTCAGAGGACAGAGTAAGATCATCAATCTTTCAAAAAATTGAAATTGATTTTGGAAGATCCGGCTACCTGTTACATGCAAAGCGAGCGCTCTACCACTTGAGCTAATCCCACATTGACATATGTACTTGCAGCTTTTGACCGATTTCATATCCTCAGATTTCAGAGGACAGTGTAAGATCATAAAACCAATGTCATATTTTTGGAAGATCCGGGTATCGATCCCGGTACCTCTCACATGCTAAGCGAGCGCTCTACCACTTGAGATAATCCCCCATTGACATATGGAAATGCAGCTTTTGACCGACTTCATATCCTCAGTATTCAGAGGACAGAGTAAGATCATCAATCTTTCAAAAAATTGAAATTTATTTTGGAAGATCCGGCTATCAATCCCAGTACATCTCGCATGCTAAGCGAGCGCTCTAACACTTGAACTAATCCACCTTGACATTATGTAAAAGTAGCCTTTAAACGATTTCATATCCTGTTTTCAGAGGACAGAGTAAAAATCATAAAACTTATGGCAGTATTTTGGAAGATCCGGGTATAGTTCCCGGTACCTCTCACATGCAAAGCGAGCGCTCTACCACTTGAGCTAATCCCCCATTGACATTTGGAAATGCAGCTTTTGACCGATTTCATATCCTCAGTATTCAGAGGACAGAGTAAGACCATCAATCTTTCAAAAAATTGAAATTGATTTTGGAAGATCCGTGTATCGATCCCGGTACCTCTCACATACAAAGCAAACGCTCTACCACTTGAGCTAATCCCCCATTGACATATGTATTTGTACCTTTTGACCGACTTCATATCCTCAGTATTCAGAGGACAGAGTAAGATCATCAATTTTTCAAAAAATTGAAATTGATTTTGGAAGATCCGGGAATCAACCCCAGTACATCTCGCATGCTAAGCGAGCGCTCTACCACTTTAGCTAATCCCCCCTTGACATATGTAAAAGTAGCCTTTAACCGATTTCATATCCTGTTTTCAGAGGACAGAGTAAAAATCATAAAACTTATGGCAGTATTTTGGAACATCCGGGTAGCGATCCCGGTACCTCTCACATGCAAAGCGAGCGCTCTACCACTTGAGCTAATCCCCCATTGACATATGGAAATGCAGCTTTTGACGGATTTCATATCCTCAGTTTTCAGAGGACAGAGTAAGATCATCAATCTTTCAAAAAATTGAAATTGATTTTGGAAGATCCGGGTATCGATCCCGGTACCTCTCACATGCAAAGCGAGCGCTCTGCCACTTGAGCTTATCCCACATTGACATATGTACTTGCAGCTTTTGACCGATTTCATATCCTCAGTTTTCAGAGGACAGTGTAAGATCATAAACCCAAAGTCATATTTTTGGAAGATCCGGGTATCGATCCCGGTACCTCTCACATGCTAAGCGAGCGCTCTACCACTTGAGCTAATCCCCCATTGACATATGGAAATGCAGCTTTTGACCGACTTCATATCCTCAGTATTCAGAGAACAGAGTAAGATCATCAATCTTTCAAAAAATTGAAATTGATTTTGGAAGATCCGGGTATCAATCCCAGTACATCTCGCATGCTAAGCGAGCGCTCTACCACTTTAGCTAATCCCCCTTGACATATGTAAAAGTAGCATTTAACTGATTTCATATCCTGTTTTCAGAGGACAGAGTAAAAATCATAAAACTTATGGCAGTATTTTGGAAGATCCGGGTTTCGATCCCGGTACCTCTCACATGCAAAGAGAGCGCTCTACCACTTGAGCTAATCCCCCATTGACATATGGAAATGCAGCTTTTGACGGATTTCATATACTCAGTTTTCAGAGGACAGAGTAAAATCATCAATCTTTCACAAAATTGAAATTGATTTTGGAAGATCCGGGTATCGATCAGGGTACCTCTCACATGCAATGCGAGCGCTCTACCACTTGAGCTAATCCCCCATTGACATATGGAAATGCAGCTTTTGACGGATTTCATATCCTCAGTTTTCAGAGGACAGAGTAAGATCATCAATCTTTCAAAAAATTGAAATTGATTTTAGAAGATCCGGGTATCGATCCCGGTACCTCTCACATGCAAAGCAAGCGCTCTACCACTTGAGCTAATCCCACATTGACATATGTATATGCAGCTTTTGACCGATTTCATATCCTCAGTTTTCAGAGGACAGTGTAAGATCATAAAACTAAAGTCATATTTTTGGAAGATCCGGGTATCGATCCCGGTACCTCTCACATGCTAAGCGAGCGCTCTACCACTTGAGCTAATCCCCCATTGACATATGGAAATGCAGCTTTTGACGGATTTCATATCCTCAGTATTCAGAGGACAGAGTAAGATCATCAATCTTTCAAAAAATTGAAATTGATTTTGGAAGATCCGGGTATCAATCCCAGTACATCTCGCATGCTAAGCGAGCGCTCTACCACTTTAGCTAATCCCCCCTTGACATATGTAAAAGTAGCCTTTAACCGATTTCATATCCTGTGTTCAGAGGACAGAGTAAGATCATCAATCTTTCAAAAAATTGAAATTGATTTTGGAAGATCCGGCTACCTGTTACATGCAAAGCGAGCGCTCTACCACTTGAGCTAATCCCACATTGACATATGTACTTGCAGCTTTTGACCGATTTCATATCCTCAGATTTCAGAGGACAGTGTAAGATCATAAAACCAAAGGCATATTTTTGGAAGATCCGGGTATCGATCCCGGTACCTCTCACATGCTAAGCGAGCGCTCTACCACTTGAGATAATCCCCCATTGACATATGGAAATGCAGCTTTTGACCGACTTCATATCCTCAGTATTCAGAGGACAGAGTAAGATCATCAATCTTTCAAAAAATTGAAATTTATTTTGGAAGATCCGGCTATCAATCCCAGTACATCTCGCATGCTAAGCGAGCGCTCTAACACTTGAACTAATCCACCTTGACATTATGTAAAAGTAGCCTTTAAACGATTTCATATCCTGTTTTCAGAGGACAGAGTAAAAATCATAAAACTTATGGCAGTATTTTGGAAGATCCGGGTATAGATCCCGGTACCTCTCACATGCAAAGCGAGCGCTCTACCACTTGACCTAATCCCCCATCGACATATGGAAATGCGGCTTCTGACGGATTTCATATCCTCAGTTTTCAGAGGACAGAGTAAGATCATCAATCTTTCAAAAAATTGAAATTGATTTTGGAAGATCCGTGTATCGATCCCGGTACCTCTCACATGCAAAGCAAACGCTCTACCACTTGAGCTAATCCCCCATTGACATATGTATTTGTAGCTTTTGACCGATTTCATATCCTCAGTTTTCAGAGGACAGTGTAAGATCATAAAACCAAAGTCATATTTTTGGAAGATCCGGGTATCGATCCCGGTACCTCTCACATGCTAAGCGAGCGCTCTACCACTTGAGCTAATCCCCCATTGACATATGGAAATGCAGCTTTTGACCGACTTCATATCCTCAGTATTCAGAGGACAGAGTAAGATCATCAATCTTTCAAAAAATTGAAATTTATTTTGGAAGATCCGGCTATCAATCCCAGTACATCTCGCATGCTAAGCGAGCGCTCTAACACTTGAACTAATCCACCTTGACATTATGTAAAAGTAGCCTTTAAACGATTTCATATCCTGTTTTCAGAGGACAGAGTAAAAATCATAAAACTTATGGCAGTATTTTGGAAGATCCGGGTATAGATCCCGGTACCTCTCACATGCAAAGCGAGCGCTCTACCACTTGAGCTAATCCCCCATCGACATATGGAAATGCGGCTTTTGACGGATTTCATATCCTCAGTTTTCAGAGGACAGAGTAAGATCATCAATCTTTCAAAAAATTGAAATTTATTTTGGAAGATCCGGGTATCAATCCCAGTATATCTCGCATGCTAAGCGAGCGCTCTAACACTTGAACTAATCCACCTTGACATTATGTAAAAGTAGCCTTTAAACGATTTCATATCCTGTTTTCAGAGGACAGAGTAAAAATCATAAAACTTATGGCAGTATTTTGGAAGATCCGGGTATAGATCCCGGTACCTCTCACATGCTAAGCGAGCTCTCTACCACTTGAGCTAATCCCCCATTGACATACGGAAATGCAGCTTTTGAACGACTTCACATCCTCAGTATTCAGAGGACAGAGTAAGATCATCAATTTTTCAAAAAATTGAAATTGATTTTGGAAGATCCGGGAATCAACCCCAGTACATCTCGCATGCTAAGCGAGCGCTCTACCGCTTTAGCTAATCCCCCTTGACATATGTTAAAGTAGCCTTTAACCGATTTCATATCCTGTTTTCAGAGGACAGAGTAAAAATCATAAAACTTATGGCAGTATTTTGGAAGATCCGGGTATCGATCCCGGTATCGATCCCAGTACCTCTCACATGCAAAGCGAGCGCTCTACCACTTGAGGTAATCCCCCATTGACATATGGAAATGCAGCTTTTGACAGATTTCATATCCTCAGTTTTCATAGGACAGAGTAAGATCATCAATCTTTCAAAAAATTGAAATTGATTTTGGAAGATCCGGGTATCGATCCCGGTACCTCTCACATGCAAAGCGAGCGCTCTGCCACTTGAGCTTATCCCACATTGACATATGTACTTGCAGCTTTTGACCGATTTCATATCCTCAGTTTTCAGAGGACAGTGTAAGATCTAAAACCAAAGTCATATTTTTGGAAGATCCGGTATCGATCCCGGTACCTCTCACATGCTAAGCGAGCGCTCTACCACTTTAGCTAATCCCCCTTGACATATGTAAGAGTAGCATTTAACTGATTTCATATCCTGTTTTCAGAGGACAGAGTAAAAATCATAAAGCTGATGGCAGTATTTTGGAAGATCCGGGTATCGATCCCGGTACCTCTCACATGCAAAGAGAGCGCTCTACCACTTGAGCTAATCCCCCATTGACATATGGAAATGCAGCTTTTGACGGATTTAATATCCTCAGTTTTCAGAGGACAGAGTAAAATCATCAATCTTTCACAAAATTGAAATTGATTTTGGAAGATCCGGGTATCGATCCGGGTACCTCTCACATGCAATGCGAGCGCTCTACCACTTGAGCTTATCCCACATTGACATATGTACTTGCAGCTTTTGACGGATTTCATATCCTCAGTTTTCAGAGGACAGGGTAAGATCATAAAACCAAAGTCATATTTTTGGAAGATCCGGTATCGATCCCGGTACCTCTCACATGCTAAGCGAGCGCTCTACCACTTGAGCTAATCCCCCATTGACATATGGAAATGCAGCTTTTGACCGACTTCATATCCTCAGTATTCAGAGAACAGAGTAAGATCATCAATCTTTCAAAAAATTGAAAGTGATTTTGGAAGATCCGTGTATCGATCCCGGTACCTCTCACATGCAAAGCAAACGCTCTACCACTTGAGCTAATCCCCCATTGACATATGGAAATGCAGCTTTTGACCGACTTCATATCCTCAGTATTCAGAGAACAGAGTAAGATCATCAATCTTTCAAAAAATTGAAATTTATTTTGGAAGATCCGGGTATCAATCCCAGTATATCTCGCATGCTAAGCGAGCGCTCTAACACTTGAACTAATCCACCTTGACATTATGTAAAAGTAGCCTTTAAACGATTTCATATCCTGTTTTCAGAGGACAGAGTAAAAATCATAAAACTTATGGCAGTATTTTGGAAGATCCGGGTATAGATCCCGGTACCTCTCACATGCTAAGCGAGCTCTCTACCACTTGAGCTAATCCCCCATTGACATACGGAAATGCAGCTTTTGAACGACTTCATATCCTCAGTATTCAGAGGACAGAGTAAGATCATCAATTTTTCAAAAAATTGAAATTGATTTTGGAAGATCCGGGAATCAACCCCAGTACATCTCGCATGCTAAGCGAGCGCTCTACCACTTTATCTAATCCCCCTTGACATATGTTAAAGTAGCCTTTAACCGATTTCATATCCTGTTTTCAGAGGACAGAGTAAAAATCATAAAACTTATGGCAGTATTTTGGAAGATCCGGGTATCGATCCCGGTATCGATCCGGGTACCTCTCACATGCAAAGCGAGCGCTCTACCACTTGAGCTAATCCCCCATTGACATATGGAAATGCAGCTTTTGACAGATTTCATATCCTCAGTTTTCATAGGACAGAGTAAGATCATCAATCTTTCAAAAAATTGAAATTGATTTTGGAAGATCCGGGTATCGATCCCGGTACCTCTCACATGCAAAGCGAGCGCTCTGCCACTTGAGCTTATCCCACATTGACATATGTACTTGCAGCTTTTGACCGATTTCATATCCTCAGTTTTCAGAGGACAGTGTAAGATCATAAAACCAAAGTCATATTTTTGGAAGATCCGGTATCGATCCCGGTACCTCTCACATGCTAAGCGAGCGCTCTACCACTTTAGCTAATCCCCCTTGACATATGTAAGAGTAGCATTTAACTGATTTCATATCCTGTTTTCAGAGGACAGAGTAAAAATCATAAAGCTGATGGCAGTATTTTGGAAGATCCGGGTATCGATCCCGGTACCTCTCACATGCAAAGAGAGCGCTCTACCACTTGAGCTAATCCCCCATTGACATATGGAAATGCAGCTTTTGACGGATTTAATATCCTCAGTTTTCAGAGGACAGAGTAAAATCATCAATCTTTCACAAAATTGAAATTGATTTTGGAAGATCCGGGTATCGATCCGGGTACCTCTCACATGCAATGCGAGCGCTCTACCACTTGAGCTTATCCCACATTGACATATGTACTTGCAGCTTTTGACCGATTTCATATCCTCAGTTTTCAGAGGACAGGGTAAGATCATAAAACCAAAGTCATATTTTTGGAAGATCCGGTATCGATCCCGGTACCTCTCACATGCTAAGCGAGCGCTCTACCACTTGAGCTAATCCCCCATTGACATATGGAAATGCAGCTTTTGACCGACTTCATATCCTCAGTATTCAGAGAACAGAGTAAGATCATCAATCTTTCAAAAAATTGAAAGTGATTTTGGAAGATCCGTGTATCGATCCCGGTACCTCTCACATGCAAAGCAAACGCTCTACCACTTGAGCTAATCCCCCATTGACATATGGAAATGCAGCTTTTGACCGACTTCATATCCTCAGTATTCAGAGAACAGAGTAAGATCATCAATCTTTCAAAAAATTGAAATTTATTTTGGAAGATCCGGGTATCAATCCCAGTATATCTCGCATGCTAAGCGAGCGCTCTAACACTTGAACTAATCCACCTTGACATTATGTAAAAGTAGCCTTTAAACGATTTCATATCCTGTTTTCAGAGGACAGAGTAAAAATCATAAAACTTATGGCAGTATTTTGGAAGATCCGGGTATAGATCCCGGTACCTCTCACATGCTAAGCGAGCTCTCTACCACTTGAGCTAATCCCCCATTGACATACGGAAATGCAGCTTTTGAACGACTTCATATCCTCAGTATTCAGAGGACAGAGTAAGATCATCAATTTTTCAAAAAATTGAAATTGATTTTGGAAGATCCGGGAATCAACCCCAGTACATCTCGCATGCTAAGCGAGCGCTCTACCACTTTATCTAATCCCCCTTGACATATGTTAAAGTAGCCTTTAACCGATTTCATATCCTGTTTTCAGAGGACAGAGTAAAAATCATAAAACTTATGGCAGTATTTTGGAAGATCCGGGTATCGATCCCGGTATCGATCCCGGTACCTCTCACATGCAAAGCGAGCGCTCTACCACTTGAGCTAATCCCCCATTGACATATGGAAATGCAGCTTTTGACAGATTTCATATCCTCAGTTTTCATAGGACAGAGTAAGATCATCAATCTTTCAAAAAATTGAAATTGATTTTGGAAGATCCGGGTATCGATCCCGGTACCTCTCACATGCAAAGCGAGCGCTCTGCCACTTGAGCTTATCCCACATTGACATATGTACTTGCAGCTTTTGACCGATTTCATATCCTCAGTTTTCAGAGGACAGTGTAAGATCATAAAACCAAAGTCATATTTTTGGAAGATCCGGTATCGATCCCGGTACCTCTCACATGCTAAGCGACCGCTCTACCACTTTAGCTAATCCCCCTTGACATATGTAAGAGTAGCATTTAACTGATTTCATATCCTGTTTTCAGAGGACAGAGTAAAAATCATAAAGCTTATGGCAGTATTTTGGAAGATCCGGGTATCGATCCCGGTACCTCTCACATGCAAAGAGAGCGCTCTACCACTTGAGCTAATCCCCCATTGACATATGGAAATGCAGCTTTTGACGGATTTAATATCCTCAGTTTTCAGAGGACAGAGTAAAATCATCAATCTTTCACAAAATTGAAATTGATTTTGGAAGATCCGGGTATCGATCCGGGTACCTCTCACATGCAATGCGAGCGCTCTACCACTTGAGCTTATCCCACATTGACATATGTACTTGCAGCTTTTGACCGATTTCATATCCTCAGTTTTCAGAGGACAGGGTAAGATCATAAAACCAAAGTCATATTTTTGGAAGATCCGGTATCGATCCCGGTACCTCTCACATGCTAAGCGAGCGCTCTACCACTTGAGCTAATCCCCCATTGACATATGGAAATGCAGCTTTTGACCGACTTCATATCCTCAGTATTCAGAGAACAGAGTAAGATCATCAATCTTTCAAAAAATTGAAAGTGATTTTGGAAGATCCGGGTATCGATCCGGGTACCTCTCACATGGAATGCGAGCGATCTACCACTTGAGCTAATCCCCCATTGACATATGGAAATGCAGCTTTTGACGGATTTCATATCCTCAGTTTTCAGAGGACAGAGTAAGATCATCAATCTTTCAAAAAATTGAAATTGATTTTGGAAGATCCGGGTATCAATCCCAGTATATCTCGCATGCTAAGCGAGCGCTCTACCACTTTAGCTAATCCCCCCTTGACATATGTAAAAGTAGCCTTTAACCGATTTCATATCCTGTTTTCAGAGGACAGAGTAAAAATCATAAAACTTATGGCAGTATTTTGGAAAATCCGGGTATAGATCCCGGTACCTCTCACATGCAAAGCGAGCGCTCTACCACTTGAGCTAATCCCCCATTGACATTTGGAAATGCAGCTTTTGACCGATTTCATATCCTCAGTATTCAGAGGACAGAGTAAGACCATCAATCTTTCAAAAAATTGAAATTGATTTTGGAAGATCCGGGTATCAATCCCAGTACATCTCGCATGCTAAGCGAGCGCTCTACCACTTGAGCTAATCCCCCATTGACATATGTAAAAGTAGCCTTTAACCGATTTCATATCCTGTGTTCAGAGGACAGAGTAAGATCATCAATCTTTCAAAAAATTGAAATTGATTTTGGAAGATCCGGGTATCGATCCCGGTACCTGTCACATGCAAAGCGAGCGCTCTATCACTTGAGCTAATCCCACATTGACATATGTACTTGCAGCTTTTGACCGATTTCATATCCTCAGTTTTCAGAGGACAGTGTAAGATCATAAAACCAAAGTCATATTTTTGGAAGATCCGGGTATCGATCCCGGTACCTCTCACATGCTAAGCGAGCGCTCTACCACTTGAGCTAATCCCCCATTGACATATGGAAATGCAGCTTTTGACCGACTTCATATCCTCAGTATTCAGAGGACAGAGTAAGATCATCAATCTTTCAAAAAATTGAAATTGATTTTGGAAGATCCGGGTATCAATCCCAGTACATCTCGCATGCTAAGCGAGCGCTCTAACACTTGAACTAATCCACCTTGACATTATGTAAAAGTAGCCTTTAAACGATTTCATATCCTGTTTTCAGAGGACAGAGTAAAAATCATAAAACTTATGGCAGTATTTTGGAAGATCCGGGTATAGATCCCGGTACCTCTCACATGCAAAGCGAGCGCTCTACCACTTGAGCTAATCCCCCATTGACATATGGAAATGCAGCTTTTGACGGATTTCATATCCTCAGTTTTCAGAGGACAGAGTAAAATCATCAATCTTTCACAAAATTGAAATTGATTTTGGAAGATCCGGGTATCGATCCGGGTACCTCTCACATGCAATGCGAGCGCTCTGCCACTTGCGCAAATCCCCCATTGACGTATGTATATGCAGCTTTTGACGGATTTCATATCCTCAGTTTTCAGAGGACAGTGTAAGATCATAAAACTAAAGTCATATTTTTGGAAGATCCGGGTATCGATCCCGGTACCTCTCACATGCTAAGCGAGCGCTCTACCACTTGAGCTAATCCCCCATTGACATATGGAAATGCAGCTTTTGACCGATTTCATATCCTCAGTATTCAGAGGACAGAGTAAGATCATCAATCTTTCAAAAAATTGAAATTGATTTTGGAAGATCCGGGTATCAATCCCAGTACATCTCGCATGCTAAGCGAGCGCTCTACCACTTTAGCTAATCCCCCCTTGACATATGTAAAAGTAGCCTTTAACCGATTTCATATCCTGTGTTCAGAGGACAGAGTAAGATCATCAATCTTTCAAAAAATTGAAATTGATTTTGGAAGATCCGGGTATCGATCCCGGTACCTGTTACATGCAAAGCGAGCGCTCTACCACTTGAGCTAATCCCCCTTGACATATGTAAAAGTAGCATTTAACCGATTTCATATCCCGTTTTCAGAGGACAGAGTAAAAATCATGAAGCTTATGGCAGTATTTTGGAAGATCCGGGTATCGATCCCAGTACCTCTCACATGCAAAGAGAGCGCTCTACCCCTTGAGCTAATCCCCCATTGACATATGGAAATGCAGCTTTTGACGGATTTCATATCCTCAGTTTTCAGAGGACAGAGTAAAATCATCAATCTTTCACAAAATTGAAATTGATTTTGGAAGATCCGGGTATCGATCCGGGTACCTCTCACATGCAATGCGAACGCTCTACCACTTGAGCTAATCCCCCATTGACATATGGAAATGCAGCTTTTGACGGATTTCATATCCTCAGTTTTCAGAGGACAGAGTAAGATCATCAATCTTTCAAAAAATTGAAATTGATTTTAGAAGATCCGGGTTTCGATCCCGGTACCTCTCACATGCTAAGCGAGCGCTCTACCACTTGAGCTTATCCCACATTGACATATGTACTTGCAGCTTTTGACCGATTTCATATCCTCAATTTTCAGAGGACAGTGTAAGATCATAAAACCAAAGTCATATTTTTGGAAGATCCGGGTATCGATCCCGGTATCTCTCACATGCTGAGCGAGCGCTCTACCACTTTAGCTAATCCCCCTTGACATATGTAAAAGTAGCATTTAACCGATTTCATATCCTGTTTTCAGAGGACAGAGTAAAAATCATAACGCTGATGGCAGTATTTTGGAGGATCCGGGTATCGATCCCAGTACCTCTCACATGCAAAGCGAGCGCTCTACCACTTGAGCTAATCCCCCATTGACATATGGAAATGCAGCTTTTGACGAATTTCATATCCTCAGTTTTCAGAGGACATTGTAAGATCATCAATCTTTCAAAAAATATTAATTGATTTTGGAAGATCCGGGTATCGATCCCGGTACCTCTCACATGCAAAGCGAGCGCTCTACCACTTGAGATAATCCCCCTTGACATATGTAAAAGTAGCATTTAACCGATTTCATATCCTGTTTTCAGAGGACAGAGTAAAAATCATAAAGCTTATGGCAGTATTTTGGAAGATCCGGGTATCGATCCCGGTACCTCTCACATGCAAAGAGAGCGCTCTACCACTTGAGCTAATCCCCCATTGACATATGGAAATGCAGCTTTTGACGGATTTCATATCCTCAGTTTTCAGAGGACAGAGTAAGATCATCAATCTTTCAAAAAATTGAAATTGATTTTGGAAGATCCGGGTATCGATCCCGGTACCTCTCACATGCTAAGCGAGCGCTCTACCACTTGAGCTAATCCCCCATTGACATATGTAAAAGTAGCCTTTAACCGATTTCATATCCTGTTTTCAGAGGACAGAGTAAAAATCATAAAACTTATGGCAGTATTTTGGAAGATCCGGGTATCGATCCCGGTACCTCTCACGTGCTAAGCGAGCGCTCTACCACTTGAGCTAATCCCCCATTGACATATGTAAAAGTAGCCTTTAACCGACTTCATATCCTCAGTATTCAGAGGACAGAGTAAGATCATCAATCTTTCAAAAAATTGAAATTGATTTTGTAAGATCCGGGTATCAATCCCAGTACATCTCGCATGCTAAGCGAGCGCTCTACCACTTTAGCTAATCCCCCTTGACATATGTAAAAGTAGCATTTAACCGATTTCATATCCTCAGTTTTCAGAGGACAGAGTAAAAATCATAAAGCTTATGGCAGTATTTTGGAGGATCCGGGTATCGATCCCGGTACCTCTCACATGCAAAGCGAGCGCTCTACCACTTGAGCTAATCCCCCATTGACAATGGAAATGCAGCTTTTGACGGATTTCATATCCTCAGTTTTCAGAGGACAGAGTAAGATCATCAATCTTTCAAAAAATTGAAATTGATTTTGGAATATCCGGGTATCGATCCCAGTACCTCTCACATGCAAAGCGAGCGCTCTACCACTTGAGCTAATCCCCCATTGACATATGGAAATGCAGCTTTTGACGGATTTCATATCCTCAGTTTTCAGAGGACAGAGTAAGATCATCAATCTTTCAAAAAATTGAAATTGCTTTTGGAAGATCCGGGTATCGATCCCGGTACCTCTCACATGCAAAGCGAGCGCTCTACCACTTGAGCTAATCCCCCATTGACATATGTATTTGCAGCTTTTGACCGATTTCATATCCTCAGTTTTCAGAGGACAGTGTAAGATCATAAAACTTATGGCAGTATTTTGGAAGATCCGGGTATCGATCCCGGTACCTCTCACATGCAAAGCGAGCGCTCTACCACTTGAGCTAATCCCCCATTGACATATGGAAATGCAGCTTTTGACGGATTTCATATCCTCAGTTTTCAGAGGACAGAGTAAGATGATCAATCTTTCAAAAAATTGAAATTGATTTTGGAAGATCCGGGTATCGATCCCGGTACCTCTCACGTACAAAGCGAGCGCTCTGCCACTTGAGCTAATCCCCCTTTGACATATGGAAATGCAGCTTTTGACGGATTTCATATCCTCAGTTTTCAGAGGACAGAGTAAGATCATCAATCTTTCAAAAAATTGAAATTGATTTTGGAAGATCCGGGTATCGATCCCGGTACCTCTTACATGCAAAGCGAGCGCTCTACCACTTGAGCTTATCCCACATTGACATATGTACTTGCAGCTTTTGACCGATTTCATATCCTCAGTTTTCAGAGGACAGTGTAAGATCATAAAACCAAAGTCATATTTTTGGAAGATCCGGGTATCGATCCCGGTACCTCTCACATGCTAAGCGAGCGCTCTACCACTTGAGCTAATCCCCCATTGACATATGGAAATGCAACTTTTGACCGACTTCATATCCTCAGTATTCAGAGGACAGAGTAAGATCATCAATCTTTCAAAAAATTGAAATTGATTTTGGAAGATCCGGGTATCAATCCCAGTACATCTCGCATGCTAAGCGACCGCTCTACCACTTTAGCTAATCCCCCTTGAAATATGTAAAAGTAGCATTTAACTGATTTCATATCCTGTTTTCAGAGGACAGAGTAAAAATCAAAAAGCTTATGACAGTATTTTGGAAGATCCGGGTATCGATCCCGGTACCTCTCACATGCAAAGCGAGCGCTCTACCACTTGAGCTAATCCCCCATTGACATATGGAAATGCAGCTTTTGACGGATTTCATATCCTCAGTTTTCAGAGGACAGAGTAAAATCATCAATCTTTCACAAAATTGAAATTGATTTTGGAAGATCCGGGTATCGATCCGGGTACCTCTCACATGCAATGCGAGCGCTCTACCACTTGAGCTAATCCCCCATTGACATATGGAAATGCAGCTTTTGACGGATTTCATATCCTCAGTTTTCAGAGGACAGAGTAAGATGATCAATCTTTCAAAAAATTGAAATTGATTTTGGAAGATCCGGGTATCGATCCCGGTACCTCTCACATGCTAAGCGAGCGCTCTACCACTTGAGCTAATCCCCCATTGACATATGTAAAAGTAGCCTTTAACCGACTTCATATCCTCAGTATTCAGAGGACAGAGTAAGATCATCAATCTTTCAAAAAATTGAAATTGATTTTGTAAGATCCGGGTATCAATCCCAGTACATCTCGCATGCTAAGCGAGCGCTCTACCACTTTAGCTAATCCCCCTTGACATATGTAAAAGTAGCATTTAACCGATTTCATATCCTCAGTTTTCAGAGGACAGAGTAAAAATCAAAAAGCTTATGGCAGTATTTTGGAAGATCCGGGTATCGATCCCGGTACCTCTCACATGCAAAGCGAGCGCTCTACCACTTGAGCTAATCCCCCATTGACATATGGAAATGCAGCTTTTGACGGATTTCATATCCTCAGTTTTCAGAGGACAGAGTAAAATCATCAATCTTTCACAAAATTGAAATTGATTTTGGAAGATCCGGGTATCGATCCCCGTACCTCTCACATGCAATGCGAGCGCTCTACCACTTGAGCTAATCCCCCATTGACATATGGAAATGCAGCTTTTGACGGATTTCATATCCTCAGTTTTCAGAGGACAGAGTAAGATCATCAATCTTTCAAAAAATTGAAATTGATTTTGGAAGATCCGGGTATCGATCCCGGTACCTCTCACATGCTAAGCGAGCGCTCTACCACTTGAGCTAATCCCCCATTGACATATGTAAAAGTAGCCTTTAACCGATTTCATATCCTGTTTTCAGAGGACAGAGTAAAAATCATAAAACTTATGGCAGTATTTTGGAAGATCCGGGTATCGATCCCGGTACCTCTCACGTGCTAAGCGAGCGCTCTACCACTTGAGCTAATCCCCCATTGACATATGTAAAAGTAGCCTTTAACCGACTTCATATCCTCAGTATTCAGAGGACAGAGTAAGATCATCAATCTTTCAAAAAATTGAAATTGATTTTGTAAGATCCGGGTATCAATCCCAGTACATCTCGCATGCTAAGCGAGCGCTCTACCACTTTAGCTAATCCCCCTTGACATATGTAAAAGTAGCATTTAACCGATTTCATATCCTCAGTTTTCAGAGGACAGAGTAAAAATCATAAAGCTTATGGCAGTATTTTGGAGGATCCGGGTATCGATCCCGGTACCTCTCACATGCAAAGCGAGCGCTCTACCACTTGAGCTAATCCCCCATTGACAATGGAAATGCAGCTTTTGACGGATTTCATATCCTCAGTTTTCAGAGGACAGAGTAAGATCATCAATCTTTCAAAAAATTGAAATTGATTTTGGAATATCCGGGTATCGATCCCAGTACCTCTCACATGCAAAGCGAGCGCTCTACCACTTGAGCTAATCCCCCATTGACATATGGAAATGCAGCTTTTGACGGATTTCATATCCTCAGTTTTCAGAGGACAGAGTAAGATCATCAATCTTTCAAAAAATTGAAATTGCTTTTGGAAGATCCGGGTATCGATCCCGGTACCTCTCACATGCAAAGCGAGCGCTCTACCACTTGAGCTAATCCCCCATTGACATATGTATTTGCAGCTTTTGACCGATTTCATATCCTCAGTTTTCAGAGGACAGTGTAAGATCATAAAACTTATGGCAGTATTTTGGAAGATCCGGGTATCGATCCCGGTACCTCTCACATGCAAAGCGAGCGCTCTACCACTTGAGCTAATCCCCCATTGACATATGGAAATGCAGCTTTTGACGGATTTCATATCCTCAGTTTTCAGAGGACAGAGTAAGATGATCAATCTTTCAAAAAATTGAAATTGATTTTGGAAGATCCGGGTATCGATCCCGGTACCTCTCACGTACAAAGCGAGCGCTCTGCCACTTGAGCTAATCCCCCTTTGACATATGGAAATGCAGCTTTTGACGGATTTCATATCCTCAGTTTTCAGAGGACAGAGTAAGATCATCAATCTTTCAAAAAATTGAAATTGATTTTGGAAGATCCGGGTATCGATCCCGGTACCTCTTACATGCAAAGCGAGCGCTCTACCACTTGAGCTTATCCCACATTGACATATGTACTTGCAGCTTTTGACCGATTTCATATCCTCAGTTTTCAGAGGACAGTGTAAGATCATAAAACCAAAGTCATATTTTTGGAAGATCCGGGTATCGATCCCGGTACCTCTCACATGCTAAGCGAGCGCTCTACCACTTGAGCTAATCCCCCATTGACATATGGAAATGCAACTTTTGACCGACTTCATATCCTCAGTATTCAGAGGACAGAGTAAGATCATCAATCTTTCAAAAAATTGAAATTGATTTTGGAAGATCCGGGTATCAATCCCAGTACATCTCGCATGCTAAGCGACCGCTCTACCACTTTAGCTAATCCCCCTTGAAATATGTAAAAGTAGCATTTAACTGATTTCATATCCTGTTTTCAGAGGACAGAGTAAAAATCAAAAAGCTTATGACAGTATTTTGGAAGATCCGGGTATCGATCCCGGTACCTCTCACATGCAAAGCGAGCGCTCTACCACTTGAGCTAATCCCCCATTGACATATGGAAATGCAGCTTTTGACGGATTTCATATCCTCAGTTTTCAGAGGACAGAGTAAAATCATCAATCTTTCACAAAATTGAAATTGATTTTGGAAGATCCGGGTATCGATCCGGGTACCTCTCACATGCAATGCGAGCGCTCTACCACTTGAGCTAATCCCCCATTGACATATGGAAATGCAGCTTTTGACGGATTTCATATCCTCAGTTTTCAGAGGACAGAGTAAGATGATCAATCTTTCAAAAAATTGAAATTGATTTTGGAAGATCCGGGTATCGATCCCGGTACCTCTCACATGCTAAGCGAGCGCTCTACCACTTGAGCTAATCCCCCATTGACATATGTAAAAGTAGCCTTTAACCGACTTCATATCCTCAGTATTCAGAGGACAGAGTAAGATCATCAATCTTTCAAAAAATTGAAATTGATTTTGTAAGATCCGGGTATCAATCCCAGTACATCTCGCATGCTAAGCGAGCGCTCTACCACTTTAGCTAATCCCCCTTGACATATGTAAAAGTAGCATTTAACCGATTTCATATCCTCAGTTTTCAGAGGACAGAGTAAAAATCATAAAGCTCATGGCAGTATTTTGGAGGATCCGGGTATCGATCCCGGTACCTCTCACATGCAAAGCGAGCGCTCTACCACTTGAGCTAATCCCCCATTGACATATGGAAATGCAGCTTTTGACGGATTTCATATCCTCAGTTTTCAGAGGACAGAGTAAGATCATCAATCTTTCAAAAAATTGAAATTGATTTTGGAAGATCCGGGTATCGATCCCGGTACCTCTCACATGCTAAGCGAGCGCTCTACCACTTGAGCTAATCCCCCATTGACATATGTAAAAGTAGCCTTTAACCGATTTCATATCCTGTTTTCAGAGGACAGAGTAAAAATCATAAAACTTATGGCAGTATTTTGGAAGATCCGGGTATCGATCCCGGTACCTCTCACGTGCTAAGCGAGCGCTCTACCACTTGAGCTAATCCCCCATTGACATATGTAAAAGTAGCCTTTAACCGACTTCATATCCTCAGTATTCAGAGGACAGAGTAAGATCATCAATCTTTCAAAAAATTGAAATTGATTTTGTAAGATCCGGGTATCAATCCCAGTACATCTCGCATGCTAAGCGAGCGCTCTACCACTTTAGCTAATCCCCCTTGACATATGTAAAAGTAGCATTTAACCGATTTCATATCCTCAGTTTTCAGAGGACAGAGTAAAAATCATAAAGCTTATGGCAGTATTTTGGAGGATCCGGGTATCGATCCCGGTACCTCTCACATGCAAAGCGAGCGCTCTACCACTTGAGCTAATCCCCCATTGACAATGGAAATGCAGCTTTTGACGGATTTCATATCCTCAGTTTTCAGAGGACAGAGTAAGATCATCAATCTTTCAAAAAATTGAAATTGATTTTGGAATATCCGGGTATCGATCCCAGTACCTCTCACATGCAAAGCGAGCGCTCTACCACTTGAGCTAATCCCCCATTGACATATGGAAATGCAGCTTTTGACGGATTTCATATCCTCAGTTTTCAGAGGACAGTGTAAGATCATAAAACTTATGGCAGTATTTTGGAAGATCCGGGTATCGATCCCGGTACCTCTCACATGCAAAGCGAGCGCTCTACCACTTGAGCTAATCCCCCATTGACATATGTATTTGCAGCTTTTGACCGATTTCATATCCTCAGTTTTCAGAGGACAGTGTAAGATCATAAAACTTATGGCAGTATTTTGGAAGATCCGGGTATCGATCCCGGTACCTCTCACATGCAAAGCGAGCGCTCTACCACTTGAGCTAATCCCCCATTGACATATGGAAATGCAGCTTTTGACGGATTTCATATCCTCAGTTTTCAGAGGACAGAGTAAGATCATCAATCTTTCAAAAAATTGAAATTGATTTTGGAAGATCCGGGTATCGATCCCGGTACCTCTCACGTACAAAGCGAGCGCTCTGCCACTTGAGCTAATCCCCCTTTGACATATGGAAATGCAGCTTTTGACGGATTTCATATCCTCAGTTTTCAGAGGACAGAGTAAGATCATCAATCTTTCAAAAAATTGAAATTGATTTTGGAAGATCCGGGTATCGATCCCGGTACCTCTTACATGCAAAGCGAGCGCTCTACCACTTGAGCTTATCCCACATTGACATATGTACTTGCAGCTTTTGACCGATTTCATATCCTCAGTTTTCAGAGGACAGTGTAAGATCATAAAACCAAAGTCATATTTTTGGAAGATCCGGGTATCGATCCCGGTACCTCTCACATGCTAAGCGAGCGCTCTACCACTTGAGCTAATCCCCCATTGACATATGGAAATGCAGCTTTTGACCGACTTCATATCCTCAGTATTCAGAGGACAGAGTAAGATCATCAATCTTTCAAAAAATTGAAATTGATTTTGGAAGATCCGGGTATCAATCCCAGTACATCTCGCATGCTAAGCGACCGCTCTACCACTTTAGCTAATCCCCCTTGAAATATGTAAAAGTAGCATTTAACTGATTTCATATCCTGTTTTCAGAGGACAGAGTAAAATCATCAATCTTTCACAAAATTGAAATTGATTTTGGAAGATCCGGGTATCGATCCGGGTACCTCTCACATGCAATGCGAGCGCTCTACCACTTGAGCTAATCCCCCATTGACATATGGAAATGCAGCTTTTGACGGATTTCATATCCTCAGTTTTCAGAGGACAGAGTAAGATGATCAATCTTTCAAAAAATTGAAATTGATTTTGGAAGATCCGGGTATCGATCCCGGTACCTCTCACATGCTAAGCGAGCGCTCTACCACTTGAGCTAATCCCCCATTGACATATGTAAAAGTAGCCTTTAACCGACTTCATATCCTCAGTATTCAGAGGACAGAGTAAGATCATCAATCTTTCAAAAAATTGAAATTGATTTTGTAAGATCCGGGTATCAATCCCAGTACATCTCGCATGCTAAGCGAGCGCTCTACCACTTTAGCTAATCCCCCTTGACATATGTAAAAGTAGCATTTAACCGATTTCATATCCTCAGTTTTCAGAGGACAGAGTAAAAATCATAAAGCTCATGGCAGTATTTTGGAGGATCCGGGTATCGATCCCGGTACCTCTCACATGCAAAGCGAGCGCTCTACCACTTGAGCTAATCCCCCATTGACATATGGAAATGCAGCTTTTGACGGATTTCATATCCTCAGTTTTCAGAGGACAGAGTAAGATCATCAATCTTTCAAAAAATTGAAATTGATTTTGGAATATCCGGGTATCGATCCCAGTACCTCTCACATGCAAAGCGAGCGCTCTACCACTTGAGCTAATCCCCCATTGACATATGGAAATGCAGCTTTTGACGGATTTCATATCCTCAGTTTTCAGAGGACAGAGTAAGACCATCAATCTTTCAAAAAATTGAAATTGCTTTTGGAAGATCCGGGTATCGATCCCGGTACCTCTCACATGCAAAGCGAGCGCTCTACCACTTGAGCTAATCCCCCATTGACATATGTATTTGCAGCTTTTGACCGATTTCATATCCTCAGTTTTCAGAGGACAGTGTAAGATCATAAAACTAAAGTCATATTTTTGGAAGATCCGGGTATCGATCCCAGTACCTCTCACATGCTAAGCGAGCGCTCTACCACTTGAGCTAATCCCCCATTGACATATGTAAAAGTAGCCTTTAACCGATTTCATATCCTGTTTTCAGAGGACAGAGTAAAAATCATAAAACTTATGGCAGTATTTTGGAAGATCCGGGTATCGATCCCGGTACCTCTCACATGCAAAGCGGGCGCTCTACCACTTGAGCTAATCCCCCATTGACATATGGAAATGCAGCTTTTGACGGATTTCATATCCTCAGTTTTCAGAGGACAGAGTAAGATGATCAATCTTTCAAAAAATTGAAATTGATTTTGGAAGATCCGGGTATCGATCCCGGTACCTCTCACGTGCAAAGCGAGCGCTCTGCCACTTGAGCTAATCCCCCTTTGACATATGGAAATGCAGCTTTTGACGGATTTCATATCCTCAGTTTTCATAGGACAGAGTAAGATCATCAATCTTTCAAAAAATTGAAATTGATTTTGGAAGATCCGGGTATCGATCCCGGTACCTCTTACATGCAAAGAGAGCGCTCTACCACTTGAGCTTATCCCACATTGACATATGTACCTGCAGCTTTTGACCGATTTCATATCCTCAGTTTTCAGAGGACAGTGTAAGATCATAAAACCAAAGTCATATTTTTGGAAGATCCGGGTATCGATCCCGGTACCTCTCACATGCTAAGCGAGCGCTCTACCACTTGAGCTAATCCCCCATTGACATATGGAAATGCAACTTTTGACCGACTTCATATCCTCAGTATTCAGAGGACAGAGTAAGATCATCAATCTTTCAAAAAATTGAAATTGATTTTGGAAGATCCGGGTATCAATCCCAGTACATCTCGCATGCTAAGCGACCGCTCTACCACTTTAGCTAATCCCCCTTGAAATATGTAAAAGTAGCATTTAACTGATTTCATATCCTGTTTTCAGAGGACAGAGTAAAAATCAAAAAGCTTATGGCAGTATTTTGGAAGATCCGGGTATCGATCCCGGTACCTCTCACATGCAAAGCGAGCGCTCTACCACTTTAGCTAATCCCCCATTGACATATGGAAATGCAGCTTTTGACGGATTTCATATCCTCAGTTTTCAGAGGACAGAGTAAAATCATCAATCTTTCACAAAATTGAAATTGATTTTGGAAGATCCGGGTATCGATCCGGGTACCTCTCACATGCAATGCGAGCGCTCTACCACTTGAGCTAATCCCCCATTGACATATGGAAATGCAGCTTTTGACGGATTTCATATCCTCAGTTTTCAGAGGACAGAGTAAGATGATCAATCTTTCAAAAAATTGAAATTGATTTTGGAAGATCCGGGTATCGATCCCGGTACCTCTCACATGCAAAGCGAGCGCTCTACCACTTGAGCTAATCCCCCATTGACATATGTATATGCAGCTTTTGACCGATTTCATATCCTCAGTTTTCCGAGGACAGAGTAAGATCATAAAACTAAAGTCATATTTTTGGAAGATCCGGGTATCGATCCCGGTACCTCTCACATGCTAATCCCCCATTGACATATGGAAATGCAGCTTTTGACCGATTTCATATCCTCAGTATTCAGAGGACAGAGTAAGATCATCAATCTTTCAAAAAATTGAAATTGATTTTGGAAGATCCGGGTATCAATGCCAGTACATCTCGCATGCTGAGCGAGCGCTCTACCACTTTAGCTAATCCCCCTTGACATATGTAAAAGTAGCCTTTAACCGATTTCATATTCTATGTTCAGAGGACAGAGTAAGATCATCAATCTTTCAAAAAATTGAAATTGATTTTGGAATATCCGGGTATCGATCCCAGTACCTCTCACATGCAAAGCGAGCGCTCTACCACTTGAGCTAATCCCCCATTGACATATGGAAATGCAGCTTTTGACGGATTTCATATCCTCAGTTTTCAGAGGACAGAGTAAGATCATCAATCTTTCAAAAAATTGAAATTGCTTTTGGAAGATCCGGGTATCGATCCCGGTACCTCTCACATGCAAAGCGAGCGCTCTACCACTTGAGCTAATCCCCCATTGACATATGTATTTGCAGCTTTTGACCGATTTCATATCCTCAGTTTTCAGAGGACAGTGTAAGATCATAAAACTAAAGTCATATTTTTGGAAGATCCGGGTATCGATCCCAGTATCTCTCACATGCTAAGCGAGCGCTCTACCACTGGAGCTAATCCCCCATTGACATATGTAAAAGTAGCCTTTAACCGATTTCATATCCTGTTTTCAGAGGACAGAGTAAAAATCATAAAACTTATGGCAGTATTTTGGAAGATCCGGGTATCGATCCCGGTACCTCTCACATGCAAAGCGAGCGCTCTACCACTTGAGCTAATCCCCCATTGACATATGGAAATGCAGCTTTTGACGGATTTCATATCCTCAGTTTTCAGAGGACAGAGTAAAATCATCAATCTTTCACAAAATTGAAATTGATTTTGGAAGATCCGGGTATCGATCCGGGTACCTCTCACATGCAATGCGAGCGCTCTACCACTTGAGCTAATCCCCCATTGACATATGGAAATGCAGCTTCTGACGGATTTCATATCCTCAGTTTTCAGAGGACAGAGTAAGATGATCAATCTTTCAAAAAATTGAAATTGATTTTGGAAGATCCGGGTATCGATCCCGGTACCTCTCACATGCAAAGCGAGCGCTCTACCACTTGAGCTAATCCCCCATTGACATATGTATATGCAGCTTTTGACCGATTTCATATCCTCAGTTTTCCGAGGACAGAGTAAGATCATAAAACTAAACTCATATTTTTGGAAGATCCGGGTATCGATCCCGGTACCTCTCACATGCTAATCCCCCATTGACATATGCAAATGCAGCTTTTGACCGATTTCATATCCTCAGTATTCAGAGGACAGAGTAAGATCATCAATCTTTCAAAAAATTGAAATTGATTTTGGAAGATCCGGGTATCAATCCCAGTACATCTCGCATGCTAAGCGAGCGCTCTACCACTTTAGCTAATCCCCCTTGACATATGTAAAAGTAGCCTTTAACCGATTTCATATCCTATGTTCAGAGGACAGAGTAAGATCATCAATCTTTCAAAAAATTGAAATTGATTTTGGAAAATCCGGGTATCGATCCCGGTACCTCTTACATGCAAAGCGAGCGCTCTACCACTTGAGCTAATCCCACATTGACATATGTACTTGCAGCTTTTGACCGATTTCATATCCTCAGTTTTCAGAGGACAGTGTAAGATCATAAAACAAAAGTCATATTTTTGGAAGATCCGGGTATCGATCCCGGTACCTCTCACATGCTAAGCGAGCGCTCTACCACTTTAGCTAATCCCCCTTGACATATGTAAAAGTAGCATTTAACCGATTTCATATCCTGTTTTCAGAGGACAGAGTAAAAATCATAAAGCTTATGGCAGTATTTTGGAGGATCCGGGTATCGATCCCAGTACCTCTCACATGCAAAGCGAGCGCTCTACCACTTGAGCTAATCCCCCATTGACATATGGAAATGCAGCTTTTGACGAATTTCATATCCTCAGTTTTCAGAGGACAGAGTAAGATCATCAATCTTTCAAAAAATTTTAATCGATTTTGGAAGATCCGGGTATCGATCCCGGTACCTCTTACATGCAAAGCGAGCGCTCTACCACTTTAGCTAATCCCACATTGACATATGTACTTGCAGCTTTTGACCGATTTCATATCCTCAGTTTTCAGAGGACAGTGTAAGATCATAAAACCAAAGTCATATTTTTGGAAGATCCGGGTATCGATCCCGGTACCTCTCACATGCTAAGCGAGCGCTCTACCACTTGAGCTAATCCCCCATTGACATATGGAAATGCAGCTTTTAACCGACTTCATATCCTCAGTATTCAGAGGACAGAGTAAGATCATCAATCTTTCAAAAAATTGAAATATATTTTGGAAGATCCGGGTATCAATCGCAGTACATCTCGCATGCTAAGCGAGCGCTCTACCACTTTAGCTAATCCCCCTTGACATGTGTAAAAGTAGCCTTTAACCGATTTCATATCCTGTTTTCAGAGGACAGAGTAAAAATCATAAAACTAATGGCAGTATTTTGGAAGATCCGGGTATCGATCCCGGTACCTCTCACATGCAAAGCGAGCGCTCTACCACTTGAGCTAATCCCCCATCGACATATGGAAAAGCAGCTTTTGACGGATTTCATATCCTCAGTTTTCAGAGGACAGAGTAAGATCATCAATCTTTCAAAAAATTGAAATTGATTTTGGAAGATCCGGGTATCGATCCCGGTACCTCTCACATGCTAAGCGAGCGCTCTACCACTTGAGCTAATCCCCCATTGACATATGTATATGCAGCTTTTGACCGATTTCATATCCTCAGTTTTCGGAGGACAGTGTAAGATCATAAAACTAAAGTCGTATTTTTGGAAGATCCGGGTATCGATCCCGGTACCTCTCACATGCTAAGCGAGCGCTCTACCACTTGAGCTAATCCCCCATTGACATATGTAAAAGTAGCCTTTAACCGATTTCATATCCTGTTTTCAGAGGACAAAGTAAAAATCATAAAACTTATGGCAGTATTTTGGAAGATCCGGGTATCGATCCCACTTGAGCTAATCCCCATTGACATATGGAAATGCAGCTTTTGACCGACTTCATATCCTCAGTATTCAGAGGACAGAGTAAGATCATCAATCTTTCAAAAAATTGAAATTTATTTTGGAAGATCCGGGTATCAATCGCAGTACATCTCGCATGCTAAGCGAGCGCTCTACCACTTTAGCTAATCCCCCTTGACATGTGTAAAAGTAGCCTTTAACCGATTTCATATCCTGTTTTCAGAGGACAGAGTAAAAATCATAAAACTAATGGCAGTATTTTGGAAGATCCGTGTATCGATCCCGGTACCTCTCACATGCAAAGCGAGCGCTCTACCACTTGAGCTAATCCCCCATTGACATATGGAAATGCAGCTTCTGACGGATTTCATATCCTCAGTTTTCAGAGGACAGAGTAAGATGATCAATCTTTCAAAAAATTGAAATTGATTTTGGAAGATCCGGGTATCGATCCCGGTACCTCTCACATGCAAAGCGAGCGCTCTACCACTTGAGCTAATCCCCCATTGACATATGTATATGCAGCTTTTGACCGATTTCATATCCTCAGTTTTCCGAGGACAGAGTAAGATCATAAAACTAAACTCATATTTTTGGAAGATCCGGGTATCGATCCCGGTACCTCTCACATGCTAATCCCCCATTGACATATGGAAATGCAGCTTTTGACCGATTTCATATCCTCAGTATTCAGAGGACAGAGTAAGATCATCAATCTTTCAAAAAATTGAAATTGATTTTGGAAGATCCGGGTATCAATCCCAGTACATCTCGCATGCTAAGCGAGCGCTCTACCACTTTAGCTAATCCCCCTTGACATATGTAAAAGTAGCCTTTAACCGATTTCATATCCTATGTTCAGAGGACAGAGTAAGATCATCAATCTTTCAAAAAATTGAAATTGATTTTGGAAAATCCGGGTATCGATCCCGGTACCTCTTACATGCAAAGCGAGCGCTCTACCACTTGAGCTAATCCCACATTGACATATGTACTTGCAGCTTTTGACCGATTTCATATCCTCAGTTTTCAGAGGACAGTGTAAGATCATAAAACAAAAGTCATATTTTTGGAAGATCCGGGTATCGATCCCGGTACCTCTCACATGCTAAGCGAGCGCTCTACCACTTTAGCTAATCCCCCTTGACATATGTAAAAGTAGCATTTAACCGATTTCATATCCTGTTTTCAGAGGACAGAGTAAAAATCATAAAGCTTATGGCAGTATTTTGGAGGATCCGGGTATCGATCCCAGTACCTCTCACATGCAAAGCGAGCGCTCTACCACTTGAGCTAATCCCCCATTGACATATGGAAATGCAGCTTTTGACGAATTTCATATCCTCAGTTTTCAGAGGACAGAGTAAGATCATCAATCTTTCAAAAAATTTTAATCGATTTTGGAAGATCCGGGTATCGATCCCGGTACCTCTTACATGCAAAGCGAGCGCTCTACCACTTTAGCTAATCCCACATTGACATATGTACTTGCAGCTTTTGACCGATTTCATATCCTCAGTTTTCAGAGGACAGTGTAAGATCATAAAACCAAAGTCATATTTTTGGAAGATCCGGGTATCGATCCCGGTACCTCTCACATGCTAAGCGAGCGCTCTACCACTTGAGCTAATCCCCCATTGACATATGGAAATGCAGCTTTTAACCGACTTCATATCCTCAGTATTCAGAGGACAGAGTAAGATCATCAATCTTTCAAAAAATTGAAATATATTTTGGAAGATCCGGGTATCAATCGCAGTACATCTCGCATGCTAAGCGAGCGCTCTACCACTTTAGCTAATCCCCCTTGACATGTGTAAAAGTAGCCTTTAACCGATTTCATATCCTGTTTTCAGAGGACAGAGTAAAAATCATAAAACTAATGGCAGTATTTTGGAAGATCCGGGTATCGATCCCGGTACCTCTCACATGCAAAGCGAGCGCTCTACCACTTGAGCTAATCCCCCATCGACATATGGAAAAGCAGCTTTTGACGGATTTCATATCCTCAGTTTTCAGAGGACAGAGTAAGATCATCAATCTTTCAAAAAATTGAAATTGATTTTGGAAGATCCGGGTATCGATCCCGGTACCTCTCACATGCTAAGCGAGCGCTCTACCACTTGAGCTAATCCCCCATTGACATATGTATATGCAGCTTTTGACCGATTTCATATCCTCAGTTTTCGGAGGACAGTGTAAGATCATAAAACTAAAGTCGTATTTTTGGAAGATCCGGGTATCGATCCCGGTACCTCTCACATGCTAAGCGAGCGCTCTACCACTTGAGCTAATCCCCCATTGACATATGTAAAAGTAGCCTTTAACCGATTTCATATCCTGTTTTCAGAGGACAAAGTAAAAATCATAAAACTTATGGCAGTATTTTGGAAGATCCGGGTATCGATCCCACTTGAGCTAATCCCCATTGACATATGGAAATGCAGCTTTTGACCGACTTCATATCCTCAGTATTCAGAGGACAGAGTAAGATCATCAATCTTTCAAAAAATTGAAATTTATTTTGGAAGATCCGGGTATCAATCGCAGTACATCTCGCATGCTAAGCGAGCGCTCTACCACTTTAGCTAATCCCCCTTGACATGTGTAAAAGTAGCCTTTAACCGATTTCATATCCTGTTTTCAGAGGACAGAGTAAAAATCATAAAACTAATGGCAGTATTTTGGAAGATCCGTGTATCGATCCCGGTACCTCTCACATGCAAAGCGAGCGCTCTACCACTTGAGCTAATCCCCCATCGACATATGGAAAAGCAGCTTTTGACGGATTTCATATCCTCAGTTTTCAGAGGACAGAGTAAGATCATCAATCTTTCAAAAAATTGAAATTGATTTTGGAAGATCCGGGTATCGATCCCGGTACCTCTCACATGCTAAGCGAGCGCTCTACCACTTGAGCTAATCCCCCATTGACATATGTATATGCAGCTTTTGACCGATTTCATATCCTCAGTTTTCGGAGGACAGTGTAAGATCATAAAACTAAAGTCGTATTTTTGGAAGATCCGGGTATCGATCCCGGTACCTCTCACATGCTAAGCGAGCGCTCTACCACTTGAGCTAATCCCCCATTGACATATGTAAAAGTAGCCTTTAACCGATTTCATATCCTGTTTTCAGAGGACAAAGTAAAAATCATAAAACTTATGGCAGTATTTTGGAAGATCCGGGTATCGATCCCACTTGAGCTAATCCCCATTGACATATGGAAATGCAGCTTTTGACCGACTTCATATCCTCAGTATTCAGAGGACAGAGTAAGATCATCAATCTTTCAAAAAATTGAAATTTATTTTGGAAGATCCGGGTATCAATCGCAGTACATCTCGCATGCAAAGCGAGCGCTCTACCACTTGCGCTAATCTCCCATTGACATATTGAAATGCAGCTTTTGACCGACTTCATATCCTCAGTATTCAGAGGACAGAGTAAGATCATCAATCTTTCAAAAAATTGAAATTTATTTTGGAAGATCCGGGTATCAATCGCAGTACATCTCGCATGCTAAGCGAGCGCTCTACCACTTTAGCTAATCCCCCTTGACATGTGTAAAAGTAGCCTTTAACCGATTTCATATCCTGTTTTCAGAGGACAGAGTAAAAATCATAAAACTAATGGCAGTATTTTGGAAGATCCGTGTATCGATCCCGGTACCTCTCACATGCAAAGCGAGCGCTCTACCACTTGAGCTAATCCCCCATCGACATATGGAAAAGCAGCTTTTGACGGATTTCATATCCTCAGTTTTCAGAGGACAGAGTAAGATCATCAATCTTTCAAAAAATTGAAATTGATTTTGGAAGATCCGGGTATCGATCCCGGTACCTCTCACATGCTAAGCGAGCGCTCTACCACTTGAGCTAATCCCCCATTGACATATGTAAAAGTAGCCTTTAACCGATTTCATATCCTGTTTTCAGAGGACAGAGTAAAAATCATAAAACTTATGGCAGTATTTTGGAAGATCCGGGTATCGATCCCGGTACCTCTCACATGCTAAGCGAGCGCTCTACCACTTGAGCTAATCCCCCATTGACATATGTAAAAGTAGCCTTTAACCGACTTCATATCCTCAGTATTCAGAGGACAGAGTAAGATCATCAATCTTTCAAAAAATTGAAATTGTTTTTGTAAGATCCGGGTATCAATCCCAGTACATCTCGCATGCTAAGCGAGCGCTCTACCACTTTAGCTAATCCCCCTTGACATATGTAAAAGTAGCCTTTAACCGATTTCATATCCTGTTTTCAGAGGACAGAGTAAAAATCATACAGCTTATGGCAGTATTTTGGAGGATCCGGGTATCGATCCCAGTATCTCTCACATTCAAAGCGAGCGCTCTACCACTTGAGCTAATCCCCCATTGACATATGGAAAGGCAGCTTTTGACGAATTTCATATCCTCAGTTTTCAGAGGACAGAGTAAGATCATCAATCTTTCAAAAAATTTTAATTGATTTTGGAAGATCCGGGTATCGATCCCGGTACCTCTCACATGCAACGCGAGCGATCTACCACTTGAGCTAATCCCCCATTGACATATGTAAAAGTAGCCTTTAACCGATTTCATATCCTGTTTTCAGAGGACAAAGTAAAAATCATAAAACTTATGGCAGTATTTTGGAAGATCCGGGTATCGATCCCACTTGAGCTAATCCCCATTGACATATGGAAATGCAGCTTTTGACCGACTTCATATCCTCAGTATTCAGAGGACAGAGTAAGATCATCAATCTTTCAAAAAATTGAAATTTATTTTGGAAGATCCGGGTATCAATCGCAGTACATCTCGCATGCTAAGCGAGCGCTCTACCACTTTAGCTAATCCCCCTTGACATGTGTAAAAGTAGCCTTTAACAGATTTCATATCCTGTTTTCAGAGGACAGAGTAAAAATCATAAAACTAATGGCAGTATTTTGGAAGATCCGTGTATCGATCCCGATACCTCTCACATGCAAAGCGAGCGATCTACCACTTGAGCTAATCCCCCATCGACATATGGAAAAGCAGCTTTTGACGGATTTCATATCCTCAGTTTTCAGAGGACAGAGTAAGATCATCAATCTTTCAAAAAATTGAAATTGATTTTGGAAGATCCGGGTATCGATCCCGGTACCTCTCACATGCTAAGCGAGCGCTCTACCACTTGAGCTAATCCCCCATTGACATATGTAAAAGTCGCATTTAACCGATTTCATATCCTGTTTTCAGAGGACAGAGTAAAAATCATAAAACTTATGGCAGTATTTTGGAAGATCCGGGTATCGATCCCGGTACCTCTCACATACTAAGCGAGCGCTCTATACCACTTGAGCTAATCCCCTATTGACATATGTAAAAGTAGCCTTTAACCGACTTCATATCCTCAGTATTCAGAGGACAGAGTAAGATCATCAATCTTTCAAAAAATTGAAATTGTTTTTGTAAGATCCGGGTATCAATCCCAGTACATCTCGCATGCTAAGCGAGCGCTCTACCACTTTAGCTAATCCCCCTTGACATATGTAAAAGTAGCATTTAACCGATTTCATATCCTGTTTTCAGAGGACAGAGTAAAAATCATAAAGCTTTTGGCAGTATTTTGGAGGATCCGGGTATCGATCCCAGTATCTCTCACATTCAAAGCGAGCGCTCTACCACTTGAGCTAATCCCCCATTGACATATGGAAATGCAGCTTTTGACGAATTTCATATCCTCAGTTTTCAGAGGACAGAGTAAGATCATCAATCTTTCAAAAATTTTTAATTGATTTTGGAAGATCCGGGTATCGATCCCGGTACCTCTCACATGCAAAGCGAGCGCTCTACCACTTGAGCTAATCCCCCATTGACATATGTAAAAGTAGCCTTTAACCGATTTCATATCCTGTTTTCAGAGGACAAAGTAAAAATCATAAAACTTATGGCAGTATTTTGGAAGATCCGGGTATCGATCCCACTTGAGCTAATCCCCATTGACATATGGAAATGCAGCTTTTGACCGACTTCATATCCTCAGTATTCAGAGGACAGAGTAAGATCATCAATCTTTCAAAAAATTGAAATTTATTTTGGAAGATCCGGGTATCAATCGCAGTACATCTCGCATGCTAAGCGAGCGCTCTACCACTTTAGCTAATCCCCCTTGACATGTGTAAAAGTAGCCTTTAACCGATTTCATATCATGTTTTCAGAGGACAGAGTAAAAATCATAAAACTAATGGCAGTATTTTGGAAGATCCGTGTATCGATCCCGGTACCTCTCACATGCAAAGCGAGCGATCTACCACTTGAGCTAATCCCCCATCGACATATGGAAAAGCAGCTTTTGACGGATTTCATATCCTCAGTTTTCAGAGGACAGAGTAAGATCATCAATCTTTCAAAAAATTGAAATTGATTTTGGAAGATCCGGGTATCGATCCCGGTACCTCTCACATGCTAAGCGAGCGCTCTTCCACTTGAGCTAATCCCCCATTGACATATGTATTTGCAGCTTTTGACCGATTTCATATCCTCAGTTTTCAGAGGACAGTGTAAGATCATAAAACTAAAGTCATATTTTTGGAAGATCCGGGTATCGATCCCGGTACCTCTCACATACTAAGCGAGCGCTCTACCACTTGAGCTAATCCCCCATTGACATATGTAAAAGTCGCCTTTAACCGATTTCATATCCTGTTTTCAGAGGACAGAGTAAAAATCATAAAACTTATGGCAGTATTTTGGAAGATCCGGGTATCGATCCCGGTACCTCTCACATGCTAAGCGAGCGCTCAATACCACTTGAGCTAATCCCCCATTGACATATGTAAAAGTAGCCTTTAACCGACTTCATATCCTCAGTATTCAGAGGACAGAGTAAGATCATCAATCTTTCAAAAAATTGAAATTGTTTTTGTAAGATCCGGGTATCAATCCCAGTACATCTCGCATGCTAAGCGAGCGCTCTACCACTTTAGCTAATCCCCCTTGACATATGTAAAAGTAGCATTTAACCGATTTCATATCCTGTTTTCAGAGGACAGAGTAAAAATCATAAAGCTTATGGCAGTATTTTGGAGGATCCGGGTATCGATCCCAGTATCTCTCACATTCAAAGCGAGCGCTCTACCACTTGAGCTAATCCCCCATTGACATATGGAAATGCAGCTTTTGACGAATTTCATATCCTCAGTTTTCAGAGGGCAGAGTAAGATCATCAATCTTTCAAAAAATTTTAATTGATTTTGGAAGATCCGGGTATCGATCCAGGTACCTCTCACATGCAAAGCGAGCGCTCTACCACTTGAGCTAATCCCCCATTGACATATGTATATACAGCTTTTGACCGATTTCATATCCTAAGTTTTCAGAGGACAGTGTAAGATCATAAAACGAAAGTCATATTTTTGGAAGATCCGCGTTTCGATCCCAGTACCTCTTACATGCTAAGCGAGCGCTCTACCACTTGAGCTAATCCCCCATTGACATATGTAAAAGTAGCCTTTAACCGATTTCATATCCTGTTTTCAGAGGACAGAGTAAAAATCATAAAACTTATGGCAGTATTTTGGAAGATCCGGGTATCGATCCCTCTACTTCTCACATGCAAAGCGAGCGCTCTACCACTTGAGCTAATCCCCCATTGACATATGGAAATGCAGCTTTTGACGGATTTCATATCCTCAGTTTTCAGAGGACAGAGTAAGATCATCAATCTTTCAAAAAATTGAAATTGATTTTGGAAGATCCGGGTATCGATCCCGGTACCTCTCACATGCAAAGCGAGCGCTCTACCACTTTAGCTAATCCCCCTTGACATATGTAAAAGTAGCATTTAACCGATTTCATATCCTGTTTTCAGAGGACAGAGTAAAAATCATAAAGCTTATGGCAGTATTTTGGAGGATCCGGGTATCGATCCCAGTATCTCTCACATTCAAAGCGAGCGCTCTACCACTTGAGCTAATCCCCCATTGACATATGGAAATGCAGCTTTTGACCGATTTCATATCCTCAGTTTTCAGAGGACAGTGTAAGATCATAAAACTAAAGTCATATTTTTGGAAGATCCGGGTATCGATCCCGGTACCTCTCACATACTAAGCGAGCGCTCTACCACTTGAGCTAATCCCCCATTGACATATGTAAAAGTCGCCTTTAACCGATTTCATATCCTGTTTTCAGAGGACAGAGTAAAAATCATAAAACTTATGGCAGTATTTTGGAAGATCCGGGTATCGATCCCGGTACCTCTCACATACTAAGCGAGCGCTCTATACCACTTGAGCTAATCCCCCATTGACATATGTAAAAGTAGCCTTTAACCGACTTCATATCCTCAGTATTCAGAGGACAGAGTAAGATCATCAATCTTTCAAAAAATTGAAATTGTTTTTGTAAGATCCGGGTATCAATCCCAGTACATCTCGCATGCTAAGCGAGCGCTCTACCACTTCAGCTAATCCCCCTTGACATATGTAAAAGTAGCATTTAACCGATTTCATATCCTGTTTTCAGAGGACAGAGTAAAAATCATAAAGCTTTTGGCAGTATTTTGGAGGATCCGGGTATCGATCCCAGTATCTCTCACATTCAAAGCGAGCGCTCTACCACTTGAGCTAATCCCCCATTGACATATGGAAATGCAGCTTTTGACGAATTTCATATCCTCAGTTTTCAGAGGACAGAGTAAGATCATCAATTTTTCAAAAATTTTTAATTGATTTTGGAAGATCCGGGTATCGATCCCGGTACCTCTCACATGCAAAGCGAGCGCTCTACCACTTGAGCTAATCCCCCATTGACATATGTAAAAGTAGCCTTTAACCGATTTCATATCCTGTTTTCAGAGGACAAAGTAAAAATCATAAAACTTATGGCAGTATTTTGGAAGATCCGGGTATCGATCCCACTTGAGCTAATCCCCATTGACATATGGAAATGCAGCTTTTGACCGACTTCATATCCTCAGTATTCAGAGGACAGAGTAAGATCATCAATCTTTCAAAAAATTGAAATTTATTTTGGAAGATCCGGGTATCAATCGCAGTACATCTCGCATGCTAAGCGAGCGCTCTACCACTTTAGCTAATCCCCCTTGACATGTGTAAAAGTAGCCTTTAACCGATTTCATATCATGTTTTCAGAGGACAGAGTAAAAATCATAAAACTAATGGCAGTATTTTGGATGATCCGTGTATCGATCCCGGTACCTCTCACATGCAAAGCGAGCGATCTACCACTTGAGCTAATCCCCCATCGACATATGGAAAAGCAGCTTTTGACGGATTTCATATCCTCAGTTTTCAGAGGACAGAGTAAGATCATCAATCTTTCAAAAAATTGAAATTGATTTTGGAAGATCCGGGTATCGATCCCGGTACCTCTCACATGCTAAGCGAGCGCTCTACCACTTGAGCTAATCCCCCATTGACATATGTATTTGCAGCTTTTGACCGATTTCATATCCTCAGTTTTCAGAGGACAGTGTAAGATCATAAAACTAAAGTCATATTTTTGGAAGATCCTGGTATCGATCCCGGTACCTCTCACATACTAAGCGAGCGCTCTACCACTTGAGCTAATCCCCCATTGACATATGTAAAAGTCGCCTTTAACCGATTTCATATCCTGTTTTCAGAGGACAGAGTAAAAATCATAAAACTTATGGCAGTATTTTGGAAGATCCGGGTATCGATCCCGGTACCTCTCACATGCTAAGCGAGCGCTCAATACCACTTGAGCTAATCCCCCATTGACATATGTAAAAGTAGCCTTTAACCGACTTCATATCCTCAGTATTCAGAGGACAGAGTAAGATCATCAATCTTTCAAAAAATTGAAATTGTTTTTGTAAGATCCGGGTATCAATCCCAGTACATCTCGCATGCTAAGCGAGCGCTCTACCACTTTAGCTAATCCCCCTTGACATATGTAAAAGTAGCATTTAACCGATTTCATATGCTGTTTTCAGAGGACAGAGTAAAAATCATAAAGCTTATGGCAGTATTTTGGAGGATCCGGGTATCGATCCCAGTATCTCTCACATTCAAAGCGAGCGCTCTACCACTTGAGCTAATCCCCCATTGACATATGGAAATGCAGCTTTTGACGAATTTCATATCCTCAGTTTTCAGAGGACAGAGTAAGATCATCAATCTTTCAAAAAATTTTAATTGATTTTGGAAGATCCGGGTATCGATCCAGGTACCTCTCACATGCAAAGCGAGCGCTCTACCACTTGAGCTAATCCCCCATTGACATATGTATATACAGCTTTTGACCGATTTCATATCCTAAGTTTTCAGAGGACAGTGTAAGATCATAAAACGAAAGTCATATTTTTGGAAGATCCGCGTTTCGATCCCAGTACCTCTTACATGCTAAGCGAGCGCTCTACCACTTGAGCTAATCCCCCATTGACATATGTAAAAGTAGCCTTTAACCGATTTCATATCCTGTTTTCAGAGGACAGAGTAAAAATCATAAAACTTATGGCAGTATTTTGGAAGATCCGGGTATCGATCCCTCTACTTCTCACATGCAAAGCGAGCGCTCTACCACTTGAGCTAATCCCCCATTGACATATGGAAATGCAGCTTTTGACGGATTTCATATCCTCAGTTTTCAGAGGACAGAGTAAGATCATCAATCTTTCAAAAAATTGAAATTGATTTTGGAAGATCCGGGTATCGATCCCGGTACCTCTCACATGCAAAGCGAGCGCTCTACCACTTGAGCTAATCCCCCTTGACATATTTAAAAGTAGCCTTTAACCGATTTCATATCCTGTTTTCAGAGGACAGAGTAAAAATCATAAAGCTGATGGCAGTATTTTGGAGGATCCGGGTATCGATCCCAGTACCTCTCACATGCAAAGCGAGCGCTCTACCACTTGAGCTAATCCCCCATTGACATATGGAAATGCAGCTTTTGACGGATTTCATATCCTCAGTTTTCAGAGGACAGAGTAAGATCATCAATCTTTCAAAAAATTGAAATTGATTTTGGAAGATCCGGGTATCGATCCCGGTACCTCTCACATGCTAAGCGAGCGCTCTACCACTTGAGCTAATCCCCCATTGACATATGTATTTGCAGCTTTTGACCGATTTCATATCCTCAGTTTTCAGAGGACAGTGTAAGATCATAAAACTAAAGTCATATTTTTGGAAGATCCTGGTATCGATCCCGGTACCTCTCACATACTAAGCGAGCGCTCTACCACTTGAGCTAATCCCCCATTGACATATGTAAAAGTCGCCTTTAACCGATTTCATATCCTGTTTTCAGAGGACAGAGTAAAAATCATAAAACTTATGGCAGTATTTTGGAAGATCCGGGTATCGATCCCGGTACCTCTCACATGCTAAGCGAGCGCTCAATACCACTTGAGCTAATCCCCCATTGACATATGTAAAAGTAGCCTTTAACCGACTTCATATCCTCAGTATTCAGAGGACAGAGTAAGATCATCAATCTTTCAAAAAATTGAAATTGTTTTTGTAAGATCCGGGTATCAATCCCAGTACATCTCGCATGCTAAGCGAGCGCTCTACCACTTTAGCTAATCCCCCTTGACATATGTAAAAGTAGCATTTAACCGATTTCATATCCTGTTTTCAGAGGACAGAGTAAAAATCATAAAGCTTATGGCAGTATTTTGGAGGATCCGGGTATCGATCCCAGTATCTCTCACATTCAAAGCGAGCGCTCTACCACTTGAGCTAATCCCCCATTGACATATGGAAATGCAGCTTTTGACGAATTTCATATCCTCAGTTTTCAGAGGACAGAGTAAGATCATCAATCTTTCAAAAATTTTTAATTGATTTTGGAAGATCCGGGTATCGATCCAGGTACCTCTCACATGCAAAGCGAGCGCTCTACCACTTGAGCTAATCCCCCATTGACATATGTATATACAGCTTTTGACCGATTTCATATCCTAAGTTTTCAGAGGACAGTGTAAGATCATAAAACGAAAGTCATATTTTTGGAAGATCCGCGTTTCGATCCCAGTACCTCTTACATGCTAAGCGAGCGCTCTACCACTTGAGCTAATCCCCCATTGACATATGTAAAAGTAGCCTTTAACCGATTTCATATCCTGTTTTCAGAGGACAGAGTAAAAATCATAAAACTAATGGCAGTATTTTGGATGATCCGTGTATCGATCCCGGTACCTCTCACATGCAAAGCGAGCGATCTACCACTTGAGCTAATCCCCCATCGACATATGGAAAAGCAGCTTTTGACGGATTTCATATCCTCAGTTTTCAGAGGACAGAGTAAGATCATCAATCTTTCAAAAAATTGAAATTGATTTTGGAAGATCCGGGTATCGATCCCGGTACCTCTCACATGCTAAGCGAGCGCTCTACCACTTGAGCTAATCCCCCATTGACATATGTATTTGCAGCTTTTGACCGATTTCATATCCTCAGTTTTCAGAGGACAGTGTAAGATCATAAAACTAAAGTCATATTTTTGGAAGATCCTGGTATCGATCCCGGTACCTCTCACATACTAAGCGAGCGCTCTACCACTTGAGCTAATCCCCCATTGACATATGTAAAAGTCGCCTTTAACCGATTTCATATCCTGTTTTCAGAGGACAGAGTAAAAATCATAAAACTTATGGCAGTATTTTGGAAGATCCGGGTATCGATCCCGGTACCTCTCACATGCTAAGCGAGCGCTCAATACCACTTGAGCTAATCCCCCATTGACATATGTAAAAGTAGCCTTTAACCGACTTCATATCCTCAGTATTCAGAGGACAGAGTAAGATCATCAATCTTTCAAAAAATTGAAATTGTTTTTGTAAGATCCGGGTATCAATCCCAGTACATCTCGCATGCTAAGCGAGCGCTCTACCACTTTAGCTAATCCCCCTTGACATATGTAAAAGTAGCATTTAACCGATTTCATATCCTGTTTTCAGAGGACAGAGTAAAAATCATAAAGCTTATGGCAGTATTTTGGAGGATCCGGGTATCGATCCCAGTATCTCTCACATTCAAAGCGAGCGCTCTACCACTTGAGCTAATCCCCCATTGACATATGGAAATGCAGCTTTTGACGAATTTCATATCCTCAGTTTTCAGAGGACAGAGTAAGATCATCAATCTTTCAAAATTTTTTAATTGATTTTGGAAGATCCGGGTATCGATCCAGGTACCTCTCACATGCAAAGCGAGCGCTCTACCACTTGAGCTAATCCCCCATTGACATATGTATATACAGCTTTTGACCGATTTCATATCCTAAGTTTTCAGAGGACAGTGTAAGATCATAAAACGAAAGTCATATTTTTGGAAGATCCGCGTTTCGATCCCAGTACCTCTTACATGCTAAGCGAGCGCTCTACCACTTGAGCTAATCCCCCATTGACATATGTAAAAGTAGCCTTTAACCGATTTCATATCCTGTTTTCAGAGGACAGAGTAAAAATCATAAAACTTATGGCAGTATTTTGGAAGATCCGGGTATCGATCCCTCTACTTCTCACATGCAAAGCGAGCGCTCTACCACTTGAGCTAATCCCCCATTGACATATGGAAATGCAGCTTTTGACGGATTTCATATCCTCAGTTTTCAGAGGACAGAGTAAGATCATCAATCTTTCACAAAATTGAAATTGATTTTGGAAGATCCGGGTATCGATCCCGGAACCTCTCACATGCAAAGCGAGCGCTCTACCACTTGAGCTAATCCCCCTTGACATATTTAAAAGTAGCCTTTAACCGATTTCATATCCTGTTTTCAGAGGACAGAGTAAAAATCATAAAGCTGATGGCAGTATTTTGGAGGATCCGGGTATCGATCCCAGTACCTCTCACATGCAAAGCGAGCGCTCTACCACTTGAGCTAATCCCCCATTGACATATGGAAATGCAGCTTTTGACGGATTTCATATCCTCAGTTTTCAGAGGACAGAGTAAGATCATCAATCTTTCAAAAAATTGAAATTGATTTTGTAAGATCCGGGTATCAATCCCAGTAGATCTCGCATGCTAAGCGAGCGCTCTACCACTTTAGCTAATCCCCCTTGACATATGTAAATGTAGCATTTAACCGATTTCATATCCTGTTTTCAGAGGACAGAGTAAAAATCATAAAGCTGATGGCAGTATTTTCGAGGATCCGGGTATCGATCCCAGTACCTCTCACATGCAAAGCGAGCGCTCTACCACTTGAGCTAATCCCCCATTGACATATGGAAATGCAGCTTTTGACGGATTTCATATCCTCAGTTTTCAGAGGACAGAGTAAAATCATTAATCTTTCAAAAAATTGAAAATTATTTTGGAAGATCCGGGTATCGATCCCGGTACCTCTCACATGCTAAGCGAGCGCTCTATACCACTTGAGCTAATCCCCCATTGACATATGTAAAAGTAGCCTTTAACCGACTTCATATCCTCAGTATTCAGAGGACAGAGTAAGATCATCAATCTTTCAAAAAATTGAAATTGTTTTTGTAAGATCCGGGTATCAATCCCAGTACATCTCGCATGCTAAGCGAGCGCTCTACCACTTTAGCTAATCCCCCTTAACATATGTAAAAGTAGCATTTAACCGATTTCATATCCTGTTTTCAGAGGACAGAGTAAAAATCATAAAGCTTTTGGCAGTATTTTGGAGGATCCGGGTATCGATCCCAGTATCTCTCACATTCAAAGCGAGCGCTCTACCACTTGAGCTAATCCCCCATTGACATGTGGAAATGCAGCTTTTGACGAATTTCATATCCTCAGTTTTCAGAGGACAGAGTAAGATCATCAATCTTTCAAAAAATTTTAATTAATTTTGGAAGATCCGGGTATCGATCCAGGTACCTCTCACATGCAAAGCGAGCGCTCTACCACTTGAGCTAATCCCCCATTGACATATGTATATACAGCTTTTGACCGATTTCATATCCTAAGTTTTCAGAGGACAGTGTAAGATCATAAAACGAAAGTCATATTTTTGGAAGATCCGCGTTTCGATCCCAGTACCTCTTACATGCTAAGCGAGCGCTCTACCACTTGAGCTAATCCCCCATTGACATATGTAAAAGTAGCCTTTAACCGATTTCATATCCTGTTTTCAGAGGACAGAGTAAAAATCATAAAACTTATGGCAGTATTTTGGAAGATCCGGGTATCGATCCCTCTACTTCTCACATGCAAAGCGAGCGCTCTACCACTTGAGCTAATCCCCCATTGACATATGGAAATGCAGCTTTTGACGGATTTCATATCCTCAGTTTTCAGAGGACAGAGTAAGATCATCAATCTTTCAAAAAATTGAAATTGATTTTGGAAGATCCGGGTATCGATCCCGGTACCTCTCACATGCAAAGCGAGCGCTCTACCACTTGAGCTAATCCCCCTTGACATATTTAAAAGTAGCCTTTAACCGATTTCATATCCTGTTTTCAGAGGACAGAGTAAAAATCATAAAGCTGATGGCAGTATTTTGGAGGATCCGGGTATCGATCCCAGTACCTCTCACATGCAAAGCGAGCGCTCTACCACTTGAGCTAATCCCCCATTGACATATGGAAATGCAGCTTTTGACGGATTTCATATCCTCAGTTTTCAGAGGACAGAGTAAGATCATCAATCTTTCAAAAAATTGAAATTGATTTTGTAAGATCCGGGTATCAATCCCAGTAGATCTCGCATGCTAAGCGAGCGCTCTACCACTTTAGCTAATCCCCCTTGACATATGTAAATGCAGCTTTTGACGGATTTCATATCCTGTTTTCAGAGGACAGAGTAAAAATCATAAAGCTTATGGCAGTATTTTCGAGGATCCGGGTATCGATCCCAGTACCTCTCACATGCAAAGCGAGCGCTCTACCACTTGAGCTAATCCCCCATTGACATATGGAAATGCAGCTTTTGACGGATTTCATATCCTCAGTTTTCAGAGGACAGAGTAAAATCATTAATCTTTCAAAAAATTGAAAATTATTTTGGAAGATCCGGGTATCGATCCCGGTACCTCTCACATGCTAAGCGAGCGCTCTATACCACTTGAGCTAATCCCCCATTGACATATGTAAAAGTAGCCTTTAACCGACTTCATATCCTCAGTATTCAGAGGACAGAGTAAGATCATCAATCTTTCAAAAAATTGAAATTGTTTTTGTAAGATCCGGGTATCAATCCCAGTACATCTCGCATGCTAAGCGAGCGCTCTACCACTTTAGCTAATCCCCCTTAACATATGTAAAAGTAGCATTTAACCGATTTCATATCCTGTTTTCAGAGGACAGAGTAAAAATCATAAAGCTTTTGGCAGTATTTTGGAGGATCCGGGTATCGATCCCAGTATCTCTCACATTCAAAGCGAGCGCTCTACCACTTGAGCTAATCCCCCATTGACATGTGGAAATGCAGCTTTTGACGAATTTCATATCCTCAGTTTTCAGAGGACAGAGCAAGATCATCAATCTTTCAAAAATTTTTAATTGATTTTGGAAGATCCGGGTATCGATCCCGGTACCTCTCACATGCAAAGCGAGCGCTCTACCACTTGAGCTAATCCCCATTGACATATGGAAATGCAGCTTTTGACCGACTTCATATCCTCAGTATTCAGAGGACAGAGTAAGATCATCAATCTTTCAAAAAATTGAAATTTATTTTGGAAGATCCGGGTATCAATCGCAGTACATCTCGCATGCAAAGCGAGCGCTCTACCACTTTAGCTAATCCCCCTTGACATGTGTAAAAGTAGCCTTTAACCGATTTCATATCCTGTTTTCAGAGGACAGAGTAAAAATCATAAAACTAATGGCAGTATTTTGGAAGATCCGTGTATCGATCCCAGTACCTCTCACATGCAAAGCGAGCGATTTACCACTTGAGCTAATCCCCCATCGACATATGGAAAAGCAGCTTTTGACGGATTTCATATCCTCAGTTTTCAGAGGACAGAGTAAGATCATCAATCTTTCAAAAAATTGAAATTGATTTTGGAAGATCCGGGTATCGATCCCGGTACCTCTCACATGCTAAGCGAGCGCTCTACCACTTGAGCTAATCCCCCATTGACATATGTATTTGCAGCTTTTGACGGATTTCATATCCTCAGTTTTCAGAGGACAGTGTAAGATCATAAAACTAAAGTCATATTTTTGGAAGATCCGGGTATCGATCCCGGTACCTCTCACATACTAAGCGAGCGCTCTACCACTTGAGCTAATCCCCCATTGACATATGTAAAAGTCGCCTTTAACCGATTTCATATCCTGTTTTCAGAGGACAGAGTAAAAATCATAAAACTTATGGCAGTATTTTGGAAGATCCGGGTATCGATCCCGGTACCTCTCACATGCTAAGCGAGCGCTCAATACCACTTGAGCTAATCCCCCATTGACATATGTAAAAGTAGCCTTTAACCGACTTCATATCCTCAGTATTCAGAGGACAGAGTAAGATCATCAATCTTTCAAAAAATTGAAATTGTTTTTGTAAGATCCGGGTATCAATCCCAGTACATCTCGCATGCTAAGCGAGCGCTCTACCACTTTAGCTAATCCCCCTTGACATATGTAAAAGTAGCATTTAACCGATTTCATATCCTGTTTTCAGAGGACAGAGTAAAAATCATAAAGCTTATGGCAGTATTTTGGAGGATCCGGGTATCGATCCCAGTATCTCTCACATTCAAAGCGAGCGCTCTACCACTTGAGCTAATCCCCCATTGACATATGGAAATGCAGCTTTTGACGAATTTCATATCCTCAGTTTTCAGAGGACAGAGTAAGATCATCAATCTTTCAAAAAATTTTAATTGATTTTGGAAGATCCGGGTATCGATCCAGGTACCTCTCATATGCAAAGCGAGCGCTCTACCACTTGAGCTAATCCCCCATTGACATATGTATATACAGCTTTTGACCGATTTCATATCCTAAGTTTTCAGAGGACAGTGTAAGATCATAAAACGAAAGTCATATTTTTGGAAGATCCGCGTATCGATCCCAGTACCTCTTACATGCTAAGCGAGCGCTCTACCACTTGAGCTAATCCCCCATTGACATATGTAAAAGTAGCCTTTAACCGATTTCATATCCTGTTTTCAGAGGACAGAGTAAAAATCATAAAACTTATGGCAGTATTTTGGAAGATCCGGGTATCGATCCCTGTACTTCTCACATGCAAAGCGAGCGCTCTACCACTTGAGCTAATCCCCCATTGACATATGGAAATGCAGCTTTTGACGGATTTCATATCCTCAGTTTTCAGAGGACAGAGTAAGATCATCAATCTTTCAAAAAATTGAAATCGATTTTGGAAGATCCGGGTATCGATCCCGGTACCTCTCACATGCTAAGCGAGCGCTCTACCACTTGAGCTAATCCCCCTTGACATATTTAAAAGTAGCATTTAACCGATTTCATATCCTGTTTTCAGAGGACAGAGTAAAAATCATAAAGCTGATGGCAGTATGTTGGAAGATCCGGGTATCGATCCCTGTACCTCTCACATGCAAAGCGAGCGCTCTACCACTTGAGCTAATCCCCCATTGACATATGGCTACGCAGCTTTTGACGGATTTCATATCCTCAGTTTTCAGAGGACAGAGTAAGATCATCAATCTTTCAAAAAATTGAAATTGATTTTGGAAGATCCGGGTATCGATCCCGGTACCTCTCGCATGCAAAGCGAGCGCTCTACCACTTGAGCTAATCCCCCTTGACATATGCAAAAGTAGCATTTAACCGATTTCATATCCTGTTTTCAGAGGACAGAGTAAAAATCATAAAGCTTATGGCAGTATTTTGGAGGATCCGGGTATCGATCCCAGTACCTCTCACATGCAAAGCGAGCGCTCTACCACTTGAGCTAATCCCCCATTGAAATATGGAAATGCAGCTTTTGACGGATTTCATATCCTCAGTTTTCAGAGGACAGAGTAAGATCATCAATCTTTCAAAAAATTGAAATTGATTTTGTAAGATCCGGGTATCAATCCCAGTACATCTCGCATGCTAAGCGAGCGCTCTACCACTTTAGCTAATCCCCCTTGACATATGTAAAAGTAGCATTTAACCGATTTCATATCCTGTTTTCAGAGGACAGAGTAAAAATCATAAAGCTTATGGCAGTATTTTGGAGGATCCGGGTATCGATCCCAGTACCTCTCACATGCAAAGCGAGCGCTCTACCACTTGAGCTAATCCCCCATTGACATATGGAAATGCAGCTTTTGACGGATTTCATATCCTCAGTTTTCAGAGGACAGAGTAAGATCATCAATCTTTCATCAATTTTTAATTGATTTTGGAAGATCCGGGTATCGATCCCGGTACCTCTCACATGCAAAGCGAGCGCTCTACCACTTGAGCTAATCCCCCATTGACATATGGAAATGCAGCTTTTGACGAATTTCAAATCCTCAGTTTTCAGAGGACAGAGTAAGATCATCAATCTTTCAAAAAATTTTAATTGATTTTGGAAGATCCGGGTATCGATCCCGGTACCTCTCACATGCAAAGCGAGCGCTCTACCACTTGAGCTAATCCCCCATTGACATATGTATATGCAGCTTTTGACCGATTTCATATCCTAAGTTTTCAGAGGACAGTGTAAGATCATAAAACGAAAGTCATATTTTTGGAAGATCCGGGTATCGATCCCGGTACCTCTCACATGCTAAGCGAGCGCTCTACCACTTGAGCTAATCCCCCATTGACATATGTAAAAGTAGCCTTTAACCGATTTCATATCCTGTTTTCAGAGGACAGAGTAAAAATCATAAAACTTATGGCAGTATTTTGGAAGATCCGGGTATCGATCCCTGTACCTCTCACATGCAAAGCGAGCGCTCTACCACTTGAGCTAATCCCCCATTGACATATGGAAATGCAGCTTTTGACGGATTTCATATCCTCAGTTTTCAGAGGACAGAGTAAGATCATCAATCTTTCAAAAAATTGAAATTGATTTTGGAAGATCCGGGTATCGATCCCGGTACCTCTCACATGCAAAGCGAGCGCTCTATCACTTGAGCTAATCCCCCTTGACATATGCAAAAGTAGCATTTAACCGATTTCATATCCTGTTTTCAGAGGACAGAGTAAAAATCATAAAGCTTATGGCAGTATTTTGGAGGATCCGGGTATCGATCCCAGTACCTCTCACATGCAAAGCGAGCGCTCTACCACTTGAGCTAATCCCCCAATGACATAAGGAAATGCAGCTTTTGACGGATTTCATATCCTCAGTTTTCAGAGGACAGAGTAAGATCATCAATCTTTCAAAAAATTGAAATTGATTTTGTAAGATCCGGGTATCAATCCCAGTACATCTCGCATGCTAAGCGAGCGCTCTACCACTTTAGCTAATCCCCCTTGACATATGTAAAAGTAGCATTTAACCGATTTCATATCCTGTTTTCAGAGGACAGAGTAAAAATCATAAAGCTTATGGCAGTATTTTGGAGGATCCGGGTATCGATCCCAGTACCTCTCACATGCAAAGCGAGCGCTCTACCACTTGAGCTAATCCCCCATTGACATATGGAAATGCAGCTTTTGACGGATTTCATATCCTCAGTTTTCAGAGGACAGAGTAAGATCATCAATCTTTCATCAATTTTTAATTGATTTTGGAAGATCCGGGTATCGATCCCGGTACCTCTCACATGCAAAGCGAGCGCTCTACCACTTGAGCTAATCCCCCATTGACATATGGAAATGCAGCTTTTGACGAATTTCAAATCCTCAGTTTTCAGAGGACAGAGTAAGATCATCAATCTTTCAAAAAATTTTAATTGATTTTGGAAGATCCGGGTATCGATCCCGGTACCTCTCACATGCAAAGCGAGCGCTCTACCACTTGAGCTAATCCCCCATTGACATATGTATATGCAGCTTTTGACCGATTTCATATCCTAAGTTTTCAGAGGACAGTGTAAGATCATAAAACGAAAGTCATATTTTTGGAAGATCCGGGTATCGATCCCGGTACCTCTCACATGCTAAGCGAGCGCTCTACCACTTGAGCTAATCCCCCATTGACATATGTAAAAGTAGCCTTTAACCGATTTCATATCCTGTTTTCAGAGGACAGAGTAAAAATCATAAAACTTATGGCAGTATTTTGGAAGATCCGGGTATCGATCCCTGTACCTCTCACATGCAAAGCGAGCGCTCTACCACTTGAGCTAATCCCCCATTGACATATGGAAATGCAGCTTTTGACGGATTTCATATCCTCAGTTTTCAGAGGACAGAGTAAGATCATCAATCTTTCAAAAAATTGAAATTGATTTTGGAAGATCCGGGTATCGATCCCGGTACCTCTCACATGCAAAGCGAGCGCTCTATCACTTGAGCTAATCCCCCTTGACATATATAAAAGTAGCATTTAACCGATTTCATATCCTGTTTTCAGAGGACAGAGTAAAAATCATAAAGCTTATGGCAGTATTTTGGAGGATCCGGGTATCGAACCCAGTACCTCTCACATGCAAAGTGAGCGCTCTACCACTTGAGCTAATCCCCCATTGACATATGGAAATGCAGCTTTTGACGGATTTCATATCCTCAGTTTTCAGAGGACAGAGTAAGATCATCAATCTTTCAAAAAATTGAAATTGATTTTGTAAGATCCGGGTATCAATCCCAGTAGATCTCGCATGCTAAGCGAGCGCTCTGCCACTTTAGCTAATCCCCCTTGACATATGTAAAAGTAGCATTTAACCGATTTCATATCCTGTTTTCAGAGGACAGAGTAAAAATCATAAAGCTTATGGCAGTATTTTGGAGGATCCGGGTATCGATCCCAGTACGTCTCACATGCAAAGCGAGCGCTCTACCACTTGAGCTAATCCCCATTGACATATGGAAATGCAGCTTTTGACGGATTTCATATCATCAGTTTTCAGAGGACAGAGTAAAATCATTAATCTTTCAAAAAATTGAAAATTATTTTGGAAGATCCGGGTATCGATCCCGGTACCTCTCACATGCAATGCGAGCGCTCTACCACTTGAGCTAATCCCCCATTGACACTTGGAAATGCAGCTTTTGACGGATTTCATATCCTCAGTTTTCAGAGGACAGAGTAAGCTCATCAATCTTTCAAAAAATTGAAATTGATTTTAGAAGATCCGGGTATCGATCCCGGTACCTCTCACATGCAAAGCGAGCGCTCTACCACTTGAGCTAATCCCCCATTGACATATGTATATGCAGCTTTTGACCGATTTCATATCCTCAGTTTTCAGAGGACAGAGTAAGATCATATGACTAAAGTCATATTTTTGGAAGATCCGGGCATCGATCCCGGTACCTCTCACATGCTAAGCGAGCGCTCTACCACTTGAGCTAATCCCCCATTGACATATGGAAATGCAGCTTTTGACCGATTTCATATCCTCAGTATTCAGAGGACAGAGTAGGATCATCAATCTTTCAAAAAATTGAAATTGATTTTGGAAGATCCGGGTATCAATCCCAGTACATCTCGCATGCTAAGCGAGCGCTCTACCACTTTAGCTAATCCCCCTTGACATATGTAAAAGTAGCCTTTAACCGATATCATATCCTGTGTTCAGAGGACGGAGTAAGATCATCAATCTTTCAAAAAATTGAAATTGATTTTGGAAGATCCGGGTATCGATCCCGGTACCTCTTACATGCAAAGCGAGCGCTCTACCACTTGAGCTAATCCCACATTGACATATGTACTTGCAGCTTTTGACCGATTTCATATCCTCAGTTTTCAGAGGACAGTGTAAGATCATAAAACCAAAGTCATATTTTTGGAAGATCCGGGTATCGCTCCCGGTACCTCTCACATGCTAAGTGAGCGCTCTACCACTTGAGCTAATCCCCCATTGACATATGGAAATGCAGCTTTTTGACCGACTTCATATCCTCAGTATTCAGAGGACAGAGTAAGATCATCAATCTTTCAAAAAATTGAAATTTATTTTGGAAGATCCGGGTATCAATCGCAGTACATCTCGCATGCTAAGCGAGCGCTCTACCACTTTAGCTAATCCCCCTTGACATGTGTAAAAGTAGCTTTAACCGATTTCATATCCTGTTTTCAGAGGACAGAGTAAAAATCATAAAACTAATAGCAGTATTTTGGAAGATCCGTGTATCGATCCCGGTATCCCACACATGCAAAGCGAGCGCTCTACCACTTGAGCTAATCCCCCATCGACATATGTATTTGCAGCTTTTGACGGATTTCATATCCTCAGTTTTCAGAGGACAGAGTAAGATCATCAATCTTTCAAAAAATTGAAATTGATTTTGGAAGATCCGGGTATCGATCCCGGTACCTCTCAGGTGTAAAGCGAGCGCTCTGCCACTTGAGCTAATCCCCCATTGACATATGTATTTGCAGCTTTTGACCGATTTCATATCCTCAGTTTTCAGAGGACAGTGTAAGATCATAAAACTAAAGTCATATTTTTGGAAGATCCGGGTATCGATCCCGGTACCTCTCACATACTAAGCGAGCGCTCTACCACTTGAGCTAATCCCCCATTGACATATGTAAAAGTAGCCTTTAACCGATTTCATATCCTGTTTTCAGAGGACAGAGTAAAAATCATAAAACTTATGGCAGTATTTTGGAAGATCCGGGTATCGATCCCGGTACCTCTCACATGCTAAGCGAGCGCTCTACCACTTGAGCTAATCCCACATTGACATATGTAAAAGTAGCCTTTAACCGACTTCATATCCTCAGTATTCAGAGGACAGAGTAAGATCATCAATCTTTCAAAAAATTGAAATTGTTTTTGTAAGATCCGGGTATCAATCCAGTACATCTCGCATGCTAAGCGAGCGCTCTACCACTTTAGCTAATCCCCCTTGACATATGTAAAAGTAGCATTTAACCGATTTCATATCCTGTTTTCAGAGGACAGAGTAAAAATCATAAAGCTTATGGCAGTATTTTGGAGGATCCGGGTATCGATCCCAGTATCTCTCACATTCAAAGCGAGCGCTCTACCACTTGAGCTAATCCCCAATTGACATATGGAAATGCAGCTTTTGACGAATTTCATATCCTCAGTTTTCAGAGGACAGAGTAAGATCATCAATCTTTCAAAAAATTTTAATTGATTTTGGAAGATCCGGGTATCGATCCCTGTACCTCTCACATGCAAAGCGAGCGCTCTACCACTTGAGCTAATCCCCCATTGACATATGTATTTGCAGCTTTTGACCGATTTCATATCCTCAGTTTTCAGAGGACAGTGTAAGATCATAAAACTAAAGTCATATTTTTGGAAGATCCGGGTATCGATCCCGGTACCTCTCACATACTAAGCGAGCGCTCTACCACTTGAGCTAATCCCCCATTGACATATGTAAAAGTAGCCTTTAACCGATTTCATATCCTGTTTTCAGAGGACAGAGTAAAAATCATAAAACTTATGGCAGTATTTTGGAAGATCCGTGTATCGATCCCGGTACCTCTCACATGCTAAGCGAGCGCTCTACCACTTGAGCTAATCCCACATTGACATATGTAAAAGTAGCCTTTAACTGACTTCATATCCTCAGTATTCAGAGGACAGAGTAAGATCATCAATCTTTCAAAAAATTGAAATTGTTTTTGTAAGATCCGGGTATCAATCCCAGTACATCTCGCATGCTAAGCGAGCGCTCTACCACTTGAACTAATCCCCCTTGACATATGTAACAGTAGCATTTAACCGATTTCATATCCTGTTTTCAGAGGACAGAGTAAAAATCATAAAGCTTATGGCAGTATTTTGGAGGATCCGGGTATCGATCCCAGTATCTCTCACATTCAAAGCGAGCGCTCTACCACTTGAGCTAATCCCCCATTGACATATGGAAATGCAGCTTTTGACGAATTTCATATCCTCAGTTTTCAGAGGACAGAGTAAGATCATCAATCTTTCAAAAATTTTTAATTGATTTTGGAAGATCCGGGTATCGATCCCTGTACCTCTCACATGCAAAGCGAGCGCTCTACCACTTGAGCTAATCCCCCATTGACATATGTATATGCAGCTTTTGACCGATTTCATATCCTAAGTTTTCAGAGGACAGTGTAAGATCATAAAACGAAAGTCATATTTTTGGAAGATCCGCGTATCGATCCCAGTACCTCTCACATGCTAAGCGAGCGCTCTACCACTTGAGCTAATCCCCCATTGACATATGTAAAAGTAGCCTTTAACCGATTTCATATCCTGTTTTCAGAGGACAGAGTAAAAATCATAAAACTTATGGCAGTATTTTGGAAGATCCGGGTATAGATCCCTGTACTTCTCACATGCAAAGCGAGCGCTCTACCACTTGAGCTAATCCCCCATTGACATATGGAAATGTAGCTTTTGACGGATTTCATATCCTCAGTTTTCAGAGGACAGTGTAAGATCATAAAACTAAAGTCATATTTTTGGAAAATCCGGGTATCGATCCCGGTACCTCTCACATGCTGAGCGAGCGTTCTACCACTTGAGCTAATCCCCCATTGACATATGGAAATGCAGCTTTTGACCGACTTCATATCCTCAGTATTCAGAGGACAGAGTAAGATCATCAATCTTTCAAAAAATTGAAATTGATTTTAGAAGATCTGGGTATCAATCCCAGTACATCTCGCATGCTAAGCGAGCGCTCTACCACTTGAACTAATCACCCTTGACATATGTAAAAGTAGCCTTTAACCGATTTCATATCCTGTTTTCAGAGGACAGAGTAAAAATCATAAAACTTATGGCATTATTTTGGAAGATCCGGGTATCGATCACGGTACCTCTAACATGCAAAGCGAGCGCTCTGCCACTTGAGCTAATCCCCCATTGACATATGTATATGCAGCTTTTGACCGATTTCATATCCTCAGTTTTCAGAGGACAGTGTAAGATCATAAAACTAAAGTCATATTTTTGGAAGATCCGGGTATCGATCCCGGTACCTCTCACATGCTAAGCAAACGCTCTACCACTTGAGCTAATCCCCCATCGACATATGTATTTGAAGCTTTTGACCGATTTCATATCCTCAGTTTTCAGAGGACAGTGTAAGATCATAAAACAAAAGTCATATTTTTGGAAGATCCGGCTGTCGATCCCGGTACCTCTCACATGCAAAGCAAACGCTCTACCACTTGAGCTAATCCCCCACTGACATATGTATTTGCAGCTTTTGACTGATTTCATATCCTCAGTTTTCAGAGGACAGTGTAAGATCATAAAACTAAAGTCATATTTGTGGAAGATCCGGGTATCGATCCCGGTACCTCTTACATGCAAAGCGAGCGCTCTACCACTTGAGCTAATCCCACATTGACATATGTACTTGCAGCTTTTGACCGATTTCATATCCTCAGTTTTCAGAGGACAGTGTAAGATCATAAAACCAAAGTCATATTTTTGGAAGATCCGGGTATCGCTCCCGGTACCTCTCACATGCTAAGTGAGCGCTCTACCACTTGAGCTAATCCCCCATTGACATATGGAAATGCAGCTTTTTGACCGACTTCATATCCTCAGTATTCAGAGGACAGAGTAAGATCATCAATCTTTCAAAAAATTGAAATTTATTTTGGAAGATCCGGGTATCAATCGCAGTACATCTCGCATGCTAAGCGAGCGCTCTACCACTTTAGCTAATCCCCCTTGACATGTGTAAAAGTAGCTTTAACCGATTTCATATCCTGTTTTCAGAGGACAGAGTAAAAATCATAAAACTAATAGCAGTATTTTGGAAGATCCGTGTATCGATCCCGGTATCCCTCACATGCAAAGCGAGCGCTCTACCACTTGAGCTAATCCCCCATCGACATATGTATTTGCAGCTTTTGACGGATTTCATATCCTCAGTTTTCAGAGGACAGAGTAAGATCATCAATCTTTCAAAAAATTGAAATTGATTTTGGAAGATCCGGGTATCGATCCCGGTACCTCTCACGTGCAAAGCGAGCGCTCTGCCACTTGAGCTAATCCCCCATTGACATATGTATTTGCAGCTTTTGACCGATTTCATATCCTCAGTTTTCAGAGGACAGTGTAAGATCATAAAACTAAAGTCATATTTTTGGAAGATCCGGGTATCGATCCCGGTACCTCTCACATACTAAGCGAGCGCTCTACCACTTGAGCTAATCCCCCATTGACATATGTAAAAGTAGCCTTTAACCGATTTCATATCCTGTTTTCAGAGGACAGAGTAAAAATCATAAAACTTATGGCAGTATTTTGGAAGATCCGGGTATCGATCCCGGTACCTCTCACATGCTAAGCGAGCGCTCTACCACTTGAGCTAATCCCACATTGACATATGTAAAAGTAGCCTTTAACCGACTTCATATCCTCAGTATTCAGAGGACAGAGTAAGATCATCAATCTTTCAAAAAATTGAAATTGTTTTTGTAAGATCCGGGTATCAATCCAGTACATCTCGCATGCTAAGCGAGCGCTCTACCACTTTAGCTAATCCCCCTTGACATATGTAAAAGTAGCATTTAACCGATTTCATATCCTGTTTTCAGAGGACAGAGTAAAAATCATAAAGCTTATGGCAGTATTTTGGAGGATCCGGGTATCGATCCCAGTATCTCTCACATTCAAAGCGAGCGCTCTACCACTTGAGCTAATCCCCAATTGACATATGGAAATGCAGCTTTTGACGAATTTCATATCCTCAGTTTTCAGAGGACAGAGTAAGATCATCAATCTTTCAAAAAATTTTAATTGATTTTGGAAGATCCGGGTATCGATCCCTGTACCTCTCACATGCAAAGCGAGCGCTCTACCACTTGAGCTAATCCCCCATTGACATATGTATTTGCAGCTTTTGACCGATTTCATATCCTCAGTTTTCAGAGGACAGTGTAAGATCATAAAACTAAAGTCATATTTTTGGAAGATCCGGGTATCGATCCCGGTACCTCTCACATACTAAGCGAGCGCTCTACCACTTGAGCTAATCCCCCATTGACATATGTAAAAGTTGCCTTTAACCGATTTCATATCCTGTTTTCAGAGGACAGAGTAAAAATCATAAAACTTATGGCAGTATTTTGGAAGATCCGTGTATCGATCCCGGTACCTCTCACATGCTAAGCGAGCGCTCTACCACTTGAGCTAATCCCACATTGACATATGTAAAAGCAGCCTTTAACCGACTTCATATCCTCAGTATTCAGAGGACAGAGTAAGATCATCAATCTTTCAAAAAATTGAAATTGTTTTTGTAAGATCCGGGTATCAATCCCAGTACATCTCGCATGCTAAGCGAGCGCACTACCACTTTAGCTAATCCCCCTTGACATATGTAACAGTAGCATTTAACCGATTTCATATCCTGTTTTCAGAGGACAGAGTAAAAATCATAAAGCTTATGGCAGTATTTTGGAGGATCCGGGTATCGATCCCAGTATCTCTCACATTCAAAGCGAGCGCTCTACCACTTGAGCTAATCCCCCATTGACATATGGAAATGCAGCTTTTGACGAATTTCATATCCTCAGTTTTCAGAGGACAGAGTAAGATCATCAATCTTTCAAAAAATTTTAATTGATTTTGGAAGATCCGGGTATCGATCCCTGTACCTCTCACATGAAAAGCGAGCGCTCTACCACTTGAGCTAATCCCCCATTGACATATGTATATGCAGCTTTTGACCGATTTCATATCCTAAGTTTTCAGAGGACAGTGTAAGATCATAAAACGAAAGTCATATTTTTGGAAGATCCGGGTATCGATCCCGGTACCTCTCACATGCTAAGCAAACGCTCTACCACTTGAGCTAATCCCCCATCGACATATGTATTTGAAGCTTTTGACCGATTTCATATCCTCAGTTTTCAGAGGACAGTGTAAGATCATAAAACAAAAGTAATATTTTTGGAAGATCCGGCTGTCGATCCCGGTACCTCTCACATGCAAAGCAAACGCTCTACCACTTGAGCTAATCCCCCACTGACATATGTATTTGCAGCTTTTGACTGATTTCATATCCTCAGTTTTCAGAGGACAGTGTAAGATCATAAAACTAAAGTCATATTTGTGGAAGATCCGGGTATCGATCCCGGTACCTCTTACATGCAAAGCGAGCGCTCTACCACTTGAGCTAATCCCACATTGACATATGTACGTGCAGCTTTTGACCGATTTCATATCCTCAGTTTTCAGAGGACAGTGTAAGATCATAAAACCAAAGTCATATTTTTGGAAGATCCGGGTATCGCTCCCGGTACCTCTCACATGCTAAGTGAGCGCTCTACCACTTGAGCTAATCCCCCATTGACATATGGAAATGCAGCTTTTTGACCGACTTCATATCCTCAGTATTCAGAGGACAGAGTAAGATCATCAATCTTTCAAAAAATTGAAATTTATTTTGGAAGATCCGGGTATCAATCGCAGTACATCTCGCATGCTAAGCGAGCGCTCTACCACTTTAGCTAATCCCCCTTGACATGTGTAAAAGTAGCTTTAACCGATTTCATATCCTGTTTTCAGAGGACAGAGTAAAAATCATAAAACTAATAGCAGTATTTTGGAAGATCCGTGTATCGATCCCGGTATCCCTCACATGCAAAGCGAGCGCTCTACTACTTGAGCTAATCCCCCATCGACATATGTATTTGCAGCTTTTGACGGATTTCATATCCTCAGTTTTCAGAGGACAGAGTAAGATCATCAATCTTTCAAAAAATTGAAATTGATTTTGGAAGATCCGGGTATCGATCCCGGTACCTCTCACGTGCAAAGCGAGCGCTCTGCCACTTGAGCTAATCCCCCATTGAGATATGTATTTGCAGCTTTTGACCGATTTAATATCCTCAGTTTTCAGAGGACAGTGTAAGATCATAAAACTAAAGTCATATTTTTGGAAGATCCGGGTATCGATCCCGGTACCTCTCACATACTAAGCGAGCGCTCTACCACTTGAGCTAATCCCCCATTGACATATGCAAAAGTAGCCTTTAACCGATTTCATATCCTGTTTTCAGAGGACAGAGTAAAAATCATAAAACTTATGGCAGTATTTTGGAAGATCCGTGTATCGATCCCGGTACCTCTCACATGCTAAGCGAGCGCTCTACCACTTGAGCTAATCCCACATTGACATATGTAAAAGTAGCCTTTAACCGACTTCATATCCTCAGTATTCAGAGGACAGAGTAAGATCATCAATCTTTCAAAAAATTGAAATTGTTTTTGTAAGATCCGGGTATCAATCCCAGTACATCTCGCATTCTAAGCGAGCGCTCTACCACTTTAGCTAATCCCCCTTGACATATGTAAAAGTAGCATTTAACCGATTTCATATCCTGTTTTCAGAGGACAGAGTAAAAATCATAAAGCTTATGGCAGTATTTTGGAGGATCCGGGTATCGATCCCAGTATCTCTCACATTCAAAGCGAGCGCTCTACCACTTGAGCTAATCCCCCATTGACATATGGAAATGCAGCTTTTGACGAATTCCATATCCTCAGTTTTCAGAGGACAGAGTAAGATCATCAATCTTTCAAAAAAATTTAATTGATTTTGGAAGATCCGGGTATCGATCCCTGTACCTCTCACATGCAAAGCGAGCGCTCTACCACTTGAGCTAATCCCCCATTGACATATGTATATGCAGCTTTTGACCGATTTCATATCCTAAGTTTTCAGAGGACAGTGTAAGATCATAAAACGAAAGTCATATTTTTGGAAGATCCGCGTATCGATCCCAGTACCTCTCACATGCTAAGCGAGCGCTCTACCACTTGAGCTAATCCCCCATTGACATATGTAAAAGTAGCCTTTAACCGATTTCATATCCTGTTTTCAGAGGACAGAGTAAAAATCATAAAACTTATGGCAGTATTTTGGAAGATCCGGGTATAGATCCCTGTACTTCTCACATGCAAAGCGAGCGCTCTACCACTTGAGCTAATCCCCCATTGACATATGGAAATGCAGCTTTTGACGGATTTCATATCCTCAGTTTTCAGAGGACAGAGTAAGATCATCAATCTTTCAAAAAATTGAAATTGATTTTGGAAGATCCGGGTATCGATCCCGGTACCTCTCACATGCAAAGCGAGCGCTCTACCACTTGAGCTAATCCCCCTTGACATATTTAAAAGTAGCATTTAACCGATTTCATATCCTGTTTTCAGAGGACAGAGTAAAAATCATAAAGCTGATGGCAGTATTTTGGAGGATCCGGGTATCGATCCCAGTACCTCTCACATGCAAAGCGAGCTCTCTACCACTTGAGCTAATCCCCCATTGACATATGTATTTGCAGCTTTTGACCGATTTCATATCCTCAGTTTTCAGAGGACAGTGTAAGATCATAAAACTAAAGTCATATTTTTGGAAGATCCGGGTATCGATCCCGGTTCCTCTCACATACTAAGCGAGCGCTCTACCACTTGAGCTAATCCCCCATTGACATATGTAAAAGTAGCCTTTAACCGATTTCATATCCTGTTTTCAGAGGACAGAGTAAAAATCATAAAACTTATGGCAGTATTTTGGAAGATTCGGGTATCGATCCCGGTACCTCTCACATGCTAAGCGAGCGATCTACCACTTGAGCTAATCCCCCATTGACATATGTAAAAGTAGCCTTTAACCGACTTCATATCCTCAGTATTCAGAGGACAGAGTAAGATCATCAATCTTTCAAAAAATTGAAATTGTTTTTGTAAGATCCGGGTATCAATCCCAGTACATCTCGCATGCTAAGCGAGCGCTCTACCACTTTAGCTAATCCCCCTTGACATATGTAAAAGTAGCATTTAACCGATTTCATATCCTGTTTTCAGAGGACAGAGTAAAAATCATAAAGCTTATGGCAGTATTTTGGAGGATCCGTGTATCGATCCCAGTATCTCTCACATTCAAAGCGAGCGCTCTACCACTTGAGCTAATCCCCCATTGATATATGGAAATGCAGCTTTTGACGAATTTCAAATCCTCAGTTTTCAGAGGACAGAGTAAGATCATCAATCTTTCAAAAAAATTTAATTGATTTTGGAAGATCCGGGTATCGATCCCGGTACCTCTCACATGCAAAGCGAGCGCTCTACCACTTGAGCTAATCCCCCTTGACATATTTAAAAGTAGCATTTAACCGATTTCATATCCTATTTTCAGAGGACAGAGTAAAAATCATAAAGCTGATGGCAGTATTTTGGAGGATCCGGGTATCGATCCCAGTACCTCTCACATGCAAAGCGAGCGCTCTACCACTTGAGCTAATCCCCCATTGACATACGTATTTGCAGCTTTTGACCGATTTCATATCCTCAGTTTTCAGAGGACAGTGTAAGATCATAAAACTAAAGTCATATTTTTGGAAGATCCGGGTATCGATCCCGGTACCTCTCACATACTAAGCGAGCGCTCTACCACTTGAGCTAATCCCCCATTGACATATGTAAAAGTAGCCTTTAACCGATTTCATATCCTGTTTTCAGAGGACAGAGTAAAAATCATAAAACTTATGGCAGTATTTTGGAAGATTCGGGTATCGATCCCGGTACCTCTCACATGCTAAGCGAGCGATCTACCACTTGAGCTAATCCCCCATTGACATATGTAAAAGTAGCCTTTAACCGACTTCATATCCTCAGTATTCAGAGGACAGAGTAAGATCATCAATCTTTCAAAAAATTGAAATTGTTTTTGTAAGATCCGGGTATCAATCCCAGTACATCTCGCATGCTAAGCGAGCGCTCTACCACTTTAGCTAATCCCCCTTGACATATGTAAAAGTAGCATTTAACCGATTTCATATCCTGTTTTCAGAGGACAGAGTAAAAATCATAAAGCTTATGGCAGTATTTTGGAGGATCCGTGTATCGATCCCAGTATCTCTCACATTCAAAGCGAGCGCTCTACCACTTGAGCTAATCCCCCATTGACATATGGAAATGCAGCTTTTGACGAATTTCAAATCCTCAGTTTTCAGAGGACAGAGTAAGAACATCAATCTTTCAAAAAAATTTAATTGATTTTGGAAGGTCCGGGTATCGATCCCGGTACCTCTCACATGCAAAGCGAGCGCTCTACCACTTGAGCTAATCCCCCATTGACATATGTATATGCAGCTTTTGACCGATTTCATATCCTAAGTTTTCAGAGGACAGTGTAAGATCATAAAACGAAAGTCATATTTTTGGAAGATCCGCGTATCGATCCCAGTACCTCTCACATGCTAAGCGAGCGCTCTACCACTTGAGCTAATCCCCCATTAACATATGTAAAAGTAGCCTTTAACCGATTTCATATCCTGTTTTCAGAGGACAGAGTAAAAATCATAAAACTTATGGCAGTATTTTGGAAGATCCGGGTATCGATCCCTGTACTTCTCACATGCAAAGCGAGCGCTCTACCACTTGAGCTAATCCCCCATTGACATATGGAAATGCAGCTTTTGACGGATTTCATATCCTCAGTTTTCAGAGGACAGAGTAAGATCATCAATCTTTCAAAAAATTGAAATTGATTTTGGAAGATCCGGGTATCGATCCCGGTACCTCTCACATGCAAAGCGAGCGCTCTACCACTTGAGCTAATCCCCCTTGACATATTTAAAAGTAGCATTTAACCGATTTCATATTCTGTTTTCAGAGGACAGAGTAAAAATCATAAAGCTGATGGCAGTTTTTTGGAGGATCCGGGTATCGATCCCAGTACCTCTCACATGCAAAGCGAGCGCTCTACCACTTGAGCTAATCCCCCATTGACATATGGAAATGCAGCTTTTGACGGATTTCATATCCTCAGTTTTCAGAGGACAGAGTAAGATCATCAATCTTTCAAAAAATTGAAATTGATTTTGTAAGATCCGGGTATCAATCCCAGTAGATCTCGCATGCTAAGCGAGCGCTCTACCACTTGAGCTAATCCCCCTTGACATATGTAAAAGTAGCATTTAACCGATTTCATATCCTGTTTTCAGAGGACAGAGTAAAAATCATAAAGCTTTTGGCAGTATTTTGGAGGATGCGGGTATCGATTCCAGTACCTCTCACATGCAAAGCGAGCGCTCTACCACTTGAGCTAATCCCCCATTGACATATGGAAATGCAGCTTTTGACGGATTTCATATCCTCAGTTTTCAGAGGACAGAGTAAAATCATTAATCTTTCAAAAAATTGAAAATTATTTTGGAAGATCCGGGTATCGATCCCGGTACCTCTCACATGCAATGCGAGCGCTCTACCACTTGAGCTAATCCCCCATTGACATATGGAAATGCAGCTTTTGACGGATTTCATATCCTCAGTTTTCAGAGGACAGAGTAAGCTCATCAATCTTTCAAAAAATTGAAATTGATTTTGGAAGATCCGGGTATCAACCCCAGTACATCTCGCATGCTAAGCGAGCGCTCTACCACTTTAGCTAATCCCCCTTGACATATGTAAAAGTAGCCTATAACCGATTCCATATCCTGTTTTCAGAGGACAGAGTAAAAATCATAAAACTTATGGCAGTATTTTGGAAGATCCGGATATCGATCCCGGTACCTCTCACATGCAAAGCGAGCGATCTACCACTTGAGCTACTCCCCATTGACATGTGGAAATGCAGCTTTTGACCGATTTCATATCCTCAGTTTTCAGAGGAAAGTGTAAGATCATAAAACTAACGTCATATTTTTGGAAGATCCGGGTATCGATCCCGGTACCTCTCACATGCAAAGCGAGCGCTCTACAACTTGAGCTAATCTCCCATTGACATATGGAAATGCAGCTTTTGACCGACTTCATATCCTCAGTATTCAGAGGACAGAGTAAGATCATAAATCTTTCAAAAAATTGAAATTGATTTTGGAAGATCCGGGTATCGATCCCAGTACATCTCGCATGCTAAGCGAGCGCTCTACCACTTTAGCTAATCCCCCTTGACATATGTAAAAGTAGCCTTTAACCGATTTCATATCCTGTTTTCAGAGGACAGAGTAAAAATCATAAAACTTATGGCAGTATTTTGGAAGATCCGGGTATCCACCCCGGTACCTCTCACATGCAAAGCGAGCGCTCTACCACTTGAGCTAATCCCCCATTGACATATGTATATACAGCTTTTGACCGATTTAATATCCTCAGTTTTCAGAGGACAGAGTAAGATCATCAATCTTTCAAAAAAGAATAGACTTTGGAAGATCCGGGTATCGATCCGGGTATTTCTCGCATGCTAAGCGAGCGCTCTACCACTTGAACTAATCCCCTTGACATATGTAAAAGTAGCCTTTAACCGATTTCATATCCAGTTTTCAGAGGACAGAGTAAAAATCATAAAAACTTATTGCAGAATTTTGGAAGATCCGGATATCGATCCCGGTACCTCTCACATACTAAGCAAGCGCTCTACCACTTGAGCTAATACCCCATTGACATATGGAAATGCAGCTTTTGACCGACTTCATATCCTCAGTATTCAGAGGACAGAGTAAGATCATCAATCTTTCAAAAAATTGAAATTAATTTTGGAAGAATCATGTATCAATCCCAGTACATCTCGCATGCTAAGCGAGCGCTCTACCACTTGAACTAATCCCCCTTGACATATGTAAAAGTAGCCTTTAACCGATTTCATATCCTGTTTTCAGAGGACAGAGTAAAAATCATAAAACTTATGGCAGTATTTTGGAAGATCCGGGTATCGATCCCGGTACCTCTCACATGCAAAGCGAGCGCTCTACCACTTGAGCTAATCCCCCATTGACATATGGAAATGCAGCTTTTGACGGATTTCATATCCTCAGTTTTCAGAGGACAGAATAAGATCATCAATCTTTCAAAAAATTGAAATTGGTTTTGGAAGATCCGGGTATCGATCCCGGTACCTCTCACATGCAAAGCGAGCGCTCTACCACTTGAGCTAATCCCCCATTGACATATGTATATGCAGCTTTTGACCGATTTCATATCCTCAGTTTTCAGAGGACAGTGTAAGATCATAAAACTAAAGTCATATTTTTGGAAGATCCGGGTAGCGATCCCAGTACCTCTCACATGCTAAGCGAGCGCTCTACCACTTGAGCTAATCCCCCATTGACATATGGAAATGCAGCTTTTGACCGACTTCATATACTCAGTATTCAGAGGACAGAGTAAGATCATCAATCTTTCAAAAAATTGAAATTGATTTTGGAAGATCCGGGTATCAATCCCAGTACATCTCGCATGCTAATCGAGCGCTCTACCACTTGAACTATTCCCCTTTGACATATGTAAAAGTTGCCTTTAACCGATTTCATATCCTGTTTTCAGAGGACAGAGTAAAAATCATAAAACTTATCGCAGTATTTTGGAAGATCCGGGTATCGATCCCGGTACCTCTCACATGCAAAGCGAGCGCTCTACCACTTGAGCTAATCCCCCACCGCCATATGGAAATGCAGCTTTTGACGGATTTCATATCCTCAGTTTTCAGAGGACAGAGTAAGATCATCAATCTTTCAAAAAATTGAAATTGATTTTAGAAGATCCGGGTATCGATCCCGGTACCTCTCACATGAAAAGCGAGCGCTCTTCCACTTGAGCTAATCCCCCATTGACATATGTATATGCAGCTTTTGACCGATTTCATATCCTCAGTTTTCAGAGGACAGTATAAGATCATAAAACTAAAGTCATATTTTTGGAAGATCCGGTTATCGATCCCGGTATCTCTCACATGCTAAGCGAGCGCTCTACCACTTGAGCTAATCCCCCATTGACATATGGAAATGCAGCTTTTGACCGACTTCATATCCTCAGTATTCAGAGGACAGAGTAAGATCATCAATCTTTCAAAAAATTGAAATTGATTTTGGAAGATCTGGGTATCAATCCCAGTACATCTCGCATGCTAAGCGAGCGCTCTACCACTTGAACTAATCCCCCTTGACATATGTAAAAGTAGCCTTTAACCGATTTCATATCCTGTTTTCAGAGGACAGAGTAAAAATCATAAAACTTATAGCAGTATTTTGGAAGATCCGGGTATCGATCCCGGTACCTCTCACATGCAAAGCGAGCGCTCTACCACTTGAGCTAATCCCACATTGACATATGTATATGCAGCTTTTGACCAATTTCATATCCTCAGTTTTCAGAGGACAGTGTAAGATCATAAATCTAAAGTCATATTTTTGGAAGATCCGGTTATCGATCCCGGTACCTCTCACATGCTACGCGAGCGCTCTACCACTTGAGCTAATCCCACATTGACATATGTATATGCAGCTTTTGACCAATTTCATATCCTCAGTTTTCAGAGGACAGTGTAAGATCATAAATCTAAAGTCATATTTTTGGAAGATCCGGTTATCGATCCCGGTACCTCTCACATGCTACGCGAGCGCTCTACCACTTGAGCTAATCCCCCATTGACATATGGAAATGCAGCTTTTGACCGACTTCATATCCTCAGTATTCAGAGGACAGAGTAAGATCATCAATCTTTCAAAAAACTGAAATTGATTTTGGATGATCCGGGTATCGATCCCGGTACTTCTCACATGCAAAGCGAGCGCTCTACCACTTGAACTAATCCCCCTTGACATATGTAAAAGTAGCCTTTAACCGATTTCATATCCTGTTTTCAGAGGACAGAGTAAAAATCATAAAACTTATGGCAGTATTTTGGAAGATCCGGGTATCGATCCCGGTACCTCTCACATGCAAAGCGAGCACTCTACCACTTGAGCTAATCCCCCATTGACATATGTATATACAGCTTTTGACCGATTTAATATCCTCAGTTTTCAGAGGACAGAGTATGATCATCAATCTTTCAAAAAAGAATAGACTTTGGAAGATCCGGGTATCGATCCCGGTACCTCTCACATACTAAGCAAGCGCTCTACCACTTGAGCTAATACCCCATTGACATATGGAAATGCAGCTTTTGACCGACTTCATATCCTCAGTATTCAGAGGACAGAGTAAGATCATCAATCTTTCAAAAAATTGAAATTAATTTTGGAAGAATCATGTATCAATCCCAGTACATCTCGCATGCTAAGCGAGCGCTCTACCACTTGAACTAATCCCCCTTGACATATGTAAAAGTAGCCTTTAACCGATTTCATATCCTGTTTTCAGAGGACAGAGTAAAAATCATAAAACTTATGGCAGTATTTTGGAAGATCCGGGTATCGATCCCGGTACCTCTCACATGCAAAGCGAGCGCTCTACCACTTGAGCTAATCCCCCATTGACATATGGAAATGCAGCTTTTGACGGATTTCATATCCTCAGTTTTCAGAGGACAGAATAAGATCATCAATCTTTCAAAAAATTGAAATTGGTTTTGGAAGATCCGGGTATCGATCCCGGTACCTCTCACATGCAAAGCGAGCGCTCTACCACTTGAGCTAATCCCCCATTGACATATGTATATGCAGCTTTTGACCGATTTCATATCCTCAGTTTTCAGAGGACAGTGTAAGATCATAAAACTAAAGTCATATTTTTGGAAGATCCGGGTAGCGATCCCAGTACCTCTCACATGCTAAGCGAGCGCTCTACCACTTGAGCTAATCCCCCATTGACATATGGAAATGCAGCTTTTGACCGACTTCATATACTCAGTATTCAGAGGACAGAGTAAGATCATCAATCTTTCAAAAAATTGAAATTGATTTTGGAAGATCCGGGTATCAATCCCAGTACATCTCGCATGCTAATCGAGCGCTCTACCACTTGAACTATTCCCCTTTGACATATGTAAAAGTAGCCTTTAACCGATTTCATATCCTGTTTTCAGAGGACAGAGTAAAAATCATAAAACTTATCGCAGTATTTTGGAAGATCCGGGTATCGATCCCGGTACCTCTCACATGCAAAGCGAGCGCTCTACCACTTGAGCTAATCCCCCACCGACATATGGAAATGCAGCTTTTGACGGATTTCATATCCTCAGTTTTCAGAGGACAGAGTAAGATCATCAATCTTTCAAAAAATTGAAATTGATTTTAGAAGATCCGGGTATCGATCCCGGTACCTCTCACATGAAAAGCGAGCGCTCTTCCACTTGAGCTAATCCCCCATTGACATATGTATATGCAGCTTTTGACCGATTTCATATCCTCAGTTTTCAGAGGACAGTATAAGATCATAAAACTAAAGTCATATTTTTGGAAGATCCGGTTATCGATCCCGGTATCTCTCACATGCTAAGCGAGCGCTCTACCACTTGAGCTAATCCCCCATTGACATATGGAAATGCAGCTTTTGACCGACTTCATATCCTCAGTATTCAGAGGACAGAGTAAGATCATCAATCTTTCAAAAAATTGAAATTGATTTTGGAAGATCTGGGTATCAATCCCAGTACATCTCGCATGCTAAGCGAGCGCTCTACCACTTGAACTAATCCCCCTTGACATATGTAAAAGTAGCCTTTAACCGATTTCATATCCTGTTTTCAGAGGACAGAGTAAAAATCATAAAACTTATAGCAGTATTTTGGAAGATCCGGGTATCGATCCCGGTACCTCTCACATGCAAAGCGAGCGCTCTACCACTTGAGCTAATCCCACATTGACATATGTATATGCAGCTTTTGACCAATTTCATATCCTCAGTTTTCAGAGGACAGTGTAAGATCATAAATCTAAAGTCATATTTTTGGAAGATCCGGTTATCGATCCCGGTACCTCTCACATGCTACGCGAGCGCTCTACCACTTGAGCTAATCCCACATTGACATATGTATATGCAGCTTTTGACCGATTTCATATCCTCAGTTTTCAGAGGACAGTGTAAGATCATAAAACTAAAGTCATATTTTTGGAAGATCCGGGTATCGATCCCGGTACCTCTCACATACTAAGCGAGCGCTCTACCACTTGAGCTAATCCCCCATTGACATATGTAAAAGTAGCCTTTAACCGATTTCATATCCTGTTTTCAGAGGACAGAGTAAAAATCATAAAACTTATGGCAGTATTTTGGAAGATCCGGGTATCGATCCCTCTACTTCTCACATGCAAAGCGAGCGCTCTACCACTTGAGCTAATCCCCCATTGACATATGGAAATGCAGCTTTTGACGGATTTCATATCCTCAGTTTTCAGAGGACAGAGTAAGATCATCAATCTTTCACAAAATTGAAATTGATTTTGGAAGATCCGGGTATCGATCCCGGAACCTCTCACATGCAAAGCGAGCGCTCTACCACTTGAGCTAATCCCCCTTGACATATTTAAAAGTAGCCTTTAACCGATTTCATATCCTGTTTTCAGAGGACAGAGTAAAAATCATAAAGCTGATGGCAGTATTTTGGAGGATCCGGGTATCGATCCCAGTACCTCTCACATGCAAAGCGAGCGCTCTACCACTTGAGCTAATCCCCCATTGACATATGGAAATGCAGCTTTTGACGGATTTCATATCCTCAGTTTTCAGAGGACAGAGTAAGATCATCAATCTTTCAAAAAATTGAAATTGATTTTGTAAGATCCGGGTATCAATCCCAGTAGATCTCGCATGCTAAGCGAGCGCTCTACCACTTTAGCTAATCCCCCTTGACATATGTAAATGTAGCATTTAACCGATTTCATATCCTGTTTTCAGAGGACAGAGTAAAAATCATAAAGCTGATGGCAGTATTTTCGAGGATCCGGGTATCGATCCCAGTACCTCTCACATGCAAAGCGAGCGCTCTACCACTTGAGCTAATCCCCCATTGACATATGGAAATGCAGCTTTTGACGGATTTCATATCCTCAGTTTTCAGAGGACAGAGTAAAATCATTAATCTTTCAAAAAATTGAAAATTATTTTGGAAGATCCGGGTATCGATCCCGGTACCTCTCACATGCTAAGCGAGCGCTCTATACCACTTGAGCTAATCCCCCATTGACATATGTAAAAGTAGCCTTTAACCGACTTCATATCCTCAGTATTCAGAGGACAGAGTAAGATCATCAATCTTTCAAAAAATTGAAATTGTTTTTGTAAGATCCGGGTATCAATCCCAGTACATCTCGCATGCTAAGCGAGCGCTCTACCACTTTAGCTAATCCCCCTTAACATATGTAAAAGTAGCATTTAACCGATTTCATATCCTGTTTTCAGAGGACAGAGTAAAAATCATAAAGCTTTTGGCAGTATTTTGGAGGATCCGGGTATCGATCCCAGTATCTCTCACATTCAAAGCGAGCGCTCTACCACTTGAGCTAATCCCCCATTGACATGTGGAAATGCAGCTTTTGACGAATTTCATATCCTCAGTTTTCAGAGGACAGAGTAAGATCATCAATCTTTCAAAAATTTTTAATTAATTTTGGAAGATCCGGGTATCGATCCAGGTACCTCTCACATGCAAAGCGAGCGCTCTACCACTTGAGCTAATCCCCCATTGACATATGTATATACAGCTTTTGACCGATTTCATATCCTAAGTTTTCAGAGGACAGTGTAAGATCATAAAACGAAAGTCATATTTTTGGAAGATCCGCGTTTCGATCCCAGTACCTCTTACATGCTAAGCGAGCGCTCTACCACTTGAGCTAATCCCCCATTGACATATGTAAAAGTAGCCTTTAACCGATTTCATATCCTGTTTTCAGAGGACAGAGTAAAAATCATAAAACTTATGGCAGTATTTTGGAAGATCCGGGTATCGATCCCTCTACTTCTCACATGCAAAGCGATCGCTCTACCACTTGAGCTAATCCCCCATTGACATATGGAAATGCAGCTTTTGACGGATTTCATATCCTCAGTTTTCAGAGGACAGAGTAAGATCATCAATCTTTCAAAAAATTGAAATTGATTTTGGAAGATCCGGGTATCGATCCCGGTACCTCTCACATGCAAAGCGAGCGCTCTACCACTTGAGCTAATCCCCCTTGACATATTTAAAAGTAGCCTTTAACCGATTTCATATCCTGTTTTCAGAGGACAGAGTAAAAATCATAAAGCTGATGGCAGTATTTTGGAGGATCCGGGTATCGATCCCAGTACCTCTCACATGCAAAGCGAGCGCTCTACCACTTGAGCTAATCCCCCATTGACATATGGAAATGCAGCTTTTGACGGATTTCATATCCTCAGTTTTCAGAGGACAGAGTAAGATCATCAATCTTTCAAAAAATTGAAATTGATTTTGTAAGATCCGGGTATCAATCCCAGTAGATCTCGCATGCTAAGCGAGCGCTCTACCACTTTAGCTAATCCCCCTTGACATATGTAAATGTAGCATTTAACCGATTTCATATCCTGTTTTCAGAGGACAGAGTAAAAATCATAAAGCTTATGGCAGTATTTTCGAGGATCCGGGTATCGATCCCAGTACCTCTCACATGCAAAGCGAGCGCTCTACCACTTGAGCTAATCCCCCATTGACATATGGAAATGCAGCTTTTGACGGATTTCATATCCTCAGTTTTCAGAGGACAGAGTAAAATCATTAATCTTTCAAAAAATTGAAAATTATTTTGGAAGATCCGGGTATCGATCCCGGTACCTCTCACATGCTAAGCGAGCGCTCTATACCACTTGAGCTAATCCCCCATTGACATATGTAAAAGTAGCCTTTAACCGACTTCATATCCTCAGTATTCAGAGGACAGAGTAAGATCATCAATCTTTCAAAAAATTGAAATTGTTTTTGTAAGATCCGGGTATCAATCCCAGTACATCTCGCATGCTAAGCGAGCGCTCTACCACTTTAGCTAATCCCCCTTAACATATGTAAAAGTAGCATTTAACCGATTTCATATCCTGTTTTCAGAGGACAGAGTAAAAATCATAAAGCTTTTGGCAGTATTTTGGAGGATCCGGGTATCGATCCCAGTATCTCTCACATTCAAAGCGAGCGCTCTACCACTTGAGCTAATCCCCCATTGACATGTGGAAATGCAGCTTTTGACGAATTTCATATCCTCAGTTTTCAGAGGACAGAGCAAGATCATCAATCTTTCAAAAATTTTTAATTGATTTTGGAAGATCCGGGTATCGATCCCGGTACCTCTCACATGCAAAGCGAGCGCTCTACCACTTGAGCTAATCCCCATTGACATATGGAAATGCAGCTTTTGACCGACTTCATATCCTCAGTATTCAGAGGACAGAGTAAGATCATCAATCTTTCAAAAAATTGAAATTTATTTTGGAAGATCCGGGTATCAATCGCAGTACATCTCGCATGCAAAGCGAGCGCTCTACCACTTTAGCTAATCCCCCTTGACATGTGTAAAAGTAGCCTTTAACCGATTTCATATCCTGTTTTCAGAGGACAGAGTAAAAATCATAAAACTAATGGCAGTATTTTGGAAGATCCGTGTATCGATCCCAGTACCTCTCACATGCAAAGCGAGCGATTTACCACTTGAGCTAATCCCCCATCGACATATGGAAAAGCAGCTTTTGACGGATTTCATATCCTCAGTTTTCAGAGGACAGAGTAAGATCATCAATCTTTCAAAAAATTGAAATTGATTTTGGAAGATCCGGGTATCGATCCCGGTACCTCTCACATGCTAAGCGAGCGCTCTACCACTTGAGCTAATCCCCCATTGACATATGTATTTGCAGCTTTTGACGGATTTCATATCCTCAGTTTTCAGAGGACAGTGTAAGATCATAAAACTAAAGTCATATTTTTGGAAGATCCGGGTATCGATCCCGGTACCTCTCACATACTAAGCGAGCGCTCTACCACTTGAGCTAATCCCCCATTGACATATGTAAAAGTCGCCTTTAACCGATTTCATATCCTGTTTTCAGAGGACAGAGTAAAAATCATAAAACTTATGGCAGTATTTTGGAAGATCCGGGTATCGATCCCGGTACCTCTCACATGCTAAGCGAGCGCTCAATACCACTTGAGCTAATCCCCCATTGACATATGTAAAAGTAGCCTTTAACCGACTTCATATCCTCAGTATTCAGAGGACAGAGTAAGATCATCAATCTTTCAAAAAATTGAAATTGTTTTTGTAAGATCCGGGTATCAATCCCAGTACATCTCGCATGCTAAGCGAGCGCTCTACCACTTTAGCTAATCCCCCTTGACATATGTAAAAGTAGCATTTAACCGATTTCATATCCTGTTTTCAGAGGACAGAGTAAAAATCATAAAGCTTATGGCAGTATTTTGGAGGATCCGGGTATCGATCCCAGTATCTCTCACATTCAAAGCGAGCGCTCTACCACTTGAGCTAATCCCCCATTGACATATGGAAATGCAGCTTTTGACGAATTTCATATCCTCAGTTTTCAGAGGACAGAGTAAGATCATCAATCTTTCAAAAAATTTTAATTGATTTTGGAAGATCCGGGTATCGATCCAGGTACCTCTCATATGCAAAGCGAGCGCTCTACCACTTGAGCTAATCCCCCATTGACATATGTATATACAGCTTTTGACCGATTTCATATCCTAAGTTTTCAGAGGACAGTGTAAGATCATAAAACGAAAGTCATATTTTTGGAAGATCCGCGTATCGATCCCAGTACCTCTTACATGCTAAGCGAGCGCTCTACCACTTGAGCTAATCCCCCATTGACATATGTAAAAGTAGCCTTTAACCGATTTCATATCCTGTTTTCAGAGGACAGAGTAAAAATCATAAAACTTATGGCAGTATTTTGGAAGATCCGGGTATCGATCCCTGTACTTCTCACATGCAAAGCGAGCGCTCTACCACTTGAGCTAATCCCCCATTGACATATGGAAATGCAGCTTTTGACGGATTTCATATCCTCAGTTTTCAGAGGACAGAGTAAGATCATCAATCTTTCAAAAAATTGAAATCGATTTTGGAAGATCCGGGTATCGATCCCGGTACCTCTCACATGCTAAGCGAGCGCTCTACCACTTGAGCTAATCCCCCTTGACATATTTAAAAGTAGCATTTAACCGATTTCATATCCTGTTTTCAGAGGACAGAGTAAAAATCATAAAGCTGATGGCAGTATGTTGGAAGATCCGGGTATCGATCCCTGTACCTCTCACATGCAAAGCGAGCGCTCTACCACTTGAGCTAATCCCCCATTGACATATGGCTACGCAGCTTTTGACGGATTTCATATCCTCAGTTTTCAGAGGACAGAGTAAGATCATCAATCTTTCAAAAAATTGAAATTGATTTTGGAAGATCCGGGTATCGATCCCGGTACCTCTCGCATGCAAAGCGAGCGCTCTACCACTTGAGCTAATCCCCCTTGACATATGCAAAAGTAGCATTTAACCGATTTCATATCCTGTTTTCAGAGGACAGAGTAAAAATCATAAAGCTTATGGCAGTATTTTGGAGGATCCGGGTATCGATCCCAGTACCTCTCACATGCAAAGCGAGCGCTCTACCACTTGAGCTAATCCCCCATTGAAATATGGAAATGCAGCTTTTGACGGATTTCATATCCTCAGTTTTCAGAGGACAGAGTAAGATCATCAATCTTTCAAAAAATTGAAATTGATTTTGTAAGATCCGGGTATCAATCCCAGTACATCTCGCATGCTAAGCGAGCGCTCTACCACTTTAGCTAATCCCCCTTGACATATGTAAAAGTAGCATTTAACCGATTTCATATCCTGTTTTCAGAGGACAGAGTAAAAATCATAAAGCTTATGGCAGTATTTTGGAGGATCCGGGTATCGATCCCAGTACCTCTCACATGCAAAGCGAGCGCTCTACCACTTGAGCTAATCCCCCATTGACATATGGAAATGCAGCTTTTGACGGATTTCATATCCTCAGTTTTCAGAGGACAGAGTAAGATCATCAATCTTTCATCAATTTTTAATTGATTTTGGAAGATCCGGGTATCGATCCCGGTACCTCTCACATGCAAAGCGAGCGCTCTACCACTTGAGCTAATCCCCCATTGACATATGGAAATGCAGCTTTTGACGAATTTCAAATCCTCAGTTTTCAGAGGACAGAGTAAGATCATCAATCTTTCAAAAAATTTTAATTGATTTTGGAAGATCCGGGTATCGATCCCGGTACCTCTCACATGCAAAGCGAGCGCTCTACCACTTGAGCTAATCCCCCATTGACATATGTATATGCAGCTTTTGACCGATTTCATATCCTAAGTTTTCAGAGGACAGTGTAAGATCATAAAACGAAAGTCATATTTTTGGAAGATCCGGGTATCGATCCCGGTACCTCTCACATGCTAAGCGAGCGCTCTACCACTTGAGCTAATCCCCCATTGACATATGTAAAAGTAGCCTTTAACCGATTTCATATCCTGTTTTCAGAGGACAGAGTAAAAATCATAAAACTTATGGCAGTATTTTGGAAGATCCGGGTATCGATCCCTGTACCTCTCACATGCAAAGCGAGCGCTCTACCACTTGAGCTAATCCCCCATTGACATATGGAAATGCAGCTTTTGACGGATTTCATATCCTCAGTTTTCAGAGGACAGAGTAAGATCATCAATCTTTCAAAAAATTGAAATTGATTTTGGAAGATCCGGGTATCGATCCCGGTACCTCTCACATGCAAAGCGAGCGCTCTATCACTTGAGCTAATCCCCCTTGACATATGCAAAAGTAGCATTTAACCGATTTCATATCCTGTTTTCAGAGGACAGAGTAAAAATCATAAAGCTTATGGCAGTATTTTGGAGGATCCGGGTATCGATCCCAGTACCTCTCACATGCAAAGCGAGCGCTCTACCACTTGAGCTAATCCCCCAATGACATAAGGAAATGCAGCTTTTGACGGATTTCATATCCTCAGTTTTCAGAGGACAGAGTAAGATCATCAATCTTTCAAAAAATTGAAATTGATTTTGTAAGATCCGGGTATCAATCCCAGTACATCTCGCATGCTAAGCGAGCGCTCTACCACTTTAGCTAATCCCCCTTGACATATGTAAAAGTAGCATTTAACCGATTTCATATCCTGTTTTCAGAGGACAGAGTAAAAATCATAAAGCTTATGGCAGTATTTTGGAGGATCCGGGTATCGATCCCAGTACCTCTCACATGCAAAGCGAGCGCTCTACCACTTGAGCTAATCCCCCATTGACATATGGAAATGCAGCTTTTGACGGATTTCATATCCTCAGTTTTCAGAGGACAGAGTAAGATCATCAATCTTTCATCAATTTTTAATTGATTTTGGAAGATCCGGGTATCGATCCCGGTACCTCTCACATGCAAAGCGAGCGCTCTACCACTTGAGCTAATCCCCCATTGACATATGGAAATGCAGCTTTTGACGAATTTCAAATCCTCAGTTTTCAGAGGACAGAGTAAGATCATCAATCTTTCAAAAAATTTTAATTGATTTTGGAAGATCCGGGTATCGATCCCGGTACCTCTCACATGCAAAGCGAGCGCTCTACCACTTGAGCTAATCCCCCATTGACATATGTATATGCAGCTTTTGACCGATTTCATATCCTAAGTTTTCAGAGGACAGTGTAAGATCATAAAACGAAAGTCATATTTTTGGAAGATCCGGGTATCGATCCCGGTACCTCTCACATGCTAAGCGAGCGCTCTACCACTTGAGCTAATCCCCCATTGACATATGTAAAAGTAGCCTTTAACCGATTTCATATCCTGTTTTCAGAGGACAGAGTAAAAATCATAAAACTTATGGCAGTATTTTGGAAGATCCGGGTATCGATCCCTGTACCTCTCACATGCAAAGCGAGCGCTCTACCACTTGAGCTAATCCCCCATTGACATATGGAAATGCAGCTTTTGACGGATTTCATATCCTCAGTTTTCAGAGGACAGAGTAAGATCATCAATCTTTCAAAAAATTGAAATTGATTTTGGAAGATCCGGGTATCGATCCCGGTACCTCTCACATGCAAAGCGAGCGCTCTATCACTTGAGCTAATCCCCCTTGACATATATAAAAGTAGCATTTAACCGATTTCATATCCTGTTTTCAGAGGACAGAGTAAAAATCATAAAGCTTATGGCAGTATTTTGGAGGATCCGGGTATCGAACCCAGTACCTCTCACATGCAAAGTGAGCGCTCTACCACTTGAGCTAATCCCCCATTGACATATGGAAATGCAGCTTTTGACGGATTTCATATCCTCAGTTTTCAGAGGACAGAGTAAGATCATCAATCTTTCAAAAAATTGAAATTGATTTTGTAAGATCCGGGTATCAATCCCAGTAGATCTCGCATGCTAAGCGAGCGCTCTGCCACTTTAGCTAATCCCCCTTGACATATGTAAAAGTAGCATTTAACCGATTTCATATCCTGTTTTCAGAGGACAGAGTAAAAATCATAAAGCTTATGGCAGTATTTTGGAGGATCCGGGTATCGATCCCAGTACGTCTCACATGCAAAGCGAGCGCTCTACCACTTGAGCTAATCCCCATTGACATATGGAAATGCAGCTTTTGACGGATTTCATATCATCAGTTTTCAGAGGACAGAGTAAAATCATTAATCTTTCAAAAAATTGAAAATTATTTTGGAAGATCCGGGTATCGATCCCGGTACCTCTCACATGCAATGCGAGCGCTCTACCACTTGAGCTAATCCCCCATTGACACTTGGAAATGCAGCTTTTGACGGATTTCATATCCTCAGTTTTCAGAGGACAGAGTAAGCTCATCAATCTTTCAAAAAATTGAAATTGATTTTAGAAGATCCGGGTATCGATCCCGGTACCTCTCACATGCAAAGCGAGCGCTCTACCACTTGAGCTAATCCCCCATTGACATATGTATATGCAGCTTTTGACCGATTTCATATCCTCAGTTTTCAGAGGACAGAGTAAGATCATATGACTAAAGTCATATTTTTGGAAGATCCGGGCATCGATCCCGGTACCTCTCACATGCTAAGCGAGCGCTCTACCACTTGAGCTAATCCCCCATTGACATATGGAAATGCAGCTTTTGACCGATTTCATATCCTCAGTATTCAGAGGACAGAGTAGGATCATCAATCTTTCAAAAAATTGAAATTGATTTTGGAAGATCCGGGTATCAATCCCAGTACATCTCGCATGCTAAGCGAGCGCTCTACCACTTTAGCTAATCCCCCTTGACATATGTAAAAGTAGCCTTTAACCGATATCATATCCTGTGTTCAGAGGACGGAGTAAGATCATCAATCTTTCAAAAAATTGAAATTGATTTTGGAAGATCCGGGTATCGATCCCGGTACCTCTTACATGCAAAGCGAGCGCTCTACCACTTGAGCTAATCCCACATTGACATATGTACTTGCAGCTTTTGACCGATTTCATATCCTCAGTTTTCAGAGGACAGTGTAAGATCATAAAACCAAAGTCATATTTTTGGAAGATCCGGGTATCGCTCCCGGTACCTCTCACATGCTAAGTGAGCGCTCTACCACTTGAGCTAATCCCCCATTGACATATGGAAATGCAGCTTTTTGACCGACTTCATATCCTCAGTATTCAGAGGACAGAGTAAGATCATCAATCTTTCAAAAAATTGAAATTTATTTTGGAAGATCCGGGTATCAATCGCAGTACATCTCGCATGCTAAGCGAGCGCTCTACCACTTTAGCTAATCCCCCTTGACATGTGTAAAAGTAGCTTTAACCGATTTCATATCCTGTTTTCAGAGGACAGAGTAAAAATCATAAAACTAATAGCAGTATTTTGGAAGATCCGTGTATCGATCCCGGTATCCCACACATGCAAAGCGAGCGCTCTACCACTTGAGCTAATCCCCCATCGACATATGTATTTGCAGCTTTTGACGGATTTCATATCCTCAGTTTTCAGAGGACAGAGTAAGATCATCAATCTTTCAAAAAATTGAAATTGATTTTGGAAGATCCGGGTATCGATCCCGGTACCTCTCAGGTGTAAAGCGAGCGCTCTGCCACTTGAGCTAATCCCCCATTGACATATGTATTTGCAGCTTTTGACCGATTTCATATCCTCAGTTTTCAGAGGACAGTGTAAGATCATAAAACTAAAGTCATATTTTTGGAAGATCCGGGTATCGATCCCGGTACCTCTCACATACTAAGCGAGCGCTCTACCACTTGAGCTAATCCCCCATTGACATATGTAAAAGTAGCCTTTAACCGATTTCATATCCTGTTTTCAGAGGACAGAGTAAAAATCATAAAACTTATGGCAGTATTTTGGAAGATCCGGGTATCGATCCCGGTACCTCTCACATGCTAAGCGAGCGCTCTACCACTTGAGCTAATCCCACATTGACATATGTAAAAGTAGCCTTTAACCGACTTCATATCCTCAGTATTCAGAGGACAGAGTAAGATCATCAATCTTTCAAAAAATTGAAATTGTTTTTGTAAGATCCGGGTATCAATCCAGTACATCTCGCATGCTAAGCGAGCGCTCTACCACTTTAGCTAATCCCCCTTGACATATGTAAAAGTAGCATTTAACCGATTTCATATCCTGTTTTCAGAGGACAGAGTAAAAATCATAAAGCTTATGGCAGTATTTTGGAGGATCCGGGTATCGATCCCAGTATCTCTCACATTCAAAGCGAGCGCTCTACCACTTGAGCTAATCCCCAATTGACATATGGAAATGCAGCTTTTGACGAATTTCATATCCTCAGTTTTCAGAGGACAGAGTAAGATCATCAATCTTTCAAAAAATTTTAATTGATTTTGGAAGATCCGGGTATCGATCCCTGTACCTCTCACATGCAAAGCGAGCGCTCTACCACTTGAGCTAATCCCCCATTGACATATGTATTTGCAGCTTTTGACCGATTTCATATCCTCAGTTTTCAGAGGACAGTGTAAGATCATAAAACTAAAGTCATATTTTTGGAAGATCCGGGTATCGATCCCGGTACCTCTCACATACTAAGCGAGCGCTCTACCACTTGAGCTAATCCCCCATTGACATATGTAAAAGTAGCCTTTAACCGATTTCATATCCTGTTTTCAGAGGACAGAGTAAAAATCATAAAACTTATGGCAGTATTTTGGAAGATCCGTGTATCGATCCCGGTACCTCTCACATGCTAAGCGAGCGCTCTACCACTTGAGCTAATCCCACATTGACATATGTAAAAGTAGCCTTTAACTGACTTCATATCCTCAGTATTCAGAGGACAGAGTAAGATCATCAATCTTTCAAAAAATTGAAATTGTTTTTGTAAGATCCGGGTATCAATCCCAGTACATCTCGCATGCTAAGCGAGCGCTCTACCACTTGAACTAATCCCCCTTGACATATGTAACAGTAGCATTTAACCGATTTCATATCCTGTTTTCAGAGGACAGAGTAAAAATCATAAAGCTTATGGCAGTATTTTGGAGGATCCGGGTATCGATCCCAGTATCTCTCACATTCAAAGCGAGCGCTCTACCACTTGAGCTAATCCCCCATTGACATATGGAAATGCAGCTTTTGACGAATTTCATATCCTCAGTTTTCAGAGGACAGAGTAAGATCATCAATCTTTCAAAAAATTTTAATTGATTTTGGAAGATCCGGGTATCGATCCCTGTACCTCTCACATGCAAAGCGAGCGCTCTACCACTTGAGCTAATCCCCCATTGACATATGTATATGCAGCTTTTGACCGATTTCATATCCTAAGTTTTCAGAGGACAGTGTAAGATCATAAAACGAAAGTCATATTTTTGGAAGATCCGCGTATCGATCCCAGTACCTCTCACATGCTAAGCGAGCGCTCTACCACTTGAGCTAATCCCCCATTGACATATGTAAAAGTAGCCTTTAACCGATTTCATATCCTGTTTTCAGAGGACAGAGTAAAAATCATAAAACTTATGGCAGTATTTTGGAAGATCCGGGTATAGATCCCTGTACTTCTCACATGCAAAGCGAGCGCTCTACCACTTGAGCTAATCCCCCATTGACATATGGAAATGTAGCTTTTGACGGATTTCATATCCTCAGTTTTCAGAGGACAGTGTAAGATCATAAAACTAAAGTCATATTTTTGGAAAATCCGGGTATCGATCCCGGTACCTCTCACATGCTGAGCGAGCGTTCTACCACTTGAACTAATCCCCCTTGACATATGTAACAGTAGCATTTAACCGATTTCATATCCTGTTTTCAGAGGACAGAGTAAAAATCATAAAGCTTATGGCAGTATTTTGGAGGATCCGGGTATCGATCCCAGTATCTCTCACATTCAAAGCGAGCGCTCTACCACTTGAGCTAATCCCCCATTGACATATGGAAATGCAGCTTTTGACGAATTTCATATCCTCAGTTTTCAGAGGACAGAGTAAGATCATCAATCTTTCAAAAATTTTTAATTGATTTTGGAAGATCCGGGTATCGATCCCTGTACCTCTCACATGCAAAGCGAGCGCTCTACCACTTGAGCTAATCCCCCATTGACATATGTATATGCAGCTTTTGACCGATTTCATATCCTAAGTTTTCAGAGGACAGTGTAAGATCATAAAACGAAAGTCATATTTTTGGAAGATCCGCGTATCGATCCCAGTACCTCTCACATGCTAAGCGAGCGCTCTACCACTTGAGCTAATCCCCCATTGACATATGTAAAAGTAGCCTTTAACCGATTTCATATCCTGTTTTCAGAGGACAGAGTAAAAATCATAAAACTTATGGCAGTATTTTGGAAGATCCGGGTATAGATCCCTGTACTTCTCACATGCAAAGCGAGCGCTCTACCACTTGAGCTAATCCCCCATTGACATATGGAAATGTAGCTTTTGACGGATTTCATATCCTCAGTTTTCAGAGGACAGTGTAAGATCATAAAACTAAAGTCATATTTTTGGAAAATCCGGGTATCGATCCCGGTACCTCTCACATGCTGAGCGAGCGTTCTACCACTTGAGCTAATCCCCCATTGACATATGGAAATGCAGCTTTTGACCGACTTCATATCCTCAGTATTCAGAGGACAGAGTAAGATCATCAATCTTTCAAAAAATTGAAATTGATTTTAGAAGATCTGGGTATCAATCCCAGTACATCTCGCATGCTAAGCGAGCGCTCTACCACTTGAACTAATCACCCTTGACATATGTAAAAGTAGCCTTTAACCGATTTCATATCCTGTTTTCAGAGGACAGAGTAAAAATCATAAAACTTATGGCATTATTTTGGAAGATCCGGGTATCGATCACGGTACCTCTAACATGCAAAGCGAGCGCTCTGCCACTTGAGCTAATCCCCCATTGACATATGTATATGCAGCTTTTGACCGATTTCATATCCTCAGTTTTCAGAGGACAGTGTAAGATCATAAAACTAAAGTCATATTTTTGGAAGATCCGGGTATCGATCCCGGTACCTCTCACATGCTAAGCAAACGCTCTACCACTTGAGCTAATCCCCCATCGACATATGTATTTGAAGCTTTTGACCGATTTCATATCCTCAGTTTTCAGAGGACAGTGTAAGATCATAAAACAAAAGTCATATTTTTGGAAGATCCGGCTGTCGATCCCGGTACCTCTCACATGCAAAGCAAACGCTCTACCACTTGAGCTAATCCCCCACTGACATATGTATTTGCAGCTTTTGACTGATTTCATATCCTCAGTTTTCAGAGGACAGTGTAAGATCATAAAACTAAAGTCATATTTGTGGAAGATCCGGGTATCGATCCCGGTACCTCTTACATGCAAAGCGAGCGCTCTACCACTTGAGCTAATCCCACATTGACATATGTACTTGCAGCTTTTGACCGATTTCATATCCTCAGTTTTCAGAGGACAGTGTAAGATCATAAAACCAAAGTCATATTTTTGGAAGATCCGGGTATCGCTCCCGGTACCTCTCACATGCTAAGTGAGCGCTCTACCACTTGAGCTAATCCCCCATTGACATATGGAAATGCAGCTTTTTGACCGACTTCATATCCTCAGTATTCAGAGGACAGAGTAAGATCATCAATCTTTCAAAAAATTGAAATTTATTTTGGAAGATCCGGGTATCAATCGCAGTACATCTCGCATGCTAAGCGAGCGCTCTACCACTTTAGCTAATCCCCCTTGACATGTGTAAAAGTAGCTTTAACCGATTTCATATCCTGTTTTCAGAGGACAGAGTAAAAATCATAAAACTAATAGCAGTATTTTGGAAGATCCGTGTATCGATCCCGGTATCCCTCACATGCAAAGCGAGCGCTCTACCACTTGAGCTAATCCCCCATCGACATATGTATTTGCAGCTTTTGACGGATTTCATATCCTCAGTTTTCAGAGGACAGAGTAAGATCATCAATCTTTCAAAAAATTGAAATTGATTTTGGAAGATCCGGGTATCGATCCCGGTACCTCTCACGTGCAAAGCGAGCGCTCTGCCACTTGAGCTAATCCCCCATTGACATATGTATTTGCAGCTTTTGACCGATTTCATATCCTCAGTTTTCAGAGGACAGTGTAAGATCATAAAACTAAAGTCATATTTTTGGAAGATCCGGGTATCGATCCCGGTACCTCTCACATACTAAGCGAGCGCTCTACCACTTGAGCTAATCCCCCATTGACATATGTAAAAGTAGCCTTTAACCGATTTCATATCCTGTTTTCAGAGGACAGAGTAAAAATCATAAAACTTATGGCAGTATTTTGGAAGATCCGGGTATCGATCCCGGTACCTCTCACATGCTAAGCGAGCGCTCTACCACTTGAGCTAATCCCACATTGACATATGTAAAAGTAGCCTTTAACCGACTTCATATCCTCAGTATTCAGAGGACAGAGTAAGATCATCAATCTTTCAAAAAATTGAAATTGTTTTTGTAAGATCCGGGTATCAATCCAGTACATCTCGCATGCTAAGCGAGCGCTCTACCACTTTAGCTAATCCCCCTTGACATATGTAAAAGTAGCATTTAACCGATTTCATATCCTGTTTTCAGAGGACAGAGTAAAAATCATAAAGCTTATGGCAGTATTTTGGAGGATCCGGGTATCGATCCCAGTATCTCTCACATTCAAAGCGAGCGCTCTACCACTTGAGCTAATCCCCAATTGACATATGGAAATGCAGCTTTTGACGAATTTCATATCCTCAGTTTTCAGAGGACAGAGTAAGATCATCAATCTTTCAAAAAATTTTAATTGATTTTGGAAGATCCGGGTATCGATCCCTGTACCTCTCACATGCAAAGCGAGCGCTCTACCACTTGAGCTAATCCCCCATTGACATATGTATTTGCAGCTTTTGACCGATTTCATATCCTCAGTTTTCAGAGGACAGTGTAAGATCATAAAACTAAAGTCATATTTTTGGAAGATCCGGGTATCGATCCCGGTACCTCTCACATACTAAGCGAGCGCTCTACCACTTGAGCTAATCCCCCATTGACATATGTAAAAGTTGCCTTTAACCGATTTCATATCCTGTTTTCAGAGGACAGAGTAAAAATCATAAAACTTATGGCAGTATTTTGGAAGATCCGTGTATCGATCCCGGTACCTCTCACATGCTAAGCGAGCGCTCTACCACTTGAGCTAATCCCACATTGACATATGTAAAAGCAGCCTTTAACCGACTTCATATCCTCAGTATTCAGAGGACAGAGTAAGATCATCAATCTTTCAAAAAATTGAAATTGTTTTTGTAAGATCCGGGTATCAATCCCAGTACATCTCGCATGCTAAGCGAGCGCACTACCACTTTAGCTAATCCCCCTTGACATATGTAACAGTAGCATTTAACCGATTTCATATCCTGTTTTCAGAGGACAGAGTAAAAATCATAAAGCTTATGGCAGTATTTTGGAGGATCCGGGTATCGATCCCAGTATCTCTCACATTCAAAGCGAGCGCTCTACCACTTGAGCTAATCCCCCATTGACATATGGAAATGCAGCTTTTGACGAATTTCATATCCTCAGTTTTCAGAGGACAGAGTAAGATCATCAATCTTTCAAAAAATTTTAATTGATTTTGGAAGATCCGGGTATCGATCCCTGTACCTCTCACATGAAAAGCGAGCGCTCTACCACTTGAGCTAATCCCCCATTGACATATGTATATGCAGCTTTTGACCGATTTCATATCCTAAGTTTTCAGAGGACAGTGTAAGATCATAAAACGAAAGTCATATTTTTGGAAGATCCGGGTATCGATCCCGGTACCTCTCACATGCTAAGCAAACGCTCTACCACTTGAGCTAATCCCCCATCGACATATGTATTTGAAGCTTTTGACCGATTTCATATCCTCAGTTTTCAGAGGACAGTGTAAGATCATAAAACAAAAGTCATATTTTTGGAAGATCCGGCTGTCGATCCCGGTACCTCTCACATGCAAAGCAAACGCTCTACCACTTGAGCTAATCCCCCACTGACATATGTATTTGCAGCTTTTGACTGATTTCATATCCTCAGTTTTCAGAGGACAGTGTAAGATCATAAAACTAAAGTCATATTTGTGGAAGATCCGGGTATCGATCCCGGTACCTCTTACATGCAAAGCGAGCGCTCTACCACTTGAGCTAATCCCACATTGACATATGTACGTGCAGCTTTTGACCGATTTCATATCCTCAGTTTTCAGAGGACAGTGTAAGATCATAAAACCAAAGTCATATTTTTGGAAGATCCGGGTATCGCTCCCGGTACCTCTCACATGCTAAGTGAGCGCTCTACCACTTGAGCTAATCCCCCATTGACATATGGAAATGCAGCTTTTTGACCGACTTCATATCCTCAGTATTCAGAGGACAGAGTAAGATCATCAATCTTTCAAAAAATTGAAATTTATTTTGGAAGATCCGGGTATCAATCGCAGTACATCTCGCATGCTAAGCGAGCGCTCTACCACTTTAGCTAATCCCCCTTGACATGTGTAAAAGTAGCTTTAACCGATTTCATATCCTGTTTTCAGAGGACAGAGTAAAAATCATAAAACTAATAGCAGTATTTTGGAAGATCCGTGTATCGATCCCGGTATCCCTCACATGCAAAGCGAGCGCTCTACTACTTGAGCTAATCCCCCATCGACATATGTATTTGCAGCTTTTGACGGATTTCATATCCTCAGTTTTCAGAGGACAGAGTAAGATCATCAATCTTTCAAAAAATTGAAATTGATTTTGGAAGATCCGGGTATCGATCCCGGTACCTCTCACGTGCAAAGCGAGCGCTCTGCCACTTGAGCTAATCCCCCATTGAGATATGTATTTGCAGCTTTTGACCGATTTAATATCCTCAGTTTTCAGAGGACAGTGTAAGATCATAAAACTAAAGTCATATTTTTGGAAGATCCGGGTATCGATCCCGGTACCTCTCACATACTAAGCGAGCGCTCTACCACTTGAGCTAATCCCCCATTGACATATGCAAAAGTAGCCTTTAACCGATTTCATATCCTGTTTTCAGAGGACAGAGTAAAAATCATAAAACTTATGGCAGTATTTTGGAAGATCCGTGTATCGATCCCGGTACCTCTCACATGCTAAGCGAGCGCTCTACCACTTGAGCTAATCCCACATTGACATATGTAAAAGTAGCCTTTAACCGACTTCATATCCTCAGTATTCAGAGGACAGAGTAAGATCATCAATCTTTCAAAAAATTGAAATTGTTTTTGTAAGATCCGGGTATCAATCCCAGTACATCTCGCATTCTAAGCGAGCGCTCTACCACTTTAGCTAATCCCCCTTGACATATGTAAAAGTAGCATTTAACCGATTTCATATCCTGTTTTCAGAGGACAGAGTAAAAATCATAAAGCTTATGGCAGTATTTTGGAGGATCCGGGTATCGATCCCAGTATCTCTCACATTCAAAGCGAGCGCTCTACCACTTGAGCTAATCCCCCATTGACATATGGAAATGCAGCTTTTGACGAATTCCATATCCTCAGTTTTCAGAGGACAGAGTAAGATCATCAATCTTTCAAAAAAATTTAATTGATTTTGGAAGATCCGGGTATCGATCCCTGTACCTCTCACATGCAAAGCGAGCGCTCTACCACTTGAGCTAATCCCCCATTGACATATGTATATGCAGCTTTTGACCGATTTCATATCCTAAGTTTTCAGAGGACAGTGTAAGATCATAAAACGAAAGTCATATTTTTGGAAGATCCGCGTATCGATCCCAGTACCTCTCACATGCTAAGCGAGCGCTCTACCACTTGAGCTAATCCCCCATTGACATATGTAAAAGTAGCCTTTAACCGATTTCATATCCTGTTTTCAGAGGACAGAGTAAAAATCATAAAACTTATGGCAGTATTTTGGAAGATCCGGGTATAGATCCCTGTACTTCTCACATGCAAAGCGAGCGCTCTACCACTTGAGCTAATCCCCCATTGACATATGGAAATGCAGCTTTTGACGGATTTCATATCCTCAGTTTTCAGAGGACAGAGTAAGATCATCAATCTTTCAAAAAATTGAAATTGATTTTGGAAGATCCGGGTATCGATCCCGGTACCTCTCACATGCAAAGCGAGCGCTCTACCACTTGAGCTAATCCCCCTTGACATATTTAAAAGTAGCATTTAACCGATTTCATATCCTGTTTTCAGAGGACAGAGTAAAAATCATAAAGCTGATGGCAGTATTTTGGAGGATCCGGGTATCGATCCCAGTACCTCTCACATGCAAAGCGAGCTCTCTACCACTTGAGCTAATCCCCCATTGACATATGTATTTGCAGCTTTTGACCGATTTCATATCCTCAGTTTTCAGAGGACAGTGTAAGATCATAAAACTAAAGTCATATTTTTGGAAGATCCGGGTATCGATCCCGGTTCCTCTCACATACTAAGCGAGCGCTCTACCACTTGAGCTAATCCCCCATTGACATATGTAAAAGTAGCCTTTAACCGATTTCATATCCTGTTTTCAGAGGACAGAGTAAAAATCATAAAACTTATGGCAGTATTTTGGAAGATTCGGGTATCGATCCCGGTACCTCTCACATGCTAAGCGAGCGATCTACCACTTGAGCTAATCCCCCATTGACATATGTAAAAGTAGCCTTTAACCGACTTCATATCCTCAGTATTCAGAGGACAGAGTAAGATCATCAATCTTTCAAAAAATTGAAATTGTTTTTGTAAGATCCGGGTATCAATCCCAGTACATCTCGCATGCTAAGCGAGCGCTCTACCACTTTAGCTAATCCCCCTTGACATATGTAAAAGTAGCATTTAACCGATTTCATATCCTGTTTTCAGAGGACAGAGTAAAAATCATAAAGCTTATGGCAGTATTTTGGAGGATCCGTGTATCGATCCCAGTATCTCTCACATTCAAAGCGAGCGCTCTACCACTTGAGCTAATCCCCCATTGATATATGGAAATGCAGCTTTTGACGAATTTCAAATCCTCAGTTTTCAGAGGACAGAGTAAGATCATCAATCTTTCAAAAAAATTTAATTGATTTTGGAAGATCCGGGTATCGATCCCGGTACCTCTCACATGCAAAGCGAGCGCTCTACCACTTGAGCTAATCCCCCTTGACATATTTAAAAGTAGCATTTAACCGATTTCATATCCTATTTTCAGAGGACAGAGTAAAAATCATAAAGCTGATGGCAGTATTTTGGAGGATCCGGGTATCGATCCCAGTACCTCTCACATGCAAAGCGAGCGCTCTACCACTTGAGCTAATCCCCCATTGACATATGTAAAAGTTGCCTTTAACCGATTTCATATCCTGTTTTCAGAGGACAGAGTAAAAATCATAAAACTTATGGCAGTATTTTGGAAGATCCGTGTATCGATCCCGGTACCTCTCACATGCTAAGCGAGCGCTCTACCACTTGAGCTAATCCCACATTGACATATGTAAAAGCAGCCTTTAACCGACTTCATATCCTCAGTATTCAGAGGACAGAGTAAGATCATCAATCTTTCAAAAAATTGAAATTGTTTTTGTAAGATCCGGGTATCAATCCCAGTACATCTCGCATGCTAAGCGAGCGCACTACCACTTTAGCTAATCCCCCTTGACATATGTAACAGTAGCATTTAACCGATTTCATATCCTGTTTTCAGAGGACAGAGTAAAAATCATAAAGCTTATGGCAGTATTTTGGAGGATCCGGGTATCGATCCCAGTATCTCTCACATTCAAAGCGAGCGCTCTACCACTTGAGCTAATCCCCCATTGACATATGGAAATGCAGCTTTTGACGAATTTCATATCCTCAGTTTTCAGAGGACAGAGTAAGATCATCAATCTTTCAAAAAATTTTAATTGATTTTGGAAGATCCGGGTATCGATCCCTGTACCTCTCACATGAAAAGCGAGCGCTCTACCACTTGAGCTAATCCCCCATTGACATATGTATATGCAGCTTTTGACCGATTTCATATCCTAAGTTTTCAGAGGACAGTGTAAGATCATAAAACGAAAGTCATATTTTTGGAAGATCCGGGTATCGATCCCGGTACCTCTCACATGCTAAGCAAACGCTCTACCACTTGAGCTAATCCCCCATCGACATATGTATTTGAAGCTTTTGACCGATTTCATATCCTCAGTTTTCAGAGGACAGTGTAAGATCATAAAACAAAAGTCATATTTTTGGAAGATCCGGCTGTCGATCCCGGTACCTCTCACATGCAAAGCAAACGCTCTACCACTTGAGCTAATCCCCCACTGACATATGTATTTGCAGCTTTTGACTGATTTCATATCCTCAGTTTTCAGAGGACAGTGTAAGATCATAAAACTAAAGTCATATTTGTGGAAGATCCGGGTATCGATCCCGGTACCTCTTACATGCAAAGCGAGCGCTCTACCACTTGAGCTAATCCCACATTGACATATGTACGTGCAGCTTTTGACCGATTTCATATCCTCAGTTTTCAGAGGACAGTGTAAGATCATAAAACCAAAGTCATATTTTTGGAAGATCCGGGTATCGCTCCCGGTACCTCTCACATGCTAAGTGAGCGCTCTACCACTTGAGCTAATCCCCCATTGACATATGGAAATGCAGCTTTTTGACCGACTTCATATCCTCAGTATTCAGAGGACAGAGTAAGATCATCAATCTTTCAAAAAATTGAAATTTATTTTGGAAGATCCGGGTATCAATCGCAGTACATCTCGCATGCTAAGCGAGCGCTCTACCACTTTAGCTAATCCCCCTTGACATGTGTAAAAGTAGCTTTAACCGATTTCATATCCTGTTTTCAGAGGACAGAGTAAAAATCATAAAACTAATAGCAGTATTTTGGAAGATCCGTGTATCGATCCCGGTATCCCTCACATGCAAAGCGAGCGCTCTACTACTTGAGCTAATCCCCCATCGACATATGTATTTGCAGCTTTTGACGGATTTCATATCCTCAGTTTTCAGAGGACAGAGTAAGATCATCAATCTTTCAAAAAATTGAAATTGATTTTGGAAGATCCGGGTATCGATCCCGGTACCTCTCACGTGCAAAGCGAGCGCTCTGCCACTTGAGCTAATCCCCCATTGAGATATGTATTTGCAGCTTTTGACCGATTTAATATCCTCAGTTTTCAGAGGACAGTGTAAGATCATAAAACTAAAGTCATATTTTTGGAAGATCCGGGTATCGATCCCGGTACCTCTCACATACTAAGCGAGCGCTCTACCACTTGAGCTAATCCCCCATTGACATATGCAAAAGTAGCCTTTAACCGATTTCATATCCTGTTTTCAGAGGACAGAGTAAAAATCATAAAACTTATGGCAGTATTTTGGAAGATCCGTGTATCGATCCCGGTACCTCTCACATGCTAAGCGAGCGCTCTACCACTTGAGCTAATCCCACATTGACATATGTAAAAGTAGCCTTTAACCGACTTCATATCCTCAGTATTCAGAGGACAGAGTAAGATCATCAATCTTTCAAAAAATTGAAATTGTTTTTGTAAGATCCGGGTATCAATCCCAGTACATCTCGCATTCTAAGCGAGCGCTCTACCACTTTAGCTAATCCCCCTTGACATATGTAAAAGTAGCATTTAACCGATTTCATATCCTGTTTTCAGAGGACAGAGTAAAAATCATAAAGCTTATGGCAGTATTTTGGAGGATCCGGGTATCGATCCCAGTATCTCTCACATTCAAAGCGAGCGCTCTACCACTTGAGCTAATCCCCCATTGACATATGGAAATGCAGCTTTTGACGAATTCCATATCCTCAGTTTTCAGAGGACAGAGTAAGATCATCAATCTTTCAAAAAAATTTAATTGATTTTGGAAGATCCGGGTATCGATCCCTGTACCTCTCACATGCAAAGCGAGCGCTCTACCACTTGAGCTAATCCCCCATTGACATATGTATATGCAGCTTTTGACCGATTTCATATCCTAAGTTTTCAGAGGACAGTGTAAGATCATAAAACGAAAGTCATATTTTTGGAAGATCCGCGTATCGATCCCAGTACCTCTCACATGCTAAGCGAGCGCTCTACCACTTGAGCTAATCCCCCATTGACATATGTAAAAGTAGCCTTTAACCGATTTCATATCCTGTTTTCAGAGGACAGAGTAAAAATCATAAAACTTATGGCAGTATTTTGGAAGATCCGGGTATAGATCCCTGTACTTCTCACATGCAAAGCGAGCGCTCTACCACTTGAGCTAATCCCCCATTGACATATGGAAATGCAGCTTTTGACGGATTTCATATCCTCAGTTTTCAGAGGACAGAGTAAGATCATCAATCTTTCAAAAAATTGAAATTGATTTTGGAAGATCCGGGTATCGATCCCGGTACCTCTCACATGCAAAGCGAGCGCTCTACCACTTGAGCTAATCCCCCTTGACATATTTAAAAGTAGCATTTAACCGATTTCATATCCTGTTTTCAGAGGACAGAGTAAAAATCATAAAGCTGATGGCAGTATTTTGGAGGATCCGGGTATCGATCCCAGTACCTCTCACATGCAAAGCGAGCTCTCTACCACTTGAGCTAATCCCCCATTGACATATGTATTTGCAGCTTTTGACCGATTTCATATCCTCAGTTTTCAGAGGACAGTGTAAGATCATAAAACTAAAGTCATATTTTTGGAAGATCCGGGTATCGATCCCGGTTCCTCTCACATACTAAGCGAGCGCTCTACCACTTGAGCTAATCCCCCATTGACATATGTAAAAGTAGCCTTTAACCGATTTCATATCCTGTTTTCAGAGGACAGAGTAAAAATCATAAAACTTATGGCAGTATTTTGGAAGATTCGGGTATCGATCCCGGTACCTCTCACATGCTAAGCGAGCGATCTACCACTTGAGCTAATCCCCCATTGACATATGTAAAAGTAGCCTTTAACCGACTTCATATCCTCAGTATTCAGAGGACAGAGTAAGATCATCAATCTTTCAAAAAATTGAAATTGTTTTTGTAAGATCCGGGTATCAATCCCAGTACATCTCGCATGCTAAGCGAGCGCTCTACCACTTTAGCTAATCCCCCTTGACATATGTAAAAGTAGCATTTAACCGATTTCATATCCTGTTTTCAGAGGACAGAGTAAAAATCATAAAGCTTATGGCAGTATTTTGGAGGATCCGTGTATCGATCCCGGTATCTCTCACATTCAAAGCGAGCGCTCTACCACTTGAGCTAATCCCCCATTGATATATGGAAATGCAGCTTTTGACGAATTTCAAATCCTCAGTTTTCAGAGGACAGAGTAAGATCATCAATCTTTCAAAAAAATTTAATTGATTTTGGAAGATCCGGGTATCGATCCCGGTACCTCTCACATGCAAAGCGAGCGCTCTACCACTTGAGCTAATCCCCCTTGACATATTTAAAAGTAGCATTTAACCGATTTCATATCCTATTTTCAGAGGACAGAGTAAAAATCATAAAGCTGATGGCAGTATTTTGGAGGATCCGGGTATCGATCCCAGTACCTCTCACATGCAAAGCGAGCGCTCTACCACTTGAGCTAATCCCCCATTGACATACGTATTTGCAGCTTTTGACCGATTTCATATCCTCAGTTTTCAGAGGACAGTGTAAGATCATAAAACTAAAGTCATATTTTTGGAAGATCCGGGTATCGATCCCGGTACCTCTCACATACTAAGCGAGCGCTCTACCACTTGAGCTAATCCCCCATTGACATATGTAAAAGTAGCCTTTAACCGATTTCATATCCTGTTTTCAGAGGACAGAGTAAAAATCATAAAACTTATGGCAGTATTTTGGAAGATTCGGGTATCGATCCCGGTACCTCTCACATGCTAAGCGAGCGATCTACCACTTGAGCTAATCCCCCATTGACATATGTAAAAGTAGCCTTTAACCGACTTCATATCCTCAGTATTCAGAGGACAGAGTAAGATCATCAATCTTTCAAAAAATTGAAATTGTTTTTGTAAGATCCGGGTATCAATCCCAGTACATCTCGCATGCTAAGCGAGCGCTCTACCACTTTAGCTAATCCCCCTTGACATATGTAAAAGTAGCATTTAACCGATTTCATATCCTGTTTTCAGAGGACAGAGTAAAAATCATAAAGCTTATGGCAGTATTTTGGAGGATCCGTGTATCGATCCCAGTATCTCTCACATTCAAAGCGAGCGCTCTACCACTTGAGCTAATCCCCCATTGACATATGGAAATGCAGCTTTTGACGAATTTCAAATCCTCAGTTTTCAGAGGACAGAGTAAGAACATCAATCTTTCAAAAAAATTTAATTGATTTTGGAAGGTCCGGGTATCGATCCCGGTACCTCTCACATGCAAAGCGAGCGCTCTACCACTTGAGCTAATCCCCCATTGACATATGTATATGCAGCTTTTGACCGATTTCATATCCTAAGTTTTCAGAGGACAGTGTAAGATCATAAAACGAAAGTCATATTTTTGGAAGATCCGCGTATCGATCCCAGTACCTCTCACATGCTAAGCGAGCGCTCTACCACTTGAGCTAATCCCCCATTAACATATGTAAAAGTAGCCTTTAACCGATTTCATATCCTGTTTTCAGAGGACAGAGTAAAAATCATAAAACTTATGGCAGTATTTTGGAAGATCCGGGTATCGATCCCTGTACTTCTCACATGCAAAGCGAGCGCTCTACCACTTGAGCTAATCCCCCATTGACATATGGAAATGCAGCTTTTGACGGATTTCATATCCTCAGTTTTCAGAGGACAGAGTAAGATCATCAATCTTTCAAAAAATTGAAATTGATTTTGGAAGATCCGGGTATCGATCCCGGTACCTCTCACATGCAAAGCGAGCGCTCTACCACTTGAGCTAATCCCCCTTGACATATTTAAAAGTAGCATTTAACCGATTTCATATTCTGTTTTCAGAGGACAGAGTAAAAATCATAAAGCTGATGGCAGTTTTTTGGAGGATCCGGGTATCGATCCCAGTACCTCTCACATGCAAAGCGAGCGCTCTACCACTTGAGCTAATCCCCCATTGACATATGGAAATGCAGCTTTTGACGGATTTCATATCCTCAGTTTTCAGAGGACAGAGTAAGATCATCAATCTTTCAAAAAATTGAAATTGATTTTGTAAGATCCGGGTATCAATCCCAGTAGATCTCGCATGCTAAGCGAGCGCTCTACCACTTGAGCTAATCCCCCTTGACATATGTAAAAGTAGCATTTAACCGATTTCATATCCTGTTTTCAGAGGACAGAGTAAAAATCATAAAGCTTTTGGCAGTATTTTGGAGGATGCGGGTATCGATTCCAGTACCTCTCACATGCAAAGCGAGCGCTCTACCACTTGAGCTAATCCCCCATTGACATATGGAAATGCAGCTTTTGACGGATTTCATATCCTCAGTTTTCAGAGGACAGAGTAAAATCATTAATCTTTCAAAAAATTGAAAATTATTTTGGAAGATCCGGGTATCGATCCCGGTACCTCTCACATGCAATGCGAGCGCTCTACCACTTGAGCTAATCCCCCATTGACATATGGAAATGCAGCTTTTGACGGATTTCATATCCTCAGTTTTCAGAGGACAGAGTAAGCTCATCAATCTTTCAAAAAATTGAAATTGATTTTGGAAGATCCGGGTATCAACCCCAGTACATCTCGCATGCTAAGCGAGCGCTCTACCACTTTAGCTAATCCCCCTTGACATATGTAAAAGTAGCCTATAACCGATTCCATATCCTGTTTTCAGAGGACAGAGTAAAAATCATAAAACTTATGGCAGTATTTTGGAAGATCCGGATATCGATCCCGGTACCTCTCACATGCAAAGCGAGCGATCTACCACTTGAGCTACTCCCCATTGACATGTGGAAATGCAGCTTTTGACCGATTTCATATCCTCAGTTTTCAGAGGAAAGTGTAAGATCATAAAACTAACGTCATATTTTTGGAAGATCCGGGTATCGATCCCGGTACCTCTCACATGCAAAGCGAGCGCTCTACAACTTGAGCTAATCTCCCATTGACATATGGAAATGCAGCTTTTGACCGACTTCATATCCTCAGTATTCAGAGGACAGAGTAAGATCATAAATCTTTCAAAAAATTGAAATTGATTTTGGAAGATCCGGGTATCGATCCCAGTACATCTCGCATGCTAAGCGAGCGCTCTACCACTTTAGCTAATCCCCCTTGACATATGTAAAAGTAGCCTTTAACCGATTTCATATCCTGTTTTCAGAGGACAGAGTAAAAATCATAAAACTTATGGCAGTATTTTGGAAGATCCGGGTATCCACCCCGGTACCTCTCACATGCAAAGCGAGCGCTCTACCACTTGAGCTAATCCCCCATTGACATATGTATATACAGCTTTTGACCGATTTAATATCCTCAGTTTTCAGAGGACAGAGTAAGATCATCAATCTTTCAAAAAAGAATAGACTTTGGAAGATCCGGGTATCGATCCGGGTATTTCTCGCATGCTAAGCGAGCGCTCTACCACTTGAACTAATCCCCTTGACATATGTAAAAGTAGCCTTTAACCGATTTCATATCCAGTTTTCAGAGGACAGAGTAAAAATCATAAAAACTTATTGCAGAATTTTGGAAGATCCGGATATCGATCCCGGTACCTCTCACATACTAAGCAAGCGCTCTACCACTTGAGCTAATACCCCATTGACATATGGAAATGCAGCTTTTGACCGACTTCATATCCTCAGTATTCAGAGGACAGAGTAAGATCATCAATCTTTCAAAAAATTGAAATTAATTTTGGAAGAATCATGTATCAATCCCAGTACATCTCGCATGCTAAGCGAGCGCTCTACCACTTGAACTAATCCCCCTTGACATATGTAAAAGTAGCCTTTAACCGATTTCATATCCTGTTTTCAGAGGACAGAGTAAAAATCATAAAACTTATGGCAGTATTTTGGAAGATCCGGGTATCGATCCCGGTACCTCTCACATGCAAAGCGAGCGCTCTACCACTTGAGCTAATCCCCCATTGACATATGGAAATGCAGCTTTTGACGGATTTCATATCCTCAGTTTTCAGAGGACAGAATAAGATCATCAATCTTTCAAAAAATTGAAATTGGTTTTGGAAGATCCGGGTATCGATCCCGGTACCTCTCACATGCAAAGCGAGCGCTCTACCACTTGAGCTAATCCCCCATTGACATATGTATATGCAGCTTTTGACCGATTTCATATCCTCAGTTTTCAGAGGACAGTATAAGATCATAAAACTAAAGTCATATTTTTGGAAGATCCGGTTATCGATCCCGGTATCTCTCACATGCTAAGCGAGCGCTCTACCACTTGAGCTAATCCCCCATTGACATATGGAAATGCAGCTTTTGACCGACTTCATATCCTCAGTATTCAGAGGACAGAGTAAGATCATCAATCTTTCAAAAAATTGAAATTGATTTTGGAAGATCTGGGTATCAATCCCAGTACATCTCGCATGCTAAGCGAGCGCTCTACCACTTGAACTAATCCCCCTTGACATATGTAAAAGTAGCCTTTAACCGATTTCATATCCTGTTTTCAGAGGACAGAGTAAAAATCATAAAACTTATAGCAGTATTTTGGAAGATCCGGGTATCGATCCCGGTACCTCTCACATGCAAAGCGAGCGCTCTACCACTTGAGCTAATCCCACATTGACATATGTATATGCAGCTTTTGACCAATTTCATATCCTCAGTTTTCAGAGGACAGTGTAAGATCATAAATCTAAAGTCATATTTTTGGAAGATCCGGTTATCGATCCCGGTACCTCTCACATGCTACGCGAGCGCTCTACCACTTGAGCTAATCCCACATTGACATATGTATATGCAGCTTTTGACCAATTTCATATCCTCAGTTTTCAGAGGACAGTGTAAGATCATAAATCTAAAGTCATATTTTTGGAAGATCCGGTTATCGATCCCGGTACCTCTCACATGCTACGCGAGCGCTCTACCACTTGAGCTAATCCCCCATTGACATATGGAAATGCAGCTTTTGACCGACTTCATATCCTCAGTATTCAGAGGACAGAGTAAGATCATCAATCTTTCAAAAAACTGAAATTGATTTTGGATGATCCGGGTATCGATCCCGGTACTTCTCACATGCAAAGCGAGCGCTCTACCACTTGAACTAATCCCCCTTGACATATGTAAAAGTAGCCTTTAACCGATTTCATATCCTGTTTTCAGAGGACAGAGTAAAAATCATAAAACTTATGGCAGTATTTTGGAAGATCCGGGTATCGATCCCGGTACCTCTCACATGCAAAGCGAGCACTCTACCACTTGAGCTAATCCCCCATTGACATATGTATATACAGCTTTTGACCGATTTAATATCCTCAGTTTTCAGAGGACAGAGTATGATCATCAATCTTTCAAAAAAGAATAGACTTTGGAAGATCCGGGTATCGATCCCGGTACCTCTCACATACTAAGCAAGCGCTCTACCACTTGAGCTAATCCCCCATTGACATATGGAAATGCAGCTTTTGACCGACTTCATATCCTCAGTATTCAGAGGACAGAGTAAGATCATCAATCTTTCAAAAAATTGAAATTAATTTTGGAAGAATCATGTATCAATCCCAGTACATCTCGCATGCTAAGCGAGCGCTCTACCACTTGAACTAATCCCCCTTGACATATGTAAAAGTAGCCTTTAACCGATTTCATATCCTGTTTTCAGAGGACAGAGTAAAAATCATAAAACTTATGGCAGTATTTTGGAAGATCCGGGTATCGATCCCTGTACCTCTCACACGCAAAGCGAGCGCTCTACCACTTGAGCTAATCCCCCATTGACATATGGAAATGCAGCTTTTGACGGATTTCATATCCTCAGTTTTCAGAGGACAGAATAAGATCATCAATCTTTCAAAAAATTGAAATTGGTTTTGGAAGATCCGGGTATCGATCCCGGTACCTCTCACATGCAAAGCGAGCGCTCTACCACTTGAGCTAATCCCCCATTGACATATGTATATGCAGCTTTTGACCGATTTCGTATCCTCAGTTTTCAGAGGACAGTGTAAGATCATAAAACTAAAGTCATATTTTTGGAAGATCCGGGTAGCGATCCCGGTACCTCTCACATGCTAAGCGAGCGCTCTACCACTTGAGCTAATCCCCCATTGACATATGGAAATGCAGCTTTTGACCGACTTCATATACTCAGTATTCAGAGGACAGAGTAAGATCATCAATCTTTCAAAAAATTGAAATTGATTTTGGAAGATCCGGGTATCAATCCCAGTACATCTCGCATGCTAATCGAGCGCTCTACCACTTGAACTATTCCCCTTTGACATATGTAAAAGTAGCCTTTAACCGATTTTATATCCTGTTTTCAGAGGACAGAGTAAAAATCATAAAACTTATCGCAGTATTTTGGAAGATCCGGGTATCGATCCCGGTACCTCTCACATGCAAAGCGAGCGCTCTACCACTTGAGCTAATCCCCCACCGACATATGGAAATGCAGCTTTTGACGGATTTCATATCCTCAGTTTTCAGAGGACAGAGTAAGATCATCAATCTTTCAAAAAATTGAAATTGATTTTAGAAGATCCGGGTATCGATCCCGGTACCTCTCACATGCAAAGCGAGCGCTCTTCCACTTGAGCTAATCCCCCATTGACATATGTATATGCAGCTTTTGACCGATTTCATATCCTCAGTTTTCAGAGGACAGTGTAAGATCATAAATCTAAAGTCATATTTTTGGAAGATCCGGTTATCGATCCCGGTACCTCTCACATGCTACGCGAGCGCTCTACCACTTGAGCTAATCCCACATTGACATATGTATATGCAGCTTTTGACCAATTTCATATCCTCAGTTTTCAGAGGACAGTGTAAGATCATAAATCTAAAGTCATATTTTTGGAAGATCCGGTTATCGATCCCGGTACCTCTCACATACTAAGCAAGCGCTCTACCACTTGAGCTAATCCCCCATTGACATATGGAAATGCAGCTTTTGACCGACTTCATATCCTCAGTATTCAGAGGACAGAGTAAGATCATCAATCTTTCAAAAAATTGAAATTAATTTTGGAAGAATCATGTATCAATCCCAGTACATCTCGCATGCTAAGCGAGCGCTCTACCACTTGAACTAATCCCCCTTGACATATGTAAAAGTAGCCTTTAACCGATTTCATATCCTGTTTTCAGAGGACAGAGTAAAAATCATAAAACTTATGGCAGTATTTTGGAAGATCCGGGTATCGATCCCTGTACCTCTCACACGCAAAGCGAGCGCTCTACCACTTGAGCTAATCCCCCATTGACATATGGAAATGCAGCTTTTGACGGATTTCATATCCTCAGTTTTCAGAGGACAGAATAAGATCATCAATCTTTCAAAAAATTGAAATTGGTTTTGGAAGATCCGGGTATCGATCCCGGTACCTCTCACATGCAAAGCGAGCGCTCTACCACTTGAGCTAATCCCCCATTGACATATGTATATGCAGCTTTTGACCGATTTCGTATCCTCAGTTTTCAGAGGACAGTGTAAGATCATAAAACTAAAGTCATATTTTTGGAAGATCCGGGTAGCGATCCCGGTACCTCTCACATGCTAAGCGAGCGCTCTACCACTTGAGCTAATCCCCCATTGACATATGGAAATGCAGCTTTTGACCGACTTCATATACTCAGTATTCAGAGGACAGAGTAAGATCATCAATCTTTCAAAAAATTGAAATTGATTTTGGAAGATCCGGGTATCAATCCCAGTACATCTCGCATGCTAATCGAGCGCTCTACCACTTGAACTATTCCCCTTTGACATATGTAAAAGTAGCCTTTAACCGATTTTATATCCTGTTTTCAGAGGACAGAGTAAAAATCATAAAACTTATCGCAGTATTTTGGAAGATCCGGGTATCGATCCCGGTACCTCTCACATGCAAAGCGAGCGCTCTACCACTTGAGCTAATCCCCCACCGACATATGGAAATGCAGCTTTTGACGGATTTCATATCCTCAGTTTTCAGAGGACAGAGTAAGATCATCAATCTTTCAAAAAATTGAAATTGATTTTAGAAGATCCGGGTATCGATCCCGGTACCTCTCACATGCAAAGCGAGCGCTCTTCCACTTGAGCTAATCCCCCATTGACATATGTATATGCAGCTTTTGACCGATTTCATATCCTCAGTTTTCAGAGGACAGTATAAGATCATAAAACTAAAGTCATATTTTTGGAAGATCCGGTTATCGATCCCGGTATCTCTCACATGCTAAGCGAGCGCTCTACCACTTGAGCTAATCCCCCATTGACATATGGAAATGCAGCTTTTGACCGACTTCATATCCTCAGTATTCAGAGGACAGAGTAAGATCATCAATCTTTCAAAAAATTGAAATTGATTTTGGAAGATCTGGGTATCAATCCCAGTACATCTCGCATGCTAAGCGAGCGCTCTACCACTTGAACTAATCCCCCTTGACATATGTAAAAGTAGCCTTTAACCGATTTCATATCCTGTTTTCAGAGGACAGAGTAAAAATCATAAAACTTATAGCAGTATTTTGGAAGATCCGGGTATCGATCCCGGTACCTCTCACATGCAAAGCGAGCGCTCTACCACTTGAGCTAATCCCACATTGACATATGTATATGCAGCTTTTGACCAATTTCATATCCTCAGTTTTCAGAGGACAGTGTAATATCATAAATCTAAAGTCATATTTTTGGAAGATCCGGTTATCGATCCCGGTACCTCTCACATGCTACGCGAGCGCTCTACCACTTGAGCTAATCCCACATTGACATATGTATATGCAGCTTTTGACCAATTTCATATCCTCAGTTTTCAGAGGACAGTGTAAGATCATAAATCTAAAGTCATATTTTTGGAAGATCCGGTTATCGATCCCGGTACCTCTCACATGCTACGCGAGCGCTCTACCACTTGAGCTAATCCCCCATTGACATATGGAAATGCAGCTTTTGACCGACTTCATATCCTCAGTATTCAGAGGACAGAGTAAGATCATCAATCTTTCAAAAAACTGAAATTGATTTTGGAAGATCCGGGTATCGATCCCGGTACTTCTCACATGCAAAGCGAGCGCTCTACCACTTGAACTAATCCCCCTTGACATATGTAAAAGTAGCCTTTAACCGATTTCATATCCTGTTTTCAGAGGACAGAGTAAAAATCATAAAACTTATGGCAGTATTTTGGAAGATCCGGGTATCGATCCCGGTACCTCTCACATGCAAAGCGAGCGCTCTACCACTTGAGCTAATCCCCCATTGACATATGTATATACAGCTTTTGATCGATTTAATATCCTCAGTTTTCAGAGGACAGAGTATGATCATCAATCTTTCAAAAAAGAATAGACTTTGGAAGATCCGGGTATCGATCCGGGTACCTCTCGCATGCTAAGCGAGCGCTCTACCACTTGAACTAATCCCCTTGACATATGTTAAAGTAGCCTTTAACCGATTTCATATCCAGCTTTCAGAGGACAGAGTAAAAATCATAAAACTTATTGCAGAATTTTGGAAGATCCGGGTATCGATCCCGGTACCTCTCACATGCATAAGCGAGCGCTATACCACTTGAGCTAATCCCCCATTGACATATGGAAATGCAGCTTTTGACTGACTTCATATCCTCAGTATTCAGAGGACAGAGTAAGATCATCAATCTTTCAAAAAATTGAAATTGATTTTAGAAGATCCGGGTATCGATCCCGGTACCTCTCACATGCAAAGCGAGCGCTCTACCACTTGAGCTAATCCCCCATTGTCATATGTATATGCAGCTTTTGACCGATTTCATATCCTCAGTTTTCAGAGGACAGTGTAAGATCATAAAACTAAAGTCATATTTTTGGAAGATCCGGGTAGCGATCCCGGTACCTCTCACATGCTAAGCGAGCGCTCTACCACTTGAGCTAATCCCCCATTGACATATGGAAATGCAGCTTTTGACCGACTTCATATACTCAGTATTCAGAGGACAGAGTAAGATCATCAATCTTTCAAAAAATTGAAATTGATTTTGGAAGATCCGGGTATCAATCCCAGTACATCTCGCATGCTAATCGAGCGCTCTACCACTTGAACTATTCCCCTTTGACATATGTAAAAGTAGCCTTTAACCGATTTCATATCCTGTTTTCAGAGGACAGAGTAAAAATCATAAAACTTATGGCAGTATTTTGGAAGATCCGGGTATCGATCCCGGTACCTCTCACATGCAAAGCGAGCGCTCTACCACTTGAGCTAATCCCCCACCGACATATGGAAATGCAGCTTTTGACGGATTTCATATCCTCAGTTTTCAGAGGACAGAGTAAGATCATCAATCTTTCAAAAAATTGAAATTGATTTTAGAAGATCCGGGTATCGATCCCGGTACCTCTCACATGCAAAGCGAGCGCTCTACCACTTGAGCTAATCCCCCATTGACATATGTATATGCAGCTTTTGACCGATTTCATATCCTCAGTTTTCAGAGGACAGTATAAGATCATAAAACTAAAGTCATATTTTTGGAAGATCCGGTTATCGATCCCGGTATCTCTCACATGCTAAGCGAGCGCTCTACCACTTGAGCTAATCCCCCATTGACATATGGAAATGCAGCTTTTGACCGACTTCATATCCTCAGTATTCAGAGGACAGAGTAAGATCATCAATCTTTCAAAAAATTGAAATTGATTTTGGAAGATCTGGGTATCAATCCCAGTACATCTCGCATGCTAAGCGAGCGCTCTACCACTTGAACTAATCCCCCTTGACATATGTAAAAGTAGCCTTTAACCGATTTCATATCCTGTTTTCAGAGGACAGAGTAAAAATCATAAAACTTATCGCAGTATTTTGGAAGATCCGGGTATCGATCCCGGTACCTCTCACATGCAAAGCGAGCGCTCTACCACTTGAGCTAATCCCCCATTGACATATGTATATGCAGCTTTTGACCAATTTCATATCCTCAGTTTTCAGAGGACAGTGTAAGATCATAAATCTAAAGTCATATTTTTGGAAGATCCGGTTATCGATCCCGGTACCTCTCACATACTAAGCAAGCGCTCTACCACTTGAGCTAATCCCCCATTGACATATGGAAATGCAGCTTTTGACCGACTTCATATCCTCAGTATTCAGAGGACAGAGTAAGATCATCAATCTTTCAAAAAATTGAAATTAATTTTGGAAGAATCATGTATCAATCCCAGTACATCTCGCATGCTAAGCGAGCGCTCTACCACTTGAACTAATCCCCCTTGACATATGTAAAAGTAGCCTTTAACCGATTTCATATCCTGTTTTCAGAGGACAGAGTAAAAATCATAAAACTTATGGCAGTATTTTGGAAGATCCGGGTATCGATCCCTGTACCTCTCACACGCAAAGCGAGCGCTCTACCACTTGAGCTAATCCCCCATTGACATATGGAAATGCAGCTTTTGACGGATTTCATATCCTCAGTTTTCAGAGGACAGAATAAGATCATCAATCTTTCAAAAAATTGAAATTGGTTTTGGAAGATCCGGGTATCGATCCCGGTACCTCTCACATGCAAAGCGAGCGCTCTACCACTTGAGCTAATCCCCCATTGACATATGTATATGCAGCTTTTGACCGATTTCGTATCCTCAGTTTTCAGAGGACAGTGTAAGATCATAAAACTAAAGTCATATTTTTGGAAGATCCGGGTAGCGATCCCGGTACCTCTCACATGCTAAGCGAGCGCTCTACCACTTGAGCTAATCCCCCATTGACATATGGAAATGCAGCTTTTGACCGACTTCATATACTCAGTATTCAGAGGACAGAGTAAGATCATCAATCTTTCAAAAAATTGAAATTGATTTTGGAAGATCCGGGTATCAATCCCAGTACATCTCGCATGCTAATCGAGCGCTCTACCACTTGAACTATTCCCCTTTGACATATGTAAAAGTAGCCTTTAACCGATTTTATATCCTGTTTTCAGAGGACAGAGTAAAAATCATAAAACTTATCGCAGTATTTTGGAAGATCCGGGTATCGATCCCGGTACCTCTCACATGCAAAGCGAGCGCTCTACCACTTGAGCTAATCCCCCACCGACATATGGAAATGCAGCTTTTGACGGATTTCATATCCTCAGTTTTCAGAGGACAGAGTAAGATCATCAATCTTTCAAAAAATTGAAATTGATTTTAGAAGATCCGGGTATCGATCCCGGTACCTCTCACATGCAAAGCGAGCGCTCTTCCACTTGAGCTAATCCCCCATTGACATATGTATATGCAGCTTTTGACCGATTTCATATCCTCAGTTTTCAGAGGACAGTATAAGATCATAAAACTAAAGTCATATTTTTGGAAGATCCGGTTATCGATCCCGGTATCTCTCACATGCTAAGCGAGCGCTCTACCACTTGAGCTAATCCCCCATTGACATATGGAAATGCAGCTTTTGACCGACTTCATATCCTCAGTATTCAGAGGACAGAGTAAGATCATCAATCTTTCAAAAAATTGAAATTGATTTTGGAAGATCTGGGTATCAATCCCAGTACATCTCGCATGCTAAGCGAGCGCTCTACCACTTGAACTAATCCCCCTTGACATATGTAAAAGTAGCCTTTAACCGATTTCATATCCTGTTTTCAGAGGACAGAGTAAAAATCATAAAACTTATAGCAGTATTTTGGAAGATCCGGGTATCGATCCCGGTACCTCTCACATGCAAAGCGAGCGCTCTACCACTTGAGCTAATCCCACATTGACATATGTATATGCAGCTTTTGACCAATTTCATATCCTCAGTTTTCAGAGGACAGTGTAAGATCATAAATCTAAAGTCATATTTTTGGAAGATCCGGTTATCGATCCCGGTACCTCTCACATGCTACGCGAGCGCTCTACCACTTGAGCTAATCCCACATTGACATATGTATATGCAGCTTTTGACCAATTTCATATCCTCAGTTTTCAGAGGACAGTGTAAGATCATAAATCTAAAGTCATATTTTTGGAAGATCCGGTTATCGATCCCGGTACCTCTCACATGCTACGCGAGCGCTCTACCACTTGAGCTAATCCCCCATTGACATATGGAAATGCAGCTTTTGACCGACTTCATATCCTCAGTATTCAGAGGACAGAGTAAGATCATCAATCTTTCAAAAAACTGAAATTGATTTTGGAAGATCCGGGTATCGATCCCGGTACTTCTCACATGCAAAGCGAGCGCTCTACCACTTGAACTAATCCCCCTTGACATATGTAAAAGTAGCCTTTAACCGATTTCATATCCTGTTTTCAGAGGACAGAGTAAAAATCATAAAACTTATGGCAGTATTTTGGAAGATCCGGGTATCGATCCCGGTACCTCTCACATGCAAAGCGAGCGCTCTACCACTTGAGCTAATCCCCCATTGACATATGTATATACAGCTTTTGATCGATTTAATATCCTCAGTTTTCAGAGGACAGAGTATGATCATCAATCTTTCAAAAAAGAATAGACTTTGGAAGATCCGGGTATCGATCCGGGTACCTCTCGCATGCTAAGCGAGCGCTCTATCACTTGAACTAATCCCCTTGACATATGTTAAAGTAGCCTTTAACCGATTTCATATCCAGCTTTCAGAGGACAGAGTAAAAATCATAAAACTTATTGCAGAATTTTGGAAGATCCGGGTATCGATCCCGGTACCTCTCACATGCATAAGCGAGCGCTCTACCACTTGAGCTAATCCCCCACCGACATATGGAAATGCAGCTTTTGACGGATTTCATATCCTCAGTTTTCAGAGGACAGAGTAAGATCATCAATCTTTCAAAAAATTGAAATTGATTTTAGAAGATCCGGGTATCGATCCCGGTACCTCTCACATGCAAAGCGAGCGCTCTTCCACTTGAGCTAATCCCCCATTGACATATGTATATGCAGCTTTTGACCGATTTCATATCCTCAGTTTTCAGAGGACAGTATAAGATCATAAAACTAAAGTCATATTTTTGGAAGATCCGGTTATCGATCCCGGTATCTCTCACATGCTAAGCGAGCGCTCTACCACTTGAGCTAATCCCCCATTGACATATGGAAATGCAGCTTTTGACCGACTTCATATCCTCAGTATTCAGAGGACAGAGTAAGATCATCAATCTTTCAAAAAATTGAAATTGATTTTGGAAGATCTGGGTATCAATCCCAGTACATCTCGCATGCTAAGCGAGCGCTCTACCACTTGAACTAATCCCCCTTGACATATGTAAAAGTAGCCTTTAACCGATTTCATATCCTGTTTTCAGAGGACAGAGTAAAAATCATAAAACTTATAGCAGTATTTTGGAAGATCCGGGTATCGATCCCGGTACCTCTCACATGCAAAGCGAGCGCTCTACCACTTGAGCTAATCCCCCACCGACATATGGAAATGCAGCTTTTGACGGATTTCATATCCTCAGTTTTCAGAGGACAGAGTAAGATCATCAATCTTTCAAAAAATTGAAATTGATTTTGGAAGATCCGGGTATCGATCCCGGTACCTCTCACATGCTAAGCGAGCGCTCTACCACTTGAGCTAATCCCCCATTGACATATGTATTTGCAGCTTTTGACCGATTTCATATCCTCAGTTTTCAGAGGACAGTGTAAGATCATAAAACTAAAGTCATATTTTTGGAAGATCCGGGTATCGATCCCGGAACCTCTCACATACTAAGCGAGCGCTCTACCACTTGAGCTAATCCCCCATTGACATATGGAAATGCAGCTTTTGACGGATTTCATATCCTCAGTTTTCAGAGGACAGAGTAAGATCATCAATCTTTCAAAAAATTGAAATTGCTTTTGGAAGAATCGGGTATCAATCCCAGAACATCTCGCATGCTAAGCGAGCGCTCTACCACTTGAACTAATCCCCCTTGACATATGTAAAAGTAGCCTTTAACCGATTTCATATCCTGTTTTCAGAGGACAGAGTAAAAATCATAAAACTTATGGCAGTATTTTGGAAGATCCGGTTATCGATCCCAGTACCTCTCACATGCAAAGCGAGCGCTCTACCACTTGCGCTAATCTCCCATTGACATATGGAAATGCAGCTTTTGACCGACTTCCTATACTCAGTATTCAGAGGACAGAGTAAGATCATAAAACTAAAGTCATATTTTTGGAAGATCCGGGTAGCGATCCCGGTACCTCTCACATGCTAAGCGAGCGCTCTACCACTTGAGCTAATCCCCCATTGACATATGGAAATGCAGCTTTTGACCGACTTCATATCCTCAGTATTCAGAGGACAGAGTAAGATCATCAATCTTTCAAAAAATGGAAATTGATTTTGGAAGATCTGGGTATCAATCCCAGTACATCTCGCATGCTAAGCGAGCGCTCTACCACTTGAACTAATCCCCCTTGACACATGTAAAAGTAGCCTTTAACCGATTTCATATCCTGTTTTCAGAGGACAGAGTAAAAATCATAAAACTTATGGCAGTATTTTGGAAGATCCGGGTATCGATCCCGGTTCCTCTCACATGCAAAGCGAGCGCTCTACCACTTGAGCTAATCCCCCATTGACATATGGAAATGCAGCTTTTGACGGATTTCATATCCTCAGTTTTCAGAGGACAGAGTAAGATCATCAATCTTTCAAAAAATTGAAATTGATTTTGGAAGATCCGGGTATCAATCCCAGTACATCTCGCATGCTAATCGAGCGCTCTACCACTTGAGCTAATCCCCCATTGACATATGTATATGCACCTTTTGACCGATTTCATATCCTCAGTTTTCAGAGGACAGTGTAAGATCATAAAACTAAAGTCATATTTTTGGAAGATCCGGGTAGCGATCCCGGTACCTCTCACATGCTAAGCGAGCGCTCTACCACTTGAGCTAATCCCCCATTGACATATGGAAATGCAGCTTTTGACCGACTTCATATACTCAGTATTCAGAGGACAGAGTAAGATCATCAATCTTTCAAAAAATTGAAATTGATTTTGGAAGATCCGGGTATCAATCCCAGTACATCTCGCATGCTAATCGAGCGCTCTACCACTTGAACTATTCCCCTTTGACATATGTAAAAGTAGCCTTTAACCGATTTCATATCCTGTTTTCAGAGGACAGAGTAAAAATCATAAAACTTATCGCAGTATTTTGGAAGATCCGGGTATCGATCCCGGTACCTCTCACATGCAAAGCGAGCGCTCTACCACTTGAGCTAATCCCCCACCGACATATGGAAATGCAGCTTTTGACGGATTTCATATCCTCAGTTTTCAGAGGACAGAGTAAGATCATCAATCTTTCAAAAAATTGAAATTGATTTTAGAAGATCCGGGTATCGATCCCGGTACCTCTCACATGCAAAGCGAGCGCTCTACCACTTGAGCTAATCCCCCATTGACATATGTATATGCAGCTTTTGACCGATTTCATATCCTCAGTTTTCAGAGGACAGTATAAGATCATAAAACTAAAGTCATATTTTTGGAAGATCCGGTTATCGATCCCGGTATCTCTCACATGCTAAGCGAGCGCTCTACCACTTGAGCTAATCCCCCATTGACATATGGAAATGCAGCTTTTGACCGACTTCATATCCTCAGTATTCAGAGGACAGAGTAAGATCATCAATCTTTCAAAAAATTGAAATTGATTTTGGAAGATCCGGGTATCAATCCCAGTACATCTCGCATGCTAAGCGAGCGCTCTACCACTTGAACTAATCCCCCTTGACATATGTAAAAGTAGCCTTTAACCGATTTCATATCCTGTTTTCAGAGGACAGAGTAAAAATCATCAAACTTATAGCAGTATTTTGGAAGATCCGAGAATCGATCCCGGTACCTCTCACATGCAAAGCGAGCGCTCTACCACTTGAGCTAATCCCCCATCGACATATGGAAAAGCAGCTTTTGACGGATTTCATATCCTCAGTTTTCAGAGGACAGAGTAAGATCATCAATCTTTCAAAAAATTGAAATTGATTTTGGAAGATCCGGGTATCGATCCCGGTACCTCTCACATGCTAAGCGAGCGCTCTACCACTTGAGCTAATCCCCCATTGACATATGTATTTGCAGCTTTTGACCGATTTCATATCCTCAGTTTTCAGAGGACAGTGTAAGATCATAAAACTAAAGTCATATTTTTGGAAGATCCGGGTATCGATCCCGGAACCTCTCACATACTAAGCGAGCGCTCTACCACTTGAGCTAATCCCCCATTGACATATGGAAATGCAGCTTTTGACGGATTTCATATCCTCAGTTTTCAGAGGACAGAGTAAGATCATCAATCTTTCAAAAAATTGAAATTGCTTTTGGAAGAATCGGGTATCAATCCCAGAACATCTCGCATGCTAAGCGAGCGCTCTACCACTTGAACTAATCCCCCTTGACATATGTAAAAGTAGCCTTTAACCGATTTCATATCCTGTTTTCAGAGGACAGAGTAAAAATCATAAAACTTATGGCAGTATTTTGGAAGATCCGGGTATCGATCCCAGTACCTCTCACATGCAAAGCGAGCGCTCTACCACTTGCGCTAATCTCCCATTGACATATTGAAATGCAGCTTTTGACCGACTTCCTATACTCAGTATTCAGAGGACAGAGTAAGATCATAAAACTAAAGTCATATTTTTGGAAGATCCGGGTAGCGATCCCGGTACCTCTCACATGCTAAGCGAGCGCTCTACCACTTGAGCTAATCCCCCATTGACATATGGAAATGCAGCTTTTGACCGACTTCATATACTCAGTATTCAGAGGACAGAGTAAGATCATCAATCTTTCAAAAAATTGAAATTGATTTTGGAAGATCCGGGTATCAATCCCAGTACATCTCGCATGCTAATCGAGCGCTCTACCACTTGAACTATTCCCCTTTGACATATGTAAAAGTAGCCTTTAACCGATTTCATATCCTGTTTTCAGAGGACAGAGTAAAAATCATAAAACTTATTGCAGTATTTTGGAAGATCCGGGTATCGATCCCGGTATCTCTCACATGCAAAGCGAGCGCTCTACCACTTGAGCTAATCCCCCACCGACATACGGAAATGCAGCTTTTGACGGATTTCATATCCTCAGTTTTCAGAGGACAGAGTAAGATCATCAATCTTTCAAAAAATTGAAATTGATTTTAGAAGATCCGGGTATCGATCCCGGTACCTCTCACATGCAAAGCGAGCGCTCTACCACTTGAGCTAATCCCCCATTGACATATGTATATGCAGCTTTTGACCGATTTCATATCCTCAGTTTTCAGAGGACAGTATAAGATCATAAAACTAAAGTCATATTTTTGGAAGATCCGGTTATCGATCCCGGTATCTCTCACATGCTAAGCGAGCGCTCTACCACTTGAGCTAATCCCCCATTGACATATGGAAATGCAGCTTTTGACCGACTTCATATCCTCAGTATTCAGAGGACAGAGTAAGATCATCAATCTTTCAAAAAATTGAAATTGATTTTGGAAGATCCGGGTATCAATCCCAGTACATCTCGCATGCTAAGCGAGCGCTCTACCACTTGAACTAATCCCCCTTGACATATGTAAAAGTAGCCTTTAACCGATTTCATATCCTGTTTTCAGAGGACAGAGTAAAAATCATCAAACTTATAGCAGTATTTTGGAAGATCCGAGAATCGATCCCGGTACCTCTCACATGCAAAGCGAGCGCTCTACCACTTGAGCTAATCCCCCATCGACATATGGAAAAGCAGCTTTTGACGGATTTCATATCCTCAGTTTTCAGAGGACAGAGTAAGATCATCAATCTTTCAAAAAATTGAAATTGATTTTGGAAGATCCGGGTATCGATCCCGGTACCTCTCACATGCTAAGCGAGCGCTCTACCACTTGAGCTAATCCCCCATTGACATATGTATTTGCAGCTTTTGACCGATTTCATATCCTCAGTTTTCAGAGGACAGTGTAAGATCATAAAACTAAAGTCATATTTTTGGAAGATCCGGGTATCGATCCCGGAACCTCTCACATACTAAGCGAGCGCTCTACCACTTGAGCTAATCCCCCATTGACATATGGAAATGCAGCTTTTGACGGATTTCATATCCTCAGTTTTCAGAGGACAGAGTAAGATCATCAATCTTTCAAAAAATTGAAATTGCTTTTGGAAGAATCGGGTATCAATCCCAGAACATCTCGCATGCTAAGCGAGCGCTCTACCACTTGAACTAATCCCCCTTGACATATGTAAAAGTAGCCTTTAACCGATTTCATATCCTGTTTTCAGAGGACAGAGTAAAAATCATAAAACTTATGGCAGTATTTTGGAAGATCCGGGTATCGATCCCAGTACCTCTCACATGCAAAGCGAGCGCTCTACCACTTGCGCTAATCTCCCATTGACATATTGAAATGCAGCTTTTGACCGACTTCCTATACTCAGTATTCAGAGGACAGAGTAAGATCATAAAACTAAAGTCATATTTTTGGAAGATCCGGGTAGCGATCCCGGTACCTCTCACATGCTAAGCGAGCGCTCTACCACTTGAGCTAATCCCCCATTGACATATGGAAATGCAGCTTTTGACCGACTTCATATACTCAGTATTCAGAGGACAGAGTAAGATCATCAATCTTTCAAAAAATTGAAATTGATTTTGGAAGATCCGGGTATCAATCCCAGTACATCTCGCATGCTAATCGAGCGCTCTACCACTTGAACTATTCCCCTTTGACATATGTAAAAGTAGCCTTTAACCGATTTCATATCCTGTTTTCAGAGGACAGAGTAAAAATAATAAAACTTATTGCAGTATTTTGGAAGATCCGGGTATCGATCCCGGTATCTCTCACATGCAAAGCGAGCGCTCTACCACTTGAGCTAATCCCCCACCGACATACGGAAATGCAGCTTTTGACGGATTTCATATCCTCAGTTTTCAGAGGACAGAGTAAGATCATCAATCTTTCAAAAAATTGAAATTGATTTTAGAAGATCCGGGTATCGATCCCGGTACCTCTCACATGCAAAGCGAGCGCTCTTCCACTTGAGCTAATCCCCCATTGACATATGTATATGCAGCTTTTGACCGATTTCATATCCTCAGTTTTCAGAGGACAGTATAAGATCATAAAACTAAAGTCATATTTTTGGAAGATCCGGTTATCGATCCCGGTATCTCTCACATGCTAAGCGAGCGCTCTACCACTTGAGCTAATCCCCCATTGACATATGGAAATGCAGCTTTTGACCGACTTCATATCCTCAGTATTCAGAGGACAGAGTAAGATCATCAATCTTTCAAAAAATTGAAATTGATTTTGGAAGATCTGGGTATCAATCCCAGTACATCTCGCATGCTAAGCGAGCGCTCTACCACTTGAACTAATCCCCCTTGACACATGTAAAAGTAGCCTTTAACCGATTTCATATCCTGTTTTCAGAGGACAGAGTAAAAAATCATAAAACTTATGGCAGTATTTTGGAAGATCCGGGTATCGATCCCGGTACCTCTCACATGCAAAGCGAGCGCTCTACCACTTGAGCTAATCCCCCATTGACATATGGAAATGCAGCTTTTGACGGATTTCATATCCTCAGTTTTCAGAGGACAGAGTAAGATCATCAATCTTTCAAAAAATTGAAATTGATTTTGGAAGATCCGGGTATCAATCCCAGTACATCTCGCATGCTAATCGAGCGCTCTACCACTTGAGCTAATCCCCCATTGACATATGTATATGCAGCTTTTGACCGATTTCATATCCTCAGTTTTCAGAGGACAGTGTAAGATCATAAAACTAAAGTCATATTTTTGGAAGATCCGGGTAGCGATCCCGGTACCTCTCACATGCTAAGCGAGCGCTCTACCACTTGAGCTAATCCCCCATTGACATATGGAAATGCAGCTTTTGACCGACTTCATATACTCAGTATTCAGAGGACAGAGTAAGATCATCAATCTTTCAAAAAATTGAAATTGATTTTGGAAGATCCGGGTATCAATCCCAGTACATCTCGCATGCTAATCGAGCGCTCTACCACTTGAACTATTCCCCTTTGACATATGTAAAAGTAGCCTTTAACCGATTTCATATCCTGTTTTCAGAGGACAGAGTAAAAATCATAAAACTTATCGCAGTATTTTGGAAGATCCGGGTATCGATCCCGGTACCTCTCACATGCAAAGCGAGCGCTCTACCACTTGAGCTAATCCCCCACCGACATATGGAAATGCAGCTTTTGACGGATTTCATATCCTCAGTTTTCAGAGGACAGAGTAAGATCATCAATCTTTCAAAAAATTGAAATTGATTTTAGAAGATCCGGGTATCGATCCCGGTACCTCTCACATGCAAAGCGAGCGCTCTACCACTTGAGCTAATCCCCCATTGACATATGTATATGCAGCTTTTGACCGATTTCATATCCTCAGTTTTCAGAGGACAGTATAAGATCATAAAACTAAAGTCATATTTTTGGAAGATCCGGTTATCGATCCCGGTATCTCTCACATGCTAAGCGAGCGCTCTACCACTTGAGCTAATCCCCCATTGACATATGGAAATGCAGCTTTTGACCGACTTCATATCCTCAGTATTCAGAGGACAGAGTAAGGTCATCAATCTTTCAAAAAATTGAAATTGATTTTGGAAGATCCGGGTATCAATCCCAGTACATCTCGCATGCTAAGCGAGCGCTCTACCACTTGAACTAATCCCCCTTGACATATGTAAAAGTAGCCTTTAACCGATTTCATATCCTGTTTTCAGAGGACAGAGTAAAAATCATAAAACTTATAGCAGTATTTTGGAAGATCCGAGAATCGATCCCGGTACCTTTCACATGCAAAGCGAGCGCTCTACCACTTGAGCTAATCCCCCATCGACATATGGAAAAGCAGCTTTTGACGGATTTCATATCCTCAGTTTTCAGAGGACAGAGTAAGATCATCAATCTTTCAAAAAATTGAAATTGATTTTGGAAGATCCGGGTATCGATCCCGGTACCTCTCACATGCTAAGCGAGCGCTCTACCACTTGAGCTAATCCCCCATTGACATATGTATTTGCAGCTTTTGACCGATTTCATATCCTCAGTTTTCAGAGGACAGTGTAAGATCATAAAACTAAAGTCATATTTTTGGAAGATCCGGGTATCGATCCCGGAACCTCTCACATACTAAGCGAGCGCTCTACCACTTGAGCTAATCTCCCATTGACATATGGAAATGCAGCTTTTGACGGATTTCATATCCTCAGTATTCAGAGGACAGAGTAAGATCATCAATCTTTCAAAAAATTGAAATTGCTTTTGGAAGAATCGGGTATCAATCCCAGAACATCTCGCATGCTAAGCGAGCGCTCTACCACTTGAACTAATCCCCCTTGACATATGTAAAAGTAGCCTTTAACCGATTTCATATCCTGTTTTCAGAGGACAGAGTAAAAATCATAAAACTTATGGCAGTATTTTGGAAGATCCGGGTATCGATCCCAGTACCTCTCACATGCAAAGCGAGCGCTCTACCACTTGCGCTAATCTCCCATTGACATATTGAAATGCAGCTTTTGACCGACTTCATATACTCAGTATTCAGAGGACAGAGTAATATCATCAATCTTTCAAAAAATTGAAATTGATTTTGGAAGATCCGGGTATCAATCCCAGTACATCTCGCATGCTAATCGAGCGCTCTACCACTTGAACTATTCCCCTTTGACATATGTAAAAGTGCCTTTAACCGATTTCATATCCTGTTTTCAGAGGACAGAGTAAAAATCATAAAACTTATCGCAGTATTTTGGAAGATCCGGGTATCGATCCCGGTACCTCTCACATGCAAAGCGAGCGCTCTACCACTTGAGCTAATCCCCCACCGACATATGGAAATGCAGCTTTTGACGGATTTCATATCCTCAGTTTTCAGAGGACAGAGTAAGATCATCAATCTTTCAAAAAATTGAAATTGATTTTAGAAGATCCGGGTATCGATCCCGGTACCTCTCACATGCAAAGCGAGCGCTCTACCACTTGAGCTAATCCCCCATTGACATATGTTATATGCAGCTTTTGACCGACTTCATATCCTCAGTATTCAGAGGACAGAGTAAGATCATCAATCTTTCAAAAAATTGAAATTGATTTTGGAAGATCCGGGTATCAATCCCAGTACATCTCGCATGCTAATCGAGCGCTCTACCACTTGAACTATTCCCCTTTTACATATGTAAAAGTAGCCTTGAACCGATTTCATATCCTGTTTTCAGAGGACAGAGTAAAAATCATAAAACTTATCGCAGTATTTTGGTAGATCCGGGTATCGATCCCGGTACCTCTCACATGCAAAGCGAGCGCTCTACCACTTGAGCTAATCCCCCACCGACATATGGAAATGCAGCTTTTGACGGATTTCATATCCTCAGTTTTCAGAGGACAGAGTAAGATCATCAATCTTTCAAAAAATTGAAATTGATTTTAGAAGATCCGGTATCGATCCCGGTACCTCTCACATGCAAAGCGAGCGCTCTACCACTTGAGCTAATCCCCCATTGACATATGGAAATGCAGCTTTTGACGGATTTCATATCCTCAGTATTCAGAGGACAGAGTAAGATCATCAATCTTTCAAAAAATTGAAATTGATTTTGGAAGATCTGGGTATCAATCCCAGTACATCTCGCATGCTAAGCGAGCGCTCTACCACTTGAACTAATCCCCCTTGACATATGTAAAAGTAGCCTTTAACCGATTTCATATCCTGTTTTCAGAGGACAGAGTAAAAATCATAAAACTTATAGCAGTATTTTGGAAGATCCGGGTATCAATCCCGGTACCTCTCACATGCAAAGCGAGCGCTCTACCACTTGAGCTAATCCCACATTGACATATGTATATGCAGCTTTTGACCAATTTCATATCCTCAGTTTTCAGAGGACAGTGTAAGATCATAAATCTAAAGTCATATTTTTGGAAGATCCGGTTATCGATCCCGGTACCTCTCACATGCTACGCGAGCGCTCTACCACTTGAGCTAATCCCACATTGACATATGTATATGCAACTTTTGACCAATTTCATATCCTCAGTTTTCAGAGGACAGTGTAAGATCATAAATCTAAAGTCATATTTTTGGAAGATCCGGTTATCGATCCCGGTACCTCTCACATACTACGCGAGCGCTCTACCACTTGAGCTAATCCCCCATTGACATATGGAAATGCAGCTTTTGACCGACTTCATATCCTCAGTATTCAGAGGACAGAGTAAGATCATCAATCTTTCAAAAAACTGAAATTGATTTTGGAAGATCCGGGTATCGATCCCGGTACTTCTCACATGCAAAGCGAGCGCTCTACCACTTGAACTAATCCCCCTTGACATATGTAAAAGTAGCCTTTAACCGATTTCATATCCTGTTTTCAGAGGACAGAGTAAAAATCATAAAACTTATGGCAGTATTTTGGAAGATCCGGGTATCGATCCCGGTACCTCTCACATGCAAAGCGAGCGCTCTACCACTTGAGCTAATCCCCCATTGACATATGTATATACAGCTTTTGACCGATTTAATATCCTCAGTTTTCAGAGGACAGAGTATGATCATCAATCTTTCAAAAAAGAATAGACTTTGGAAGATCCGGGTATCGATCCGGGTACATCTCGCATGCTAAGCGAGCGCTCTACCACTTGAACTAATCCCCTTGACATATGTTAAAGTAGCCTTTAACCGATTTCATATCCAGTTTTCAGAGGACAGAGTAAAAATCATAAAACTTATTGCAGAATTTTGGAAGATCCGGGTATCGATCCCGGTACCTCTCACATGCTAAGCGAGCGCTATACCACTTGAGCTAATCCCCCATTGACATATGGAAATGCAGCTTTTGACTGACTTCATATCCTCAGTATTCAGAGGACAGAGTAAGATCATCAATCTTTCAAAAAATTGAAATTGATTTTAGAAGATCCGGGTATCGATCCCGGTACCTCTCACATGCAAAGCGAGCGCTCTACCACTTGAGCTAATCCCCCATTGACATATGTATATGCAGCTTTTGACCGATTTCATATCCTCAGTTTTCAGAGGACAGTGTAAGATCATAAAACTAAAGTCATATTTTTGGAAGATCCGGGTAGCGATCCCGGTACCTCTCACATGCTAAGCGAGCGCTCTACCACTTGAGCTAATCCCCCATTGACATATGGAAATGCAGCTTTTGACCGACTTCATATACTCAGTATTCAGAGGACAGAGTAAGATCATCAATCTTTCAAAAAATTGAAATTGATTTTGGAAGATCCGGGTATCAATCCCAGTACATCTCGCATGCTAATCGAGCGCTCTACCACTTGAACTATTCCCCTTTGACATATGTAAAAGTAGCCTTTAACCGATTTCATATCCTGTTTTCAGAGGACAGAGTAAAAATCATAAAACTTATCGCAGAATTTTGGAAGATCCGGGTATCGATCCCGGTACCTCTCACATGCAAAGCGAGCGCTCTACCACTTGAGCTAATCCCCCACCGACATATGGAAATGCAGCTTTTGACGGATTTCATATCCTCAGTTTTCAGAGGACAGAGTAAGATCATCAATCTTTCAAAAAATTGAAATTGATTTTGGAAGATCCGGGTATCGATCCCGGTACCTCTCACATGCAAAGCGAGCGCTCTACCACTTGAGCTAATCCCCCATTGACATATGTATATGCAGCTTTTGACCGATTTCATATCCTCAGTTTTCAGAGGACAGTATAAGATCATAAAACTAAAGTCATATTTTTGGAAGATCCGGTTATCGATCCCGGTATCTCTCACATGCTAAGCGAGCGCTCTACCACTTGAGCTAATCCCCCATTGACATATGGAAATGCAGCTTTTGACCGACTTCATATCCTCAGTATTCAGAGGACAGAGTAAGATCATCAATCTTTCAAAAAATTGAAATTGATTTTGGAAGATCCGGGTATCAATCCCAGTACATCTCGCATGCTAAGCGAGCGCTCTACCACTTGAACTAATCCCCCTTGACATATGTAAAAGTAGCCTTTAACCGATTTCATATCCTGTTTTCAGAGGACAGAGTAAAAATCATAAAACTTATAGCAGTATTTTGGAAGATCCGAGAATCGATCCCGGTACCTCTCACATGCAAAGCGAGCGCTCTACCACTTGAGCTAATCCCCCATCGACATATGGAAAAGCAGCTTTTGACGGATTTCATATCCTCAGTTTTCAGAGGACAGAGTAAGATCATCAATCTTTCAAAAAATTGAAATTGATTTTGGAAGATCCGGGTATCGATCCCGGTACCTCTCACATGCTAAGCGAGCGCTCTACCACTTGAGCTAATCCCCCATTGACATATGTATTTGCAGCTTTTGACCGATTTCATATCCTCAGTTTTCAGAGGACAGTGTAAGATCATAAAACTAAAGTCATATTTTTGGAAGATCCGGGTATCGATCCCGGAACCTCTCACATACTAAGCGAGCGCTCTACCACTTGAGCTAATCCCCCATTGACATATGGAAATGCAGCTTTTGACGGATTTCATATCCTCAGTATTCAGAGGACAGAGTAAGATCATCAATCTTTCAAAAAATTGAAATTGCTTTTGGAAGAATCGGGTATCAATCCCAGAACATCTCGCATGCTAAGCGAGCGCTCTACCACTTGAACTAATCCCCCTTGACATATGTAAAAGTAGCCTTTAACCGATTTCATATCCTGTTTTCAGAGGACAGAGTAAAAATCATAAAACTTATGGCAGTATTTTGGAAGATCCGGGTATCGATCCCAGTACCTCTCACATGCAAAGCGAGCGCTCTACCACTTGCGCTAATCTCCCATTGACATATTGAAATGCAGCTTTTGACCGACTTCATATACTCAGTATTCAGAGGACAGAGTAATATCATCAATCTTTCAAAAAATTGAAATTGATTTTGGAAGATCCGGGTATCAATCCCAGTACATCTCGCATGCTAATCGAGCGCTCTACCACTTGAACTATTCCCCTTTGACATATGTAAAAGTAGCCTTTAACCGATTTCATATCCTGTTTTCAGAGGACAGAGTAAAAATCATAAAACTTATCGCAGTATTTTGGAAGATCCGGGTATCGATCCCGGTACCTCTCACATGCAAAGCGAGCGCTCTACCACTTGAGCTAATCCCCCACCGACATATGGAAATGCAGCTTTTGACGGATTTCATATCCTCAGTTTTCAGAGGACAGAGTAAGATCATCAATCTTTCAAAAAATTGAAATTGATTTTAGAAGATCCGGGTATCGATCCCGGTACCTCTCACATGCAAAGCGAGCGCTCTACCACTTGAGCTAATCCCCCATTGACATATGTTATATGCAGCTTTTGACCGACTTCATATCCTCAGTATTCAGAGGACAGAGTAAGATCATCAATCTTTCAAAAAATTGAAATTGATTTTGGAAGATCCGGGTATCAATCCCAGTACATCTCGCATGCTAATCGAGCGCTCTACCACTTGAACTATTCCCCTTTGACATATGTAAAAGTAGCCTTTAACCGATTTCATATCCTGTTTTCAGAGGACAGAGTAAAAATCATAAAACTTATCGCAGTATTTTGGTAGATCCGGGTATCGATCCCGGTACCTCTCACATGCAAAGCGAGCGCTCTACCACTTGAGCTAATCCCCCACCGACATATGGAAATGCAGCTTTTGACGGATTTCATATCCTCAGTTTTCAGAGGACAGAGTAAGATCATCAATCTTTCAAAAAATTGAAATTGATTTTAGAAGATCCGGTATCGATCCCGGTACCTCTCACATGCAAAGCGAGCGCTCTACCACTTGAGCTAATCCCCCATTGACATATGTATATGCAGCTTTTGACCGATTTCATATCCTCAGTTTTCAGAGGACAGTTTAAGATCATAAAACTAAAGTCATATTTTTGGAAGATCCGGTTATCGATCCCGGTATCTCTCACATGCTAAGCGAGCGCTCTACCCCTTGAGCTAATCCCCCATTGACATATGGAAATGCAGCTTTTGACCGACTTCATATCCTCAGTATTCAGAGGACAGAGTAAGATCATCAATCTTTCAAAAAATTGAAATTGATTTTGGAAGATCCGGGTATCAATCCCAGTACATCTCGCATGCTAAGCGAGCGGTCTACCACTTGAACTAATCCCCCTTGACATATGTAAAAGTAGCCTTTAACCGATTTCATATCCTGTTTTCAGAGGACAGAGTAAAAATCATAAAACTTATAGCAGTCTTTTGGAAGATCCGGGTATCGATCCCGGTACCTCTCACATGCAAAGCGAGCGCTCTACCACTTGAGCTAATCCCCCATCGACATATGGAAAAGCAGCTTTTGACGGATTTCATATCCTCAGTTTTCAGAGGACAGAGTAAGATCATCAATCTTTCAAAAAATTGAAATTGATTTTGGAAGATCCGGGTATCGATCCCGGTACCTCTCACATGCTAAGCGAGCGCTCTACAACTTGAGCTAATCCCACATTGACATATGTATATGCAGCTTTTGACCGATTTCATATCCTCAGTTTTTAGAGGACAGTGTAAGATCATAAAACTAAAGTCATATTTTTGGAAGATCCGGGTATCGATCCCGGTACCTCTCACATACTAAGCAAGCGCTCTACCACTTGAGCTAATCCCCCATTGACATATGGAAATGCAGCTTTTGACGGATTTCATATCCTCAGTTTTCAGAGGACAGAGTAAGATCATCAATCTTTTAAAAAATTGAAATTGATTTTAGAAGATCCGGGTATCGATCCCGGTACCTCTCACATGCAAAGCGAGCGCTCTACCACTTGAGCTAATCCCCCATTGACATATGGAAATGCAGCTTTTGACGGATTTCATATCCTCAGTTTTCAGAGGACAGAGTAAGATCATCAATCTTTTAAAAAATTGAAATTGATTTTAGAAGATCCGGGTATCGATCCCGGTACCTCTCACATGCAAAGCGAGCGCTCTACCACTTGAGCTAATCCCCCATTGACATATGTATATGTAGCTTTTGACCGATTTCATATCCTCAGTTTTCAGAGGACAGTGTAAGATCATAAAACTAAAGTCATATTTTTGGAAGATCCGGGTATCGATCCCGGTACCTCTCACATGCTAAGCGAGCGCTCTACCACTTGAGCTAATCCCCCATTGACATATGGAAATGCAGCTTTTGACCGACTTCATATCCTCAGTATTCAGAGGACAGAGTAAGATCATCAATCTTTCAAAAAATTGAAATTGATTTTGGAAGATCCGGGTATCAATCCCAGTACATCTCGCATGCTAATCGAGCGCTCTACCACTTGAACTATTCCCCTTTGACATATGTAAAAGTAGCCTTTAACCGATTTCATATCCTGTTTTCAGAGGACAGAGTAAAAATCATAAAACTTATCGCAGTATTTTGGAAGATCCGGGTATCGATCCCGGTACCTCTCACATGCGAAGCGAGCGCTCTACCACTTGAGCTAATCCCCCACCGACATATGGAAATGCAGCTTTTGACGGATTTCATATCCTCAGTTTTCAGAGGACAGAGTAAGATCATCAATCTTTCAAAAAATTGAAATTGATTTTAGAAGATCCGGGTATCGATCCCGGTACCTCTCACATGCAAAGCGAGCGCTCTACCACTTGAGCTAATCCCCCATTGACATATGTATATGCAGCTTTTGACCTATTTCATATCCTCAGTTTTTAGAGGACAGTGTAAGATCATAAAACTAAAGTCATATTTTTGGAAGATCCGGGTATCGATCCCGGTACTTCTCACATACTAAGCAAGCGCTCTACCACTTGAGCTAATCCCCCATTGACGTATGGAAATGCAGCTTTTGACCGACTTCATATCCTCAGTATTCAGAGGACAGAGTAAGATCATTAATCTTTCAAAAAATTGAAATTGATTTTGGAAGAATCATGTATTAATCCCAGTACATCTCGCCTGCTAAGCGACCGCTCTACCACTTGAACTTATCCCCCGTGACATATGTAAAAGTAGCCTTTAACCGATTTCATATCCTGTTTTCAGAGGACAGAGTAAAAATCATAAAACTTATTGCAGTATTTTGGAAGATCCGGGTATCGATCCCGGTACCTCTCGCATGCAAAGCGAGCGCTCTACCACTTGAGCTAATCCCCCACCGACATATGGAAATGCAGCTTTTGACGGATTTCATATCCTCAGTTTTCAGAGGACAGAGTAAGATCATCAATCTTTCAAAAAATTGAAATTGATTTTAGAAGATCCGGGTATCGATCCCGGTACCTCTCACATGCAAAGCGAGCGCTCTACCACTTGAGCTAATCCCCCATTGACATATGTATATGCAGCTTTTGACCGATTTCATATCCTCAGTTTTCAGAGGACAGTGTAAGATCATAGAACTAAAGTCATATTTTTGGAAGATCCGGATATCGATCCCGGTATTTCTCACATGCTAAGCGAGCGCTCTACCACTTGAGCTAATCCCCCATTGACATATGGAAATGCAGCTTTTGACCGACTTCATATCCTCAGTATTCAGAGGACAGAGTAAGATCATCAATCTTTCAAGAAATTGAAATTGATTTTGGAAGATCTGGGTATCAATCCCAGTACATCTCGCACGCTAAGCGAGCGCTCTACCACTTGAACTATCCCCTTTGACATATGTAAAAGTAGCCTTTAACCGATTTCATATCCTATTTTCAGAGGACAGAGTAAAAATCATAAAACTTATGGCAGTATTTTGGAAGATCCGGGTATCGATCTCGGTACCTCTCACATGCAAAGCGAGCGCTCTACCACTTGAGCTAATCCCCCATTGACATATGTATATGCAGCTTTTGACCTATTTCATATCCTCAGTTTTTAGAGGACAGTGTAAGATCATAAAACTAAAGTCATATTTTTGGAAGATCCGGGTATCGATCCCGGTACCTCTCACATACTAAGCAAGCGCTCTACCACTTGAGCTAATCCCCCATTGACAAATGGAAATGCAGCTTTTGACCGACTTCATATCCTCAGTATTCAGAGGACAGAGTAAGATCATCAATCTTTCAAAAAATTGAAATTGATTTTGGAAGAATCATGTATCAATCCCAGTACATCTCGCATGCTAAGCGACCGCTCTACCACTTGAACTTATCCCCCGTGACATATGTAAAAGTAGCCTTTAACCGATTTCATATCCTGTTTTCAGAGGACAGAGTAAAAATCATAAAACTTATGGCAGTATTTTGGAAGATCCGGGTATCGATCCCGGTACCTCTCACATGCAAAGCGAGCGCTCTACCACTTGAGCTAATCCCCCATTGACATATGGAAATGCAGCTTTTGACGGATTTCATATCCTCAGTTTTCAGAGGACAGAGTAAGATCATCAATCTTTCAAAAAATTGAAATTGATTTTGGAAGATCCGGGTATCGATCCCGGTACCTCTCACATGCAAAGCGAGCGCTCTACCACTTGAGCTAATCCCCATTGACATATGGAAATGCAGCTTTTGACGGATTTCATATCCTCAGTTTTCAGAGGACAGAGTAAGATCATCATCTTTTAAAAAATTGAAATTGATTTTAGAAGATCCGGGTATCGATCCCGGTACCTCTCACATGCAAAGCGAGCGCTCTACCACTTGAGCTAATCCCCCATTGACATATGTATATGCAGCTTTTGACCGATTTCATATCCTCAGTTTTCAGAGGACAGTGTAAGATCATAAAACTAAAGTCATATTTTTGGAAGATCCGGGTATCGATCCCGGTACTTCTCACATGCTAAGCGAGCGCTCTACCACTTGAGCTAATCCCCCATTGACATATGGAAATGCAGCTTTTGACCGACTTCATATCCTCAGTATTCAGAGGACAGAGTAAGATCATCAATCTTTCAAAAAATTGAAATTGATTTTGGAAGATCCGGGTATCAATCCCAGTACATCTCGCATACTAAGCGAGCGCTCTACCACTTGAGCTAATCCCACATTTACATATGTATATGCAGCTTTTGACCGATTTCATATCCTCAGTTTTTAGAGGACAGTGTAAGATCATAAATCTAAAGTCATATTTTTGGAAGATCCGGGTATCGATCCCGGTACCTCTCACATACTAAGCAAGCGCTCTACCACTTGAGCTAATCCCCCATTGACATATGGAAATGCAGCTTTTGACCGACTTCATATCCTCAGTATTCAGAGGACAGAGTAAGATCATCAATCTTTCAAAAAATTGAAATTGATTTTGGAAGAATCATGTATCAATCCCAGCACATCTCGCATGCTAAGCGAACGCTCTACCACTTGAACTAATCCCCCTTGACATATGTAAAAGTAGCCTTTAACCGATTTCATATCCTGTTTTCAGAGGACAGAGTAAAAATCATAAAACTTATCGCAGTATTTTGGAAGATCCGGGTATCGATCCCGGTACCTCTCACATGCGAAGCGAGCGCTCTACCACTTGAGCTAATCCCCCACCGACATATGGAAATGCAGCTTTTGACGGATTTCATATCCTCAGTTTTCAGAGGACAGAGTAAGATCATCAATCTTTCAAAAAATTGAAATTGATTTTAGAAGATCTGGGTATCGATCCCGGTACCTCTCACATGCAAAGCGAGCGCTCTACCACTTGAGCTAATCCCCCATTGACATATGTATATGCAGCTTTTGACCGATTTCATATCCTCAGTTTTCAGAGGACAGTGTAAGATCATAGAACTAAAGTCATATTTTTGGAAGATCCGGTTATCGATCCCGGTATCTCTCACATGCTAAGCGAGCGCTCTACCACTTGAGCTAATCCCCCATTGACATATGGAAAAGCAGCTTTTGACCGACTTCATATCCTCAGTATTCAGAGGACAGAGTAAGATCATCAATCTTTCAATAAATTGAAATTGATTTTGGAAGATCTGGGTATCAATCCCAGTACATCTCGCATGCTAAGCGAGCGCTCTACCACTTGAACTATCCCCTTTGACATATGTAAAAGTAGCCTTTAACCGATTTCATATCCTGTTTTCAGAGGACAGAGTAAAAATCATAAAACTTATGGCAGTATTTTGGAAGATCCGGGTATCGATCCCGGTACCTCTCACATGCAAAGCGAGCGCTCTACCACTTGAGCTAATCCCCCATTGACATATGCATATGCAGCTTTTGACGGATTTCATATCCTCAGTTTTCAGAGGACAGAGTAAGATCATCAATCTTTTAAAAAATTGAAATTGATTTTAGAAGATCCGGGTATCGATCCCGGTACCTCTCACATGCAAAGCGAGCGCTCTACCACTTGAGCTAATCCCCCATTGACATATGTATATGCAGCTTTTGACCGATTTCATATCCTCAGTTTTTAGAGGACAGTGTAAGATCATAAAACTAAAGTCATATTTTTGGAAGATCCGGGTATCGATCCCGGTACCTCTCACATACTAAGCAAGCGCTCTACCACTTGAGCTAATCCCCCATTGACATATGGAAATGCAGCTTTTGACCGACTTCATATCCTCAGTATTCAGAGGACAGAGTAAGATCATCAATCTTTCAAAAAATTGAAATTGATTTTGGAAGAATCATGTATCAATCCCAGCACATCTCGCATGCTAAGCGAGCGCTCTACCACTTGAACTAATCCCCCTTGACATATGTAAAAGTAGCCTTTAACCGATTTCATATCCTGTTTTCAGAGGACAGAGTAAAAATCATAAAACTTATGGTAGTATTTTGGAAGATCCGGGTATCGATCCGGTACCTCTCAAATGCAAAGCGAGCGCTCTACCACTTGAGCTAATCCCCCATTGACATATGGAAATGCAGCTTTTGACGGATTTCATATCCTCAGTTTTCAGAGGACAGAGTAAGATCATCAATCTTTCAAAAAATTGAAATTGATTTTGGAAGATCCGGGTATCGTTCCCGGTACCTCTCACATGCAAAGCGAGCGCTCTACCACTTGAGCTAATCCCCCATTGACATATGGAAATGCAGCTTTTGACGGATTTCATATCCTCAGTTTTCAGAGGACAGAGTAAGATCATCAATCTTTTAAAAAATTGAAATTGATTTTAGAAGATCCGGGTATCGATCCCGGTACCTCTCACATGCAAAGCGAGCGCTCTACCACTTGAGCTAATCCCCCATTGACATATGTATATGCAGCTTTTGACCGATTTCATATCCTCAGTTTTCAGAGGACAGTGTAAGATCATAAAACTAAAGTCATATTTTTGGAAGATCCGGGTATCGATCCCGGTACCTCTCACATGCTAAGCGAGCGCTCTACCACTTGAGCTAATCCCCCATTGACATATAGAAATGCAGCTTTTGACCGACTTCATATCCTCAGTATTCAGAGGACAGAGTAAGATCATCAATCTTTCAAAAAATTGAAATTGATTTTGGAAGATCCGGGTATCAATCCCAGTACATCTCGCATGCTAATCGAGCGCTCTACCACTTGAACTATTCCCCTTTGACATATGTAAAAGTAGCCTTTAACCGATTTCATATCCTGTTTTCAGAGGACAGAGTAAAAATCATAAAACTTATCGCAGTATTTTGGAAGATCCGGGTATCGATCCCGGTACCTCTCACATGCAAAGCGAGCGCTCTACCACTTGAGCTAATCCCCCACAGACATATGGAAACGCAGCTTTTGACGGATTTCATATCCTCAGTTTTCAGAGGACAGAGTAAGATCATCAATCTTTCAAAAAATTGAAATTGATTTTGGAAGATCCGGGTATCGATCCCGGTACCTCTCACATGCTAAGCGAGCGCTCTACCACTTGAGCTAATCCCCCATTGACATATGTATATGCAGCTTTTGACCTATTTCATATCCTCAGTTTTTAGAGGACAGTGTAAGATCATAAAACTAAAGTCATATTTTTGGAAGATCCGGGTATCGATCCCGGTACCTCTCACATACTAAGCAAGCGCTCTACCACTTGAGCTAATCCCCCATTGACGTATGGAAATGCAGCTTTTGACCGACTTCATATCCTCAGTATTCAGAGGACAGAGTAAGATCATTAATCTTTCAAAAAATTGAAATTGATTTTGGAAGAATCATGTATCAATCCCAGTACATCTCGCCTGCTAAGCGACCGCTCTACCACTTGAACTTATCCCCCGTGACATATGTAAAAGTAGCCTTTAACCGATTTCATATCCTGTTTTCAGAGGACAGAGTAAAAATCATAAAACTTATTGCAGTATTTTGGAAGATCCGGGTATCGATCCCGGTACCTCTCGCATGCAAAGCGAGCGCTCTACCACTTGAGCTAATCCCCCACCGACATATGGAAATGCAGCTTTTGACGGATTTCATATCCTCAGTTTTCAGAGGACAGAGTAAGATCATCAATCTTTCAAAAAATTGAAATTGATTTTAGAAGATCCGGGTATCGATCCCGGTACCTCTCACATGCAAAGCGAGCGCTCTACCACTTGAGCTAATCCCCCATTGACATATGTATATGCAGCTTTTGACCGATTTCATATCCTCAGTTTTCAGAGGACAGTGTAAGATCATAAAACTAAAGTCATATTTTTGGAAGATCCGGGTATCGATCCCGGTACCTCTCACATGCTAAGCGAGCGCTCTACCACTTGAGCTAATCCCCCATTGACATATAGAAATGCAGCTTTTGACCGACTTCATATCCTCAGTATTCAGAGGACAGAGTAAGATCATCAATCTTTCAAAAAATTGAAATTGATTTTGGAAGATCCGGGTATCAATCCCAGTACATCTCGCATGCTAATCGAGCGCTCTACCACTTGAACTATTCCCCTTTGACATATGTAAAAGTAGCCTTTAACCGATTTCATATCCTGTTTTCAGAGGACAGAGTAAAAATCATAAAACTTATCGCAGTATTTTGGAAGATCCGGGTATCGATCCCGGTACCTCTCACATGCAAAGCGAGCGCTCTACCACTTGAGCTAATCCCCCACAGACATATGGAAACGCAGCTTTTGACGGATTTCATATCCTCAGTTTTCAGAGGACAGAGTAAGATCATCAATCTTTCAAAAAATTGAAATTGATTTTGGAAGATCCGGGTATCGATCCCGGTACCTCTCACATGCTAAGCGAGCGCTCTACCACTTGAGCTAATCCCCCATTGACATATGTATATGCAGCTTTTGACCTATTTCATATCCTCAGTTTTTAGAGGACAGTGTAAGATCATAAAACTAAAGTCATATTTTTGGAAGATCCGGGTATCGATCCCGGTACCTCTCACATACTAAGCAAGCGCTCTACCACTTGAGCTAATCCCCCATTGACGTATGGAAATGCAGCTTTTGACCGACTTCATATCCTCAGTATTCAGAGGACAGAGTAAGATCATTAATCTTTCAAAAAATTGAAATTGATTTTGGAAGAATCATGTATCAATCCCAGTACATCTCGCCTGCTAAGCGACCGCTCTACCACTTGAACTTATCCCCCGTGACATATGTAAAAGTAGCCTTTAACCGATTTCATATCCTGTTTTCAGAGGACAGAGTAAAAATCATAAAACTTATTGCAGTATTTTGGAAGATCCGGGTATCGATCCCGGTACCTCTCGCATGCAAAGCGAGCGCTCTACCACTTGAGCTAATCCCCCACCGACATATGGAAATGCAGCTTTTGACGGATTTCATATCCTCAGTTTTCAGAGGACAGAGTAAGATCATCAATCTTTCAAAAAATTGAAATTGATTTTAGAAGATCCGGGTATCGATCCCGGTACCTCTCACATGCAAAGCGAGCGCTCTACCACTTGAGCTAATCCCCCATTGACATATGTATATGCACCTTTTGACCGATTTCATATCCTCAGTTTTCAGAGGACAGTGTAAGATCATAGAACTAAAGTCATATTTTTGGAAGATCCGGATATCGATCCCGGTATTTCTCACATGCTAAGCGAGCGCTCTACCACTTGAGCTAATCCCCCATTGACATATGGAAATGCAGCTTTTGACCGACTTCATATCCTCAGTATTCAGAGGACAGAGTAAGATCATCAATCTTTCAAGAAATTGAAATTGATTTTGGAAGATCTGGGTATCAATCCCAGTACATCTCGCACGCTAAGCGAGCGCTCTACCACTTGAACTATCCCCTTTGACATATGTAAAAGTAGCCTTTAACCGATTTCATATCCTATTTTCAGAGGACAGAGTAAAAATCATAAAACTTATGGCAGTATTTTGGAAAATCCGGGTATCGATCTCGGTACCTCTCACATGCAAAGCGAGCGCTCTACCACTTGAGCTAATCCCCCATTGACATATGTATATGCAGCTTTTGACCTATTTCATATCCTCAGTTTTTAGAGGACAGTGTAAGATCATAAAACTAAAGTCATATTTTTGGAAGATCCGGGTATCGATCCCGGTACCTCTCACATACTAAGCAAGCGCTCTACCACTTGAGCTAATCCCCCATTGACAAATGGAAATGCAGCTTTTGACCGACTTCATATCCTCAGTATTCAGAGGACAGAGTAAGATCATCAATCTTTCAAAAAATTGAAATTGATTTTGGAAGAATCATGTATCAATCCCAGTACATCTCGCATGCTAAGCGACCGCTCTACCACTTGAACTTATCCCCCGTGACATATGTAAAAGTAGCCTTTAACCGATTTCATATCCTGTTTTCAGAGGACAGAGTAAAAATCATAAAACTTATGGCAGTATTTTGGAAGATCCGGGTATCGATCCCGGTACCTCTCACATGCAAAGCGAGCGCTCTACCACTTGAGCTAATCCCCCATTGACATATGGAAATGCAGCTTTTGACGGATTTCATATCCTCAGTTTTCAGAGGACAGAGTAAGATCATCAATCTTTCAAAAAATTGAAATTGATTTTGGAAGATCCGGGTATCGATCCCGGTACCTCTCACATGCAAAGCGAGCGCTCTACCACTTGAGCTAATCCCCATTGACATATGGAAATGCAGCTTTTGACGGATTTCATATCCTCAGTTTTCAGAGGACAGAGTAAGATCATCATCTTTTAAAAAATTGAAATTGATTTTAGAAGATCCGGGTATCGATCCCGGTACCTCTCACATGCAAAGCGAGCGCTCTACCACTTGAGCTAATCCCCCATTGACATATGTATATGCAGCTTTTGACCGATTTCATATCCTCAGTTTTCAGAGGACAGTGTAAGATCATAAAACTAAAGTCATATTTTTGGAAGATCCGGGTATCGATCCCGGTACTTCTCACATGCTAAGCGAGCGCTCTACCACTTGAGCTAATCCCCCATTGACATATGGAAATGCAGCTTTTGACCGACTTCATATCCTCAGTATTCAGAGGACAGAGTAAGATCATCAATCTTTCAAAAAATTGAAATTGATTTTGGAAGATCCGGGTATCAATCCCAGTACATCTCGCATACTAAGCGAGCGCTCTACCACTTGAGCTAATCCCACATTTACATATGTATATGCAGCTTTTGACCGATTTCATATCCTCAGTTTTTAGAGGACAGTGTAAGATCATAAATCTAAAGTCATATTTTTGGAAGATCCGGGTATCGATCCCGGTACCTCTCACATACTAAGCAAGCGCTCTACCACTTGAGCTAATCCCCAATTGACATATGGAAATGCAGCTTTTGACCGACTTCATATCCTCAGTATTCAGAGGACAGAGTAAGATCATCAATCTTTCAAAAAATTGAAATTGATTTTGGAAGAATCATGTATCAATCCCAGCACATCTCGCATGCTAAGCGAACGCTCTACCACTTGAACTAATCCCCCTTGACATATGTAAAAGTAGCCTTTAACCGATTTCATATCCTGTTTTCAGAGGACAGAGTAAAAATCATAAAACTTATCGCAGTATTTTGGAAGATCCGGGTATCGATCCCGGTACCTCTCACATGCGAAGCGAGCGCTCTACCACTTGAGCTAATCCCCCACCGACATATGGAAATGCAGCTTTTGACGGATTTCATATCCTCAGTTTTCAGAGGACAGAGTAAGATCATCAATCTTTCAAAAAATTGAAATTGATTTTAGAAGATCTGGGTATCGATCCCGGTACCTCTCACATGCAAAGCGAGCGCTCTACCACTTGAGCTAATCCCCCATTGACATATGTATATGCAGCTTTTGACCGATTTCATATCCTCAGTTTTCAGAGGACAGTGTAAGATCATAGAACTAAAGTCATATTTTTGGAAGATCCGGTTATCGATCCCGGTATCTCTCACATGCTAAGCGAGCGCTCTACCACTTGAGCTAATCCCCCATTGACATATGGAAAAGCAGCTTTTGACCGACTTCATATTCTCAGTATTCAGAGGACAGAGTAAGATCATCAATCTTTCAATAAATTGAAATTGATTTTGGAAGATCTGGGTATCAATCCCAGTACATCTCGCATGCTAAGCGAGCGCTCTACCACTTGAACTATCCCCTTTGACATATGTAAAAGTAGCCTTTAACCGATTTCATATCCTGTTTTCAGAGGACAGAGTAAAAATCATAAAACTTATGGCAGTATTTTGGAAGATCCGGGTATCGATCCCGGTACCTCTCACATGCAAAGCGAGCGCTCTACCACTTGAGCTAATCCCCCATTGACATATGCATATGCAGCTTTTGACGGATTTCATATCCTCAGTTTTCAGAGGACAGAGTAAGATCATCAATCTTTTAAAAAATTGAAATTGATTTTAGAAGATCCGGGTATCGATCCCGGTACCTCTCACATGCAAAGCGAGCGCTCTACCACTTGAGCTAATCCCCCATTGACATATGTGTATGCAGCTTTTGACCGATTTCATATCCTCAGTTTTTAGAGGACAGTGTAAGATCATAAAACTAAAGTCATATTTTTGGAAGATCCGGGTATCGATCCCGGTACCTCTCACATACTAAGCAAGCGCTCTACCACTTGAGCTAATCCCCCATTGACATATGGAAATGCAGCTTTTGACCGACTTCATATCCTCAGTATTCAGAGGACAGAGTAAGATCATCAATCTTTCAAAAAATTGAAATTGATTTTGGAAGAATCATGTATCAATCCCAGCACATCTCGCATGCTAAGCGAGCGCTCTACCACTTGAACTAATCCCCCTTGACATATGTAAAAGTAGCCTTTAACCGATTTCATATCCTGTTTTCAGAGGACAGAGTAAAAATCATAAAACTTATGGTAGTATTTTGGAAGATCCGGGTATCGATCCGGTACCTCTCACATGCAAAGCGAGCGCTCTACCACTTGAGCTAATCCCCCATTGACATATGGAAATGCAGCTTTTGACGGATTTCATATCCTCAGTTTTCAGAGGACAGAGTAAGATCATCAATCTTTCAAAAAATTGAAATTGATTTTGGAAGATCCGGGTATCGTTCCCGGTACCTCTCACATGCAAAGCGAGCGCTCTACCACTTGAGCTAATCCCCCATTGACATATGGAAATGCAGCTTTTGACGGATTTCATATCCTCAGTTTTCAGAGGACAGAGTAAGATCATCAATCTTTTAAAAAATTGAAATTGATTTTAGAAGATCCGGGTATCGATCCCGGTACCTCTCACATGCAAAGCGAGCGCTCTACCACTTGAGCTAATCCCCCATTGACATATGTATATGCAGCTTTTGACCGATTTCATATCCTCAGTTTTCAGAGGACAGTGTAAGATCATAAAACTAAAGTCATATTTTTGGAAGATCCGGGTATCGATCCCGGTACCTCTCACATGCTAAGCGAGCGCTCTACCACTTGAGCTAATCCCCCATTGACATATAGAAATGCAGCTTTTGACCGACTTCATATCCTCAGTATTCAGAGGACAGAGTAAGATCATCAATCTTTCAAAAAATTGAAATTGATTTTGGAAGATCCGGGTATCAATCCCAGTACATCTCGCATGCTAATCGAGCGCTCTACCACTTGAACTATTCCCCTTTGACATATGTAAAAGTAGCCTTTAACCGATTTCATATCCTGTTTTCAGAGGACAGAGTAAAAATCATAAAACTTATCGCAGTATTTTGGAAGATCCGGGTATCGATCCCGGTACCTCTCACATGCAAAGCGAGCGCTCTACCACTTGAGCTAATCCCCCACAGACATATGGAAACGCAGCTTTTGACGGATTTCATATCCTCAGTTTTCAGAGGACAGAGTAAGATCATCAATCTTTCAAAAAATTGAAATTGATTTTGGAAGATCCGGGTATCGATCCCGGTACCTCTCACATGCAAAGCGAGCGCTCTACCACTTGAGCTAATCCCCCATTGACATATGGAAATGCAGCTTTTGACCGACTTCATATCCTCAGTATTCAGAGGACAGAGTAAGATCATCAATCTTTCAAAAAATTGAAATTGATTTTGGAAGATCCGGGTATCAATCCCAGTACATCTCGCATACTAAGCGAGCGCTCTACCACTTGAGCTAATCCCCCATTGACATATGTATATGCAGCTTTTGACCGATTTCATATCCTCAGTTTTCAGAGGACAGTGTAAGATCATAGAACTAAAGTCATATTTTTAGAAGATCCGGTTATCGATCCCGGTATCTCTCACATGCTAAGCGAGCGCTCTACCACTTGAGCTAATCCCCCATTGACATATGGAAAAGCAGCTTTTGACCGACTTCATATCCTCAGTATTCAGAGGACAGAGTAAGATCATCAATCTTTCAAAAAATTGAAATTGATTTTGGAAGATCTGGGTATCAATCCCAGTACATCTCGCATGCAAAGCGAGCGCTCTACCACTTGAACTATCCCCTTTGACATATGTAAAAGTAGCCTTTAACCGATTTCATATCCTGTTTTCAGAGGACAGAGTAAAAATCATAAAACTTATGGCAGTATTTTGGAAGATCCGGGTATCGATCCCGGTACCTCTCACATGCAAAGCGAGCGCTCTACCACTTGAGCTAATCCCCCATTGACATATGTATATGCAGCTTTTGACGGATTTCATATCCTCAGTTTTCAGAGGACAGAGTAAGATCATCAATCTTTTAAAAAATTGAAATTGATTTTAGAAGATCCAGTTATCGATCCCGGTACCTCTCACATGCAAAGCGAGCGCTCTACCACTTGAGCTAATCCCCCATTGACATATGTATATGCAGCTTTTGACCGATTTCATATCCTCAGTTTTTAGAGGACAGTGTAAGATCATAAAACTAAAGTCATATTTTTGGAAGATCCCGGAATCGATCCCGGTACCTCTCACATACTAAGCAAGCGCTCTACCACTTGAGCTAATCCCCCATTGACATATGGAAATGCAGCTTTTGACCGACTTCATATCCTCAGTATTCAGAGGACAGAGTAAGATCATCAATCTTTCAAAAAATTGAAATTGATTTTGGAAGAATCATGTATCAATCCCAGCACATCTCGCATGCTAAGCGAGCGCTCTACCACTTGAACTAATCCCCCTTGACATATGTAAAAGTAGCCTTTAACCGATTTCATATCCTGTTTTCAGAGGACAGAGTAAAAATCATAAAACTTATGGCAGTATTTTGGAAGATCCGGGTATCGATCCGGTCCCTCTCACATGCAAAGCGAGCGCTCTACCACTTGAGCTAATCCCCCATTGACATATGGAAATGCAGCTTTTGACGGATTTCATATCCTCAGTTTTCAGAGGACAGAGTAAGATCATCAATCTTTCAAAAAATTGAAATTGATTTTGGAAGATCCGGGTATCGTTCCCGGTACCTCTCACATGCAAAGCGAGCGCTCTACACTTGAGCTAATCCCCCATTGACATATGGAAATGCAGCTTTTGACGGATTTCATATCCTCAGTTTTCAGAGGACAGAGTAAGATCATCAATCTTTTAAAAAATTGAAATTGATTTTAGAAGATCCGGGTATCGATCCCGGTACCTCTCACATGCAAAGCGAGCGCTCTACCACTTGAGCTAATCCCCCATTGACATATGTATATGCAGCTTTTGACCGATTTCATATCCTCAGTTTTCAGAGGACAGTGTAAGATCATAAAACTAAAGTCATATTTTTGGAAGATCCGGGTATCGATCCCGGTACCTCTCACATGCTAAGCGAGCGCTCTACCACTTGAGCTAATCCCCCATTGACATATAGAAATGCAGCTTTTGACCGACTTCATATCCTCAGTATTCAGAGGACAGAGTAAGATCATCAATCTTTCAAAAAATTGAAATTGATTTTGGAAGATCCGGGTATCAATCCCAGTACATCTCGCATGCTAATCGAGCGCTCTACCACTTGAACTATTCCCCTTTGACATATGTAAAAGTGCCTTTAACCGATTTCATATCCTGTTTTCAGAGGACAGAGTAAAAATCATAAAACTTATCGCAGTATTTTGGAAGATCCGGGTATCGATCCCGGTACCTCTCACATGCAAAGCGAGCGCTCTACCACTTGAGCTAATCCCCCACAGACATATGGAAATGCAGCTTTTGACGGATTTCATATCCTCAGTTTTCAGAGGACAGAGTAAGATCATCAATCTTTCAAAAAATTTAAATTGATTTTGGAAGATCCGGGTATCGATCCCGGTACCTCTCACATGCAAAGCGAGCGCTCTACCACTTGAGCTAATCCCCCATTGACATATGGAAATGCAGCTTTTGACCGACTTCATATCCTCAGTATTCAGAGGACAGAGTAAGATCATCAATCTTTCAAAAAATTGAAATTGATTTTGGAAGATCCGGGTATCAATCCCAGTACATCTCGCATACTAAGCGAGCGCTCTACCACTTGAGCTAATCCCCCATTGACATATGTATATGCAGCTTTTGACCGATTTCATATCCTCAGTTTTCAGAGGACAGTGTAAGATCATTGAACTAAAGTCATATTTTTGGAAGATCCGGTTATCGATCCCGGTATCTCTCACATGCTAAGCGAGCGCTCTACCACTTGAGCTAATCCCCCATTGACATATGGAAAAGCAGCTTTTGACCGACTTCATATCCTCAGTATTCAGAGGACAGAGTAAGATCATCAATCTTTCAAAAAATTGAAATTGATTTTGGAAGATCTGGGTATCAATCCCAGTACATCTCGCATGCTAAGCGAGCGCTCTACCACTTGAACTATCCCCTTTGACATATGTAAAAGTAGCCTTTAACCGATTTCATATCCTGTTTTCAGAGGACAGAGTAAAAATCATAAAACTTATGGCAGTATTTTGGAAGATCCGGGTATCGATCCCGGTACCTCTCACATGCAAAGCGAGCGCTCTACCACTTGAGCTAATCCCCCATTGACATATGTATATGCAGCTTTTGACGGATTTCATATCCTCAGTTTTCAGAGGACAGAGTAAGATCATCAATCTTTTAAAAAATTGAAATTGATTTTAGAAGATCCGGGTATCGATCCCGGTACCTCTCACATGCAAAGCGAGCGCTCTACCACTTGAGCTAATCCCCCATTGACATATGTATATGCAGCTTTTGACCGATTTCATATCCTCAGTTTTTAGAGGACAGTGTAAGATCATAAAACTAAAGTCATATTTTTGGAAGATCCGGGTATCGATCCCGGTACCTCTCACATACTAAGCAAGCGCTCTACCACTTGAGCTAATCCCCCATTGACATATGGAAATGCAGCTTTTGACCGACTTCATATCCTCAGTATTCAGAGGACAGAGTAAGATCATCAATCTTTCAAAAAATTGAAATTGATTTTGGAAGAATCATGTATCAATCCCAGCACATCTCGCATGCTAAGCGAGCGCTCTACCACTTGAACTAATCCCCCTTGACATATGTAAAAGTAGCCTTTAACCGATTTCATATCCTGTTTTCAGAGGACAGAGTAAAAATCATAAAACTTATGGCAGTATTTTGGAAGATCCGGGTATCGATCCGGTACCTCTCACATGCAAAGCGAGCGCTCTACCACTTGAGCTAATCCCCCATTGACATATGGAAATGCAGCTTTTGACGGATTTCATATCCTCAGTTTTCAGAGGACAGAGTAAGATCATCAATCTTTCAAAAAATTGAAATTGATTTTGGAAGATCCGGGTATCGTTCCCGGTACCTCTCACATGCAAAGCGAGCGCTCTACCACTTGAGCTAATCCCCCATTGACATATGGAAATGCAGCTTTTGACGGATTTCATATCCTCAGTTTTCAGAGGACAGAGTAAGATCATCAATCTTTTAAAAAATTGAAATTGATTTTAGAAGATCCGGGTATCGATCCCGGTACCTCTCACATGCAAAGCGAGCGCTCTACCACTTGAGCTAATCCCCCATTGACATATGTATATGCAGCTTTTGACCGATTTCATATCCTCAGTTTTCAGAGGACAGTGTAAGATCATAAAACTAAAGTCATATTTTTGGAAGATCCGGGTATCGATCCCGGTACCTCTCACATGCTAAGCGAGCGCTCTACCACTTGAGCTAATCCCCCATTGACATATAGAAATGCAGCTTTTGACCGACTTCATATCCTCAGTATTCAGAGGACAGAGTAAGATCATCAATCTTTCAAAAAATTGAAATTGATTTTGGAAGATCCGGGTATCAATCCCAGTACATCTCGCATGCTAATCGAGCGCTCTACCACTTGAACTATTCCCCTTTGACATATGTAAAAGTAGCCTTTAACCGATTTCATATCCTGTTTTCAGAGGACAGAGTAAAAATCATAAAACTTATCGCAGTATTTTGGAAGATCCGGGTATCGATCCCGGTACCTCTCACATGCAAAACGAGCGCTCTACCACTTGAGCTAATCCCCCACAGACATATGGAAATGCAGCTTTTGACGGATTTCATATCCTCAGTTTTCAGAGGACAGAGTAAGATCATCAATCTTTCAAAAAATTGAAATTGATTTTGGAAGATCCGGGTATCGATCGCGGTACCTCTCACATGCAAAGCGAGCGCTCTACCACTTGAGCTAATCCCCCATTGACATATGGAAATGCAGCTTTTGACCGACTTCATATCCTCAGTATTCAGAGGACAGAGTAAGATCATCAATCTTTCAAAAAATTGAAATTGATTTTGGAAGATCCGGGTATCAATCCCAGTACATCTCGCATACTAAGCGAGCGCTCTACCACTTGAGCTAATCCCACATTTACATATGTATATGCAGCTTTTGACCGATTTCATATCCTCAGTTTTTAGAGGACAGTGTAAGATCATAAAACTAAAGTCATATTTTTGGAAGATCCGGGTATCGATCCCGGTACCTCTCACATACTAAGCAAGCGCTCTACCACTTGAGCTAATCCCCCATTGACATATGGAAATGCAGCTTTTGACCGACTTCATATCCTCAGTATTCAGAGGACAGAGTAAGATCATCAATCTTTCAAAAAATTGAAATTGATTTTGGAAGAATCATGTATCAATCCCAGCACATCTCGCATGCTAAGCGAACGCTCTACCACTTGAACTAATCCCCCTTGACATATGTAAAAGTAGCCTTTAACCGATTTCATATCCTGTTTTCAGAGGACAGAGTAAAAATCATAAAACTTATCGCAGTATTTTGGAAGATCCGGGTATCGATCCCGGAACCTCTCACATGCGAAGCGAGCGCTCTACCACTTGAGCTAATCCCCCACCGACATATGGAAATGCAGCTTTTGACGGATTTCATATCCTCAGTTTTCAGAGGGCAGAGTAAGATCATCAATCTTTCAAAAAATTGAAATAGATTTTAGAAGATCCGGGTATCGATCCCGGTACCTCTCACATGCAAAGCGAGCGCTCTACCACTTGAGCTAATCCCCCATTGACATATGTATATGCAGCTTTTGACCGATTTCATATCCTCAGTTTTCAGAGGACAGTGTAAGATCATAGAACTAAAGTCATATTTTTGGAAGATCCGGTTATCGATCCCGGTATCTCTCACATGCTAAGCGAGCGCTCTACCACTTGAGCTAATCCCCCATTGACATATGGAAAAGCAGCTTTTGACCGACTTCATATCCTCAGTATTCAGAGGACAGAGTAAGATCATCAATCTTTCAAAAAATTGAAATTGATTTTGGAAGATCTGGGTATCAATCCCAGTACATCTCGCATGCTAAGCGAGCGCTCTACCACTTGAACTATCCCCTTTGACATATGTAAAAGTAGCCTTTAACCGATTTCATATCCTGTTTTCAGAGGACAGAGTAAAAATCATAAAAACTTATGGCAGTATTTTGGAAGATCCGGGTATCGATCCCGGTACCTCTCACATGCAAAGCGAGCGCTCTACCACTTGAGATAATCCCCCATTGACATATGTATATGCAGCTTTTGACGGATTTCATATCCTCAGTTTTCAGAGGACAGAGTAAGATCATCAATCTTTTAAAAAATTGAAATTGATTTTAGAAGATCCGGGTATCGATCCCGGTACCTCTCACATGCAAAGCGAGCGCTCTACCACTTGAGCTAATCCCCCATTGACATATGTATATGCAGCTTTTGACCGATTTCATATCCTCAGTTTTCAGAGGACAGTGTAAGATCATAGAACTAAAGTCATATTTTTGGAAGATCCGGTTATCGATCCCGGTATCTCTCACATGCTAAGCGAGCGCTCTACCACTTGAGCTAATCCCCCATTGACATATGGAAAAGCAGCTTTTGACCGACTTCATATCCTCAGTATTCAGAGGACAGAGTAAGATCATCAATCTTTCAAAAAATTGAAATTGATTTTGGAAGATCTGGGTATCAATCCCAGTACATCTCGCATGCTAAGCGAGCGCTCTACCACTTGAACTATCCCCTTTGACATATGTAAAAGTAGCCTTTAACCGATTTCATATCCTGTTTTCAGAGGACAGAGTAAAAATCATAAAACTTATGGCAGTATTTTGGAAGATCCGGGTATCGATCCCGGTACCTCTCACATGCAAAGCGAGCGCTCTACCACTTGAGATAATCCCCCATTGACATATGTATATGCAGCTTTTGACGGATTTCATATCCTCAGTTTTCAGAGGACAGAGTAAGATCATCAATCTTTTAAAAAATTGAAATTGATTTTAGAAGATCCGGGTATCGATCCCGGTACCTCTCACATGCAAAGCGAGCGCTCTACCACTTGAGCTAATCCCCCATTGACATATGTATATGCAGCTTTTGACCGATTTCATATCCTCAGTTTTCAGAGGACAGTGTAAGATCATAAAACTAAAGTCATATTTTTGGAAGATCCGGGTATCGATCCCGGTACCTCTCACATGCTAAGCGAGCGCTCTACCACTTGAGCTAATCCCCCATTGACATATAGAAATGCAGCTTTTGACCGACTTCATATCCTCAGTATTCAGAGGACAGAGTAAGATCATCAATCTTTCAAAAAATTGAAATTGATTTTGGAAGATCCGGGTATCAATCCCAGTACATCTCGCATGCTAATCGAGCGCTCTACCACTTGAACTATTCCCCTTTGACATATGTAAAAGTAGCCTTTAACCGATTTCATATCCTGTTTTCAGAGGACAGAGTAAAAATCATAAAACTTATCGCAGTATTTTGGAAGATCCGGGTATCGATCCCGGTACCTCTCACATGCAAAGCGAGCGCTCTACCACTTGAGCTAATCCCCCACAGACATATGGAAATGCAGCTTTCGACGGATTTCATATCCTCAGTTTTCAGAGGACAGAGTAAGATCATCAATCTTTCAAAAAATTGAAATTGATTTTGGAAGATCCGGGTATCGATCCCGGTACCTCTCACATGCAAAGCGAGCGCTCTACCACTTGAGCTAATCCCCCATTGACATATGTATATGCAGCTTTTGACCGATTTCATATCCTCAGTTTTCAGAGGACAGTGTCAGATCATAAAACTAAAGTCATATTTTTGGAAGATCCGGGTATCGATCCCGGTACCTCTCACATGCTAAGCGAGCGCTCTACCACTTGAGCTAATCCCCCATTGACATATGTATATGCAGCTTTTGACCGATTTCATATCCTCAGTTTTCAGAGGACAGTGTAAGATCATAGAACTAAAGTCATATTTTTGGAAGATCCGGTTATCGATCCCGGTATCTCTCACATGCTAAGCGAGCGCTCTACCACTTGAGCTAATCCCCCATTGACATATGGAAAAGCAGCTTTTGACCGACTTCATATCCTCAGTATTCAGAGGACAGAGTAAGATCATCAATCTTTCAAAAAATTGAAATTGATTTTGGAAGATCTGGGTATCAATCCCAGTACATCTCGCATGCTAAGCGAGCGCTCTACCACTTGAACTATCCCCTTTGACATATGTAAAAGTAGCCTTTAACCGATTTCATATCCTGTTTTCAGAGGACAGAGTAAAAATCATAAAACTTATGGCAGTATTTTGGAAGATCCGGGTATCGATCCCGGTACCTCTCACATGCAAAGCGAGCGCTCTACCACTTGAGATAATCCCCCATTGACATATGTATATGCAGCTTTTGACGGATTTCATATCCTCAGTTTTCAGAGGACAGAGTAAGATCATCAATCTTTTAAAAAATTGAAATTGATTTTAGAAGATCCGGGTATCGATCCCGGTACCTCTCACATGCAAAGCGAGCGCTCTACCACTTGAGCTAATCCCCCATTGACATATGTATATGCAGCTTTTGACCGATTTCATATCCTCAGTTTTCAGAGGACAGTGTAAGATCATAGAACTAAAGTCATATTTTTGGAAGATCCGGTTATCGATCCCGGTATCTCTCACATGCTAAGCGAGCGCTCTACCACTTGAGCTAATCCCCCATTGACATATGGAAAAGCAGCTTTTGACCGACTTCATATCCTCAGTATTCAGAGGACAGAGTAAGATCATCAATCTTTCAAAAAATTGAAATTGATTTTGGAAGATCTGGGTATCAATCCCAGTACATCTCGCATGCTAAGCGAGCGCTCTACCACTTGAACTATCCCCTTTGACATATGTAAAAGTAGCCTTTAACCGATTTCATATCCTGTTTTCAGAGGACAGAGTAAAAATCATAAAACTTATGGCAGTATTTTGGAAGATCCGGGTATCGATCCCGGTACCTCTCACATGCAAAGCGAGCGCTCTACCACTTGAGATAATCCCCCATTGACATATGTATATGCAGCTTTTGACGGATTTCATATCCTCAGTTTTCAGAGGACAGAGTAAGATCATCAATCTTTTAAAAAATTGAAATTGATTTTAGAAGATCCGGGTATCGATCCCGGTACCTCTCACATGCAAAGCGAGCGCTCTACCACTTGAGCTAATCCCCCATTGACATATGTATATGCAGCTTTTGACCGATTTCATATCCTCAGTTTTCAGAGGACAGTGTAAGATCATAAAACTAAAGTCATATTTTTGGAAGATCCGGGTATCGATCCCGGTACCTCTCACATGCTAAGCGAGCGCTCTACCACTTGAGCTAATCCCCCATTGACATATAGAAATGCAGCTTTTGACCGACTTCATATCCTCAGTATTCAGAGGACAGAGTAAGATCATCAATCTTTCAAAAAATTGAAATTGATTTTGGAAGATCCGGGTATCAATCCCAGTACATCTCGCATGCTAATCGAGCGCTCTACCACTTGAACTATTCCCCTTTGACATATGTAAAAGTAGCCTTTAACCGATTTCATATCCTGTTTTCAGAGGACAGAGTAAAAATCATAAAACTTATCGCAGTATTTTGGAAGATCCGGGTATCGATCCCGGTACCTCTCTCATGCAAAGCGAGCGCTCTACCACTTGAGCTAATCCCCCACAGACATATGGAAATGCAGCTTTCGACGGATTTCATATCCTCAGTTTTCAGAGGACAGAGTAAGATCATCAATCTTTCAAAAAATTGAAATTGATTTTGGAAGATCCGGGTATCGATCCCGGTACCTCTCACATGCAAAGCGAGCGCTCTACCACTTGAGCTAATCCCCCATTGACATATGTATATGCAGCTTTTGACCGATTTCATATCCTCAGTTTTCAGAGGACAGTGTAAGATCATAAAACTAAAGTCATATTTTTGGAAGATCCGGGTATCGATCCCGGTACCTCTCACATGCTAAGCGAGCGCTCTACCACTTGAGCTAATCCCCCATTGGCATATGGAAATGCAGCTTTTGACCGACTTCATATCCTCAGTATTCAGAGGACAGAGTAAGATCATCAATCTTTCAAAAAATTGAAATTGATTTTGGAAGATCCGGGTATCAATCCCAGTACATCTCGCATACTAAGCGAGCGCTCTACCACTTGAGCTAATCCCACATTTACATATGTATATGCAGCTTTTGACCGATTTCATATCCTCAGTTTTTAGAGGACAGTGTAAGAGCATAAAACTAAAGTCATATTTTTGGAAGATCCGGGTATCGATCCCGGTACCTCTCACATACTAAGCAAGCGCTCTACCACTTGAGCTAATCCCCCATTGACATATGGAAATGCAGCTTTTGACCGACTTCATATCCTCAGTATTCAGAGGACAGAGTAAGATCATCAATCTTTCAAAAAATTGAAATTGATTTTGGAAGAATCATGTATCAATCCCAGCACATCTCGCATGCTAAGCGAGCGCTCTACCACTTGAACTAATCCCCCTTGACATATGTAAAAGTAGCCTTTAACCGATTTCATATCCTGTTTTCAGAGGACAGAGTAAAAATCATAAAACATATGGCAGTATTTTGGAAGATCCGGGTATCGATCCGGTACTTCTCACATGCAAAGCGAGCGCTCTACCACTTGAGCTAATCCCCCATTGACATATGGAAATGCAGCTTTTGACGGATTTCATATCCTCAGTTTTCAGAGGACAGAGTAAGATCATCAATCTTTCAAAAAATTGAAATTGATTTTGGAAGATCCGGGTATCGATCCCGCTACCTCTCACATGCAAAGCGAGCGCTCTACCACTTGAGCTAATCCCCCACCGACATATGGAAATGCAGCTTTTGACGGATTTCATATCCTCAGTTTTCAGAGGACAGAGTAAGATCATCAATCTTTCAAAAAATTGAAATTGATTATAGAAGATCCGGGTATCGATCCCGGTACCTCTCACATGCAAAGCGAGCGCTCTACCACTTGAGCTAATCCCCCATTGACATATGTATATGCAGCTTTTGACGGATTTCATATCCTCAGTTTTCAGAGGACAGTGTAAGATCATAAAACTAAAGTCATATTTTTGGAAGATCCGGGTATCGATCCCGGTACCTCTCACATGCTAAGCGAGCGCTCTACCACTTGAGCTAATCCCCCATTGACATATGGAAATGCAGCTTTTGACCGACTTCATATCCTCAGTATTCAGAGGACAGAGTAAGATCATCAATCTTTCAAAAAATTGAAATTGATTTTGGAAGATCCGGGTATCAATCCCAGTACATCTCGCATGCTAATCGAGCGCTCTACCACTTGAACTATTCCCCTTTGACATATGTAAAAGTAGCCTTTAACCGATTTCATATCCTGTTTTCAGAGGACAGAGTAAAAATCATAAAACTTATCGCAGTATTTTGGAAGATCCGGGTATCGATCCCGGTACCTCTCACATACAAAGCGAGCGCTCTACCACTTGAGCTAATCCCCCATTGACATATGGAAATGCAGCTTTTGACGGATTTCATATCCTCAGTTTTCAGAGGACAGAGTAAGATCATCAATCTTTCAAAAAATTGAAATTGATTTTGGAAGATCCGGGTATCGATCCCGGTACCTCTCATATGCAAAGCGAGCGCTCTACCACTTGAGCTAATCCCCCATTGACATATGGAAATGCAGCTTTTTGACGGATTTCATATCCTCAGTTTTCAGAGGACAGAGTAAGATCATCAATCTTTTAAAAAATTGAAATTGATTTTAGAAGATCCGGGTATCGATCCCGGTACCTCTCACATGCAAAGCGAGCGCTCTACCACTTGAGCTAATCCCCCATTGACATATGTATATGCAGCTTTTGACCGATTTCATATCCTCAGTTTTCAGAGGACAGTGTAAGATCATAAAACTAAAGTCATATTTTTGGAAGATCCGGGTATCGATCCCGGTACCTCTCACATGCTAAGCGAGCGCTCTACCACTTGAGCTAATCCCCCATTGACATATGGAAATGCAGCTTTTGACCGACTTCATATCCTCAGTATTCAGAGGACAGAGTAAGATCATCAATCTTTCAAAAAATTGAAATTGATTTTGGAAGATCCGGGTATCAATCCCAGTACATCTCGCATGCTAATCGAGCGCTCTACCACTTGAACTAATCCCACATTTACATATGTATATGCAGCTTTTGACCGATTTCATATCCTCAGTTTTTAGAGGACAGTGTAAGAGCATAAAACTAAAGTCATATTTTTGGAAGATCCGGGTATCGATCCCGGTACCTCTCACATACTAAGCAAGCGCTCTACCACTTGAGCTAATCCCCCATTGACATATGGAAATGCAGCTTTTGACCGACTTCATATCCTCAGTATTCAGAGGACAGAGTAAGATCATCAATCTTTCAAAAAATTGAAATTGATTTTGGAAGAATCATGTATCAATCCCAGCACATCTCGCATGCTAAGCGAGCGCTCTACCACTTGAACTAATCCCCCTTGACATATGTAAAAGTAGCCTTTAACCGATTTCATATCCTGTTTTCAGAGGACAGAGTAAAAATCATAAAACATATGGCAGTATTTTGGAAGATCCGGGTATCGATCCGGTACTTCTCACATGCAAAGCGAGCGCTCTACCACTTGAGCTAATCCCCCATTGACATATGGAAATGCAGCTTTTGACGGATTTCATATCCTCAGTTTTCAGAGGACAGAGTAAGATCATCAATCTTTCAAAAAATTGAAATTGATTTTGGAAGATCCGGGTATCGATCCCGCTACCTCTCACATGCAAAGCGAGCGCTCTACCACTTGAGCTAATCCCCCACCGACATATGGAAATGCAGCTTTTGACGGATTTCATATCCTCAGTTTTCAGAGGACAGAGTAAGATCATCAATCTTTCAAAAAATTGAAATTGATTATAGAAGATCCGGGTATCGATCCCGGTACCTCTCACATGCAAAGCGAGCGCTCTACCACTTGAGCTAATCCCCCATTGACATATGTATATGCAGCTTTTGACGGATTTCATATCCTCAGTTTTCAGAGGACAGTGTAAGATCATAAAACTAAAGTCATATTTTTGGAAGATCCGGGTATCGATCCCGGTACCTCTCACATGCTAAGCGAGCGCTCTACCACTTGAGCTAATCCCCCATTGACATATGGAAATGCAGCTTTTGACCGACTTCATATCCTCAGTATTCAGAGGACAGAGTAAGATCATCAATCTTTCAAAAAATTGAAATTGATTTTGGAAGATCCGGGTATCAATCCCAGTACATCTCGCATGCTAATCGAGCGCTCTACCACTTGAACTATTCCCCTTTGACATATGTAAAAGTAGCCTTTAACCGATTTCATATCCTGTTTTCAGAGGACAGAGTAAAAATCATAAAACTTATCGCAGTATTTTGGAAGATCCGGGTATCGATCCCGGTACCTCTCACATACAAAGCGAGCGCTCTACCACTTGAGCTAATCCCCCATTGACATATGGAAATGCAGCTTTTGACGGATTTCATATCCTCAGTTTTCAGAGGACAGAGTAAGATCATCAATCTTTCAAAAAATTGAAATTGATTTTGGAAGATCCGGGTATCGATCCCGGTACCTCTCATATGCAAAGCGAGCGCTCTACCACTTGAGCTAATCCCCCATTGACATATGGAAATGCAGCTTTTTGACGGATTTCATATCCTCAGTTTTCAGAGGACAGAGTAAGATCATCAATCTTTTAAAAAATTGAAATTGATTTTAGAAGATCCGGGTATCGATCCCGGTACCTCTCACATGCAAAGCGAGCGCTCTACCACTTGAGCTAATCCCCCATTGACATATGTATATGCAGCTTTTGACCGATTTCATATCCTCAGTTTTCAGAGGACAGTGTAAGATCATAAAACTAAAGTCATATTTTTGGAAGATCCGGGTATCGATCCCGGTACCTCTCACATGCTAAGCGAGCGCTCTACCACTTGAGCTAATCCCCCATTGACATATGGAAATGCAGCTTTTGACCGACTTCATATCCTCAGTATTCAGAGGACAGAGTAAGATCATCAATCTTTCAAAAAATTGAAATTGATTTTGGAAGATCCGGGTATCAATCCCAGTACATCTCGCATGCTAATCGAGCGCTCTACCACTTGAACTATTCCCCTTTGACATATGTAAAAGTAGCCTTTAACCGATTTCATATCCTGTTTTCAGAGGACAGAGTAAAAATCATAAAACTTATCGCAGTATTTTGGAAGATCCGGGTATCGATCCCGGTACCTCTCACATACAAAGCGAGCGCTCTACCACTTGAGCTAATCCCCCATTGACATATGGAAATGCAGCTTTTGACGGATTTCATATCCTCAGTTTTCAGAGGACAGAGTAAGATCATCAATCTTTCAAAAAATTGAAATTGATTTTGGAAGATCCGGGTATCGATCCCGGTACCTCTCATATGCAAAGCGAGCGCTCTACCACTTGAGCTAATCCCCCATTGACATATGGAAATGCAGCTTTTGACGGATTTCATATCCTCAGTTTTCAGAGGACAGAGTAAGATCATCAATCTTTTAAAAAATTGAAATTGATTTTAGAAGATCCGGGTATCGATCCCGGTACCTCTCACATGCAAAGCGAGCGCTCTACCACTTGAGCTAATCCCCCATTGACATATGTATATGCAGCTTTTGACCGATTTCATATCCTCAGTTTTCAGAGGACAGTGTAAGATCATAAAACTAAAGTCATATTTTTGGAAGATCCGGGTATCGATCCCGGTACCTCTCACATGCTAAGCGAGCGCTCTACCACTTGAGCTAATCCCCCATTGACATATGGAAATGCAGCTTTTGACCGACTTCATATCCTCAGTATTCAGAGGACAGAGTAAGATCATCAATCTTTCAAAAAATTGAAATTGATTTTGGAAGATCCGGGTATCAATCCCAGTACATCTCGCATGCTAATCGAGCGCTCTACCACTTGAACTATTCCCCTTTGACATATGTAAAAGTAGCCTTTAACCGATTTCATATCCTGTTTTCAGAGGACAGAGTAAAAATCATAAAACTTATCGCAGTATTTTGGAAGATCCGGGTATCGATCCCGGTACCTCTCACATGCAAAGCGAGCGCTCTACCACTTGAGCTAATCCCCCACCGACATATGGAAATGCAGCTTTTGACGGATTTCATATCCTCAGTTTTCAGAGGACAGAGTAAGATCATCAATCTTTCAAAAAATTGAAATTGATTTTAGAAGATCCGGGTATCGATCCCGGTACCTCTCACATGCAAAGCGAGCGCTCTACCACTTGAGCTAATCCCCCATTGACATATGTATATGCAGCTTTTGACCGATTTCATCTCCTCAGTTTTCAGAGGACTGTGTAAGATCATAGAACTAAAGTCATATTTTTGGAAGATCCGGTTATCGATCCCGGTATCTCTCACATGCTAAGCGAGCGCTCTACCACTTGAGCTAATCCCCCATTGACATATGGAAATGCAGCTTTTGACCGACTTCATATCCTCAGTATTCAGAGGACAGAGTAAGATCATCAATCTTTCAAAAAATTGAAATTGATTTTGGAAGATCTGGGTATCAATCCCAGTACATCTCGCATGCTAAGCGAGCGCTCTACCACTTGAACTATCCCCTTTGACATATGTTAAAGTAGCCTTTAACCGATTTCATATCCTGTTTTCAGAGGACAGAGTAAAAATCATAAAACTTATGGCAGTATTTTGGAAGATCCGGGTATCGATCCCGGTACCTCTCACATGCAAAGCGAGCACTCTACCACTTGAGCTAATCCCCCATTGACATATGTATATGCAGCTTTTGACGGATTTCATATCCTCAGTTTTCAGAGGACAGAGTAAGATCATCAATCTTTTAAAAAATTGAAATTGATTTTAGAAGATCCGGGTATCGATCCCGGTACCTCTCACATGCAAAGCGAGCGCTCTACCACTTGAGCTAATCCCCCATTGACATATGTATATGCAGCTTTTGACCGATTTCATATCCTCAGTTTTCAGAGGACAGTGTAAGATCATAAAACTAAAGTCATATTTTTGGAAGATCCGGGTATCGATCCCGGTACCTCTCACATGCTAAGCGAGCGCTCTACCACTTGAGCTAATCCCCCATTGACATATGGAAATGCAGCTTTTGACCGACTTCATATCCTCAGTATTCAGAGGACAGAGTAAGATCATCAATCTTTCAAAAAATTGAAATTGATTTTGGAAGATCCGGGTATCAATCCCAGTACATCTCGCATGCTAATCGAGCGCTCTACCACTTGAACTATTCCCCTTTGACATATGTAAAAGTTGCCTTTAACCGATTTCATATCCTGTTTTCAGAGGACAGAGTAAAAATCATAAAACTTATCGCAGTATTTTGGAAGATCCGGGTATCGATCCCGGTACCTCTCACATGCAAAGCGAGCGCTCTACCACTTGAGCTAATCCCCCACCGACATATGGAAATGCAGCTTTTGACGGATTTCATATCCTCAGTTTTCAGAGGACAGAGTAAGATCATCAATCTTTCAAAAAATTGAAATTGATTATAGAAGATCCGGGTATCGATCCCGGTACCTCTCACATGCAAAGCGAGCGCTCTACCACTTGAGCTAATCCCCCATTGACATATGTATATGCAGCTTTTGACGGATTTCATATCCTCAGTTTTCAGAGGACAGTGTAAGATCATAAAACTAAAGTCATATTTTTGGAAAATCCGTGTATCGATCCCGGTACCTCTCACATGCTAAGCGAGCGCTCTACCACTTGAGCTAATCCCCCATTGACATATGGAAATGCAGCTTTTGACCGACTTCATATCCTCAGTATTCAGAGGACAGAGTAAGATCATCAATCTTTCAAAAAATTGAAATTGATTTTGGAAGATCCGGGTATCAATCCCAGTACATCTCGCATGCTAATCGAGCGCTCTACCACTTGAACTATTCCCCTTTGACATATGTAAAAGTAGCCTTTAACCGATTTCATATCCTGTTTTCAGAGGACAGAGTAAAAATCATAAAACTTATCGCAGTATTTTGGAAGATCCGGGTATCGATCCCGGTACCTCTCACATACAAAGCGAGCGCTCTACCACTTGAGCTAATCCCCCATTGACATATGGAAATGCAGCTTTTGACGGATTTCATATCCTCAGTTTTCAGAGGACAGAGTAAGATCATCAATCTTTCAAAAAATTGAAATTGATTTTGGAAGATCCGGGTATCGATCCCGGTACCTCTCATATGCAAAGCGAGCGCTCTACCACTTGAGCTAATCCCCCATTGACATATGGAAATGCAGCTTTTGACGGATTTCATATCCTCAGTTTTCAGAGGACAGAGTAAGATCATCAATCTTTTAAAAAATTGAAATTGATTTTAGAAGATCCGGGTATCGATCCCGGTACCTCTCACATGCAAAGCGAGCGCTCTACCACTTGAGCTAATCCCCCATTGACATATGTATATGCAGCTTTTGACCGATTTCATATCCTCAGTTTTCAGAGGACAGTGTAAGATCATAAAACTAAAGTCATATTTTTGGAAGATCCGGGTATCGATCCCGGTACCTCTCACATGCTAAGCGAGCGCTCTACCACTTGAGCTAATCCCCCATTGACATATGGAAATGCAGCTTTTGACCGACTTCATATCCTCAGTATTCAGAGGACAGAGTAAGATCATCAATCTTTCAAAAAATTGAAATTGATTTTGGAAGATCCGGGTATCAATCCCAGTACATCTCGCATGCTAATCGAGCGCTCTACCACTTGAACTATTCCCCTTTGACATATGTAAAAGTAGCCTTTAACCGATTTCATATCCTGTTTTCAGAGGACAGAGTAAAAATCATAAAACTTATCGCAGTATTTTGGAAGATCCGGGTATCGATCCCGGTACCTCTCACATGCAAAGCGAGCGCTCTACCACTTGAGCTAATCCCCCACCGACATATGGAAATGCAGCTTTTGACGGATTTCATATCCTCAGTTTTCAGAGGACAGAGTAAGATCATCAATCTTTTAAAAAATTGAAATTGATTTTAGAAGATCCGGGTATCGATCCCGGTACCTCTCACATGCAAAGCGAGCGCTCTACCACTTGAGCTAATCCCCCATTGACATATGTATATGCAGCTTTTGACCGATTTCATATCCTCAGTTTTCAGAGGACAGTGTAAGATCATAAAACTAAAGTCATATTTTTGGAAGATCCGGGTATCGATCCCGGTACCTCTCACATGATAAGCGAGCGCTCTACCACTTGAGCTAATCCCCCATTGACATATGGAAATGCAGCTTTTGACCGACTTCATATCCTCAGTATTCAGAGGAGAGAGTAAGATCATCAATCTTTCAAAAAATTGAAATTGATTTTGGAAGATCCGGGTATCAATCCCAGTACATCTCGCATGCTAATCGAGCGCTCTACCACTTGAACTATTCCCCTTTGACATATGTAAAAGTAGCCTTTAACCGATTTCATATCCTGTTTTCAGAGGACAGAGTAAAAATCATAAAACTTATCGCAGTATTTTGGAAGATCCGGGTATCGATCCCGGTACCTCTCACATGCAAAGCGAGCGCTCTACCACTTGAGCTAATCCCCCACCGACATATGGAAATGCAGCTTTTGACGGATTTCATATCCTCAGTTTTCAGAGGACAGAGTAAGATCATCAATCTTTCAAAAAATTGAAATTGATTTTAGAAGATCCGGGTATCGATCCCGGTACCTCTCACATGCAAAGCGAGCGCTCTACCACTTGAGCTAATCCCCCATTGACATATGTATATGCAGCTTTTGACCAATTTCATATCCTCAGTTTTCAGAGGACTGTGTAAGATCATAGAACTAAAGTCATATTTTTGGAAGATCCGGTTATCGATCCCGGTATCTCTCACATGCTAAGCGAGCGCTCTACCACTTGAGCTAATCCCCCATTGACATATGGAAATGCAGCTTTTGACCGACTTCATATCCTCAGTATTCAGAGGACAGAGTAAGATCATCAATCTTTCAAAAAATTGAAATTGATTTTGGAAGATCTGGGTATCAATCCCAGTACATCTCGCATGCTAAGCGAGCGCTCTACCACTTGAACTATCCCCTTTGACATATGTTAAAGTAGCCTTTAACCGATTTCATATCCTGTTTTCAGAGGACAGAGTAAAAATCATAAAACTTATGGCAGTATTTTGGAAGATCCGGGTATCGATCCCGGTACCTCTCACATGCAAAGCGAGCACTCTACCACTTGAGCTAATCCCCCATTGACATATGTATATGCAGCTTTTGACGGATTTCATATCCTCAGTTTTCAGAGGACAGAGTAAGATCATCAATCTTTTAAAAAATTGAAATTGATTTTAGAAGATCCGGGTATCGATCCCGGTACCTCTCACATGCAAAGCGAGCGCTCTACCACTTGAGCTAATCCCCCATTGACATATGTATATGCAGCTTTTGACCGATTTCATATCCTCAGTTTTCAGAGGACAGTGTAAGATCATAAAACTAAAGTCATATTTTTGGAAGATCCGGGTATCGATCCCGGTACCTCTCACATGCTAAGCGAGCGCTCTACCACTTGAGCTAATCCCCCATTGACATATGGAAATGCAGCTTTTGACCGACTTCATATCCTCAGTATTCAGAGGACAGAGTAAGATCATCAATCTTTCAAAAAATTGAAATTGATTTTGGAAGATCCGGGTATCAATCCCAGTACATCTCGCATGCTAATCGAGCGCTCTACCACTTGAACTATTCCCCTTTGACATGTAAAAGTAGCCTTTAACCGATTTCATATCCTGTTTTCAGAGGACAGAGTAAAAATCATAAAACTTATCGCAGTATTTTGGAAGATCGGGTATCGATCCCGGTACCTCTCACATGCAAAGCGAGCGCTCTACCACTAGAGCTAATCCCCCATCGACATATGGAAATGCAGCTTTTGACGGATTTCATATCCTCAGTTTTCAGAGGACAGAGTAAGATCATCAATCTTTCAAAAAATTGAAATTGATTTTGGAAGATCCGGGTATCAATCCCAGTACATCTCGCATGCTAATCGAGCGCTCTACCACTTGAACTATTCCCCTTTGACATATGTAAAAGTAGCCTTTAACCGATTTCATATCCTGTTTTCAGAGGACAGAGTAAAAATCATAAAACTTATCGCAGTATTTTGGAAGATCCGGGTATCGATCCCGGTACCTCTCACATGCAAAGCGAGCGCTCTACCACTTGAGCTAATCCCCCACCGACATATGGAAATGCAGCTTTTGACGGATTTCATATCCTCAGTTTTCAGAGGACAGAGTAAGATCATCAATCTTTTAAAAAATTGAAATTGATTTTAGAAGATCCGGGTATCGATCCCGGTACCTCTCACATGCAAAGCGAGCGCTCTACCACTTGAGCTAATCCCCCATTGACATATGTATATGCAGCTTTTGACCGATTTCATATCCTCAGTTTTCAGAGGACAGTGTAAGTTCATAAAACTAAAGTCATATTTTTGGAAGATCCGGGTATCGATCCCGGTACCTCTCACATGATAAGCGAGCGCTCTACCACTTGAGCTAATCCCCCATTGACATATGGAAATGCAGCTTTTGACCGACTTCATATCCTCAGTATTCAGAGGAGAGAGTAAGATCATCAATCTTTCAAAAAATTGAAATTGATTTTGGAAGATCCGGGTATCAATCCCAGTACATCTCGCATGCTAATCGAGCGCTCTACCACTTGAACTATTCCCCTTTGACATATGTAAAAGTAGCCTTTAACCGATTTCATATCCTGTTTTCAGAGGACAGAGTAAAAATCATAAAACTTATCGCAGTATTTTGGAAGATCCGGGTATCGATCCCGGTACCTCTCACATGCAAAGCGAGCGCTCTACCACTTGAGCTAATCCCCCACCGACATATGGAAATGCAGCTTTTGACGGATTTCATATCCTCAGTTTTCAGAGGACAGAGTAAGATCATCAATCTTTCAAAAAATTGAAATTGATTTTAGAAGATCCGGGTATCGATCCCGGTACCTCTCACATGCAAAGCGAGCGCTCTACCACTTGAGCTAATCCCCCATTGACATATGTATATGCAGCTTTTGACCAATTTCATATCCTCAGTTTTCAGAGGACTGTGTAAGATCATAGAACTAAAGTCATATTTTTGGAAGATCCGGTTATCGATCCCGGTATCTCTCACATGCTAAGCGAGCGCTCTACCACTTGAGCTAATCCCCCATTGACATATGGAAATGCAGCTTTTGACCGACTTCATATCCTCAGTATTCAGAGGACAGAGTAAGATCATCAATCTTTCAAAAAATTGAAATTGATTTTGGAAGATCTGGGTATCAATCCCAGTACATCTCGCATGCTAAGCGAGCGCTCTACCACTTGAACTATCCCCTTTGACATATGTTAAAGTAGCCTTTAACCGATTTCATATCCTGTTTTCAGAGGACAGAGTAAGATCATCAATCTTTTAAAAAATTGAAATTGATTTTAGAAGATCCGGGTATCGATCCCGGTACCTCTCACATGCAAAGCGAGCGCTCTACCACTTGAGCTAATCCCCCATTGACATATGTATATGCAGCTTTTGACCGATTTCATATCCTCAGTTTTCAGAGGACAGTGTAAGATCATAAAACTAAAGTCATATTTTTGGAAGATCCGGGTATCGATCCCGGTACCTCTCACATGCTAAGCGAGCGCTCTACCACTTGAGCTAATCCCCCATTGACATATGGAAATGCAGCTTTTGACCGACTTCATATCCTCAGTATTCAGAGGACAGAGTAAGATCATCAATCTTTCAAAAAATTGAAATTGATTTTGGAAGATCCGGGTATCAATCCCAGTACATCTCGCATGCTAATCGAGCGCTCTACCACTTGAACTATTCCCCTTTGACATGTAAAAGTAGCCTTTAACCGATTTCATATCCTGTTTTCAGAGGACAGAGTAAAAATCATAAAACTTATCGCAGTATTTTGGAAGATCGGGTATCGATCCCGGTACCTCTCACATGCAAAGCGAGCGCTCTACCACTAGAGCTAATCCCCCATCGACATATGGAAATGCAGCTTTTGACGGATTTCATATCCTCAGTTTTCAGAGGACAGAGTAAGATCATCAATCTTTCAAAAAATTGAAATTGATTTTGGAAGATCCGGGTATCAATCCCAGTACATCTCGCATGCTAATCGAGCGCTCTACCACTTGAACTATTCCCCTTTGACATATGTAAAAGTAGCCTTTAACCGATTTCATATCCTGTTTTCAGAGGACAGAGTAAAAATCATAAAACTTATCGCAGTATTTTGGAAGATCCGGGTATCGATCCCGGTACCTCTCACATGCAAAGCGAGCGCTCTACCACTTGAGCTAATCCCCCACCGACATATGGAAATGCAGCTTTTGACGGATTTCATATCCTCAGTTTTCAGAGGACAGAGTAAGATCATCAATCTTTTAAAAAATTGAAATTGATTTTAGAAGATCCGGGTATCGATCCCGGTACCTCTCACATGCAAAGCGAGCGCTCTACCACTTGAGCTAATCCCCCATTGACATATGTATATGCAGCTTTTGACCGATTTCATATCCTCAGTTTTCAGAGGACAGTGTAAGATCATAAAACTAAAGTCATATTTTTGGAAGATCCGGGTATCGATCCCGGTACCTCTCACATGATAAGCGAGCGCTCTACCACTTGAGCTAATCCCCCATTGACATATGGAAATGCAGCTTTTGACCGACTTCATATCCTCAGTATTCAGAGGAGAGAGTAAGATCATCAATCTTTCAAAAAATTGAAATTGATTTTGGAAGATCCGGGTATCAATCCCAGTACATCTCGCATGCTAATCGAGCGCTCTACCACTTGAACTATTCCCCTTTGACATATGTAAAAGTAGCCTTTAACCGATTTCATATCCTGTTTTCAGAGGACAGAGTAAAAATCATAAAACTTATCGCAGTATTTTGGAAGATCCGGGTATCGATCCCGGTACCTCTCACATGCAAAGCGAGCGCTCTACCACTTGAGCTAATCCCCCACCGACATATGGAAATGCAGCTTTTGACGGATTTCATATCCTCAGTTTTCAGAGGACAGAGTAAGATCATCAATCTTTCAAAAAATTGAAATTGATTTTAGAAGATCCGGGTATCGATCCCGGTACCTCTCACATGCAAAGCGAGCGCTCTACCACTTGAGCTAATCCCCCATTGACATATGTATATGCAGCTTTTGACCAATTTCATATCCTCAGTTTTCAGAGGACTGTGTAAGATCATAGAACTAAAGTCATATTTTTGGAAGATCCGGTTATCGATCCCGGTATCTCTCACATGCTAAGCGAGCGCTCTACCACTTGAGCTAATCCCCCATTGACATATGGAAATGCAGCTTTTGACCGACTTCATATCCTCAGTATTCAGAGGACAGAGTAAGATCATCAATCTTTCAAAAAATTGAAATTGATTTTGGAAGATCTGGGTATCAATCCCAGTACATCTCGCATGCTAAGCGAGCGCTCTACCACTTGAACTATCCCCTTTGACATATGTTAAAGTAGCCTTTAACCGATTTCATATCCTGTTTTCAGAGGACAGAGTAAAAATCATAAAACTTATGGCAGTATTTTGGAAGATCCGGGTATCGATCCCGGTACCTCTCACATGCAAAGCGAGCACTCTACCACTTGAGCTAATCCCCCATTGACATATGTATATGCAGCTTTTGACGGATTTCATATCCTCAGTTTTCAGAGGACAGAGTAAGATCATCAATCTTTTAAAAAATTGAAATTGATTTTAGAAGATCCGGGTATCGATCCCGGTACCTCTCACATGCAAAGCGAGCGCTCTACCACTTGAGCTAATCCCCCATTGACATATGTATATGCAGCTTTTGACCGATTTCATATCCTCAGTTTTCAGAGGACAGTGTAAGATCATAAAACTAAAGTCATATTTTTGGAAGATCCGGGTATCGATCCCGGTACCTCTCACATGCTAAGCGAGCGCTCTACCACTTGAGCTAATCCCCCATTGACATATGGAAATGCAGCTTTTGACCGACTTCATATCCTCAGTATTCAGAGGACAGAGTAAGATCATCAATCTTTCAAAAAATTGAAATTGATTTTGGAAGATCCGGGTATCAATCCCAGTACATCTCGCATGCTAATCGAGCGCTCTACCACTTGAACTATTCCCCTTTGACATGTAAAAGTAGCCTTTAACCGATTTCATATCCTGTTTTCAGAGGACAGAGTAAAAATCATAAAACTTATCGCAGTATTTTGGAAGATCGGGTATCGATCCCGGTACCTCTCACATGCAAAGCGAGCGCTCTACCACTAGAGCTAATCCCCCATCGACATATGGAAATGCAGCTTTTGACGGATTTCATATCCTCAGTTTTCAGAGGACAGAGTAAGATCATCAATCTTTCAAAAAATTGAAATTGATTTTAGAAGATCCGGGTATCGATCCCGGTACCTCTCACATGCAAAGCGAGCGCTCTACCACTTGAGCTAATCCCCCATTGACATATGTATATGCAGCTTTTGACCGATTTCATATCCTCAGTTTTCAGAGGACTGTGTAAGATCATAGAACTAAAGTCATATTTTTGGAAGATCCGGTTATCGATCCCGGTATCTCTCACATGCTAAGCGAGCGCTCTACCACTTGAGCTAATCCCTCATTGACATATGGAAATGCAGCTTTTGACCGACTTCATATCCTCAGTATTCAGAGGACAGAGTAAGATCATCAATCTTTCAAAAAATTGAAATTGATTTTGGAAGATCTGGGTATCAATCCCAGTACATCTCGCATGCTAAGCGAGCGCTCTACCACTTGAGCTAATCCCCCATTGACATATGGAAATGCAGCTTTTGACCGACTTCATATCCTCAGTATTCAGAGGACAGTGTAAGATCATAAAACTAAAGTCATATTTTTTGAAGATCCGGGTATCGATCCCGGTACCTCTCACATGCTAAGCGAGCGCTCTACCACTTGAGCTAATCCCCCATTGACATATGGAAATGCAGCTTTTGACCGACTTCATATCCTCAGTATTCAGAGGACAGAGTAAGATCATCAATCTTTCAAAAAATTGAAATTGATTTTGGAAGATCCGGGTATCAATCCCAGTACATCTCGCATGCTAATCGAGCGCTCTACCACTTGAACTATTCCCCTTTGACATATGTAAAAGTAGCCTTTAACCGATTTCATATCCTGTTTTCAGAGGACAGAGTAAAAATCATAAAACTTATCGCAGTATTTTGGAAGATCCGGGTATCGATCCCGGTACCTCTCACATACAAAGCGAGCGCTCTACCACTTGAGCTAATCCCCCATTGACATATGGAAATGCAGCTTTTGACGGATTTCATATCCTCAGTTTTCAGAGGACAGAGTAAGATCATCAATCTTTCAAAAAATTGAAATTGATTTTGGAAGATCCGGGTATCGATCCCGGTACCTCTCATATGCAAAGCGAGCGCTCTACCACTTGAGCTAACCCCCCATTGACATATGGAAATGCAGCTTTTGACGGATTTCATATCCTCAGTTTTCAGAGGACAGAGTAAGATCATCAATCTTTTAAAAAATTGAAATTGATTTTAGAAGATCCGGGTATCGATCCCGGTACCTCTCACATGCAAAGCGAGCGCTCTACCACTTGAGCTAATCCCCCATTGACATATGTATATGCAGCTTTTGACCGATTTCATATCCTCAGTTTTCAGAGGACAGTGTAAGATCATAAAACTAAAGTCATATTTTTGGAAGATCTGGGTATCGATCCCGGTACCTCTCACATGCTAAGCGAGCGCTTTACCACTTGAGCTAATCCCCCATTGACATATGGAAATGAAGCTTTTGACCGATTTCATATCCTCAGTTTTCAGAGGACAGTGTAAGATCATAAAACTAAAGTCATATTTTTGGAAGATCCGGGTATCGATCCCGGTACCTCTCACATGCTAAGCGAGCGCTTTACCACTTGAGCTAATCCCCCATTGACATATGGAAATGCAGCTGTTGACGGATTTCATATCCTCAGTTTTCAGAGGACAGAGTAAGATCATCAATCTTTTAAAAAATTGAAATTGATTTTAGAAGATCCGGGTATCGATCCCGGTACCTCTCACATGCAAAGCGAGCGCTCTACCACTTGAGCTAATCCCCCATTGACATATGTATATGCAGCTTTTGACCGATTTCATATCCTCAGTTTTCAGAGGACAGTGTAAGATCATAAAACTAAAGTCATATTTTTGGAAGATCCGGGTATCGATCCCGGTACCTCTCACATGCTAAGCGAGCGCTCTACCACTTGAGCTAATCCCCATTGACATATGGAAATGCAGCTTTTGACCGACTTCATATCCTCAGTATTCAGAGGACAGAGTAAGATCATCAATCTTTCAAAAAATTGAAATTGATTTTGGAAGATCCGGGTATCAATCCCAGTACATCTCGCATGCTAATCGAGCGCTCTACCACTTGAACTATTCCCCTTTGACATATGTAAAAGTAGCCTTTAACCGATTTCATATCCTGTTTTCAGAGGACAGAGTAAAAATCATAAAACTTATGGCAGTATTTTGGAAGATCCGGGTATCGATCCCGGTACCTCTCACATGCAAAGCGAGCGCTCTACCACTTGAGCTAATCCCCCACCGACATATGGAAATGCAGCTTTTGACGGATTTCATATCCTCAGTTTTCAGAGGACAGAGTAAGATCATCAATCTTTCAAAAAATTGAAATTGATTTTAGAAGATCCGGGTATCGATCCCGGTACCTCTCACATGCAAAGCGAGCGCTCTACCACTTGAGCTAATCCCCCATTGACATATGTATATGCAGCTTTTGACCGATTTCATATCCTCAGTTTTCAGAGGACAGTGTAAGATCATAGAACTAAAGTCATATTTTTGGAAGATCCGGTTATCGATCCCGGTATCTCTCACATGCTAAGCGAGCGCTCTACCACTTGAGCTAATCCCCCATTGACATATGGAAATGCAGCTTTTGACCGACTTCATATCCTCAGTATTCAGAGGACAGAGTAAGATCATCAATCTTTCAAAAAATTGAAATTGATTTTAGAAGATCCGGGTATCGATCCCGGTACCTCTCACATGCAAAGCGAGCGCTCTACCACTTGAGCTAATCCCCCATTGACATATGTATATGCAGCTTTTGACCGATTTCATATCCTCAGTTTTCAGAGGACAGTGTAAGATCATAAAACTAAAGTCATATTTTTGGAAGATCCGGGTATCGATCCCGGTACCTCTCACATGATAAGCGAGCGCTCTACCACTTGAGCTAATCCCCCATTGACATATGGAAATGCAGCTTTTGACCGACTTCATATCCTCAGTATTCAGAGGACAGAGTAAGATCATCAATCTTTCAAAAAATTGAAATTGATTTTGGAAGATCCGGGTATCAATCCCAGTACATCTCGCATGCTAATCGAGCGCTCTACCACTTGAACTATTCCCCTTTGACATATGTAAAAGTAGCCTTTAACCGATTTCATATCCTGTTTTCAGAGGACAGAGTAAAAATCATAAAACTTATCGCAGTATTTTGGAAGATCCGGGTATCGATCCCGGTACCTCTCACATGCAAAGCGAGCGCTCTACCACTTGAGCTAATCCCCCACCGACATATGGAAATGCAGCTTTTGACGGATTTCATATCCTCAGTTTTCAGAGGACAGAGTAAGATCATCAATCTTTCAAAAAATTGAAATTGATTTTGGAAGATCCGGGTATCAATCCCAGTACATCTCGCATGCTAATCGAGCGCTCTACCACTTGAACTATTCCCCTTTGACATATGTAAAAGTAGCCTTTAACCGATTTCATATCCTGTTTTCAGAGGACAGAGTAAAAATCATAAAACTTATGGCAGTATTTTGGAAGATCCGGGTATCGATCCCGGTACCTCTCACATGCAAAGCGAGCGCTCTACCACTTGAGCTAATCCCCCACCGACATATGGAAATGCAGCTTTTGACGGATTTCATATCCTCAGTTTTCAGAGGACAGAGTAAGATCATCAATCTTTCAAAAAATTGAAATTGATTTTAGAAGATCCGGGTATCGATCCCGGTACCTCTCACATGCAAAGCGAGCGCTCTACCACTTGAGCTAATCCCCCATTGACATATGGAAATGCAGCTTTTGACCGACTTCATATCCTCAGTATTCAGAGGACAGAGTAAGATCATCAATCTTTCAAAAAATTGAAATTGATTTTGGAAGATCTGGGTATCAATCCCAGTACATCTCGCATGCTAAGCGAGCGCTCTACCTCTTGAACTAATCCCCTTTGACATATGTAAAAGTAGCCTTTAACCGATTTCATATCCTCAGTTTTCAGTGGACAGAGTAAAAATCATAAAACTTATGGCAGTATTTTGGAAGATCCGGGTATCGATCCCGGTACCTCTCACATGCAAAGCGAGCGCTCTACCACTTGAGCTAATCCCCCATTGACATATGTATATGCAGCTTTTGACCGATTTCATATCCTCAGTTTTTAGAGGACAGTGTAAGATCATAAAACTAAAGTCATATTTTTGGAAGTTCCGGGTATCGATCCCGGTACCTCTCACATACTAAGCAAGCGCTCTACCACTTGAGCTAATCCCCCATTGACATATGGAAATGCAGCTTTTGACCGACTTCATATCCTCAGTATTCAGAGGACAGAGTAAGATCATCAATCTTTCAAAAAATTGAAATTGATTTTGGAAGAATCATGTATCAATCCCAGTACATCTCGCATGCTAAGCGACCGCTCTACCACTTGAACTAATCCCCCTTGACATATATAAAAGTAGCCTTTAACCGATTTCATATCCTGTTTTCAGAGGACAGAGTAAAAATCATAAAACTTATGGCAGTTTTTTGGAAGATCCGGGTATCGATCCCGGTACCTCTCACATGCAAAGCGAGCGCTCTACCACTTGAGCTAATCCCCCATTGACATATGGAAATGCAGCTTTTGACGGATTTCATATCCTCAGTTTTCAGAGGACAGAGTGAGATCATCAATCTTTTAAAAAATTGAAATTGATTTTAGAAGATCCGGGTATCGATCCCGGTACTTCTCACATGCAAAGCGAGCGCTCTACCACTTGAGCTAATCCCCCAATTTTCATATGTATATGCAGCTTTTGACCGATTTCATATCCTCAGTTTTTAGAGGACAGTGTAAGATCATAAAACTAAAGTCATATTTTTGGAAGTTCCGGGGTATCGATCCCGGTACCTCTCACATACTAAGCAAGCGCTCTACCACTTGAGCTAATCCCCCATTGACATATGGAAATGCAGCTTTTGACCGACTTCATATCCTCAGTATTCAGAGGACAGAGTAAGATCATCAATCTTTCAAAAAATTGAAATTGATTTTGGAAGAATCATGTATCAATCCCAGTACATCTCGCATGCTAAGCGACCGCTCTACCACTTGAACTAATCCCCCTTGACATATGTAAAAGTAGCCTTTAACCGATTTCATATCCTGTTTTCAGAGGACAGAGTAAAAATCATAAAACTTATGGCAGTTTTTTGGAAGATCCGGGTATCGATCCCGGTACCTCTCACATGCAAAGCGAGCGCTCTACCACTTGAGCTAATCCCCCATTGACATATGGAAATGCAGCTTTTGACGGATTTCATATCCTCAGTTTTCAGAGGACAGAGTAAGATCATCAATCTTTTAAAAAATTGAAATTGATTTTAGAAGATCCGGGTATCGATCCCGGTACCTCTCACATGCAAAGCGAGCGCTCTACCACTTGAGCTAATCCCCCATTGACATATGTATATGCAGCTTTTGACCGATTTCATATCCTCAGTTTTCAGAGGACAGTGTAAGATCATAAAACTAAAGTCATATTTATGACCCGCTCTGCAAAAAGGGCACATAAGTCGCTGTATGCTTTTACGATTTATGGGCCATTCAATGTGAAGAGGGTGAAAAAGTCTTCAAACAAGTGATTTTGAAGGAAGGGAATTGTTTGTATCTTTGATACCTATATGTGACCTGCTCTGGAAAAAGGTATATTATGTCGCAAAATATGAATAATGAGTTTTATGTATGTTTAGAAAGCCTATAATGTAAGCTTTCATTTGGTACATGATAGAGCTCCAAAGCCCCTTCCGTTCTGGAGATATCGCGTTTTTGCATATGAATTATTTATATGGAGTTCAAATTGCACAACAGAGAAAACAGGCTTTGAAATAGCTAGTTCTAATACAATGCAATGGAACAATGCACTCTAAAAAGGAAATTTTTTCACTTTATTCACTGAAATCAACATTGTTTTGCACCAAACCTAAAACTTTAGGTATTTAAGATGTCATTAAAGACAAAAAACAAAGATTGAATTTTAACGGAAAATGTCACCCTCTTAACTTTGAAAGGGCCATTACACGTAAATGCATAGCGCGACTTATATCACCTTTTTCTGGAGCGGGTCACATATTATTCTATTTCATAACTAAAATCTTTGATTTCTGTGAATAAAGTTGGAAAAAGATGGTGTTTTTGTCGAGTGCTTCCATCTATTGCTTTGCTTTTTGTTTTTTTATATGGCTTGTTTCTCCTTAAGTCATTTCAAGAAATTCCTGAAAACAAACATGCAAATTTCCAAATATCTCGTGATTGCAAAATGCTAGAGACCTGAGACATATACCATATGAAAGCTTATAAAATGGCCTTTCCAGCTATATATAAAACACTATTTTCAAATTTTGCAACATAAGTGCCCTTTTTGCAGAGCGGGTCACATTTTTGGAAGATCCGGGTATCGATCCCGGTACCTCTCACATGCTAAGCGAGTGCTCTACCAATTGAGCTAATCCCCCATTGACATATGGAAATGCAGCTTTTGACCGACTTCATATCCTCAGTATTCAGAGGACAGAGTAAGATCATCAATCTTTCAAAAAATTGAAATTGATTTTGGAAGATCCGGGTATCAATCCCAGTACATCTCGCATGCTAATCGAGCGCTCTACCACTTGAACTATTCCCCTTTGACATATGTAAAAGTAGCCTTTAACCGATTTCATATCCTGTTTTCAGAGGACAGAGTAAAAATCATAAAACTTATGGCAGTATTTTGGAAGATCCGGGTATCGATCCCGGTACCTCTCACATGCAAAGCGAGCGCTCTACCACTTGAGCTAATCCCCCACCGACATAAGGAAATGCAGCTTTTGACGGATTTCATATCCTCAGTTTTCAGAGGACAGAGTAAGATCATCAATCTTTCAAAAAATTGAAATTGATTTTAGAAGATCCGGGTATCGATCCCGGTACCTCTCACATGCAAAGCGAGCGCTCTCCCACTTGAGCTAATCCCCCATTGACATATGTATATGCAGCTTTTGACCGATTTCATATCCTCAGTTTTCAGAGGACAGTGTAAGATCATAAAACTAAAGTCATATTTTTGGAAGATCCGGGTATCGATCCCGGTATCTCTCACATGCTAAGCGAGCGCTCTACCACTTGAGCTAATCCCCCATTGACATATGGAAAGGTAGCTTTTGACCGACTTCATATCCTCAGTATTCAGAGGACAGAGTAAGATCATCAATCTTTCAAAAAATTGAAATTGATTTTGGAAGAATCATGTATCAATCCCAGTACATCTCGCATGCTAAGCGAGCGCTCTACCACTTGAACTAATCCCCCTTGACATATGTAAAAGTAGCCTTTAACCGATTTCATATCCTGTTTTCAGAGGACAGAGTAAAAATCATAAAAGTTATGGCAGTATTTTGGAAGATCCGGGTATCGATCCCGGTACCTCTCACATGCAAAGCGAGCGCTCTACCACTTGAGCTAATCCCCCATTGACATATGGAAATGCAGCTTTTGACGGATTTCATATCCTCAGTTTTCAGAGGACAGAGTAAGATCATCATTCTTTCAAAAAATTGAAATTGATTTTGGAAGATCCGGGTATCGATCCCAGTACCTCTCACATGCAAAGCGAGCGCTCTACCACTTGAGCTAATCCCCCATTGACATATTGAAATGCAGCTTTTGACGGATTTCATATCCTCAGTTTTCAGAGGACAGAGTAAGATCATCAATCTTTTAAAAAATTGAAATTGATTTTAGAAGATCCGGGTATCGATCCCGGTACCTCTCACATGCTAAGCGAGCGCTCTACCACTTGAGCTAATCCCCCATTGACATATGGAAATGCAGCTTTTGACCGACTTCATATCCTCAGTATTCAGAGGACAGAGTAAGATCATGAATCTTTCAAAAAATTGAAATTGATTTTGGAAGATCCGGGTATCAATCCCAGTACATCTCGCATGCTAATCGAGCGCTCTACCACTTGAACTATTCCCCTTTGACATATGTAAAAGTAGCCTTTAACCGATTTCATATCCTGTTTTCAGAGGACAGAGTAAAAATCATAAAACTTATCGCAGTATTTTGGAAGATCCGGGTATCGATCCCGGTACCTCTCACATGCAAAGCGAGCGCTCTACCACTTGAGCTAATCCCCCACCGACATATGGAAATGCAGCTTTTGACGGATTTCATATCCTCAGTTTTCAGAGGACAGAGTAAGATCATCAATCTTTCAAAAAATTGAAATTGATTTTAGAAGATCCGGGTATCGATCCCGGTACCTCTCACATGCAAAGCGAGCGCTCTACCACTTGAGGTAATCCCCCATTGACATATGGAAATGCAGCTTTTGACCGACTTCATATCCTCAGTATTCAGAGGACAGAGTAAGATCATCAATCTTTCAAAAAATAGAAATTGATTTTGGAAGATCTGGGTATCAATCCCTGTACATCTCGCATGCTAAGCGAGCGCTCTAACTCTTGAACTAATCCCCTTTGACATATGTAAAAGTAGCCTTTAACCGATTTCATATCCAGTTTTCTGAGGACAGAGTAAAAATCATAAAACTTATGGCAGTATTTTGGAAGATCCGGGTATCGATCCCGGTACCTCTCACATGCAAAGCGAGCGCTCTACCACTTGAGCTAATCCCCCATTGACATATGTATATGCAGCTTTTGACCGATTTCATATCCTCAGTTTTTAGAGGACAGTGTAAGATCATAAAACTAAAGTCATATTTTTGGAAGTTCCGGGTATCGATCCCGGTACCTCTCACATACTAAGCAAGCGCTCTACCACTTGAGCTAATCCCCCATTGACATATGGAAATGCAGCTTTTGACCGACTTCATATCCTCAGTATTCAGAGGACAGAGTAAGATCATCAATCTTTCAAAAAATTGAAATTGATTTTGGAAGAATCATGTATCAATCCCAGTACATCTCGCATGCTAAGCGACCGCTCTACCACTTGAACTAATCCCCCTTGACATATGTAAAAGTAGCCTTTAACCGATTTCATATCTTGTTTTCAGAGGACAGAGTAAAAATCATAAAACTTATGGCAGTTTTTTGGAAGATCCGGGTATCGATCCCGGTACCTCTCACATGCAAAGCGAGCGCTCTACCACTTGAGCTAATCCCCCATTGACATATGGAAATGCAGCTTTTGACGGATTTCATATCCTCAGTTTTCAGAGGACAGAGTAAGATCATCAATCTTTTAAAAAATTGAAATTGATTTTAGAAGATCCGGGTATCGATCCCGGTACCTCTCACATGCAAAGCGAGCGCTCTACCACTTGAGCTAATCCCCCATTGACATATGTATATGCAGCTTTTGACCGATTTCATATCCTCAGTTTTCAGAGGACAGTGTAAGATCATAAAACTAAAGTCATATTTTTGGAAGATCCGGGTATCGATCCCGGTACCTCTCACATGCTAAGCGAGCGCTCTACCAATTGAGCTAATCCCCCATTGACATATGGAAATGCAGCTTTTGACCGACTTCATATCCTCAGTATTCAGAGGACAGAGTAAGATCATCAATCTTTCAAAAAATTGAAATTGATTTTGGAAGATCCGGGTATCAATCCCAGTACATCTCGCATGCTAATCGAGCGCTCTACCACTTGAACTATTCCCCTTTGACATATGTAAAAGTGGCCTTTAACCGATTTCATATCCTGTTTTCAGAGGACAGAGTAAAAATCATAAAACTTATCGCAGTATTTTGGAAGATCCGGGTGTCGATCCCGGTACCTCTCACATGCAAAGCGAGCGCTCTACCACTTGAGCTAATCCCCCACCGACATATGGAAATGTAGCTTTTGACGGATTTCATATCCTCAGTTTTCAGAGGACAGAGTAAGATCATCATTCTTTCAAAAAATTGAAATTGATTTTAGAAGATCCGGGTATCGATCCCGGTACCTCTCACATGCTAAGCGAGCGCTCTACCACTTGAACTAATCCCCCTTGACATATGTAAAAGTAGCCTTTAACCGATTTCATATCCTGTTTTCAGAGGACAGAGTAAAAATCATAAAAGTTATGGCAGTATTTTGGAAGATCCGGGTATCGATCCCGGTACTTCTCACATGCAAAGCGAGCGCTCTACCACTTGAGCTAATCCCCCATTGACATATGGAAATGCAGCTTTTGACGGATTTCATATCCTCAGTTTTCAGAGGACAGAGTAAGATCATCATTCTTTCAAAAAATTGAAATTGCTTTTGGAAGATCCGGGTATCGATCCCAGTACCTCTCACATGCAAAGCGAGCGCTCTACCACTTGAGCTAATCCCCCATTGACATATTGAAATGCAGCTTTTGACGGATTTCATATCCTCAGTTTTCAGAGGACAGAGTAAGATCATCAATCTTTTAAAAAATTGAAATTGATTTTAGAAGATCCGGGTATCGATCCCGGTACCTCTCACATGCAAAGCGAGCGCTCTACCACTTGAGCTAATCCCCCATTGACATATGTATATGCAGCTTTTGACCGATTTCATATCCTCAGTTTTCAGAGGACAGTGTAAGATCATAAAACTAAAGTCATATTTTTGGAAGATCCGGGTATCGATCCCGGTACCTCTCACATGCTAAGCGAGCGCTCTACCACTTGAGCTAATCCCCCATTGACATATGGAAATGCAGCTTTTGACCGACTTCATATCCTCAGTATTCAGAGGACAGAGTAAGATCATCAATCTTTCAAAAAATTGAAATTGATTTTGGAAGATCCGGGTATCAATCCCAGTACATCTCGCATGCTAATCGAGCGCTCTACCACTTGAACTATTCCCCTTTGACATATGTAAAAGTAGCCTTTAACCGATTTCATATCCTGTTTTCAGTGGACAGAGTAAAAATCATAAAACTTATCGCTGTATTTTGGAAGATCCGGGTATCGATCCCGGTACCTCTCACATGCAAAGCGAGCGCTCTACCACTTGAGCTAATCCCCCACCGACATATGGAAATGCAGCTTTTGACGGATTTCATATCCTCAGTTTTCAAAGGACAGAGTAAGATCATCAATCTTTCAAAAAATTGAAATTGATTTTAGAAGATCCGGGTATCGATCCCGGTACCTCTCACATGCAAAGCGAGCGCTCTACCACTTGAGCTAATCCCCCATTGACATATGGAAATGCAGCTTTTGACCGACTTCATATCCTCAGTATTCAGAGGACAGAGTAAGATCATCAATCTTTCAAAAAATTGAAATTGATTTTGGAAGATCTGGGTATCAATCCCAGTACATCTCGCATGCTAAGCGAGCGCTCTACCTCTTGAACTAATCCCCTTTGACATATGTAAAAGTAGCCTTTAACCGATTTCATATCCTGTTTTCAGAGGACAGAGTAAAAATCATAAAACTTATGGCAGTATTTTGGAAGATCCGGGTATCGATCCCGGTACCTCTCACATGCAAAGCGAGCGCTCTACCACTTGAGCTAATCCCCCATTGACATATGTATATGCAGCTTTTGACCGATTTCATATCCTCAGTTTTTAGAGGACAGTGTAAGATCATAAAACTAAAGTCATATTTTTGGAAGATCCGGGTATCGATCCCGGTACCTCTCACATACTAAGCAAGCGCTCTACCACTTGAGCTAATCCCCCATTGACATATGGAAATGCAGCTTTTGACCGACTTCATATCCTCAGTATTCAGAGGACAGTGTAAGATCATCAATCTTTAAAAAAATTGAAATTGATTTTGGAAGAATCATGCATCAATCCCAGTACATCTCGCATGCTAAGCGAGCGCTCTACCACTTGAACTAATCCCCCTTGACATATGTAAAAGTAGCCTTTAACCGATTTCATATCCTGTTTTCAGAGGACAGAGTAAAAATCATAAAACTTATGGCAGTATTTTGGAAGATCCGGGTATCGATCCCGGTACCTCTCACATGCAAAGCGAGCGCTCTACCACTTGAGCTAATCCCCCATTGACATATGGAAATGCAGCTTTTGACGGATTTCATATCCTCAGTTTTCAGAGGACAGAGTAAGATCATCATTCTTTCAAAAAATTGAAATTGATATTGGAAGATCCGGGTATCGATCCCGGTACCTCTCACATGCAAAGCGAACGCTCTACCACTTGAGCTAATCCCCCATTGACATATGGAAATGCAGCTTTTGACGGATTTCATATCCTCAGTTTTCAGAGGACAGAGTAAGATCATCAATCTTTTAAAAAATTGAAATTGATTTTAGAAGATCCGGGTATCGATCCCGGTACCTCTCACATGCAAAGCGAGCGCTCTACCACTTGAGCTAATCCCCCATTGACATATGTATATGCAGCTTTTGACGGATTTCATATCCTCAGTTTTCAGAGGACAGAGTAAGATCATCAATCTTTTAAAAATTGAAATTGATTTTAGAAGATCCGGGTATCGATCCCGGTACCTCTCACATGCAAAGCGAGCGCTCTACCACTTGAGCTAATCCCCCATTGACATATGGAAATGCAGCTTTTGACGGATTTCATATCCTCAGTTTTCAGAGGACAGAGTAAGATCATCAATCTTTCAAAAAATTGAAATTGATTTTGGAAGATCTGGGTATCAATCCCAGTACATCTCGCATGCTAATCGAGCGCTCTACCACTTGAACTATTCCCCTTTGACATATGTAAAAGTACCTTTAACCGATTTCATATCCTGTTTTCAGAGGACAGAGTAAAAATCATGAAACTTATGGCAGTATTTTGGAAGATCCGGGTATCGATCCCGGTACCTCTCACATGCAAAGCGAGCGCTCTACCACTTGAGCTAATCCCCCACCGACATATGGAAATGCAGCTTTTGACGGATTTCATATCCTCAGTTTTCAGAGGACAGAGTAAGATCATCAATCTTTCAAAAAATTGAAATTGATTTTAGAAGATCCGGGTATCGATCCCGGTACCTCTCACATGCAAAGCGAGCGCTCTACCACTTGAGCTAATCCCCCATTGACATATGGAAATGCAGCTTTTGACCGACTTCATATCCTCAGTATTCAGAGGACAGAGTAAGATCATCAATCTTTCAAAAAATTGAAATTGATTTTGGAAGATCTGGGTATCAATCCCAGTACATCTCGCATGCTAAGCGAGCGCTCTACCTCTTGAACTAATCCCCTTTGACATATGTAAAAGTAGCCTTTAACCGATTTCATATCCTGTTTTCAGAGGACAGAGTAAAAATCATAAAACTTATGGCAGTATTTTGGAAGATCCGGGTATCGATCCCGGTACCTCTCACATGCAAAGCGAGCGCTCTACCACTTGAGCTAATCCCCCATTGACATATGTATATGCAGCTTTTGACCGATTTCATATCCTCAGTTTTTAGAGGACAGTGTAAGATCATAAACCTAAAGTCATATTTTTGGAAGATCCGGGTATCGATCCCGGTACCTCTCACATGCAAAGCGAGCGCTCTACCACTTGAGCTAATCCCCCATTGACATATGTATATGCAGCTTTTGACCGATTTCATATCCTCAGTTTTTAGAGGACAGTGTAAGATCATAAAACTAAAGTCATATTTTTGGAAGTTCCGGGTATCGATCCCGGTACCTCTCACATACTAAGCAAGCGCTCTACCACTTGAGCTAATCCCCCATTGACATATGGAAATGCAGCTTTTGACCGACTTCATATCCTCAGTATTCAGAGGACAGAGTAAGATCATCAATCTTTCAAAAAATTGAAATTGATTTTGGAAGAATCATGTATCAATCCCAGTACATCTCGCATGCTAAGCGACCGCTCTACCACTTGAACTAATCCCCCTTGACATATGTAAAAGTAGCCTTTAACCGATTTCATATCTTGTTTTCAGAGGACAGAGTAAAAATCATAAAACTTATGGCAGTTTTTTGGAAGATCCGGGTATCGATCCCGGTACCTCTCACATGCAAAGCGAGCGCTCTACCACTTGAGCTAATCCCCCATTGACATATGGAAATGCAGCTTTTGACGGATTTCATATCCTCAGTTTTCAGAGGACAGAGTAAGATCATCAATCTTTTAAAAAATTGAAATTGATTTTAGAAGATCCGGGTATCGATCCCGGTACCTCTCACATGCAAAGCGAGCGCTCTACCACTTGAGCTAATCCCCCATTGACATATGTATATGCAGCTTTTGACCGATTTCATATCCTCAGTTTTCAGAGGACAGTGTAAGATCATAAAACTAAAGTCATATTTTTGGAAGATCCGGGTATCGATCCCGGTACCTCTCACATGCTAAGCGAGCGCTCTACCAATTGAGCTAATCCCCCATTGACATATGGAAATGCAGCTTTTGACCGACTTCATATCCTCAGTATTCAGAGGACAGAGTAAGATCATCAATCTTTCAAAAAATTGAAATTGATTTTGGAAGATCCGGGTATCAATCCCAGTACATCTCGCATGCTAATCGAGCGCTCTACCACTTGAACTATTCCCCTTTGACATATGTAAAAGTGGCCTTTAACCGATTTCATATCCTGTTTTCAGAGGACAGAGTAAAAATCATAAAACTTATCGCAGTATTTTGGAAGATCCGGGTGTCGATCCCGGTACCTCTCACATGCAAAGCGAGCGCTCTACCACTTGAGCTAATCCCCCACCGACATATGGAAATGTAGCTTTTGACGGATTTCATATCCTCAGTTTTCAGAGGACAGAGTAAGATCATCATTCTTTCAAAAAATTGAAATTGATTTTAGAAGATCCGGGTATCGATCCCGGTACCTCTCACATGCTAAGCGAGCGCTCTACCACTTGAACTAATCCCCCTTGACATATGTAAAAGTAGCCTTTAACCGATTTCATATCCTGTTTTCAGAGGACAGAGTAAAAATCATAAAAGTTATGGCAGTATTTTGGAAGATCCGGGTATCGATCCCGGTACTTCTCACATGCAAAGCGAGCGCTCTACCACTTGAGCTAATCCCCCATTGACATATGGAAATGCAGCTTTTGACGGATTTCATATCCTCAGTTTTCAGAGGACAGAGTAAGATCATCATTCTTTCAAAAAATTGAAATTGCTTTTGGAAGATCCGGGTATCGATCCCAGTACCTCTCACATGCAAAGCGAGCGCTCTACCACTTGAGCTAATCCCCCATTGACATATTGAAATGCAGCTTTTGACGGATTTCATATCCTCAGTTTTCAGAGGACAGAGTAAGATCATCAATCTTTTAAAAAATTGAAATTGATTTTAGAAGATCCGGGTATCGATCCCGGTACCTCTCACATGCAAAGCGAGCGCTCTACCACTTGAGCTAATCCCCCATTGACATATGTATATGCAGCTTTTGACCGATTTCATATCCTCAGTTTTCAGAGGACAGTGTAAGATCATAAAACTAAAGTCATATTTTTGGAAGATCCGGGTATCGATCCCGGTACCTCTCACATGCTAAGCGAGCGCTCTACCACTTGAGCTAATCCCCCATTGACATATGGAAATGCAGCTTTTGACCGACTTCATATCCTCAGTATTCAGAGGACAGAGTAAGATCATCAATCTTTCAAAAAATTGAAATTGATTTTGGAAGATCCGGGTATCAATCCCAGTACATCTCGCATGCTAATCGAGCGCTCTACCACTTGAACTATTCCCCTTTGACATATGTAAAAGTAGCCTTTAACCGATTTCATATCCTGTTTTCAGTGGACAGAGTAAAAATCATAAAACTTATCGCTGTATTTTGGAAGATCCGGGTATCGATCCCGGTACCTCTCACATGCAAAGCGAGCGCTCTACCACTTGAGCTAATCCCCCACCGACATATGGAAATGCAGCTTTTGACGGATTTCATATCCTCAGTTTTCAAAGGACAGAGTAAGATCATCAATCTTTCAAAAAATTGAAATTGATTTTAGAAGATCCGGGTATCGATCCCGGTACCTCTCACATGCAAAGCGAGCGCTCTACCACTTGAGCTAATCCCCCATTGACATATGGAAATGCAGCTTTTGACCGACTTCATATCCTCAGTATTCAGAGGACAGAGTAAGATCATCAATCTTTCAAAAAATTGAAATTGATTTTGGAAGATCTGGGTATCAATCCCAGTACATCTCGCATGCTAAGCGAGCGCTCTACCTCTTGAACTAATCCCCTTTGACATATGTAAAAGTAGCCTTTAACCGATTTCATATCCTGTTTTCAGAGGACAGAGTAAAAATCATAAAACTTATGGCAGTATTTTGGAAGATCCGGGTATCGATCCCGGTACCTCTCACATGCAAAGCGAGCGCTCTACCACTTGAGCTAATCCCCCATTGACATATGTATATGCAGCTTTTGACCGATTTCATATCCTCAGTTTTTAGAGGACAGTGTAAGATCATAAAACTAAAGTCATATTTTTGGAAGATCCGGGTATCGATCCCGGTACCTCTCACATACTAAGCAAGCGCTCTACCACTTGAGCTAATCCCCCATTGACATATGGAAATGCAGCTTTTGACCGACTTCATATCCTCAGTATTCAGAGGACAGTGTAAGATCATCAATCTTTAAAAAAATTGAAATTGATTTTGGAAGAATCATGCATCAATCCCAGTACATCTCGCATGCTAAGCGAGCGCTCTACCACTTGAACTAATCCCCCTTGACATATGTAAAAGTAGCCTTTAACCGATTTCATATCCTGTTTTCAGAGGACAGAGTAAAAATCATAAAACTTATGGCAGTATTTTGGAAGATCCGGGTATCGATCCCGGTACCTCTCACATGCAAAGCGAGCGCTCTACCACTTGAGCTAATCCCCCATTGACATATGGAAATGCAGCTTTTGACGGATTTCATATCCTCAGTTTTCAGAGGACAGAGTAAGATCATCATTCTTTCAAAAAATTGAAATTGATATTGGAAGATCCGGGTATCGATCCCGGTACCTCTCACATGCAAAGCGAACGCTCTACCACTTGAGCTAATCCCCCATTGACATATGGAAATGCAGCTTTTGACGGATTTCATATCCTCAGTTTTCAGAGGACAGAGTAAGATCATCAATCTTTTAAAAAATTGAAATTGATTTTAGAAGATCCGGGTATCGATCCCGGTACCTCTCACATGCAAAGCGAGCGCTCTACCACTTGAGCTAATCCCCCATTGACATATGTATATGCAGCTTTTGACGGATTTCATATCCTCAGTTTTCAGAGGACAGAGTAAGATCATCAATCTTTTAAAAATTGAAATTGATTTTAGAAGATCCGGGTATCGATCCCGGTACCTCTCACATGCAAAGCGAGCGCTCTACCACTTGAGCTAATCCCCCATTGACATATGGAAATGCAGCTTTTGACGGATTTCATATCCTCAGTTTTCAGAGGACAGAGTAAGATCATCAATCTTTCAAAAAATTGAAATTGATTTTGGAAGATCTGGGTATCAATCCCAGTACATCTCGCATGCTAATCGAGCGCTCTACCACTTGAACTATTCCCCTTTGACATATGTAAAAGTACCTTTAACCGATTTCATATCCTGTTTTCAGAGGACAGAGTAAAAATCATGAAACTTATGGCAGTATTTTGGAAGATCCGGGTATCGATCCCGGTACCTCTCACATGCAAAGCGAGCGCTCTACCACTTGAGCTAATCCCCCACCGACATATGGAAATGCAGCTTTTGACGGATTTCATATCCTCAGTTTTCAGAGGACAGAGTAAGATCATCAATCTTTCAAAAAATTGAAATTGATTTTAGAAGATCCGGGTATCGATCCCGGTACCTCTCACATGCAAAGCGAGCGCTCTACCACTTGAGCTAATCCCCCATTGACATATGGAAATGCAGCTTTTGACCGACTTCATATCCTCAGTATTCAGAGGACAGAGTAAGATCATCAATCTTTCAAAAAATTGAAATTGATTTTGGAAGATCTGGGTATCAATCCCAGTACATCTCGCATGCTAAGCGAGCGCTCTACCTCTTGAACTAATCCCCTTTGACATATGTAAAAGTAGCCTTTAACCGATTTCATATCCTGTTTTCAGAGGACAGAGTAAAAATCATAAAACTTATGGCAGTATTTTGGAAGATCCGGGTATCGATCCCGGTACCTCTCACATGCAAAGCGAGCGCTCTACCACTTGAGCTAATCCCCCATTGACATATGTATATGCAGCTTTTGACCGATTTCATATCCTCAGTTTTTAGAGGACAGTGTAAGATCATAAACCTAAAGTCATATTTTTGGAAGATCCGGGTATCGATCCCGGTACCTCTCACATACTAAGCAAGCGCTCTACCACTTGAGCTAATCCCCCATTGACATATGGAAATGCAGCTTTTGACCGACTTCATATCCTCAGTATTCAGAGGACAGTGTAAGATCATCATTCTTTCAAAAAATTGAAATTGATTTTGGAAGATCCGAGTATCGATCCCAGTACCTCTTACATGCAAAGCGAGCGCTCTACCACTTGGGCTAAACCCCATTGACATATTGAAATGCAGCTTTTGACGGATTTCATATCCTCAGTTTTCAGAGGACAGAGTAAGATCATCAATCTTTTAAAAAATTGAAATTGATTTTAGAAGATCCGGGTATCGATCCCGGTACCTCTCACATGCAAAGCGAGCGCTCTACCACTTGAGCTAATCCCCCATTGACATATGTATATGCAGCTTTTGACCGATTTCATATCCTCAGTTTTCAGAGGACAGTGTAAGATCATAAAACTAAAGTCATATTTTTGGAAGATCCGGGTATCGATCCCGGTACCTCTCACATGCTAAGCGAGCGCTCTACCACTTGAGCTAATCCCCCATTGACATATGGAAATGCAGCTTTTGACCGACTTCATATCCTCAGTATTCAGAGGACAGAGTAAGATCATCAATCTTTCAAAAAATTGAAATTGATTTTGGAAGATCTGGGTATCAATCCCAGTACATCTCGCATGCTAAGCGAGCGCTCTACCTCTTGAACTAATCCCCTTTGACATATGTAAAAGTAGCCTTTAACCGATTTCATATCCTGTTTTCAGAGGACAGAGTAAAAATCATAAAACTTATGGCAGTATTTTGGAAGATCCGGGTATCGATCCCGGTACCTCTCACATGCAAAGCGAGCGCTCTACCACTTGAGCTAATCCCCCATTGACATATGTATATGCAGCTTTTGACCGATTTCATATCCTCAGTTTTTAGAGGACAGTGTAAGATCATAAAACTAAAGTCATATTTTTGGAAGATCCGGGTATCGATCCCGGTACCTCTCACATACTAAGCAAGCGCTCTACCACTTGAGCTAATCCCCCATTGACATATGGAAATGCAGCTTTTGACCGACTTCATATCCTCAGTATTCAGAGGACAGTGTAAGATCATCAATCTTTAAAAAAATTGAAATTGATTTTGGAAGAATCATGTATCAATCCCAGTACATCTCGCATGCTAAGCGAGCGCTCTACCACTTGAACTAATCCCCCTTGACATATGTAAAAGTAGCCTTTAACCGATTTCATATCCTGTTTTCAGAGGACAGAGTAAAAATCATAAAACTTATGGCAGTATTTTGGAAGATCCGGGTATCGATCCCGGTACCTCTCACATGCAAAGCGAGCGCTCTACCACTTGAGCTAATCCCCCATTGACATTTGGAAATGCAGCTTTTGACGGATTTCATATCCTCAGTTTTCAGAGGACAGAGTAAGATCATCATTCTTTCAAAAAATTGAAATTGATTTTGGAAGATCCGGGTATCGATCCCGGTACCTCTCACATGCAAAGCGAACGCTCTACCACTTGAGCTAATCCCCCATTGACATATGGAAATGCAGCTTTTGACGGATTTCATATCCTCAGTTTTCAGAGGACAGAGTAAGATCATCAATCTTTTAAAAAATTGAAATTGATTTTAGAAGATCCGGGTATCGATCCCGGTACCTCTCACATGCAAAGCGAGCGCTCTACCACTTGAGCTAATCCCCCATTGACATATGTATATGCAGCTTTTGACGGATTTCATATCCTCAGTTTTCAGAGGACAGAGTAAGATCATCAATCTTTTAAAAAATTGAAATTGATTTTAGAAGATCCGGGTATCGATCCCGGTACCTCTCACATGCAAAGCGAGCGCTCTACCACTTGAGCTAATCCCCCATTGACATATGGAAATGCAGCTTTTGACCGACTTCATATCCTCAGTATTCAGAGGACAGAGTAAGATCATCAATCTTTCAAAAAATTGAAATTGATTTTGGAAGATCCGGGTATCAATCCCAGTACATCTCGCATGCTAATCGAGCGCTCTACCACTTGAACTATTCCCCTTTGACATATGTAAAAGTAACCTTTAACCGATTTCATATCCTGTTTTCAGAGGACAGAGTAAAAATCATGAAACTTATCGCAGTATTTTGGAAGATCCGGGTATCGATCCCGGTACCTCTCACATGCAAAGCGAGCGCTCTACCACTTGAGCTAATCCCCCACCGACATATGGAAATGCAGCTTTTGACGGATTTCATATCCTCAGTTTTCAGAGGACAGAGTAAGATCATCAATCTTTCAAAAAATTGAAATTGATTTTAGAAGATCCGGGTATCGATCCCGGTACCTCTCACATGCAAAGCGAGCACTCTACCACTTGAGCTAATCCCCCATTGACATATGGAAATGCAGCTTTTGACCGACTTCATATCCTCAGTATTCAGAGGACAGAGTAAGATCATCAATCTTTCAAAAAATTGAAATTGATTTTGGAAGATCTGGGTATCAATCCCAGTACATCTCGCATGCTAATCGAGCGCTCTACCACTTGAACTATTCCCCTTTGACATATGTAAAAGTAACCTTTAACCGATTTCATATCCTGTTTTCAGAGGACAGAGTAAAAATCATGAAACTTATCGCAGTATTTTGGAAGATCCGGGTATCGATCCCGGTACCTCTCACATGCAAAGCGAGCGCTCTACCACTTGAGCTAATCCCCCACCGACATATGGAAATGCAGCTTTTGACGGATTTCATATCCTCAGTTTTCAGAGGACAGAGTAAGATCATCAATCTTTCAAAAAATTGAAATTGATTTTAGAAGATCCGGGTATCGATCCCGGTACCTCTCACATGCAAAGCGAGCGCTCTACCACTTGAGCTAATCCCCCATTGACATATGGAAATGCAGCTTTTGACCGACTTCATATCCTCAGTATTCAGAGGACAGAGTAAGATCATCAATCTTTCAAAAAATTGAAATTGATTTTGGAAGATCTGGGTATCAATCCCAGTACATCTCGCATGCTAAGCGAGCGCTCTACCTCTTGAACTAATCCCCTTTGACATATGTAAAAGTAGCCTTTAACCGATTTCATATCCTGTTTTCAGAGGACAGAGTAAAAATCATAAAACTTATGGCAGTATTTTGGAAGATCCGGGTATCGATCCCGGTACCTCTCACATGCTAAGCGAGCGCTCTACCACTTGAGCTAATCCCCCATTGACATATGTATATGCAGCTTTTGACCGATTTCATATCCTCAGTTTTTAGAGGACAGTGTAAGATCATAAACCTAAAGTCATATTTTTGGAAGATCCGGGTATCGATCCCGGTACCTCTCACATACTAAGCAAGCGCTCTACCACTTGAGCTAATCCCCCATTGACATATGGAAATGCAGCTTTTGACCGACTTCATATCCTCAGTATTCAGAGGACAGTGTAAGATCATCATTCTTTCAAAAAATTGAAATTGATTTTGGAAGATCCGGGTATCGATCCCAGTACCTCTCACATGCAAAGCGAGCGCTCTACCACTTGGGCTAAACCCCATTGACATATTGAAATGCAGCTTTTGACGGATTTCATATCCTCAGTTTTCAGAGGACAGAGTAAGATCATCAATCTTTTAAAAAATTGAAATTGATTTTAGAAGATCCGGGTATCGATCCCGGTACCTCTCACATGCAAAGCGAGCGCTCTACCACTTGAGCTAATCCCCCATTGACATACGTATATGCAGCTTTTGACCGATTTCATATCCTCAGTTTTCAGAGGACAGAGTAAGATCATCAATCTTTCAAAAAATTGAAATTGATTTTGGAAGATCCGGGTATCAATCCCAGTACATCTCGCATGCTAATCGAGCGCTCTACCACTTGAACTATTCCCCTTTGACATATGTAAAAGTAGCCTTTAACCGATTTCATATCCTGTTTTCAGTGGACAGAGTAAAAATCATAAAACTTATCGCTGTATTTTGGAAGATCCGGGTATCGATCCCGGTACCTCTCACATGCAAAGCGAGCGCTCTACCACTTGAGCTAATCCCCCACCGACATATGGAAATGCAGCTTTTGACGGATTTCATATCCTCAGTTTTCAGAGGACAGAGTAAGATCATCAATCTTTCAAAAAATGGAAATTGATTTTAGAAGATCCGGGTATCGATCCCGGTACCTCTCACATGCAAAGCGAGCGCTCTACCACTTGAGCTAATCCCCCATTGACATATGGAAATGCAGCTTTTGACCGACTTCATATCCTCAGTATTCAGAGGACAGAGTAAGATCATCAATCTTTCAAAAAATTGAAATTGATTTTGGAAGATCTGGGTATCAATCCCAGTACATCTCGCATGCTAAGCGAGCGCTCTACCCCTTGAACTAATCCCCTTTGACATATGTAAAAGTAGCCTTTAACCGATTTCATATCCTGTTTTCAGAGGACAGAGTAAAAATCATAAAACTTATGGCAGTATTTTGGAAGATCCGGGTATCGATCCCGGTACCTCTCACATGCAAAGCGAGCGCTCTACCACTTGAGCTAATCCCCCATTGACATATGTATATGCAGCTTTTGACCGATTTCATATCCTCAGTTTTTAGAGGACAGTGTAAGATCATAAAACTAAAGTCATATTTTTGGAAGATCCGGGTATCGATCCCGGTACCTCTCACATACTAAGCAAGCGCTCTACCACTTGAGCTAATCCCCCATTGACATATGGAAATGCAGCTTTTGACCGACTTCATATCCTCAGTATTCAGAGGACAGTGTAAGATCATCAATCTTTAAAAAAATTGAAATTGATTTTGGAAGAATCATGTATCAATCCCACTACATCTCGCATGCTAAGCGAGCGCTCTACCACTTGAACTAATCCCCCTTGACATATGTAAAAGTAGCCTTTAACCGATTTCATATCCTGTTTTCAGAGGACAGAGTAAAAATCATAAAACTTATGGCAGTATTTTGGAAGATCCGGGTATCGATCCCGGTACCTCTCACATGCAAAGCGAGCGCTCTACCACTTGAGCTAATCCCCCATTGACATATGGAAATGCAGCTTTTGACGGATTTCATATCCTCAGTTTTCAGAGGACAGAGTAAGATCATCATTCTTTCAAAAAATTGAAATTGATTTTGGAAGATCCGGCTATCGATCCCGGTACCTCTCACATGCAAAGCGAACGCTCTACCACTTGAGCTAATCCCCCATTGACATATGGAAATGCAGCTTTTGACGGATTTCATATCCTCAGTTTTCAGAGGACAGAGTAAGATCATCAATCTTTTAAAAAATTGAAATTGATTTTAGAAGATCCGGGTATCGATCCCGGTACCTCTCACATGCAAAGCGAGCGCTCTACCACTTGAGCTAATCCCCCATTGACATATGTATATGCAGCTTTTGACGGATTTCATATCCTCAGTTTTCAGAGGACAGAGTAAGATCATCAATCTTTTAAAAAATTGAAATTGATTTTAGAAGATCCGGGTATCGATCCCGGTACCTCTCACATGCAAAGCGAGCGCTCTACTACTTGAGCTAATCCCCCATTGACATATGGAAATGCAGCTTTTGACCGACTTCATATCCTCAGTATTCAGAGGACAGAGTAAGATCATCAATCTTTCAAAAAATTGAAATTGATTTTGGAAGATCCGGGTATCAATCCCAGTACATCTCGCATGCTAATCGAGCGCTCTACCACTTGAACTATTCCCCTTTGACATATGTAAAAGTAACCTTTAACCGATTTCATATCCTGTTTTCAGAGGACAGAGTAAAAATCATGAAACTTATCGCAGTATTTTGGAAGATCCGGGTATCGATCCCGGTACCTCTCACATGCAAAGCGAGCGCTCTACCACTTGAGCTAATCCCCCACCGACATATGGAAATGCAGCTTTTGACGGATTTCATATCCTCAGTTTTCAGAGGACAGAGTAAGATCATCAATCTTTCAAAAAATTGAAATTGATTTTAGAAGATCCGGGTATCGATCCCGGTACCTCTCACATGCAAAGCGAGCGCTCTACCACTTGAGCTAATCCCCCATTGACATATGGAAATGCAGCTTTTGACCGACTCATATCCTCAGTATTCAGAGGACAGAGTAAGATCATCAATCTTTCAAAAAATTGAAATTGATTTTGGAAGATCTGGGTATCAATCCCAGTACATCTCGCATGCTAATCGAGCGCTCTACCACTTGAACTATTCCCCTTTGACATATGTAAAAGTAACCTTTAACCGATTTCATATCCTGTTTTCAGAGGACAGAGTAAAAATCATGAAACTTATCGCAGTATTTTGGAAGATCCGGGTATCGATCCCGGTACCTCTCACATGCAAAGCGAGCGCTCTACCACTTGAGCTAATCCCCCACCGACATATGGAAATGCAGCTTTTGACGGATTTCATATCCTCAGTTTTCAGAGGACAGAGTAAGATCATCAATCTTTCAAAAAATTGAAATTGATTTTAAAAGATCCGGGTATCGATCCCGGTACCTCTCACATGCAAAGCGAGCGCTCTACCACTTGAGCTAATCCCCCATTGACATATGGAAATGCAGCTTTTGACCGACTTCATATCCTCAGTATTCAGAGGACAGAGTAAGATCATCAATCTTTCAAAAAATTGAAATTGATTTTGGAAGATCTGGGTATCAATCCCAGTACATCTCGCATGCCAAGCGAGCGCTCTACCTCTTGAACTAATCCCCTTTGACATATGTAAAAGTAGCCTTTAACCGATTTCATATCCTGTTTTCAGAGGACAGAGTAAAAATCATAAAACTTATGGCAGTATTTTGGAAGATCCGGGTATCGATCCCGGTACCTCTCACATGCAAAGCGAGCGCTCTACCACTTGAGCTAATCCCCCATTGACATATGTATATGCAGCTTTTGACCGATTTCATATCCTCAGTTTTTAGAGGACAGTGTAAGATCATAAACCTAAAGTCATATTTTTGGAAGATCCGGGTATCGATCCCGGTACCTCTCACATGCAAAGCGAGCGCTCTACCACTTGAGCTAATCCCCCATTGACATATGGAAATGCAGCTTTTGACCGACTTCATATCCTCAGTATTCAGAGGACAGTGTAAGATCATCATTCTTTCAAAAAATTGAAATTGATTTTGGAAGATCCGGGTATCGATCCCAGTACCTCTCACATGCAAAGCGAGCGCTCTACCACTTGGGCTAAACCCCATTGACATATTGAAATGCAGCTTTTGACGGATTTCATATCCTCAGTTTTCAGAGGACAGAGTAAGATCATCAATCTTTTAAAAAATTGAAATTGATTTTAGAAGATCCGGGTATCGATCCCGGTACCTCTCACATGCAAAGCGAGCGCTCTACCACTTGAGCTAATCCCCCATTGACATATGTATATGCAGCTTTTGACCGATTTCATATCCTCAGTTTTCAGAGGACAGTGTAAGATCATAAAACTAAAGTCATATTTTTGGAAGATCCGGGTATCGATCCCGGTACCTCTCACATGCTAAGCGAGCCCTCTACCACTTGAGCTAATCCCCCATTGACATATGGAAATGCAGCTTTTGACCGACTTCATATCCTCAGTATTCAGAGGACAGAGTAAGATCATCAATCTTTCAAAAAATTGAAATTGATTTTGGAAGATCCGGGTATCAATCCCAGTACATCTCGCATGCTAATCGAGCGCTCTACCACTTGAACTATTCCCCTTTGACATATGTAAAAGTAGCCTTTAACCGATTTCATATCCTGTTTTCAGTGGACAGAGTAAAAATCATAAAACTTATCGCTGTATTTTGGAAGATCCGGGTATCGATCCCGGTACCTCTCACATGCAAAGCGAGCGCTCTACCACTTGAGCTAATCCCCCACCGACATATGGAAATGCAGCTTTTGACGGATTTCATATCCTCAGTTTTCAGAGGACAGAGTAAGATCATCAATCTTTCAAAAAATTGAAATTGATTTTAGAAGATCCGGGTATCGATCCCGGTACCTCTCACATGCAAAGCGAGCGCTCTACCACTTGAGCTAATCCCCCATTGACATATGGAAATGCAGCTTTTGACCGACTTCATATCCTCAGTATTCGGAGGACAGAGTAAGATCATCAATCTTTCAAAAAATTGAAATTGATTTTGGAAGATCTGGGTATCAATCCCAGTACATCTCGCATGCTAAGCGAGCGCTCTACCTCTTGAACTAATCCCCTTTGACATATGTAAAAGTAGCCTTTAACCGATTTCATATCCTGTTTTCAGAGGACAGAGTAAAAATCATAAAACTTATGGCAGTATTTTGGAAGATCCGGGTATCGATCCCGGTACCTCTCACATGCAAAGCGAGCGCTCTACCACTTGAGCTAATCCCCCATTGACATATGTATATGCAGCTTTTGACCGATTTCATATCCTCAGTTTTTAGAGGACAGTGTAAGATCATAAACCTAAAGTCATATTTTTGGAAGATCCGGGTATCGATCCCGGTACCTCTCACATGCAAAGCGAGCGCTCTACCACTTGAGCTAATCCCCCATTGACATATGGAAATGCAGCTTTTGACCGACTTCATATCCTCAGTATTCAGAGGACAGTGTAAGATCATCATTCTTTCAAAAAATTGAAATTGATTTTGGAAGATCCGGGTATCGATCCCAGTACCTCTCACATGCAAAGCGAGCGCTCTACCACTTGGGCTAAACCCCATTGACATATTGAAATGCAGCTTTTGACGGATTTCATATCCTCAGTTTTCAGAGGACAGAGTAAGATCATCAATCTTTTAAAAAATTGAAATTGATTTTAGAAGATCCGGGTATCGATCCCGGTACCTCTCACATGCAAAGCGAGCGCTCTACCACTTGAGCTAATCCCCCATTGACATATGTATATGCAGCTTTTGACCGATTTCATATCCTCAGTTTTCAGAGGACAGTGTAAGATCATAAAACTAAAGTCATATTTTTGGAAGATCCGGGTATCGATCCCGGTACCTCTCACATGCTAAGCGAGCGCTCTACCACTTGAGCTAATCCCCCATTGACATATGGAAATGCAGCTTTTGACCGACTTCATATCCTCAGTATTCAGAGGACAGAGTAAGATCATCAATCTTTCAAAAAATTGAAATTGATTTTGGAAGATCCGGGTATCAATCCCAGTACATCTCGCATGCTAATCGAGCGCTCTACCACTTGAACTATTCCCCTTTGACATATGTAAAAGTAGCCTTTAACCGATTTCATATCCTGTTTTCAGTGGACAGAGTAAAAATCATAAAACTTATCGCTGTATTTTGGAAGATCCGGGTATCGATCCCGGTACCTCTCACATGCAAAGCGAGCGCTCTACCACTTGAGCTAATCCCCCACCGACATATGGAAATGCAGCTTTTGACGGATTTCATATCCTCAGTTTTCAGAGGACAGAGTAAGATCATCAATCTTTCAAAAAATTGAAATTGATTTTAGAAGATCCGGGTATCGATCCCGGTACCTCTCACATGCAAAGCGAGCGCTCTACCACTTGAGCTAATCCCCCATTGACATATGGAAATGCAGCTTTTGACCGACTTCATATCCTCAGTATTCAGAGGACAGAGTAAGATCATCAATCTTTCAAAAAATTGAAATTGATTTTGGAAGATCTGGGTATCAATCCCAGTACATCTCGCATGCTAAGCGAGCGCTCTACCTCTTGAACTAATCCCCTTTGACATATGTAAAAGTAGCCTTTAACCGATTTCATATCCTGTTTTCAGAGGACAGAGTAAAAATCATAAAACTTATGGCAGTATTTTGGAAGATCCGGGTATCGATCCCGGTACATCTCACATGCAAAGCGAGCGCTCTACCACTTGAGCTAATCCCCCATTGACATATGTATATGCAGCTTTTGACCGATTTCATATCCTCAGTTTTTAGAGGACAGTGTAAGATCATAAACCTAAAGTCATATTTTTGGAAGATCCGGGTATCGATCCCGGTACCTCTCACATGCAAAGCGAGCGCTCTACCACTTGAGCTAATCCCCCATTGACATATGGAAATGCAGCTTTTGACCGACTTCATATCCTCAGTATTCAGAGGACAGTGTAAGATCATCATTCTTTCAAAAAATTGAAATTGATTTTGGAAGATCCGGGTATCGATCCCAGTACCTCTCACATGCAAAGCGAGCGCTCTACCACTTGGGCTAAACCCCATTGACATATTGAAATGCAGCTTTTGACGGATTTCATATCCTCAGTTTTCAGAGGACAGAGTAAGATCATCAATCTTTTAAAAAATTGAAATTGATTTTAGAAGATCCGGGTATCGATCCCGGTACCTCTCACATGCAAAGCTAATCCCCCATTGACATATGTATATGCAGCTTTTGACCGATTTCATATCCTCAGTTTTCAGAGGACAGTGTAAGATCATAAAACTAAAGTCATATTTTTGGAAGATCCGGGTATCGATCCCGGTACCTCTCACATGCTAAGCGAGCGCTCTACCACTTGAGCTAATCCCCCATTGACATATGGAAATGCAGCTTTTGACCGACTTCATATCCTCAGTATTCAGAGGACAGAGTAAGATCATCAATCTTTCAAAAAATTGAAATTGATTTTGGAAGATCCGGGTATCAATCCCAGTACATCTCGCATGCTAATCGAGCGCTCTACCACTTGAACTATTCCCCTTTGACATATGTAAAAGTAGCCTTTAACCGATTTCATATCCTGTTTTCAGTGGACAGAGTAAAAATCATAAAACTTATCGCTGTATTTTGGAAGATCCGGGTATCGATCCCGGTACCTCTCACATGCAAAGCGAGCGCTCTACCACTTGAGCTAATCCCCCACCGACATATGGAAATGCAGCTTTTGACGGATTTCATATCCTCAGTTTTCAGAGGACAGAGTAAGATCATCAATCTTTCAAAAAATTGAAATTGATTTTAGAAGATCCGGGTATCGATCCCGGTACCTCTCACATGCAAAGCGAGCGCTCTACCACTTGAGCTAATCCCCCATTGACATACGGAAATGCAGCTTTTGACCGACTTCATATCCTCAGTATTCAGAGGACAGAGTAAGATCATCAATCTTTCAAAAAATTGAAATTGATTTTGGAAGATCTGGGTATCAATCCCAGTACATCTCGCATGCTAAGCGAGCGCTCTACCTCTTGAACTAATCCCCTTTGACATATGTAAAAGTAGCCTTTAACCGATTTCATATCCTGTTTTCAGAGGACAGAGTAAAAATCATAAAACTTATGGCAGTATTTTGGAAGATCCGGGTATCGATCCCGGTACCTCTCACATGCAAAGCGAGCGCTCTACCACTTGAGCTAATCCCCCATTGACATATGTATATGCAGCTTTTGACCGATTTCATATCCTCAGTTTTTAGAGGACAGTGTAAGATCATAAACCTAAAGTCATATTTTTGGAAGATCCGGGTATCGATCCCGGTACCTCTCACATACTAAGCAAGCGCTCTACCACTTGAGCTAATCCCCCATTGACATATGGAAATGCAGCTTTTGACCGACTTCATATCCTCAGTATTCAGAGGACAGTGTAAGATCATCATTCTTTCAAAAAATTGAAATTGATTTTGGAAGATCCGGGTATCGATCCCAGTACCTCTCACATGCAAAGCGAGCGCTCTACCACTTGGGCTAAACCCCATTGACATATTGAAATGCAGCTTTTGACGGATTTCATATCCTCAGTTTTCAGAGGACAGAGTAAGATCATCAATCTTTTAAAAAATTGAAATTGATTTTAGAAGATCCGGGTATCGATCCCGGTACCTCTCACATGCAAAGCGAGCGCTCTACCACTTGAGCTAATCCCCCATTGACATATGTATATGCAGCTTTTGACCGATTTCATATCCTCAGTTTTCAGAGGACAGTGTAAGATCATAAAACTAAAGTCATATTTTTGGAAGATCCGGGTATCGATCCCGGTACCTCTCACATGCTAAGCGAGCGCTCTACCACTTGAGCTAATCCCCCATTGACATATGGAAATGCAGCTTTTGACGGACTTCATATCCTCAGTATTCAGAGGACAGAGTAAGATCATCAATCTTTCAAAAAATTGAAATTGATTTTGGAAGATCCGGGTATCAATCCCAGTACATCTCGCATGCTAATCGAGCGCTCTACCACTTGAACTATTCCCCTTTGACATATGTAAAAGTAGCCTTTAACCGATTTCATATCCTGTTTTCAGTGGACAGAGTAAAAATCATAAAACTTATCGCTGTATTTTGGAAGATCCGGGTATCGATCCCGGTACCTCTCACATGCAAAGCGAGCGCTCTACCACTTGAGCTAATCCCCCACCGACATATGGAAATGCAGCTTTTGACGGATTTCATATCCTCAGTTTTCAGAGGACAGAGTAAGATCATCAATCTTTCAAAAAATGGAAATTGATTTTAGAAGATCCGGGTATCGATCCCGGTACCTCTCACATGCAAAGCGAGCGCTCTACCACTTGAGCTAATCCCCCATTGACATATGGAAATGCAGCTTTTGACCGACTTCATATCCTCAGTATTCAGAGGACAGAGTAAGATCATCAATCTTTCAAAAAATTGAAATTGATTTTGGAAGATCTGGGTATCAATCCCAGTACATCTCGCATGCTAAGCGAGCGCTCTACCTCTTGAACTAATCCCCTTTGACATATGTAAAAGTAGCCTTTAACCGATTTCATATCCTGTTTTCAGAGGACAGAGTAAAAATCATAAAACTTATGGCAGTATTTTGGAAGATCCGGGTATCGATCCCGGTACCTCTCACATGCAAAGCGAGCGCTCTACCACTTGAGCTAATCCCCCATTGACATATGTATATGCAGCTTTTGACCGATTTCATATCCTCAGTTTTTAGAGGACAGTGTAAGATCATAAAACTAAAGTCATATTTTTGGAAGATCCGGGTATCGATCCCGGTACCTCTCACATACTAAGCAAGCGCTCTACCACTTGAGCTAATCCCCCATTGACATATGGAAATGCAGCTTTTGACCGACTTCATATCCTCAGTATTCAGAGGACAGTGTAAGATCATCAATCTTTAAAAAAATTGAAATTGATTTTGGAAGAATCATGTATCAATCCCAGTACATCTCGCATGCTATGCGAGCGCTCTACCACTTGAACTAATCCCCCTTGACATATGTAAAAGTAGCCTTTAACCGATTTCATATCCTGTTTTCAGAGGACAGAGTAAAAATCATAAAACTTATGGCAGTATTTTGGAAGATCCGGGTATCGATCCCGGTACCTCTCACATGCAAAGCGAGCGCTCTACCACTTGAGCTAATCCCCCATTGACATATGGAAATGCAGCTTTTGACGGATTTCATATCCTCAGTTTTCAGAGGACAGAGTAAGATCATCATTCTTTCAAAAAATTGAAATTGATTTTGGAAGATCCGGGTATCGATCCCGGTACCTCTCACATGCAAAGCGAACGCTCTACCACTTGAGCTAATCCCCCATTGACATATGGAAATGCAGCTTTTGACGGATTTCATATCCTCAGTTTTCAGAGGACAGAGTAAGATCATCAATCTTTTAAAAAATTGAAATTGATTTTAGAAGATCCGGGTATCGATCCCGGTACCTCTCACATGCAAAGCGAGCGCTCTACCACTTGAGCTAATCCCCCATTGACATATGTATATGCAGCTTTTGACGGATTTCATATCCTCAGTTTTCAGAGGACAGAGTAAGATCATCAATCTTTTAAAAAATTGAAATTGATTTTAGAAGATCCGGGTATCGATCCCGGTACCTCTCACATGCAAAGCGAGCGCTCTACCACTTGAGCTAATCCCCCATTGACATATGGAAATGCAGCTTTTGACCGACTTCATATCCTCAGTATTCAGAGGACAGAGTAAGATCATCAATCTTTCAAAAAATTGAAATTGATTTTGGAAGATCCGGGTATCAATCCCAGTACATCTCGCATGCTAATCGAGCGCTCTACCACTTGAACTATTCCCCTTTGACATATGTAAAAGTAACCTTTAACCGATTTCATATCCTGTTTTCAGAGGACAGAGTAAAAATCATGAAACTTATCGCAGTATTTTGGAAGATCCGGGTATCGATCCCGGTACCTCTCACATGCAAAGCGAGCGCTCTACCACTTGAGCTAATCCCCCACCGACATATGGAAATGCAGCTTTTGACGGATTTCATATCCTCAGTTTTCAGAGGACAGAGTAAGATCATCAATCTTTCAAAAAATTGAAATTGATTTTAGAAGATCCGGGTATCGATCCCGGTACCTCTCACATGCAAAGCGAGCGCTCTACCACTTGAGCTAATCCCCCATTGACATATGGAAATGCAGCTTTTGACCGACTTCATATCCTCAGTATTCAGAGGACAGAGTAAGATCATCAATCTTTCAAAAAATTGAAATTGATTTTGGAAGATCTGGGTATCAATCCCACTACATCTCGCATGCTAATCGAGCGCTCTACCACTTGAACTATTCCCCTTTGACATATGTAAAAGTAACCTTTAACCGATTTCATATCCTGTTTTCAGAGGACAGAGTAAAAATCATGAAACTTATGGCAGTATTTTGGAAGATCCGGGTATCGATCCCGGTACCTCTCACATGCTAAGCGAGCGCTCTACCACTTGAGCTAATCCCCCACCGACAAATGGAAATGCAGCTTTTGACGGATTTCATATCCTCAGTTTTCAGAGGACAGAGTAAGATCATCAATCTTTCAAAAAATGGAAATTGATTTTAGAAGATCCGGGTATCGATCCCGGTACCTCTCACATGCAAAGCGAGCGCTCTACCACTTGAGCTAATCCCCCATTGACATATGGAAATGCAGCTTTTGACCGACTTCATATCCTCAGTATTCAGAGGACAGAGTAAGATCATCAATCTTTCAAAAAATTGAAATTGATTTTGGAAGATCTGGGTATCAATCCCAGTACATCTCGCATGCTAAGCGAGCGCTCTACCTCTTGAACTAATCCCCTTTGACATATGTAAAAGTAGCCTTTAACCGATTTCATATCCTGTTTTCAGAGGACAGAGTAAAAATCATAAAACTTATGGCAGTATTTTGGAAGATCCGGGTATCGATCCCGGTACCTCTCACATGCAAAGCGAGCGCTCTACCACTTGAGCTAATCCCCCATTGACATATGTATATGCAGCTTTTGACCGATTTCATATCCTCAGTTTTTAGAGGACAGTGTAAGATCATAAACCTAAAGTCATATTTTTGGAAGATCCGGGTATCGATCCCGGTACCTCTCACATGCAAAGCGAGCGCTCTACCACTTGAGCTAATCCCCCACCGACATATGGAAATGCAGCTTTTGACGGATTTCATATCCTCAGTTTTCAGAGGACAGATTAAGATCATCAATCTTTCAAAAAATTGAAATTGATTTTAGAAGATCCGGGTATCGATCCCGGTACCTCTCACATGCAAAGCGAGCGCTCTACCACTTGAGCTAATCCCCCATTGACATATGGAAATGCAGCTTTTGACCGACTTCATATCCTCAGTATTCAGAGGACAGAGTAAGATCATCAATCTTTCAAAAAATTGAAATTGATTTTGGAAGATCTGGGTATCAATCCCAGTACATCTCGCATGCTAAGCGAGCGCTCTACCTCTTGAACTAATCCCCTTTGACATATGTAAAAGTAGCCTTTAACCGATTTCATATCCTGTTTTCAGAGGACAGAGTAAAAATCATAAAACTTATGGCAGTATTTTGGAAGATCCGGGTATCGATCCCGGTACCTCTCACATGCAAAGCGAGCGCTCTACCACTTGAGCTAATCCCCCATTGACATATAGAAATGCAGCTTTTGACCGACTTCATATCCTCAGTATTCAGAGGACAGTGTAAGATCATCATTCTTTCAAAAGATTGAAATTGATTTTGGAAGATCCGGGTATCGATCCCAGTACCTCTCACATGCAAAGCGAGCGCTCTACCACTTGGGCTAAACCCCATTGACATATTGAAATGCAGCTTTTGACGGATTTCATATCCTCAGTTTTCAGAGGACAGAGTAAGATCATCAATCTTTTAAAAAATTGAAATTGATTTTAGAAGATCCGGGTATCGATCCCGGTACCTCTCACATGCAAAGCGAGCGCTCTACCACTTGAGCTAATCCCCCATTGACATATGTATATGCAGCTTTTGACCGATTTCATATCCTCAGTTTTCAGAGGACAGTGTAAGATCATAAAACTAAAGTCATATTTTTGGAAGATCCGGGTATCGATCCCGGTACCTCTCACATGCTAAGCGAGCGCTCTACCACTTGAGCTAATCCCCCATTGACATATGGAAATGCAGCTTTTGACCGACTTCATATCCTCAGTATTCAGAGGACAGAGTAAGATCATCAATCTTTCAAAAAATTGAAATTGATTTTGGAAGATCCGGGTATCAATCCCAGTACATCTCGCATGCTAATCGAGCGCTCTACCACTTGAACTATTCCCCTTTGACATATGTAAAAGTAGCCTTTAACCGATTTCATATCCTGTTTTCAGTGGACAGAGTAAAAATCATAAAACTTATCGCTGTATTTTGGAAGATCCGGGTATCGATCCCGGTACCTCTCACATGCAAAGCGAGCGCTCTACCACTTGAGCTAATCCCCCACCGACATATGGAAATGCAGCTTTTGACGGATTTCATATCCTCAGTTTTCAGAGGACAGAGTAAGATCATCAATCTTTCAAAAAATTGAAATTGATTTTAGAAGATCCGGGTATCGATCCCGGTACCTCTCACATGCAAAGCGAGCGCTCTACCTCTTGAACTAATCCCCTTTGACATATGTAAAAGTAGCCTTTAACCGATTTCATATCCTGTTTTCAGAGGACAGAGTAAAAATCATAAAACTTATGGCAGTATTTTGGAAGATCCGGGTATCGATCCCGGTACCTCTCACATGCAAAGCGAGCGCTCTACCACTTGAGCTAATCCCCCATTGACATATGTATATGCAGCTTTTGACCGATTTCATATCCTCAGTTTTTAGAGGACAGTGTAAGATCATAAAACTAAAGTCATATTTTTGGAAGATCCGGGTATCGATCCCGGTACCTCTCACATACTAAGCAAGCGCTCTACCACTTGAGCTAATCCCCCATTGACATATGGAAATGCAGCTTTTGACCGACTTCATATCCTCAGTATTCAGAGGACAGTGTAAGATCATCAATCTTTAAAAAAATTGAAATTGATTTTGGAAGAATCATGTATCAATCCCAGTACATCTCGCATGCTAAGCGAGCGCTCTACCACTTGAACTAATCCTTCAATTAAACGATACTTACCTGGAAGTTGAAGTTTGATGGGGATTCTATGTAGTCATCAGCACACGAAAGGGGATCACATGAGATAGCACACGTACCGTGTAGCGTCAGTCTTTAACGTCTCGAGCGAGCACATCTTATACGTATAGTCAAAATAAAGGCCACAATGGGTGGGATCAACACATATGTCGGGAGGGCATGTGATCCCCTTTCGTGTGCTGATGACTACATAGAATCCCCATCAAACTTCAACTTCCAGGTAAGTATCGTTTAATTGAAGGATTCTATTACGTCATCAGTCACACTCCAGTGACCACATGAGATTTTAAAGCAACAGATGTGCGAGAGAGACAAATTATTGCAACAAGCTTGCTGGTTTAATTAACGTAGCAGTCTGCTTTTGAACTTACTGGAAAGTTAATATCACTATTTATAAATGGTCTTTAGTGCAAAACACTTTCTGCAAATTTAGTGTCGTGGTGTACAGGCTTATCATAAAATTTGGTAAATGTACACTGTGAGGACCAACCTGCAGTTTTTAGGATATGCTCGATAGGAACAAATCTGTCTCTAGCCTTAGAGGTCGACGCTGTCCTTACACTGTGAGGCTTAAACACGGCAGTATCAATACCCGAACAAGCCATGACCTCGCGTATCCACCTGCTTATTGTGACTTTAGATACAGGTTTATGAGGTTTTACATAACTAATAAATAATTGTCCGTCTGAGGAGTTACGGAACTTATCCGTACGAGACAGATATTCAACCAACGTAGTGCATACACAAAGTCTTTTGTCTGGGGTATAAGGCACCAATGTAACAGTTGGGTTTACATAACCTGGCCTGCTTTGGTTTAGGAGCACAGGAAAGGTAAAGACAAAAGAATCATTAACTGTGACTAAATTGTTTACGTTAAGCAATTTAAGAGACTGTCCTCGTAATGCCGCAACCAATGCAATTAACATTACAAGTTTGTGTGTGAGAGTTTTCATAGTTAATTCGTGAACTGGAGAGCAAGTCTTTAAATAATCAAGAACTTTATTTACATCCCAGATGAAACTGTATCTGGACTGAGTGGGCCTTAAGTTGTAGGCTCCCTTCATGAATCTGACCACCAAAGGATGGGCGCCAACTGTAGTATTCCCCTCAGTTAGGCACAACGCTGAGAGTGCCGATCTAGCGGTGTTAAGGGTGCTATATCCAATGCCAGTGTGGAAAAGTTCGGTTAGAAAATCCAACACCTGAACTATAGTTGGGCGCAAGAAATTTGCCTTGATTTTACGACAAAATGCAGTCCACTTTCTCGTGTATACTCTGTACTGTCTCCTGGTGTCCCTTCTCCAAGATGCCATGATGATAGAGGTTGCTGCTGGCGAAACGTTTCGCTCGTCAAGCGATATCCTGATACAAGGCATGCGATCAGCCTCAACTTCTTTCTCAGCGGGTGTAGCTGGGTGGAGGTTGGCAGACGTAATAGCGAATCTCTCCTTGGCAGCAAAAATGGCCTTTTGATCAGGAGTTGAAGTAACAGGGTAAACCAAGGTTGCGTTGGCCATAGAGGTAGGACGAGTATTCCGGTTGCCTTGTCCATCGTGATTTTCTGAACTGTCCTTCCGATGACACTGAATGGAGGAAAGGCATAAAAATAATACGAATGCCAGTCAATGGTAAATGCATCAACATGCAACGCATCTGGATCTGGTCGCCAAGAAACAAATTTGTCAATTTGTTTATTAAGTCTGGAAGCAAACAAATCAATCTCTGGATATTCCCAATGAGTTGCGATTAGTTTGAATACAGAAGGATCTAATTGCCATTCTGTCTTGTCGAAAAATTGTCTAGATTGGAGATCAGCTTCTATGTTGAGTTTACCAGGGATATAAGATGCCGTAATCCAGATGTTACTGTCTTTTGCCCACAACCATAAAGACTTTGCAATGTCATTACAATGTCTAGATCTCACTCCACCCATGTTATTTATGTATGTCACGGCTGTACAATTATCTATCATTATTTTGACATGCCTCTGGTGTACAATAGCAGAAAATGATTTCAACGTGAAAAAGGCTGCCAAAAGTTCTCGACAATTGATGTGATAGGCAGCTTCAGTAGCAGTCCATCTGCCACCGCACGTTCGTCCTTCGCAGACGCCTCCCCAACCATCATTCGATGCATCCTAATTTCCTATATGTGAAACCAAGGCTTCATTCTTTGCCATTTCTAACGATCTGTAAAAAAGAGATCCAAATTCGACTGCCGGGAGGCTTGAAATCAGTAAGCCAATAAGCCTGGCTATATCTCGTATGCATGCTTTATTTGCATTGAGGAGCCGTTGGCAATCGGCAATTAAATTATTTGTTTTATGTGGAGGTAGCGTGACAAGCATAGATTCTGAATTTATGTCAAAACCAAGAAAATTGAGCCGAACGATGGGCACAAGCACAGATTTTTGTGTGTTGTGTACGAAGCCCAACTTATGGAATAAAGCTAGTGTAGAGGTAACATGTTCTTGGCATTCTTCTGCTGAAGTTCCTATTAATAAGGAATCATCAATATAGCCCATAATCACGTGACCAGATTGACGCAAAGTAGCATATACTGGTTTCATGAGCTTTGTAAACATGCGTGGCGCCGATGCCAACCCATTTGGAAGACAGGTATATTGAAACAAATGGCGCTTCCATTTGAACTTAAGATATTTTTGGTGTTCTTTAGCTATTGGGACTGAGTAATATGCATCTGTAAGATCTATAGACGCCAGATAACACCCAGGCGTGACAAGACGAAGAGCCGTTTCAAAAGTATCCATTTTAAAATGGTGGTATTCAACATGCTCATTTAGATTCTTCAAGTTGAGAATCATCCTAAATGTACCATCCTTTTTGGGCCGTACAAATATAGGTGACAAAAATTCACCTGGACAATGCTGTGATTCTACAATCACTTTTTTCTTGAGTAAACGATGTATTTCCGACTCAATGGCTGTTTGGTCTGTACTGCTGTAGACAGTACATTTAGGTAAAGTATACTGAGTAGGTGGTTTGTCTGCGACAAACTCGATGTGAGCATGTAAAGTCATGTCGATAATCCTCTCATCTGAGGTGATTTTCCGCCATTCATGCTCAAATTGTTTCAATCTACCTGCCTCAAAAATGACTACGTCACTTTTAGTTTCTAAACTAGATGATTGAGGCATACTCACGGTGCTTACTTGAAGCGTTTGGCTTGGCCTGGCTGTGGCTTGGGGGTCCGGTATAAGTTTTTTGTAGTGTCCAGTGAGAAACTGTATTGTCGGCGGGGTTGACCTCGTCCCCGTCCTCTGAACCGCATCCCCCGACCTCTTGGTCGTGCTCGAGCTGCTCCTCTAGCAGCTCTTTGCTGCCAAGTGGCAATTGAGTGTCCAGCCTTGTTTACCTCCTGGATGTCTTTCAGCCGTTTAGCGATGTCATCACCAAACAAATTATCAGTAAAAGGTACTGTTGCGGAACACAAATGCAGGTAGTCCTGTTTCAAGTCATTTTTCATACAATCGCGCCTTCTCAAGTTAAGCAGACGATTGGTGTGTCCTAGCAAAGCCAAGGCATCAGTACCAAGATCAAGTATCTTTTGAAGGTCAACAGTACCGGAACCGTTCACTAACTGTGCCAGCTCACCCACAAGAAGTGTAACTGCTGTCGATCCTTTAGCAAGTGAAGTTTGAATTGACTGAAACTTCACATCCAGTGATCTAGTTTCCGGGCGTAAAATGTCCCATACAAGTTGGTTTACACGGACACTAGCAAGTCCTTGACAATTCTCTGGTCTGTCAAATTTCTTGATCAGTTCATTGATCTTATCCTCAGAGACAGCCTCTCGGAATAGTCCATTGACCACGTCCGCTAGATTAATATCGAGAGCTTTACCACATTGTTCCTTTAGTGTGAATTTGTTCACCAAGTCTTTGAACAAAGTACGGGACTTGTCATCATGATCTGAGTCCTTGTACATTCCTGCACAATCAGCTGCTTTGCTTGTGCTTGCCTTATCAGGGTCACACCCTTCGGCTTTCTGTGGAGCAGGCGCAAGTTTTTGTGGTTCTTTTGCCAACACTGGTTGCTCTACAGGGAAGTCATATTCTGGATCTTCGTCCTCGTATGTAAAACTGTTCTCGAGCCCGGTAACTCGTTGTGCAAGAGTTTCTTGGTTTTGTTTTATGTCCATGAGCATGTTCAGAATGGTCGTCAGTGGTGCGCCATCATCTTTATTGCCGAAGCAATGTGACATGCTTGACCCGGGAGTAGCAATGGCCTCGCCACTGTGAACAGTATGTGTTTCTTTCAGTCTTTTGGACTCACTTGAGTTTGCAGAGTTTTCCTTTCGTTTAATGTCCTTACCTTTGGACATTTTTGGTGAAGTAGGCTTGGCTGGAGTAGACATATTCGCCTTGCAAAAAAAAATCACACTGCGTGTGATTAAAATCACCAAACACGGTACATATACAGAAATATGTGTTCAGCGCAATGCCGGCGGCCTCGCTGGTACATGTACAAACGAATGTGCAGCACTGCGTGCTGCTGATCCACACTGCGTGTGAACAAAACACGTTACGGAATGTAGTTTCTTAGAATGTAAAGCCCGCGGCCTTACACGCAACGTGTATTGTGTACGTATCAAAAGCTACACAAAATATTCAGAGCTCAGAACACTGCGTGTTCACTCTGTGCGGTACGAACGGTGCACTGACGCTACACGGTACGTGTGCTATCTCATGTGGTCACTGGAGTGTGACTGATGACGTAATAGAATCCCCCTTGACATATGTAAAAGTAGCCTTTAACCGATTTCATATCCTGTTTTCAGAGGACAGAGTAAAAATCATAAAACTTATGGCAGTATTTTGGAAGATCCGGGTATCGATCCCGGTACCTCTCACATGCAAAGCGAGCGCTCTACCACTTGAGCTAATCCCCCATTGACATATGGAAATGCAGCTTTTGACGGATTTCATATCCTCAGTTTTCAGAGGACAGAGTAAGATCATCATTCTTTCAAAAAATTGAAATTGATTTTGGAAGATCCGGGTATCGATCCCGGTACCTCTCACATGCAAAGCGAACGCTCTACCACTTGAGCTAATCCCCCATTGACATATGGAAATGCAGCTTTTGACGGATTTCATATCCTCAGTTTTCAGAGGACAGAGTAAGATCATCAATCTTTTAAAAAATTGAAATTGATTTTAGAAGATCCGGGTATCGATCCCGGTACCTCTCACATGCAAAGCGAGCGCTCTACCACTTGAGCTAATCCCCCATTGACATATGTATATGCAGCTTTTGACCGATTTCATATCCTCAGTTTTCAGATGACAGTGTAAGATCATAAAACAAAAGTCATATTTTTGGAAGATCCGGGTATCGATCCCGGTACCTCTCACATGCTAAGCGAGCGCTCTACCACTTGAGCTAATCCCCCATTGACATATGGAAATGCAGCTTTTGACGGATTTCATATCCTCAGTATTCAGAGGACAGAGTAAGATCATCAATCTTTCAAAAAATTGAAATTGATTTTGGAAGATCTGGGTATCAATCCCAGTACATCTCGCATGCTAAGCGAGCGCTCTACCACTTGAACTATTCCCCTTTGACATATGTAAAAGTAGCCTTTAACCGATTTCATATCCTGTTTTCAGAGGACAGAGTAAAAATCATAAAACTTATGGCAGTATTTTGGAAGATCCGGGTATCGATCTCAGTACCTCTCACATGCAAAGCGAGCGCTCTACCACTTGAGCTAATCCCCCATAGTAGTATAGAAGATGCCGATTCTGCGACATTTCCTGTTTTTTCACTTTCCTCCCCAATTTTGCTGTAGGTACATACGTCAAATTAAAAAAAAACAAAATAGTCAAAAAATTACCCAAAAATATATCAAAATTTTACTGTGTATATACACACCAAAATTTGCACAAAATCAAGAAAATAAAAAGTGTTTTTCATAGTCGAGAAGCGTACGAAACGCCCGGGCGCCCCCGGCGAAAAAGGCAAAAAAATGATTTGTCGCAAGCCAAAAAAATTAAATAATTTTTTATTTTTAAAACAAATATTATATTGCCATTATAAAAGATGGAGACACAACCTACGATTCGAGGATACAATAGATGGAACAAAATATCTTTAAAAAGATATATCGATAAGTATAACTTATCTTTAGGAACACCAACAGGACGCCGTAATACGTATATCAGGCGAGATTATATTCGAGCTATAAAAAATGAAGAAGACAAATTTAAAAATTTGAGAATACGATCTAAAGCTTCGTTAGCGCGAGTCGCGCACGATAAAAATATTCGAGTTATGTCTTCGGGTAGAAATGGTCGAGCGATAAAAAAGGATTACATCGAAGCTATAAAAAGATTTAAGGAGCAAAATACTTTTCGAGAAGCAGACTTTCGAGAGACTAGAAGATTTGAAAACAGTTATAGAAATTTGGAACTGATTCCGAGTCTGTTTATCGACGATCCAGAGCAATTTTACAACACCCACATATCGATGATAAAAAACAAAATCGTCGCTGAATTAATAAAAATAAAAACGATGAAACTACAGATCGCTATGAAAATAAAGTATGTAAAAACGACAACGGGTGAGACTACAACATCAACCGCTACTCATTTTAGTTACCAAAATCGAGTCTTAAACAAGAGCGAGATAGCTACGACTATCGGGAAACAATATGAAACGATATTATCTCAGATAGATAAATATACGAATAAAGGAAGTGGTTGGACTATAGATAAAATAGTCGCGTTTTACATTAACATAAACAGAGTTAACCCTCTGGAAGGCGCTTCTTACGTAAAACTACCCGAGTATGTAGCTAACAAACACGCAACCGTCAACATCAAAAATGAAGATCAAGAGTGTATAAGATGGTGTATAAGAGCCGCCCTAGGTATATATACCGATAAAGTTAAAAACCAAATAGAAACCAACCCGCTGTTTAGTTGGCAAAAAAACAGAACTTCTAATTATAAAACCGATGACGGATTAAATTTTAAGGACATAGACTTCCCCACACCCATACGTCAAATATCTAAAATAGAAAGACAAAACGATATAAGTATAAACGTGTTAGGATATGACGCAGACTGCAAAAATAAAACCTATCCACAAGATAAAAGGGGCTTGATATATCCGCTATATTTATCTAAAAGACCATACGATATAAAAACTATCAGTTTGCTATTATTTGACGGTCATTATTGTTGGATAAGTGACTTACCTAGATTCTTATCCGGCGTTACCAATAGTCAACATCGTAAAATGTTTTGCTTAAGATGTTTAACGCATTTTAATTCGAAAGAGAAGCTGGACGGGCACATAGAAGACTGCGAAGGAATAGACTCTGCTTTATCTACTATTAAAATGCCGCATGAAAGTGCGAACAAATACTTAGACAAAAGCAAATTAATGTTTAAAAACTTCAAAAATTTACAAGACGCACCCTATGTCATATACGCGGATTTTGAATCTATCTTAGTACCCTCTAAGAGCGTAGCTACGCAAGTACCACAAGAAAAAACAAAGGAGCCGTCGAGTAAAACTCATATTCACAAAGCCTGCGGTTATTCGTACGTTGTAGTTAGATGCGATGGTCATAAAATGAAGCGAAAGACTTATAGAGGTGAACACGCTATAGACAATTTTATAACCTCGTTGCAAGAACTCGAACCTAAGATTAATGAATTACTAGCTCGCATTAAGCCGATAATATATACGCTAAAAGAAGAAAAAATTCACCTAAACTCTAACGAGTGCTGGATTTGCGAAAAACCAATTTATCCAAATTACTCGTGTAATTGCCAGTGCTACAAGCCTGTAGAACCTAAAAGTAAAGAAGAACTGGAAGAATACACGTACGAAAACGAAAAGGGATACGTCGAGAAAACATGTATGTTCTGCCAAAAGAAAATTAACAAATTTCGAAAAGTAAGAGATCATTGTCACACTACGGGTAAGTACAGAGGAGCCGCACACGCTTACTGTAATCTTAAATTACGAGTAAAACCCGGTGAAACGACAATACCAGTCGTCTTTCACAACTTAGAAAATTATGACGCGCACTTGATCATGCAGGGTATTTCCAAGTATCAACAAGATATCTGGTGTATACCCAAAAATTCAGAAAAATACATTTCATTTTCGATCGGTCAATATAGATTTATCGACTCGTTTCATTTTATGTCTAGTGGTCTCGACAAATTGGTAAAGTCTTGCCCGAGAGACGCCTTTAGGCTACTCCTGAAACGTTATGGTGAAGAAAACGCGGACCTCTTATTACAAAAGGGTGTATATCCGTACGAGTACATGGACAGCTTTGAACGATTTAGCGAAACTACTCTACCGCCAAAAGAATCTTTTTACAGCGCTCTAAAGGACGAACACGTGTCGGACGAAGACTACGAAAGAGCGCAACGAGTATGGCGGACCTTTGATCTCAAAAACATGGGCGAATACCACGACTTATACGTAACCGCGGATACTCGCTATTACTAGCCGGCGTATTCGAGAATTTTAGGCAAATGTGTAGAACGAATTACAAGTTGGATCCAGCCAACTACTTCACGGCACCGGGATTAAGTTGGGACGCTTTATTAAGGCATACTAAAATAGAATTAGAATTATTAACCGATGTAGATAAACATCTATTTTTTGAAAAAGCAAAAAGAGGAGGAATATCGAGCGTTGGTAGTACGCGCTATGCCAAGGCCAACAATTCATACCTAAAAGATTACAAGCAAGATAAACCCGATTCGTATATTCTCTATCTAGACGCCAACAACCTCTACGGATGGGCCATGAGTCGACCGCTACCTTACGGCGAGTTTAGATGGGTCGGTACAAAACAATTTACCCACGATCGTATCATGGCGTTAAAAGATAAGGCTTCAACTGGATATATGTTCGAAGTTGACCTGGAATATCCAGCCGAACTACACGATCTACACAACGATTATCCTTTAGCCGCCGATAATATAATCATACCTGAAGAATGGTTATCGGAGTATCAACGAGAGTTGGCGAGTGAGATAGGAGATAGCGCTAAGGTAAAAAAATTAACCGGTACGCTATATCGCAAAGAAAAATATGTATTGCACTACGTCAATTTGAAACAGTGTTTGAGGCTAGGCCTAAAACTAACTAAAGTACATCGGGCGTTACAATTTAAACAAAAACCTTGGATGAAATCGTACATCGATAAAAACACGCAACTCATAACGAAAGCAAAGTCGGATTTCGAAAAAGACTTTTTCAAATTAATGAATAATTCTGTATTCGGTAAAACGATGGAAAATGTCAGAAATAGAATAGATGGTGTGCTATTAAGAGACGATCAAGTAGAAGAATACGAAAAAATAGTTTCTAAACCTTGTTACAAGTCTACTACAGCGTTTAAAGAATGCGGTCTCTCATTCGTGGAATCGTACAAAAAGAAAACGTATTTAAATAAACCCATCTATTGCGGCGTTAGTATCTTAGACTTATCGAAGACTCTAATGTACGACTTTTATTACAATCAATTAAAAAAGACGTATGGCGATAAAGTAAGATTGATGTATACAGACACGGACTCGCTGCTTTTGATTATCTATACGAAAGACGTTTATCGGAATATGGAAAAACAGTCTGACTTGTACGATTTTTCTAACTATGAGAAAGACCACTTTTTATACGACGATACTAACAAGAAAGTTATCGGTAAATTTAAAGACGAATGCGGAGGAAAAGTCATAAGCGAAGCTACTTGCATCAGATCGAAGATGTACTCGATTTTATACGGAGACGTCGTATTAAAAAAGGCCAAAGGCGTAAACCGAGTGGTTGTAGACAACGATCTATCTTACGAAAAGTATAAAAATTGTGTTTTATCTAACGAATGCTATTCAAACAAGATGATTCGTTTTGGAACTGAGCGTCACATGATATACACAGAGTCTCAAGTCAAGCAATCTTTAAATCCTTTAGATACGAAGAGATATATTTTACCTAATGGTACAGACACTCTGGCTTATGGTCACTCGCGTAGCTAAAGCCCAGAACAAGACGATCGATAAATATCTACTCGAAAAATAAATATCTTATGGTTATTATCGATTAAAGTGCCGTCGCGGTCTCTGAAAGAAAAACTCAGTTCGGGTATTTTACTCCTAATTAGCGGTATGACAGTTTTTCTTTTATTCTGGACAGTCGCTATTACATCCGAATCAGAGCTAATATTTAAAATCGGTATAACGTCTAACAATTGCGTGCTCTTTCCGTTATAGAAATTATTAGACGTAGATAATTCGTCGCAATGTAAACAAATTGCATTCACGTAATTAATATTATAATACCCTACAAGTTCACCATCAGTTATGGGTAACCAAACAGGGGATACACCAAACACTTTTTGAGTATGTAGATCAAATCTAATGATAACCTCAATAGGATCCGTACTAATAATACCGATATTTAAAACAATTTTTGTATTAAGCTTGTCCGCGTAAACTGTAATCAAAGTTAATTTATTAAGTTCGACTACTAACTCATCGATACCATAATTTCCAGATGGAATTACCATTTCACCGCGAGTTGAACCAGTGTTTTTAATTAATGTCCATCCTATAGTCATACGTTGAGTTATATTATAGAAACCGATGGTAAATATCGCGTTGTTTAAACTCATGCAGTAATCTCCATTAGAGTTATCTATAGGTTTTGACAGACTAAAAGTTTGTTCGTTACCAACCATTTCAAAAACGTGCGATTCCATTTTAATAAAGCGTAAAAAATCTTCAAAAATCGCTTAAAATTTTGCCGATCGTCAAGTTGAAGCTGGTGATTTTTCCTCGATTATTTATTAAAGCGCCGTCGCGGTCTCTGATACTAAAGCTAAGTTGGTTTATCTTATCACCCGCGAGTCTACGAGCGGTTAATCTTGCACGCTCGATAATCGTATTATCTCTTTTCGTTATCGGTATAACGTGTAACAAGTGCGTGCCCCTTCCGTTATAGAAATTATTAGACGTAAATAACTGATCGCAATGTAAAAAAATTGCATCGATAGGCATTGTATTATAATACCCTACGTAATCTACGCCAAAAACTAAGTTTTTGACCGATATCCCCAACAATTGTTTAATGTTTTTATCAAAGCGTAGAACGCTATTTTCTTCTGTTATATTTAAAGATATTTTTTTATTAAGTTTATCTACAGAGACTTCTAACCAAACTAATTTACTGAGTCTCTCTTCGATCCAATCTATATCGTAATATCCAGCCGGAATATCAATTTTACCATTACATACTGTAATCTCTCTTAGAGTTATCTATAGGTTTTGACAAAGTAAACGTTTGTTCGCTACCAGCCATTTCAAAAACGTGCGATTCCATTTTATATTTAAATCTTATAAATAAGATTTAAAATAAAAAAAATGAAATTCACTCAACTTATGAAATTTTTAGACGTTAATAATCGAACGGTAAAGAATGCTCTAGATATCGTGAATCTAGCTAGAGGTCAAGACGATACGCGAGTACGCCATACGAGCGACGAAGCAATTACCCCGGAGAGTACCCCGTTGAACATGCACTTGAGTCAACTTAGCATCATCGTAAACGCCAACGACAACGGGTCTTTTATCGCTCGACTAGTTGATATATTTAGCGCTTATAAAATGTCCGACATAAAACACGACGAACAAGTACAACGCTATGCATCGGACCCCATGACGTTTTATCAAAATCAACTCAACTTCGCATTTTGGTGCGCGACGTCGGGTTGCGGTGTAGGACTAGACTTATTGCTTCATAAAAACCCCGTAATATCGGCTTTATTCAAGTTTCACGTATATTTCACGATCAGAAAGATACTATACTTTCTAAAATGCCCAATTCCAGGAGACAATATATTCGACGATCTAAACAATAACATCGATAACGGCGCTTATATCGATACTTGTCGACGCTTTCAAGTCGATCCAAACGTGAGTTTTAAACAGACTGCGGACTTAACTTCTGGAGGATTAGGTACGGCGTACTATTACGATATAGACTCGCATAAATATATACCCGTACCCGGTAGAAATTACGACCCTCGCGAGCTCATCAACGAGCATGCCTCCGCTAAATACTCTGGCGCCACCTATATGGGTTTTGGAGAGTCGGGTGACGCATATCATTTTAGTAGCTATACAGTCTCGTGGATCAGGCAATCCGTAGACGTTGTACGACTCGGTTTTCGAGCTCTCATACGTCAGAAGAGCTCGTTTACCAACGTTGGTATAGAAAAAATAAACGAAAGCGTTAGAACGTACGTGTACGCCATACTCGGTGCGCAAGCCCAAACAAAAACGAGTATACTAACTGCAGGTACCGGATTAGATGCACAAAGACAATTTGAAAATATAGTAGAAGATATCATCGACAGCCCTACGGACTTCAAGATTCTTTACAGTACGCTAGAAGCTCATTAAACTTTGTGATAAGCCCAGGATTATACTTAATTCCATCAAATATGGAGCTTTTAGTCGGTATTCACCAAGGTTATAATAATAATATACAGATAGCTACGCCCGGCGCGCCGATAGGATTAAATATCAATTTGAACTCAGACGTACTCCCTACGGTCGTAGCTACGCAAGTACGCCCTACGAGCGTAGCTACGCGAGTACCTTCACCGCCAACGCCAGAGCCACAAACCCCACCACCCTCACCAACGCCAGAGCCACCCCAACCACCCCCTCAGCCACAAACCCCACAACCACCTCCAGAGCCACAAACCCCACCACCCCCTCCATTCTCAGACGTACTCCCTACGGTCGTAGCTACGCAAGTACCCCCACCACCCCCTCCGCCACTCCCTACGGTCATAGCTACACCTCCACCTCAACCGCCAGACTCGCACGAACAAGAAAAAACTGCTTTAGTCGTTGGTTTAATGGCTGCTGTTGGAGTTGGGTATCTAGCTTACGATATTTTACGTCGCTGAAGAAGGTGGTAACTCAGTATCTGATGGAACGACCATTAATTCTTTCTTAACGAACGATCTCTTGGGGCCGTGAGTCAGCCAGTACAACGCGGGCTGTCCGGGATTCGTCGCTCTTTTTTGTATCGTATACATTTCTAAGCTCCAAATAGGGTCGGTAGCTCTTCTTCTAACGTCTTTTTCGAGCTCTCCAGGAGCGTAAAGATATCTAACGATATCATCATTTACGCTTAAAAGTTCTTAGGGGCTCTTGAGCCCCGAAGAACTCAATTGCTTTATTTCTAACTGAGACATAGCCGCTCGAGGAGTTAACGGTTCGCCTTTCATAGTCGATATCAATCTAGTTTCTTCGTTGTTTAACGCCGCTACGACATCGGGCAATCTTTTTACCCACTCGCGGCTACGCTCGGTAGGCTCTAACATTTCTTGAGCGTATTGATGACCGAATAATCTTTCGGCTAAAGTACGATTAAATCTTTCTACTATACCTTGAGCTCTATGATTACCAACCTCGCCTTTCTGTACTGCGACGTTACGAGTCCGCATCAAAGTATTAAATTCAGCCATAAATTTTGTACCGGGGTCTACTTTTATTGTTTTAGGCCAAGACAAGGCCGATCTTTTGTAAATCTTTTTTATCGCCTCTACAACTTGAGTACTCGTTTTATTCGTCAAGGGTTCAGCTTCTTTATATCGAGTGGCCACATCGACGATTGTCAACGCGTATTTATATCTTTTACGTTTAACTACATCGTGAGGTAGATACAACAGATCCGCTTGATGTTGTTCATTGGGCCGCCCTATAACCTTATTGAGACTCGTAGGTCTCGTACTGTACGATTAGCTTTTAATATAGACTTAGAATCTGAAGGCACTGGCGAAGATGATGCAAGAACTCTATATTATAACGTCTCACGAAATTTAATTAGTGGCGTAAGAATCAAACTAGAAGGTAAAGATTTCGTAGCGTTTACGGATGCCGATGTATATAACGCGTATAAAGACTTGTGGCGACCAGCCAGCGCGAACGATGCATATCGAGGACTCGAAACTTCTAACGTTACGAAACTCAGAATCGGCGCTAGTGATGGGATTGCTAGCGCGAATGGTGGAAAAGAGATTTTGAAATGCTTACGGATCATCAGCCTTTTAGTCCATCGACGCTCAAAGATAGACTAACTTACGAATTTACATTTAACGATCACGCGAGCGTAGTAAAATCTACCGATAATAACGCGAAGTATAAAATTTCGGGGTTAGATCTCGAGTTTGAAACGGTGACTAGTAAAACATTGGCCGATAGTATCAGACAAAAATATCGAGGTAAAACTCATTTTCTATACGAAAAAGTTCAAAGATATACGGTTTTAACGTTAAACAAGTCCGATACTACTTGGAACATTAATCTTAATCAAGCCATTAGAAGTCTCAAAGGTATACTTCTTTTATTTAAAGAATCGGGCGAAAAAGATCCTCAAATTTTTTATAATCCAAAGATCGAAAAAGTAGACGTTACGATAGAGGGTAAGCCGAATCAATTGTATAGTCAAGGCATGAAGCGTTATCAACACTGGGATGAGATTACCAAGTTTTTCGGCGACTCTAATACAGAATTTGGTGCCAGCGTGTGCAAAGACTTGGACTTACACGATATGACGCTAGGCTCCTATTTAAGCACTAGTTACGGTCTTTGGCTAGATACGAGGGTAACCGACGACAACAAAAGTCACGGTTCTGGCAGGAAAATAGGAGACGTGGGTGGCGGTATTTCTCTCCATTTAGAAAGAGAGGCTGAGACAGCTGGTGGACTATCGTGTTACGTTTTCTTGGTGATGGATGGTCAGTTGGTTCTCGAAGATGGAAGATTTAGCGGTAGTTACTCTTAAAAGAGTAAATTATCTACCTTACTATTAAATAAGCCTTAAATAAGCCGTACCCCTAATAGATAAAAGATTTAGCGGTAGTTACTCTTAAAAGAGTAAATTATCTACCTTACTATTAGATATGTATAAAACGTTTCCAAAAACACCACACTGCGCGCTAATATGCGGTAGGACTAATTCGGGTAAAACCAAATATATTTTAGATCTATTAGAAACTGAGTATAAAGATCACTTTGAAAATATCGTAGTTATTTGTCCTACGTTGAGCAACAACAAGACTTATCGCGAGAGACGTTGGTTGTGGTTAGATCCCGAGATATACCTATGCGATTTAGAGGTAGAAAAGATGTCTCTCAACGAAGCTTTAGAATTTTATAGAGCTCGATTTAAAGGATCGCACGTTCTATTTTTGATAGATGATTGTAGCTCGGAACAAGAAATAAAATATCGTAAGGCGACGTTCGGGAAAAGTACTTGCGTTTTAACGAAATTAGCGTTTAGCGGTAGACACGACAATCACTACTGTTGGTTGATGACTCAAAAGTATAATTGCGTAATGACAGATTTTAGAGCTCAAACTGCATTTGTCGTATTGTTCTATTGCAAAGATAAAAATAGTTTCGATCAATGTCTCGATGAAAATGATGCGGTGCCTTTAGAAGAAAGATCGAGAATTAAGAAGATTTTAAGAGATGTGCCTTTTAGTAAATTATTGGTAAAAACTGATCCTCCAGTCTGTTGGCAGTTGATCTATAGTTGATCTATATATAACTGTTAGATGATCTATTAGATAACTATTAGATAACTGTTAGATAACTATTAGATAACTATTAGATAACTATTAGATGATTTATAGATAGCTGTTACATAACTGTTAGATAACTGTTAGATAACTGTTAAATAACTGTTAAATAACTGTTAAATAACTGTTAGATGATCTATAGATAACTATAGATTATCTAGTCATCTATAAAATATGATAGAATATCTAGACCTATTATTAAAACTAGTAATAGCCATCAACTTATCTTTATTTTCTTACGATTATATGTCTTGTAGAAATAAGATTAAAAAATATAGTTCTATTTTAAATGAGCAAATCGATAGAATCTCTAAGCACGTTATCTCAAGAACCTCATCCAACAGTAGCTGCTATGCCCATAGGGCATAGCTTAGCGACGACCGTAGCTACGACCGTAGGGAGTACGAACGAGTCTCCAGATCCTAAAAATAGACTTTTAGGCGTAGTTGCTTCCGGTGATTCTGAAACATATTTCGGTAAAGAATACTCCGTTAATGAAATAGAGAGCTTGACCGCGGAAAAACAAGAAAAGCTATATAAAAGATACGAAGCCAAGCTCGGTAAAGAAATGATAGTCAGTTTGGGGGGTTGCGTGTTGACCCTTTACGCAAAAGCTTTAGGCGTGACTTTGCCGCTGGCTTCGCCATTTGGTTATAAACTTTGTTTAGATTCTGAAGAAGCCCTTATCAACGACTTAGAAAAAGATCCCGTTATTTCTAGCAGCTTGTCCAGTTTACTTTGCGAAGTGCATTACAATTATGGGGTTTATTTATCTCCTTTGGTGGCTATGTTGATCACTACTAAACATGTACAGGTAGATAGTAGTAGAAATACAACAACAAATAATAATAGTATTACTATAAAAGATGAGTCTAGAAACGACAACGACGGATCAAGTAGCAGAGACTCCTCAGCCTCCCCAAGAGCCGGCTCAGCCTCCCCAAGAGCCGGCTCAGCCTCCCCAACCTCCCGAACAGTCGGCTCTAGCGAGAGTCACACAAAAAAGAGTAAAAGACCCTAAAAGAGTAGAGCAAGGTAAAAGACTGGCCGAAAGAAACAGAAAGATGAAAGAACAAATACAAAAAATGCAAAGTATAGAAGAAGAAGCTCCCCAGCAAACGCCAGCGCTAACTATGAGAGACATTCCGAGCTGGGGATACGCTATGGTTGGTTTGGCTGTTTTAGGAATTGGATATCTCGCGCTTAAAAAGAGTAAACCTGTAGATCCGCAGCAAAAAGTAGTGGTTACAAACGTGCCCCCTAAAGTTGAAGAACTATTAGAAATGGAATAAATATAAAAAATAAAATGTTTGTACAAGTAAAATGGATACTAAGAACGTTGCAAATACTCTTTATCACGGCGCTGTGTTGAGTTTGTTGACCGTAGGTTATACTATGTTGAGTAAAAAACTTTTGAAAATTAAGCCCGCCGATTTAGGAAAGTTAGACGTAGAAGATACGGTTAAAATCACCGCTACGGTAGGTAGCGCTCTAGCTACTCAGACTTGGTTGGTTAGCCAAGGAGTAATTCCTCAAAATGTAGTAAATACTACGTAAAATATAAAATATAAGACTTTATAAAATGGCCGAAGGTGGAGAAGATTTTGAAATGGACGACCGTGGTCGAGAAGACGAACGAAATGATGCCGATGATGCCGATGATGATTTTGAATGGGAATATGGTGAAGAGACTAGTTTTTCGATTCCACCCCCAAAAACTACGGGTGAAGCGATTTATAGGTTAGATCAAATGTCTGGTCTAAGAAATACTGGTTACGCAGAATCGTTTTATGATTTTATGGAAAGCAAAGGTTATAAAAAACCGACGAATATAAAATATGAAACATTTCATAAAGAAGAAGATGGTATTTACTACGACAATATCTTGCTGACGGATAAACGCAACCCCAAAAATTTTGTAAGTATTGAAACGTTGAAAAAAAGAATTGCCGGGTTTTCTGGAGTTAAACCCGGTTTATTTATACGAGAAGAGCTGGGTTTATTAACGAAAAAAGAACTTGAAGTACGAGACTTGGAAGAAACGATAGATGAAGCGTTTGCTACTTACGTCACTCCACAAAGACTCGTTGAGATAGCTGACGATCTGCACGATCGTATAGAAAGTATGGTGGGTCCTGAAATTGATCCTGATTATGATTTTGAAACCGGTAGATATACAATTCCTCCCCCTCAACCAAAAGGGGTAGATGCTCGAGCGCAAACTGCGGGGTTAAATTACAGAGAACTTGTAGCTTTAGACAAAAAACTACAAACTATGAGCGGTAATGCCGAATTAAATTTAGCCGAACTGCGTAAACTATACGATAGACGCGCCGAAATAAAAACAGCCCTCGAAGTAGTAGAAACCGATAATGGGATGCAAGACTTAGAAAGAACGAGACGATATTGAAAATGAAATAGAGAGTAGATTAAGTCTTAAGCGCGACATTGAACTAAGCATGAATAATCAATTCGCTAGAATCAAAGAAACGGTTAATAAAATATTAGAAAGAGATACCTCGCTAGCGGAAAAGATTAGAATTCTGTTTCGAGAACAGGGCGTGACGGTCGTTAGTATATTGGCCGCGTTTGCTTTAGCTATAAGCACGATCGTTGCTTCTTTGGTGGCTGCTATTGGTGGCGGCGCTGTAGCAGCCGCAGCGGTTGTTCCTGCTTCGACCCCCGTTACTCCTACACCTAAGCCCGGAGGCAACGTGAAAGATTGGATAAGTAATCATTTAAAAAATTTGGCTAATTTGCTAAAAAAGCTCGGGGGTAAGTTATTAGCTGCTTTACCCGGTATTTTGGGTAGTATCGCGAGTTGGTTGTTCACGTTGTTAAGTAAGTCGGTAGGTTGGTTGGCGGAACACGTGTGGGCGTTATTGGTAGGTGTCGGTACTTTGATTCTCGTATACATGCAAACAAATTTAAAATAAAAAGTCATATAAAATATACGACTTTATAAAATGACCGCAGAATCCGTTTACCCTAAATTGCCCGATGTTCCTAGAGAAACGAACGAGTCTTCAGTCTTTAGGTTAAATAAAATCGAACGAGTGCAAAAAGAGATAGCCGTCGAGAGAGATAAGAGAGAACGGTTGTACAAAAAGTATAATAAAATTATTACCTGTTTATCTAACGCAGAGACCGTTATAGAATGTTTCGGAGCTTTATCCGGTACAATAGGCATAGTCAGCGTTGTTGGTGTCATTAGTATACCTATAGGTGTGGTGCTAGAAGGATTAGCTATAGGATGCGTGGGTGTAAGTTTGGTATTAAAACGATTTAGTAAAAAGTTTAGAGGTAAAGCTAAGAAACACGATGAGATTAGAGTAGTAGCCGAAACAAAATTAAATACGATAAATGAATTAGTGTCTCAGGCCGTAGACGATGGCGATGTAAGTCACGAAGAATTTGCTTTGATTAACGATGAATTAAAAAAGTTTTATGGAATGAAAGAAGCTATTAGGACACAAACTAAAGCTAGAGAAGAGTCTGTTTCTAATCAAAAAGAAATAGACGATGAGGTCGAAAAGAAAGTTGTCGAGAGAATGGAGAAAGACAAAAAGATCTTATCGCAAAACTTACAACTTTAGATTAGAAATATGTAAAGAGTATGAGCGTGATTCTAACGTGAGTATTTTACCTCCTGATTATGAGAGTTTAGGGGCTAGGCCTAGCGCTCCTTGCGAAGAATAGTTGTAATTTAGTGTATAGTAGAGCGTAGCTATGTGAGTACGACAAAAAATATCCCTCATCTCTACTGAGATGAGGGATATTTTTTTGGGCTTGCGACAAATCTTTTTTTTGCCTTTTTCGCCGGGGGCGCCCGGGCGTTTCGTACGCTTCTCGACTATGAAAAACACTTTTTATTTTCTTGATTTTGTGCAAATTTTGGTGTGTATAATACACAGTAAAATTTTGATATATTTTTGGGTAATTTTTTGACTATTTTGTTTTTAAAAAATTTGACGTATGTACCTACAGCAAAATTGGAGAGGAAAGTGAAAAAACAGGAAATGTCGCAGAATCGGCATCTTCTATACTACTCCCATTGACATATGGAAATGCAGCTTTTGACGGATTTCATATCCTCAGTTTTCAGAGGACAGAGTAAGATCATCAATCTTTCAAAAAATTGAAATTGATTTTGGAAGATCCGGGTATCGATCCCGGTACTTCTCACATGCAAAGCGAGCGCTCTACCACTTGAACTAAGCCCCCTTGACATATGTAAAAGTAGCCTTTAACCGATTTCATATCCTGTTTTCAGAGGACAGAGTAAAAATCATAAAACTTATAGCAGTATTTTGGAAGATCCGGGTATCGATCCCGGTACCTCTCACATGCAAAGCGAGCGCTCTACCACTTGAGCTAATCCCCATTTACATATGTATATGCAGCTTTTGACCGATTTCATATCCTCAGTTTTCAGAGGACAGTGTAAGATCATAAAACTAAAGTCATATTTTTGGAAGATCCGGGTATCGATCCCGGAACCCCTCACATACTAAGCGAGCGATCTACCACTTGAACTAATCCCCCTTGACATATGTAAAAGTAGCCTTTAACCGATTTCATATCCTGTTTTCAGAGGACAGAGTAAAAATCATAAAACTTATTGCAGTATTTTGGAAGATCCGGGTATCGATCCCGGTACCTCTCACATGCAAAGCGAGCGCTCTACCACTTGAGCTAATCCCCATTGACATATGGAAATGCAGCTTTTGACGGATTTCATATCCTCAGTTTTCAGAGGACAGAGTAAGATCATCAATCTTTCAAAAAATTGAAATTGGTTTTGGAAGATCCGGGTATCGATCCCGGTACTTCCCACATGCAAAGCGAGCGCTCTACCACTTGAACTAATCCCCCTTGACATATGTAAAAGTAGCCTTTAACCGATTTCATATCCTGTTTTCAGAGGACAGAGTAAAAATCATAAAACTTATGGCAGTATTTTGGAAGATCCGGGTATCGATCCCGGTACCTCTCACATGCAAAGCGAGCGCTCTACCACTTGAGCTAATCCCCCAGTGACATATGGAAATGCAGCTTTTGACGGATTTCATATCCTCAGTTTTCAGAGGACAGTGTAAGATCATAAAACTAAAGTCATATTTTTGGAAGATCCGGGTATCGATCCCGGTAACTCTCACATACTAAGCGAGCGCTATACCACTTGAGCTAATCCCCCACTGACATATGGAAATGCAGCTTTTGACCGACTTCATATCCTCAGTATTCAGAGGACAGAGTAAGATCATAAATCTTTCAAAAAATTGAAATTGATTTTGGAAGAATCGGGTATCAATCCCAGTACATCTCGCATGCTAAGCGAGCGCTCTACCACTTGAACTAATCCCCCTTGACATATGTAAAAGTAGCCTTTAACCGATTTCATATCCTGTTTTCAAAGGACAGAGTAAAAATCATAAAACTTATGGCAGTATTTTGGAAGATCCGGGTATCGATCCCGGTACCGGTACCTCTCACATGCAAAGCGAGCGCTCTACCACTTGAGCTAATCCCCCATTGACATATGGAAATGCAGCTTTTGACGGATTTCATATCCTCAGTTTTCAGAGGACAGAGTAAGATCATCAATCTTTCAAAAAAGTGAAATTGATTTTGGAAGATCCGGGTATCGATCCCGGTACTTCTCACATGCAAAGCGAGCGCTCTACCACTTGAGCTAATCCCCCATTGACATATGTAAAAGTAGCCTTTAACCGATTTCATATCCTGTTTTCAGAGGACAGAGTAAAAATCATAAAACTTATGGCAGTATTTTGGAAGATCCGGGTATCGATCCCGGTACCTCTCACATGCAAAGCGAGCGCTCTACCACTTGAGCTAATCCCCCAGTGACATATGGAAATGCAGCTTTTGACGGATTTCATATCCTCAGTTTTCAGAGGACAGTGTAAGATCATAAAACTAAAGTCATATTTTTGGAAGATCCGGGTATCGATCCCGGTAACTCTCACATACTAAGCGAGCGCTATACCACTTGAGCTAATCCCCCACTGACATATGGAAATGCAGCTTTTGACCGACTTCATATCCTCAGTATTCAGAGGACAGAGTAAGATCATAAATCTTTCAAAAAATTGAAATTGATTTTGGAAGAATCGGGTATCAATCCCAGTACATCTCGCATGCTAATCGAGCGCTCTACCACTTGAACTAATCCCCCTTGACATATGTAAAAGTAGCCTTTAACCGATTTCATATCCTGTTTTCAAAGGACAGAGTAAAAATCATAAAACTTATGGCAGTATTTTGGAAGATCCGGGTATCGATCCCGGTACCGGTACCTCTCACATGCAAAGCGAGCGCTCTACCACTTGAGCTAATCCCCCATTGACATATGGAAATGCAGCTTTTGACGGATTTCATATCCTCAGTTTTCAGAGGACAGAGTAAGATCATCAATCTTTCAAAAAAGTGAAATTGATTTTGGAAGATCCGGGTATCGATCCCGGTACTTCTCACATGCAAAGCGAGCGCTCTACCACTTGAGCTAATCCCCCATTGACATATGGAAATGCAGCTTTTGACGGATTTCATATCCTCAGTTTTCAGAGGACAGAGTAAGATCATCAATCTTTCAAAAAAGTGAAATTGATTTTGGAAGATCCGGGTATCGATCCCGGTACTTCTCACATGCAAAGCGAGCGCTCTACCACTTGAACTAATCCCCCTTGACATATGTAAATGTAGCCTTTAACCGATTTCATATCCTGTTTTCAGAGGACAGAGTAAAAATCATAAAACTTATGGCAGTATTTTGGAAGATCCGGGTATCGATCCTGGTACCTCTCACGTGCAAAGCGAGCGCTCTACCACTTGAGCTAATCCCCTATTGACATATGTATTTACAGCTTTTGACCGATTTCATATCCTCAGTTTTCAGAGGACAGAGTAAGATCATCAATCTTTCAAAAAATAATTTGATTTTGGAATATCCGGGTATCGATCACGGTATCTCTCGCATGCTAAGCGAGCGCTCTACCACTTGAGCTAATTTTCGAATTATTTTTCAGATGGAAAATTGTACCCGTATCGCCGGGGTACCCTGTGGAGGCATGGAGACAATGATGGCCAATTGAAAAGGTACCCACAGGGAAATTATAAAGAGGGTGATGTCACCACAAGGAAAAAGGTGTAGAAAGTCTATGGGGGTAGGTTTATATACAGGAACAAACGAGAAGACATTGACTTGGCTCCAGAAGGATGTGTTATTGAGAATGTGTGTTTCGGGTCACTTTTTGTTTTTGTGTGTTTTTTTCACACACCCCCATCGGCAAATTAACCCAACCACTGGAACTGTAGAACCATAAAAATGCAAGGAACCATAAAAATGCTAGGAACCAGAAAAATGCAAGGAACCAGAAAAATGCAAGGAACCAGAAAAATGCAAGTAACCAGAAAAATGCAAGGAACCAGAAAAATGCAAGGAACCAGAAAAATGCAAGTAACCAGAAAAATGCAAGGAACCAGAAAAATGCAAGTAACCAGAAAAATGCAAGGAACCAGAAAATTCCAGATGCCTTTGACACATACACATAAATCACTGAACAATGCAGCTTATTGTTGCATTCAATTGACAAGTTTTATTTGTTAGCTCACAACAGTCCTTTTCAAACAGCATTGGTCAGTGTGATATTAGGAGCAAATAGCAAAGGGAATGAAAAACCCCTTTTTGTGAATATTAGGTACACTTTTTAACGGCACTAAATTACTTCCAATGATTTTAAACGTCAGTAAGTATAAAATTAAATTTTACAATGTTGATTAAAACGGTGATTATTTCTACTACCTCCCACAATTACCTCCCAAAAGCATTAACATAACATAATATCAGGTACAGTGACATGGTCAATGTCAGCCCTTCCATGGTGACAAATTTGTCCATTTCCCTTTTTTCACAGTGATGCCCTAGCTCAATGGCGCAAAACTGAAAGTGTCCAAAACAGCATTTGCATAGTAAATGTCATAATGCCCGATTGGATTACATCACATAATGTGTCATATGAAAGCCCCTGACATTTTAACCTTTCGTGTACTTTTATATTAGTTTTATGATCAATCCCAACAAATCAGGAATACTGATTGATTTCTGGGCTTGCTTTTTTGGGGAAGACACTTTATATCAGGCTTCTGTATTTTGTTAGAAGAATTTGCCCAACCACTGGAACTGTAGAACCATAAAAATGCAAGGAACCATAAAAATGCTAGGAACCAGAAAAATGCAAGGAACCAGAAAAATGCAAGGAACCAGAAAAATGCAAGTAACCAGAAAAATGCAAGGAACCAGAAAAATGCAAGGAACCAGAAAAATGCAAGTAACCAGAAAAATGCAAGGAACCAGAAAAATGCAAGTAACCAGAAAAATGCAAGGAACCAGAAAAATGCAAGTAACCAGAAAAATGCAAGGAACCAGAAAAATGCAAGTAACCAGAAAAATGCAAGGAACCAGAAAATTCCAGATGCCTTTGACACATACACATAAATCACTGAACAATGCAGCTTATTGTTGCATTCAATTGACAAGTTTTATTTGTTAGCTCACAACAGTCCTTTTCAAACAGCATTGGTCAGTGTGATATTAGGAGCAAATAGCAAAGGGAATGAAAAACCCCTTTTTGTGAATATTAGGTACACTTTTTAACGGCACTAAATTACTTCCAATGATTTTAAACGTCAGTAAGTATAAAATTAAATTTTACAATGTTGATTAAAACGGTGATTATTTCTACTACCTCCCACAATTACCTCCCAAAAGCATTAATTCATGTATTATTAAAAATGTTTAAAATAAATACAATCAACTTTAAAAATCGATTCTCAATTTTCAATTAATTCCAGAATATAGGTGTTGATCTGTTTTACTCCAAAAAACCAAATTAAATAAAACACTTGTTCCTGATGCTGAACATATCTTTTCAATGAATTCAACAGTTTCAACTAACTAAATCTAGTTTTATATAAGATTGGAAAATTGTTACAACCACTCAAGGATGTATTGTTATAAACTGGGTATCTGTTATTAAAATACATAGGTTAATTAGCTGTCCAAATTGGGACACAATATCACTGCAATGTCACATTCAAATTCCAGGGATAAAGTCAAGTCCATCACAAATCCCTGCAAGTCCATCACAGTCCTCCAGTCATAATTCCATCACAAGTTATTCAAATGAGCTTTGACAAAGGCATTCCTTTGTCATTTCATACAGTTACTTGTGACTGGCTTTATGAAAGGACTTGTGACTGGACTTGTGAAAGGATTTGCAGGGACTTGACTACAGCCCTGCGAGAAGCGACCATTTCACAGTTACTTGTGACCGGCTTTATGAAATTGCTTTAGACTGGACTTGCGACAGGACTTGTGAAAGGACTTGCAGGGACTCGACTAAAACTTTGTAAAATTCATAGTGTTTTAGCATTTCTAAGAACTGGGAATGCTTGTTCAAATCGGGAAAGCACCCAACTCTCACTTGGAACAGTTAGGAAATTCCTGTTCGAGAAGGCAGGGCTGTAGTTGAGTCCATCACAAGACCATCACAAGTCCCTGCAAGTCCATCAGAAACCCTCCAGTCCTAATTCCAATCACAAGCTATTCAAATAAGCTTTGACAAAGGCATTCCTTTGTCATTGCTCATCCAGTTACTTGTGACTGGCTTTATGAAAGGACTTGCGACTGGACTTGTGAAAGGATTTGCAGGGACTTGACTACAGCCCTGCGAGAAGCGACCATTTCATATGGGAAACTAACATATTCCTATTTGGAATACTACATGGGATGCTGGTAAACCATTAAGAGTTTTGCGATGATCCCTTACATAAGAACACAATCAATCTCAGTGCACACAGCCCATTCAAAAAATAAAATAATCATGCTCAGTCTACTGAGTCTATTCACCCATTTAAATCCCGTCACAAAATATCAGCTCACCATTTTCCACTTTAAAATGTTTCATTTATATTTATTTATTTAGTATCTTAAATCACCATATGGAATAAAAGGCACTGCTTAATCCGAAGGCTAACTCTAAAATTAGAAATATGCCAATTAAATGCTTCACAGATAAAGGCAGGTTGATTTCACATACCAATTGATGAACATAAACTTGTAGAATCATTCTGATGAATTAAATAAAAAAAAATAAACAGAAAGCTATTATTCAGGGAGGAATTCATGTTTGTTACATCCAGGAAAACAAGTTTAAGAGTAGGGCATTTTTGAAAGTTAAATTTGTTGTTATATTTTAGAATTTGTTTGGAATTGTGAAAGACAAGGATGAACACTTGTAATGTCTAGGTAATCCAAGGATGAAAGAGGTTAAATTATTGCATCAAACCCCTGAAATCAAGTATCATCTCTAGCATCTTGTGGGCGAGTGTTAAAAATGATCTCAGACATTCCATGGAAAATATCCGATTAGAATATCACATGAAGCGTTAGAGACAAGATACCAGACTAATCTAGCTACAGCCATGTACATGATCGATTGATTAAAAGTTGAAGTCAAATATTGTATTATTATTATTATTATTATTATTATTATTATTAGTTTGGTCATCAATATGAATAATTTTCTACATATTGCAAAGTAAAATGCTAAATTTGTTCACACTTTCTTGTTGTTTACCACTTCAGCCTGGTCAAAAAACAAAAACTCAGCCTATCTAACAGGATGCTGTACGAATTGTTGCTCCTATGTGATTTGTCCGGGAATTCCCCTATTGCCACAAAATCTCCCTGGTTCAAGAGGTTAACTTGTACACTCTATTCAGGAATGCGTTACAGCACTGTAGCTTCCGCAAAAAGTTACTACCACTATCTCCATTACATTTTTTTGCAAATCGTCGTGTTTAGAAAATATACCACATTGACCCACTGCATATATGTGACCCGCTCTGGAAAAAGGTATATTATGTCGCAAAACCTGAAACCTGAAACTTTTGACATTTAAGATGTCATAAAAGACATAAAACAAAAAATGAATTTTGACAAAAAATTTCACCCTCTCAACGTTGAAAGGGGCCATTAAGCGTAAATGCATAGCGCACCTTTTTCTGGAGCGGGTCACATATTATGGTTTGTAGTTGTCATGTGGTTGCAATTAGCTGCTGGCAGAGCGTTAATAAGTCTAAATGTTCAGCCGATGTCGACAATTCATCATGGAAACCCACATCTTGAAATGAGATCTTCCCACACTGCATCAGACGATGATGATATCAGCATGAGATTAGCGCCAGATAATAAATGCAAATATCTAGGATAATCGTTGCCATTATTGTGACTAAGGAACTGCATGCTAATTGTTCCGCTGGCTAGAGTCCAGACGTCAGACGCACAACTGCAATTTTTTCATTTTAATCAGATTGTGGTTTTCTTGCAGCAGCAGTTTTGCAAAAGCTGAATCATCAAAATTGGATAATAGCCAATTTTCATAGACCTGCTTTAAGCACAAAAGTTGCTCAAGCACAAAAAACCTTCCTTCGTAAAATCGAGTTACCAGCCAAAACTCTGTGTGATTGTTATGCTAAGTAAATAACTAAATACCAGTCACAAGCAATATACATCACATGGATTTTTGGCCGATAAACTGATTTTTATTAACCCTTCGAAGCCGGATGACGCCTATACACGCCCAAAAAAATACACACGCCATTTTCAATCCATTGTTGGATTATTGTGTATGTTACGCTTGGCTGCATAGGCCACCACGCCACCCCGGCGCCTCATTATAAATAACCGACTTCAAGGGGTTTTTAAGCAATTTTTTTTGTCCTCAAACAAATTGTGTGCTTAACCCTATAACTCCCTAGATGGTGTGAAAAATCATATTGAAATTGGAGGATTCAGGACTGTTAGGGTTTTAAGCAGCTCTATGAAATTGGCCCTAGGTCTCTCTCAATTCATCTGGATTTGGAATGGCAACCCAGAACAGGACAATTTTCCTGCGGCAGACCCAAGGAATAGCGGGACTTGGATAAGAACGACAAACCAGACAATCTGACAGAGGGTTATACATACAGTGGATGGACAACACCCAATTGCAAGGTACAAGGTACTATACATCCAAGGCTTTATAACACTAAGTAAAAATCCTTCATTTATTAAAAAAGACTGTCCAGCAATCCCCAACAGCTGCTTCTGATCTCCAAGATTTAAAACTCCAACACATTTTTAATATGGTATTTTAATAATCAAACATGTTGACATTTTTTCATGTCATGAATTTCGTGCAATGCATTTAATCAACCGAGCATGGCAAGGCCTATGGGAACACAATTTGTTTTCCCCCATTGCATGTGGTGGGTGTAACCAAACTCGAAATCTATCTTGATCCAGGAGATCGGGAGCTCCCTGAACCGCGACTCATCGCTCAGTGTCAAGGGTCCCGATTGGCTGCTCATGCGTGTCTTACTTCACGGACTGACAACAGCGACTGCTACCGCACACTCACACCCAATGTGTTGACATCAAGTGCCAAATGAACCGCGGCAGGAACCCACCCAGGCGTATGAGTCGCCACACTATAGGACAGCAGCTAGCCATAAATTATTACAGTAATTTGTGAAGACGTTAAGTACTCCTGACCAATCAGGAAGGTCGTTTTGACACACGTCCCATGGAGACCCATACATGTATCCATCTGATGAAAAATTGACATGAAAATTAATGGATACAAAAACGTTTAGCAGAATTTCTACAATAAATGGTGTCTATTCTGTGTTGGTTTTGAACTGAAGCTCACAAAACACTGGTAGCTCAAGTGAAACCTTGCATATGTGATTGTCAAAAAATGACAACACAACATTCAATAGAGTTTTATTTGGGGTGTGTATGAATACATGGCAATTTCTAACACTTCGATACATTTTGAGATTTTTTTTTTCTTGCTTTATTATTCAACACTTACACATAATTTCATTTTAATACTAAAAAGTGGCAAGCATTTTGAAGGGCTATATAAACCTCCCAGACCTGTCCACTCCCAGTAAATTGGCTGCCGGACTAAAATATATGTATATTGAAGATATTTCTGGTAAAAAGTTTTTAAAAATTCACCTTGAAGTAAATATTCAAGTGTTAAAATGTTAATACAATTAACCACTTAGGAAGCAATTGATAGGCGCATTATTGAATGACATTTAAATATAACCTATATATAAAGTCCATACATGACATACATATGTATGTGATTTGGGGCACATAAACACCTGCAAATACTGTCTAGTACTTTACTCAAGCAAAACAATCCTTGAAACAAATTGGATTTGCACAGTAGTTTAAGAAACGTCAAAGGAACCTTGCCGTGACACAACCTTGTGAAATTACTTTCAGCCATTATTATTTGAGATTATAAAGAAAAACTAATGGGCTTTTTGATGATATTGAACTATCCCAGTACCTTAGGCCTACTCCAATTTGAAAATATGACGTCAAAGAAATAACACCTACTGCAACCGTGCAGAGAACATGTTTAAAAACAAAAAGCTTTGAACAAAAATCACGCATTGCATGTGCCTCTAACGTCACCATAAAAACGTCGATTTTTTCAACTTTATCTGTCTTTTTTCCAAACCACAATTGCCCCTGGAGATTTAATTATACTGAAAAATACAAAAATGTATTTAACCAGATTTGTTTTACTTTAACCAATGATTAGTTTGATTACTCAAAAACTGGTCTTGGGGAACATTCCTCTTTAGCAGGGCTGTAGTCGAGTCCCGATGTGAGTCTAATGACAAGTAGTAGGTCAAACTTTAGCTTTAACATAATGTTGCAATGATTATTTATTTAAATTGTAATACACGAACTATATTACAGTGCTGGAGGACTCGAGTCCGGACTCGGACTCGAGTCCGGACTCGAGTCCCGATTTTCTTGAGTAAAGTACTAGACAATATTTGCAGGTGTTTATGTGCCCCAAATCACATAATATGTATGTCATGTATGGACTTTATTTATTGGTTATATTTAAATGTAATTCATTAATGCGCCTATCAATTGCTTCCCCCACCCCTCCCCCCGGGCTGCCCCAGGTCTTATGTGGGGGTTTGGTCACGTTTTTCAAGCCCCAGGGTTGGGATTTTGGTCACTCATTTTGCCATTGTTTCCCCATCAAGTTAAAACCATGATGTGGGGGTGCCCCACCCATATATGTCGGGGATTGTAACTAAAATTTTGCTCCAGGGGTGGGGATTTGGTCACTTCAAAAGTGACAATCCCCACATCTTGGGTGGGGCAGCCCGGGGGAGGGAGGGGTGGGGGAAGCAATTGATAGGCGCATACGTGTTAAAAGCCTCTCTAAGCCTCTTATTACCGTAAGAACCCTTTTTGACCATGCTGTGTAGTATTTGTGTACTGTCTCGGTGTCAACGAGAACACTGTACATGTACTTGAGATTCACAAAAGGACTCGGACTCGGACTCGGACTCTGACACAAGGACTCGGACTCGGACTCGAACCCCAGGGACTCGGACTCGGACTCGAACCCAAGGACTCGGACTCGGACTCGGACTCGGACTCGGACTCGGACTCGGATTGGGTGGACTCGACTACAGCACTGGTGTAGCTGTAGAATAATTAAATTATTGCAGACTTTGCAGCGAGCTGACCCAGATATGAGTTGTATGATTGTAGAACAGCAAGAATTCGAACAAAATTAATGTAATTTTTTTCTTTTCTTTTTACTTTACAAAAATGTAAAGGCCTTGAAGGGCAAGGCATTAAAAATAGCAAGGCATTTGTTATCCTCAAGGCCAAGGCTTTTGCCCTCATGGCCAAGACCCTAAAATCCAGCTCTAAAAGTAGTGTACATGATTGGTAATTGTTGCAATTCTTTTAGAAATGGGCGGATTTTGGGGTTAGTATTTTGTAGGAAATATCGTTCCACTGACCTGTTCAAAGTTTTGCGTTGTTGGATGGCGAACAAAAACGAGAGAAAAACGGCGCTCGTTTTCAACCGTCGGGCGGATTAGACTGTAGGGCATGGGCCTGAAATCCTTTCAGAAAGCGATTTTTGTTCTCCAACGTTTGGGGGGGACACACAATATGGCTCAAATGGTAGATAGCATGTGTATAATCAAGGATTCACTTGATCCCACGCTCAAAAATTGCACATTAATGTGTAATTCCCGAAATAATCTTCACATTTTTCACTTTAAAGAAAAACATAAGAAAAACAGCGCCCTCGCTTGACCAAAAATATATTGAAAAAATATATCAAGCTCAGTATATTGTGCCTCAAATATTATGATACGATAGGAATTTCTTTTTCATGTTCAAGGAAATTATTAATTTGTTTTATATAGTAAACACAGCTATGTGAATTGTTATTTTCAAAGATTTTATAGGTATTCTATTATTTTTACCAGATTAATTTTCGTCAAATATGGTTCGACTTATTGTTATTGAAATTTAATGAAAATGTTTTGTTGAGGCATTATAATCCCCACATTTTTTCGCCGATAAAGCTGGAGTACACAAACTACATGTACGTGGGTTTGAAAAGGTGTAATATGTGATTTTGCTTCATATTTTTTATTAGGTCATTTTTAAGTTCACTGAGGTTAATGTAAAATGAAATATTTTTGGCTTAACGCATGTAGAAACTATTTGTTTGCATTGAACTAAAAAAGATAACACATCTCGGGGGGGGGGGGGGGGGGGGATCCTCAACATTTGCCAATAAGTAGATTAGGAATTTCAAAACATGTGCATGCACATGTATTATTAAAGTATTTCCTTCAAGTATTTCCATGCGTTTCCTTGTGTTATCCATGCTTTCAGTAAAATTCACTATGAACAGAATTAATTCAAACATGCCACTTGATTGACAATTATATAGAATTACCTGTTAAGATAAATCAATAGGATCACTTATTACAAGTTTTAGACTTTATGGCAAATGCCATGTCTAAAAGTTTGATCCACACAATTCTCCAAGTGTGCGAACATTTTTAGGTAAAAAAAATAGAGGGTTGCAAAAATTCATAAAAACATTTTGTTATCTGTTGAAGAAAATGTGTTCATTGAAAAAAATGCTATTTTTTTCAAAAAGCATGGATAATATTTATTTGCAATTTATGAAAAATTTCTTATAAGGTCTAAAGAAATCAACACAACCCTCAAAAAGGTGAACGACATCAGTGGTAACATTACCTCAGTTGCATTACTTGTCATGTTTCAACCGGACACAAAAGAATAATTACATTGTATAAACAATATACATGTACGTGCAGCTTTTGTAGTTTACAAGTAGTCTTTGTAAGAAGCATTCCTTTGGCATTTTGGAAATCCAACATTTCCAATCTGATGGAAAAACAGAGCCCTGTGTGTCCTAATATCATTCTGCTATTTTAATTTCAAATAAGGGTTTGCCCTTCCCGACTTAGTATTACATGCATTTCAATTAGCACTGCATGCTCAGTGCTTTCCAGTCTATGTGAGGTATAAAAAATCACATACTATTTGGGTGGAATTCGAACCCACAACCTTCCACTCTTGTGCAGATGGGATCACTGGCAAATTTGATCCCTAGGCTATATCGCATGCAGTCAGCTGGAAGGGCTAACCCTTATATTTGAGTTAATATTACAATGACGCAAATCACAACAATTTCTCATTAGGTGCAAATACCTTAATTTTCTTTTCATTCCAATAGCATATTCTCTTCATGTCTATCCATTATTTATAGCTGATTTATAATTATATAAAGCCACAGTTAGCAACTTGTTCTCTACAAAGTTTGTTACATTGTTGAATGTGGATTGCTATCCTAGACTGGACAATTTAAAAACCAAATCTCTCAGGCAATACACATCTGCCATTACACCTTTAAAAATGTAACTTGAAAATATGGTAATCGAGCTACATGTACCGTAATCTTGAAAATATGAAAAAGCCAGAGTTTCCAACTTGTTCTCAACAAAGTTTGTTACATTGTGGATTGCTATCCTGGATTGGACTATTAACATAATTAAAGTTTTCCCACCGAAAAATGTGTACCTCAACGTTTGTTTCTTGTGTGCAGTTTAAGGCGTATTTCTTAGGCATCGCGAGTCTGGAACCAGGTAGTATACCGTCACTGCCATCATAATCTGCTACGAAACACCTTGTTATGTCAGACGATTTCCCACCCAAATCCTTCCAAATTTGTACACTTTCTAAAAACTTTGTCCACGATGTCTCAGTTATTGGTTTGATGTCTTCATAAACTTCAGATAAATGTGCATAGCATTTTAATTTGGGGGACTCTGTTTCATTTTCGTTACAAGTATCGGCCATATTGACTTAAGACGATTTGTTTGACGTTGCCACTGGTTTGGACGTCCCATGGGTAGTATTAAAACAGCTATGTTCATTGTTTTGACGTTGCCACTGGTTTCGACGTCCCACATGTGGTAATAACAGCCATGTTCATCAGCTACAAAATCTGTTTGTTCAGCAGGCTCAGTGTCTGAAGCACTCTCTAGTCTTGTCCGTGCACCGGCGTTGATCTGTAAAACAAAGGAAATACACACAACACATTAAAACTGAAATGTTTATTAAATGTATATTTCGGCCCAAAAATATCAGCCACCAGGTCAACCGTTATTATTATCTGAAGGGTAAATTAATAGAAATGCAAACCCTTATTTAAATAAACATAACACCGATGCAAGACAATATAATAACATTAGTGTGTAAATTCTTTTCAACATTCTATTCCCAACAAAGCTGATTTTCAACAAAGCTGTTTTGTTCAGCCCCCCCCCCCCCCCCCCCCCGAAGGATCTGTTTGCAGTATACATGTATACTTTGTGCATTTGTCAGTTCAAAAATTGGCCAGGGGTTTCCCTATGGGTGGTGAACCCAATAAAACAGTTTGCATGAATATGATAATTAAGATATAAATTATCTTATTCATAACAAAATGTGTATAATTAGTGCAACCAAAATGAATGCCTGCAGTCAAGCTTCATATTTAAAAAAAATAAATAAAATTGTATTGCAAAAAGTGCTTGTGCGCTACAAGCGCTTTTTGCTGGAGCAAACGTTTTAACTGAAAATTTAATTTCACAGAAAGTGAAACTTCAAGTTCTAAACACTCCCGTTCATAAATTGCGAGTTTATCTAGGGGGCCTACCCGTTACAAAGTTAGAAGAGAAATTTATTTCAGCGTGATTTTCCGATTTTATTTTGAAGTGCACAATAAACCCTTTGAAAATGCCCCCCAGCAAAATATTATAAGAAAACAATTTTCTGACAAACTTGCAGCTGGGTAATGGGTAGCCTATGTAACATTGTAAGTAGAGACTAGAGATAATTTAATAGGCCTAATGGTTTATCAGAATTTATCAACTTTAAAGAAATTCTTCAATGTTAAATTGGAATTTTCCGAGATGTATTCAAGTGCGCCACGTTAGCATGGTCGGCATGTAGCCCATGTTGGACTCCTCAGTATCTTCATTACATTGCACTACTACTACTGTGTAATGCAATGAAATAAGGACGTCCAACCTGGGCTAGGTCGGCATGATGGTTTAGGCGACTCGGCAGATTTTGTGCCCAATTTCCGGACACCGCCGTTTTTTATTTTCGGAATAAATTTCATGACACCGAAGTTGTTCACAGAGGTTAAATAGCAAGCAATATAAGGTAAAAGTACCAGTATTTCACTGAATGAATTTGATGTTTTTGTCAACAAAGAAGTTTGGCAACATTGCATGAGTAAAGTTAGGGTACGTATGCAAGGGCCTAACGCTAACGTTAGGCCTACGTACTGTGCGCCACGTTCACGACGTTAGGGAAAACCACCAACATGACTAATGTGGGGCTAGTACTCGTTTGAAAATAAAAAATAAATAAACGCAATGCTTACCCGCAGCTGACAAGGTTTAGGTTTGCTTCTTGTTTCTGCTTTCCAAGTAAGGAGAGCCCGTTTCTGTTTGTAGAATCGTTGGAATTTGGTACTGGATGAGCATTTGCGATGAAAACCGTCATGGCGGTCGTTTTGTTTACGTACGTTGCCACTGGTTTTGACGTCCCGCGTGTGGCCATAACAGCCATTTTCATTGGCTACAAAATCGCTTTCTATTCAACCTCGTTACCATGGGTACGATCTTGCTGCGCCATGTTTTTCCCACCATGCCTTGCTCGATCTTAACCCCTGGAATTGTGTAATTACCATATCCCACATAGTGGGATATGGTAATTAGGACTGCAGTCCATGTGTTTAACGCGCGACGCAGTGTTTTTAGTAGGAAGGTTTTATTTGTAGAATCAATCTTTTGGAAGGATGAGATTAGCTCCTAATAATGATGCCTAATGTTTTTCCCGCCTGACGTTAAATCTAACACTGCACTGAGTAGTTGTAACAGCCGGCCTGGTGGGATCGGGAGGAAGGAAAAGTATGACGACCGCCATGACCGTTTCCGCCCATTATCGCCGGATGTCAGTTGTGTAATTTTCCAAATGTTTTTCTCAGCTGTTTTCGCAAATTTGTCAAACCCCTTTCGATGCATCTTCTGCAGCGGCGGCAAACACTGTCATTGAGAATGAGCTGCTTTCTTGAACTGGATAAATGAGTAAATTTACTATCGATTGGAACAATTTTGATTTGCGGCCTCGACTCGAATGTATAATATGTGTGCCTTTTCTATCTCTGTTTAAACATAAAATACATGTATTTCCTGACCAGAAAAAATCCATATCGTTTATCGTAGCCACTAAGACTAGTGGCCTTGTCTTGATAATGGAAAAAAAGTGCTCGGAGTCGTTTTGCCGATGTGACGTGACGAACAGGATGTTAACGCGGGCGCGAGCGCACACAGGGCGTTCAACATTCGGATTACGCGCGCGGTTCACTTTCAGTACAAAAATATTCATTTCGAATAGCCAGTCAGCGTCGTTAACGTATTCCTCACGGCCAGGGGTTAGTGAAGGAACGCACACGCGCCCATGGAGTCGAGGATGCTTTCTATTTGCGCATGAAATTTAGTATCCAATGAACGCCAAGCCAAAAGTGACAAAGATCGCGAGGTACGAGAAACCCGATTTCATTGGACAAACACACGCACGACTGATTCTGTATGATATTATTCCGCACAAAATAGATACTTTTTTATCATCAAAATTACATAACATGCGAGACCTATGAATGCGGGATCAACAAAAATAATAACTATTGTATTGTTAACTTGCTTTAGAGAGTTATATTGTGTCCCCCCTCTGCCGAAGAGAACAAGGCTGAACGATACGAACGGATGCCCCACGGTCTAGATGATAGTCTTTAGTCAGTGGAACGATATTTCCTATAAAATACTAACCCCAAAATCCGCCCATTTCTCTGAAAATTGCAACAATGACCAATTGACATGTACACTACGTTTAAGGCCAAGGCTCAGCATCAAGGCACTGCATCACATATGAATACTAATGCTAGATCCCTTGTCTCTAAATTGGATGAGCTCGCAGTGACTCTGGCAGAAAATTGTGTAGATGTGTGCTGTATAACTGAGTCGTGGTGTCCATCCACGATCCCTGATTGTACACTGGCCTTAAACAACTACCACCCCCCAATACGTAAAAACAGAGATCATACTACAGGAGGTGGAGTCGTTTGTTACGTACATGCTTCCGTCAGTGTTGATCTACTCAAACATTTGTGTGAGCAAGATATGGAGACGGTTTGGATAAAACTAAAGCCAAAACGATTACCGAGACAGTTTAATCCTATTGTAATCGGTGCAGTGTACCAGCCACATAATATTAAAGAGGACCATAATCGTATGTTACAACATATCTACTCCAACCTTGACAGTATCATGTGTGCACACCCCTCAGCTGGAGTGATATTAACTGGAGATTTTAACCGCATGCCTGACATTATATTGAAGCGTAATTATAATCTCCAGCAGATAGTTAAAAAACCTACGAGAAAGGATGCCAAGTTGGACCTCGTGTATACGAACATTGGTAAATTCTACAACGATGCTGAGATCCATCCCTCATTGGGTCTCTCCGATCATCAAGTTGTGGTGTGCCATCCAATGCCTTCATATTCTCTACCTCGGGCATGCAAGTTTACTCAAATGGTGAGGAGAAGTTCCCCGGGTGCCAAGGCCTCGTTTCGGGCTGATCTACAGAGTGTGAACTGGACCCCATTATATCATACTTTTAATTGCTTAGAAAAATATAATATGTTCGAAACTACACTCATGTATCTGCTCGACAAGCATTTTCCCATCTCGAGAGTCACACGTGTTGAGTCGGAACGGCCATGGATTACAGACCAATTCAGAGACTTTGATTAAGAGGCGACAACGTGCGTGGCACAGTGGTAATATGAACCTCTTTAGATGGTACAGAAATAAAATAAACAGACTAAGCAAAGTTATCAGGAGACGTTACTATCAAAACAAAGTCGAACAGTTAGGTTCGAGTCAAACAAAGAACTGGTGGAATGAGGTTAAAGACTTAACAGGACAGAAACATAATTACAATCCACTTCAGTCTCTGGCAGAAAACATGACAGACGGGGATCAAGAAAAACTTGCAGAGATCATTAATACTGCCTTTACTTCCATTTCGGCTGATCTACCTCCTGTAGATCCTTTTGTTGTCACCAAAGACATTGTTCCAGATTGCTACATCATTAGCCAAGATGCAGTTGAGAAAGCTCTCTCATCTATCAGCATGAAGGCCCCTGGACCTGACCAAATTCCCTCATGGATTTTAAGGGACTTTGCACAAACTTTTGCTGGGCCAGTGTGTTCAATTTTTAATGCATCTGTTAGTCAAGCCTGTCTGCCTGATGTGTGGAAAGCAGCCGATGTTGTAGCCATACCTAAATCTCACCCGCTTACATCAGTAGAAAATGATCTCCAACCTATATCCCTCACTGCTGTCCTTGCTAAAACACTGGAGGGCTTTGTGTTCAAGTGGTTATGGGACCAGTATAAACTTGTACTCGACCCTTCCCAATTTGGAAACATCCCTGGGTCGTCTACTACACTTGCTCTGATTGAGCTTCTTCATAATTGGTACAGTGCTACAGACTCGGCCAATCAGCTGGTTAGAGTCTTGCTACTTGATTACAGTAAGGCATTTGACAGAATTAATCATAGAATTCTAATTGAGAAACTCCATAATATTGGCACTCATGAGATAGTGATCAATTGGATCTCTGCTTTCCTACACAACAGACAACAAAGGGTTAAAATTCAATCACACAAGTCGACCTGGCAGGAACTTCATGGTGGAGTTCCCCAGGGAACAAAGCTTGGGCCCCTTTTGTTTATTATAATGCTAGGGGACCTTGCTCCAACGTTGCCAGTTGTCAAATATGTTGATGATACAACAGCATATGAGGTAATTCGAACATCTGAACTTGGCCTGAGTTCTATGCAAAAAACTGCAGATGAAATCGTGAAATGGTCTGATGAAAATGATATGAAGATTAACCCCAGGAAAACAAAAGAAATGGTTATCTGCTTTAGTAAATCCAAACCACTGGTCCCATGCATTACTGTGGATTGCACTAACATTGAGCGAGTACAAACATTTAAATTGCTTGGACTCCACATTTCTGATGAAAATGGGAGACTCATGTTAATGCAGTCTACAGTAAGGCCGCTCAGAGACTGTACCTTCTTGTTCAACTTCGCCGAGCTGGTATTGCTCAGCATGATCTTTGTAAATTTTATTATGCATGTATAAGATCAGTACTAGATTATGCCTGCCAAGTGTACCATGGTGGCCTAACTGTAGCACAATCTAATCTTCTTGAGTCCATTCAGAGACGTGCAATGAAAATTATCTTACCTGATCGATCATATGCTGAAGCTTTGGAAAAATTCAATATCCGATCCCTATCAGTGCGTAGACATTCATTGTGTGAACGGTTATTCAGAGACGTGTGTATTAACCCTGACCATAGTCTTAGTCATCTCTTGCCTAAACCAAGGGCAGCGACCGTGACATATAATTTAAGAAATTCAAATACCCGGTGTCCTCCTTTGTGTAAAACAAATAGAATGAAGAATAGTTTTATACCCTGGTGTTTATATAATTTGCAGTAATTTTAATCAAGCACCTTTTTACATGTGTGTATATACTAATTTGTGTAACGATTTTGATGTGTCCTGGTTTTTAATCCAACCACTTCTATTGATCTTTGGTTGCAAGCAAATAAATAAATAAAATAAATAAATAAAGATACGGAAGACGATCTCGTGTAGGAATGAATTTTGTTCAATTCTTGTCAAAAGTTTGTCTTCGATTGATGTCACTCGTTCACTAATTCGTGGCTTTTTCCATGGCCGTCCCCTCGATACGTAAGCCCGTTTGAGAAATAAACGAATTTATATCATTTCTACTACTAGTCAGAATATTTGTTTACACTAAAATAATATGGATCTTTTCCTACCATGGTTTCTGTGATACTCCCATTAAATCCCCAAACCGAACACTCCCCTCTGTATAATGGAACAGTCTGTAAACATCTTAACGCATGAATGATCGATCATCATCGACGGCGCGGCGTGTAAAAAAAACTACATACGCCTAGGATTGGAATAAAATGTTCTTGTGATTTCCAAGCTTTACCATTTCCAATACATTTGTATCTCAAAATTCCCGATTCAGCCAAGATTTATCACACTGGAAAACCGAAGATGCCTCGCGAGGAGGAAGAGTTACTGCGACTCGCCAGGTTCGGCAACCCTGAGAATCTCGAGGCCTTTCTTGTCAGCAAAGGTCAGAAAGTCGACCCGAACTACAGTTCCCAAGACGGTGCGACTCCGCTGATCCAGTGCGTGCAGGGCTCGGGCCGTGCCTCGGCGGCCAGCAGCCCCGGCCCCAAGCACCGCTTTACCGATCACCTGCAGTGCTGCCGCCTGCTGCTGGGGAATCAGGCTGATCCGGACTCCAGAGATAATCTGGGCAGGACGGCTCTGCACTGGGCCGTGTTTTACAAGAAGGTGGATTTTGTGGAGACACTGATTGAGCACGGGGCCGATCCCGGTTTAAGATACGACAAGGGGCAGAGCGTGCTGCACTTTGCCGTTCGAGTCAATGCGGACTCTTGTTTGCAGTTGCTGTGTTCTCGAGTTTCCAAAGAGGTAAAGCATTGATTTGTCTAGCTAGTAAACCCAGGCTTAAAGGTAAACAAATCAATACAAGTTACAACATTTGCAAACATAAACAAAAAAAACTACTGAATTATTATGAAATATCTTATTATTTTTACTTGTACTTTTTGTAGTACTTGTACTTTTTATTGTAGTAGTAGTAGTCTCACTCTCAAGCATCCTGTGAAATCATGGCACCTGGTGTGCAATCATTTTCAAGAAAAGTGGAATTTTTGTATCAATTTCCACTGATGGTCGGCCGACTTTTTTTCAAATACTATGCACCATCATCTATCATCTATGTATCTATGCACACAGTCACAGGTCACCTAGGCCTACCCCTAGAACTGTGGGGTTCCGACAGGAACCCCATAGAAAGACGCGGATTTTTCCCATAGGCTAGTACAGCAAGAATAAGAACGTCATTCCCATGCAACACGTTTCTACATTTTTCGCCGTGAATTACTTCATGGCTGCCCACAAAAATAATAATATGCCGCATTTACATCCTCACCTCGCTTGCGCCAAGTCAATTTTCGCCTGAAACGGTTCCAATTTGCGGGAAAAAAATGACAAAAATCTTCAGTCGTTCCGAAGCGATCACACACATACACCATCGAGGAAGCCGCACACACGAAGCTCCTGTTTTGCGGGGGGGCCGTGGGTCGGTCAAGTCATGATTATTCATCGAAAATTTGAAGCGCGGTACGCGACGATACGGCAGGCAACTGCCGCGTGTCCGTTATTAACCGTCTGCATGCATTGCTTGTCGTATACCGCGCTTCAAATTTTCGATGAATAATCATGACTTGACCGACCCACGCCCCCCCCCCCCCCCCCCCCCCCGCAAAACAGCTGGGCCAATTTCATAAAGCTGTTAAGTGTTAAGCACAAAAATTTGCTTAGCATGCAAATGCTTCCTTGATAAAAACTGGATTACCAACTAGATTTTATGTGTGGAATATTGCTTTTGACTGGTATTCAGCTGTTGTTTGCTTAGCATGAAAATTACATGGACTTTTGGCTGGTAACCTGTTTTTATTAAGCAAGACATTTTCATGCTAAGCAAATTTTTGTGCTTAACAGCTTTATGAAATTGGCCCCTGCAGGAGCTTCGTGTGTGCGGCTTCCTCGATGGTGTGTGTGTGTGTGTGATCGCTTCGGAACGACTGAAGATTTTTGTCATTTTTTTCCCGCAAATTTGAACCGTTTCAGGCGAAAATTGACTTGGCGCAAGCGAGGTGAGGATGTAAATGCGGCATATTATTATTTTTGGGGGCAGCCATGAAGTAATTCACGGCGAAAAATGTAGAAACGTGTTGCATGGGAATGACGTTCTTATTCTTGCTGTACTAGCCTATGGGAAAAATCCGCGTCTTTCTATGGGGTTCCTGTCGGAACCCCATAGTTCTAGGGGTAACCTAGGCCCCCCCCCCCCCCCGCAGTGTATTGTCAATTTAAAAAAAACTTAAAGCAGACCTCAGGCCTAAGTTAAGTACATGGTAACCGTGGGCAACATTATTCTAGAGGCACACTTCAAAAGTCAACTCCAAATAACCTTTGGTTTTCTACAAAGAGAGTGAAAGTCTTGCGACTTCATGATCACTTTGTGTGAACGTCTTGGTACTATCGCAGCTGACTCACTAGTCTGCCTTTACCCCCATAGCAGTGTGAATGATGGATTTATCAGAAATTCATGCCAAATTTTTCATTTATATTATTTTGACCATCAATTTACAATATTTTACTATTAACCCTCCCATGCAAACATACATTCTGAGCCATGTTGTTGTATGGGTCAAAATCAGTCAAGGTGGTTGTTTTTTACCCTCCTGCCATAGTACAAAACCACTTGTAATCTGATCATGTCTGTGTAAAAGTATAGCAGGGGAGGTGGAAGGAAATTTTGACTGATTTTGATCTTTTAACCCTAACCCTCCAGGATATTTTGGCTAGAAACCCTGCCAGACGCATCAGATTGCATACTTTGTCACATTGACTGGTGTACAGAGTACAGCAAGGTCAAGCTGTCACCACAGACCTATGCACTGGCTGCATCTGGCAGGGTTAGGGTTAACTAGTAGGAGGGTTAAAATTGCAATGCCTCATTTACCACAAGATCCACACAGCTATTTCACTAGAGCGCGAACTCCCCATTGCCTTACACAGATGCTTTGAAGTTGACGACCATGTTTGGAGGGTTGGCGTGTTGTGTGCCTTGTTGGGTCATTCCACCAGGTTGGGACACAGTGTATATGACCATATCATTAAAACCATCATTACATTTAATTCAGTTATTTCATGTGACATCCATCTTTGGGTGTGAGATTATTTGAGAAAGTTTCAATCATGTAAGTTATATTTTTACAAAAATATGATAAAAAGTGTGTTTTTTGTATGTAAAATAGACACCGTGTCCAACATTTAAATTGTTGTGGTTTTTTAACACTTTAATAAATAAATATGGAAAATTTATTATGTACCATAATTAAAAGACACACTATGCAACAATGAAACACCTTTTTACGGCAGTCAGTGTCCAAACATAGCACAAATATAGCAAGAATTTGAAGAATCGGTGCAGACGTAACATGGACACCATGATAGACCATGACCAATTGACCATACATATATTTATGCTGTTGTGCTGCATTTGGATATGAATATCAGAACAATTGTTTTTGTTGTTGCAGTTTGTGTTTTGTAATTAGTATACAGAGTGAGTTTGCATAATTATTTATATAAATGTTACAAAATGGAAATGTGCATTTTCATGTCACACCATGTTAGTACTAAATGTTACGTCCAGACTGCCTTAATTTTTCGTCATTAAATAAATAATTATGCAACTTACTATATGTACTAACTAAAAGACACTCAATGCTACCAGAAAACACTTTTTGTTATGGTTGCACTGTCCAAATAGCTCATAAACAGCAAGAACAAAAAAAACATGCATGTGTGGACGTAACAGTGGACACAGTGTCCGTGTTACGTCCACTCTCACGTCTGTTTTTGCTGTCTCTGCTATATTTGGACACTGACTACCATAAAGAAAGTGTTTTTTGTGTTGCATAGTATAACTTTTAATTAGTACACATGGTAAATTTCCCATATTTATATTTAAAGTGTTGAAAAAACACAAAAATGGAAATATGGACGTTTCCTGTTACGTCAAACTGGTTATGTCAAACTGAAGCATAATTTTAATCATATTTTTGGTAAAATATAATTTACACGATTTAAAACTTTCAAAAATAGTTCCCACCCAAAGACTGATGTTACATGAAATAACTGAATCAAATGTAATAGTACTTTTAAAGATATGGATAAATGTCACACACTGTGTCCCAACCTGGTGGAATGACCCAGCTAAAGAAAAACTATCCAAAAACGTCATTGAATGGACATTCTGAATGCATCTCCAGTGCACGTCTGTAAACATCCAGAACTTTGACTAGAAACGCAAATTAAATTTATGTGTTTCTCTTGCTCAGCCCAGACCATTGTTGAGATCAACCATGTTGTGTTCTTTAATTAAAATGTGTGAAAATCAGTATATCACATTATACGCAAATACATCATTACATGTAGCTGCACAACATGTTGAGTTTTTCATACATGTAGGTTTGTGCATGGATGTGCCCAGCAGGCTTCACTACACATGGCGAGTAAGCACTCTCGTAATTTATGCGTACATATGACACCATTGTAGTTTCCCAGCCAAGTCAGGAAAAAAATAATTTCATAAAATAGGATGCTGAACTCGTTCAACTTGAAGTTCCTTTCAACGTGGGGCGCCATGGTCCAATGGTTACCGTGTCTGATCACGTGCGATGGCACATGTACAAATATGTGGGTTCAAACCCCACCAGGGGATTATGGTGCTTGTGTGCTTGGGCAAGACACTTGACACTTGCCACTCTCCACCCAGGAGTATAAATGGGTAACTGTGAGGGTAGAGAACAGATTGCGCTGGTCTCTAACTGCTGCATAGAACCGATCTCATGGCCTGATGACCAGGGGTAATAATTGTGAAGTGCTTTGAGACATTTGTATCAAGCGCTATATTAGCACCACATCATTATTATTAATCTCCTTGGATTCTAAGGTCAACTTTCAGAGATTTTGCGCCAAGATGCAAAAATACCTTCAAAAATCACATTAAATTATTATCCATCAAAAATTCAGCAACTACATATTTATAATAATACAAGAAGATTTATAACAGTTAACAAAATAAGAAAGATGGATGACCATCAAATTGTGCCAACAAGCAAAGAACAAAAGATAGACACTCAGAAAGAGGGACAAAATGATACATGTACATGATGTAACAAAGAAAACAAATTATGAGCAAAAAATATTAATTTCTGATATTTATTTGCAAAATCCGCACATCTCTTGTGTTGATGTTTTATTGAACAGCATGGATAGTGTAGGACAATATTGTCTAGTCAGTAGACAACTCGGTAAAAAATCTGTCATACGAAGTTCGATCGAATTAAGTATTTGGCCATGATTCCTGTCATTTACAAAATGTCAAAGTAACAAAGAGATGTTGAGATCATTATCATTCACTTGACTGTGCTGCACTGAAGCCATGTACATGTACCACTGCAGTCATTTCTGCAAACTACAGTTTGTACTGTCGCTGGTTACCATAGTAATGCCATTTATTTCATACAATTAATGTAAATATTGTGTCGTGTCAGGCCAGGTATGGTGCAGCATTCAATTCCACCAGCAGTAATAAAATTGAGACAAGTTGACAGGGTGCTTTTTTTTTGCACTTGTAAAGTGAAAAATGCTAGCAGGAATGATAACCTGTCAGAATGCTCTCCATCTGTTTTAATGTCCCTTTTAAATCATACTTCTTTAGGAATTCATATTTCCATTTTTGAAAAAAGAAAAGGAGGCTCATTGATAAAAATCTGATTTTTAAAATTTAGATCAGGTTTTTAATTTGAAACTGATTTTTAAAAATTGAATCATTTGTGTATGACTTTCTTTTGATTAAACTTTTGTTTAACTGGCCACCACTGAGTAACGCATTAAACAGTATTGGAGTACTCATACATGTACATGTACAAGTACTCGAGTACAATTTGTGTACGTGCGCCCGTACTCGGCCCGTACTCGGCCCGTACTAGGCCCGTACTAGGCCCGTATTAGGCCCGTACTCGGCCCGTACTCGGCCCGTACTCGGCCCGTACTCGGCCCGTACTCGGCCCGTACTAGGCCCGTACTAGGCCCGTACTAGGCCCGTATTAGGCCCGTACTCGGCCCGTACTCGGCCCGTACTCGGCCCGTACTCGGCCCGTACTCGGCCCGTACTCGGCCCGTACTCGGCCCGTACTCGGCCCGTACTCGGCCCGTACTCGGCCCGTACTCGGCTAGTCCCCAATACAACTAACATTCGAAGTCATAGCACTGAGGATTCGTGAATCGGGAGCCAGCTACATATGTAAGCTAGATGCTTCTTTTGTTCGCTCGCAACTGTTGAGTATAACGTTAACGTGACATGTGAATTGTTCGTTGAAATGCAATAAGCGAGCAGACGTCAACTGCAAATGTATTTCAGCTGCAGGCAGGATGTGGTCCGTACTTTCCTGCACGTAAACACTATGAGGAAAGTTGTCTCAGATAAATCGATCCTTGACAACTGTGGTCAGAAATGCGTGAACTGTGTGCAGCTATGTGTGCATCGAGCCGTTATATTTGTTATTGTGTGTGCTGCCAGCACACACAATATAACATACAGTATAACAGCTCGATGCACACACAAATTATGCAAAAACGTTTTCTGCGCACAGTGCACGCGGGCAAAGTTGTCCAAGAACTCACAAATGGCGATATGTCAATTGGACACTGTAAAGTAGTTCTTAAGGCAAATTTGACCCTCTGGAGCATGACAAATCTTCCTAAAGACTAGTTTTCAAGTAATCAGCGCTTAAAGGCAGTGTACATGATTGGTCATTGTTGCAATTTTCAGAAATGGGCAGATTTGGGGGTTTGTATTTTATTAGGAAATATCGTTCCACTGACCTGTTCAAAGTTTTGCGTTGTTGGATGGCGAAAAAGCGAGAGAAAAACGGTGCTCGTTTTCAACCGTCGGGCGGATGATAGCCTTTAGTCAAGGCACGCGTGGCTATCTGGGCGCTTGACGTGCCCCAGATATGCCATGGCGCCATCATGTCTGGGGCGCGCTACATGTCTGGGTAGCCACGCGCGCCTTGACTAAAGGCTACAGGGCAGTTTTCCAACGATTTCCAGCTGGAAATCATTGGAAAACGATATATATTTCCACTTTTTTGACAACGACAGCACACCTGGTGCCATCATTTCACAGGATGATCGAGACTACTATTAACTTATAGTCTAGTAATGTATTTCAGTAAAAACAAATTGGAGGATTACCAATTGTGTACACTACATGTACATGTACACCTTTGAAGTCATGGCAGATTCAATTTTGAGATCTTTGTATTGTTGGAAAGATTTAAGGCCAATTTTGTACGAGAGATAGTCGCACGACAATTTTCTAAATTCACACAAATCAATTGGTACGTTTTCACTTACGTGACAGTCGTGTGACGAGACGCTCATTAATTTGTGCGTATTTAGAAAAATGCTTGACAATATCGCACGAAACAGTCGTGTATACATACATGTGTAAATTGGCCTTTAGTCTTATTAAATCTCCAGGTGAAAGTTTATTCATGTACATAAAAAAGACACTTATAAAACAAACCTGACGTTGTTGATGATGACATTTGACTGCACATGTATAACAGGATGTTTTCAAAGCTGTTTTTCTCCAAATATTATGCTGTCCGCATGGTTGAAGTACGGTGTCGTTCCTTTCACATATTTTTGGATTGGAATAAGGTAAGAGGATTATCATCTAAAAGCCAATTAATTCCTCTTTATCCTGGCATTTTAATCTCAAAATGTCAAACTCAAAACATTTCTCAATGCTCCAGAGGGTCGCAAATGGTTAGAAACTCGGTATCGGTACGATTAAAGCAGTACCTTTGGTAACGCTTCACAAGTGTGACATAATAGGAAACTCATTCAGTGACTGATCTACTATGAGGATACGACTTTGTCAGTTTCCCTTGTGGATTGTTTGACGAATTATAAGTTAAAAAGTCGTATCCTCATTGAGTGATCCCCACAATGTCGCTTCCCTGGTTGTATCGTAAAATTGGGTGTGATCCCTGGCTATACGGCATTCTGGGTTTATGACTTCTGACTAGCGCCCACCCGAACAAAGATACTGACAATTTGGGAGACCGCCAACATAGGGCAAGATACATGTAGCTCAGTTGGTAGAGCGCCGGTACGGTAACCCGGAGGTCGCAGGTTTGAATCCCGCTCCTGCCAGTTTCTTTGTTCACTTTGAAAATGTATTCAAATTTACCTAGTCAGTTTCCCTTGTGGATTGTTTGACGAATTAATTTAATTTACTTTTATATTATTTTATTTTATTTATTAAAACCCCTTGAGCACGGTATTTTACAGGAGACGTCAGGGTGTTGCGGCAGCTCTGGCAGCCAAACGAAACGGCCACAATGTGTTTGTGCATTCAAGCATGACATACATAGTGTACACAATAATACAACAGTGGATTGAAACTGAACAAACAGCGGCCAATGGCGTCATCCGGCCTGGTGGCACTGCTTTTTTTTGCGCCATATTTCGTCTTCAGTACGCAAAGGGTTAACTTGCTTATTGATTTCTTTATTTATCTATCTATTTATTTATTTCTTTTTGTACTTTTTTGGTATTGTACTCGGACTCGGACCTAGGTAATTGGACTTGGCTCTGTAATCGTCCTTGAATGTACTCGTGCTTTGGACTCGAACTCGTCACCAGTGTACTTGGACTCAGCCCGGGACTCGGCCCGGGACTTGGCCCGGGACTCGGCCCCTAAAGTACTCGGAGTACTCTGTACTCGGATTTAAGGACTGGACTCCAACACTGGTATTAAACTGCAATTAGAGACTTTTGTCCAGCTGTTACATGTATTAATGTGGTCCTATTATGCCAGAACGGGCTTGTGCAGCCAAGCGTAATGCACAAAATAGGCAACAATGGATTGAATACTTGCAGGAATGAACATGACAACCGGCCAGGTGGTCTTTTTTAAACAGCTGCTATGGCCGCCATCCGTATTCAATGGGATAATAATAGTTGGACAGAAGGGGTTCAACTGCAGTGATTGAAATCAAGCAATGCAGCACTTTTTACATACATGTACCTTGTTCCTTGAGCCCTCTGTCCATCAAGAGGCTGTGAATTTCTTATTTTTCAGGGTGGAATCTGTGCAGTTTTTCGTATATGGATTGATAGAGCTCCCCAAGCAGGTAATTACAAGGCCAAAAACAAAAAATTGTTGTGTTGCCCTCTGACAGGTTGGAAAAAAGGGTCGCACGTTCGGAATTTTTTTCCTAAATTGCCGGATAGTGTGACACATAATCCTAGAAAAGAGTGGGTTAGGGTGACCTGGTCGAATAGGGCGACACATAACTGTCGCCCTATTGTAAAAGTCGCCCCTTTGGAGTGTTTTTTAGTAAGGTGCGTGGGGAAAGTGCTCTAAATGGGCGACACTCGTGTCGCCCCAATTAGGTTATTTCGGGCAAAGTCGCCCATTTGCCGCATCCAGGAGATTTATAATTATTATTATTATAATATTTAATTTTTTTTGCTCATGTCTATAATACTAATTGGAAAAGATGTTGAAAATAAAGTTTTTCCTGTGAGTAAATAAAGCAGGGAAACCATATTCAAGACTGGGTCTTTTGGACACCCAGACACTACTGGATAAAACCGTTCCCCTCCCCCCACTCCCACTCACACTCGTACTCCCAAGTGTGTAAACACCTTCAATCGGATACCTCCTATTGTTCACACTTTAACTTTTTGGCAAGGACCCTCATTGGTTTTGTACATGATTTCAAACGGGGATCTTTCTCAACCCGGGACCCTATTGTCCTCTATTCTTATACAGTGTACAGGTCCCCTATTAAATGCAAAAACAAACCCACACACACACACACAGTCATGTAAACGGGTGCAATGGTGGACCTCCCATTGTTCCTCTTTTGTTAGGTCCACGATTGCCGGCATATACAAACTCACACACAAGTGTGTAAACACTAAACACTAAACACTAAACACCGGCAATCGCAGACCTTCTATTGTCCCTCTTTTGTTTATACTCTAACCTTTTTGGAAGGCCTCCCATTGGTTTTGTACACGATTTTCAATCGTGGACGTTAGGTTAAACGTGGACCCCTTTGTCTACGCTCGAATTCTTTTGTCCTAGGTCCACGATTGCCGGCATATACAAACTCACACACACACACTGCGCTGATCTCGAACTGCTGCATAGAACCGATCTCATGGCCTGTATGACCAGGGGTAATAATTGTGAAGTGCTTTGAGACATTTGTATCAAGCGCTATACAGGGCGTATAAAAAAAACGCAACAAAATAATCATGTCAAATTTGGTCAAAATTGTGTTAGGTACATAAAAGTGCCTAGTATCATCTTAAAGCCACATATCTCCTCTTTCCAACGATAGGTCATTTGTTCACAGGCGGCAATGCTTGGCTGAACAGTCATTGTTTTTGCACAATGGGTCAAATTCAGCTTGGGACCAAGTTTTAGTGCAGTAAGCAATGATAAGTGGATGCAGTGCTATTGAAAGAAATTAAGTTAACACAAAACAGACTAAAAGTTAATACTCACAACGTTTGTCCTCATCTCATTGTGAAGAAATGGGGGCCATGTTGAGGGGCATGGGATGTAATAATTGCTGAATAAACTGCACAATGAGATGAGGACAAACGTTGTGAGTATTAACTTTTAGTCTGTTTTGTGTTAACTTAATTTCTTTCAATAGCACTGCATCCACTTATCATTGCTTACTGCACTAAAACTTGGTCCCAAGCTGAATTTGACCCATTGTGCAAAAACAATGACTGTTCAGCCAAGCATTGCCGCCTGTGAACAAATGACCTATCGTTGGAAAGAGGAGATATGTGGCTTTAAGATGATACTAGGCACTTTTATGTACCTAACACAATTTTGACCAAATTCGACATAATTATTTTGTTGCGTTTTTTTTTATACGCCCTGTATTAGCACCACATCATTATTATTAATCTCCTTGGATTCTAAGGTCAACTTTCAGAGATTTTGCGCCAAGATGCAAAAATACCTTAAAAAATCACATTAACCCCTTGAGCACGGTATTTTACGGAAGGCGTCGGGGTGTACGTTGCAGTGGTTCTGGCAGCCAAATCGAACCGCTACAATGTGTTTGTGCAGTCAAGCATGACATGTATAACACAATAATCCAACAATTGATTGAAACTGCACAAACAGCGGCCAGTGGCGTCATCCGGTCAGGTGACACTGTTTTTTTTGCGCCCTACATGTATGGCGTCATCCGTACGCAAGGGGTTAAATTATTATCCATCCAAAAATTCAGCAACTACAAGAAGATAAACAGTTTAAAAAATAAGAAAGATGGATGACCATCAAAATTGTGCCAACAAGCAAAGAACAAAAGATAGACACTCGGAAAGAGGGACAAAATGATACATGTACATGATGTAACAAAGAAAACAAATTATGAGCACTTGGAGACAAATAAACATTTGTCAACAAGCACCGAAGACAGCAACAAATATACATGTTTGATATTTATTTGCAAAACCCGCACATCTCTTACTGATGTTTTATTGAACAGCATGGATAGTGTAGGACAATATTGTCTAGTCAGTAGACAACTCAGTATAATAGTGCGCCTCTTGCATACAAATGATCAAAAGTGCATTTACAGAATCAAAATTAAAAGTAACTACTTTAAAATAACACAAAAGACAGAGGGATTTATATATAAAGTTATGTCACCGCGCCAGTGCCCAAACCGCAGTATGGGGATACGTCTGTCCCGCCAACAGGGAGAATAGCCTAACCCTGCTGACATCGGTGATGTCTCGACCTTTCCCGGAGACAGACGCCTCTATAACCCTACCTACGTAAATAGGCAAAGTTGTCCAAGAACTCGCAAACGGCGAACTTGGTTTCATTATTTACATGAAAATATGCATAAAATATAGAAGGTACAGTGTACATGTACATCAAATACAAACACTTTTTGAGACAAAGAGGCAAAGTTGTTTTTATTATTTAAAAGAAAAGAAAAAAAAATCGGTCCGAGGGCAACACAATATTTTGTTGGGCCTATAATGTTACATGTACATGTACCACCGACATCAGATAAAAATGGTCCCTCACTCTCCTGATTTCAAATTATTGTGCGAATGGTAAAGACTTTAAGGTAATTTGTATGAAAAACAATTTCGAAATGTGTGGTTTGAATTATTTGTATCCACCTCCAAAATGTTCAAGGTTTTCAAATTTGCAATAAATTGCAATCAAACGGGGATCTTTCTCAACCGGGGACCCTATTGTAGGTCCCATATTGAATGCAAAAACAAACCCACACACCCAAGTGTGTAAACGGGTGCAATTGGGGACCTCCTATTGTCCCTCTTTTGTTTGTACAATGTACTTTAACTTTTTTAGAAGGCCTCTCATTGATTTTGTACACGATTTTCAAACGGGGACCTTTCTCAATCGGGGACCCTATTGTCCTCTATTGTTAAAGGTCCCCTATTGAATGCAAAAACAAACTCACACACACACCCAAGTGTGTAAATACCGGCAATCGCGGACCTCCTATTGTCCCTCTTTTGTTTATACTCTTTTTCGGAAGGCCACCCATATGTTTTGTACACGATTTTCAATCGTGGACCTCGACTCAATCGTGGACCCTATTGTCCTCTTTGTAAAAGGTCCACGGTTTGAATAGCTATACAAATTTAAGTCCACACACACAAGTGTGAATATACCTGCAATCGTGGACATCCCATTGTTCCTCTTTTGTTTATACTCTAAAACTTTGTCTGCGCCCGAATTCTTTTGTCCTAGGTCCACGATTGCCGGTATATACATACTCGGCCGTACACGCCCATACTTATTATGGGGAAGACCTTTATGCACCTTCTTTTGTTTTCCTTTGTTCCTATTGAAATTTGTAACGCTATGAATTTTTTCCTCTGGGGAAGATGGATTTCTAAAGATTCCGCTGTGGGGCTGATTGTTCTATTGTGTTTTCTGCCCCACAGGAATACGTGTACATGAACACACACCCAGTCGTACATTCCCAATACATGTGTGCAAGGACAATGCTTTGTGTTTCCTATTGTTTTTTTAATACCCAACCCCATAAGGCCTTTTCACACTATGTACATTGTACATGTACGTTCGACCCGTGTTGAAATCTACACGGGTCCGACACGGGTCCGACCCGTGTAGACTTCTTAAAATTTCAACACGGGTCAATTACGCTGCCTTTTCACACTACTCAACGCAGTGCCAGCATTTTTGCTACACGTGTAATGTTTCGACCCGTGTATTGTGCGATCGTTTCACACTACACACACGGCCGGCCGTTCTACACGGGTCGAATCGGAAAATCCCCATACTGCATTCTGGTCGTTCCGCCGAGCTGGCTTTGGATGGAGCTGTCAGCCCAAATCCTCCTCACTCCATGTCGGTCTTTTGTCTGATTTGGGGCCCATTTTCTACGACATATCGGAGGTAAAAGAATCTCATGAAAGTAGCATGAACCATGGAGGAAGGAACCGTGTTACGTGTGTGGTGCGCGTGCATGCGCAATGCTGCAGGTTCGTTGCTGAATTTACGGATCGAATTGGAAACCTGGCAACCATCAACGCTTCGCTTATTTTGACGAAAACCTTATTATTTCTCGTCGTTCCATCGAGCTGGCTTTGGATGGAGCTGTCAGTCCAATATAGCATTCACCTCCTCCTTACTCCATGTCGATCTTTTGTCTGATTTGGGGCCCATTTTCTCCGACATATCGGAATAAAAGTATCCAGTGTGATTTATTCCTCTATGCTTGCACGCGCACTTGTACTTGATCGACCGGCGGCCAAGGCCAGCTGTTTGCAACAAAGCAACGCGCACGCGCAGATGCACTTTTGGGGTTCCCCATATTGAGCAATAACCCCGGCCCCCTCATACCTTAGTAGACTTTTCTCAAAAACGAAGTTCGCAAAATGTTAGCTGCATGTACGTACATTGTACACTAGGAATAATATGGTAGCGTTCAGTGCGGTTGTTTGCATTTGACCAAGACTACCGGTACACCAACGATGGAATACACATGCACGCAATGTGCGCTACATACGGCGCGGAGATGTCGGATAAGTCATGTCGGGGTTTAAAACGATTAAAGAAACGACACATTTAGTACAGAATGTATTTTTGTATTTACGTTATGTACTATTCTGCCGTCAAATTTATTGGAAATAATTTCGCGCAAAGTAATCTAGACTAATCCACACTTAACGTATACACACTTGGAGAAACCATAAACGCTGCAAAAACTGAAAAAGCAACATAATACCGAAACATCGGCAAATATCGTCATATCGAACAGCCTAGTAAGTATGTGGTGCTCTTCACGCACACTCCGATCCACGGTTACACGGATCGAACTCAACCCGGAGACGTTCACACTACGACTTTCAACACGGGTCCAACTTCTCTACACGGGTCGAGAGCTCTCAACCCACCTCCCGAGCAGGGTTGAGTTTCAACCCGGGTTGAGCGCTCTACACGGGTCAGTGGCGTGTTGAAATGTTGCAGTGTGAAAAGGTCAGTCTAGTCAACACGGGTCGGACCCGGGTCCAACACCGAGATTTTTCGTAGTGTGAAAAGGCCTATAGACTATAAGCAAGTACTTCTATGTGCAAGGACCGATTTCAACAAAAGACTTGATGTGCGAGGACTGAAAGGTTTCTTTGTATACCTTTCTCCTCTTATCCTCGGAGATAAATACAGAACCTGTAACACTCATACATGTACAATGTACAATGTACAATGTACACCATGTACGGGGTACATGTACCTTATGTACATCTCCTTTGTTTTCATACTTTTAAGAATTTTTTTTTTAATTTTACTTGCACTGTGAATGCTCTTTCAACCCAACTATTTTGATTGTGATCCTCTTAAAGGTAATATACATGTACATGTACATTTGTACATGTACAACATTTGCAAACATAAAAAAACACACTAGTGAATTATGAAATACATGCCTTGCTTGACTGTAAGTAAATAATAGTCTCAAGCATCCTGTGAAATCATGGCACCTGGTGTGCTGTCATTCTCAAGAAAAGTGGAAATTTTGTATCAATTTGAAATTATTGTCGGCCGCCAATCGTTGAAAATAGTCTAGTTATCCCCGTCTTGATAATTCCCTGACGTCTATAATTTGCTTTGTTTTGTCTGAAGTAGGGTCAGTGAACCGGACTAAAAGAACGGCTTTTTTTCTCTTTGTTTGCTCGATATCTATGCATGCAAAACTTTAATCGGGTCAGTGTTACAGTATTTTCTTACCCCAAATCCATCAATTTCTGAAAGTTAAAAAAAGCAAATGATGTATACTACCTTTATCAAAAGTGTTCCCCTTCATTTTGTGACGGATACATGTACATGTAACCCTAAACCCAAAATGTCTCTAAAGCTGTTTTTCAGAGAGGGCGAAACGTTCTGTGAAAGTGGACAAGCCCACAAACCGTTCACTCATCCTGCATCCCGTGGACATCTTTTGTGTATGCAAGGTTAGACCAGGGTACAATGTACACGCACACACATGTACAGCTACATGTATTGGGTCTTACATGTCCTTGTACTTGATTGAAGAAGACCTGACTTAATTGCTCCTTTACCAGTTACCAGTCACTCTGTAATGTGATTCCAAGTACATGTATAAGCCAAGGATGGGCATTGGGCTGACCTATTTCTTTGGTTCTCATTTCCAACCGACCCTATTTTTAGCTCCTGACCGAAGAAAAAACAACAACTTCTTACCAAGAAAAAAAAAAACGAATTTTTTTTTTATTTTTTTACAATTTCATGGAGAAAAATGCTGAAAATAGTGTGGATATTACGTACATGTACGTCGTATTCACAGCGGCAGAAGTATTTATAACAAGCTATTTGTGCACAACGTAGCTTTAAATGTACATGGTCAGCAGACACTGTACATGTGTATAAAGTAGTGCATTAATTAACCCCTTGCATACGGATGACGCCATATGGCATAAAAAAAAAGTGCCACCAGGCCGGATGATGCTATTGGCCGCCGTTTGTGCAGTTTCAATCTATTATTGGATTATTGTTTGTCATGCTTGACTGCACAAACACATTGTAGCGGTTCGATTTGGATGCCAGAAATGCTGCAACACCCCGACGTCTCCCGTAAAATACCGTGCCCAAGGGGTTAATGGTCCACATCACATCGGGCCAACATGTATTCAACTTGTTCAAGTCCTTAAAGTAATTTATTTTTCTTCAACACATAACTGAAATTACAAGTAATGTAATTAATAACTATTTATTAAATCCACCTATTTTGTCGTGCACAAAAAGTTGGTTTTGGTGACTGCTCAATATGGAGGTATCCTGATGAATCCATCAAAATCCTGCAGTAACGCTAGGCTTACAATCCTCAATCCATCAAAATCCCTCAGGTTTCAATATGGAGGTATCCTGAATCTGCCGAAATCCTCCAAAACAGGGAAAGGATTTTGATGGATTTATGAACGTTAGGGTTAAACACTTTGCATCATTTCATTTAGCCTTAATATGTGCGTTCAATATGTAACTTTTTATTAACCCAGATTTTAATTTTTTTTTCAACCAACCGACCCTCCTTCAAGGCGAAAAAAATATGAGAAATAAAAAGGGATGCCCTTAGTGTGTGTTTTTACTTGAACGATTCATGAGAAGGAGGAACGTACATTGTGTATTTAATTACCACAGCTCCCTCAAAGTCATTATGAGTTTTCTGTCAAAAATCAATAGAATCGAAGCTCTTGGGAGAGTAGCCTTGGTTTTGCTGTTGACTTGGATATTAACACATTCTATTGTTGCCTTTCACAGTTGGTTGGTTGTCGTCTGCATTTGAGCTGTCTGTAACCATGGCAGTGAGATCTTAAAGAGCAACTAAAACGCAAATTTTGTTGTTGATTTTTTGGGCTTTTCCGACAGTTTAAATACTCTTTTAACTGATGGAGATTAGTTTGCAGACGAGAGGGATTTTTTTATTAAAGAAAAGGGTTGTTATTCTGAACCATTTATCCTGTTTCGCGAAAGCTCATTATGTATGTACATGTTGTAAATGTATGTAAGTGACCCCGCGACTTACATGTGTAGAGTCGGTTGATGCTACAGCCAAACACTATGCATGTACGTACATGTACGTATGTATTTGATGCAGCTTGAAGAGTTTTTGTCGACATAACTCCTCCGTTTTCACGTCTATTTTGTCTAATTTTGATATTATTTCAGTATGAGCATGGTTCTGAGATAATCATTATGCCTCGATCGTGTGTAGTTGGGGGTTGCACGAGGAACAGCAACAAAAACCCTGACCTAACCTTCCTGCGATTCCCAGTGCTGATTGGAGTTCAAAGGTGACAGTGGGTAAATATCTGATTTTCGGCTGTCGAAATGGTCGAAAATAATTATGTGCAGAACATTTCGCCAAAGACTGTATTGATGATAGTATTAGTATGAAAACTCAGCTGGGTTTGAAGGCACAATTTCGTTTAAAGGCTGGAGCCATTCCAACTCTAAAGGCACCGATCATTCCAATCCTGTCCCGGACTCACTCGCCCCAGACCACGACGACATTCCCTGCAGTTGCCGGCTCGAGCAGCCAGAGCCCCGGCCGTCTCCCTGTCCACGCTCGCTTGACTCAACATGCATTGTACACGCACGGTACCGCATGCGCTGCATGCGATTGAGTCAGGTACCTTATAACAGAAATTGTGTGTATAGTTCTGAGAAGGTGCGGGTCCTTATGAGGGCTGCATAAGCTAAGTCGCCAGACTAGAGTATAGCATCAGCTCACACACAACTCACCGCGCAGGTCCCAATAAAAGCCGACTGCAAACAATGGAAAGTATGACTCATAACTAGCTTTTCAGCAAACAAGCCTACAACCCCAATTCTAAATGTGTCTCACAAAGATGTCAACACTTTAAAATATGTTTACCGTAGTGTTACACCTGAATCATGTGCAAAAAGCACAGCAAGTAATACTAGCCTTAGACCAAAAAACACGTACATTTGTACATACATGTACTCTACATAAAACATTGTCGTATAATACAGTGACGTCATATGTTTCTACACGTATACGTCATCACTCGCGCGATACGGCACGCAGTTGACCTCGGCCTTTTCTGAATCGAGTCAAAGTGGCTCAGAAGGAAAAGGCTAAAAAACATTTTTTTTGTGTTTTCAGAATCATGAAACTTGTTATATTAGTTTTGGGGAGGCATAAACTATCAGATAAGTCCAAAAAGTCGAAAGAAAAATTGGCGTTTTAGTTGGTCTTTAATCTTAACCAGATTTTTGCTGATGGTTATTAACTTGTCAGGCACTTTGTTAATTTCTCCCATTTAAAACTATGCATATGAAGTTGAACAATGTACACAGAGAACTTTGCAATCCACTTGCACACACTGTCTTGAAAAAGGGATAAGTTTCTTTGTTCACTTTGGAAAAGTTTGATTAATTGTTACTTTACTTTAACCCAATGTCCTACGCATTCATTGGGGTAAAGTACACTATTCTGCAAAATACTACACAATTTCTAACACATGTCAGTGTAGTAAGAGTACTGCATACTACAGTTTACTACTATATGTACAATAGTAGTATTTTACTTTAGGTGAGGTTAGGGTTAAAATTATTTCTGCATTTTATCGGGGAGAGTAGCTAAATGTACATGTAGGACATAATTAAAGATTAATCACATTTAAAAAACATATTTTGAATAAATTTGGCAACATTTATAGATGCTTACACTTGTACCATTCCAAATGAACGTACATGTACATGTACATGTACATGTACATGTACATGTACATGTACATGTACATGTACATGTACATGTACATGTACATGTACATGTACATGTACATGTACATGTACATGTACATGTACATGTACATGTACATGTACATTGTACATGTACATGTACATGTACATGTACATGTACATGTACATTGTACATGTACTTTGCAAAATGTTTGACCGTTTGCCTGGTGGGCAAGGGAAACAAACGGCAACCTTCTTGTACGTATGTAAATGTATGAAACTTTGATTACTTTTTAATTTCTTTTAACCCTCCTATGTACAGTGCAGTTGCCATAGAATTGTCAGACCTTTCAGAACCTTTCAAGTTTGCTGGACTGAAGGGTTTTGAAAGGTGAGAAAACTGTCTGATAAAAGAGACCTACAATGTATGAAAGGTTTCGAAAGGTTTCAAAAGGTGAAACAACTCTCTGAACAAACTGGTATACCATAGCCCAATTGTTATACATTTCAGTACCTTTCAAAGGGTATTGAAAGGTGTGGTAGTGCAGTAGCAACAAATTCTGGAGTGTTCATAATTATTTTTTAGCCATCTTGCCAGTAAGCAGATTTTGAAAGGTTTGGAAAGGTCAAACCATAGGGGAGTTAATTGCTTGCAAAATAATCTTATGGGCCTGTAAACTTCTGGCCTCAGGTTTGATTAACAGAGCATTTATGCCAAAATAATTTAAGTCAAATAAAAAAGCAAGTATAATAAAGCTAAGTTAATGCATACCAAGCAATTTCGGGATTATCAGCAAAAACTTTTGTTCCCAAATGCACTGGACAAACAAATACAGACTGACAAAGGACAAGTACGGACAAAGAACAATGACATACAAGCAGGATGATCATTAAACCATTACTATTTGATAAACGAGCAACAGTTCATGAATAAGACTTTAAAGGAATCTTTTGCTGTAATTTTCAGAAACAAATGTATTTTTGTATAGCAAGTAATGCAACAGTTTTGTGTGCATAGATGCTGGGGGAAAAAATAAAATAAAAATGCTGTTCTTGTAGTCTGGATCCCTGACCCTACTAAAGACAAAATGGAGCAATTTAAAGTTGGTTAACTGGGGGCAGTGTTCGAAAGAAAGTCACTTTTTTCCAACAATGGTCGGCCGACCATCGCTGGAAATTTATACAAAAATTCCACTTTTCTTGAAAATGACAGCACACCAGGTGGCATGGTTTCACAGGATACTTGAGACTATTATTTACCTATAGTCAAATATGGTATTTCATAATATTTCAGTAGTTTTGTTTTTTTATGTTAGCAGATGTTCTATATTACCTTTAAGCACAACTGTGCTTTAGACCTGTAAGAGGTCAGTCAGACTATTTCAGAAAATACCGGGTTTAACAAGGCCATTTGTATTTGTTTACATAAAGGTAACGCACATAATTTCCCTGGGAAACTGCTAGTAGATAATCTCATGTGTTACACACCACCATATTGATTGTGGCCTCGAAGCCCTCGATTGTCCAATAATCCGCCAATGTCGCAGGTGTTTTTAATTACCTCTTGCAGGTGCTAGAGCAGCAAGATGTGGAGGGCACGCCACTGCTCACGTATGCTGCCCAGCTGGGCCACGCACACGCCGTCAAGATCCTACTGGGGTGCGGCGTGCAGACGGACATCTGCAATCGAGAGAAGCAAACGGCCGCTCACATTGCTGCTTGTGGAGAACGGACGGATATTCTCAAACTTCTTCTCGGGTAAGTGTCTGAAAAGTTGCATTAACCCTAACGTCCTAGGCATTACTTTGGTATAAAGAACTGAGTACTACAGAATACTGTAGTGTTTTGTAGCACTGAGTCTCTCTGTGACCGACATTATTGCAACTTCCGGGATTAGAAGTTTTGGGTTGGGTTTCTTTAACTATACCCGTAAATGCACACCCCTATACATGTACATGTACATGTACAGGTGATGGCATCAATTGCAGTATTGCCACAGTTCCGACAGGAAGTGATAATTGTCCCCTCCCCTCTTCCCTCCCCAAAAAGTTGTTTAAAACACGGCTTATTTCCATCAGGGTCCACAGAACAAACATATACAATACAAAAAGAAGTAAATAAAATTACACAAGAAATAACAAAAAATGGTTATTAAAAATTTGACAATTTAAAAATTAGACTGAGAAGAGATATGTTTTTTTTACTGTGCTTTTAAATTGATATTGATTGTTCGAACATTTGATACTATTAGGAAGTAAATTCCATTCATGAATTCCGGTGTAAAAGAATGTATTGCACTCTTGCCCTTAATTCTTGGAACAACAAAATTGGTGGAACTACCCCTGGTAGAGTAATTATGCATATCTGAAACCTTCCTAAATTTATGACAGAGGTAGTCTGGTGCCATTTCATGAAAGATTTTATAAACATGATTCAGCTTAAGTTGTATAACACGATCGTTAACGCTCAACATGCCCAGCTTGTCCAATTCTGTTTGACCAATATGTGATCTAGAATTCATACTTAACATAAACCGGACTAATTTGTTTTGTGTAACTTGCAGCCTTTTTTTCAATTTAAATGACAATGCAGAAAACCAGGATGAACAACAATAGTCAAAATGACATTGTATAAGAGCAGAACAAAGTGTTTTGCGAGATCTCTCGTTCAAACAGTTGGCATGTCTATAAAGAAAATGCAATCTAGCACCAGCCTCTTTAATCACAGAATTTACAATGTTCTCACCAGTTAGACTCGGATCAAGTGTGATGCCCAGATATTTAACTGAGTTTGAAGGGGTAACAATCTTTCCATTACAAAACACTTCAAATGTATCAACACTGCTTAATTTCTTTTTGGATCCAAAAAGGATAGACTCAGTTTTGCCGAGGTGCAAAGACAGTTTGTTATCGATCAGCCACTGCCTGCATGATTCCAGCTCCCTACTCAAACTGTCAGCTATTACTTCAGGGTCCTTACCAGAAATGAATAGGGCACTGTCATCAGCATACAGCAGCAAATTAGAATGGACACTTATTTTCATATCGTTCACATAGCAAAGGAAAAGTAGTGGCCCTAATATACTACCCTGAGGAACACCACATGTTATTCCCAATGGTTGAGATTCTACCTGATTGACACTGACAATTTGCTGTCTATTTGAGAGATATGATTGAAACCAATTAATAGAGTCCCAAATTAGGGCTGACGATATTGACTTTTTTCGTAGTCGATTTTTTCCCCTCGCGATATCAGCGATATGGCGATAAAATCGTCAACAAATTTCAGCATGATTAAAAAGTTCGTTCATAACTACATGATCGCCGGACGTGTTTGTCGCCAGTCATTGTTTGAGGCCGTTCTCAGGCCAGCCATCAATATTGAGAAACAGCGTAGTCTTTCAGGGCGAATGAATACTGACATTGTAATGAGTATACTGATTTTTTAAGCATACATGTACATGTAGCTTGTCGGAACAGGTGAGCATTAATATTCCAAGCAAAGGATACAATAATCCATCCTTCCGTTTAATTCAGCCACAGGAGGGTAAACATTATTCTCCTTGCTCGACGTTAAATACGGCAGCTATGTGTCCCCTTTGTATTATATCTGTTCTGCTTGCTCTAATTGTTCTGGTGATTTTCATGGCAAGGTTGCGTTCAGCCCGCCCACTCGACTATCGACGGGTACCAGCGAATTGTGTATATACCAACAGTCAATCTGCGTGAACCAGCTGATTTATTTAGAGCTTATCAGCAGGAGGTACGAACCGCGTGCGAGCAGCCCCAAGTGCAGAGAGCTAGAGAAGCATTTCTCAGTGAATGGTTGAAATGGATACGCCCACTAATTTGCATAGATTTAAATATGGCTCAGTCTACACAAAACCACATTTTGAGAAGTTTTCAGGGTTAACTTTATGAAAATTGCACTTGGGGTAACACAAAGGGTAACATTAGTGGTTCAAGTTTTAAAAACAATTTTTTGCAATACAATCGGCATAATTTGGTCTAATTGCGGTGAAAATGATCATTTTTTAGCTGTCTACCATGAATAGAAATTGCACCATTTTTGTAGACTATCGGATCGCTTGCACAATGTCATTTGGTGATTTTCTTAAAACGTCTCCCGCCCGCAGTACGAATCACCGAGCCACCGAGTGGTCGATTATCATATTTACACTATAGATAAAAAGTTCGGAAGGATGATGTCACTTCGACTTGAACCTCGCTTACAAGGAAATTAATTTTAGCGAATTTGCTGGTAAAAAGAAAGTATCACCGATTTTTTAAGGGAAAACAGGGGTAAAACAAATCTTCGATTTTAAAAACGATATCGGCGATATCTCAATTTTTCGATTTAAAGGAACATGTAGCCGATTTAGATTTTTGGCCGGCGAATATCGCATCATTGCGATTTTATCGTCGTATCGCCCAGCACTAGTCCAAATGAATACCCATAGCTTGTAATTTTTGACATAAAATCACATGGTCTACAGTGTCAAAAGCCTTCTGTAAGTCCAATAACACCATACCTGTATAATTACCCATGGCCATCTGAGATCGAATATAATCAGTTAGGTGAATCAAACAAGTGTCAGTTGAATAAGAACTTCTGAACCCGGATTGTAAATTATAAATGAGGTTACTATCAGTGAGATATTTTTCCAATTGGTTATACACTGCTCTTTCCAAAAGTTTAGATATTGGAGTATACTGACCGGTCTGTAATTGCCAACATCAGACCTACTATTTTTCTTAAATAATGGCCTAACTCTAGCAAACTTCAGATCAGTGGGAACAGTATTACTGGAAATGGACAAATTTTTGATGAACGAAATGGGATCTCTTTGTACATTTGCACCATCTTTAAGAAATTTGACCGGTATATTATCTGGACCTGTACTCTTATTAGGATTTAATTTGAGTAATTCTGTATACACAAAATCAGTAGTTACAGCAGAAAGCTTAAGGCATTCAGGAATAACACCTTTACTTTCATAGTAATCCTTGAAGGCACAAGATTCAGTACCAAAGATATTTTTGGCACAGGGCAGTTTATCCACCAAATCTGAGGCAACTGTGGTGTAGAACTTGTTAATATAGTTCGCCACTTTAATTGTATCAGAACAAAACTCGCCATCTATTTCAAGAACCACTCTAGCTTGACCCTTAGCCTTATTGCTGTACCCAAGTGATTTAAACTGTTGCCAGAGTTTTTTAGAATTGTTTCTGTGTTCTTCGATCTTACAACTAAAATAATTTGCTTTGGCAGACCTTACATCCCTCTGAATCTTATTTCTGATTTGACAATATGCTATATATAGTGCAGTCTTACTTCTGTCTTTCCCAAATTTACACAGAAGTTGGTCTCTATAAAGCCTGATATTATCAAGAATCTCATGATTGAACCATGGCTCCATCCTGGTCTTTAGTCTGATCACCTTAATTGGAGCAACAGTGTCGAGAATTTGCAAAAAGGTACATTTAAAGTTCTCCCAAGCCTGGTCAACACTACTACAATACACATTAGACCAGTCAGTAAGAAATCATCCACACTGTAGTTCCTGAGAGATCTAATCTTAGTGGTATTGTGACCAAAACCATTTGGACTTTTTACCACCTTACGTGTACAATATATAAGAAGGTGATCACTCAGACCAAAGCTTACAGTTCCTGATTGACAGATCCGACCTTCATTATTACAAACAATATGTATGTCTATTGATTTCCGTCCCTCACATGAGGGACGGAATTAGCATGATCCAAAACTGGTGAACATTTGATGAAAGTTTAAGAATTTCAACAACAAAATCAAAACAGTACAGTGTACTTAAAATAGTAGAGAAAGATCCATATTTGACTATACTAAAAAAAAGAATTACAATTTTGTTTAGACACACTGTGTCGTCGAAATTGCAAGTGCATTTTTTTACAGCGTAAGGGACGGATAAAGGAACATAAAATAAAATTAAGTTTTGAATATGAAAAGTTAACAATGCACCCTTACTTGTTTTACATAATGAAAGTAAACCTCAGGGGGAGACTTTCAATATTTGACATTCTCATTCAATGTCACTTTATACGTAGGGGGGTCGTTAAATGAAAAATGTGGTAATTTTGTCCGTTCCTCTCGGACTAAATACAACTTTTTTTTCTCCTACATGTACATTTGTAGTTAGTCAACTTATTTTTTGTTTAGAAGTACCCTATCTATCGAAAGACTAAGCCAGCTATCCAGAAATAAATATCACAAGTCACTGAAACCTTGTGGGTCCTAGTTATTTCACTTTTAAAAAGTGGGGGACGGATATGTCTGCCCCTGACGTCCGTCCCTCACGTCCGTCCCTCACGTCCGTCCCTCACGTCCGTCCCTCACGTCCGTCCCTCACGTCCGTCCCGCCACGTCCGTCCCGGCACGTCCGTCCCGCACGTCCGTCCCGCACGTCCGTCCCGCACGTCCGTCCCGCACGTCCGTCCCGCACGTCCGTCCCGCACGTCGGTCCCTCACGTCCGTCCCTCGCATCCATCCCTCACGTCATGAAACGGGTCAAACATCTCATAAACACCCTTTCTACTTTTTTTGCCCAAATCCTATTACTTAAATGTCAAAGATTATATTCAAAGTTGAATTTTATATTTATTGTTGATTTTATAAATTAGTCTCATTTTGTATGTCCCTCACATGAAATTTTGTCCGTCCCTCACACATTTTTTATGAGCGCCCTCCAAATTTGCCAAGTTTCAATAAAATATTTGAAAATGTACATAATGGTAGTGTTTGTCAATTCTATTGATGTCCGTCCCTCACGCATAAAAAACTACCCCTGCTTAAAATCGTCAAGTGAATTTCACTATATACATGTACATGTACATGTAATACATTGAGAATGTGTATTAACATCATTAGCAAGTAAACATATAGGTTCAATTCAGTTTCCATCTGTGATATTCACCAGGGAAAGGCATACATGTATGTCTATTGATTTCCGTCCCTCAAGTGAGGGACGGTATTGGATCACGCTCTCAAAAAGAAATCCAATGCAAATAGTGTCTACCTGGGTAGAACCCAGGTACATGTAAGACCCGGGCACAATCCGGGCACAACCCGGGCACAACCTTCTTACAACCCGGGCACAACCTTCGTACAACCCGGGCACAACCTTCGTACAACCCGGGCACAACCTTCGTACAACCCGGGCACAACCTTCGTACAACCCGGGCACAACCTTCGTACAACCCGGGCACAACCTTCGTACAACCCGGGCACAACCTTCGTACAACCTAGGTACAATGTACCATCTGAACCCCGATCACAGATGTCAAAGATGAGGAAACCCGACCCCAAATGTTTGTACATGTGTACAATCCTCAGGTCCTGCTTTTAAGCAGTATATGTACATTGTATCTCCAAAACTCAATCTTAGTATCTTTTAATTGCTGGCGCAGGCACGGTGCCAAGAGCTACGCTTTGGACGTAAACCAGATGACAGTAATTGCAGTAGCGAGTGCTTGCCATAATCCAGATGTCCTGAGGTTGATCTTGCGAGAGGTAGAGGTGGAGCCCGAGTATCTTGACATCGCTGATGTTGATGGTGTGACACCATTGATGATAGCCTGCAGGAAAGGGAACATTGAAGTTACGGACATGCTGATTGATGCTGGGGTGAGTAGGTCCGGTAATTTGTGGTGGGTGAAGGTCCAGTAATCAGTGGTTCCCAGGAGACTTTGTTTATTTTAAAGGCTCATTATTTATTTATTAATTAAATAATTGAAATCTATGTGTGACTGAAATGGTTTGTTTCAGAATTGTTAAAAGTTCCTCATGTTTTGCATTCCTTGTACAAAATGTAGTGAGTGAACCGAAATCGCGAGTCCAATCTTTTCAAGAACTGGGTACCCGCTATCCTTGGTTCCGGCTCCAAAAGAATCGGTTCCAGAGTAAATTACCCATTCTCTGTGCACAAAGCCCAGAGCCAAGAATCGGCTCCAATTCAATCACGTGAGGACAGGAAAAACGGCACCTTTGAAACCAAATATGAAGTGGAATAACATGTATTGCACGTCGAAATCTACGGAGCACGGACCTCACAAGGTGACATCGTTTACATGTCATTTCAAAGGCTTATGTTTTTCGTTGAATTTTCTGGGATTCAGGAACCGCCCAACACTACCGAATGTATTTTGTCAATGATGGTTGTTGCCAGATTGAATCATTGGAAATGTTTGCTTTTTTTATAGTAAACTTCACAAAAATAGTCCTGAGCAATAGGGTTTTATAATCGCAAGCTTGTTGATTTATATTGATTGGAATCTGCTGCTTGTCGTACATCAGGCCACCCTTGACATAACCGATAAATCCGGTAAGACGGCGATGCACCATGCCATCGAACACCACCACAACGACTGCGTCAGGGAGCTGATCAAAACCAGCCCAGCACTGGCCGCCACGACGGATGCCGAGGGAAGAAATGCCTTGCACCTAGCCACCATAGAGGGCGACATTGAACTCATCCAGTTGGTGATGCCGCACGTGGATGTTAATGCGGTGGATAAGGAGAACCACTCCGCCATACACTGGGCAACAGGTGAGATCTCGGATATGATGAAGGATAAATTTGTTTACTCCATAATGCCCGTTTAGAGACCATGCATCTGACATCACATTGACGGCATGTCTTTGTTCTTCTGCAGTGTAGGCATGAGTAGACATGTTATACTTTGTACACATTTCCAAAACCTTGAAAGATATATTGTCAGTGCTCTTCAACAAATTGGACTTTTTTCTTTAAACAAATTTTAAAATTTGCTCATTTTATTAAAACAAAAGTTCTTTCCTATTTTGGGCATCTGTAACCCTTTGAAAAAAAAAGAATTGCTTTCACACCTCAACACCAAAAAAAGTTGACCCTGCAGGAACTGAATTATTGTCGGGCCGCAACTACAATGTAACTTGACTATTAGGGATGTGCATTTACGGGTTGTACGGGAATCGGGTACCTAATTGAAAAAAGCACAGGTACCCGGGTAACCATTAACCAGTTCACGCCAGGATTATTTGACATTGACCACTGAGGCGCGGGATTATTTATCACTTGACATCGATGCAGGCGGGTTGAAGCCATCACCCTCGGGCAGCCGACTCGATTCTTGGCTGTGGCTCGCTGCCGGATATTTTCCGGCCTCAGTTGTTGCGTGTATACACGTCATCCGGCGCGAACTGGTTTAAAGAAAGCTCAATCCCCCCAAAATTGTGAATTCTCACAAAAATCTTGGGGAAAATGCTGTTCATATTGTTCATATTGTTCATAAAGGTCCGTGCGTTAATTCTACTGGAACCACGTCGGTGCACCAATGCAGCAATCCGTTTTGTTTTTCTGTTTACCCTGGTTTTCATTTTGAAAATTCCCCAAATAGCGTTCGGGTACTCGGGTACCTACATGTACATGTAGTTCGGATGCACAGCCCTATTGACTATTGTAAAGTAATCTATTTGATAACTAAATGCCCCAATTTTATTTTTTATTTGATCAGGGGTGACATTTGTTAGACTTTTTCTGATTTCCAGAATTTTAATAAGAATATTTTTTTTAATCTGAAATTCCCGAGGTCTTACCCTACATGTAAAAGTGGACGAGTGGTGAGATGTCTGCACTAGAAAGAAGGTCGTGGGTTCGAGTCCCACCCAAGCAATTTTTTTTCCGAATAATCTCTTGGGACAACCAGTGTTGTAGTCAAGACTATCACAAGACCACACAAGACCACACAAGACCACACAAGACCACACAAGACCACACAAGACCACACAAGACCACGCAAGACCACGCAAGACCACGCAAGACCACGCAAGACCCTGCAAGACCCTGCAAGACCAGCACAAGACCAGCACAAGACCAGCACAAGACCAGCACAAGACCAGCACAAGACCAGCACAAGACCAGCACAAGACCAGCACAAGACCAGCACAAGACCAGCACAAGACCAGCACAAGACCAGCACAAGACCAGCACAAGACCAGCACAAGACCAGCACAAGACCAGCAGTCTTAATCCAAGTCTTAAGCTATTCAAATGAACTGTAACAAAAACATCCTTTGTCATGGTCTTATGCCTGTTACTTGTGCCTGTTAAAAGTTGGTCTTGTGAATGGTCTTGTGCCTGGTCTTGATGAAATGGTCTCGACTACAACACTGGGGACAACACTGAGTATGCATTGTTTATGAAGGGCAAAATGCAATATTGGATATAGACCAATAGAAACAGGTATCTTAAGGGATGCCTTGAGGCAAATACAAACCAGAGACCTTACATGTTTGTACATTGCTCTGGGATTCTTGGCGACCCCAAAAGCAGATTTTGTGGATTTTTGTAAAAGTTGAAATGTGTACACACAGTATACAAATATATCTACTTTAAAAGGAAACAAAATGACCATTTTGTTTGTAATATTCACCTTTATCAGATGTAAGCTGTCGTTCCGCCCACAGCCTCGTGTGAATATTTTGTGATACCATTCCTTGCACTTCACTCTGTCACATTGATTTCAGCTTTGTTACAAAGAGTGTTTACATTTGCCTTTCTGGGTAGTAGATGTACATGTACAGTGGATTGGATATTGATTGGTGGACAAATACCACTCCACAATCCAATCTGATCAAAGACTCTGACAGAATCATCATTCACGGCTGTCAATGAATCAATAAATGTACAAACGGGAACTTAATTGATGACCTGACTTCTACTTTAAGTAATGATATGAAATAATTTGCAAAGTATTTAGAAGTTTCTTTTCAGGAAACAAACCAGACTTACATGTACATGTACATGTACATCCTTATAAATTAGAACTTGGCCACAATACTTTTTAACCCCTTGAGTACGGAATTTTACGGGAGACGTCGGGGTGCCGCGGCGGCCCTAGCAGCCAAGCGAACCGCTACAATGTGTTTGTGCAGTCAAGCGTAACATATACACAATAATCCAACAATGGATTGAAACTGCACAAACAGCGGCCAATTGCGTCATCCGGCCTGGTGGCATTGTTTTTTTTGCGCCATATTCCGTCATCTGTACGCAAGGGGTTAAGCATGTTCAAGTTTTACACACACATGCACCTGGTTTGTCTGCTGTGTTCTACATAACTGCACTACAATGTAGGTATACATTGCTTGATATATTCTACAGGTCGTCCCAAAAAAGGCAACCCGCAAAATGACCAGCCTTAATTTATACATAATAACCATAATTATGGTTTATCATAAACGAGGAGTAATAAGCTTTCCATTGATATCTTGGATACATTTCTCTGGTCATGCATCACTGACTTTCCCTGTCTTGAAAATGGTGAGAGAGCAACGTCTTCCTTGAAAACAGATGACGGCTTGAAAAAGACCTGGCTGGTTGATGTCTATATGCGCATTCATGTTTCAACTATTTGTTCTTTATTAAAACCCTCCTACTATTTAAAAAGTCAAAATCAGTCAAAATTTCCTTCCACCGTACCTCCCCAGCTACATGTATACTTTTACACAGACATGATCAGATTACATGTGGTTTTGTACTATGGCAGGAGGGTCAAAAACAATCACCTTGACTGATTTTGACCCATACACACAACAACATGGCTCAGAATGTATGTTTGCATAGGAGGGTGTGGGAATGTATAATGAATAGATGGAGCCTTTTCAAACAAATTTAGCTTTCATTCACACGAAATCAGGGCTCCAAGTGCGATGAAAGTGTGGTGCTTATTGTTTGTGTTTATGCTTTGCTACACTTCCTGGCATACATGTACCAGCACACCATCAATAACAGCTAATTTGCTTCATTGCAGTTTGCGGTCTCTACAGCTGCATTTCACTCCTGATCGAGAGCGGCTGCGACCCGGCCACGCCAGACTCCCATGGGGCCTACCCTATCCACTATGCCACCCAGATGTGCAGCGATGCTTCCACGGCCGCTGCAGGGCTCCGATGCCTGCAGGCCCTGCTGCGGAAGGGTGGTAGCTCTGTGAATTGTGTGGACACGGGGGGAAAGACACCGCTGCTGTGGGCAGCCAGCTCGGGCAGTGTCCGGGCCTGTAGGCTGCTGGTTGATCTGAAGGCTGACACGACGATAACGGATAAAAACGGCTTGACAGGTTTGTTGAGTTGTTTCTTTCAATTTCAAGTGGTTTCAGGAATTTTCGATTACCCGTAAAAAGCAAAAAGAAAAGTCACTGACTGGGCCTGGTGTGAGACTTTGACCATAAAAGCATACAAAACAAACACTAAAACTGAAGTTAGTGGCAAATTTGTTTTTTAGAGCACCGTAAATATGGAGGTCGCAAATCCCACTTCGGCCAGTTTTCTTTGTTCACTTTGAAAATGTATTAAAGACGATGTTGATTGCTGAGAGAAATCTGCGTCATTTTGTAGTTTTATATCATAAATTCAGGCATCTTAAACTAAAATGGGAATTATTTCTGCCATGAAATAATAAAAAAAAAAAAACTTTGTAGAGCTGTGTAGCCCGCTGGTGCCATTTGTCTAAAAATCATCGCTGCAAGCAGCAAATAAATCTGACTTAGTCCCCTTCTGTGTCTAGTACGACACAAAAGGGGACTTCGTCTCATGACGTCAGATTTGTTTTCTGATTTGTCTTAAGACGTCAGATTTGTTATAGTGCAACATGCCTGAATATAAATATAAGTACAAAATGATGCAGATTTGTCCCAGCAATCAATGTTTCAGTTTCCCCTACATGTATAGTTTGTTCATATCATAAAAAGAAACAAAACAAGGTTGCTGATCTGAGACTTAACTTAAAAACATTAAAAATTGCTTCACAGCAGCCCCCCCCCTCCTCCCCCAATCCACTCATGTATGGAGTGGTGGACAATTCAAGGATATGCAGGGTATTTTATAGGCACCAAAAATGGAAACTCGTGGATGTCCTGTTACTCATGTAATAATAATAATGTAGATTTGTAAGGTACACAAACATGTATCTACCACCATGATCGCGGTGCTGAAGACGCTACATCATTCATTACCCCTGCTCACCAGGCCTATTAATCATTTCTGAAACCTCAGCTCCCCAGGGAGTATACAGCTCTGGCTTCAAGATAGGCGCACATGGGCTAATCAAACACATAATCATCACTGCCCTAACAGGTACCCATTTACTCCTAAGTAGAGAGAAGCAACTTATGACAGTGTCTTGCTCAATGACCAAGCACCATGACCCCTGCTGAACTCGAACCCACAATCATCACCAAGATCTTGAGTCTGTTACACTAGGCCACAAGACCACGGCGCTCCAACATCTGTTGATGTTGTCTGTAGAATTCTCAACAACCTGTGGTTAATAGTTGCTACTTGATTTCTTCAAGCTCTCCACTGTGCAACCTGTCGCAACCACCCAGTCTGCTTAGAATCTCTTCTGAGGGACTGCAGGTGCGATCCCAACCCTGCCGACAGGAAAGGCTGTACACCACTCTTCTATGCCGTCTCCATGGAACACTTGGAGTGTGCAAGGACACTACTCAAGTATGGGGCATCTCCAAATTTGCAAGATAAAAATGGCAAAAGGTGATTATTTATGTTGGGGTCCCGTGCATTAATTGAAACCCTCATGTTTTCAGGGCCAAAGTCGACCCAGCTGCTGTACAGATCAAAACCTATCAAATTTCAGATTAAAACACACACAAACTGTGAGAGTTGGTGTTAAGAGTTTTTGATAAGCTGTGATAGTTATAAGTATAGGAGGGTATTAAAACCTAGAATACTCTATTCACCATAAGCATGTGCACCATGGTACAGCTGGGCAGCAAACAATTCTGCTTAGTGTGTTCACAAAGGGGGCATGTGAGTTGGTCTCACCGACGGTGGATTAAGTTACCCCGTCATGCAGGTCTGAAAATTGGGATCATTTTTCTGAATCTGTTACAGATTTATCCCCTATTTAGATCTGGACCCAGGAAAACCATAAGGGTGGTGGGGCTGGCAACCTAAAATGTGGCCAACCCCATCATCTCTATTGTAACCCTTTACCTAGAGTGGCTTTTAGCCTTTTATTTTTTTAAATGACCTAACTAACCTATTACAAAGAGAATTTCGAAATTAGCATGTTCTGCTGAAGAGATATGGCTTACACGTTTGAAAACTTTATTGCTATAAAATGGTAATATGACCTCACATCAAATTTCATCTTTAACACATGGCGGCCTACCAACATACCAACATACCAAGTTTGAACCCAATTGCACCTACGGTTCTCTCGATATGGCCCCTTAGAAATCTACTTTTAACCCTTTCCTTACCAATGTCAAGTTTACTCATCAACAAGCCACAGCACCCCTGTTGCTTACCAATGTCAAGTTTACTCAACAAGGAAACCACACACCAGAATATCCAAATAACAAATATATTCACCATGTTTCAACAAACTGTAGTTTTTTGCTGTCCATACATGATCTTTATATCAACAGAAAGAGCTTGTTCAGATCTTTCCAATGATGCTATCAAATTCATATGACACCATTAGAATAGTTTGAGAAAACTGTATCCGAAGTTTCCATGTACAGTGGAGTGCCATTTGTTCATGTGACAAACAACTTTCCTGTTTGATAAAGTGGGCCAGAAGAGAAAACAGCTGTAACTTTACTTTAGCAGTGATGACTTTCATTTTTACACCATATGGAAGAGAAATGTTCATGGAACAAACTTGACGCACAACATTTTCCTTTTCAATCAATTCTTGAGGGTGAAATCTTTGTTTGAAAATACAACCCTTCAACAAGCAGTCAGCTGCTTTTTCTGCATAAGTGGTTTTATGCTTGACTGAACAAAGAATGTGGTACTGGGGGAAGATAAGCCAATAAACAATGTGGTAAGGAAAGGGTTTAATACTCCTTCGGCCTGTCTTTTCTCCCTCCCACAGTCCAGTATTCTGTGCTGCTTCCAAGGGGTCTGTACCTTTACTCAAGCTACTTCATGATTACAGAGCTTCACTCTGTCTGCGTACTGCAGCCAAAGATACTCCAGTCACACAGGCTGTTGAAGCAGGGCATGCAGGTAGATTTCTGTCAAGTAACCCGTTTTTGTTCAGTTTTAGCACAGTCAATTTGAAGCCTGTTTAACCTACGGCTGTGCATCCGAACCAGATTATGGAATCGAGTACCCATAATTGAATTAACATATTACGACACTGAAAAAGAAAGTTGTTGAATGTCATTTGTGGGGAATTGTCAAAATGAAAACCAGGGTACATGGAAAAACAAAACAGACTAATGTTTATGACGCTTGCAAAAATGCAATTTACTCTGTTATATAATTAATTAACCCTCCTATGCAAACATACATTCTGAGCCATGTTGTTGTATGGGTCAAAATCAGTCAAGCTAGGTGATTGTTTTTTACCCTCCTGCCATAGTACAAAACCACATGTAATCTGATCATGTCTGTGTAAAAGTATAGCAGGGGAGGTGGAAGTGGAAGGAAATTTTGACTGATTTTGACCTTTTAAATAGTAGGAGGGTTAATAAGCTACATGTATACAGCTCACTGTACACTGTACACACTTGCATCTTGCTGCATTGATGCTTGGGTGTGGTAGTATTATTGCATGGACCTTTACAAACATTATGAACAGCAATTTCGGAGATTAAATTTTTGGGATTAGCTTTCTTAACGGGTATCCATTTCCCGTATTACCTGTAAATGCTCACCCCTCGTTTAATGTACCTGATTGGTCATTGTTGCAATTTTCAGAAATGAGCGGATTTGGGGGTTAGTATTTTATAGGAAATAATCGTTCCACTGACCGGTTCAAAGTTTTGCATTGTTGGATGGCGGAAAAACCGAGAAAAAAACGGCGTTCATTTTCAACCGTCGGGCGAATGATAGCCATTAGTCAAGGCACGCGGGGCTATATACCTGGACGCGTGACGCACCCCAGATATGCCAGCGTTTTCGGGGCGCGCCACTCTTCCGGGTAGCCACGTGCGCCTTGACTAAAGGCTATACATTTGTTATAGAGGCCAATTTGTTTCCAACGATTGCCAGCCGGCAATCGTTGGAAAACGATATAAATTTCCACTTTTCTTGACAACGACAGCACACCTGGTGCCATCATTTCACAGGATGATTGAGACTACTATTAACTTTAAATACAGTCTAGTATGGTATTTCCTAATAATTCAGTAAACAAAAATTTGGAGGATTACTAATCGTGTACACTACCTCTAATCTATTTTTACTACTGTTGATTTGTTGATCTGTTCTCGTCATTTGTACCACAGTTGATTTGGAACTTGTGGACACTATTCCTGTAATTTTTACAGTAACTCTGGTTATTATGCAACTTGTTGAAATTTTTGTGGCATTCTGTATTAACCCCTTGAACCTGGGCATACTGGGTATTTCATGGGGGCGCCGGGGTGTCAGGCCGGCTTGTGCAGCTAAGCAAAATGGAAACAAGAGGCTTGTGCAGCTAAGCATAATGTACACAATACTCCAATAATGGATTGAAAATGCAGAAATTGGCACATACATGTATAGACGTCAACCGGCCAGGATTTTCAATCCGCACATATTTGGGTCAACCGGTGGCAAGGGGTTAAATGCAGAAGCAACAATTTTTCACCTAGAGGTCGATTTTGAGATTTGAACATTTTCACATTTGAAAAGCCCTATTCTGTATATAAACTATATCCCAAATTCAATCTCGAAATATTTTTGGGGGTGATAAGGAAATGGAATAAAACACAAACAGGAACAGAGATAGTCAGAAAGTTGGACCAAGTTCAACTTTGCCGACTATCTGCATCAAATAATAGTAGGCCCATTCAGATGCAAGTGCTGGCATGCTGGGTGTCCAGTGATGTTCGCTTGAGTCCCACGAATTTGATCTATTTTATTAATTTTTTTACCCTGAATTTTGAGCATAATTTATAGCAAAATAACTTATTAACAGTTAAGCTTTCAGAAAAGTTATAACTGCCAAAAAACACCATTTTAGTAAAACTTTTGACTATTCGGATGCCATTTTTTAATTTATTTTTTTCAGTCGAAAGATGTCACAAATCATCTCTACCCTGACATGACAGCGACTTGCATCTTACATGCTGTCAGCATTCATTGCAATTATATGGAAATTGGCTTTACCAACATAATACAAGGCATTGACACAATTATGCCTAATGTATCCACTCTATTCTTAGACCGTACATATTATTGTTTGCCAAATGATTTTTATGCCCTGCCGGGGAAGCCAAAAGGGCATACTCATTACTGCATTTGCCTTGTCCTTCCGTGTGCGGGTGTATGCGTTTACATTAGTCTACTTGTGGGGTACATGTGTAACAATGGGGACAATACTACCCCACAAGCTCGTCTTTAGAAATCGACCTACCCCACAAGGTTTACACTATGAGTTTTGAGATTTCAATGGGGACAAAGGAGAATAAAAGAAGGAAAGTAAAGTCGAACAATCATGTACCCCAGACTGAATGGCGTGTCAAGTGTGTGTGTCCGTGTGGATGGTTGGGACACGATAACTAGAGAAGGACTTGACATATCAACTTCCTATTCGGTATGTGGGTTGGTCTTGGGGTCCTCTAGAGCCCTATTAGTTTTGGACCCCATAGGTCAAAGGTCAAGGTCATTATGCTTAAAACAATAGAAATGGATGGGACATGATAACTTACTTTAATCCAAAATAAGCTTATTTCTGTTGCAGATACAGTAAGCAGATCCATAACCTCTGATGCTAGCCATTTGCACTTTCCTCTGATACATGTTTGTCATATTAACACATTTTTCTTTTAAAAAAATCAGTCTTTAGTTAAAATAGGAATGGGTAAACTGTCTTATGTATTTATGAATAGAGGATAATTCTTCAACAGATTCACAAGAGAAATCTTAACAGTCAGACCTATACAGTCCCAGGATTAGTTGAAGTCCTGTCATGTGTTCATTATGCTTTATTTCCCTCCAGATACCGTGTCGTTTTTGTTGGAGCATGGCTGCAATATCGGAACAAGGGATGGGGCCGGGCGTACTTCCCTACACCTCGCTGCCTTGAAGAATAATTTGTTGCTCTGTAAACTTCTCGTTCAACACAAAGCTAACATCAGTTCAGTTTATAAAGAAAAACAGGTGAATTTACTTTGACGTTTCAGAGATTTCATTAGTGCCGGAAAATTGGAAAATCTATAATTCTGTTATCAACTGTAATGAAATGGACTTTTCGTGAGGTTTCACTTTTATGTGTCTGATAGAAGGTCCATGTCTGATAGAAGGTCCCCTGTTCTTCAAAGAAAACTTCACATTTGGGTTTAAAAAAAGGGTATTTTATCCAGCATATTCTTTGATTCATTTGAATCCACAGTGTTTGAGACATGTTGTGGGCTAGACTTAAACTTTTGGCAACTTTAGATTCACACACAGACTGTAAACAAATTGTGTAGTCTAATTTATTTCAAAGTTTTCTTTGTTCACTTTGAAAATGTATTCAAATTTACCGAGTCAGTTTCCCTTGTGGATTGTTTGACGAATTATAAGTTAAAAAGTTGTATCCTCATTGAGAGATCCCCACAATGTCGCTTCCCGGGTTGTATCGTAAAATTAGGTGTGATCCCTGGCTATACGGCATTCTGGGTTTATGACTTCTGACTCGCGCCCACCCGAACAAAGATACTGACAATTTAGGAGACCGCCAACATAGGGCAAGATAGCTCAGTTGGTAGAGCGCCAGTACGGTAACCCGGAGGTCGTAGGTTCGAATCCCGCTCCTGCCAGTTTCTTTGTTCACTTTGAAAATGTATTCAAATTTACCTATTCAGTTTCCCTTGTGGATTGTTATTAAAATATCATTCTTGCAGATATTAGTTCTGTATTCCGAACTGCTTTGAACATACGGCCATAACCACTGGGGGTGGGGGAGGGGGGGAAGGGAGGGATTACAAAAGCTTACATTTGTATTTAATTAAACTGGAATTATGGCAGATTGGTCTAAAACTATATTTTAATAAAAAGCATGTCCATGATTCTACCACAGGGTTTTTAATTGGTTGGCATTATCATTATTGGCTTAACGTCGGTCATAAGCATTAGCCAATCATAGCGTCTGTTTGATATCAATATATGTGGTGCGTACCTTTCGTACACATAAACACGATGAGACAAATGCAAGACGGCCCTGATCAGATGAGATACTACATTACCAGCAAATGCCTGTATGCAGGCCGCCGTTATATGCTATAGTATATGTGACCGGCTCTGCAAAAAGGGGTATTATGTCGAAAACACACACACAGGGCAGTTCTATGTGAAGCGGGTGAAAAAATCTTCACGTAAGTGATTTTTTTTGTAAGTGATTGGCTTCTGTTATATTTATATTTTCAGAATTTATTTTCAGAAACTTTAATATTGATGAATAAAGATGAAAACATAAATGTTGATAAAAAATACTTCTATCTTATTTCTTTGCACTTTTTGTGTTTAAAGGCCTGTATCTCTAAACGCACTTCCGTTAAATTGTGAAAATAGGATTATACAAATGTCAAGATATCTCGAGAACACAAAATGCCACAGGGGTCAAACCTACCCCAAATTAATGCTTAGGATTTGATAAATTCAACTATATGTATATAACTTATTTTTCAAATTTTGCGACATAATAGCCCTTTTTGCAGAGCCGGTCACATATGTTGTGTTTGCAAAGTTGTCTAAGAGCTCGCAAAGGGTGATTGGCCAATTGCATGCAGATTTCAGCAGTAAAGGATGGTAGTTATACAGCATCTTGTCTATTGTAGAATATTTTCTTTAACCTCTTGTGTCTGGCTGTTATTGATGGGGGACTGGTATGCCAAGAATGGGATGTGCAGCCAAGCATAAATGCAAACAATAGGCACCACACTGAATAGAGTGGTCCTATTCATTGCACTCGGAGCTCCCCTTTCATGTGAATGAAACTGTGTTTGTATTCATTACACTCCCATTCAAGAACAGTGTGGTTAAAACATGAATGGATTGAGCATGTGCAGGAATGCGCATATAGATGACAACCAGCCAGGTGGGCTTTTTGAAACCGCAGCTATGGCCGTTGTCCGTATTCAAGAGGTCAAACCTGTTGTATTTTTTGTCATTCAGAAACCGCGCACTCCTCTCGACTGCGCAGAGGAGAAATCCAACACGGAGTGTGTGAACTACCTGCAGTCTGTGGGGGCCAAGCACGCTGCCGATATCCCACAAGATTTGTGGCAAAGTGAGCAAGAAGCTGAGGATATGGATACAGGGAACGTGGAGGCGGCTGATCGGATGAAGCAAGATGAGAATCGGAATGAGATGGATGGAAAGGCTGGCAAGACTGATGATGTCGGAGGAAGGCGCACGTTGGCTGAAGAGAAGGGAAGATTTGAGATCAACCAACTACAGGACTCAGAGAATATAAACAACTCTCCGAATGAAGCGATTTCATCTCGGGGAGATATACAGGCACCCGGAAGACAGTCGAGAAACATTGATGGCAAAGTAGATTCGGAGGAACTGCAGCGGAAGTTGAATAATTGGAATACATACTTACAAGGTTGGTACCAATGTGTCTGCTCTGAGCCCAATTTCATGGCTTTGCTTACCCTAAGCAAAAAAATCACCACTGATTATAGCAGAAAATTGTTTGCTTTTTATGTGAACCACAAGTTGGCCAGGAATTTTGCATTGTGTGCATGTATACATCCTGTAAGAAATGTGTACTTACAGGGTTAAGTGCAGAATTTTTTAGCTAATGTTTTTAACACAGAATGGTGATCGGAAGCGTGGAATTTTAGAGGTAAGCATGGTCAGCAGAGCCTTGAAATTATGCCACGTGCCCTGATGACATATGGCTGTAAGCAGTCATCAGAATAAACAACTGTAAAGTCTTTGTGTGGATTCTATCGGCAGGAATTGGATAACCAGATAGAAAAATGAAGCGCTTTTCTTTTTAGAGTTGGGGTAGGAACTAGGAAGAAAGTCAACAGAATCTCTCTCAATCCCAGCAAAGACTTATTGGGGTTTCACACTACTCTGAACTTACCCGGGTAATTAATCACCCGGATAGCAGTCCATTACCCGGATATAAACTAACCTGGAGAATCGGTTTCACACTACAAAATGAACCTCGCAGTTCAGCTTATCCATTTCAGCGCGCACCCAGGTAACTTGTAACCGCATTCACACTATGCGAATGGTAACCCGGAGAATGTGCATTGCTTGACCTCTGCCCTCTCAAAACCCTGATCCATAATGTAATTTTCACTTTGAGCCTTGCAAGTAAGATTTATTATACTAAAAAAATAAGACGTCTGCACTAGTAAGCAGGAAGTCGTGGGTTCAAATCCTACCCGAGTAAGCCTGTGAATTTTTTCACACAGGCTCTCGGAAATCACTGAGTATACAGTGCTTCACACATTACGTCGGGATAGGGGAAAAGACAAAACATCTCTGTTCCAATTTACGAAAACAAAAAAAACGTATTTTTCTTCCCATGAAGTCAGCATTGAATAGTACCATAAATGGTGTCCAAAAGTTGGGGAGAGGGGAATCCAGAATTTTGTAAGAAATAGCCCTCAAAAGTGACAAACCCCCCCCCCCCCCCCAAAAAAAAATAATAATACGCCTGAAAAGTTTCCTCCTGCAGACAAAATGACATATACATGTATGAGTATCATGAAAGTTAGGCTGGGGTGGATGTTTTCTAATCTATTTGAAAGGGGATGTGCTTTGGCCAAAATAGTAGCTGGCCGATAAAACAAGACAAAGCGCACCCACCAGCGAGCATTCACACTACTGATGGTAACCCGGAGAATCTTCTCAAGGTCGTCGTTAACCCCGAGATAGGTGGGTTAACCCACCTCACGAGCTGGGTTAGAAATTACCCGGGTTAAGTGGGGTTTTGAGGCAGTTAACCCGGAGAATTTCACAAGTTAAATCTTTCGTTAACCCCACAATTACCCGGGTAAGATTATAGTGTGAAACTTATTTTGTTGTCATCCTTGTCGTCAGTTTGTGGTTCCGAGGTCAGGTCTATGTTTTTATCTAAATCAAGGAGGACCCTCCTTGTAAACTACTGCTGATTCAATTAATTAACCCTAACCATGATAAATCCAACAATTTGAATATGATTTTACATACTCCCTAGGGGGTTAGGGTTAAAGAAGTGGATGATCTAAGAAACTAAGCTGAAAGACAATTTGTTGATTATGTCGTGGTTGATCAATCAAGCAATCAATCAATCAATCAATCAGTTAATAAATTAAACAATTGATTAGGTAATCAATCAGTTTATCTATCAATGTTACTCAGTCAATAAATTAATCAGCCAGCCAATCACTCTGTATCTCAATCAATCAGTCACTCATCAATCAGTCAATGAATAAAAGACACAAATTAGGTTGTGAGCAACACTAGGGGCCAGCAAGCAAGCCGAAAAAAAAAATTCATCCTTATCAGTCGTTTGAAGTATTCCTTATCAATCTTTTTTCCAAAGATAATGTAGAATTTCTAGACGTGGTTATCAACTCCAAAGCCCCCGAGCTGTCGGAGGCCAGGAGGCAGGCCCGGAGTCAAAAGAAGGAACTGGTCGGCCGTCTGGAAGAGCTGAAGACAGATCTGGAGAAGAGCTGTAGGATGCTGGTCAAAGACGTAGAGAGGAAAGAGGAACTGGAGAGGAAAGAGCGGTCTCTTGCTGACGTTCCTGCCGTCAGGAGGTTACATGACATCGAGGAGCGATTCCAGGTACAAGATTCCTCCAGTTCTTCTCAGACTCTCAAAGGTCAGACTCTCATGGTCAGTTACTTTCCCTGAGCTCAATCATGCTAGCATCTCGAGTGATGACAGACATGCCCATTGCAAAACAAATAGCTTCGCAGAAGCTCTTGAAAATCCCCATATGTGACCGGCTCTGCAAAAAGTGGTATTATGTCTCAAAATTTGAAAAATGAGTTATAAACATTGTTGAATTTGTCACATTCAAAGCTTTAATTTGGTGACCCTGTGGCATTTTTGTGTTCTCAAGATATCTTGACATTTGTATACTCATATTTTCCAATTTAACGGAAGTGCATATAGAGATATAGGCCTTTAAACACAAAAAGTGCAAAGAAATGAGATAATAAGAAATAACATTTATTTGTTCATCTTTATTAATCAATATTAATGTTTCTGAAAATAAATTATGAAAATATAGATATAACAGAAGCCAACAAACCAAAAACAAAAAAATCACTTATGTGAAGATTTTTTGCTTTTGCCGGCTTCACATAGAACAGCCCTGTGTGTGTTTTCACACAGTGCGACATAATACTTTTTGTAGAGTGGGTCACATATGCAGTAAGTAAATGGTATTTGAAGTACATTGGAAACAGCAGCAGATGTAATGGTTCTTTCCCAGGATGAAATCAAATATGAAAAACGTGTGTTTTATTGTAAAAAAATCAAAATAATGGTTTTTGAAAAATCCTTTTTAGTTGTATTTCACCACCCTAACATCCTGCCAGTTTTCTTTGTTCACTTTGAAAAAAACATGAAAAAATGGCGAAAAGCTAGCGCAAAAACAGCATTGTTAAAAATAGTGGGAAATATGCTTACAGGCCCCACTCTGTGCATTCGTAATCACAGTCATCATGCACAAGCTTTGTAAGCATAGAGGTCTTAGTTAGGGGATGTATGCAAGTATGTTAACTACAGGCCAGTTCTGTATTTCAACTGCACATGTGCACAATGACATTTTAACCCGAATGACCCGCGTGACCTAACGCGCGCATGTGAATGCAAAAGGTGGTCACACAACGCACACGTATTAAATTTAATCAGAATAGGCGTTCCCGTAAAATCGTGTGACATTACGTCAGCAATTTTATCCCGAATAACCTTTGACCTTTAAGATACCGAACTGGGTTATTATCACAGACGTTTCTGCTATAGTAAACAGAGATTCTTCACTTACGGCAAGCAAAACCATCAAATTGGGTCTTTCTCTATACCATTTTAACATTCACTTTTAATTCACTTTGCAAACCCGCAAGTCTTCGCAAACCATGCCATCATTAAAAATGAAGTCCACGAATCGACTTCCTTGCAGAGAGCTAACGCTTCAGCAGCAGCCAGCATGGATGAGTTCCTTGCATCCCAGTCCAAACCAGTCGAGAGGAGAGACGGTCGGGAACGTCACGGTCATGACAGTGATGAGGAGTTGTCACTGGACGATGCTAGCAGATCTGACAGGTCTGACAGGTCTTGAACAAGCACTTTATGATTCATGCTTAGGCTTGACAGATCAACTTGTCAAAAATCAGTTCTGTGAACAATTAATTAAGCCATGCATTATAAAACTGGCCCTGCTATGTCATATAAATCAGCAGTGGTGTTCTTTTGGATAAGATAATGTATGGGCTATGTTAAAGATGCTTTCACTTAAAATTGTATTCTTTTAGATTTTAAAGGATCATATCTATGTGAGCTATTAGCCAAAATAAACATAATTTTAAACATTTTGATTTAAAGCAGGTCACAGGACGGCACAGGGTAAATCAGCTTCAAAACCATACTTGTTTATGTATGCTTGGTCTCGGTCTCGGTCTGCAAAAGCCTCTCTCTCAGAAGGCTTGATCTTGGTCTTGAAAGCCTCGATCTCGGTATTGGTCTCACACAGGCTGGTCTCAACTACAAGACTCATCCTCATGTAGGATTTGAGTTTGTGACTCGGACTTGTTGGACATGAGTCTGTACACAGGAACCAATTTTTGATTCCAGTCTGTGACTCCAACTCATTATTCTGCTGATGACAACACTGCCAGATAGGAGTATTTTGGGGGGTTGGGGCACGTAACGATTTTCCTCTTTCCCAAGTCTCGATAATTTGCTAACATGCAAAAATTCATGACAAGTGTGCTTTCTTTACTCTGTGATCATTATTATTTCAAAGCCATTTTTTTGCTGTTTCAGTTTCTGTGATCGTTTAATGGTAATATACAACATTTGAAAACATCAAAAAAACTACTGAATTATGAAATAAGTACTTGACTTGTTATGCTGTCATTTTCAAGAAAAGTGGAATTTTTCTATCAATTTCCAGCAATGGTCGGCTGACCATCGTTGGGGAAAAAAGACTTTTTCAAATACTCTCCCCAATTTACCAACTTTTATTTGGCAATTGGTTACACATCCGTGAACGGGTGCAAGCCAGCTAGTCTAGTTCCCCGACCTGATGATTCCCTGACGTCTATAAATTTGTCCGAAGCAGGGTCAGGGAACCAGACTACAAGAACAGCATTTTTTTTCACTCTGTTTTTCCAGCATCTATGAACACAAAACTTTAAACAGGTCAGTATTACAGTATTTTCTATAAAATACTAACCCCCAAATCCATTCATTTCTGAACATAACAGTAAAATCAAATGTTGTATAGGCCTACTACGTTTATTAACCTCCATCATGTTGTGTCTAACAGGTATGACTCAAGGAGGCAAAGGCACGAAGCCTGGATGCAGAGGAAAAATCAAGAATACATCAATAAGAAGAAGTCACTTCAAGCTCCTTCAGTCATTACACTGGCACCTCACTATAATGCAGGTACCAACAGAATGTAGTGATGGCAGAGATCTGTCAAGTTGGACAAACACTACCCGAACGAGACACGAAATGACTTTGGTTTTGGTTTTGGTTTTGGTTTTGGCATTAATTCAGTCAGGTTAGGTCAGATTCGGTTTCATGTAAGGAGGTTACGATCAGAGGTGGTAGGGTTAGCCACATTATGAATTGCCAACCCCATCACCCTAATGGTTTTCCTGGGCCAAGATCTAAATAGAGGATAAATCTTCAATATATTACAAAGAAATGATCACAATTTTCAGACCTATAGATAAATGCCCAAATACAAATAGAAAGATCCAAAGTCCTCGCTTGTTGGACATAACCTGATAAGTTGAGAATACATCTTCCTCTTTTCTCTTTTTTCCATCAAGGTTTACAGATATTCTCCTCTAAACAAACTAACCTCAAAATAGTGCTGTTTTTAGACCACCAGATTGGCCACTTGCACAGGAAAACCATCACCCAAAATTAATAGTAGGGTCACATTATAAAATCAAGGCTCCTGTCTGCCAGACACCTATCCATGTGAAGACTGAAGATCCACAATCTCATATAAAAATTACCTTCCACACTCTTACAATCCGTTACTTTCCCAGCCCTCAAATTACCCGTTTAGTTGGAGAAACATTTCCTAGATCAGTTTCAACTAACCCGTGTTTAAAACCCTAACAGTCCTGAATCCTCCAATTTTAATATGATTTTCCACACACCCTAGGGAGTTAGGGTTAAGTTAGGGTTAACTGTTTTGTTTTTTTAAAGCAAATTCAACCAGTCATTAATTATTAAACAGACACGTTGCTTTCGAGGCCGCCCAGTTGGGCTACAAAAAGCATTTGTCCTAAAATTGCTACGGTTGGTAAGGTCATTTCAAAGTAGAATATGATAACGTACACGACCATCCCTTGAAAATGCACCGTTTGTCCAAAGATCATAAATGAAAATACTTTGGGTCACACAAAAAATCGAACCATTGGAAGGTGGGTTGCACCCGTAGTTTTATGTCAATGATTTTCAGACAAATGCTGCATTTTCAAGGGATTGTCATTGACATAATTATATTCTACTTTCTAATGACCATTCCAATCAGAGCAATTTGAGGACAAATGCTTTTTCAGTCTCCAAGGCAATGTGTTCCTTGAACTGATACTTCCGTGTACATGTGCAAGAACTGTAAAAGTATGTTAAGTACATGTGTTGTAACTGTTTTGTGGAAACAAATCACATTGATCGCATTTTTGATCAGGCAGTAACCATGACAGGATCAGGACAGTAGTAATTCCAACAAGACGTAGTCATTCCATCCCCGATCATCGGACTGTTAAGTCGCCCTACAATGCCAAAGTCATCTTACCTCTTAGGTATGTCATGCTTTTAAAGAATCTGAGGAGACGGCTCCGACAAGGGGTATAATGCAATAGGCCATATTTTTCAGCAGAAGAGGGCGCTGTAACAGCGCCATACTGGGAGTACAAATTGAAGTAAATCAATGGTGATTGAAGCAAGTTGACATGTTGGTTTAAATGTGCAAAAATTGCATTCTAATTATCTGTAATTTAAGAAGACGGTCTTTTGAAAAGCCCTTTCCTGACATAGTGTATGTTCAGTGCTTTCCAAGTGCCCGTGTGAAAAAAATCACAGGCTTACTCTGGTGGGATTTGAAGCCATGACCTCCTGCCTGTGATTTTGTTCACACAGTCTCTCGGAAAGAACTGGGCATAGTGTTTCATACACTACGTCGGGAAAGGGAAAAAGCTGTCTTCTAATTTACGCCATCCCCGATGCAAATTCCATCTTGTCAATCCATCTTCCATCTTGTCAATCCATCTTCCATCTTCCATCTTCTCAATTTTGTTCAATATTATGAAATTACTACAGTTTGTACCGGCAAAATGGCATTATTAAATCACCCTCATTTGCTGGGAAATGCAGCCTGTTGGCGGAAGTAAAAATAGCATTCCAATTTGACAAAATTGTCTTTTCCACAACACATGTTTTGTTCTGAAGTTAGGGGACCATCCACAAGTTTCAAGATAGACATTGTGGGGACCACCTACATTGTGGAGACTTAAGAAATGTCCACAACTCCTAAATCTTCACATTGTACGTTGACCACAAACTCCCTCCTCTCACTTCAGCACCACTCTGGCACCCCTTTGGCACCCCTTCAGTGCCCTTTTTGGTACCCGGTTTGCACCCGTCCATCAAGTTTCTCTTTTTTTGGGTCACTTTTTTCCTACCTACATGTACTCACTCAAGTGAGGACCATCGTCTTTTCTGCAGACTGCAGGAGCCACGGCGTCGAAGCAATGAGAGCCAGTTGAGTGGGCAGGAACAAGCCGAGATACGGCGAAGGATGGGCGAACTCAACAATGCCGTGCTGTATCCCACGGCCAGCCAGATGCGCACCAGGCAGTGGGAAGGGGTCTATGACCTGAAAGGTCAGATCATTTTTATTCCAAAAAAATATTCACAGTAAAGTTTTTAAAATGTTTAAAAAACAGTTACTCACAGTAAAGTGCATTACCAAATGGTTGCTAGAGAGAGGCCATTTTCTAACTTCATGGTAAAAAAATAACCCATCTACATTTTTCCTTTTTTCATCCTTTTGTTTGCTTAGTGGTATTTCTTCAAGCAATCGGGTTAGCATTTTTTTTAAAGCATAGGAGGTCTTAAGAATAAAGAATAAAATTGTTAACCATCTAGGGAAATTTCCAGCAACTTAACTCTTTCCTTACCAATGTCGAGTTTAATCGACAAGGAAACCACACACCAGAGTATCCAAACAACAAATATATTCACCATGTTTCAAGGGACGGTAGTGCTTGTGTTTTTCGCTGTCCATACATGATCTATTCACCAACAGAAAGAGCTTGTTCAGGTCTTTCCAATGGTGCTATCAAATTCCTGTGTCACCATTATAATACTTTGAGAAAGCTGTGTCTGAAGTACAGTTATGTGTATGGAGTGCCATTTGTTCATGTGACAAAAAACTTTCCTGTTTGATAAAGCAGGCCAGAAGAGAAAACAGCCATAACGTTGCTTTTTTTTTTAGCAGTTATGACTTTCATTTTTACACCATATGATGAAAGAGAAATTTTCATGGAACAAACTTTTACACACAAAATTTTCCTTTTCAGTCAATTCTCGAGGGTGAAATCTTTGGTTGAAAATACAACCATTCAACAAGCAGTCAGCTACTTTTTCTGCCTAAATGGTTTTATGCTTGACTGAACAAAGAATGTGGTACTGGGGGAAGGAAAGGGTTAAAAGCCTGAGCATCGACCAAATATATAATTGCTGATTTGTTTTGTTTTGTGCAGAATGTACACATACTGCCAATAATGAATATCAACTTTTTTCATGATATGATGTGGATATAAAAGGGTTTATGTCATCTTCTGTGCATTTGGAATCACCCAAATTGGTGCCATTCAATAATGTTCCCTGGCTGATTTGTGTGATCGTTATTCATTACAGGCTTTCAAGTATTCCATTGCTCCTGCTTTTCCCACTTTTTTCTTGAAATTCCTATTTTTCCCTACTATTTTGCCCCACAACTCCGAAAAATGAAATCTCATTGAATATTTGTCATATCAGTGTTACACACTGTCATATGGAAATCACACAATAAAGGGCTTGGGTACAGGAGTACTGCAACTTTACCTCCAAGAGCTAATTAGTTGAGGATGGAGCAACAAGTGTTGTGAGTACAGAACTATGCCAAATGAAGCTTGTGATGCTGTGGACATGGGTGAGTATCAATGAAAACTACTGAAAGTCTGCAAAAGTCCTACTTTTGTCCTGTTTTGGGGTGAACATTTTGATCCTACTATTCTCCTACTTTTTCACCTGGGTCTGCTTGAAAGCCTGTCCATTATGTTATCTAGAAATGAGTAAAATGCCCTTCTTGTGCACAGGTGTTGGATTTTTGGCAGCAGAACTTATCGTTGTTGTATTTTTGTCCCATGTTTTTATCATCCTGGTAAATATTCACAGAGGCACCATAATGTCATTCATTGCTGGTGAAAGTAACCGTGATAAAGTTCCCTAGTAATTGACAGTGTACATGTACTTGTGTTTTTTTTGTACCATGCTTTACTGTGGATCAGGATCGGGAGTAAGACGATAGCATTGATGGTAATAAACAGTCGAGTGGTTTTATCGATATTTTTGCAAGTAGATGTGTTGTGCGCTCGCTAGTTTTGTTTTGTTCTCTTTTTCAATGCACATGCAGGCCTGAACTTTGTTGTGATGAGAGGGGCGAGGCATCTTTTCTTTGGTAAAAGGTGCTTGTATTATTACACAGAAAAATCAAATGAAGGGTTTTCAATGCAAAATGAACAGGTTGGTTAATAGGTGGATGTGATTTTACCGATGAGGGTCCAAAATCACATCCAGAGCGCGGAATCGCAATATTATTTGCATATTTCAGGTCAATCCAAGCAGCTTGCAGCAGTTTAATTCATTGTCAAATACGTAATCTGTATGAAATGTATTTTGTGTGATATACACTAGCTGGCATGCAGGATAAAACAACAATCAATTCTTTAGCATAATCTCTGATTTTTGGACCATTTCATTCCAACTTCCAGAGGCCTGTAGTCCAAGATGGGACGGCGGTGAGAGACCACGGTATACTCTTCACTTTCTAACACCACAGGAGTTCCGGAAGAAGTTTCAAGTGAGAAATAAGTGCTACCCTTCATCAGTGTCCACATGACAAATATGCCATCAAATCAGACTGGACTTCATAAACAATAGAGAGGTTTTGCAGCGTCACAAATACCGATATACGTCATCACTTTTGAGGCTTCGGTGACGTGTATCCGTAGTACGCATGTTTTGCACACGTTTTAAACGTATATCAGCAGTCATACACGCAAGTAGAAAAACATCATTTTCGGAGGTTTTGCCGTTTTTTGATCGTGGATCAAAAAATATTCACTAGAATGTTGTCCAGGAGTTTGGAACAAATTTTACAAGAATTAGTCGACTGAAAATTGAGCCCCAAATGTGTGATTTGTGAGCTCGTATTCATACCAGGCGTAACTTAACTCGTCATCAAGCGGCTACTGGTTACTCTCTTTGGTCGAAAACAAATGGGGATTGATGAAATTATGGGAGAGATGTTATTATTCGTTTTTCTTTTGGGGTGTTTTTTGCCCAAAAAAACGAGAAAAGAACCACAAAAAACAACATGGAACACGGTCAACATGGTCAGACAAATTCTGGTAAAAGTGTAGTTCAGGAACCCGACGTTGAGAGGATCTGATCATAGAATATAAGCGTCCTCATGAGGGTATTCGTCACGAAATATGCGAAACAAATGTTCAAAGTGCACTTTACGCATACGGTTACGGTAATCATATCCGTATGTGTATCCGTAAACGTTAGCGTGTGATACCTCTCTAATGATGTAGGCCTACCAATGTGCATATAAAGGGAAGAGGCAATAGGTATCCATACATTCCTGAGACAGTTTTACTATTCTGATTGGGCGAGAGCCTGTTTCGTGGTTTTGCTCAAACCTTCGTTTAACCTCTTGTGTCTGGCTGTTATTCCAAGAACGGGCTGAACAGGCAAGCATAAACGCAAACAACTGAATAGAGTAGTCCTATTCAGCGCACCCTTTCGTGTGAAAGAGCTCCATCTATTCATTACACTCCCAATTAAGAACAATATTGTTGAAACGTGAATGGATTGAGTACGTGCAGAAATGCACATATAGACGACAACCAGCCAGGTGGTTCTTTTCAAACCGCAGCTATGGCCGTCATCTATATTCAAGAGGATGACGCCATTGACCTCTGTTTGTGCAGTTTCAATCCATTGTTGGATTATTGTGTATATGTTACGCTTTACTGCACAAACACATTGTGGCCGTTTCGCTTGGCTGCCAGAGCCGCCTCGACATCTCCCGTAAAAAAACGTATTCAAGAGGTTTAAAGCCTGTTGCATAAAATACCCACAGTACACAGTGTCTGTTGAAGAATAACCGGGGCGGTAAAGTTATGTCTTCTTACATTTTATAGGAAAGGGAGGTTTTGCTTTTTTCATGAGAAGGCTGCCTTCAGCTCATTCTTTTAAACAGCGGCGATGCCCTTCCTTAGCCATTATTGTAAGGTCAAGTCAACAGGTTTTTATCACCTTGAGGTCTCTACGGAATCAATGCTAGCTTTTCCAATTTTGTCATTTTCTACAAAACTTGAGAATATCCACAGATTTCACAAGATTAGCTTTGCTGTATTTAAAACAAAAAACTTGATGATATGATGAGCTTTAGTTGCAAAAGTAATATGATTTATGTCTGCTTTAAAGTTGTGATTCTGGGCGTGTAGTGGTTCTCTTGCGATAGCTTGGTCAGGCGAAATTGAAATTTTTTCATTTCAGTGTGCCAGATTTAACCCCTTGCGTGCGGATGACGCTAAATGGTGCAACAAAAACAGTGACGCCATTTGCCGTTATTTGTGCAGTTTCAATCCATTGTTGTTTTATTGTGTCTGTTTCGCTTGGCTGCCATAGCCGGCGTGACACCCCGGCGCCTCCTGTAAATAACCGTACTCAAGGGGTTAACTGAAACTGAAAGAGGGGCTTTTTTTTATGGAAGTTGCCCAATACAAGGCTAAAAGCCAGTCAGTAATTAAAGGGCTGTAGGTATAACAGAGGTGGTGGGGCTGGCCACATTTTAGGTTGCCAGCCCAACCACCATTGTGGTTTTCCTGGGTCCAGATCTAAATAGAAGATAAATCTTCAATAGATACCAAAGAAATGGAAAGAATTATCCCAATTTTCAGACCCATAGACCCAGGTGGGGTAACTTCCACCATTGGTGAGACCAACTCGCCACCCAATCCCCCCCCCCCCCCCCTTTTACTGTTCTGTGAATTTATTATGGAAGGAATCATACAGTCTGTTCAATGACAACCCTCTAGTGGTTACTGTTATTGTTTAACCAATTTGTATTAATGGTACTCTTGGTATTTTCCCATTTGGGAACCTGGATTAATTCTAATCCCATATTTTTGACCGGATGCTTTCCAGTTATATTTTGGGGATACATACAAAAGTAAATTGTGAAATTTTTCTAATTGAGGTAAGATAAGTAACAATGTAAATTTATGACTTCAAAACCCTTGAACTCAAAATATGCTTTGTCATCCTAGACCTGCTGCTACATTTTAAAAGATTTACTGACAAAAAGGATATTGAACCACTCCGATTGTAATTTTTACTTGCCACAAGCTGTAAAAAGAAATATTTATAGATAATTATGTATATAAACTAAATAAAGTTGTCATCTACACTAAATATTATTCGTCTTTTTAATAAAAATAATACAATGTAATTTATTAAACTTTACAACTGCTGAATTGATACACGTCAAATACCTTTCTTTTTAATTATCAAATTTGAAACAGCATTTTTCAGATATAAATAGTTGTATTTACAAACGATGCAAACGAAATAAGCTGCCATTGAACATTTTACATTGTACTAACAATCCGTTTCTGCTAGTCTTTACTTCCAATCACAGTATAGCACTTTAATGCTGTGAATTTCACAAATTCTTGTAATACTACGTGTCAAAAAAAACGTCCTACTTTTTACCCTAAGTAACTGCCGTTTACCAATATTTCAGATCATGTAAACAAGGCATGACAAATTTTCTGGAGTGCAACATTTAAATGCCGTATGAAAAAAACAACTCACTTTCAGAATCTGCCACTTTCAACTTGGCGTCCTCCAATGTCGATACAGCGCTGGAGACGGTGGCGTGTGCTGCGGCCGAAAACTTCTGAAGGATCACCCCTGATGTCATTGATCGTCCGACAGACTAATTCCTTGAGATAGCCCCGTCTCCAGCGCTGTATCGACATTGGAGGACGGCAGATTCTGAAAGTGAGTATTTTTTTTCGTATGGCGTTTAAATCTGATTATATTCGCTATTTGTCATGCTTGCCTTGTTTACATGATCTGAAATTTTGGTTTAATTCCATTGGTAAACAACACAGTTATTCAGGATCAAAAGTAGGAAATTTTTTTGACACGTAGTACATATAAACCGCATCTTCTAAATAACAAATATTAGGCATGAAGAAACATTTAACAGAAAGCCTGGATGCCCATGTTACTATATCACAATGTTTAAAGAGGATGTCAATTGCTGAGAGAAGTCTGCGTCATTTTGTCGTTTTATGTAGATTGCGTATTGACTTTTGAGAGCTATTTTTTATCAAGGTCCCCCTCTAGTGCAGCACAGCCCACTGGTGGCAGCAAACAAATCTGATGTCATAACACAAACTTCCCTGTTGTGCCTAGTGCACAAAGTGGTATGGCACCAGCGGGCTATGCTGCGCTATAAGGGACTTGACAAAAATAGCTTTCAAAATTAACTTTTTTGTTATTTCATGGCAGAAATAATTTGCAGTTTTATTTTACAATAGGCAATCTACATAATAACGCAGACTTCAGCCACTTCACGCAGCAATCAACATCATCTTTAACCCCTTGGGCACGGGAGATGTCGCAGCGGTTCTGGCAGCCAAATCGAACCACTACAATGTGTTTGTGCAGTCAAGCATGACATATGGACTAAAACTGAACAAACTGCGGCCAGTGGCGTCATCCGTACGCACGGGGGTTAAATTGGTTGGTTATGTCAATGACTATAGAGTACTGACGACAACTGGCTCCAAACAAATGTAGATTGACTTTTCCTTTAACAGCCAGTCATGCAAACACGTTGACGTCATCGTTTCGGTACTCAATGGCTTTATAGTGCCACAGAAAGATATCAAAATGTCTACTCTTGGGATTATTCCTAACTGCACAAGGAACACATTGACCGACCTCTTTAAGCTGGTTTTGTATTTCGCACGAATGTGAGAGGGTTATCAGCATCAGGTTTGATGAGCGTCTTTGGCTCGTGTTGGCACAGTATTTGATAGCAGAATCAATAATTAAACTCACTTCTTTTTGTTTTGTAACCTTGTAAGAGAAAAAATTGCATAAAAAATAAATTGATCCCGGAAACCTTTTATCCAATGGGAGGCTTAAGTAACCAGAATTTTTTTTAATTAAAACAAAAATACAAGATTGGAGAATTTTATTTCTCAAGTTAGACTAATTGTCTTCATTAGTAAAACTATCTTACTACATATGTTCAAATTTAGCATTAAGAATTTTAATATGCTCAAGAATTGGTCTTCTCAATCTCAGAAACGCATACGATTTAAAGAGAGTTGAAAATTCACAGTGCAACAGTAAGTAAGATTCTTGAATCACGCAAGGCCTCGCGTCATATTTTCACTACTGCTAAACATCAGATACAGGTATAAGCATGATCGGGGAAAGAATCCAGTTACCTACACAAATGACATCCGTCATATATTATACATAACACTGTGTTACGTCATCTGCCTTAGTTGTAGTCACGGGAACATCTCAGAAGTCAAAATGCCTGGAATGAATGTTCCAATCGGGAACACCTGCATGGAACGGTTGTCAATGCGCACCCGTTGGTTCTTTGTTCACTTTTTAAATTCATTCAAATTTGGTCTGTTTGACAATAGTATTGAAAAATCATTCAGAATCTATTCATATATATCAACCATTTATAGAAAATTTCCAACCCTTCAAAATCTGCATATCCGCTAGAGGTAAAACTGTCCAGTTTTTTCTGATATCAAAATTACACATACCAATTTGACCGAGGTTGACTTTTTTTTATGATATTATGCAAAAAGGTCTTCCAGAGAAAGCTATGTAGGCATATGAGTCATTCTATAAATTTGGGGTCCAAAAGTGTGACATTTTTTGGTGTCCCTGTTACACCCGACCTGTGTAATTTCCCATCACACTATTTTTTTACTTGGGTGTGATCCCTGGCTATACGGCGTTCAGGGTTTATGAATTCTAACTAGCAACCCCCCCCCCCAGGTTTTTCTCCCACCTCTAAAACTAAAAATGTCTTTGTCATCTTCCTACAGGTTTCTTCAGGCTTTTGAGCTACAGTGTGATATGCACTTTTGAGGAATCATTGGTTTCCTTACCAGAAAGAATTAAAATAAGATATAACTAGCTGAAGGCTGGTTCCAGACTAGCCAAGGTTAGTGAACCAATGTCCTTGATGGACACAACCACTTCACAGACGGGGTCACATCTCATGGGTAACAGGCTTCTGATCTGATATTTTGGAAAGAGATTTGTGTCGGAAGACCACCGGTCCAAACACTTTCTAGTCATTGACGCCAGATGCTTTTTTCCGTACTTTCATGCAATGTAGAATATACGGCTATTCCAGGAAAACACGTTCATATTTACAGAATATCTGGAAACACGGTGTGCTGGTGTAAACAAGTCTACTGCCCTGCACTCCACAAGGTTAACAGAGACAGGAACACTTCATAGGTCCAGTCTGCTCCTGTATGATGAAAGGGACAAAAAAAAATACACATTTGTACCATTTCATTAAGTCCGTCCTTATCACTCTGAAAAATAAATTTTCAAATCAGATTTCTAATTTGTTAGCATTAGAGAAGGTATAAGCTTTCCAATGACACATTCCAAAACAAAATTATCCAACAATAAGTAACAGATTTTTTCAATTTTAAAATTAATTTGGAATTAAAAGTGGGACACTTCTATTTCCAACAGTATTTATGCACTGCACATAAAACAATAGACTGTACAGTGTAGTGTTTTGTTCACAAATAGTCTTCTTCCATAATTCATTAGCAGGGGAAATCCATTAGATGTAGTTTGATATTTTCTGTCAGAGGACAGACATAGCAGGTTTATGGCCGATTCATGCGACATCCCACCAATGCATTCGAACTTTTCAAAAATGTGAATTTGATACGGGTTAAATGTTCGCACGCATGCTGAAACACTCGTCGAAGCATATTCACATTTTTAAAAACTCCTTCCCATCTTTCCAACATAGCTTTTCGGTTTCCTCAATGGATATCACACATCCCTCACAGCATGTTATTTCCATCATCCATTACATAAACGCATCCAGCAATTGTTAAATTACTTCAATTTGCAGCAATTCTGCTGCTCTGTTTCTGCACTGCATAAAAACACACTCCTGTTTTGCACCGAGTGCTGTTAAAAAAAGGGAACAGCAAGCTACGTACGCAGTGATTCTACAGTTATGCCCAAAATTATTCATAGCCTATGAAAAATCTGCTAGTTCGCTTTTCTCTCATACATAAAAGCTGGATTGGTGGAACTTAGGCTTTACTTAACCCCTTGGGCACAGTATTTTACGGGAGACGTCGGGGTGTTGCAGCGGTTCTGGCAGCCAAATCGAAGCGCATGACATAAACAATAATCCAACAATGAATTGAAACTGCACAAACGGCGGCCAATGGCATCATCCGGCCTGGTGACACTTTTGTTTTTGCGTCCACAGACGTCATATGACTTTTAGTTGGCATGTACAAATCTACATATATTTTGGTTTCACATCATTACCATAAAAGTAGAAATAATAAATAAAATGATTCACAATACCCCAAATTTGGCATGGGTATGAATAGTTTGGAACATAACTGTACATCACTCAACCGGCCTTTAGTGAAATCTTAATAATCCTAACCGTCCCAAATCCGCCACCATGTTGTGCTGTATTTTGATGGGTTCAAGACACTAGAACCTTGCCACCATAACTTTACATGGAGCTATGATGCCCCAATTTGTCCAAGTCCAAAGAATGTGCCATAGGTTTACTGCACAGTGTTGGATTTTGACAGGTTGAGGAAGCCTCCCAGCAATAATGCCACAGGAGTTAGGGTTACGGATACAACACAGGGAAATGTTCCATAATTGTAAATGTATCTCTTGCATTGAAATTACCCAATGCTGTTTTGGGTAGGCTTTGGTGACTCTGTGCAGGAGTCCACTCTACTGAAATCAGATTCGCAATTCCATATTATTTTTTGAGGAGTGGACTCTTTCAAGTAGCTAATTCCTGCTGCCCGATGATTCTGAAACTCGCCAACTTCAAAAAAGAATTTAAGATTGATGACATCCCTGAAAAGACATTGCACATCACAGAGCCAGCTTTTTCATCCATGAAAGGATGCACCATTGACGCTCGTTTTGTGCAGTTGATTCCAAATGGAATCAAAATTCCTGCTCGTTGGAGTCGGCAAGTCTTGTTTAGGGGTTAACAATTCAACAAAATCAGATGCAAGTAGCGATCATTTGTAGTTGGGAATTTTAATTTCTGATGGTGTTTGAAACCAGACCTACCTAGCATACTTTCACATCATGATGATGGTCCCGGCTCTTTGCTCTCTCCAGACTTTTTCCGCTTCAGAATCGCCTCCAAAAGTCTGGAAAGAACAAAGAGGTCGGGGCTGGATTTCAAGACGTTCAACAACAAGACTGAGCAACTCTTGGGGCATTTACCATTTTACTTCAATGAATCTATTTTCAGCTCATAGCTAATAACGCACACTGGTGTTACAGAAATAGTCACGGCTTTATACAAGGCAATCTCAAAATGCGACATGAATCACAAAGTGTTGCTGAACAGTCACAGTGGCACCGAGTCTCAATGTTAGTAAAAGCATTGGAATGTCGTTTGATCACGTGCCCCCTCCACTTTGGTAATAGACCCTTTTCATGTGATGCCCGAACTAATGGCAGCATTTTTGCTTCTAGTCACATGGGTGAAAGGGTTTATACAAGATATACCCCTAAACATCCCAAAATAACAGACGGTAACTGACTCCTAGTACCACCTTCCAGGCCACTGCTGGTCTTTACTCGTTAGCGGCACGTAGACCACGCCCATCAGGTTCTTCTTTGTGACACGCCCCTCCATGTCTTTGTCGTACTGTTCAAGCATCTGATTGGCTCCCTGTGGGCCGACGGGGATGATCAGACGGCCGCCCGGCTTGAGTTGATCCACTAACTGTTGGGAAAATGAAAAGGTGAATCTTACAACAGCTTCCCCAAAACAGAATTGTCCACAGACCCTCTGCACTGATGTCTGACTCGCGTGTGATGGTATGTGGGTTCATGGTGCTTGTGTGCTTGGCCAAGAAACAACTACAATTGCCTCTCTCCACCCAGGAGTATAAATGGGTACCTATGGGGGTAGAGAACAGATTGCACTGATCTCAAACTGCTGCATAGAACTGATCTCATGGCCTGATGAACAGGAGTAAAAATTGTGAAACACTTTAAGACATTTTTATAAAGCGCTATATAAGCACCACATTATTATTATTATTATTAGGCAAACAAAACAAATTTTCTGCTTGTGGTTACCCTTACCCTACCCTATTTTAACGGCCCCGACCCAAATGTTTTTTTTCGGGAAAAAAATAATAACAAAAACACCCAAAGAGGAATTTCACATTAGCCCCTTCTGCGCACTTCCGGGTTGAAAGCGAGAATGTCAGTGGCAAACAAAACAACGCCTTTCTGCACATTCATTCATGCATGAATGAATCAGGCCATAAAAGGAAGCGCAGGCACACGATCAGCATAAAGTTGTTTACTGTGACATTGAGATCCTCGTTTTCAAACGCGGAAGTGCGCAGATCGGCGCTAAACTCATCGTTGTGGGATTTCTCTATAAATGCTGTAAATACTACCTTTAAACCTTGACACCTACATATGATCAGCACAAAAAAGTGCCCCCCAACAATCGCATAAACATCAAGCATTACTTTATTTGCATACTTCGGTTATGAACATGCATTCAATTGGTGCGTTTATCTTGCTCAACTGAGACCACTTCACGCCGGGATTATTTTTGCCGAAAATGGCAAAATATAGCAGCCAACTTTTGATATACAGCCAAACGCCACAAATACTGATTTGCAAGAGTCATTTCAAAAGTGTTTGTACAATATTTCTTGCCAAAACCTCATATATTTCAATGCTCCGGGTGCGCCCACCGGAGCGTAAATTGTAGAACAACTGGCTGTGCACAGCGGCCAAGTTCAAGTTCAACACACGGTCTGCCTCCACAGACTTCACAGGCTGTGTGTGAACAAAACAGATGAGGGATTAGCGTGTTGAGACGTCACCCTGAGGCGAGTCGAGGCAAGCTTGACGTTTTAACCCGTCAGCTGTGCCCGTGTATAAAAACAGCCAGATCGTGTTAACACGTCCTCCGATGCGAACTGGTTAATGCAAGAAAATCAGTATAAATGCACATACCAAAAATAGCCATACAAAATGTTGAGTTTTTCATAGGATTTCCACAACATGGATGTGCACTCCAGTAATTCACAACAGTTAAGCAATGATACCGGTAATTGTAAATCTCTAAACAGTTAAACAGGTCCGTTTTGGTGCAAGAAGGCATTCGTTTATTATGTATTTCTCAAGTTGCACAATAGAGCCCTAACCCTGCTGAATCCAACCAAATCCAACAGCTCTAAAATTTTGTTCAAGATCTTGTTGGTTTCGGCAGTCAACATATGACATATTGGATCCAGGCATGCTTAGGGGTCAGTTACTAAAGCACAGCTGATAATATCATCACGATGACATCAGCCGATATCATTGAGCACATGTGCGTACATGTATGTCACACAAGTTACAGGCATATTGCATACCAAAGCGTAGGTACTGAACAAGTGAAACTTTTCGAGTTTCAACCCCTTGTAGTCAGTTGTTATTGATGGAATGCTGGGGTGGCAGGCTCTCACTTAAAGAGCTGCGCAGCCAAGCGTAAACGCGAATAATAGGCATCACACTGAATAGAGTGGTCCTATTCATTATACTCAGAGCTCCCTCTTTGTGTGAATGAAAGCTTTGTTTGAAAAAGCCCCATCTATTCATTACACTTCCATTCAAGAACAATATTGTTTAATAATAAATGGTTGTGTATGAGCAGGAATGCGGCTATTCACATCAACCGCCAGGTGTCTTGCCTCATGGCTATGGCCATCGTCCGGCTACACATGAAATACACACAGCTGACACCAACAGTAGAAATTTGACTTCAAAAATGAAATGGTGCTGCAGCACTTGAGGTACATGCAGTGCAAAGGGTCTAAGCCCTTCACAAGAATTCTGACATTGAGTATCAAAATACCACAGGGGTACGAATGTCTGCCCCCGTGTAAAATACTGACTAAGCCAAAAGTAGTTTGACCCCCAAATTCATGAAGGGGGGTCTTGACAACTATCTAGGTACAGGGTAATTGATCCACCGTCAACCTTTTACCCAAATATCACATATTTCTAGTTCCAGTTTAAAACCATGAGATCACAATGTCAGAGTGTTATTATAATTCTGACTTAAGATTACAGTGCCAGGGTAAGCAAGAAACCGTCAAGTTGAAAACAAAATGAAAGTTTATAAACTTACAGCTGGTGGTAATACCGGGGCTGCTGCACCAACATGGATCGCATCATAAGGTGCTCCTTCCAGATGACCTCTTCTTCCATCACCAGCTACAAGTAGAAAAATATATACAGGGTGGGATAAAAAAACCGATACCGAGATATTATTGCTAATTGTAACAGAAGTAGGGCACATGTGAATGAAAGGGAGATATCCTCTGTTAGGGTTGAATCTCCTCTTTAAAATGACACCCTGATTATGTCATTACATTCACGGTTGACTGAGCAGTGCCCAGTTTTATGAAAGGGTCTATTTAGAGAATTGCGCCACTTTCTTTAGTGGCATTCATTGGCCTTAACCATTACATAACCTTCTTAAAATTAACAAGTGGGTGAGGAGAAGCTTGCAGTTTCTTAAAACACATTCAGGCGTACATGAGAATGCAGCTTACAAAAGAACAGCAAGTTTTTGTTGTGTCAAAGTGGTTAGAGATGGGGAGCCTTCAGCAAGTGGCAGATGCTTTTGCTGAAAACTTTCCAGAACGTCCTCCTTCAGCTAAGGCAATGATTTGGCGCAATGTTCGCAAGTATCAGCGTGAGGGAACCAGCTTAAACTTAAACAAGGGAAGATCTGGGCGCTTACCCGAAAAAATCAATGCGGTCCAGCAGGCCCTGCAACAGGGAGAACAGCTCGCTGCATATGCATCGCATGCCGGCTTGCCGCGCCCACAAGCCCCAAAACATGAATGAGATGTGTTCCGAATGTCTTTTTAGATGGCCAATCAGACGGTTTTAAAATGACGTACTACACACCCAAAAAAGTTGACCGCAAATGCGGCGGTGTAAGCAAAACTTCAAAGGCCTTTTTGGTAGAATGACAGAAACTGCAGTATCTGGTTACCAAGTCGAGCTCCACAATTAGGTCTTATCTTTCCACTGCAATGCAGACATAACACTGGATGATTGGAGAATGGAGTCAACTGTGAATGCGGTTATCTTTATCTTTGAAATGGTTTTTGCAAACATTCTGAACATTAGGGGGAATACCACGGTATTGAAATTCCAAACCGAGTTCGCGGGTATTTCTGTATTTATGAATCGTCAGTCGGTATTGTCCGGTATTAAAAAAAAAAAACGTCACTAAACGGTGATACCGAAATACCACCCAAGCCTACTCTGAACCACAACGTGGAATGGCCCGAGATCCCCGGATCTAACCCCATGCGATTTCTTTCTCTGGGGTTATTTGAAAGACAAGGTCTTTGTTATGCCACCACAGGATATTCAAGACTTGAGGGAGCCTGGTGTGATTCGCTCGGCAGTGATGGGCATGCGACGCCGTGCTCAGATTTGTGTCGGGGAAAACGGAGGACATGTTGAGGGGCATGTTTAATTATGTAAATAACACTGCGCGAATAAATGTTATTAAGTTTACGTGGTGAAATCTCTTTTTTCCCCACCTGGCTTTCACTCTGTGACAAATGACACCACAAAAACCACAATTAAAAAGTGGCGCAATTCCCAAAATAGACTCTTTCATAAAATTGGTCACTGCTCAGTTAACCGTGAATGTAATGACATGATCAGGGTGTCATTTTAAAGAGGAGATTCAACACTAACAGAGGATATCTCCCTTTGATTCACATGTACCCTACTTCTGTTACAATTAGCAATAATATCTCGGTTTCGTTTTTGTTTGATCCACCCTGTATATATAATCAAAGGCCCAGATTTTAAGAGAAAAATGTGGAGAAGTTTGGAGCTTCAGTAAAATTGATTGTTCAAAACAAATTCAGTCAAATATTTTGCAAAAAGTCATCTGACTAATTGCTGTCGTTCCGCAAAGCATCTGTCCAAATCATTTTTTGTTGTTGTGAATGCATGATGACGATTAGACAAAAAGTAGTCTTGGGGTAATTTTCCTTATTATGCTCCAGATGGTCACATTTGACTTTATAGACCATATCAAAGACTCGCATCACCACAGCAACATACTGTGGGACGAGCATACATGTATGATAACATTGGCACATACTGTATTATTGTGTCCCACAACATGGCTGCCATTGCGTCATGCAGTCTATTTTGTAAAAACAAATCCAAATTCAAAGTTTGAGACTCTGACTTTATATGTGGGTAACTCCCAAGAAGTCGGCTATGAACTCACTAATTAGCTTGACTCTGCCCGATTCCAGCAGGTATGCATGATCTTTCTGGACGTTACTTATCGACCAATCGACTAACTCCTTGATATGGTCGATGCCTACAACATGCCCAGTCTCACCAACCTGTAATCAAAAACAAAAAAAGTAAAAATCTGAAAAGTAAAACTAACTTGTTTAAAACTGAAATCCGGCAAGAATCTTGGATAGCTGTCAAAGTTGCAGGCGAGGTTTACATGTACTTGCAAACTGTTGCTGTGTTTGTTCCTGGTGCTGTTCTGTTACTTGCAATTTTTCTTCACTAAATTCTCAGTATATTACCCCTAACCTCACAGAAAGCTACAAAATACTACTAGTAGTAAACTGTAGTACACAGTACTCTCACCTATTTGTGTACAATGCTTGTAGTAATTTTTAGTATTTGATACTTCACCCCAAATAAAGTACGTAGTAATATGTAGTACAACTGTTTGTTGCTGGGGTTGGAGGCAAAATGTATGTTTTTATCTAAGCCGGAAACAAAGCATGAACTACTGGTTTTCAGAGATGATAATTTTTTTTATCTTAGCCATCTAATTCATTGACACAAATATAATTTACCCAGTAACTTAACTGTATTACATAGAAGTAGTACTCTGCAGTTGCAAGTATCTTGACTGCTGTCATGATACACTCAATCATCAAAGACAGAGAGACTCAGTGCTACAGAATACTACATGTAATTAGTATTTCGTAGTACACAGGTCTTCACCCCAAATGAATGCCTAGGATGTTAGAGTTAATCAAATTATGTTTCAAAAGTCCCTTCTCAAGCATGTTTTTATAATCATCTGCATTTGACTTAAAGCTTTGCTATGAGTTGGGAATATGTTTGCAGGACTGCAGCATATGTGAACTTTCGTTCAGCAAAGAGTACAGTCCTACCAGCCAGTAGCTCTCAAAGTCAAACAAGTAACTAACATGATTAATTAAGGTGATGAACCGGTCTTTACCACATCAATCATAACCTTGGAGAAGTGTGGCCACTGTTAATGGAACGAGCCAAGGTTATTGACTGGTAAAGATCGGTTCATCACACTTTTATCCCCATTCATAAATGCCTTCTTATGAGGAAAGCAAAGACCTCCTGTGGGTGTTCTTATTGGAACGTTCTATTAATTATTACCCTAACCGTCCCAAATCCACTCAAATCCAACACCATGTTGTGTTGTATTTTGATGGGTTTAGGACTGTACAGCCTTGGCTTTTACATATACCCCAATTTGTATGTATATTAGAATAAGTACAAAGAATGTGCCATATGTTTACTTGGGTTATGACAGGTGCAGGACACTTCCCAGTAAAAGTGCCACAGGGGTTAGGGTTAAAGCAATCCAAATTTTAAGATGCTCCTTCACAGAGGTTTTTGGTTTGTTTTTTATGGAAGTCGCCTAATACAAGGCTAAAAGCCACTCTAGATAAAGGGCTACAACGGAGGTGGTGGGGTTGGCCAGCCCCACCACCCTTATGGTTTTCCTGGGTCCAGATCTAAATCGAGGATAAATCTTCAATAGATACCAAAGAAATTCTCCGAATTTTCAGACCAACTGATAGTTTTAATAGTAGGAGGGTTAATGAATATGAAGGGGAGAGACTACTTGAAGAGAGACTAAGGCCCTGTCCGAATTACTTGGCTGTGGCTTGAAATTACACACGAGTCTATGGGAAGTGGCTGCAGCCGCTACCATAGACATGTGTGTTACATCCAGCCGTAGCCAAGTAATTCGGACAGGGCCTTACTCACCATGATCCCCATACATGCTGTCAGGTACCCACTACCTGAGCCGACATCTAGAGCCGTCTTGCCTTCTGCCAGATGATCCTTCAGAAGCTCTAGGGCATGGGCATGCTGTTTAGACATGGAGGGAAACATAGGCTGGTCACTATCTATGGCAATCTTCAATTTTATTTTCATAAACAGTCAATGCCTCATCTAGTCACACATCAATAGTGCTGTGCATCCAAATCAGGTACCCTAGTACCCGACCACTAATGTCAGAAACCGGTTCCAGATTATGGAAGAATACCCGTATAAACCAAATTTACATAATACTTAGTAATTTCTGAAACAATGAAAAAAGCATTTTTTGAATGTCATTTGTGGGGAATTTTCAAAATGAAAACCAGGGTACACAGAAAAACCAAACAGATCAAGGTTTATGATGCTTGCGAAAGTGCAATTTACACCGTAAAGCTGTAGAGCTCACTGTACACACTTGCATCTTGCTGCATTGATGCACCAATGTGGTAGTATTAACATGTGGACCTTTACAAACAATATTATTATTAGCAACAATTTCTGAGATTCAATTTCTGGGAATGGCTTTCTTTAACAGGTACCAGGGTACATGTACCCGTGCTTTATTTTTCAATTGGGTATCTGATTCCCGTACTACCCGATTCCGGTACTACCCGATTCACGTACATGTACTATCCGTAAATGCACACCCCTAGCCACACCCGTCTATCTTTCCAGGGAACAGGCAAAACTAATTATGGACAGGCAGTTTTTGCTTGTATATAGCATGTACAAACTCCCAATAAAATCTCAATATCTCCTCCCAAATTAGTGGTTAAAAATGGTGACAAGGGCTCAGATTGCAACAAGGGTACATGTATCTATGCACATTTTGGCTGGGAGTGGACAGGTAGTTGTTCAGTCTTCACTGGGAGTGGGCAGGAGATATTTAATCCCAGATGAAACACTTTTAACAGTAACCATTCCAAAAGAACTCAATTTGCTGCATCGTCCTAGCAATATGAGCCAAGTTTGGCCCCTTAACCCTAACCCCCTAGGCATTTTTACTAGGAGGCTTTCTCAACCTGTCAAAAACTGTGCAGTATACCTATGGCACATTCTTTGGACTTAGACAAAAAAATTAAGTAATAGTACAGTCGACTCTCGTTAATACGAGGTCCTCCGGACTTACGCAAATATCTCGTATTATCCGGGCTCTCGTCCTATCCGGGCTGCAGGTTTTCCCCTTTATTGTGTATAAATGTGAGGTGTGGATAGGCCCCAAACACAATGTAAACGCCACGCACATCTTGTCGATAAAATTGTGTTGCTTTATATTAGTTATGAAAATGTTGCAAAGCAGATTCTTATTAAAACAAGCAGTAATATTTAATAAAACAACACCTGAGCACAAGAACAAGACCGCTGGAGTCCGCCGACCGGGCGATTAGAGATGCATAGATCACTGCAAAACCACTGCATTAGCTACACGCAAGTAAGTATTTCAATCACGCACATACATAAATCTTGAAGGGGCTGAAAGCATGAAAGCCGCCATAAACAAACCCCTCTATAGCGGCACGGGAACCGCAAACGCCCATTGTCCACCGTTTAATAGCCCCCTCTAGCGGCACGTTTGAGACACAAACAGCCGGTGTCTACGTGGAGTGAAAACCGCGGTGCAAGATTAGCGAGCATTGTGACTGCGCCATTATCATAGCGGCATGAGACACAAACAGGTGATGTGTACGCGGAGTGAAAACCGCAGTGTAGAATTAACAAACATTAATTACAATAACTTTTCAAATTGAATGGATTCGCTGATTGACAGGTTGGTTTCCAAAATGTTCGTGGAAAATAGATGACAATACATGTATTTGTGCTCAATCGGGCCGCAAAAAATGCTCGTCTTAGCCGAGTTCTCGCGTAACCAGAACTCGTATTAATGAAATTTTCTTCCATAGGAATGTGCACAATTCGGTCGGGACCAACGAAAATTCTCGTCTTAACCGAGTTCTCGTGTTAACCGAGCTCTTATTAATGAGAGTCGACTGTACCAAGGCCCTGCGCAGTACTGAACCCATCAAAATTAGACAAAACCTGCTGTTGGAGTTTGTAAGGCTTGGGGTATTTAGGGTTAATACAAAAATATGTGTATGCAGATTCATGCAGAGTAAAAGTCAAGTCTCCTTTGTAGGTAGCTCAATGAACTTCAGTTGTCCCCCAAGTTTTGTTTTGTTTTTCGTTTTGCTTCAGTGATTGAAGATTATAACAGGTCTGAAATTTTCCCACAAATCAAAGATTTCAAAATCAGGTTCTCAAAAAGTTGCCAACGTCCAGAAACTAATAAAATAGTTGTTCTACCACGGCGATGTAGGAACACTCTACAGTAAAGAAAGGATGCCTATGACAAGAGTGCATGGTAAGTTAACATTACAAGTCTTATAAAGTACTAAAACCCTTGGCACAAAATTTTCCTTGGCCCAAAAAAGTCTTGCTTAGTAAAAGCAGGTTACCAGGCAAAATTCCATGTGATTTTTATGCTAAGCAAACACCAGTAGAATACCAGTCATAAACAATATCCATTTCATGAAAATCTGTTTTTACCAAAGACTTTTCAAGCCGCGCTGCACTGCACTTTTTGTTGTTGTTAGTTTGTTTTTGTTGGTTCTTTTTTTTTGGTGGGGCTTGTTATTGACCTTTGCTACAAACCAAAACTTATGTTTTAGGTACATCATAAACCAAAAATTGGTAGTGTTATCATTATTTTAGATGCTAAAAAAAAAAAAAAAATTACGGTCAAAGTATTTAATCAAGCCAGTGCTTTGGATAAGTTCTGCAGTTTGAGTACGAGCCCATGACTGAAGTTTCTTGAATCACGTCCAAGTTACGAGTCACTTCCTTCAAGTCACAGAAGTAACAGTCCCGTGTAAAGTAAATTTAGAATTTGAGATGACCTTAGAAATGACTGTACCTGCACATATTAAATATGCTAGTTACAGTAAAATTACATGATGTTCCGGTTCGGAAATTGAAATTTTAAGCAGTTTTGTAGGGTTAGTGAAATTTGACTTGGAAGTCGCGAGTCCTTCGTGCCAAGTCCGAGTCATGATACTTGAGTCCAAGTCCGAGTCACCAGTCACCATGACTCAAGTTGAGTCTACACAAAGCAGATTCAAACGGAATTCAAAATGGAAGGAAACAGTCACACTCACCATATGTGGGGCACTAATAGTAACAGCATAACCTGCAAGACAAAATCCAAGGGGAAAATTAAGGTTGATGTATACATGTACTTATTCAACATCATACACTGAGTAAAAAAGTATGGAAAGATTTAACCAGCTATCAATGCCCTTTTACTGATCTACTGCACTTGGGTTGAAAGGTTGAACCCTTAAGTCAAGTCTTAAGTCAATTTATTTAATTCCACTTTTCATGTATACTTTTGTACAATCTGTTAACTGGATGTTTTTAGGGTGTTTTTGTTGCCCATCTCACCATTTTTTGTAGAACAATGTGCAGACTGGGCAATAAACAAAAAATGTAAATAAAAAATACCACGCCCCCCCTCCCCTCCCCCCAAATCTAATTGTGCATACTGAACTACAACAGTTCCTGAACATCTGACGTTATTAGTGTAGAAAAGAGCCAACTACATGCCTCACAGACATATAAACTTATAAGTCGTTGTAAAAGGACTTTGCCCCTTAAAAATAGCCAAGGCTTCCCCACCAGCTTTGTCCCTCCCACTGAGAAGAACCTGTATACATCACTGCTATGTCAAATTAATGTCCTTTCATAAGCCAAAGAATAGAAGGCTTGTTATACTCATTCACTTACCAATTCCTTGAGGCGAGTCTGCATACGGATCAGTCTTGCTCTTGCTATAATTTCTCCTATCAACTTGTTTCAAAGCATTATGGACACTCTCCGACTTAATGATGCCATGTTCTGTGAATTAGTCAAGATATTGTATATCAACACAAGCAAAACAGGTCACTTCAAGTACAATGTATGCATGTATGCAATGCATTAGCTAATTAGCCCTAACCCTCCAGGGTATGTTTTCTAGAAACCCTGCCAGACGCATCAGATTGCATACTTTGTCACATTGACTTGTGTGCAGACTGCAGAGTCCAGCAAAGTGGAGCTGTCAGCACAGTGCTGCGTCTCGCAGGGTTAATGACAAATTTAATTTAAATTGTAACATTTAAATTTTGCTGAATGCCATTTGAAAAGCATTCTGCAGAGATTCAGGTGGCATGACCTTGACAGGTGCACAGCCACACATCCAACTACAGGTAAACCCTGTGCAACAGCTGTGTATGGTGTCCAAATTAACAAAATCCCAGGTGCACCACAGTAGTATAAGCATCACGTGACACATTCAAAAGGCAAAATTGGCTGAAGCTGCTCTGTATTGCAGTCAGGATTTAATTGCTATGCTCAACTTCAAGCTTTACCCATGGTTGGATTTGTGTGCCTAAGGATAGAGGCCAGAGAATTTGGCGATTGTGTTGTGTAGGGCCCCTCTTTAGTTTTGATCAAATTAAAGTCAAGGGTATTTGTTCTCATTCCAAAATGGCTTTTTCAACCTAAAGCAGACTTCTCTTAATTCTACTGACATTTTGTTTTATTTTGAACATTTAAATACAATTTTCTTACACGCTTTACGGCAGTTGCCATGCAAATGGTTTTGCGTGTTTACTGTGCATCACAGTGATCGACATCTTTATTTCCGCATTCCGTTTTGTCGTCTTCATCATCGCTTTTCCCCAAAAGTTTCCTCAAAAACTAAAAACCTGCCCTTTATCTACGGCATACTTGTTGGTTTGTAATGTCTAGGGGTGTGCATCGGAACCGGGTACCCGACCGTTCATGTCAGGAACCGGTTGCAGATTATGGAATCGAGTACCCGTACAACTTTACATTATTACATAGTAACTTCCCAGACAATGAAAAAGGAAAGGTTTTGAATGTTATTTGTCCAGGAATTTTCAAAATTAAAACCCGACTTCATGGGGAAACCAGCACAGATTTCATGTTTATGAAGCTCACAAAAGTTGACAATAAAAGGGAATTTGCCAGTCGTTTTTATAGTCTGGGTATGGATAAATGTCTCGAGGAGAAATAATAGCATGCCTCATTATACAATAAATACAACTGTATAAAGCTTCCGACAACCGACTTTTGTGATATGCCGGCACATGCATGTGCCGGCACAATCACATGAGTTTTTCAAACTTTTGTCTGAAATCAGACTTTTTGAATCTCAGAGAAAGACATTGGGCTGAATAAATAAACAAAAACTAGAAATTGCTTTAGAATTAAATGTACCCAAAATAATTGCAAATTTTACAAGTTTTACACGTTCATTTTCCTATTCAAGGTCTCACAATGCGCGCCACCAGGGGTGAACTTTCACACTCTACTGCTTGAGCTTTTGCTAGAAAAGCAATTGCTAACTTTAATTTATTCGGCCCATTATTACAACTTCCGGAATTGAAAGTTTTGGTTTGGGGTTTCTTTGTCGGGTACCCGTATTTTTTTCAATCGGGTACCCGATTCTTTTACTACCCGTAAATGCACACCTCTAGTAATGTCGCTAACTAGTTTGGCAGTTTCAATAACCTAAAAGTGGATTTTTGTTCCCTTTATAGGGAACAGGGGACTACACTACACAATCGCCGAGAATTTTGTTAAGGTAAGTTGACCTGAAACATTGCAACAGAACTAGTAGGCTACACCCTTTCCCACATCTTTAGAGGATGTAGTCGAGTACTATGGAGGAATCCTGCACCATCAACGGCTAAGTATAACAAAATACCCTACCATACCTAGCTTGAGAAATCCAGCTGTAGGCTCATGAAATGTGAGATTCGCCGTTTAGAGCTGGAGGCCATGCCATAGGGTTCCCAGCGGATTTTCGGAAAGATTTTACTTTAATACCCCCACCAAAATCAGTAAGGAACAGCAAATCTTGGAAAATAACCATCCATCTGTGTTCAGAATTGTATAAACACTTGGCACAACCTTTAATTTTGAGAATTTTGTTGGGACATTTTAGTGCAATATAGGGGAAGAAAGTTTGTGTTTTCTGTGTTAGAACTTTCTTGGCACCATGTATAGTCACTCAATGTGTTCACATACATGTTGATTTCTACCTCATTTTTTACAGATTTTGCTGACATAAATCTTAAAATAACAGATTGTGCCACATGTTTAGACAGTTGTTATCAAGGAGGGTTGGTTATTTTCCAAGATTTGCTGTTCCTTACCGATTTTGGTGGGGGTATTAAAGTAAAATCTTTCCGTCATTCATGTAGCGACTGATCCCCTCAAAATGAGAATACGATCAAGTTAAACCCGAAAAAAAGTTGACTTTTTTTCGTGCAACTCGGATACACAAATGAGCTGTGTACAAAGCAATGGAGTGGATTATCGATACATGGAGTGTGTGGCATGTATTGCGCGCGCACCACCTCGGGGCTCGCTTTACGACGGCTGTTTGCTGATGCACTGACACCAATCAGCGAGAATCGACAGGAACGCACGCATTGTGACAGGCCAAGAGCCCTAGAGCTGGATTTCTCAAGCTATACCATACCATGCATCAGTGCATGTGAAGTGAAGTATGAAGGGGAGGGGCATTCCAATGATCCACAACACTGAACATGCACACTCGAGGGGCATGGAGTCTAAACCAAGTTGTTTGCACCATGAAGGTAGGAAACATTTTACCTCCTTATGCTTAAGTTAAGACTGAGTAAGACCTTAGCACTGCTACAGAGTACAGGACACATACACGGTTTACTGCTCAACTCTAACGAATTCCCATCGTACCAAAAAGAATGGACCAAAACCTTTCAAATCTATGTCATCACAGGAATAATATGCCAAACTTGCACAAGAAAAGACTCACGTTTGAGCTTGTAAACAAGCTCTTCATGAGTTGAACCGCTGGATCGCCACGCCATTGCTGACCGTGAAAATGGCGCCCCCATCGAGTACAACACAGTAAAGGTCACCGCAGCCAAATAGAATCGCCCAAATATGGGGGTGAGACCGTAAATCTGCATTCTATTTGGGGCAGAGAAAACTTGGTACCATCACATATATTCGAATAAAGCAACAAAATCAGGTACTTTCGAATATTATATAGCTAATATAGAAAACAATTAGATAAAGTACTCATTTCACTTTAGGCTAGATTAAAAATCTGTACCCAACTTGTAAAAATGTTCACCTACTTAAAATGGTGTAGTCTAAAGTCAGGTCAATACTGCGAGATATCGAGACCGAGTGTGAATATTGAATAAAGCACGGCAGTACCAATGGCCTTTTAATTAAAAATGGTTGTATTTTGTAATAACTAGTGTGTTTTGTGCCGTATTGCGACATTGTAAAACAAATCCCCCAAAGATTAAAACGATAGTTTTTACCACAAAATCTTACCCGGCATTTATAAACGCCATCACAACCACATCATCATCTGGGCAAGTCAAGTTTGTGTACCATGTACCAGTACCAAGGCTCTTCCAAAATACGAGGGGTGTTTTTCTATTTTATAGAAAGTAATTAATTGTTTTCAAAACAGAAAAAATAATCATTGTATTCTAAAAAGAGTATTTGGAAAATGTAGTGTAGTTCACCAGTAAGTTTTTGTACAGATTTTGACCCCCAGGATGCCGATAATAAAATTATAAGCGTAATGTGCAGTCTGCAATCTCTGCAATCTATCTGAAAATAGACCTACTGCAACCAATATGCGCGCGTGTCATGTGTGCATAATATGTACAGTGGGGGCGCTATGTACGATCGAGTGACTGACGCGTCGACGTGACTTGACTTTCGTGAATTTTTGTCGGTTTGCCAATTTTCTGATCAAATGACAGCAGGCAGGTTGATGAATTAACCGTTGAGGCTCTGAAGTCATGGCCACACATCACTCATCTACTCTATCTTTCAAGGCTTCTGTTTCACTGGTGTCTTTACGTAATTGAAAGGTGAGACTTCCGTCCGTTTTTGCACATGTTATGGTTTGCAACGTTTCATTCGCCGTAGTTTTAGGAGGACCGTCGACTGCCTGTGTCCATGGAGGAAGGAACAGTGTTCCTTCCTCCATGCATGCTGTGTCGCTAGCGCTATGGGACTGGTCTGAAATCTCTTTCTCAAACTGGGGCGTAAACGAAAGCTCAGGAAAAATGATGAGGTATTAAATATGCCTTAATCTGGGCATTATTTGTCACTCAAAAGTGATCAAATTTTATCTGGCTGGTTGAGGTGGTTGCATTTCTGTTGAGTACAATGACTACAATTTGACAATTTGTACCGTTGTTTTTAAAGGATTTTTTTTTTGCATGACAGCTAATGGAAAGATTTAGACATAGTAATTAGTATAACCAAAGTTTAATTCTCTAAAAAAGATTAGTATCTGGATTACAATATAAATTACAAGAGACTAAATTCGTGCTAAATATTGTCATTTTCTATCCATCTTTATTAATTAACGGACGAGAGAAAGATGCTAATTAGAGTAATTAAATATTCAAATTTCGCGCTTACTCCAAGTTCTCCCCCTGCTGCCGTCGGCGGCACGCTAGTGTTAGCCTTAACGTAATCGCGTGTAGTCATCCATACTAAACTCAGATTTGGAATTGAAATAGTAGGCTTATGATGGGATACAGAGACGAAGTTAATTGTATTCTGTGTAAATACTACGTACTCGTCATGTATGAACTTGTACGAAGTGCAACGATCGGACTACACACCATGACGTCACGCGCAATAAATGCATAACGCATGACATTCAGACAATAGGATTTTCAAAAGTGAGCCAATTTACATTTTTTTTATTCAAATTAAAAAAGGAAATTACAACATATTTTTGTGTGTATTGCTCTCTATTGATGACATATCTGTAGACTGAGACAATAATTTCACATTTTTTTCAAAGCATTCTACCAAAATCAGTCGGGAACAGCAAATCTTGGAAAATAACAATCCATCTGAGTTCAGAATTGTATAAACACTTGGCACAACCTTTAAATTTGAGAATTTTGTTTGGACATTTTTGTGAAATATAGGGGAAGAAAGTTTGTGTTTTCTGTGTTAGATGTTCTTGGCACAGTATGGTAACTCAAAGTGTTCACATGTATACATGTTGATTTCTGCCTCATTTTTTACAGATTTTGCTGACACACATGTAAATCTTGAAATAACTGGTTGTGCCACATGTTTAGACAGTTGTTATCAAAGAGGGATGGTTATTTTGTAAGATTTTGCTGTTCCTGATCTATTTTGGTGAGGGGTATTAAACTTAAAGTAAAATCTTTCCGCTAAACAATCAGGTTTCTTAAATGTTTCTTTGTTTTCCCTTTTGAAATTTATTTGTAGCACTAAATTCATCAAAATAGATGTTCTAGGCACTTTATAAAGAATATTACAAAGAAAAGTTTAAAAGGTTAGAAACCAAATTATTATTTAATAGAAGCTTTAAGAAACATAAACAATTAATGTGGGCAATTAAAAATTAACCGGCACACCAATACATTTAAAATCAACATAAATCTTGGCAACACATTAAGGCCAAGTAAACAAATTAAATGTTTCTCGTCCGGACTTTTTCAAAAAAAGGAGGAGGCAGGGCTTTACTATTTACTATTTTTAATTTTTTTGCTATTTTTTTCAAGATGGCCGCCATGTTTAATATGGCCGCCACGGTATATTTAATGAGTTTTTGGTGCTATTTGAGTTATACTGATACAATATATATGACAATCAAATTATTTTTTTTAGTCCACTTGGTTAGGAATTTTCCAAATTCAGAAACAGTATAAAATGTAACACTGGTATTTGTGAATTTCTGATTGCACGATCTCAAAGTGCCAATCGCAAAACATTCTAGGGAAAGAGTTCCATATCCTGACATCACTTATACCTCGTGCACAAAGTCTATGGGCCATGACAGAAAAAGTCAAAGTATTTTCAAAGAATAAGTTGAAAATGTTTCCCTCCTCCTGTTTCTTTATCAGATTTACACTTTTTGTAGTTTTTAAGTCATATTAAGGGAAAATAAGTGATGTCCGGATATGGAACTCTCTCCGTTATTTTTGCCAAAAAGTTGCTGACTGGCTTACAGTCAAATTTATTGTAAAAGTGAAATGTTCTGTAGTTCTTAAGACTAAAGTAGCTATCATTTGCCAACCAACCCCATGGATGTCAGGATTTGCAATTTTCTTTCTATGCCCAAGGATAGAGACTTCATCAGTCCTTCTTTGACCCTAAATCCACCTATTTTGTCATGCACAAAAAGTTGGTTTTGGTGACTGCTCAATATGGAGGTACCCTGAATCCATCAAAATCCTGCAGTACCACTATTCTTACAATCCTCAATCCATCAAAAATCCCCCAGTTTTCAATATGGAGGTATCCTGAATCTGCCGAAATCCTCCAAAGTCCAAAACAGGAGAAGGATTTCCTTTCAGAACCAACATTACTCAAAAGAAAATTTGCGTGGTGCTGCCACACAGTCCTTGATTGGTCCTACTTGCCGGTCCTTCTTTAGTTTAAATTTGGTATGAAAGTCGCCCCAATTGACCTATCACCGTTTACGAGTTAACCACGCCTCTAATAGACAACCCTATGGGAATTTTGTGTGGTGATTTTTGTTTGCCTCAGATTTTGCGTGTTCACGTTGAATTATAATTGATGTGATTGGACAATAATTCACAAGCTGCGTTGACGCGATTCGACCGCGATAGGTCAATACAAGGCTAAAAGCCACCCTGGCTATAACAGAGGTGGTGGAGAGTTGGAGAGGTTGGCCACATTTTACATGTAGGTTGCCAGCACTACTACCCTTTTCCTGGGTCCAGATCTAAATAGAGGATTTTAATCTGCCATCAATACCAAAGAAATTAATTCAAATTTTCAGACCGATAGACCCAGGTGGGGTACATTGTAACTCTTGCCATTGGTGAAACTAACTCAACCCCCCCCCCCCCCCCCCCCTCCCCCAATGGAAACTGGAATGGAATGGAAATGATTAAAAAGGCCCCGAACTTTTGAACAGATCTTGGTGCCTAGGGGTGACTGACTAGGATCCTAAACAATCGATAATCTGTGTTACTTACTTGTTCTCATCAAAAAGTACTGGACGACAGCACTGGTGCCCGTCAAATGTTTCTCTGTTAGGCAAGCTGTTTTGTCATCAGGAGAAAATAACCTTTAAAATCCATCTCCTTTCTAATTAAAATCTGCACTTTAGTAAATTATGATACACTAATTAATACATGTACATTACATGTATACATGTTGTAAGTTAACCTCTTAATTAAGATATAAAAATGATGAATTTGTCTCTGTGTTTGTATGTTTGTACATTCTGGGTTAATGACTTCTGACTAGTGCCCACCCGAACAAAGATACTGACAATTTGGGAGACCGCCAACATAGGGCAAGATAGCCCAGTTGGTAGAGCGCCATTACAGTATTCCAGAGGTCGCAGGTTCAAATCCCGCTCCTGCCACTTTTATTTTTTCACTTTGAATATTTATTCAAATTTACCTAATCAGTTTCCCTTGTTGTTTGTTTGATGAATTATATATTAAAACTATCACAGCCTATCAAAAACTCTAAACACCAACTCTGACAGTTTGTGTGTGTTTCAATCTGACATTTGATAGGTTTTGATCTGTACAGCAGCTGGGTCGATTTTGGCCCTGAGAACAGGAGGGTTGTTCTCAGGGCCAAAATCGACCCAGCTGCTGTACAGATCAAAACCTATCAAATGTCAGATTGAAACACACACAAACTGTCAGAGTTGGTGTTTAGAGTTTTTGATAGGCTGTGATAGTTATAAGTATAGGAGGGTTACTAAAGTCGTATCCTCATTGAGTGATCCCCACAATGTCGCTTCCCAGGTTGTATCGTAAAATTGGGTGTGATCCCTGGCTATACGGCATTCTGGGTTTATGACTTCTGACTAGAGGCCACCCGAACAAAGATACTGACAATTTGGGAGACTGCCAACATAGGGCACGATAGCTCAGTTGGTAGAGTGCCGGCACAGTATCCCGAGGTCGATGGTTGAAAACGAGCACTGTTTTTCTCTCGTTTTGTTTCGCCACCCAACAACGCAAAACTTTGAACAGGTCAGTGGAACAATATTTCCTAAAAAAATACTAACCCCCAAATCCGCCCATTTCTGAAAATTGCAACAATGACCAATCATGTACACTGCCTTTAATGGTCATCCCTTAAAAACCCAGAACCCTGCAAAATCTATACAAATCTGGACCATTGGAATTTCGTTTTTTTCACTCTTTGACCCTCTTCTTGCAATATGAAGGCTATGCATACAACAATACAGTGCTTGCCTTAACAAACACCATTTAAACAGTGAATTGCTTGGAATGCAAAATTTCACCAATAAAAACCTTCAAAACTATTGTATCATCAGTCTTTTTTGTTAACTCGGTGAGCCCAATCTGACATTGAGGATTTAAAAAAGTAAGTGTCGTTGTTGTACACATTTACATTCAAGTGATGTGATCATTTCAAAACAGGTATGCAATGCATTGATAAGTTTCAAAACTGAACACCAAATGTTTGATGTGTTATCATGTTGTATACATCGACCAAAAATGTACGTGTACAATGTACATTTAATCTTGGTTCATGCAAGTTGAACTTTAACATATTGATGCCTGTATTTTTAAAACAGTGCGTAGCAATCATGTTTTGGTTTTGTAGTGCAGGGCTTGAATTTCAAACAAATACATGTACAGGCCTCAAATTTAAGATTTTCTAGGGCACTGCCATTTTGCCTTAGATAATGAAAAATTTGGCAGTGCACCAAGGCCAATGCCATTTTTTTTAAAAGGGCACGGAGGCCAGTCATTACTTCTATTAGAAATATTCTGTGAAGCCCTGTAAAACTCTACAAGCTCTGTAAAACTCCACAGATACATGTACATTTACATGAATGTTTGTCGCTTTAATCGATCTTTTCGTGGCATTCTTACAAACTTGATAGTTCAGGTTATAACATGTATTATAAACAACACACAATACATCGGTCATACAATGAATGATGCCATGCGCGCGCCGCATGTACACAACTCCATGATGAAAGCGCGAGCGAACATGACAACCAACTTGGTAGATTTTGCCTAGTAACCTATGCACAAAATATAACCTGGGTACCAGGTACAATCGACCAGTGGTTGGCAAATAGTCGCTGATTGAACTTGGCCATACCGTGCATGTATGTGCTTTAGATTAAATCTGGCTTCTGCCCCCTGCATTCGAAATTAAAATGCTGATGGAGGGATCGAAACCAGTCTATATCAAGCTTTGTGTGTCGTATGCATGCTGCAGCAGCCGTACGTACATGTACTACATGTAGAATAAAGTTTGATAAAAGTTAAAGCAGTGCTCACCAAGAATATTGGAGCTGAATTTTCGGCCTGACTAGGCCTTCATCGGAGCTGGGAGTTGGACTGGTGGTTTGAATGCAGAAAATTCCACATTCATACCACCTGGCGTGAGCGTTCCGAGCTTGTATATGATGCGCTGTTCTGAGTACAGGGTCATGCTAATTAGCGTCAACAACTTATAAAAGCACTGTTAAGCTTAAACATGCTATTCACAATATTTAGTTGGCTCCTATGATTATATAAAAGTATCATTAGTATCTAAATGTATCCTAAAAGGTGTGATTTTTAAGCGAAAAAGTATGACATCAACGGTGCTTTTTCCCGGCAGCCATCTTGTTTTTCTGGGACATGGTGCAATCGCGCATGCGCAAAAGAGAAAACAAACATGGCGGCGCCCATTTATCGTAATTTTGCCGTCATAAAATTTAGTTTTTATGTGGGATTGTGAAAGAGAATTCGCCCAATTTCTTACATAATACGAGATGTGAGAGTTTGTTGAATACAAGTATAGCTTTTGTGAAGCTTAAATGTGCATTTTGAGCTTGTTGACGCTTTGTTGACGCTGATCGGGTTTGTTGATGCTTGTTGACGCTTGTTGACGCTAAATAGCATGACCGTACATACATACTGGTACGGTCTAGCCCGCGTTCACCGTTGCCGCGCTGCGCCGGCCGCGCCAACTACGGCCGGCCCGGCCCATCGGCGCGGCACGGCATGGGTGGGTACGCGTGGGCCGGCAACGAGGGCACTACGGCCAGTTGGGAAAAGAGCACGGCAAGACTGGCCGTGAAGAGTGCGGTTTTGTGAAGGGCACCACGGCAAACTTAAGGGCATCGACGGCACTGGCCGTCGTGGCCGCCGTTAAATTTGAGGCCTGCGTGTATCTGCCAGACCATTGAGCTACATACATGTATGTACATGTAGATCCATTAGACCAGAGTGATATTTTCTAAGACCCGAACATGCGTCTTATCAAAATTCATATTCTGTACATTGTATACATGCTGTTTAACTTCTGTATTTTACAATCGGAGTCCCAGTTTGTTAATAGGCCCTATAAAGTTTGTCAAGTGAATGAAACAAAAAACAAGGTAGACTTCATTCTATCAAAGTTTGAAATCCGAGATAAATTTTCTTTTAACCTTCCTACTCTCTAACCTATCAAAAAACCAAAGCCCTTCCGATCCTCTCCAACAGCTTGTGTGTTTCAACCTGAAACTTTTGATAGGTAGGGTAGTTGGCTCCATTCTTAACATTTCAACACGGGTCAATTACGCTGCCTTTTCACACTACTCAATGCAACACCAGCATTTTCGCTACACGTGTAATGTTTCGACCCGTGTATTGTGCGATCGTTTCACGCTACACACACTGCCGGCCGTTCAACACAGATCGAATTGGAAACCCGGCAGCCATCAACGCTTTGCTTATTTTGACGAAAACCCTATTATTTCTGGTCGTTCCGTCGAGCTGGCTTTGGATGGAGCTGTCAGCCCAATATAGCATTCACCTCCTCCTTACTCCATGTCGATCTTTTGTCTGATTTGGGGCCCATTTTCTCCGAAATATCGGAGGTAAAAGTATCTAGGCCTAGTGAAAGTAGCATGCACGATTGAAATTAACACATGTCAGGTGCGCGCGTGTGTAATGCCACATGGTTCGCTCGTGCCCGCCGCCCATACTGGTCGCTGCGTGTGTGCATTGTACACTGGGAATAAGACAGTGGCATGGGGTTGCTTGCACTTGATCGACCAAGGCTAGCAACAAAGCAACGCGCACGCACAGATGCGCTTTTGGGGTTCCTCATTGAACAATTGTTCTAACCCCGGCCCCCTCATTTTTTAATAGTAGCCTTTTCTCGAGACGAAGTTCGCAACACGTTTAGCTGCATGTACATGTACAAATGTACGTACATTGTACACTGGGAATAATACGGTAGCATTCAGTGCGGTTGTTTGCACTTGACCAAGACTACTCTAATGATGGAATATGCATGCACGCACACATACGGCGCAGAGATGTCGGATAAGTCATGTCGGGGTTTAGAAAAAATTTAGTACAAAATTTTTTTTTTTTCCTCCATATACGTTATGTACTATTCTGCCGTCAAATTTATTGGAAATAATTTCGAGCAAGGTAATCTAGACTAATTCACCCTTAATTAATACACACTTGGAGAAACCATAAACGCTACAAAAAGCAACATAATACCGAAATATCGGGAAATATCGTCATATCGAACAGCCTATTAGTACATGTGGTGCCCTGCACACACACTCTGATCCACGGTTACACGGGTCGAACTCAACCCGGAGGCTTTCACACTACGACTTTCAACACGGGTCCAACTTCTCTACACGGGTCGAGAGCTCTCAACCCACCTCCCGAGCAGGGTTGAGTTTCAACCCGGGTTGAGCGCTCTACACGGGTCAGTGCTGTGTTGAAATGTTGCAGTGTAAAAAGGTCAGTCTAGTTAACACGGGTCGGACCTGGGTCGAACACCGAGATTTTTCGTAGTGTGAAAAGGCCTCTAGATTAGAGAAACGCACAAAACCAGTTAATCGAGGAAAACAAACAATCTGGATCTTTGAGAAGTTGCAGGTGTATTACTAGTAACTTACCACTACTTAATTACATGTACACACCTTGTAAAATTTGCCTTGTATTAAAACCTACTTGTGTATAACATGTACATATTTTGTACAAATGTATGTATACATGTATCGGGCCTACATAAATTGTAGTAAGATGAAAAGTAAAGTAATAGTGCTCACGTACTGAAGTTATCCGAGCTTTCGGATAACTTTTTGTACATGTATGTATACATTTGTACATTAACTCTTACTTCTGGAGGAAGTACATGTACATGTATAACTGGAAGCTTGATGAGAGTGGTACACATTCAATTCAATTAATTCAATTCAATTCAATTCAATTCAACTCAATTCAGGTAGACATTTATTGCATACTTGCAGCTCTAGATAATAACAAAGGCATAAAATGTTAATTAAATATACAATGTACATATGCAGGAAAAGGATTAAATTATACAAAAACAATCGGAATAGAATTTATGGAGGCATTTTCAAAAAGCCTAAGCTTGTGCAGAAATGCCTAACAAATACAGGGACAAAGTTAAGGACAATGTACATGTTGTAAAATTCAATATTTAAATATTTTCTGTACAGAATTGTAGTTTTTGGAAGTTTTGTAGTGTGTGACCGCATAAATGATTCAACCTTAAAAGAACCTACTTATACCGGTTTCACACTACAAAATTAACCCTGCAATTCTGCTTACCGGCTTCAGCGCGCACCCGGGTAACTTGTAGCCGCATTCACACTATGCGAATGGTAACCCGGAGAATGTGCATTGCTTGACCTCTGCCCTAGCCATTGTTTCGTCGGCGTGAAAGAGCGAAGTGAGAGCGGCGCGAGAGCATGCAATGCAAATTCAAAAAAATCAGATCAGCATTGGTACATGTAGCGTGCACGCGTCATCCTTTAGACTTAAAGACAAGTCGTTTAGACAGTCGTTGTCTGCAGGCGCCGCATTTACCAGCGCGGTACGCAATAATATGCCCGCCTTTCGTGAAGTTCCGACAGGTCTTCTTTCCTGCATACCAGTCAGTAATTGGACAGTCGACACACACGCATCTTGGGGCCAAGGTTGCACGAACGTTCCCACATGTTATTATACCGCTCGCTACACGTAACCCCTGCAAAGTGCGAAATAAGTATTATAATACGCGGGGTGGTGCAGTCGGACTAATGCCGACTAATTACCGACTTGATTTCAAGTCTAGTCATCCTTCAACTGTGCGGTCTAGACTGGTGTCTTGCATTAAGTGTATGTAAAATGTACTTATTAAGACGAGGCATCATCTACGGAAGACTGGTGCCTTTCATTAAGTATACGTAAAAATAAACTTAAGGCGAAGTACCAGCCACGGAGGCCGTACTAATAAATTACGTCACCTTCGCAAAGTTGGCCGATAAAACACGACAAAGCGCACGCACCCACCCACGTACCTACCCGGGTAGAAGAAAACCCGGCGAGCATTCACACTACTGATGGTAACCCGGAGAATCGTCTCAAGGTCGTCGTTAACCCCGAGATTGGTGGGTTAACCCACCTCGCGAGCAGGGTTAGAAATTACCCGGGTAAGTGGCGTTTTTGGGCAGTTAACCCGGAGAATTTCTAACCCGGCGAATTGTAGTGTGAACGCTCCACATTACCCGGGTAATTGCCGGGTTAAATTTTTCGTTAACCCGGCAATTACCCGGGTAAGAGCATAGTGTGAAACCGGCACTAGTGTCAAAACATAACCGACTGCTGTGCAGAACATAGAAATTTATTTCAATTCATTTTGATTTCAAGTAATTTGCAATAATGTATTCTTTTTCCAAAACAATCGCATGTTCTTCGGCCGTTTGACATATGTGTACAAATGTACATTGTACAGGGATACACATACTTATGCATGTGTTGACAGATTTTCTCAAAGTATGTTGGCCCTACATTGTAAAGCTAAAATCCGAGAAAAAACAAAATGCAGTATTTTAAGTCATCTCACCACCACGAACCAAAACACATCATCAAGCATTTAGCTTCAGCTGGATACATTACATGTGTACAATACATCCATATAGACAATACAAGATCTATTGCCAAATGTGTGATAACAAGAAGAAAAAAACCAATTATGGCCTGGCGATCTGCCAAAAATTAAAGGTATTGCAAAATCTGTGATAAAACAGAAAGATGGTTAGTTACTACAGATTTCATTTTTTGAAGAATTGAGCAGGCTTAGTAAAAATAAAAGCACTGGTCTGGATGGTATCCCCCCAATCTTTTTAAAAGATGGTGCTGATATTTTAAAAATACCGATCGGACATGTTGTGAACCTCTCTATAAAATCTTGTTGTGTTCCGAATGATTTTAAACAAGCTAGAGTGACTCCACTCTATAAAAAGAAATCTAAACTAGAAGTGGGAAACTATAGACCTGTAAGTGTATTATCGACTGTCTCTAAAATTTTAGAGAAAGCTGTGTTGGTTCAATTGGATAACTATCTTAATGACAATAATCTCATTTATGAGTACCAATCTGGGTTTAGACGGAATTTTTCTACTAATACGTCTCTGGTATATCTAAATGATTTCATTAAAACTGAAATAGCTAATGGGAATTATGTTGGAATGTTAGCTCTGGATGTACAAAAGGCCTTTGACTGCGTGAATCATGATATTTTATGTTCCAAGCTGAAACTGATGGGTATCGATAATAGATGGTTTAAATCATATCTATCCGATAGAAGTCAAGTTGTTAGTATCAATGGAGTCATGTCATCTAAACATTCGATTGTAAATGGAGTGCCTCAAGGTAGTCTTCTCGGACCTATTTTATATTTGTGCTATTGTAATGACATGGCTATGAGTGTCAACTCCAAATTGGTCTTATATGCGGATGATAGTATCATAATGGTTGCAGATAAGGATCCTAAAGTTATCGCTCATAAACTTTCATCGGAAATGGATTCTTGTAATGGATGGCTGATAGATAACAAATTGTCTCTGCACTTTGGGAAATGTGAAACTTTATTGTTTGGGTCTAAACGTAAATGCAAGAATGTTCCGAACTTTTCTGTTGATTACAATGGTCAGGTTTTATCTGCCAAAGAAAATATCAAATATTTAGGCATGGTTTTAGACCAAAGTTTAACCGGTGAAAACATGGTTTGCAATATTGTTAAAAAATCCACTGGTAGACTTAAATTTCTTTATCGACATTCGCAATATTTGAACAAGTCTACCAGACAACTTCTCTGTTCCACTCTTATCCAAAGTCACATTGACTACGCCTGTATGGTATGGTATTTTGGCCTCAAGACTTCCCAAAAAAATAAATTACAAATTGTCCAGAATAAAATGGATTTTCATGACATTGGTTATCTTCACATAGAAAGTAGAGTCATCCAATTAACATTGAATATAGTACATGGTATTTATTATGGTAATTGTCCTTCTTATTTTAATTCTTTTTTTGTTAAAGTACAAGACGCACATCAAATGAATACGAGATCTAGAAACTATAATTTTGTGGTCCCCACTATTAATAACATCACCAAGACATCTTTTTTTTACAATGGCATTAAGGAGTGGAATTTGTTGCCAGAGTATGTAAAATCAATTCACAATAAACTTACTTTTAAGAGGGAGTTAAAGAAGTTTTTAGAACAGAGGGAGACTGTGAGGGAAAGGGCTTTCTTTGTTAGTAGATAATTCTTTTTAAAAGGGAAGGGAGGGTTAATTTTCAGTTAAATATGTATTTTTTATAATGTAATGTTTTAATTTGTTTTATGTTTGTTTTTAGTTTGGGGTTTTGTTCCTTTTATGTTTTTTTTTTTTGGTCTTGCATGATGTTTTTTGTCTTGTATGGTCTTTTTGTAATCTTTAGTTTTGTATGGAGTATCCATGTATTTTTTATTTATTTTTTCTGCGTAGTTTTATGTTTTTGGTTTGGTTTTGCTGGACGTTTTTTGTATAAGTATTGTTTGCTTTTGCTTGTTTTGACATTGTGTGTTTTTGGAGTGTAGGTTTTCTTTTTGTGGTTATTGTGCAATAAGGGGACCCCATTGGAAATAAGTTGAAAAACTTTCATGGGCTATCCCTGGTATTACCATGTTTTTAATGTATTGTAGTAATTGTTTGTTTGTTTGTACATATATATATATTTATATTTATATTTGTCTATATGGTAATACCGAATAAAATCAAATCAAATCAAATCATGGCACCCTGATGACCTGTGGAATATTACATGCACATCTGTACTCAAAAACTATTTGGACAAATAAGAAACATTAGTGCATGCTACAAATGTATTTGATAACACAGACAAATCAGGAGTTGGTGCCCTTGAACATTGAACAATATGTGCTGTATGGCATGTCAAACGTTGCAATATTCGATAATCTACGTATTTTTGTGCGATGTTCAAATATATATGTTCGATGTTTGTCATTATATGTGCGATGTTCCAATTTATATGTGCGATGTTCCAATATATATGTGCGATGTTCCAATTTATATGTGCGATGTTCCAATTTATATGTGCGATGTTCAGTCATATATGTGCGATGTTTGTCATTATATATGCGATGTTCAAATGTATGTGTGCGATATGTTTGTTATTATATGTACGATGTTCAAATATATATGCGATGTTTGTCATATATGTGCAATGTTCAAATTTATATGTGCGATGTTCAAATTTATATGTGCGATGTTTGTCCCTGATGTAACTTATTAGGAATATTCATACTATTTCGGTCTGGAAACCATACTATATCCCACAATTCTGTTTTCGAATATAAATTGAAAAACATCGAACATATAAATTTGAACATCGCACATATAAATTTGAACATTGCACATATATGACAAACATCGCATATATATTTGAACATCGTACATATAATAACAAACATCGCACACATACATTTGAACATCGCACATATATGACAAAACATCGCATATATATTTGAACATCGCACATATAAATTGGAACATCGCACATATAAATTGGAACATCGCACATATAAATTGGAACATCGCACATAAATTGGAACATCGCACATATAATGACAAACATCTAACATATATATGTGTATATATTTGATATTGGAGAGATTTTGTAATGTTATGATGTATACAAATAAAAAAAATTATTGAAGACTATTATGGCCTAATTTTCTTGTGATGTGTTATCTTACATATCAGTCTGATAAATGAAATAATATATTTAAGCTGTGATGTTTCAAATTATTTTTATTCATGTTTTATCTGTATCATCTCCAGAAAAAAAGACACAAAAATGTGACATTTTTAAATGATCTAAATCAATCTCATTAACTAGGAGTACTGCTACCACAAATTTACTTGTCCTTGTGTTGATTATACTGACCTGCTATGGCCCTCTTCAACTGAATCCCGAAGTGGAAATTATTTGTGACTGTTCCCAAACCATATCATTAATATCTTACTAACGTTCGTAACTCGAAGTGTCCTTCTATATGTTACGTACGTTTGCGTGATCGACTAATACTGGAAACGAAATAATAATCAACATTAATATTTTTCATTAAAAAGAACATGTTTCAAGAGAACACTTTGTAACACTGAGTTTCCCATGTCTTAATTAATAACGAAATAAAATCAAAATCATTCACGAGTCCTTGTTCCGTGTCCACTTTGTTACGAACGTAAGACATGCAGCTCCTCCGAATTTGTGTCGATGGTTTCCGGCGCAACGTACACACAAAAACCGGCAACCAGTGTTCCTGTATTATAGACCGTGGTATAATCTGATTCCACGTGCTATGAGAGGATAGGGGTCATGAACTATTCGTCGTCCGCTCATGGAATCCGTGTTGCGTACGTTAGCAACGCTCGAACCCAAATGAAATCCGTCTAAATCACATCGTGATTTTTGGCCATCGGGCTTCGATACTTGTTGATATAGAAAGTTAAGATACTATTTAATGTAATTGTCACAACATTTTTCCTCGATTATGTCGTCAAGTTTGTTTGAAGTCGATTTTGTTATTGTATCATGGCTGCGAATGCTGGATTGTACCGTGTCTTATTTTACGAACGTTAATTCTCAAAAGTAACTCCGAAGATTTTAGTGCAATGCGTGGCTGAATCAGCGAGTTTTTCACTGATCTTAAATGCCAGCAATGTAGCAATAAGCTATGTTTCACTCACTGTGTTAGACTGTGATGAGCTGTGAACAAACGTCGGCAATTTTAATGTCGACTTTGGTCGTAACGGAAAGACACCACGCGTGATTATGTCGCATGTTTGTCGGGTCTTTCCCGTTGCGAGCGTTGAAATGTTCGTTTTGCATTGAATATAAAGAACGAAACTATTTCTTAACACTAATAACAGTGTCTGTTTTTTTATTGTTTGCATTCCCAATAACTTTTAAAGTAGCCTGCCCAAGATTTGCATATTATTTTGTAATTGGAGTTCATACGTTTGTAACATTGAGACACAAGACCACAGCTTACTTTTTGGTGTCAGTCGTTGCAAACATAATCATGATAATTTCTATGGATTCTCTTCTTCATGTGAATAAAGACTCAGTATTTTTGAAGTGACAATCCCCACCCCTGAGGCAAAATTTTAGATACAATCCCCGACATACATGGTTGGGGCATCCCCACCTCATGGTTTTAACTTCTGATGATGGGGAAACAATGGAAAAATGAGTGACCAAAATCCCCACCCTGGTGCTTGAAAAACATGACCAAACCCCACATACATTTTGTAAGACCTGGGGCAGCCTGGGGGGGGGGGGGGGGGGGGGGGGAGTGGGATTGATAGGCACATTAATGGAATGCAAGCACAAGGTTTTCCAGCAAGTGCAAGTTTTATTGCAGTAAAATTTTGAATAATAATACATAGAATTAAATTTTTTGTTCAGCTGACCTCACAAATTTTCTTGCCTTTTTAAATTAATTTAATTAATAATTAATTTAATTAAATTGAATTGACTTAACTAAATTGGAGTTGAATTGAATGGAGTTGAACTGAATAAGTTTGAATAGTACAGTACAGAGTGATGACAAAAACAGAAATTGTTAGTACATGTACATGTATTGTGTTCTGGTTCGGTGTCCTTGTTACAAATGTTAAATAAATGATGTTAACAACAGTTTTTCGTTGAAAATGGGATTTTAATAAATGTCGTTAAACATCGTGTTTATCATAAACAAACTTTCCCTTTAAAATATAGAAGATTGTTCTTGTAAAACCACCTGGATAAAAAACTTTAATTAACTTTAATATGTGCTGCAAACGTATGTAACGGTGTCCTTTTTACTTGCTCATGTAACTCAAACTTAAAAAAAAAATCAGAATATTTTTCTTGTTTGTACTTGGTCTGATCATAGTGAGACATGTACCTACATGATACAAAGTCAAAGGGAACTTACTCTTTGTGTGATGCCAGACACCTAAAAGACACCATGTTACATACGTTACAAGTGCAACTTACATACATTTGAAAGCTAGAAAAGTGGACTTCCTTGTGACGAACTATCTTTACCCCTTTAAAGTAGCTTGCTTGAGGGATGAACATTGAAATAAAAGATTCTGCATTGTTCCTGAAAACTATTAATTTTTTGCCATGTGTGTCACACTTTATTCACCTAGTATTGTATATATACACATATATGAACATCGCACATAATGACAAACATCGCACATATATACGTAGATTATCTAATATTGCAACGTTTGACATGCCATAGTGCTGTGCCTCTGTTGTAGACTGTACATTGTGTTTTGCACAAGCACAAGCAGAACTGTACCATACACAAGGTCGCTTGTAAAAGTCACACAATGACCAGCCAGAGTAAACAACATACATTGTACATGTAGCATACTCATTTACATAAATTTACATATTTACATTTGTATGTCAAGTGGTACAATTGTTCCTGGTTTGTGAACACAAGACCAGGAGCAAACCTAGAAGGCTGATCCATCATATAATACACAAACTTATCACACATTAGGTCTATACCTGTACTCTGTAGGTCTGAAAAATTGGGATAATTTCTCTGGAATCTGAACAAAGAATTATCCTCAATTTAGATCTGGGCCCAGGAAAACTGTATGTTGGTAGGATTGGCAATTCAAATGTCACCAATACCACCTCTGATTGTACCCTTTGCTTTTATCTACATGTACATGTAGACTGAGTGGCATTTGGCCTTGTATGGGGTGATGTCAATAAAAAAGTATCAAAATTTAATTACATGATTATAAGTCTAGACTGATCATGTAAAGAAAAACCTTTTCTGGTCCTCTTCACCTGTATACATGTAATTGTACACATAAAAAATGTACATGATCTTCTTTTTTTCATTTTTAGGGCTAATGATTTTCCTCGAAACAAATTATTAGATACACAGTTAGAAAATGGAATTTTTGTTTTTAGTTAAATCCTGGCTTATGTCATTAACTGTATTGTGTACATCATTTTGTATTCTTTGATGTTTGCATTCCAAATTAATAATAACAATTATGATGTATACATGTACATGAAACAGAAAGGATGTATTAAAAGTACCTACCGCAAGTACCCATTTTTCATTTTGTTTATAAATAGAAAGTGCAAAGAGAAACCAACAAGCATTTAAGCATTTAAAATCTTTTTTCTTTTTTTTTTCTTTTTTTTTTATCTTAGGAAAGAGTTCCATATCCGGACATCACTTATTTTCCTTTAATATGACTTAAAACTACAAAAAAGTGTAAATCTGATAAAGAAACACAAATTTAGGAGGGAAAAATGTTCAACTTATTCTTTGAAAATACTTTTGACTTTTTCTGTCATGGCCCATAGACTTTGTGCACGAGGTATAAGTGATGTCCAGATATGGAACTCTTTCCTCATCTTCTGTGGGCATCAGCAGAATGCATTCACAAAATATTACTCTACATTACATAACATTATGCAGTGAACACCTACATGTACATACATGTACCCCACATGTGAATATTCACCCATTTCAAGGCTACATCTAGAAGCCACTCTGGATTTAGGGCCAGTGGATTGATCCAGTGATACTCATTAAAAAGAAAAGAGTCACTGCCGGAAACCAGGGTCTACAGGCAGCTGTGCCACCATACCATCCTCACCCTGACAGCTTGCTTGACATGTCCTGATGTGCTCCTACCATGTACAGTACCTCGCTGTTTGATCTCGCTGTTTGATACTATGATCAAAGGAGCCCGTACGGCCCTGGACAGAGATTCCCTGGTCGTATTTATTGATCTTCCCTCTTGATTGATTTTACCAAACCAGGAAGTATTGCTGGTGTTTTGTTTTGCGTGAATATGAATCACGTTTCTTTGAAAATTATGAAAGTGGAGCCAGCTTTCCTTAAAGCGGCTATGCCCAGGCTTTAGGGGGTGTATCACCCTAGAAAATAAATTAGCAAATTGAATAGCTAATTGATCATCATTAGATAAGTTATGAGCTTAGCTTTCAAATGAGACATCATGAGGAAAGTCTGCCAATGATAAGTAGCAGATTCAAAAATGTATACATGTCAATCTTCGCGCATAAAACATAAAACATATATCTTACATGTGGGAATGCGTACATACATGTATGTGTACATGGTGCACAGTGTGTTCGCATTAGACAAGGTATGAACTTTCCAATGAATCATTCAACAGAAAAATCAGCCAATAATAAGCAACCAATTAAAAAAGTTTCAAATATGTGACCTTTTACCACAAAATGGGCATAAAGTAGCAAAATTTGAAAATCAAGATGATGGAATTTCCTGAAAGTAGGCCTACAGGTTAAGAGCTTTAATTTGATATATTAATTGTGTGTACAATCTATCTCATTTCTAGCCCCCCCGATACAACCTTTTAGAGTTATCAGTGTCTTGTTGTTTTAAAAAAATATAGCTCAAAGTTTGTGATTTGTGCACAATTTAACCCAAGTTCAAAAGAGAAATCCCCTCAAAAAATATTTTGAGAATCGATTCGGTTTCAAAACTTTGGGATATGATAGAATCAGGTTTTTTAAATAGACAGTTGTTAAAATCCCAAAACTTACTTTTCAGTGAAAAATTGTTGTTTCTGCCTGTAACTCAGAAAGCCATAGTGTGAAAGTTTAAGCTCATTTTGTGGTGGCAGGTCACATGTATCAAACTTCACACATATGTGTAGCATAATAAAAATACATATTTGTACAAAGTATATAATCTTATAGCAATACCAAGTACAATGTACATGTAGTAGGTTACAACGTGTTTTAATGGCTGCCAGAAGGTGGTCACCACCTTTGTTTTTTTTTTCCTCAAGATGAGTGCCATCTACCAGCGGAATCTGTCAAATTGATTAAAAACATGCAGTAAATTGATTGGGAGAATTTCTTTGCTTTCTGTGGCATTTTTAGTTTTGAAAAACTTAAAACCAAAACATGCGGTCTCTGAAAGGAAACTGGTGGGGACACTAGGCCCTACGTGTAAGTAAGTTTATTTGTTTTACTTGGCCTAATAGCCTTGCAAATGTGTGTGATGTACAGTGTACCAGTAGCAATTTTATTTGTACTTTAGTTCACTCAAAAAGGCATTGGTATAGATGCTAGAATTATGTCTTTTTACGTTTCCGTAATGTGTATCATAAATTGAGGAATTTTTGTGAACCAAATTCTTGACTAATTTGGCAAATTTTAAAGATTTTTGATATTTTTAAAACAATTTCAAGAAAATGTTCATGTAACAATTAAAAGTTGTACATGTTAATGTAATTTACGAACCATTTGCCCTGAACACACACAGAAAAAAAACATACTGTACTTGTACTATACGTATGTGTACATGTACGTGCACTGTATATATCTCCGAGGACAAGAGAAGAAAGGAAACACAAAGAAACCTTTCAGTCCTCGAACGTATAGTCTTTTGTTGAAATCAGTCCTCGAACGTAAGGATACGTGCTTAGTCTATGGGGGTTGGTTATATTAAAGGAACAATAGGAAACAAAGCATTGTCCTCGGACGTATTGGGGAAGTACGACTGTGTGTACATATATACAATGTATGTACAATGTGCATGTTGCATTGTGCATTAAAATTAACATGCCCATACTGTTGTATACATGTACATATGTACATGTATAATGTGACTTTGTTCCCACTTATGTCGCAATTACTTGCAGGTGGCCGAGGTTTTCATAGTTTATTGTTTGGATCTTTGCTCCCACTCAAACACATAAATCATAAAATATTTTGTCACAAAAAGTATGATAGCACAATCAAAGTGACTTATATGACACCGTGTCAGGGAGGTATTTGCAGGTGGATGTGTCATACATGTAAGCTGGCATTGTACTGCACGATGAAAGACACAGCAGGTGAAAAATTATTGGACCACAAAAAGTGTTTGTATCCTAAGCCCTACAAGGGCATCGGGCGCATGCAGATGTATGCTGACAATCAGTTATTCAAGCACAACACCAAGATAGCCAAAGTGAACAAAAACCACCAAAATTTATTGCAGCAAGTTGTTAAAAAGGCCATTGGACTTTTGCGATTGATTCCCTCAAAATACAGACCCTCTGGACCTTTCCATTATCAAAACAAGATAGTTCAGTCCTTGGTGTCCCAACTGAATTCGCTGAGTGGTGGCCATTATAGAGGCTTGCCAAGAGGCCGATGGTATAAATATTTTCATTCCATACAAAGTGGGTGAACTTGAACCCTTTTGACCTGCCCTCTATATTTGGATGTTTGAATTGCAAAAGTTCAATATACATGCATGTAGTTTTGCTTGTCAAATCTTAATTCAGATGGTTTCCAGACCGTGTTTTTCTGAACATAGCGAACAATTTGAAAGTGTACATGTAAGCTCCACAACATTGAGTGGACTGTTTGTATGCATTGTGCACTTTAATGTATGATAAACATGCAATTGCCAACTGAGCTACATGTACATGTACATGTATCTTCGGTCTCCCAAATTGTCAATATCTTTGTTTGGGGGCGCTAGTCAGAAGTTATGCCCTATAGCCAGGGATCACGCCCAATTTTACGTCGCTTCCCAAGTTGTATCGTAAAATTTGGCATGGATCCCTGGCTATACGGCATTGTGGGTTTAATTAGCGCCCACCCAAACAAAGATACTGACAATTTGGGAGACCGCCAACATTATATAGGGCAAGATAGCTCAGTTGGTAGAGCGCCGGTACGGTATACCGTTGGTCGCAGGTTCGAGTCCCGATCCTGCCAGTTTTCTTTGTTCACTTTGAGAATTTATTCAAACTCACCTAGTCAGTTTGTGGTTTGACAAATGTTTAAATATTTCACAGCCCCTTTAATTTTTCAGGTCCATCCTCTAAAGTGATATCATCTCATTGCTATCTGTTTCACTTTTACAGCAGCTACATGTTTCACTTTTACACCAGCTACATGTTTCACTTTTACACCAGCTACATGTACATTGTACCATACTCCCGCGGGTGAAACATCTCTCTAAAAAACAACCATCTCCATTTCACTAAAGGTTGTGGTTTCACAATGCCCTAGAAGTTCCCAAGTCACCAGGACGCAAGTTGGTGGGAATTCTGAACTGAAATCTGGACTGTATAAACTACACGGAGAGATCCCGTCACTAGCTAATTAAGGTATACACTTCCTGGTCATTCACAGTCCCCGCAGCACAGCTATGGAGGATAGGGACAATCCGCCATCATGGCAGGGTAATGGCAGGGGTCCTAGGACCCTGACTGCATCCTGCCGAGTGACTGAGATTGAGGGAGGTACAGCTGTTTACATCAGTTCCAGTGTGAAGCCATCCTCCGCCGAAGCCAGCAAAGGTATGTTTATGGACAAAAGTAAAATGACTTCCACTATTATTTAGAGTTTGACACATAGATTTTTTTTTTTGGCAGGGAATCTTTGAAGGTTTTTATCACAAAGCCCAAGCAGAGCTACATGTACATGTACGTGTGGATCGGAAGGGTACCGTATTTGTATTTTCTCATTCAGCCAAACACCAACGTGTTTGTTTTCAAAGGATAACTTGTGTTCTTAGAATCTGAGTAATATTAGTTCATTAAAAACCAACTTGTACATGTACATGTATGTATGATGGGTTGCCAGATAAAAAAAATGTTTTTGTGTTGGTTTGGGGGTCAAAATGACAAAAGTGACTAGTTCCCCCCCCCCCAAAAAAAATAAATAAAAAGGGGAAAAATATGATTTGACAGTTTCATTGTTATATAACAGAAACACAAAACATTTAATGAGAACGTGTTCTGACTTAACATTACAATGTACTATCAACAATCCATAAATATTGTGAATAGGAACAGATGAAACCACAAGTTGGGTACAGTGCGGTATTCTAATCTTTTTTTTTTTTTTTTTAGTTTGTGAAATTTGTCATTGTCATCAATTCTGTCAATTTAGAATCGAATGTCAATTTGGAAATTCTCTAAACAAATTTCAAAGAAATCATTTACAAAATTAGGGTGAGAGGGATGTGCCAATATACATGTACATGTACATACATGTACATGTATGTATACATGTACATGTAGGTGGATTCATTTGCATACATGTATTATAAATCTGCTTTAATTAAGACAGTGGCATAGCCAGGCTCATTTTAGTTGTGGGGGGATGGCAAAGGAGGCATGGCAACATTTGTAAGGGGTAAAGTCAATTTTTTTTCTTGTCTAGGTACATGTATGTTACTGCTCTATAAGACCATTTATTTTCTTTGCCTATAAATGCAGTCTGATGCCTGGGCAACGTCATCATACACTTACAGTAACCTCGGCCTTTTGGTAATTGCCGGGTTAACAAAAAAATTTAACCCGGCAATTACCCGGGTAATGTGGAGCGTTCCCACTACAATTCTCCGGGTTAGAAATTCTCTGGGTTAACTGCCCCAAAACCCCACTTAACCCGGGTAATTTCTAATGTCTTCCGTAGATGATGCCTCATCTTAATAAGTACATTTTACATACATGTACACTTAATGCAAGGCACCAGTCTAGACCGCACAGTTGATGGATTACGCGTGCACAATGCCAACGCTGATCTGATTTTTTTCAATTTGCATTGCATGCTCTCGCTCTCACTTCGCTCTTTTACAACGAACCAATGGCTAGGGCATAAGTCAAGCAATGCACATTCTCCGGGTTACCATTCGCATATAGTGTGAATGCTGCTACAAGTTACCCGGGTGCGCGCTGAAGCGGGTAAGCAGAATTGCGGGGTTAATTTTGTAGTGGGTGAAACCGATTCTCCGGGTTAGTTTCTACCTGGGTAATGACAACTACCCTACCCGGGTAATAAATTATCCGGGTAAGTTCAGAGTAGTGTGAAACCCACACAAGTATGCCCTGCTTACATTCTGGACCCAACCCTTTTTCCACACTTCAGTGTACACAAGCAGTGATTTACAATTAGGTACAAACAGAACACCAGCTCTACTACATGTATATGGCCCTTCAAACCCAAGCTGAACACCTTTGTTGCCCCAGAGAATATTCTCAGCATCTGGATAGAAATTGGTCAGAAATAGGATTTTGTAAAATGTATATAAAGTTCAGTAAGCATGATTAAAGAAGCGGTATTGTCCTGATAGTTAGTGAATCATAGTTTCCTGTACGGACTGAACAAGTTCTGTGTTCAGTTGAAACCGAAAACTGGGTTATTCCTCAAGGCAATTTGCCAAAAACTACCACACATTTACAGGCTTGGGTTATTTTATGGAATGTGAGACACACTATTCGTGTACATTACACAGATTTATGATCTAATGAAACATGGGTGTTGTATTCACTGTACTCTCAAATCGGCAAGGCAGTATATTTTGTTTCATGCCACTTACTGCATGCTGTAGTTATTGTGTATTTATTACATTTTTCAAGGAAGTTAATTCCCTTTGCTAACAAAACACATTGCTCTTGATGGAATGGAATGATGGATACATACATGTACATGTACATGTATGCGTTCAGACTTTTGTTTGTCCAGTACACAGGTGGGAGGGCGGAATGGGAGAGGGGGAGGGGAGATGGAGGTGGGGGGGGGGTGCCTATTTTCTTGAAGATCTTCAGTGAGAAAAAGTAGTCTTTGTTTGTGCACAACTGCAATGTACATGTACATGTACAGTGTAGTAACCCCAATACAGTATACTGTAATTTTAGTACATAATGTACATAGACAATGCATGCATTGAATTTGAGCTGCATGTATATATGTACATGTACATGTAGCTCATATGCCAAATGGTGGCACTAAATAAACATCATAATGATATGTACATTGTACACGAAAAAAATGCAAAGCATGTCCATTCATTTTCCAATCAATTTCTTTCCCAGACACCATCCTAACAATGAACCAATCGCTGGTTGCCAGTCTGGGTACAGCAATGGCTCTTTTTCCTGACCAGAGCCTATACCCTCGTGATCTGTGTATTCAACGATACTGACCGATAACCCAGACAATGGGCTCAGACAAACAAAATCAGGCAAAGTCGGATGTTTTTTACTGCAATAAGCGGTGCTATTTTGGGAACACAATCGGGACGCCAAAGTTGTCCGTATGCAAACATGGGGACTCGGGAGTGTAGATATTGGGCCCTTTTTCTATGTACACGTCAGCCTGGAGTCCTGCCTGTCCTATAGGATTGATTTTCCAAACATTCCGGAACATCCACTACATACATACACATGTACATGTATTCCTTGCTAAAACCACAGATTTGAGTCAAGTACAGGTACAAAAGATACAAGATTCCTTGTTTAATTTGTGCATGCTAATTAACCCTAACTACCCCAAGCCTTGCAAACTCCAACAGCAGTACTGTAGGTAGGCATTTCAGGTGAATTTGAAATAAAAGCATCAAGCACTTACAATAGACACCATTTGATGGAGTGAGTCTTCATTAAAAGAAATATTTTTGGAATTTGTTTAATTGGTCATTGCATTTGGAAGTTACGGGCAATTAAGTTTCGTCAAATGAGGGATTTTTTTTGCCAAGAGGTCAAAGGTTATCTTTTGTTTTTCTTTATTTCTGTTTTGGCACCGAAAAGATGACTGGAAAAGTGTTACTCTTTCTTTTATCCTTGTCACTTGGTATCAGACTTGCTCGACATTTAGTTTAAGCTTTGGTATGAAATAAAGCTTTTCAAAAGTGCAAACAGAAGTTATAATAATGATCTAATTTGCATAATTAATGAACTAATTAGGGGTAAATTATGCAAATTTGTCATGTAGACATAGAAAACCTTAGTCAAAAACAAATATCTTAATGAAATTTGAACAAGTCTGCAAAATCTGGCTGTTATGAATGGAAGTAGATCTATACATTTTAAAATAATTACAAAATGTGCATAATTAATTAGCAAATTATGGAAAAATTAGAAGGAAAAGTTTTCGGTTTTAAATTTGCTGAAAAAAAAACCAGTTGTAATAAAATAAAGCTTTGTTTTGAGAAAAAAGTTCTAAGAAGTGAACCCGATTTCTTTTCTTCATTAACTAAATTGCATATTTATATGGTATGTGATAAAACAGCACTTTGCAATGTTTTTCGGGGAAAAAAGTGGTACAGGTACATTGTATACATATACGGGGGTACTAGTACATATTTCGGTTGAGGGAAATTGAGAATTCTTCCAAGGCACATTTTCGTTTTTATGTGTAAGTTTATTTTGAAAATAATTCGCAGGCAGATCAGATGATGAATAAACATTCTTTAAACATCCATTTGCTGGTAATCCGCCAACAATTTTGCTGCAGAAAATGGCTGCAAAAGAAAAAAAAATTCAAAACACCCCCATTAAACAAATGGTATCGCCCACTAAAAGCAAAATACGAACGACAAAACAACGAAAACGACGAAACAACGAGCGAGAGTAAGGCAATTTTTAAACAATAAAAAGCGAAAATGTACAGATTAAAACATGAATTATAGTCAAACCAAAAACCATACATTAATGTATGGTTATAAGGAAATCCTCTTTTTAAGTAGAAACCCGATTGAACGCATGGTCTTTGCCGTTAAAAAGCAGTTGCAATGTGCTGCAGATCGGCGCGGCCATGCGGTTTGACTTGACCACGCACACACGTACAACACACGCCGTTGCACGGAGCTTCCGTGCGGCGTGGGTCGTTGCGGCGTTTTAATGCTCAGACCCCGAAAACCACCTCTCAAAGAACGGCGTTTCGCTAAAAATCCTTTCCTCATATGACATTTGCATTTTGCTTTTCTAAATCTGTAATAAACACTCATCTATACACACCTTGCCACTCTCAGATATGTCCTCTCAAAATGTGATTTTTGACGGTCTGAAAATGTTTAACAGCGCGATAAAGTGGAAGCCATTGTTCGATTTTCACGCGGTAAAGTCAAAGGTCGCTGAAGGTCTTTCTCTCTCCGATGATGACGTATTCTAAGGGATTGGACCAATAGGAATCTAGCGAACTTCGACCGAAGGTTGCCGATCGAAAAACCCGAAATTGCGATGTGGCCGAAAGTGCGTGCCACGGACTGTGTGTTGGCCGGAAGTGTGCGCTGTCATAGGAATTGTACAGCGATATCTGTGCTGTGCGTGTAAAGGAATGTGAGCACAGATTTCGGCAACGGAAGTGCTTGTGTGAGTGAAGTGCCTACTGTAGGGCCTTGGCACAATTACTTTACATGGAGCTATGATGCCCCAATTTGTCTAAGTCCAACGAATGTGCCGGCCATATGTATTCTGCACAGTGTTGGATTTTGACAGGTTGAGGAAGCTATCTAGTAAAAATGCCTCTAGGGGTTGCATTTATTTTACACATGTACAGTTTGTATTGTACACCTACATTGTACAGGTGATTTCGACAACATAATAATCTATCATAATGATTTCAAATCCAGGAGATCGTAAAACATTAAATGAATTGAATTTTTACTTTTAGGTAATCAAGTTTTCCGAAAGAAAAATTTGTTATCCTGCTCGTGCTCCTTAACCAGTTCGCCTCGGAGGACGTGTTAACACGATCTGGCTGTTTTTATACACGGGCACGGCTGATGGATTAAAGCATCAAGCTTGCCTCGACTCACCCCCCGGTGACGTCTCAACACGCTAATCCCTCATTTGTTTTGTACACACACACACAAAGTCTGAGAAGTCTGTGTTGAACTTGAACTTGGCCGCTGTGCACGGCCTGTTGTTCTACAATTTATGCTCCGTTAGGCGCACCCGGATAAGTATTGAAATACATGTACAAGGTTTCGGCAAGACATATTGTACACATACTGTTGAAATGACTCTTGCAAGTCAGTATTTGGGGTGTTCGGGTGTATATCAGAAGTTGGCTGATATTTTTCCTTTTTTTTAAATAGACATTTTCGGCAAAAATAATCCTGGCGGGAACTGGTTAAACAGAATGTATGTACATTGTACAGTGTACATGTATGTCTATAGGACACAGAAGCAAGACATCTTTTAGTGTTCCACTCACGCTCACGAAATAACTAATATTAAATATTTTACTGTATACAGGGTGAACCTAAAAAAACGTACCGAGAAAAAAAGGGTTGCTAGTTCAAAAATATACATGTCATGGATTTATTGCATCATGAAGTAGGAGCAACAACCTTTCTTTTAATACGTACTATGTGCAGCAAGGCTAATATGGCAAATACAAGGCAAATATTACGGACAAAATTTGACATTTTATTAGTTTGGGAAGAGTGCATCATTCATCAACATTTCCCAACAACATCCACAAGTCCACAGGTCATAACGAACCAGGATGGGACAGCAAACACCTAATTCTTTCCAGATTGGTAAAATTTTATCGAGTTCAAACACTGGCAAGATGCAACTGTTGCAATCTTCAATTTTATCTCAGTAAAATTTCACAAACATGCATGTGTATTTAAGTCTATTGTCAACAGTGCATTAATTTTCACACTGAATGATTTTCCTACTTCTTATTTTTAATGCATACAAAAGATCACAGTATAAAAGAAAAGGAATGTCCGGTGCCCTGACCCGCTTTTGTTCTGTTTTGAGGGTTACTTTTATAGGCTGCATGCTTTGCTTTCTTTTCTTTGTCATTGCTCTAAAAAATCCACAATAATTCCAAAGGAAGAGGGGTAGTTCTTTTCAATCAATTACATGTATGATGTCATAGAAGCCATCTTGAAAAAGGAACGGTGCAGCTACATGTATATATTTTGGAAAATACTACTTGGTAGAATCTAAAAATGGAATGGAATTGTTTCATCTTCTTTCCATTAATGAGGCTCATTTTGTTGGACCTGATCACAAAATACAGGAACGTTTATGTGTATTAAGAATACACGTCAATATTTTTCAACGTCAGCAACTACATGTACATGTACATGTAGGCTACATGCAGTGCACATGTATCCAGACCCTCAACCAGGGATTTAATCATGTCAAATTTATTGTGTCTTCTTGCATAATGTACAGATAAGTGTCCACTTTTGACTCTTGTTGCCAGGCCAGACCGTGCCCCTCAATTGGTGATGCTCGGAGTTGATATAGTGAAAGTAATTTACGGGTATTGGGATTGAGCAAACATTTATTTTTACTTTGAGATTTAAGTGTGTTTAATATTACTCTCGGGTTTGCCAAGCACCGATGGATATCAAAACCAATCTTCAGTGGTTTTTTTTCTGATAATTACATAGTCTTCACGGAATCTTCTTCTTTAACCCTCCTACTGTTATAACTATCATAACCTATCAAAAACCTAAGCCCTTCCTCTCCAACAGCTTGTGTGTTTCAACCTGAAACTCGATAGGTTTTGATAGGTAGGGTAGTTGGCTCCATTTTTAGAGTCCATTTTGGCACAGAGAGAGGGAGAGTTAATGAATTGTAGTGAGCCTTGCATTTCAGGCTTACATGTACATGTACATTTTTTTTTTATTGAACTTGATTCTGTAATTCCTTCATCCTGTCTTAATCATGAAACGTGTCCCGGCCTATCACGTTCAGCCAACTTGACAAGATCAAGTTTGCAATGGGTTCCGTTTGCCTGTAACATTTGGGATTGGGCCCGGATTTGTAACCGTCCGGTCGGCTGAGTCGACGCAGGAAGAAGTCCCTGGAAAGTGGATGCGTCATGCAAAAGTGAGACGAATCCTGGATCCAAATATATCTCGTCAGGTCCCCCCCATTTTTACCAGAAGTGCACGGGGGATCATACAAGACGGGCTGGCCGGGGGTGCTCCGTGGGCGATTTACATGCAGACTGGTACGGGCGTCGTCGCAGAGCACGGGAGAGCAGCAGGATGCCGCCGACCGGCAAGTTCGCAAAGCTGAAAGTTTTGCTGAAGCGCCTGAGCAGGGACTTCTCCTCCCCCGGTGGTGGGGCTGGACAAGCAACCATGGGGAATTGTTACGGTTGTAGCTCCAAAGAGGAGGAATGGGAGTTCGTTAACAAGGAGGAGGGGATGGGTGAGTGATCGGCTTTGCACTGACAATAAAAATGACGGGAAAAGGCAAACATTCTTCTTACAAAAGTGCCCTGCATGAGTCACTCATAAATTAATAATAAATAATACAAATACTTTCTATAAAAAAGTTTCATCCTGCTGTCTTCGAACTTGATATAAGGAAAAGTTTACAGTACTTGGAGCGTAAGTGTTTTTTAACAGGTAAATTTTGCACAAGTTGGGGGAGGGGTTATCTTCTCTGGATTTATTTGATGCTTGAAGTATTTCTGACACTTTGGTCAAGCAAAATGAACATTTTGCCTATGAGCAGTATGATCTTTGGGCCATACAGTACATGTAGTTGACCAGTAGAGACGGTAGGCTAGACAAGTGGTCAGAATTTTATCTGGTTACAAGTTGTCTTCCCATTGAGCTTAAGACTAAATATTGAGAGAAGGCCGGGTTTGGGTGATGGTTTGGCTGTCAGCATTTGACTTGAAATTGGTGTGGGATCTTGCCTTGGCAAAACCCCACCCCCATCCCTCCAAAAATAAAATAATAAATAAATAAAAATAATAAAAATATTGAGATCTTTTAAACAACTACAGTGGAAAGCCGTTTTTTACGAACATTGCGGGATCCACAGATTTTGTTCAGTATAGCAATCGTTTGATATAGCGATTTTCAGCCGCCGGTTACTTACATGTACATGTACATGTAAGGACGACTTTAAAAATGTGCTGGCCATTGAATTATAAATGTAATTACATGTACAATGTACAAAATGTACATGTTCATACTTTGTAAGCTTACGGAATTCTAAAGCAACAGTTGGCTTTTCTCTTTTCTATTCTATGGGGAAATAATACATGTAGCCACCTCAACATGAAGCTGCGGGCTGCGGCCGTTTGGGAATTACAAACCGCCCAAATGCCCAGTACATTTTTTAATCCGTTGCTTTTTTCAACAACAATGTTCGGTAAGTTTTGTACACAGAATTTGAGCGCCAAGGATGGTGTTCGGTATAGGCCGAACATTTGGTATAGCATCCGAGCGAACCGCTATAATGTGTTTGTGCAGTCAAGCGTAACATAAACAATACGGCGGCAAATGGCGTCATCCGTACGCAAGGGGTTAATAGAAATGTGTCACATTATATTTATAATACATACTGTGGATTACAGGGTCTGTGCCCAGGATGCATTTAAGAAGCTGCAATTTAACCTTTTTTGCATGTCATTCAATTGGTTGAATGCACTGTTTAAATGATGCAATGCGGATAACCTTTGCACTGTTCACTGTTGCCGATTTTTGACAGGATTGCTTTAGAAACGCATCTGAATAATAAATCTGACTGGCAAAATAGCCGTGGGTTGGCTAAAAACATCTTACCTTGTCCGTTGTACCATGGAGGAAGGATCATGTTAGACAGACAGCCCACAGGCAGGCTGTTTTTATACCATCGAACTATTGATGCAAGTGATAAAATAGTTGTGTAAAAGTTCTGTTATCGTGCATCAGATATTTTGAACTGGACCTACATGTACATTGTACATGTACAAAAAAGTTGAGTCTTTGGGTAGTATTTCGCAGAAGTGTTTTGCAGAGGAATAATTGAAATTCAGGCTGAGGCATTGTGCTAGAGGTTGTTTCCTGTACATCCCATCAAATGCAACAACAGTGTCCTCTAAATGAATGGATTATTCCCCCGAAATTGATGCGCATTAGTTCCAGCGAAATCCCCCCAAGCCCTTGCTCACTCCCCAGGGAAGCGTGACTTCTGAGAACAGGTCGTTCTGACCTGAGGTAAAACTACAAAAGGTAAGAATTTTCTTGGAAATGACTTGATATTTTGATAGTTACTGTACAAATAAAGTGCATCAGATGGAAAGACGGGACTTGACTTGAACCTTCCAATGCACTTCTTTGGACACTGCATTTGCCATTTGCTACTTTTTTATTAGATTTCGAATATATTCGGTTCATTGCATTTTCTTTATCGTGTTCGGAGATTTAGCTATTACTGTCATTTTCCTGTGAGTTTAAGGTTCTGGGAAGCAGCGCTCTGTGGAGTTTCCCGAAATTGAAGTTGACAGTAAGGGCGCCATTAAAACTGCATAATTGACCTTTTGGCACTGTCAATGTGGTCAAGCCATCTTTAGCACTTCCCTGTGAAGATGACTTCAGGCCCCTGGGACATGCATTTTATTTTAGATTCACTGTACCACTGGTAGGTTATTTTAGGCCCCAAAAAATAATTGTGTTGCCTGTTTGGGTAAAATCGGGAGGGAGGTTCAATTTTTTACCATCCATGAAAACAATACTACATGTCATACATGTAACTCTGAAGTCAGGAGGCAAAAATTACACATGTAAGCTTATTTAAAAGTGAGATTTACAGCGAAAGGCACATTGTGCCGTCATAGCTGTATTTAAAGACAATTATTTTTATAAAACTTTCTCATTTTGTGCGGGAAAAGGTGAGATTTTCAACCCGACTTTTGTGACTTAGAATCGGTCGCGGAGGGCAACACAACTTTTTTTTTTTGCCGTAACTGTTTTGCTGGTACTGATTTTCAGTGTTGGAAAGAGAAAGTGAAGCCATCTTCAAAAGCTTATTTTTTTGTTAAAGGATGCGTTGAATGAATGACAGTTGTGTGGTTGATGGGTTGTGGTTTTAATTGACCTATCACAGTTTGTGCATTAACCATTAACCATGCCCCTTTGACAATCCTGTGGAATTTTGTGCAGTAATTTTTGTTAATTTGAATGTTCTGTGTTGAGTTATAACTAATGTTGGACAATATTTTACGAGCTGGGTTCACATGGTTTTACTGTCATACATGAAGATCAGTTGTCGGGCCTCTCACACTTTTGACAGTTTGTCCAAATTTTAGCGTTAGTATTCACGGGACCAAGCTTTTTTTTTTCTGAGCTGTTTAAATTCCAGCATGAAGTTTGTATTCAAAAGGTGTGTCTGCTTATTGCAAAAGTGGGCAAACACTGAAATGTTTCTAAAGACAGCGGGAATCATGAAGCTTTGTGTAAAATATCCCTGCACCAAATCACTTGCTACACAAGGTTACATTTACTCCTTGCTCAACAATAGGTTTGTTGGTACGTGTTTACATGTAGGTTTGTTTACATGCTTCGGACAGCCCACTTTCAAAATCTCCCACTTTTTGTCTTGCACAAGAGTCTTGGAAGTGCCCTAGTTAAAGATGACCATTTGTCTAGCCCTCATTTACACATACATGTATAAAGGGTTATAGTTGTCAAGAAGTGAAAGACCTACATGTACATGTATACTACATGTATATATACATTGTACACAAACACATTTTGTTGCCAGTACAACTCCATAATCAGACTCTGAGATTGCCGATTCCCATCCCGGAGGATGCTCACTAACTTTTTAACATCTATGGACTGGCAGTACTGCATCTACAAATACCAGTCAGAGACAGAGGCACAAATATGAAACTAGGCTGCTAGGACTATTGTGTCCAGGACTGTTGTTTCTGCAGAAAGATTTGGGGAGCTGCCTCATCACCCTCTCCTTGTTGACAGAAAGTTCACTCAGTGGAAGATATTCTAGATTTGTATGTACACATGCATCTCTAAGATGTCCTTCTTATCAGATTTTTCCCATAGTATAGGTTTTCCCGGACGATTTCGCAAGATGTGCATAAATGTTTGTAAAACTTGAATTCAATTTCGCGCTGATTTTGAGAACGACGTATATCCAAGTTTCATTTTCGCAAAAACTAGCATTCGATTTCATTTTGTATCATTCAAATAAATGAATGTGCATAACGTTTCATTTAAACGATTACAAATACGTGATTAGGCTTTCGGTTTGACGTATGCGTGGCCGATTATTAAGAATGTGCAATCTATTTCGCAGCAAATCGATTTGTCATTGTGGCACGGCCTGAATTGAATATTCGTTTTCATTTGTTACAATTAAAATTCACAAATTCTGCATCCTATTTAAATAAAGTATATAGGCCTATACAATTCATGAAACAACTTTAATTGATTAATGAATTAATTAATTAATCAATGTATTGTAGACCTAATTGATCATTAATGTGTTTGTTCTTTTTTATTGTTCGTGGTTCTTTGTCTTAATTGTATTTTCATGTCTTTCTGTATTTCTTAGAGTTCTCTCTCATTTTATCAGTTCGATTGTCTACCATTATTGGATATTTTAGGAGGCCTACCGGTATGTCAACTGTGAAATTTGACTATATGATGCGACCGTGGCAAATGCTGAGCAAAGAAAGAACGATTTTCTTCAGCTTATTTTTTGGTATGTTTCAAAAGACTATAAGACCACCTGGTTTAGTTCCCCATATGTTACTTTTGTTAACAAATAAATGAAATCCAATGCTTGACCAGGAATGCATTAAAAATTAAAAATAAACCACTACGCGGGAAATCGGCTGCACATTTAGCGAAATAGATTGGTGATAAATTAAAAGGAAAACAGGATTGCGGATGTGCATTCGAATTCGCGCTAAAATGAATTATCAATTACTAATTCAGTGCACATTCGGGAAATCGTACGCTGATTTTTTACGTCTGAATGCACCTTTATGGAAATAGAATTATCAATTGCTAAATAGAAAACGGGATTGTGAACGTTCATTCTATTTCGCACGAAAACGAATGCATCTTTTACAAATTAATGTGCACATTTTCCGAAATCGTCCGGGAAAACCTATATTAAATTGTATTATTATTTTTTTTATTTTTTTGGGGGGGGTTTTGTTTTTTTGTTTTTTTTTAACTAATTTACATGTAGTTGGTTAGACTGACTAAAATTGAATGTATATGTATTTAAAAAAAAAAATTCCTCCATGGAGCACTGCTATTCAAATATGTGTTGATTCAATGCTTATTGGGCCAACAATATTACTGCAAAGGTCCTTAGAACACTCAGGAAAGAAAATTTTGCAATATTGGAAATGTTTCCTGAATGAGCAGTGTGTGAACGATACATCATTCTTTTCCATGCAATGTACACTTTACAGTACATGTACATTGTAAGCTCAAATGTGCATGGTTAAGCATAGACCAAATATACTCTGTATTCGTGAAATGGCAAAAGTCTAGGTGTACATTTACAAACTGGCAACATGCATGTAGCCCTACATATTCTGCACATCATGAACAAATGTACATGAGATACTGAAACTCCAAATATGGGGTTCTCGATTTCAGGACGCAGACGTGAAGGCATGCAGAAACACTCGGGACTGTCATAAAGAGATTGTTGGAGGGTATAAATAGATGTTTTATATTTATAAAACATGGAAGTGCATGTACTGTGAGTGGGGTTTCCGTAATAGTGAGGATTCATATACATGATTTATCAATGAAATCATGTAGTACTCATTGTCAAAATGTTAAAATACATGTAGGCAAAGGAAAGAGAGGAAATGCCTTGATCTATTGCATGTTTTGAAATGGAGCCAGCTACATGACTATATCAAAACCTATCAAGTGACATTGAAACACACACAAACTGTGAGAGTTGGTGTTTAGATTTGTTGATAGGCTGTGATAGTTTAGTATAGGAGGGTTAATTTGTTAGCAGAAGCCATCTTGAAAAAGAAAGGAGTGCCTACAATCTTAGAAAATATTGCCAGCAGAGTGTAAAAGGTTTCCTTCTTTCTTGGGAAAAATAATTGATTTTTTTAAACATTTTTTTTTTGCCTGAAGGTTGTGTTTTCTGTCGTCATGTTAAACATGAGTAGCCCTGTACTTTGTGGAAGAGAACATGTCACGGATACATGTGGAGGCTGTACATTGTACTGTACTGTACTGTACTGTACTGTACAATTAAGGATGAGTCCGACCCACATGACACTGACACTAGTGACAGCGAGCCTCCAAGTTTCAGAAACTTTCTTTATTACATGGCCCCCATATGGGTCAACGAGGGAAATCACTATAATGAGAGGGGAAATTAAGCACTTAGTGTAAAGTACATGCAGCCAGGTCATAAAATGCCAGTATCTGTCTGCCAGACTGCTGTCATGTCTCACATGATAACTCCAGACGTTCTGCTTTTTGTGACCAGGAAAGTCGAAAACCATACAACAGTTGTGCATTGTATCAATTTTAGAAAATTAAAGTTTACAAAATTATGTTTTAGAAAGTTGAAATTACTGAAAATCATTTTTCACTGATACAGTTGTAGGTCTGAAAGACATACATGTACACATGATGTGAATACACATATTTGGTGGGCAATGGGCATGGCTGGATTTCAATCAGATTGAACTTTTAAACCATTTTTTATTATATTTCACTTTCAAAGTGAGAAAAGAAAACTGGCAGGAGTGGGATTTGAACCTGCAACCTTCAGATTACTATACCAGTGATCTAGTACTGAGCCTGTTTATTTATTATTTTTTGGGGTCAGTTCAGGTACAGAGCAAAGCATTAGATTAAGAATAGAAGACTGTAGCTTAGGATACAGGTTCTGTGTCTGGCCATGGACTAGCAATGATTCAGCAGTGTCCAAGCAACAAGATTGATGATAAGATAATCAGACACTGTGGTCACCTTATAGGCAGGAGAGGAAGCAGTTGTGAAGTGCAGTGTTAGCAGGTGTGGGTGTGGCCCAGATTGTGGTTGGTGTGGTAATACACATGTATGTCAGGGCTAGTTTTGTCATGAAGATACATGTACATGTACAGTGCAATTGAATGTTTACACTGAATGGGAATGGGACATTTTGTGAAAAGAATTCCCATTTATGTTCACATTTCACATTTCTCACACAACTTTTCCCACAGAATTCAAGTGTGAAATTTTGTTTTCTCACTTGTGTGAAAAGGCATGAAAATGTTTTCCCACTTGTGTGAAAAGGCATGAAAATGTTTTCCCACTTTTGAGAAAAGGTGTGAAAATGTTTTCCCACTTTTGAGAAAGGGTGTGAAAATGTTTTCCCTATTGTGCAAAAAGGTTTCAAATGTTTCCCATTTTGGTGAGGCATGAAAATGTTTTCCCACTTTGGGAACATTTTTTTCACATTTTGTGAAATGAAAATGAATTCCCTAGGAAGAGAAAAAGTCTGAAGAGAAATAGTCTGAAGAGAAATTCCCATTTTGCGGTACTTTCAATTGCAAAGTACATTGTACAGTAGTACTAAGCACACAAATTGGCTTTATCAACATACATGTAGCAGCTAAATTGCCATGTGATTGATATTGCTTGTGAGTGGTTGTCAGCAAATTTTTACTTAGCATGAAAATTTGCTAAGTAGGCTGCTGCTCAACGCGATGATGCAACGAACAAAGATGGGAATGATTGATTGATTTTCATAGTCGATTTCTTGGCTCATACATGTACATGTATTTCACAAGATTATGAGAGAACTGATCAATTGTGGAAAATAAGCCTTGTGGGTGGGTAGTTACATGTAACCTTATGAATACAGGCGACGGCCATACATGTACCCGCATTTTGAAAAAGACCACATGGCCAGTTGTCTGCTATATATGCGCATTTCTGCATATACTCAATCCATTAATGTTTCAACTATATTGTTCTCTAGATGGAGCTTTTTCAAACAAAGCTTTCGTTGACACAAAAGGGGAGCTACATGTACAGGTGCAATGTAATTCTCCACAATTCTAATTCCCGTTGTTTTTAAATCAATTTTTCCTGGACTCCATCGCAGTAGTGTACATTGTACAATGTACATGTACGTAGACATAGAGGATACAAAATGTATATTTACGTGTACATTCCACATGCAAAGAACTGCCTGTCCAGAAATAGATTGCCTGTCAGTTGGACAGCTGGACATAAGGTGGTTATAATTAGCTGAAACATTACTTTCACAATCCGAGTGGTGTGAACATTTACAGTTGGGTCATTCCACCAGGTTGGGACACAGTGTGTGACATTTATCCATATCTTTAAAAGTACTATTACATTTGATTCAGTTATTTCATGTAACATCAGTCTTTGGGTGGGAAATATTTTTGAAAGTTTTAAATCATGTAAATTATATTTTACCAAAAATATGATTAAAAAGATGCTTCAGTTTGACATAACCAGTTTGACGTAACAGGACACGTCCATATTTCTATTTTTGTCTTTTTTCAACACTTTAAATATACATATGGGAAATTCACCATGTGTACTAATTGAAAGATATACTATGCAACACAAGAACACTTTCTTTATGGTAGTCAGTGTCCAAATATAGCAGAGACAGCAAAAACAGACGTGAGAGTGGACGTAACATGGACACTGTGTCCACTGTTACGTCCACACATGCATGTTTTTATTGTTCTTGCTGTTTCTGAGCTATTTGGACACTGGCAACCATAACAAAAAGTGTTTTCTGGTAGCATTGGGTGTCTTTTAGTTAGTACATATAGTAAGTTGCATTATTATTTATTTAATGACGAAAAATTAAGGCAGTCTGGACGTAACATTTAGTACTAACATGGTGTGACATGAAAATGGACATTTCCATTTTGTAACATTTTCAACATTTATATAAATAATTATGCAAACTCACTCTGTATACTAATTACAAAACACAAACTGCAACACAAAAAACATTTGTTATGATATTCAATATCCAAATGCAGCACAACAGCAGAAATATATGTATGGTCATGGTCTAACATGGTGTCCATGTTACGTCTGCACCGATTCTTCAAATTCTTGCTATTTGTGCTATGTTTGGACACTGACTGCCGTAAAAAGGTGTTTCATTGTTGCATAGTGTGTCTTTTAATTATTGTACATAATAAATTTTACATATTTATTTATTAAAGTGTTAAAAAACCACACAAATTTAAATGTTGGACACGGTGTCCATGTTACGTCTATTTTACATACAAAAAAACACACTTTTTATCATATTTTTGTAAAAATATAACTTACATGATTAAAACTTTCTCAAATAATCTCACACCCAAAGACGGATGTCACATGAAATAACTGAATTAAATGTAATGATGGTTTTAATGATATGGTCATATACACACTGTGTCCCAACCTGGTGGAATGACCCAGTTACTAATTACATACATGCGTCTTGCATGTACATAGTGTACATGTAGATGTACATCCCTACATTTTGTCAAGAAGTAAACACAGACAATAAACTGATGACTTCCTTGATTTTACTAGTTTCACTTTTCCCTTGTTTGTTTGGTCCACTGCACCCTGGAATTCCCATTTTCTGATGAGCGTTCCATTCTTACATGTAGGCGATCATGACAATGCAAAGAAGGCTTAACGTGTTGGCATGATACATGTAGGAATGCAGTACAATTACCACCACTACAAATCCTTGTCATACAAACCGTTAAAATATCCCCACAAAGTCCAAAACCCACCCATCTCATTATTGGGCACTCAACAGTGCAGTTGTTAAGAATTCAAAAGCACGAGCCTTTCGTGGCCTCCCCCTCAAAAAATGCTTGGATATTTGGCAACCCTGACCCTAGACGAGGAAAATGTCGGGAACACAATGTCCGAGGTGGATTTCACGGCTGATTTGGTTCCGGCGCCGGAATTTGGGGTTACTCACAAAACCTGGTTCTGTTGAGTGTACCTGTTGTTCCACACACCGATGTACATGTATGATGGCTTTTTGACAAGAGAGAGAATAAGCCACTCCTGTCTAGTCTGAGTGTGACGTGGTTCTATACGTGCCTTTGTACCTGCCAATGGGATATGATTCAGTCGGATAAGAGACTTGCCTTTAACATTGAGCAGACATATTGCAGGGAATCTTTACTGGTGGTTTCCTGGTGTTAGTGGCGTGAAATGTCATGACGGGTGTGTCATTCTGTCACTTTACTGGGTGGGTATAAGATTTCTGTTGATCATGTGTAATTGTATTATGTGATGTCGACTCACATTACATTAACCCTCCTATGCACCTGGCCTAAATCGACCCAGTTGTTGTACAGATCAAAACCTATCAAATGACAGATTGAAACACACACAAACTGTCAGAGTTGGTGTTTAGAGTTTTTGATAGGCTGTGATAGTTATAAGTATAGGAGGGTTTTAAGTGAAGAATTTCAACTTAGCAGGAAAATTCTATCTCATCCTAAGTGCATTTCACAGGGTGTCTGCACACTTGTATTAGAACATTACATAGAAAAGGGTTAGTGCAGTATGAGTTTTTTGGGGAAGTTTTTTAATAACCAACCTTTGTACGTACATGTATGTATCGTGTGTTTGAATGGAAATTGTCTCTCTTATTATGAAACATTTTTGGCATGAAAGGAAAGGGGGATGAAATGCATGTAATAAGGGCCACAAAGTTGTCATTTACATGTAGTATGCATTGGCCAGGCAAACTTTTTCCACAGGCCGCCATAACTGGTAGGAATCATGCTTAACACATTTCATGTGACTTCGCTGATCCTACAACAACTTCGCAGGTCAACCGTGAACTCTCCAGCAGGGCCAGGTGTGAACGGGAAGGACCCATGATGAGTGACAGGGGCCTGCCTGCATGGGTTGCTCAACTCTTGTGGTTTTCCAGATGCAGTTGTGTGAATGAAAATGAATAGATTGGGGGAAACAAGCTGCTCGCTGAGGATCTTGCCTCAGTGTTTTTGGGTCTCTAGTGATAATTTTCTGCAAGGCCTACACATGTATACCATGGACAATAAAAGGTTTGAGTTCATGAACAATTTCAGCATGGTCCAGGGCTTTATATATGGAGGCCGAGGACAAGATTAATGTGTGAAGTCATCCATAGTGACGTCCTTCATACAGTGGATTGTTAATGCCATACAAGTGATCATTAATCTGTTAACCTACACTGCAGTCTTACAGATAAATATATATTAGAGGTACATGTACAATGTAGCCATGATTTTAATTTTAGTTAGTCTTTAAAGTGCTAGGCCTACATTACCTTTACCAATATTTATCTGTACATTTGTATCTAGTTGACTAAAGGCTGTCAACAACTTGGTACCTGTTCATGTACAAATGTACACATGTACGTATTTCATTAGTAAATTTCGACACTTTTCCGATCTTGGAAAGACTGCCTGTTAAATGTTATGGACGTGCTGTGTGAGCTTTAAAAGTAATGTAGTATACAACATTTGCTTTTGCTGTAATTTTCAGAAGTGGATGGATGTCGGGGTTAGTATTTTATAGTAAATATTATTGTTGGGACCTGTTTTATGTTCATATGCTGGAAAAACAAAAAACAAGAACTTCAAACAAAACGGAGCAATCGACATGATATTCAAGGATGTCGGTGGTCTATGCCAGGTGGTTATGAATGCCGCGTTTTCCCCTTCATGATCGCTGCACATCGTCTGTCTGTATGACAATGCTGTTACCAAAATAGTATTGTCAACATTCATTGCCTTTGATCAACACAAATGTGATACATTAACCCCATACAAACTGTAAGTACGGTTGTCTACAGGAGGCGCCAGGGTGTCGCGCCGGCTCTGGCAGCCAAGCAAAACGGACACAATGTACTTGTGCAGTCAAGCGTAACATACACAGTAATCCAACAATGGATTGAAATTGCACAAATAGCGGCAAATGGCGTCATCCGGCCTGGTGCCGCTGTTTTTTTGTGCCATAGCGTCATCCGTACGCAAGGGGTTAATGGACATGGACAGCCATGAAGTGAACTGAAGACCGAATGTAATGTGCTGTACATGTAATATGAAGGATCCCCCCCCCCCCATGTGATTGTTATATGTAGTTCAAGGCAAGTAGCCCTTGGCTGATTTTAGTCAGTTAAGTTGACTGCCCTTGCATAATGGTCCAACAGACTGACCTGTGGCTCACCTTACATGTACAATACAAAAATAATCTTGAATGGATAGAACCATCGCTGTTCAAATGCATTGGGAAGCAGGCAAAAATCAACTCATTTACATGTAAGTACATCAAGTTATACACATGTATAGCTGTTAGTACATGTGTATATAAATTTCCTGTTCATCCTCCTAGCACTATCATCAGTGAAGTAGACAGACCATGTACAGGTTCTGTACGTTCGAGGACAAGAGGAGAAAGAAAATACAAAGGAACCTTTCTTGTCCTCGCAAGTAGGTCTTTTGTTATATTAAAGGAACAATAGGAAACACAACTAAAGTATTGTCCTCGGACGGAAGTACAGTGTATGGGCTCCGTGCGCCGTCGAATGAGGGCGCTGTCCACATAGCAACCGCACTTCCATGGGGAGTACGTCGCTGGTATTACGCACCGCGCTCCTCGTTCATTTGATACTCGTATACCAGTGGGATTGCTTTGTCTGTTCGCTGACTCTCGATAATTGCTTTTTCAATAAGAATATCACAGCAGGAACCAGACACTTAAATTGAAGTCAGGTAAGATGGCGTCGATATGACCCCCCCAACTCGCCTTTTCTTTCCGCTGAGGGGGTAGTTGTGCACGGAGCTCATTGGGAAAGTACAACTGGGATGTACATGTACATGTACATGTATGTACATGTACCATACAGATTAAAGCACCATGGAATACATCATGTCATGCAAAGTAGATACATGTGTATGTGTACATTGTACATGTGTGCGTAACAGAGAATCTGTATTGATTAGAATAACTCTCCTGCCCTCAGTACACCTTCATTGTGTTTGACTTTGCATACATTACGTGCACTATCTGCATACACTAGTGTTGCCTCAGTGTTGGAGAATACGTCAGCACTCAGGTATGCCAGATATTTTTGATATATTATTTTATTAACGTTGCTGTTTGATACTCCTAGTAACTTTGTGCCATTGAGTGATGAGTCATATCACTGTGCCGGAAACCTTTGAAATCACAAGTGTGAATGAAACATTATCTGAGGGAATTTTGACTTGTGCGAGATTCATAAAGGAAAGATACTGGTACATGTACATATATGTACCTGGATTATTGTAGACCATGCATGTACGGTTGACTTATTGGCTTCAATTATTATTATTTTTTGGGGGGGTTACATGATTGACTGCAATAGTTATGATGTACATTTGTACAGTCGGTCTGCTGATCTCCCAATGTCACTACATGTACATGCTAGTGGCATGCTGTATGAGGCAGTTTGTTTGTTTGTTTGTTTGTTTGTTTGGTTGGTTGGTTGTTGGAAGGGAATTTGGATGGTGATTTTGCACATACTTTCAGGACAAGGGGGCATGTCCCAGTTTTCTGAGTCACAGCCCATGAATGATAATTGATGTAGATTTACTTGCCTTTAAATTACAAAACCCTTTTTTTGTTTTGAGTTAAGATGTTGGCAAATGCAACACTGGTACTCGTACATTACATGCACATATGTATACATATTATTCGACCACAAAATGAATGGCTTGGATATGGGTGGACTGCCCTATAAATAGGAAAAATTTTCCTGAGCTGACCTGATTGCATTTTGCTTGCCCTCAAACAAATTTTCTTGAAACTTTAAGAGCCATGCAATTAAAAATGTGGTAAATGAACAGACATCCCTTGAATGTTGGCTCTTCTAGCTGTGTCTTGGATGAAACAGACTGTAAACTGCTTTATTTAGTTATGGATTAGGATAATTTTTCAAACCGTGGGTGGTAGGTTTGGGTTTTATCACTATTTGTTATGGGAATATCAACAAATGCTCAATGCATCATGCACCCATCATCACCCATGCACAGCCACATCAAGGGTACCACATGGGTGGGGGCGTTGGGGTATTCAAACCGTGGACAAAAAATGTTGGAGAACAAAAGAGAACAATATCGTCCGCGATTCCCAGCATACGTCTGTGATTGGGAGTGTGTAGAAAACACATGGAGGTCTTCCCAAAAAGTTATACAAACATGTACATGTACATGTAGGTGTATAAACCAGGTTCTAAGTTTGGGAAGAGAAGGAATGGAAAAGCATGAATATTTTTTATGTGGGGGGAAACCATTTTCACTACTTTCGATGGGTATGTAAGCAGGATAAAAGACCAAACTGTAAAAAATGATTCAGATAGCGTCAAATTGTACTCTGTGTGTGTCAGTTGCAGGACTCGGACACCATAATATACATGTTCAACCAATCTTTGGATATGACACATCCTCTTAAGGTTTACACGGTGCATCTTTACATGGTCCACCAAAACAAATCCCAAAAATAGAAGCAATGCAAAAGTTTAGAATTTAACTATGCAACCTTACTTTTTGATGCAAAAAGAGTATTTTCCTTATTTGGGAGATCTTTCTTTTCTTTTGGAATCATTTTTTATAATCTTTCTTTTTAAAGGCATCTGTGGCAATTTCATTTAGTAATTGGATGTACACGTACCCCGTAGCATTGCTATGGTCCTGAGTGACTAAAACCCGCTTGCTTGCCCTGTTTTGCTAAGATGTTTGCTTTGGCTATGGTGGATATCTGTAGTCTCCCATAGGCCCAACCTTTACTCAATTCAATTGAAATCCATTTGTAGACTTTGGATTTTATGCACAGTGTTGACATTGCGCAGACGGGATCATAGTAATCAGCTGCATTCCATTATTGACCTTAGATGGAACGGGAAGATTTTCAATGATCAATTGATCGTTAGGTGATTCAGCGCAAAGAAAAACCAACCTATAATGTTAGGGGAATACAGGGACCCCAAATCAACCTATAATGTTAGGGGAATACAGGGACCCCAAATCCCCAACATGTTTGTTTGTGTGAACGGAAGAAGCCGGAGAATATGACTGCTCTCTCAGACACGAGGCCCGGCATTGCATCAACAAACAGCCCCCCGATGATTTGCACGCTTGAACCCGAGGGTTCAGCCGAGAACAATCGGCCAGTGAGATGATGATTTGCGGCGGGTTAAATTACTGAAAGATTTGTCATATTAAGTCGAAGACTTCTTGAGATCGTGTGAAAAAGAGTCCAGTTTGCTTACAGAAGTTTCTTGACCATATTACGCCGACAACTTCTTGAGATGGTCGAGTTTGCTCACTGAAGTTTCTTGACGGGAAGATTTTGCAGGATAGTGGATGATACGATTAAATTTGACCTGATGCCACTGAAAAACTTACCGTCCCTGGAATACATTGTAAATGGACTGTTTAGTAAGGATTCATGAGGAACTCACTCGGGGGCAAGTATTAATTAAATATACCTTGAACATGCCATACACCGTTGGAACTTTTTATGGAACTCGCCCATTTAAGAAGGGTAAAAGCCACTCTAGGTAAAGGGTAATAGAGATGGTAGGTTGTTAACCCTGCCATCCATAAGGTTTTGGTAAGCCAAGATACATGTATAGCTGTACACACATACATGTACATTTATGTACAATGTACATTTATGTACAATGTACATGTACATGTTTAAAAAAATACATGCAGAGGATAAATCGATCCAAGTGGAAGAAATTATCGCGATTTTCAGATCTAAATAGATAAAGGCGGGTGAGCCCAATAACTTCTACCATTGGTATCTACATGTATGTACATATGTACCTCCTGATGCTCTCCTTTACATCCTCTTTTCCCACATCTGGGCTGAAACTTCTGCTTGTCAGTTACCTTTATTGGTACAGAAGCGCATCGTTAATTTGGTTGGAGAAGAGTTGGGCTCATCCTTACGATCACTCTCTCACCGGAGATCTGTTGCTACTCTTAGTCTGTTCTGTTGTGCAGGTATTTTCATGGTAAATGCTCCACTGGCTTTTCCCTCGTTCTGTATCCCTATGGAATTCTTTGGTTGGTGCATACATGTTTTCCTTCAAGAGGAATATTAATTCCTACCTCTTGCATAATTTGATTCGTTTTCTTCTTGTAGCCCCATACCTCGAGTGGCCTTTAGCCTTGTTCGGGGCAAACTTAATACGTACATTAAAAAACGGCAAGAACCAACTCTCCTCCCTCTTTAGAAGGACTATCCCTTCCCATGTGCCGTAACTTTTTCCAACCAGATACAAACACCGTGTGCTTATGGTACATGTACATGTACGTACATGTATACTTGCTATTTTCCACTAAACAGCGAAATAGATTTCGGTAACAGAAATCCCATTTTGAGAAAGAATTTGGCTTTAATAATTTAAGAAGCAAACCCTGTTGAGAGTAGTGTACTGAGAGGGAAAAATCTTAGAAATAAAAGGAATTCTTCAAAAAAAAAAACCCTAGCATACTTCAGAGGCTGCTAGCCTTTGAGGCTAAAATCCTGTGGATAAATTGATCAGCCAAATCGTTTCCACAGTCGCCGTCAGTTAATATATGGGTGTACATGAAACCAGTATTTTTGTGGTTTTCTTTTGTTGTATAATTTATCCATTAACACTAATAACTCCCTAGGGTGTGTGGAAAATCATATTGAAATTGGAGGATTTATGACTTTTAGGGTTTTAAAGTTCCAGTCTTCATTTTGTGCCTTTTTATTTTTCCCTGCCACAAGTTTTATTGTACCTTTCCCTCCTGCTATAAAATGGTTGAACCCTATGACTCATGCTCCATGTATTGATAATAACACTGACATTTTAGGAACGGAAGAATCTCTGTTCAAAGAACAGGGAGTTTTTATTTTGATTTCTGAGGGGCATAATTTCATAGCCTTTGTTGCATTCTGTATTAGTCTGTCCTTCCAAAGGGTCTTTGTAACTGTGTACTTTGCCTGGAACTTTTTTCAAAGGGATTATGCAAATGAGTATTCTGAGGCTTATGAATGACCTTTTAGGAAACCAATTAAGGACCAAATCAGGGCCAGTGGCTTTAGCTTGATTCTTCAGGGGAATTAGAGTTCAGGTGGAGTTCATTGAAATTCGGAATTAAAGTGGGTCCACTTTGGTGAGATTGCCTGCAGTTAGATGCTAATTTTGGACAGAACAAAAGAAAGAAAAGCCGGTTCTTTGTGCTTGTACATGTATGTAAAAATTGTGTGTAATATGAACCCTGGGAAGTACATGTAGTATGGTGTATTTTGATGGAAATGTTTAACCCGAACCTCACCTCATGCTACAAAATACTACTAGTAGTAATTAAACTGTAGTATGCAGTAGTCTTACTACACTGGCATATGAGAAATATGTGTAGTGTTTTGTAGTATACAAATGTACATGTAGTGTACATTACCCAAGATGAATGTCTAGGACGTTAGGGTTTAATTCACAAACTTGCCAGAAATTTATCATTTTGCCAACAAAATCTAAGCATTCTCAGAAGAATCGCTCAATGAAGTTGCTTGCTTTGTTTCATAGTACATGTACATTTTAGAGCCAATGATTTTCCGTTTCAGAAAAGTCAATTTTCCGTTTTGACAAATCTTCATTTCCGTTTCGCCCATTAGAACAGTGTACAAAAATCTGTTTTATTTCCATTTGACATTATGTCATACATGTAAATGAATGCACAATGAAAGAGGCCAATTCCGTTTGGTTTCCACTAAAACGGAAAATCATTGGCCTTAACATTTGTACTTCAAAGGTCTTTGCTTCCAAATTTTTGCATTGAAAATTTGTCCAGCCATCTGAATATTCTTCAGTGTGTAGCATAAATGACACAAGCACTGCATACCCAGTACATGTATGCTATCAGTCTTAATTTTTGAGTCTCACATACATGTACATATATGTACATGTCAATATAATTTGGACCTAATTAATCAAGCGGCGGCACCACCAGCAAAAAGAATATCCCCGGGTCATTTGTGAGATTTCTCAGCCCCGTGCACTCCGCATCCGAGGCTACAGATTCCTAAAATAGCGCATTTCATTACCTCATCCGAACAACGTGGCGTTACAACATAAAGGACACTTGCATTTTGTTGGCTGGTCATCAGCCCTGGCCAGCCGTTGACTAGGTTTAATAACTGTGCCCAGGATTTCTGAATGAAAAAAAAATCAATCCGGGGAGTTCCAACGTGGAGCTCTCGATCCTGGGAGCAGTGATGTAATCGTGTTCGGTGCATGCAATGACAGGAGTGGGAGTGTATATAAACGGTCCCGTTGCAATTTTACTGTTTTTCCGTCTTCGGTGTTTGGTTTGCGAGCAGCTTGCACAGTAAATTCAGCCAGATCAAAATTTTACAAAACATTGTCTGATGTTTGCTGAATTGCACTTTCTTATACATTTGGAGATTAAAGCGACCTGCTTTATGTGTTTTGGCTTTGGTATGTTTGTTTGGACTTTGGATCTGTTGTGACCCTGGTGGCGAGTGGACGATTGTTTGGGTGAATCATGCTGTGCTTCATTCTACCCAGTTTGGGGAAATCACATGAAAGGAAGAGGAAGACTAAATACCTCAAGATGAAGAATCTGATTGGTAATTTTATTATTTTGTTTAAGTTATTTGTTGGAAGATTAATATTGTTTATTGCATATTACATGTACCAACAGAATGCACAATTACACAGGTAATTTATGTGTGTTTATGTACATGTATGTATGTGTACAGGTTCTGTATGTATGAACATGTTAGCATTCATCTGCCTTTACCAATGAGATTCTGCCACAATGAAAATGATTTGCTTTCTTTCATGAAGTAATTTGTCATAAATTTTCCTGATTTTTCACCTGAACTGTTTAAAACTTTTCAATGTACAGTGTACAAATGTACAATGTACATGTTTTCCCTCTCATTGGCAGGATTAGTACAGTTGTCATGACCAGTTTCTCTTCACATACATATCTTTATATTTATTAAATTTTTCAATGACTGTCTAATCATGGAGGAATTCCTCCATGATCCAATTAAAGCCAACCTTTGTAGCTTGTACCACTCTCTCATTGTTATAATTAAGCCTGTTCACTGGACGTGTTTGTTTTTGTAAGTGAACCGTTTAGGAAGTGTGTGGTTATAATAGGAAGGAATCACTCTAAACAAATAGTGTAGGCACTTCCTGATTGGGTAGTTAATGACTTCCACCACTTACATTGTGTATGTAGGCCAGACTACTGTGCGTGACAGTCAGGATTCCTCTTGGTACACTGCAACTGGTATTGGGAATCGACGTCGGCTCATTGTATAAGATTGACCAGGAATCGTGCAGTGAACTCTACATGCATACCTTTTGGATGTGGGTTAGGGGATGGGAAGTGCATGTAAGATAAGTTAGTCCATTTGGTCCTAACCACAGTCTGTGACGCACTTTTCATTTTTTGTCCGGATATTTATATTCCCGATGTTCATAATCGCTGCTTTTTATTGTAAATTGTACATGTACATGTGTACTGTATGTTATAGTATAAAATCATAGTAAATAATTATTTAACAGAAAGCAGTATGTGTACAATGTACAGTACATGTATGCTCAACTTCGGGGAAACAGTAATACATGTACATGTAATATTTTTTCTTGAAAGTACATGTATACTACACATGAACATTGCTGTTATCACATTTTACACGGTAGAATACATACGTGTACATGTACATGTACATTTTTAGTACAAATTTTACCACGTACATAAAGTAATCTGCACTATTACCGATACTGTAGATCAGTATAAGCCAGTTCAGTATGGGTCACGGGTCATTCAGGATAACTAACGCGTGTGTGTGTGCGTTTGTATAGCTATTCAGACCGTGGACCTTTAACAAAGAGGACAATAGGGTCCGCGATTGTGTCGAGGTCCACGATTGAAAATCTTGTACAAAACCAATGGGAGGCCTTCCGAAAAAGTTAAAGTATAAACAAAAGAGGGACAATACATGTAGGAGGTCCGCGATTGCTGGTGTTTACACACTTGGTGTGTGTGTGTGTGTGTGTGAGTACCGGCAATCGTGGACCTAGGACAAAATAATTCGGGCGTAGACAAAGGGTCCACGTTTGACCGAACGTCCACGATTGAAAATCGGGTACAAAACATATGGGAGGCCTTCCGAAAAAGTTAGAGTATACAAAAAAGAGGAACAAAGGGAGGTCCACGATTGCAGGTATTTACACACTTGGGTGTGTGTGTAAATACGCAAGGTGGTCGCACAATGCATAAGCGTTAAATGCAATCAGAATTGGCATTCGCGTAACATCGCATGACATTACGTCAGCAATTTTATCCCAAATAACCTTTGACCTGGACTACTTCATAAGATACATGTACCAAACTTGCTTAATTGTTCACAATGTGAAACAGGTGCATTTGCTTGATTCCATTTGACAGTCCTTGCGTTTTTTTGTTTGGTTTTATTGTTTAACTACAACAGTGTTATTATCCACAATTCAAGTACCTGTGGCCCTTGACCTCTGATGACAAAGGTTTGAAGGGCAACCAATCAATTTGCTAAATTGGACATGAAAGAGGTGACTGAAAAGCCCAAACAAAATGTTCAAGACACTTTAAGGCCCTGTTTGTTTAGGCCTGGGATCCCAAAGGATCTGATAATGTCTCCATAAGCCAAGTGTGACCATTAATCTTTCAGCCTGTTCCTAAAGCTGGCCAGACTGGGGCCAGCTGGTCTGACCACAGTGGGACTGGTCTGGGCAGGATGTCAGCTTTGTTTTCAATGGACTCCATAAATTCAGGATAATTATGGCGCTCATAAATCGGCAATGATGTTATTGTCTGTTGAGCTGTCTGCACATAGTTTCGCACACCTTGGTCCAGTCATAGATAATGGGAGTCCTCCATAGTCCATGCTGCACTGCTAATTTAATGTAAATCAAGGCTTGGGAGATGATTCTGTGCTACCAGAAAAATGTTTGGGACTGGCTTTCTTTAAGGGGTACCCCTGCTTTTTTTGTTCAATCGTGTACCCGATTCCCGTACCCCTACTTGTTCAGTGCTTTAAATCTAATGTTTAGTTATTAAGCTGGGACCACACCAGGTTAAGCTTCATGGGATACAGAACAGCTTCTTGCCGGGATAGATTGGAGTTAATGGATTAGGTCATGGAGGCCATGTCCATCTCAGTCAAAGGTTGGCCAAGGATGGGCCATAGGGTGAGGCTTCTGCTGTGTTGCGTGTAGGCTGATTTTTAAGAGGTTAATTTGTGTGGAAGGCTTAGTTGCAAGGAGACCCAGCTTAGCACAGCTGAGGTCAGATGTTAAAAAGTGAGTATGATTTTTTTTAGAAATTATGATTTCAAATAACTTGACTCTTCAAGTATGAGCGTGAACATTTTATCCAAGTCCTACTTTTCATTACCAAACAACTGGCCTTTAAAGGTTCTGTACAACATTTGCTTGTGCTGTAATTTTCGGAAATGAATGGATTTGGGGGTTAGTATTTAAAAGCATGCTGTAACCTTGACCTGTTACACTGTAAACAAATAACAATGGATTTTTAGTGCCAAGTAACAATGGCTTTTTATTGTTAGTGCACCGTTTTTCTTTTTTTAGATGTTCATAGTGATACTGGGAAAACAGAGGAAAAAAATGCTGTTCTTGTAGTCTGGTTCCAACTTCCCTGACTCTACTTCAGACAAAACTAAGCAATTTATAGACATCAGGGAATTATCAGGTTGGGGATCTAGACCAGCTGGCTTGCACCCATTCACGGATGTGTAAACCAATTGGCAAACAAAAGGTGGACTAATTGAAGGTGGTAAATTAGGGGCAGTATTTTTTAAAAGTCCATTTTTTTTTTCGTTACGATGGTCGGCTGACCAATGCTGGAAATTGATTTTTAAAATCCCACTTTTGTTGAAAATGACAGCACATCAGGTGCCATGATTTCACAGGATGCTTGGGACTATTATTTACAATGTACTTAAAAGTACATGTACATTGTATAAGCCTTACAGTCAAGTAAAGTACATGTATTTATTTTTTAATAATTCAGTAGTTTTGTTTTTTGATGTTTGCAAACTGTTTCCTTTAAGAATTTGGTTTATCAGAAACAGTTTTCTAAACAAGAATGATAATTAACATCAGTGATTATATTAGGATATTAGCCATCCTTAAAAAAAAAAAGCTTCTTCCATGATGAAGCAGATCTTTAGAATCAAGACAACTACATTTTGTACACGTTATGTAACTGAAGTTGATGGATGTAAAAGGAACATGTGCGTACATACATATATACACCACCACAGTAAAGGTACAAAAGTACATTGTACATGTACATGTGTACATGTACATGTCCAAGAAATGTGGGTATTTCCATTTCACAAAGTGCCTCACTGGAAATTCCAGAAGTAAATCAGAAAAAGGATATGTTCATGTACATGTTAGAAAATGTTTCTCAATCTCAACCCAATGTGTTGACTTGACCCAACCTTATCCATGCTTTTTTAACACCTGCTCATTCAACATCCATGTTTTGATAAGGTTGTGGGATAAGTTTGTGAGGAAAGTTTCCCCCATTGGAGTTGTAGACAATTGGCCTCTCACACTGGTAATCATTTCCTGTGGTTGACAATCCGAAACCCACACAAAGCAGAAGCCTTTGTCATTGCCAGGTACATGTACATGTGTATATTTTTGTAGTGCATGTTTCAGCCCCGTTGGCATGTGGGTATTCCCATTTTACATAGTGCGGGGGTTCGCAGTTGACTCAATGAGGAATGTGTGTGGATTGGTCATAAATTTGTCAAGTCTGTTTTGTCGTTCTTCCTGTTGAACTGAGATTCGCTTTGACTTGAGTGTGTGTGTGTGTGTGTGTGTGTTAACTTCAACTTGCTTGTCTCGACTTCATGGAGTCTACTCCTGGTTTCAAATTATGGCAGTTGCTTTAAATTGTATGAAACGCAATAAGTCATCCCTTGAGAAGTTCGTTCTGGAAACCACTAAATGATGATGGAGAGTGGAAGAGTCTACATCAAAGAACAAAGCCACGGTTGTTCAGCAACCTTTCAGGTATTTCTCCTTTGGCATGTACTGTACTAGACTGTAGGACTGCACCCTCCTGTGTGTGTGTTGTGGAGGCTGATTGAACCCAAGAGGCCAGTCTAGATCCTACACTTATTCTGTAGGCCTTTGGATTGTGGAAATCAGCAAGGGACCCAACTAAGCTTTGGGGTAATAGGCATCTGCACTGCAGCAGGGGTAGGGCAGTCACCTGTAACTTGTCAAGAAATGTCATTCGTTGAGCTGGGACAGGCAGGCTGGGAAGTCTTTGCTATGTCTGTCATGGTTTATGGTTAAATGATGCCGAGTGTCACTGTGGATTTAACTACTTAGCATTGGTATTTTGTGGACTTTCCTGGATTTTATGCCTTGTTTAATTGGAACCGAAGTCATGTCAGTGGCAATATTGCTTAAACTTCGCACCATGATTGACAAGGAAGTGTTTTCTACAGGAGGTACCGTAAACATTCATTTCAACTCCATTTCACGAGAAAAAAACTTGTGCTGTACATTTAAAGAAATATTTACGTGTGCAATAATAATGACGGCAAAATCAGCAAATCCGTGATTTGCTTACGTGTAATCTCTTGGCAACACAGTTGTAACTTGCATTTCTCCACTGTAGAACTTCAAGCGGAAGGCATTAATTAAAGTTAACATTATTAGTGCATGCAGTTTCATATTAAATATTATGACATCAATCCACCAAAATAATCCCTAGTTTACGGGCAAAGGCCAATCTAAACATATTAACCCAGTTTGTAATTAGTGGAAATTCTTATGTAAATATTCATGTGTACATGTTAATGCAAATATTTAACATAACTGGTTGCTGAAGTTCACTACATTTATATGCGTGTTGTAGAAAGTGTACATGTATGTTAAACTTGGCATTTTTATTTTTGGTTGACATGCATTTCTCTTGATGGTTTAACAATTGCAACTAATATGGTGAGGCTCCAAATGCATTTACAAATACTTCTGAATTTGTGGCTTCATAGAGTGGTCTGGGAGACTTGTCAATTAATCTGTTATGCTGGAAAATGGCCTCTCCAGTTTACCTACTTGGTTGGGGCAAGTACCGCTAGGCTTCATGCGGTAAAGTTCCTGTCATGTAAAATGTACAACGTACCCAAAAGAAATCCAGTAGAAAGTTTCCATTGGCCATGCACCAGATTTAGAATAAACAATCCGGAACTATCAAGTTTGTTTTTGTTTTTGCTGGACTTTTCCTGTATTATTGTCCACTTAGCCTCCAAGCTGTGTACTTTGTTAGGAGTTCCCAAACAAATGGCTGGTTCATTTGCTGCTCTTGTTACCCTGTGAAACATCAGAAGTGTGGGACACATTGTGGGCACACATTTTATAAACAAAAAATACCAGTAATGGAAGTGGTCCCTGGGGCCCAGTACTGGTACTTTTGTGTGATTCTGCAAGTAGTTTAGCCAGTTTTCGTATTGACTAAAGTTTCTGTTTATTTTAGCAATTCTAGCCATTTGTAACCCAGTAATGTCTGCAAAGGGATGAAAGGTACACAAGTTGGTGATCAAGGAGGGATCGGTTTCTTCATTGCTGGCTGCTTTAGATTAAATTCATCTGATTGTCTGGGAATTGTGCTGCTTATATGGACTATGGTGTTAAGATTTATCAGAACAAAGATACCATCAACAATAGGGCACATAGTGCTCATACAGTACAATATACTCTGGAGGTCAAAAATTCAAGGCACGTTTGTCTTCTCCAAAATTTTAATTACTGAGTATATTACACAGACATTCATTCCCAGAATTATTCATACCCTATGAAAAATCTAGTAGTTTGCTTTTCTCTCATACATAAAAGCTGGATTGGCCGAACTTAGGCTTTACTTAATGACTTTTAGTTGGCATGTACAAATCTACATATATTTTGGTTTCACATCATTAGCATAAAAGTAGAAATAATAAATAAAATGATTCACAATACCCCAAATTTGACATGTGTACAATGTAGGATGTCATTTGTGGTTAAACAAACTAAACAGCAAAGCGACCAGCATTGTTTGTGGGTTAGGCAGTAAATGGGCCATGTAATTATGGAAAACAATCGGCAAGATTTCACCACAGGGATGTTTTTGTTAACCCAAAACAAAGACCTGAGTGATGAATCAATGAGGAAGAACTAATTTAGTTCTTTCTAATACCCAGATAAGTTAAAGAGTAAAACTAAAAATTCTTTGAATTAATTGTGTATACATGTACTATATTATTATTATTTTTGAATTGAACCATTCCTTGCAGTTACTTTGCTAATGGCTCAACAATAATTACAGATTGCACACGCCTTTTTACATGCCTTCAAGTAGCCAGTACATGTACAAAATGCCTAATGCCACAGAAGGTTAAAAAGGCATTAAAACCCTCCTACTGTTATAACTACATCTATCATAACCTATCAAAAAACCTAAGCTCCTCCTCTTCAACAGCTTGTGTGTTTCAACCTGAAACTCGATAGGTTTTGATACAATGTAGGTAGGGTAGTTGGCTCTATTTTGGCACCGAGAGAGGGAGGGTTAATGTGAATTCAAAATAAAACGAAAAACCAAACATTCACTCAAAACAAACTCATTTAAAAGCAGTCATAAAAAACTTAGTGTATTTTGAGGTTTAACAAGTTGGGAAAAAAAATCACCCAAAGAGCCTTACAAGGGCACATTTTTGCCTGCGAAACAACAATAATGGCATGCAACTGGTTGTGGATTTCTGAAGGGAGTGCAGGCCGGGACACCCCATCAAGTTGTGGTTAATCAATTCCACCGATTTGCAAGTTTTGCCATTACAACATGATTGAATATCTAGTGTCAGGCACTTGGCCACCCTCTTGCACCCTGTCCAACCCACATGATTGCTGCCCCACACACCCTACCTTTCCCCCTCCAGCCTCCTGCTACACACAGTTGCACAAGGCAAACTTTATTTTTCCACCCCAGTTGCGCCTAATTTACAATCAACACCCCTCCAGCAAAAACGTATGGGTTGTTGTAATCACAGAGCACAGTGGGGATTTTGGAGAGGTCTGGTCATGGGGACAGACTTTCCTTTCTTGTTTGAGGTCAGGGCAGTGGGGTCCGGAATGCAGCAGGTGCATTACGGTAACCTCCCTCCTTGAGTGTTTAGACCACAAAGTGGACCCTTCCAGCAAGTTACACAATGCTTCCTCCTGGGGATTAGCTTTGAGATTAGTTTTAAGTGGAGGATATACAAAATTGTATTCTTTTTGTAGGACAGTGTTCTTGACAGATTGAGTTGTTGAGTGATTTTGGGGTTTTCAAAACCTGGAACAAGCTGTGATTTGTTCGTCTGTTGCTAAGTCTGTCAGGACTTCACTGTCAAGAAAATTGACAATTTCTCTATGAAAATAGAACAGTGTCCTGTTGTAGGTTAACAAAACATTATATGATGGGGAGGGGGGAGAGGGGGGATGAGGTGGTAGGGGGGATGAGGTGGTCTCACTGACAGTGGAAGTTACCCGCCTGGGTCTACAGGTCTGAAAATTAAGATAATTTCCTTGGTATCTATTGAAGATTTATCCTCTATTTAGATCTGGACCCAGGAAAACCTGTAAGGGTGGCTTAGCTTGCAATCTAAAATTTAGCCAACCCCACCATCTCTGTTGTACATGTAGCCCTTTACTTAAAGTGGCCTTGTATTGGGCGACTTATAGAAACAAATATTATTTCTGAAAAATAAATATTATGTATATAACTGTCATATTAATACACACTTGTGACAGGGGTTGAGCAAGTATGTGAGGATGCAATGTGTACATGTATATGTACAGTGCAATGTCATGACCTGGTTCTCATGGTAAATCAAACGTGCAGTGAAGTTGAAATGTTCTATTACAGCGCACTTGTGGCTACATTAGACAGTGTTATCTCACACAGACATCTTTGCCCAGAAATGTGTCATTTCACTTCACCCAGATAGAGGCCTGTCCTTTGCAGCGGGTTAAGTTCACTAATTCATAAGCTTTGAAGGAAATTTGGTAACCCCATTGAGACATGATAAAACCATCTCAATCCAAGTTCATCCTGGGCTGAGACACCCGACACACTCATCTATCTGGGTTATTGTGAAGGAGATTCCTCCAAAGAAAGAAAAGACGTCCTGAAATTGAAGTGTTCATTCCCTATGCACAGATGAAGTTCGCCACACCGATAAATGAACCACAGACCTTAAACAAGGACCGCAATTGAAAATCTCTTGGTTTATCCTGATTTCTCCCTGTGATCTGCCTCAGGCAGGTTTCAAGATGGTGCATGTAGTTTTTGTGGGGAGATGTTGAGCTTAATGGTTTTAACAAAGACCATTTAAAATGCAAATATTGCAGTAGATTATCTGTCATTCTAAAACCTGTTCTAAAATGTCCGGTTCCCCTTTTTTTTGTCTGCAGATTCCTCTATGGACATAGCCCCCTCCTTGATTACACTGTATGATAAGTATGTATCATCAGATGCCGAACTCATGTCGATCAAGGAAAGCACAGCCACCAAGACGGAATCACCTGGCAGGACCAGCAAGGATGACGTCATCAGCGTCAAGATGGGGACCACTGAAATCGAGGATGTGGGAAACCAGGGAGATGCATTGGCAGTTGAAAGTACTGACACTGTCGATGGGATCGAGAATACCAGTGATGCTCCTACTTCGGGTGAACCAGCAGATGTGATTAAAAAGACACCAGATGTAATTCCAAACCCCCCTAACCAAAGTTTTCTGTACAAATCTCTTTCATCCGTGAAGTCAGACTTATCAGATGAGGAAAAAGACACATTTGATATGGAAGCAAAAAGCGTAAAACCAAGAAGTGAGAGTTGCCCCGGAATTTTGGATGGCGACGACGAACAAAGTACTAATGCGTGTGTGGAGACTGAAATAGATCGTACTACCGCTCCTACAGAGAGCAAATCCAAGACAGCGAATGTCGACACAAAATCCTCCCCCGAATCCAGGTCGTCAAGTCTTGAGAAAAACAGCAATCCACCAAAACGAAAGTCTGTGGTTACCACGCCGCCAGAGAGGACAGACAGTAACGCAAATCTGAGAAGTTTCCAGAGAACATTGTCATTTGGTGCGCGACTAGCGAGAATAAAATTCAGCCAGTTTATTGAGAGCAATGCTCTAGGAAAGTCCAAAAACGAGGCTTCCACAAACAAGAAGACAAGCGAGACGTCCACGGCCAAGACAAGGCACAGGTTACGAAGCGACTCGGAACCAGCACCCTTCTCAGCCGTCAAGCTGGACCCTAAGAGGAAGTCCTCGCGCATCAACCCAACCACGATGTCCGCAGTAGAAGTTAATAATGATACTCTTTCCCCAACTGCCTCCCCACTCTCGACTCCGCCCCTCAGACTTAAGTCCCAACAGTCCTCCAGGCACAGTATGTCCTATATGGATCAGAAGTGTAAAGAACTCTTAGACACAGAGGAGAGTTACGTCATGGATCTGGCAGATGTCATTCAGGTAAATAAGAATTAGTACTATTGGACACGCATTGCTCTGAGCCTCTGAGTGTTCGTGTTTCTGTAGGCTATGTGGCTTTGATGCATTCTTGTCAACTAAAAACCAACAAATCACTTTCCTCTTCAAAAGAGTCAAGCTACATGTACATGTAGTATTAAAAGTACAGTTTTTGGTGAATACAAGTTATTCAGCTTGGCTCTAGGCTATATATAAGAGTGGACACGAACTCTCTGCTATGAAAATCTGATATCCAATTCTGAGGTATAGAGTACCGAATTGATGATGTCAATGCAATGCTTGGAACCAGAATACTTATTTGTATCAATGTGTTTGCATGACTCGCTGTTAACAAAGGAACAGTCGAAATCTACATTTGTTTGGAGCCAGTTGTCATGCCAGCTGACGTCAGACTTCGGTACTCTATTCACGATCTTATATGGTTGAAGCCATCAGGAATTTTTTACCTGCATGTTTGAAGAGATCCTTAAAGGACCTTGTAACTAAACTTAGCTTTGGCAAAGAAAAAAGTCTTATTGCTGTCTGTTCCCGCAGCATTTACAAGCAGTCCAGCCTCCTTTATAACTTGGCACAAATATTTCACGCTGTCAAATACGTACATGAAAACCACGAAAAACTTTTTGAGGACATTCCTTCGGGTACGTACACTGTACATGTACATGTACATGGCTACATGCAGAAGATAATTTTTTTGTTTAACTACTGTTACATGTGTATGTTAAGTTATATTTATTTCCATCTTCCAGGGATACAAGCAGCCAATAGCAGCTACTGTCGATCTTATCAACGAAGATGACCAAGATACCCTCTTTGGCAACATCCAGGAAATTTACGACTTCAATAGGTAAGTCATCCAGTTAAAGAGTCACTCATCAAAAGTCAGTCAATAGCCCTTTTTTCACTACACCCAAAAAATGTTGTCTTGGAACCAGTGTTGTAGGTCTCGAGACCTTTTTTTGAGGTCTCGGTCTCGTCCTAACAAAGTCTCAGGAGGGCTGGTCTCGGTCTCGAATGCTCGGGTCTCGGTCTCGGTCGCCACGGTCTCAGGTTTTACCCTCGGTCTTGGTCTCGGACATGAAGGTCTCAACTACAACACTGCTTGGAACCACAGCAGGAGTAACAAATTGAAGGATAGGGTTTATGTGCTTGTGATGGGTTTGAAAAAGGCCTGAAATATTTACATTTGTGACTTTCAACACATAGGATTTTGGTTGCCAAGAACCTCAAGGATTGGCCCATTTTAACTTGAGAAGGAGAACTACTTTTTTGGTCAAGGATTTGGCCTGGGTCTAAGGCTGTTCGATATCCATTTATTTTGATACCAAAATATCGGCAAAAAAATCGTGATATTCGATATTGTCATGATGACGTCACTTTTTCCTTACCGGAAGAATAACAAAAATACATGATGGAAATCACGGAGGAATACAAAAATACGTGATGGAAATCACCACGGCATCATGAGATCGGGGCTACCGCGGATCGGGCCCACAGGGATTAAGCTCGGATCCACAAATTTGGGGCCGACCACCGAGATCGCAAATTGGGCCGGGGCCGGCAAGATCGGGGGCTGGGTTGACAAGGCTTTACTCATTGAGTAAAGTTGGAGTACCAAGACATTTACCTTCAGTTGGCTTCTTTACAGCACTTCAGAAAGACTAACGTTTGTTTCTATTTCGGCATTGTTGATTAGTAACAACTGATAATTGATACCATGGACGCCTACAATCACACGTGAGCTGTCAAAAAAATTGTATGATTGTATGTCTTCTTGTGTATGCACGCACAAGTACACAAGATCAAGATGCATGTAGACAGACATTGTACAATGTACATGTACATTATACAACGCATGCGCCACTCATGGGAATAAGACGGTGGCATTAAGTGCGGTATCTTGCACTTGACCAAGGCTAGCAACAAAGCAACGCGCAGATGCGCTTTAGCGGTTGGAGTTATTGAAGCAATTGCTCTAACCCCCCAGGTCTTAGTAGCCTTTTCTCAAGGCGAATTTCGCTTCGCTTTGTGCGTGCACATGCATTGTACACAGGGAATAATACGGTAGAGCATTCAGTGCGGATGTTTGCACTTGACCAAGACTACACCCACGATGGAATGCACGCACACATGTGCGCTATATAATGAATGGTGCGGAGAAGTTTTGTTAGGGTTTAGAAAACGATCCAAGAAACAATATATTTAGTACATAATGTGTTTTTTTAATTCCTCCATGGCACATTATACGTTTCTACCATTCTACATGTACCTACTATTCTACCGTCAAATTTATTGGAAGTAACTGGAATTTCGAGCAAAGTAATCTGGACTAATCCACACTTAATACAACTTAGATAAATCTTGAATGCTGCGAAAAGCAATATTGCGATATTCTTCGGTATATTGAATTCCCCGATATCTTGGGTTTTTTTTAAGGGGCCGATACGATTTTCGATATGAAAAAATATATCGAAATATCGGGAAATATCGTCATATTGAACAGTCTTAGCTGGGTCCCTTTTTTTTTAAGCCATTAAGTCTTTAATTTCCAGTGTTTAAAAATCCCCCATGTTGCTCCAGACATTTGAGTTTTGTGTGACAACTTCGCACAAAAGAACTTTGGAAAAGCTCATTCAGACATTTTATGTGTTCAGATCACAAATCATAAAAATGGTCTCTGGATAAACTTTGGTTGGCCTTGTGATCTTCCCATTTCGGGATCTAAATGGTGTTTGATAGGTCTGTGCATGATCATGTGGGATTTCTTACAATCACCTGACCCGGGCCCGATTTCACAAAGTGCCAAAGATAGGAATAGGAAGATTACCAGTATAATTAGCTAAGCAATAAGTGACATAGCAATACAATGGTGATCGTGTACAAGTCCTTAACAATTGAGATAAGATTGGTTTTGTTAAATTGACAGCAGGTTTTCTAAAAGAAACTGATATTGTCTTAATGGCGACATCACGGCTGCACAATGTCTGGACTGTCTAGCCTCTTGGTGAAGCTTACTTTAAGAAAAGACAACTTGACTCATCACATGATATAAATATCAACAAACCCCCCACCTTGTTTACTGGACATCAGAGGATACGCGCCACCGCCCACCAACGATATGGAGTGAATGACATTTTTGGTACTGTGCGGTTACATGTATTCATTCTCTCGGGGTTCCGGGTTGCAGGTTTTTTTTCCCTCTTGAACTTCCGTTCCCCTTTCTCAAGCCGCCCCTGGACTTATGATTCAGACTGTCACGAGTGCTGTAAGCTCACTGAAGTCCTAATCTGCAATATTGACAGTTGCTGTCATGTTTCGACGTACACATCCGGTGATGCAAGTTCAGTGCAACTGATTCTTGGTAAGGGTGACCCTTTTGGCCCGTTTACTTGGAGACCTTTGTGGTCATGAAGACTTAGCCAGCACTGGAGATTGACAGCTGCCTAGCATAAGGAGGTCATTTTGTCTTTTGCTTATGCAAATGAAGCTGAGTGATGATCATAAGATGGTCATCTTTGGGTGCATTGAGTAGCTTACCCAGATCGACTTGGGTATTAAAGGCAGACGGGTTAGCCACGAAAGTCAGGCTAATAGAATACTCAAATGCCCTCTTGTGTCAATGTTACATACATGTAGCACTTCAGTCAACCATTTTTGGATGCATGATATGGAGCAGAATCTGTGGGGAATCGGACTTAACTACTCGTGCATGTGACGTAATTCCACCAGTGACTCTGCTCTGCGAGCAGGGTCTGTGGTGGCTGACCCGAGTGAGCCCCGGGAATGACGTCAGAGCTAATCGAATGGCACGGGGCTAACCCGAGTCGACCCTGGTGAGCTACTCCAATGCACCCAGTGTTGTCTTCCTTACTGCTACATGTACATGTACATGGTTACAGTTGAGAGCATAACAAAGATGATTGAAATCAAAGTTTGATCATGTAGCTTGTGTAGGATTCAATTGCTTAACCCCTTTTCGATCTGGCCGGCTGTTCATTGAGTGCTGATACGCCAATATGGGCATGTGCAGCCAAGCGTAAAGAAACAATAGGCAAACAATGGATTGAGTACTTGCAGGAATGCGTGTATCCCTGTAGAGGACAACCGGCCAGGTGGTCTTTTTCAAACCATGGCCGTTGTCAGTATTCAAGAGGTGAAGAAGTCAGTGGGGTTCCAGTCAGGGTCTCAATTTCGGAGGGCTTACCATTTCAGCAAAGAGCTGGGGGTCCCTAGTGGGCTTTCAACATGCCTGACATCAAATTTCCACTGACCTGACATCTAATGGTCACACATCAAAGCAGCAGTGGCTTGGAGTCAGCTGCCCCCTACTTTTTCTTTTAGGATGTGGTACACCCAGCCATTGCACTTAAGGTTGGGTGTTACATCATGGAGCAAGGAACACTATTGTACACCAAACTTTCGCTGCCATTCCATTAAAAAGAATATGTAATGGAAATGTTTCGTTTGTGGCCAGATTTCTCATGTCACACAAAGAAACCTTTCAGTCCTCGAACGTAGAGTCTTTTGTTGAAATCTGTCCTCGAACGTAAGGATATGTGCTTAGTCTATGGGATTGGGTTATATTAAAGGAACAATAGGAAACACAAAGCATTGTCCTCGGACGTATTAGGGAAGTACGACTATTTGCGTGTGCACGTGCAGCGTGTATACAACATGGCGGAGGCAATCGTTTGACAAAATTGGATAAGTTGAAATGATTATGCATAGCGTATTGAACATCTACGATGTGATTGCGTATACTGGTACTGTTCATTGTTGTACGATAGATCTACGTTAGCTTTGGCAACATTCTAGTTGGAAAAATAAATAGAGCACTTCAAGCAGAAGGCGGCGTTCCGAAAAATTGGGCAAAGTTTATTGTACAATGTACATGTATACACATATGTATGTAATTGTAGCGTGGCCCAGATTCCGGACACGCAATTTTGTTCCGGCTCTGCAGCCAAGACCTACTGGCATCCCTGTATAAATTAATAAATTACGTCACCTTCGCAAAGCTGGCCGAAAACACGACAAAGTGCACCCACCTACCCGGGTAGAAGAAAACTCGGCAAGCATTCACACTGCTGATGGTAACCCGGAGAATCGTCTCAAGGTCGTCGTTAACCCCGAGATTGGTGGGTTAACCCACCTCGTGAGCAGGGTTAGAAATTACCCGGGTTAAGTGGGGTTTTGGGGCAGTTAACCCGGAGAATTTCTAACCCGGAGAATTGTAGTGGGAATGCTCCACATTACCTGGGTAATTGCTGGGGTAAATTTTTTGTTAACCCGGCAATTACCCGGGTAAGAGCATAGTGTGAAACGGGCTCTAGACATGTATGCGTCAACATGCAAAGTGCGTATTTCACAAATTCACATGACTGAAAGTTGGCATTCCCTTGGGCCAGTGACAGATCAAATTTCTCATGTTATTGTTAAATGTAACAAATTGGACGTGATGATGCCAACAACGACCTTTCATATAACAGTTGCTGGGGAACAGCTGTGACATTTTGAAGCCCTCTGGCTCTTTTCAAACATCCGATGGGACTTGGTTCAGGTTTAGGACTGCACCATGGTTTCCGGTGAGTCATTGCGGAGGGAGGAAAGTCGTCACTCTGAAGCCGTCACTCTGAAGCCCCCCTGGCAATTTGAAGGAAAGACTGCAGAGGACAAGATTTCCCAGGCGAAAGAGAAAAAGGGGAAGGGGGAGGGGAAGGGATTAAGAGTCTGGAACAGCTTAGGACATGTAAACATGTTGCATGATTATTTTGTTGAACTGAAAGTTGTGAAGATATACACAGGGAAGGAAGGAGGGGGGTTAAAAGGTATGACATAGCATTAACCCCTTGCGTGCGGGTATTTTGTGGTGGCGCTGTGGTGCCATGCCGGCTTTTGCAGCCAAGCGTAACATACACAATAGCCCAATAATGGATTGAAAATGCAGAGATTGGCGTGTATAGACGTCAACCGGCCAGGTGGCAATTTTCAATCCGCACATAAACAGTCAACCGGGCGCAAGGGGTAAACAGAGTTGATAACACAGTGTTCATACTTTGTGTGATTCAACCAATACCTCTACATGAAATAACAAAACAAACCTGTGAAAGTTTGAGCTCAATCTGTCATTCGAGTCATTAGAAAATAATCGGGGAACAAAATATTTTAAGTGGTTTTGTGCACATTTATATCTGCTTGTTTTGATTGTTGAAATCGAAATAAGCCGCTGAATTCAGGAATTTCAGTTACAATTTTCTCGAAGATGACTGCATTTCGGACGGAGATACCTGGCAAGAGGATTGGTACTGGTACATGTACCATCTTTGTAACACAGTAAGCTTTCAGAGTAAACCTAATTTTATTTTTGATTATTACAAAAGCTGTATCATACAATGTACCGTTTAACTGAACACAGGCCTGGTGTTCCATTTGTTGTGAAGAAATTGCATACACAGCGGTGGATTGGGACGGGTTAAGAGTTGAAACAGTACCCCCTTCTCGGTGGTACTTTTTTCTTTTCAACCTTGCTTTAACTGGCCTTTTGCCAATTATCATGCGTCAAAAAGACGTCAAGAACTTCCATTTTCATTGGCCAGAGAAACGTAAAACAAAAATGCACAGGTTTTTCGGAGCTTGATCTAAAAATATCTGATGAGGCATTCCCAGGGTCTCTTGGAATGAATAAGGTATAAGCTACGGTACTCTGATTCACAGCACAGGGAGTCTATTAACACAAGCCTGGAGACATCCGCTTCATGCCAGTGTGCTCTGTGGATGTGTGGATGCGTGGATGCAGCTAGATTTGCCTTTGATGTATTGCCAAGTGGGGAGTAGCAGGCTTTCAAGTTTTTGGGTGTAGCTACATGTACATGTATGGAAAGTACACCCGAGAGCGGACAGATGTGGAAAATCAGTATGTACATATGCATATTGATCCTAACCTTCCCAAATCTATCAAAATTCTTTATCAAACCACAAGCGAAAGTACAGTGTAACTACATGTAGGTAATTTTGAATGAAGTCTTATCCCCACAATGGTCGCCTCCCAGGTTGTATCATAAAGTTAAGGTGTATAATCCCTCTACATGGTATTACAGATTGGACTTCTGACTAGTGCCTCCTCTCCTCTCCCCCCTCCTTCCCCACCCAACAAAGATACTGACAATTTGGGAGACCGCCAACAAAGAGTAAAATAGCTCAGTTGGTAGAGTACATGTAACCAGTACAGTACATGTATGTCCTGCTCCAGCCAGTTTCCTTTGTTCACTTGGAAAAACTTTTACCTTCTTTTGCGAGCTTTTGATGGAGTTGAGCTACAGCACCATACTTTACCTTGGGGCTTGGTGTCCCAATTGTGTCCCAAGTATGAAGAATTGGCCATTGGTTTCCTGTACAGTGGGGATTTTGGCTGATTCAGGGCAGTTCGTAGGGGAAAATGCCCAGGAGGTAAACGTACTAAGGGGTTAATGCGCTGCCCTCGGCAAGACAGTGATTGTCACAGCTACATGTAGTTACTCAGCCTCGTGCATGCGTTACTCATAATGACCAAGCATTTAGTCTCCTCCAAATACCCATGGTTCACCCAATTGGCACTCTCTGGGCACTGCTTGAACAGAATCTCGCACTCACTATTAAGCACCAGTACATGTACTTTGCGATTTTCAGCTTAATTTCAATGTAGATGATGAGGTTGTTGGTTAATTGTGAAAGACATAGAAAATGCCATGGGTCTGTTTGGTGTTATTTTGACAACTTGTGGTGAAATGTTTGCGCAAAAAAAAGTATTTTGAAAGAAGTGTGCTGAGCTGGATGTATAACTCGCTCTTTGTCCAGCAATTGGTTAATTCAGGTTAGAGAGATGTGCAATGCACATGATAAATCACTTTGACCACAAAATATACTTTAATCAATGTGGATACAGCCTACATGGTATCATGCACCATTTTCATGGTACATGTAGATGTGTACAATGTATTTACTATTTTATGACACATTGTGCTCTAACGAACGCAATCCCCCACCCACATCCACCTGTGAGCCATTTCTTGTGATAAACCCAGTTCCAAATGTGATTCCAGAAACCTCGAATCCTGTCCAGCTGTAGCATGGTAGAGTTCAAAAGTTGAAGTAACACAGATGGACTTGATTTTTTTAACGTACATGTACGTACGTAGACGGTCCTGATTGTGACTTCCGTCATGTGATAATTCTTTCCATCATGTGATAATTCTTTCCATCCATAGTGCCTCCATACAAAGTGGGATTTAAGCTTGAGAAATACAGGTACATGTACACAGTAGTGTGTTCCTACATTTGTGTGTGTACATTAGCCTCCTTATGGGATACCAGGAGGAAAGGGTAACAATGGGGACAATGGTACCCCACGAGGGAGTCTTTAGAAATTCAGTTACCTCACAAAGTTAACGCTATGGAGTTTGAGATTTCAATAGGGACAAAGGAGAATAAAAGAAGGAAAGTAAAGTCCACAATAGAGGTACTGTACATGTACATGTACATGTACCCCATATTGGTGCATACATGTATGTGAGGATGTGTGTACAGGTTCTGTATATCTCCGAGGACAAGAGGAGAAAGGAAATACAAAGAAACCTTTCAGTCCTCGCACATCAAGCCTTTTGTTGAAATCGGTCCTCGCACGTAGAAGTACGTGCTTAGTCTATGGGGTCGGGTTATATTAAAGGAATAATAGGAAACACAAAGCATTGTCCTCGCATGTATTGGGAAAGTACGACTACATGTATGTGTACACATGTACGTTGTCGATGCCTAGTGTGGTCCCATGTGAACTAATCTCGGGGACTGGTACTGTGTATAACCAAAGCGATGACTTATTCCCAGGGTTTGACAAAAATGGTGTTGAGGTTCAGGGCAATGGGGGGGGGGGGGGGGGGGGGGGCAGGGCGGGGGGGAGGGGCAGGGGGGGGGGGCCTTGGAAGGAAAAACGGGGGGGACCAAAAGAGACGGGTGAGATATGTCAGGATTTTTCCTGATTTCAAGATTTGTTGTCGGGATTTCAGAATGTTTTAAAGAATCTCTTTTGCAATCTGGAATTTGTGAGGTGTTGTCCTGAAGGTGGTTTTATTTGTAAAAGTGAATATACATATGTAGACCAATAAAAATTGATATGTGAAGGGGGTGCCTTTAGGCAAATACAAACTATCTCTTGATTTGAGGTCCTCGTGGATTTTTTGTGGATTTTGTGGATTTTTCATTTTTGGCCAATCTCACCCCTGAAGAGACCACTAAAAACGGTAAAAAAAAATAATAAAAGGAGCCGACCAGGACAATAGAGATTTTGTTTTTAACTTAGATTAAACCCAGTGCCGTGTAATATTTGTGGAACAGGTTTTTATTATACATGTACATGTTATCAATGTACATGTACATGTACATGTATGTACGTGATAATGGTATGGTATTTTTGAATGTGCTTTTTTGATGTTTTCAGTCTCCTTAATTGGTTTTCACTGTTATTTCTTCTCAATTTCCAGCCAACTTTTGAAGGATTTACAACAGTGCAATAACGATGCAGTACTGATTGCCGAGTGCTTCCTTGATAACGTAAGACATTTGGATTTGAATGCATGTAATAGCCTTAAATATTAATTGATAAACAAAAACAAATTGGAGAATTTAATTTCAAAGCATGTCATGTAGAGGTTTACCTAAAAGATGCACAGCATATTAAAGATTGCAAAAAGTTTTCATAAACCACCGTGGTTAACTGACATGCATAGTGGCTCAGTAGTGCACATTTGCCATCTGGGAAAGTCTCATGCAGTCTGGGTGGCAATCGAACCATTGACCTCCAGCTTGCCAATGCAGCCTGCTAACTTGGGGGCCACCCAGCTCAGCCAATGGCAGGTTGTTGGAATGTTAAGCATCACGTAACATGCTACTCATGGCTTATTGATGGACTTGCACTGTTGAGATAACATGTACTGATCCCAAGGAAATTATATACATGTACTTGGTTGGTTGTAAAACAAGATTAGTGGCGAGTTGCCAAAGCATACAGGGATAAGTCTATGTTGTGAGTTAATAGTATTTAAAGTTAGAAGACAGAATGTATTTCTGAAAAGTTTAAATGATTGATCTTTTTTTCTTATTTAACCAATCCTTTTCAATTAAGCATTTTCCCAAGCCATAGAGAATTTCCAAAACACAAATGTTTCCGTAACAAAGTCCACAGAGCATATATGCCATGTAAATGTATGACCAGTGAATGGGCAGCACTTTTGATTCAAAATATTTACAACCCCCATCACAGGATTCATGTACATCTGAAGAAAAAAAATCCGACAGTACACCAGGTCCACCCAGTCCCCAAGATTGGTTTCACCTCCGGTTAAAACCCATCCGCTTCTCCAGACAAGGGTTGAGATTTTCATCTTAAGTTGGAACTCCTGCCCCGAGTTGAAACTCTCCCCAAGGCTAGGGAACAGTAGTGTGAAATGGACAGGAGTGAGTTTGCCCCGGATTGAACTTAAAACGTGTGCGAAATATCACACGGTTGAACGAGGGTTGTAAACAAATTCAAGATTCAACATGGGACCCCATAGGCCCCAGGGTTCTCTCTAAATTGACTTAACTCGGGTTGTAAGGCTCCAGTGTGAAAAAGCCTTTTCCTTTCCCTCACAGGAAAAGAACTTCCGGGTGTACACGGACTACTGCACCAATTACCCCAACACCATGGAGGTGCTGATAGATTGTACCAAGTACGAGGAGGTGGCGGAGTTCTTTAAGGAGTGCCAGCTGTACCTCGGACACCCTTTACCCATTGGGGCCTACCTCCTTAAACCCGTCCAGCGGGTTCTGAAGTATCATCTGCTATTTCAGGTAGGGCCGAGATCCCTGAATGACCTGACAAAACAAAGAATCAATCCTGGTGGAATGTAAGCCTTATAAATACTAGTTTGTTTCCCTGTGACAAATTTGCTGTAATGCAGTTTTGAAAGACACAAGTGTTCAGGTCAGTGTTACAGTATTTCCCAAATCCATTTATTTCTGAAAATTACAGCAAAAGCAAATGTTGTATACTACTTTTAATTCAATGAGTGCAAAATAAACAGTTTCTCATGACATGTTTTAGTGTTGGAAATGCTTGAAAGTGAAATTAGTAGAGCTGAAGCAGTAATTCCATATTTTTTGTTTGTAATCTTTGATATGAAAAAGAAAGAACCCCACAGGAATAACATGTTCCTGCTGTCTTCAGTCCGGTGTCACATGTGGAATCATTTTTCCAAAATCTGTGATTACAGCACGAAAACTCTCCATGTTTTCCGATCTGGCTAATTTTGGCCCAGCCAATCAGGTGATCCTCCCCACCAGGGCACACATACATGTACATGGCCATATGGAATTGGTTTGCTAGTAATGGAATAGAAACTTCTGCAAGCTAGAGTATAGATCCTTGGTGTTGGTTCCAAGGTTCCTGTTTGCTTGTTTAGCTGAATTTGTTTTTTTACTTTCGTTGCATCTGGTTGATGTATGTTATAGGCACAGTTGAAAACCTCGGCAAACAGCAGTGTTGTAACCAAGTCATTTTTTTCTCAAGTCGCAAGTCAAATTTTCCCAAGTCAAATTTTCCCAAGTCAAATCAAGTCCTAAGTCAATTCTTTTTCAAGTCAAGTACCAAGTCTCGAGTTAGTTGTTGAACAAAGTAAATTAAAATTCCAATGACAAATGACTATGCATAGGCTGGCACGTATGCACTGTACAAAATTAACCTGGCATGCCATCCTGACGATTTTCCATGCAGTCGGCCAGTGCTGCGGCCCCGCATACGTACTGGACACCAGCTCGCTATGCACTGTAAATGTAGGCTCGGCATTTTTTCAACTGATGTGCATACATGTATGCCCAAAAGTTTGTGTTTATTTTAACTAAAGTGTTAATATCAGCAAGTCAAATTTATTTAAGTAAAGTCTCAAGTCAAAAAATCGCGACTCGAGTCAAACTCGAGTTGGAGTCGGCAAGTCAAGTTAACTGGCAAATACATGTACATGTAGACTTGATATCAAACATTTGGAAATCAGAATATTGCCTTCCAAAATAAACCAAGGAGCAGGGAACATTTTTAAATCACTTCAAATCAGAGTATTACATGTACCGGTACGTTTAAATTAACATTTGCTTACAATAGATAATCTAGAACTCATAAATGTACTATAAGCTGTTTCACAAAAACTGGATGAGTACGACCCCCCGAGCACAGTGTGAAAAAAAAGTTCTGCAGAAATCTTTGCGATACACCAGGGTTAAAAACTTTTGAGAACACAATTATAGTATGGAATTAGTGGGTTGTATGGACTGCTGATATTCAATAACACTTTTATAAACAACTACGAAATTTCATATTTTTCAAGTTTTTCCCCAAATTGTCAATATTTTGGAAAATTTTATCTTTTGAGCTGTAGGGAAGTTGTAATTAATCACTTTCATGTTTACAATGTAACTCGTGAAGGTTTCAAGGATAAAATGAAGAACAAAAAGTATTTCCTTCATATGGCCATTTACATGTATGAAATTGCATAAATCTACAAATAGTTGTTCAGATCTGATAAATCTATTCAGATGTCCATAAAAATCGTAAAAGTGCACCATATTTTTTATCAACCGTCAGTTTTCCTTCTTTATTGTGCTTTTTGGATGGATATATATATAGCAGCTCCCTAGCCAGAAAAGATATTTTTGATAAAATGCCTTTTAGCACGTACATGTACCTCAAAGGCCCTATTTGTCACTGGCTACCATACATGTATTTACCAACAACTCTTTGACCCTGATGCATGTCACATGGCAGAAAGGGGAGAGAAAATATGAAACTGTGGGAGTGAAGTTGTCACTTGAATTGAAAGCTTTTCCCTGCAGAGTCCTTTGCCACTCGTTACTGACCTTCACTTGGCCTGTGTGGGACCGGTTTGATCAAGTGTGGGCCATCTGGTTGGCATTTGGTCCGTGTTTCCCAGCATGGATCAAATGGGATTCTTGCAATACTACAGAGAGCCATATTTTTAGTGGATGAGCTCTAGCAATGCTGATAATTTTCTGCTTCGAAAATGTCCATTTGCCGTTTTTAATCATCCAGATTTCCACTTCAGCCATTAGAATTGTGTTGAAAAAGTTTGTTTCACCTTCACATTGTGTGGCGTCATACAAATGGCAGTGATGTAGTCGAGACCATCACAAGACCATTCACAAGACCAGCTTGGCACAATTAACAGGCATAAACCATGACAAAGGAATGCTATTATTACAGTTCATTTGAAAAGCTTAAGACTTCAAAGACTGAAGGTCTTGAGCTGGTCTTGCGCTGGTCTTGCAGGGTCTTGTGTGGTCTTGTGTGGTCTTGTGATGGTCTCGACTACATCACTGACAAATAGCTGAAAACACTTTTCTGTCCATTTTTTCACAGGATGTACTTAACATTTTCAAAGATTGTAAATTATGTTTGGAATTGACAAAATTGCCGAAGAATTAATTTTACTTTTAGTGTTTGTTTGTTTGTTTGTTTTCATGCACGTGCGCTATGCAGGCATATAATTTGTACACTGTTGTAAAATGGAAGTTTATACTAGAATGTTTTTTGAGAATAGAAAGCGAACTGTTTTTGTTTAAAGTTTTGTCACCAGAATTTCCTTGTTTCTAGTGAGTGAAAAGCATACTATATCAGTAAGCTTATTTTTGTCAACTTGCCAGATTTTACTACATCTAATTAATGTGAGTAGGATAGATGTGTTTTTCCCGATTTTTTGTTTTGTTTCATATGTCCTTGTTTATTAGCAGAATGAAAAGCTTGCAGATACCTTCTTTTGTAAGAATTCATACATTTTGCATGAATCACAAGCCAAAAACCAAACCCTATATTCACTTTCGGTACCGGTAACATGTCTCAAAGTTTAGGGATAGGCAAGGTTGTATCATATCCCTTAATATTTTGTACTCCCTTTTGGACTACAGGATATGGTCAAACATTTCAACAAAGACGAAGAAGGTTATGACACCATAGGTGACGCCCTGGCCTGCATGACGGGTATAGCTCGCTACATCAATGAGATGAAACGTAAACACGAAGCATCCGTCCATGTACAGGAGATTCAGAGCCAACTGGTTGGTTGGGAGGTAATGAAGACAAAATAAGCAGTAAACTGAAAAAATACATTTTTACAAAATGCCCCATCAAAAACATACCAAGGGCGCAAAAGAATTGCTGCATAGAGTTTCATGGGCAGGATATAGGGAATGCATACATGTGCTTGAAGATGAGCTTTGGATAGTGTGATACCAAGATGGGCCAAATTTTATGGTGCTGTTTAACATTTTCTTTTAAAAATATACTGTCTGTGTTTTTCGAGTTTCACCACACACCAAAATTACTTTTTATTCGGACATTGAGCAACAAAAACTACCCACAATTAGTTATGGAGTAGTTACACGTTCTTTACAAATTTGAAATTATTTGTGGCCCAACAATAATTTGGGTGTATCTTTGTGTGCATTAGTTGCGCAAATTTTGTGGTGGTGCTTAAAGAGGATGTTGATTGCTGAGAGAAATCTGCGTCATTTGGAAGTTTTACGTAGATTAAGGTACCGGTACATTACAATAAAACGGGCAATTATTTCTGCTGTGAAATAATTTTAAAATGTTACTTTTGAGAGCTGTTTTTATCAAAAAGTGGCCCTGCTTTTGTCTAAAAGTCGTCGCTGTGGGCAGCAAACAAATCTTACGTCATAAGACGAAGTCTCCTTTTGCTTCTAGCACCAGGCACAAAATCACGCAGATTTCTCTCAGCCATCAACATCCTCTTCAACATATTTTTTGTTAAAGGAGGCTCTGGTTTATTTATTTTTCAATGAGACTACAAAATGCGTCTGTTAAAACCAACACAGCTTTAATATCTGAACCTCAAAGTTGACCTGGCCCAAGGGCCACTCCATAGTCTTTTAAAGACCCCCAAGCCTCAATTAGTCTGGTCTCCCGATGCCACATACCAAGTTTGGGCCGGATTATAATTGAAGCGAAGCACCTGGCTGTGGAAAATATCAAGGCGTATGAAGTAGAATAAACATTATTACATACTTTTTGACAACTGTTTACTTGTAGTTGTAAATTGTGATGAATGTGGTTTGTGGGGCTTCTGTCTGGTATTTGAAGTCTACACCTGTCTATGCATTCATTTCAAATGGTAATCTTTTTGTGATTTTGAATTTTTGATGGTGGCTTGTTTACTCTTAAGTTTGATTTATGGAATTATTTTTATTTATTGAGTTAACTCTTGTCTGAACGGTGCAGTGCGGGCACATTATATTGACTGGATTTAAGCACTTCAATTTAAGGGACACATTTTATGGCCTCATTTTTCTAAGAGTCAAGTACCGAGAGAGCAAAGAGAGACGTGGTGTAATGCAAAAAAGCATTTCCCAAAGCATACATGTACATCACCTTGTGCGTTCATAAAGATGCTCACTGAAAGTGCAAGCTCTTAACAGTACATGTAAATGGCAGCATTTCAAACAGAACTAATTCTCAATAGTATACCGACTTTATTCAACAGTAAGATTTTAGATTGAAACTAATCAATTTTATTTTTTCAAAGTGAACAAAGCAAACTGGCAGGAGCGGGATTCGAACCTGCGACCTCCGGAATACCGTACCTTGTACGGCTTGTTTGACAAATTGTATTGTTGGTAATCACCAAAGCTACATGTATATCATACTTTTAAAGTCATTGAATTTAATAATTTGGGAGCCAAAGAGGTTGTTCTTCATAGCCAAATGTTCGGTATAGCAGTGTTCATTAAAGCAAATTTCTACTGTGTACATGTTATTGCAGATAACATATTCGTACACTGCATGTAACTCGACACTCTCGAGGCTACATGTACAATTGTACATATACCAGCTTCGAGCAGTTTGTGACCCCATCCACCTTCAGTATGCTTCATTGGTCAAACGCTTCGCACCTTCCTTTCAACCAAACCAGTAAAATGCATTGGGTAATCCGTATTATCGTCATCTGCGGACAAGGGCATTATTTCCACTAATGCATCCACCTGAAGCTGAGCATTCCACTGGTTCTTTCTGGTGTAAAGATTTCACATCAGATGCTTTGATATTAATGGACCGAATTTGTTAGGTCAAGGTGACCAAAGCTCAGGAATTGCATCAATATATTTTGTTTTTTTGGGTCGAATTTTTTTTTTATCCTAGGGTTGACCATTTTAATTTTGTTGGTTTTTTATAAATACATAAGTTAAAAATACACTCTCTGTGCTCTTTTCTAGTTTCGCCCTGAGAAATAATTGTTGGTTTTTTTGTTTTTTTAAATTGCTATTGAGAAATACAAAAGTTATTACTTTTGGAAGAGACATAGAACTAGAAATCTGCAAACTTTAGTGTCAAAGTATTGGCAGCCCAACAATATTGTGCATTAGAGTTATGAAAACCTTTCATCCGAAGGTTGTAGACACCCAAAAAAGAAAACAAAAATCCAGCAGGTTTTGTCAAGTTTTGATGGTTTCAGTACTGTAGGGTCTTGGCACCATTACTTTACATGGAGCTATGATGCCCCAATTTGTCCAAGTCCAAAGAATGTGCCATAGGTGTACTACACAGTGTTGGATTTTGACAGGTTAAGGAAGCCGCCAAGTAAAAATGCCTTGGGGGGGGTAGGGTTAAAATAGAAATTTAAAATTTGTCAGAAGAAATAGAGGTAAGAGGACACTGACTGTCCTCCTTGTTAAATAGGACAGTCAGTGTATCTTTAACTTGATTTCTGTTTAAATTACCGTTGAGTAATTAAATCGGCTTCAGAAATCCTTGGTAATTATACAACTTTAAAGAGTGACTGTAAAGCGATACCTTTATCTGCGCTTAGGCAGAAATACATGCATGAACCATGATCTTGCTGTGAGGCTATGTCCAGGGCATGCGTTATCCATTTCCCAGCCGACTCCCCCCCCCCCCCCCCCCCCCCCCCATCAGCATTCATGTAAGAGATTAGGAGCTGGCATCCCAAGTATTCCTCCCAAGAATCTCACCAATGCGCATCCTCATCGGCGAATGCGCCCTGCAGTTCAGGGCATGTGAATGCTCTCCTCATCATCCCTTCCCCTCTTCCGCCCTCCTCATCATCCCTTCCCCTCTTCCGCCCGGCCGTTTTTCTGATTATTTCAAAGTCCTGCCCTGCTCTTAGGTTAAAGTTAAACCAGATGTCGTTGTTGGAAATCTGTACCTTCCCAGATTTCCCATTAACCCTAACCCTGCCAGACGCAGCACAGTGCATCTGTGGTGACAGCTTCACTTTGCTGCACTCTGCACACAAGTCAATGTGACAAAGTATGCAATCTGATGCGTCTGGCAGGGTTTCTAGGCAAAATACCCTGGAGGGTTAGGGTTAAGGAAGTACATGTACGTATTCAGGAAGTTTGGCAGAATGGGTTGTTGGAAACAGTACATGTACATCAGTAAGAATGTGACTGAGCGCAATGGAGAATGTGCCCCAAGATAAGTTTTCAAGTAAACATCGCTTGGAATAATGTATATAAAAAATCATGTAGGATACATTTTGGGATTCTGTATTTTTAGAAAGCTTTAGTCTCCAGGTACAGTGTTGTTAAAATGATTTTTTTTATGGAAAGTTGGCAGCTCATACAAAGTGTGATTTTTTTTTTTATTGATTTTTTAAGTCGTTTTTCTTAAAACATGTTCTCAATATGGTTGCTTTACCATGTCATTTCTTTCATGTCATATTTTCAGATTGGAATAAGGTAAAGAGATACATTTATCATCATCGGAAAGCTTATTAATTATTCTCTATTCTGCCGTATACATTTCAAAAAGGCAAACTTGGGAGGCATTTCTCAAGGCTTAATATGCTACAGAGGATCACAAATGTTAAGGGTGATTATTATTGTTGGGATATGAATAAAAACGTTGTTTTTTTTTCCTTTTGTTTTTTTTTGTAGCCGTAACATGAACTTATGTGTGCTTAGTCTTGTAAGAGAAAATGTTTTCTAAATGCATTTTATCTTTTCACAATCTTACGCATACTTCAAAGATTCGTAGTTTTCTGATGCATGTTTGTTTTACACTTTAACATATCCAAAATAAGTGCTGTCATGAGTTCAACATTAACAAAGTCCATTTTTAGATGATTTCAGATCCTGATTTCCCATGTTTAATTGTTTCAGCTGGTCATTATTTACACCCTCAAACATGTTACCAAAATAATTTAGATCCCAATTCCCCACTTTTAACTATTTTAACGAGTCAATGTTTACAACTTCAAATGATTAACCTGAAACTTTTTTCCTCTCTCTCTATTTCCCCACTGTTTATTTTGTTCACCCAACAGGGCGACCTCATGTCAAGTGGTGATCTTGTTCTGGAGGTAAGCATGGAAGATCTGTCAGTCTTTAAAAATATAAACAAATATAAAAATAAAAATAAAAAAATAAAAAACTCAACTGCCACCAATCAGCTGTATGACGCCCTGATCTAAAAAAAATAACTACTACCAATCTCTCTGCAAGTTTTTATTTTTTCATTGAGTACGACCCAGGAGGGCATTCATGAGTGGTGTTTGTGTATTTCCTATTTTTTTTTCCCACTTGAAGCGCTCAACACTCCAGGTTTAGCAAGCTAGCCGGGTCTAAAGGGGGTTCATTTAAAGTTCACTGTTGTGTGGAGTTTGTGTAGTGAGAGTATCTGTGTAAATATTGGCTTTTCGGGTAAACAACTGTGCTGGACATTTGGAAGTGTTCGTATTTCACAGTAGTCGAGAGATATCTGTTTTTAATAAGTTGACCAAAGATTTTGTTATTACATCTGCAGAACAGATTTCAAGATTTTTAATTTCAAGCTGAGATTTTATTCTTCTTATAAAAAAGGAGATGCTTTCACAAATTGTTTTTTTTTCATTTTCTTACAAACTTTGGACCGGAGGGATAATTGATAAAGCAATTACATGAACCAGCCAACTTGGTGCAAAAAGGAAATACAAAAATGAGCATTTATTAAAAGAATAACAAAAGTGCACAAGTACAATGTACATGTACGTTACCAACAATTAATCCAGAGGTAGGAAGCTGTACAGTTTGAATTGGAAAGGTGGTTTACTTTTGTCTCGGCAGGATATATTTCGGATGCAAGGGGCCCGAGCCGAACGCTACCTCTACCTGTTTGAGAAGGTCCTGCTGATCGGCAAGAAGCGAGAGGATGGCCTGATCAGCATCAAGACCCACATATCAGTAAGTATGACATGTCTGGTTAATGTATAGTTGTGTGATTATTTGCCTCGAATTTAGAATCTCACACCTTTTTTCCCATCTAAATTCGTTAGTCGCAAATTATTGATCACAAGTGGGACTTAATAATCAAATATTCGCCCTGCCGTTCGATCGAATATTCGGTTGTCCGGATGACCGATTTGTTGGTAAACAAAGTATATACAGAGGCAGACTACGTGTAATTTATGCACGAAACTGTTCATTATCATCATTATAACGTATTCTCACCTTTATGACTGTCGCCAGCACCAAGGAATGATTTAGTAAAGGTTTTAACGTGAACAAATGCAGAAATACTTTTTTGCCCTGGTGAGAAAATTATATTTTCCCGACAAAAAGTAGGAAGAGGTACATTCATCGTTACATGTCTCTAACACAGATAACCTGCTATCATAAAAATATTTGCAAAGTGAACAAAGAAACTGGCAGGAGCGGGATTCGAACCTGCGACCTCCGGGTTACCGTATCGGCGCTCTACCAACTGAGCTATCTTGCTCTATGGGAGACCGCCAACATAGAGCAAGATAGCTCAGTTGGTAGAGCGCCGGTACGGTAACTTGGAGGTCACAGGTTCGAATCTCGCTCTTGCCAGTTTCTTTGTTCACTTTGGAAATGTATTCAAATTTACCTAGTCAGTTTCCCTTGTGGATTTTTAAATAAAAATTTGAACTTTTCCCCCTTCTTATATTCCTTTGCATTTCACCTTCGAATATTCGAACTCGAAAAGAAATATTTGAATATTAATTCAAATATTTATTAATTCATTTGTGAATTAATTTATTTCTGAACAAACTGTTTTGTAGTTTTAGAACTGGATCTGAAGCATACAAAGTTGCTTAGCACACAAGAGTTTCGCTTACCAACAACAGGTTACCAGCCAAAATGTAATGCAGTGAACAATACTTGGCACTGGTTTCCAGCAGATCTTTGCTGACCGCGTTCATTTTTTTAGCAGAATTTTCTAATTAGCAGCTCCAGTAAAATTGGGCACTGTATGAGTTGTCATTCTCAGCTGCAAGTTTCACTCTCATAGCGAATTAATTTTAGATGCAAACTAGAATCTGCAAGGATCAAAACTGGGGCCCGTGTCAATTTGATTATAAAAAGTAGATACTAGTCAATTTTGATGTTTCAGTTAGTGTGTTATTTTAGCATCTTACTTTTACACATTGTTGTCAAACCAAGTGTAATAACCGTGGGAAGGTAATAAAAGGTATACAAGATTTCCTAGTAACATTACAGAAATGTAATATGAACAGGGATGAAGTATCGGTTATGCTTTTCACTCTAATTATATCAGTGTTTCCGTATTTATTTATTTTTTGTTTTGCAGTGTTCCAACCTGATGTTGATTGAGAGCATACAGAAAGAACCGCTGGGTTTCAACGTGATTCCCTTTAACAATCCCAGCATTCAGTACACAATCCTGGTATGTCCTTCATCGGAACTCTTTCACTTCGTCAAACCTTTGTCACATTTAGAGTCACTTCTGTGACAACACAGTTTGACAGCATGCTCATTTAATGTCTCTCACCAAAATCAGCACTAAGTTGCAAGACTGCATTTCCGGTTACAAGCAGAAACAAGAATGCTTTCACTTGGGACTCGATTTTGGGATTTCAACATTTTGCATCTGAAAACCCTTTTTGTTTTCTCTCTCATATCACAACTTAACTGAAATCAATCTTGAAATAGTGTTTTGGGGAAATATTGTTTTGCACTGAAAGTGTATAGTTTGCAGGATTCACTAACAAGTGGTCATGACTCGAGCAACCTCAAAGTGTAATAGCGTGAACTGTGAATGACCTACATGTACACCAACACAGTACATGTATATCAAATTAAAGCTGAAAAAGTCTGCTGTCAGGAAATATCACAATTTTCAACTTTTGTTCCACCCATTTTGAGGTGCCACGTCATAAATATGCATAGCCAGGGAGTCCAATATAATAAATAATATTGCGAGTCAGAAGTTGAATTACGCGGTACCCGCTGCTGCATTGGATTCGAATCGGCCAGCCGACCCCGGCAAGCTCGGTGGTCGAGTGGTTAAGACGTCTGCACCAGTAAGCAGGAAGTCGTGGGTTCGAATCCCGCCCGTGTAAGCCTGTGAATTTCTTTCACACAGGCTCTCGGAAAGCACTGAGTATACAGTGCTTCATACATTACGTCAGGACAGGGCAAAAGAGAAAACAACTCTGTTCCAATTTACAATAATATTGTGTTAAGTTAAAGGTTAAATATAGCTTTGCTAATGACCAAAAATTGATCAGTTTCAATCCAAAAGCCGACTGCTTTGGTCCCAGCATTAATCCTGCCGAGAAATATTTCCTTCTGAAATATTGTCATCTCGGAGAAAAATTGTATCTGAAGACCTCCAAAAATGCCTTGGCTTATTTCAATTCCAACAATCTAAATAATCACATATGAACATGCACAAAATCACTGTTCAAACAATGGTTTTTCACTAATGTTTTGGGACTCGGATGACGGATTGAGCTCAAACTTTCCCAGGTTTGTTATTTTATGTATATATGTCGTATCTCGCAAGGTATGAACACTGTCTGAAACACTTCTGTCAGCTCTTCCAGTGTTGTCATGTGTGTAACAAATAGGGCCTGCTAAAATCCCTTTTTTTTAACCTCTGACCGTGACCCCTAGGCATGCCAAAAGTGCAGAGAGCTTTTTCAAGGATAATGATTTCACCTAATGGCCATTTGAAGTTTGAAAGTTTTGGGTATTTTTTTTTTTTGCTCCTAAAATAATATGTGGTTCAAGGCCCCTCAACTGGCATAAAACAGATGTGTTAAAGCGTGGTGGAGTGTGGGCAATTGATCTGCAAGAACAGGATTGCTTGCATGCAACTTGTGAAAATGTTTAATATTCAGATAATTCATAGTGGACCCCTTGAAATTTTAGACAAACGAATTACTACACAAACTTCCATGGAATAAGGGGTGTGTGGCTGTATGCCAGTGAGTGACTTTTGGGTCACTCTATATCCAAACATAAGCCCGACCAAAAACAAAATAAGAGAAATTAGAATGATTTACATGATCAGTGTCAAATTTTAGACGGGAACATTTGTATAATGTTAGGATACCCTACTTTATTTTGCTTATGACACTTTTTTTTCCCATTCGCCTATGTATTCTAGGCTCGTAATGTCGAGCAGAAGAAACTATGGAGCTATAATATTAAGAGACTGATCTTGGAGAACTACGGTAGTAGGATACCAAGCAAGGTCTATGAGCTGATCCTCAGGAGCAGTAAGTCTTGGTGCATGCCCCCCCCCCCCCCCCCCACCCCACCCACCACCACCACCCAGGCCTAGATAATTCAGTGCTTCATTTTACTCTTGGTTCTCCACTGGGGGAAAGTTCATTTGGGACAGCAGAGTTGTCAAGCCCATCAGCTCTGTATAGTGTAAATAATAGTCGATCACGACCTTCCTTGCAAAAGACAGAGGGCTGGATTTAGCGCACTTGTTCCTGTTCACATTTTGAAAAGAATTTTAGCAGTCTGCTGAGATTTGAAGCCATTTGTGTGCTTAGAAATTCAGTGGACTGGATGTGCACTGCATGAACGATACGTAGGCAGTGCTGTGTCGACCACTAGGTGGCACCCTCTCAAGAACCAACCAGACTGCCAGCACAATTTATTTATCCGTCAGACTAACGTTGAGGCATGACATTGGCACTGGCTTACTCCGATATCTTTTCTGTTTAAATGAAAACCTTGCATTCAGGATAACTATGGAATATGGTGCATTTTTTTTAAAATGCTTCTTTAAAAAACATTGCTGGGTGGTAGATTTAGGATGAAGTGGTGGAGAGATTGATCCTTGGAGGTAAAACAAAATAGGAGAACCCTGTTTGTGACACAGCATGGCCAAGCAGGGTGCCATTGTGAAAATTGTTCATTTGGTCCATGGAATTTAAACTGAGGTGACCTGACCATGTGGTTATTGGCTATTATTTGTCATAGATTATATGAAATAATATATTTGATAATATAATATATTCCTAGGATCTGATAGATTGGCAGAGTGGTGGTAAGATGTTTTGACCTTCAGTAACCTTTTGGAATGTGTTAAAGTTCATTCAAAGTGGCTTTTTACCCCCAACTTAACCACGTTTACTTTTTCTCTTAGTTTTCTCAAAAAAACCTTAAACTGGCATTTCACTCCTTGCCTTATCTTGGCTTCTTAGTTAGTGACAGTGATTAAGTTTCCTTTATGTAACGAGTTAATCGTTGACTTTGATGAAACCTGTTATCATTGACAGCTATGTCAGTCAAGACGGATTCGGATAAGGAGGCCCAGCCAGACTTGGACCTGACCCGCGATAGGAAAGAGAGAAAGTCCAAACGAAGACAGAAACGACGCAACTCGGAACCAATGGGCAAGCTGATTAGAGGTCAAAAGCAGGTCAAAGGTGGGTCAAAGGTCAATCACTCACTATTCAGATTTGTTTTGAGTGTGGAAGTTTCAGAAACTGGCCACAATCACCTCTTCGTGTTGCAGGTATATTGTTGTATTTTCTTCCGTTACAGTTTTACAGTTACAATTTGAGTTGCTATTAGATTGACATATTTCTTCTTAACTAATACTTCCGATTTCTGGCTGAATGTTATACAACTTGGTCATAACAACTTAATAACAGGTTTTTTTTCATAACTTTATCCTTTTAACACGTTTCTAATTTCAAAGTTGCTGTGGAATTTTACAAGACTTACATTGCGAGGGCAAAGGGGAACATGACAAGGAAATAACAATCGTCAACTTTGAGGAATTTGTGAATATTTTTGGCATTTGCATGACGTATAAAGCAACTTTTTATCTCTTGTCAAATTTCACGTTGTCGTAAAAAATGAAAAGTTGGATCAAAAAAAGTTATGTTGATGACTGATTTTGGCTAGGGCTGAGTCCAATCGAATAACTGAATATTTGATATTCGACCTTCCGTTCAATCAAATATTCGGTTGTCTGGATTGCTGATTTTTGGGTTAAACAAAGTACATGTATGTTCAGAGGCAGACTAATTAATGCACGAAACTGCTCATTATCGTCATTATAACATATTCTCACTTTTGTGACTATTGCCAGCACCAAGGAATGATTTAGTAAAGGTTTATAGCATACATGCAAAAATACAGAAATATTTTTTGCCGTGGTGAGAAAATTGTATTTTCTCAACAAAAAGTAGGAACAATTACATTCATCATTAGGTGTTTGTAACACAGATAGATAGCCTTGCTGTCATGCAAGTATTTGGACAGGAACCAGTCACGAAGTCACGGATGCAATTTCGTTATTAAAAAAATGAACTTTTTTCCCTTCTTACATGTATATTCCTTTGCATTTCACCTTCGAATATTCACAATTTTGAATATTCGATATCGATCAAATATTCGGCACAGCCCTAATTTTGGCAATACAAGTCTGAAAGTTTTTTTCACAGTCTGAAAGTTTTTGAGGCCAATTCTGTCAAAACTGCCACGGCCAGTGGTTTTCATGTCCAAATTTGTCCCAACTTAGATTCACAATCATAAACCTCTGTCTATTTCATTTCCTCTGCTGTATTGGACCAGTAGTTTTGTAGTTTCATTCTGTTACATGTAGTTCTAATCATGTTGTATTCATTATCAGTCTTTGGTGTCGGCTCTTAATAATGCATTAGATTGGCTGTGTATTTGCAATATTTAAATTTATGACCGAGTGTCTAGTGATAACTTGTGGGAGGAGAAATTGGAGATTTCAAAATCTGGTTATCCTAATTTCATTCAAACCGAATAACGATTATTTGATTTCACCAGAAGTTCCAATCAAGCTCACAGACATGCCAACATGATGAGTGAGGTGCATCATGAAAAGCCCGCCTAATGACGATATAGTTTGCAGGATTATCAGTGACCACTGGGCCTTTACAAAAACACTCCAGAGCTGTAATGTTGAAAAAAATAATGGATGGGCAAGCTATTCATAAACGAAGACCAAGGAGTGAATGTAATTACAATCAGAGACCATTGAGCAAATTGAAGGATGTTCAAGTTGTTTTCTTTCGCCTGTGTCTCAAAAAAAAAGGAAGGCTTCAATTTTTTTTAGGTTGCTTTCAAATATCCGGATTTCAAAATCGAAACCGGATAGTGGAATTCAAGCTAAATGCTAAAAATTCTGGATTTATATCCCACCACTAGTGATGACCGATGAACGGAATCTGAGACGGAATCTGCACCATTTGTTAAACGTTTTGTGTTAGACGAAAATTCAGAGCATCATTGTAAATACACAGCCATTTCATTCTCGTCAGTAGATTTTTATTTCTTGGGTTGTTGGTTAGCTGACCACTGGTTCTTGGCTCATGTCATGTCCATGTTGAAAATCTTGACTGCAATTTCAAAATCACAACTTGACCCACAAAAAGATGAATTACAATTTAACGCACATTCAACAAATCACTCTAAATGATTCCTTTTCTTTGAATTGAATGTATCCAAGCCACCACTACCTTTTCAATCCATTTGCACATTTGTGCTTTGATGTCAATACTAAAATTAACACTTTCTTTAGTCAAAATGTTTTGTTTTATTATTATTTTGTTTTATTATTATTGTAAGAAAAAACAATATTTTTATATCAGAATCAACCAAACAACACAAGTTCTAAACTGGATTTCACAAAACTTCTGCAAAGTGAGCGTTAATTATTTTAAAATATTTTACACCTCATAACAGACAATTCAGAAAGAACTTTAGTTACATACTTGCATGCTCACACAAGTACACCCAAGTGTGTAAATACCGGCAATCGCAGACCTCATATTGTCCCTCTTTTGTTTGTACTTTAACTTTTACGGAAGGCCTCCAACATGTTTTGTACACGATTTTTTATCGTGGACGTTCTGTCAATCGTGGACCCTTTGTCTACGCCCTAACTCTTTCGTCCCTAGTCCACGATTGCCGGTATTTTCACACTGACACACCCACACATGGTGATAGACATGGTGATAGACATGGTGATAGACATGGTGATAGACATGGTGATAGACATGGTGATAGACATGGTGATAGACATGGTGATAGACACCTAGGGGGTATAGTAGCTTTGCCATATTAACCCTTGGTTTCTCCCACCATTGCTTATTTTACACTACAGCTGCAGTTGAAAGCATGATTACCAAAGGTGAGTGTGCATGGCTACACTTTGCTTGCTGTTTGCAATGCACACAAGACAACAGACTAGTCCAAGTCAACCCTTTGAGGAAAATATACATTTGCTTAAGTTTAGCCCCCAAGTTTGTAATTCCCTTTTTGTATGGAAGTCATGCAATACAAGGCTAAAAGCCACTCTAGGTAAAGGGCTACAACAGAGGTTGTGGGGTTGGCCACATTTTAGGTTGCCAGCCCCACCACCCTTATGGATTTTCCTGGGTCCAGATCTAAATAGAGAATAAATCTTCAAAGAAATTATCCCAATTTTCAGACATATAGACCCAAGCGTGTTAACTTCCAATATCGGTGAGACCAGCTCCCACCCCCTTCCCGATATTTTGTATTTACAATAAATATTCGTTCCATGGTTGGACAACCTGAAGGGGTGAGGTGAGTTGGTCTCAACAATGGTGGTAGTTACCCCACCTGGGTCTAGAGTTGTAAAATTGGAATAATTTCTCCAGTTTCTGTTGAAGATTTTTCTTTTATTTTGATCTGGGCCCAGGAAAACTGGTCAGGTACATGTAGTAGAGTTAGCAACCCTACTGTTTTTGTTGGCAATTCTTGGCCTAGAGTGCCTTGTAGCCCTGTATTAGATGACCTCCGTAAAGAAAGTCTGCTCCATGGTTTGGCAGTCTAGGAAGTTTCTTTATGCTGTACATCAAATAATTGGCACAAAATGGCTAACCATTAGTAAATATTGTCGCTTGAACTCTCTCAGGAAGTGACGTGAATGCCTCATATTTTTTTGACAATTAAACCAGCTTGCATTGCACACATCGATGCACAGGTGACAACTTATTTTCCAGGAAGTCATCATAGACATGTTCAGCTTTACTTAGCTTGCCAAATGGTTTGTCACTGGAAGTACAACCCAGTGTGATTGGATAGAAGAGGCTGATCGCTAGTCAGGTGACTCAAAGTCCCGGCTTGATTGGTCGATTGCATGAAACGTGGACTGGGCTATTGTCTGAAGTTTGTCTGATTGATGTACTCTCGCCTGCATGTTGCATGCAAGTGTTTAAACCCTTGATTGCATGCTAAGCATATTTATAGAAGCACGAAACATCCCTTGCCTGTATCTCATGCATGTACCTAAGCTCATTAATCCATCCTGCAACTCACAATAACAATTCCTCTAAAAATGAACCAAACTGCTGTAAACTGCTAACTTACTGTGTTGACCTGAAATATACAAATCAACAAATTTAGCTGGCCTAACGTTTTTGAACTTAAGCAAGTTCTTTCTCAAAGGTAAATGGATTTGTCATTTGCGGGAAGTAACTCGCTTAAGTTCGGAACGATATGTCAGCTAATTTTGATTAATAACAACTTTTTATCCTTCAGGAATGTTTTCATGTAAAGTTGGATGATATGCCACTGCAAGCATAAATTTGTATCAGTCTGTAAAAAGTTGACTTGCTCGTAAGGCCCAAAAAAAATAGTTCTGCTTCCGGTTACCCTACCTACCCTATTTTCATGGCCACAACCCCAATTTTTTTTTGGAAAAAAAGTTTAAAAAAAGAAACATAAATGCTGTCAATACTACGTTTAAAACCTTGACTACACGTAGACACCGACATATGCTCAGCAAAAAAAATGCCAACAAAAATTCACTACCTACCTACCCTATTTTCAAATGCCAGAACTATTTTTGGGGGGCCTAAGAATTGTGTGCGCTTGTATTTATTTGTCCCTAAAATCATAGTGTGATAGCTTCATTTGTGTATCGGTAGCTATTGTTTAAGAAAAGTAACGCAAAGAAACGAGATGTCTCTTGAATCATTGAGACATCTAATTTGAGTGTGCCGCTAGCTTTGTACCACGAGAAGTGCCTAGACTTTCCCTGTTATTCTGACTGTATAGGTAATTCAGTTCAGGAGGTAAATGGTGTAGTGATCTCACAGTTTGGTTAACCCATTTTCCAAACCTTGGCAACCTCAAATCATTAGAGCAGTTCGACTGTAGTCCAGATAGTTTTTTTTCCATTTTGCCATTACCTTTTAATAAGTGGAATGTCGAAATGGTTTTCCGGTGCTCTATGAAATTGGTAAGGAATCTACAATTTGATATATGGAGCTCCTTCATTTAGAATCCTAGATAAAAATGCTGGTTCCTGGGGACAAAAAATAATAACAAAACAAAACAGATTTTCGCTTGAATATTTGTCTATGTGTACATGTACATGTAGTATAAATATGATATATGTATCCTTAAATAAAACAGATAAAATTGTAACCCTTTGAATCTTTCTCTTATGTTGTTCTTTCAGGAATGAAAAGACCTGAGTTAACAAGATTGGGGGTAAGTGTAGAATTTAAAAATTTCATGGACAGCATATGATGAATAGGGGGAAATTTTTCCCCAATGTTTTTTATTAACTAATATATCCATATGCTAAACAGCATGAGTCGAATGTATACTGGATTGGAACCCCAAATTGTCACATATGAATAGAATTGATATCACCAAATTAGCACATCTTAACCCCTTGCGTACGGATGACGCCAAATGGCGGAAAAAAATATTGCCACCACTGGATAACGTCTATACACGCCATTTTCTGCATTTTCAATTCATTGTTGGATTATTGTGTATGTTACGCATGGCTGCACAAGCCTCTTGTGTCCGTTTCACTTGGCTGCTAAGCCGACATGGCACCCTGGCGCCTCACTATGAAAACCGTACTCAAGGGGTTAACCGTAACCGTCCTAAATCTGCCAAACTCCAACACCATGTTGTGTTGTATTTTGATGGGTTCATGATCAGGACTCACTGGACAGCTTTGGCACCATTACTTTACATAGAGCTACGATGTACCAATTTGTCGAAGTCCAAAGAATGTGCCATAGGTATACTGCACAGTGTTGGGTCTAGAGTTGTAAAATTGGGTTATTTTCTCCAGTTTCTGTTGAAGATTTATCTTTCACTGTTGAAACTCTGACAACTATTGACCCATGTCCATTTCCTAATGCAGAATGGACGAAGGTCAAGTGGTGATATTCGGCCGGAGACCTGTAACACGTCGGATGAGTCTGATAATGAATCCATGGAGTCTCCACACACACAGTCTACATCCCGCCTGGTATGTTTCATCCTCAGGCTCATTATTTGGGTTATTGCCTGTGATCTTGAGAAATTATTGTAAATGCTGCATTTCATTAAAGTGTGACTGAGCACCACAAAACAGGTGGAAAATAGCAAGAGTTGACTGAGATTATTGGATTAGTGTTTTTTGTTGTGAATTGCTGTAGTTCATTCCTAGCCCATGCTTTAACCCTAACCCCCATGAGGTATTCTCTGAGCACCCTGCCAAATGCAATAGAATGCAACACAGCTGAAATAAGAAACCTGCTAAATGCAACAAAATGCAGGTGTGGATTCTCTTGCTTTTTGCAGTGAACTCATACGCACCAGCCTTGGTACCAAGTACCTACCCTGCTAAATGTAACAAAATACAGGGGTGGATTCTGTTGCACTGTGCAGTGAACTCATCTGTACCAGCCTTGGTACCAAGTACCTACCCTGCTAAATGTAACAAAATGCAGGGGTGGATTCTGTTGCACTGTGCAGTGAACTCATCTGTACCAGCCTTGGTACAAAGTACCTACCCTGCTAAATGTAACAAAATGCAGGGTGGATTCTGTTGCACTGTGCAGTGAACTCATCTGTACCAGCCTTGGTACAAAGTACCTACCCTGCTAAATGTAACAAAATGCAGGGTGGATTCTGTTGCACTGTGCAGTGAACTCATCTGTACCAGCCTTGGTACAAAGTACCTACCCTGCTAAATGTAACAAAATGCAGGGTGGATTCTGTTGCACTGTGCAGTGAACTCATCTGTACCAGCCTTGTTGATGGAGGCTTATATGTGCATATTGTGCTTCCTGTTAGCCTTCTAAATGCAGCAGAATGCATCAGACAAGGAGACATGCCTTGACTGCTAAATGTAACAACTTTTGACCATTGGTGTATTCTGTTGCATTTAGCAGGGTTAGGGTTAATCGTTAGTTGTTAGACTTGCAACCCCTTACTTTGAGAAAATGAAGCTTACATATAGTCCATGAATGCATCAACTATACTATCGGTGCAAACAATGGAAATAATCCCAGAGCAATATTTCAGGATTGAAATTTTGTGGGTTTTTTTCTTAAAATATCAATTTTCCATGACTCCTTGTAAAATAACAAAAATTGAATGAATTTCTGTGATACTTTCATGCAATTCCAGGATTTTCCTTGACAGTGGGAACCCTACAAATGCATCCAGGAATGTTGTGCTCGCAGTCGAAATTTTCCGCTTCAGTGCTAGCTTAGAATGCTTGCACTAACCTTCCACTAACAAATCTTTAGTTGCAGGATGTATACTAACCCGCGAAATGTGTTTGCTATTATCACAGATGTTTCTGCTTTAGTTATTGACTAATCAGAACACCTCTCGATTCAATTATGAATGAAATGAAGTAATTATTATAATATTTTTTACAGCATGACAACACCCCAGAGCATAGGATCAGTCTGTCTGCAGCCTCTGACTCGACCAGAACACCCGACTCCAGTGGTCCTAACAAACAACCCATAGGTAGGTACAAAGTGTCGATAACAGTTTACATCTGTCTGATCATTGGGAGCCAAATCACTGAGAAATACTGTAAGTGCCTCCGATCATAATTTTGGAGAGACAAAATATGAGAACAGGTAATAAAAGGTATTGGAAAATTATTCAGGAAGAAAATTCATGTGATTTCAAGTGGAGATGAAACCCAATTTACATAGCAGCATTGATGGGATGTGAACCTGAACACATGGACAGTAGTACGTAACGTACCCTACAAGTTGCACATGACGTGCAGGATTGTTGTTGTAAGTGAAGAAGGGAAATGTTTGAAGGATTTTTTTTTTTATCTTACAGACCTACTAAATCATCACTTTTTTGTTCTTGTCTTTCACTTCCAGCCAACAACCTTAGCCAAAGACTGAGCCGTAATAGCTTGGAGCTGGATGGCAGCGTGTCCAGCACACATAGCGATGAGGAACGAGACCGTGCCGCAGAGCAAAGCAACCTGACCAAGAAGCGAGAGTCCAACAGAGACTCGGGCATCGGCAGCATGACTCTGTCGGAACATGCCAGCGCAGATGTGGACAAGGATGCCAACGGGTCTGGTAGACGTGGTGGTGGACCTGATCGGATTAAGGCCTTGGAGGACTCGGCTAAGAAGGCAGACCCTGTTCGGAAACAGCTCTGCCTGGAAGGTAGCGAGGAAGATGATGCTATTGAGGAACTTATCGAGAACATGGAGAGTCCTGACGAGTTGGAAGCCTTGGAAGCCTTGCCAGAAACTGTCGCCAATGCAAGTGTGGGACATGAGGATGCTGTTGACTTGGAATCATTGCCTTCTTACATTAAGAAGTCTTCTCCATCGGAGCCATTTAAGCTTCGCCATACAAACATCAAGAGCTATCGGCCTCTCAATGCTTACAAAAATGGAGACGTTTGGCTTCCGATGTCCTCTGGTTCCTATGTGAGGAACCGAAGTGCATCGTATGGTGCCCGGCCTCTTAGTGCTGACATTGCAATGCATGTTCCTCTGAAGATCCCACTTTGCCGCTCAAACAGTGATGACAGGTACATGTTGGCTGCTGTCAACGAGATGCAAAGTCGATCGCACTCGGATCCTAATATGTTGGACACTAATACAGAAGATAGAAGCAGCAGTCCCACCAACGCAGGTCTCCTAGATGCATCTCCATCCCCTCTGGGTGCATCTGGAGAAACGTCTTCGTTCTTCTCAAATGAGAACCTCCTAGAGTCTGTCAACAATGCCTTCAAGAAGCTTGGAGAAAAGTTTTCTCAGTTTCACCTCTCAGATAACGAAGATGCCAAAAGTGAACTGTCAAAGGATGACACTGACAACAAAGCAAGTGCTGTTACAGCTGGAACTGAGTTGGCAGGGGAGAAACCTATCTCAGAGCCTGACCAACCTAGTAAACCAGACAAACAGATGGAAGATGAATCTCGGGTAGTTCCACCACCCAAGACAGTCGTCAAGCTGGCTCGCGAGTTTAGCCGTAAAGCAAAGGAGGGGCCTAAATTTGTTGTGACCAGGCATGTCTTCAGCGATCCATACCTAGACCGAGATGGAACATCTCATGTTGAGGGTTTCTCAATCAAAGAGGACGAGGATGGACATGCTGTAGTCAGACCCAAGACATCCGGCAAAGTCACCAGTAAAATTGAGACCTTCCAGAAAGCCATGACAGAAAATGAGTCTTGGCAGGTACCAACTAGGAGTCGGGTACGGCATATCTCCGATTCCGTCTTTCATGCCACACCAGTGAGGACCACTGGTTCATCTTCCGACGAGGATAAAGCTAAGCCACAGAACGTGGACAGTACTCCATCATCACTGAGTCGCAAAGGACGGAACAGGCGGTCAGTGCGAGACGCTGTCCGGAAGTTTGAGAAGCCCTCCCCGCTTAAGAAGGAATCCAAGGTGGTCACACCAACTGTAATGGGGATACAGCAGCGATTGCAAGCCATCCGGCAGAACGCAGAGTTCCAGAAGCAGTCGCAGCAAGATGTGACCAGTTCCAAGATGAAGTCACTGCAAGCAAGGAGGCAAGAGCTTCATGAGTGGGTGTCCAGACCCATCACGAGGAAGTACAACAGGAGTGAGGGAAACACGGAGATGTCTTACTCTGATACAGCATCTCACTGCTCGGATGAGCCTGATGGCATGAGTAGCTATGCCAGCAGCGTGCAGAGTAGCGCTGGTGCCTCGCCGGTCCACATCACCAGAGGAATCTTTGACCGAGCAGGATCTGAAACATCCACCGATCCCTCACCTCTGTCAGACAAGTCTGAGGACTCGGAGCCCCTCCTCTTCCGATCACTCAAAGAACGCTTCCAAGAACTGGAGAAGGCCGTATCAAAGCCTGTCCCCAAGACTTGTGCCAACCCTAAAGAAGAAATCGAGGCAGAGAAACAAGGCAGTGCAGTGGAGAAAAAATCAATGTCGCAGTCATGCGTCAAAGAACTGAAAGAGGAATTGAAGGTGGAAATAAAAGAGGAAACGGAAGCAGAAACGAAAGCAGGAGAAACAGAAGATGTAGAAACCTCCAAAGAGGTGGAAATGGAAGATGTAGAAACTGAAGGGGTGAAAACAGAAGAGGTAGGAATGGAGGAGGTGGAAACAGAAGAGGTAGGAATGGAGGAGGTGGAAACAGAAGAGGTAGGAATGGAGGAGGTGGAAACAGAAGAGGAAACGATTAAGGTGGAATCAAAAGAAGACACCCAGCAATTACCTCCCAGAAAAGTTAGATCTAACAGCAGCCCTGTCTTCTTGAGAGCCTTGAGCTCGGAGGGCCTTCACAGAGCCACATCCTGTGAGAGTAATTACACTGATGCCAGGTCCGAGTTCTCTACTCAGGATTCTTCTGAAGAAAGCTTTCATTCTGGCTATGCAACCCCAACGGAGTCCTTCTCTTAAAACTTTCTACTGATTCAAATTTATAAAAGTGATCGTGTGTATTTTCTTTTTTACTTGGATGCAAAAAACAAGTCAGGAAAATTGTCTCGGCCTTACCTTACCTTATATTGTCAAGGTCACAAAGAAAAAGGTTTTAATAAATCAAAAATAGCAGTACATGTACTGCGATAAAGTAAAAAATAAAAACTACTTTACAATCCTCACTTTGTCCAGTTATACATTTTTTCCATGGTTATTTTTTGTTCAGTGGTTTTTGTATTTTAAGATATACTTAAAATATAAGTGATCCTAGGGCCGACAACAGTAGTTTGCATGGAAGTGCATGGAAATCACAGAGTATCTTGCATTCTTTAATTCTGCAGTGGTGTCGGCTCAGCCCGGGTTTGGGCAAATTTAAAATATTTAAATTAGTGCCAATATATTTTAAATAGAAAACTATTGTTTGACAATATTTTCGTATGATTAATCCAGTCTGCAATGTACATACTTGTAACAAAAATGACATGTATTGTAATTACAAAACATACCACAGAATGACTTTTTAATTAAAGAAACATGTATGATTTTGAATTTGTTTTTACATCAACTACCCAAAGATCCAAACTGTTCTGTACATTGTATATTATTACAATTTGACCTTTCAACTTTGTGGACAAACTTCTTGAGGTTGCCACTTTTTTGGCATGTATTGTAATATAAAGAAATTGAATAATGTATGTTAAGATGTAAACTTACCAGCTAGAATGTAACTATTTGCTATTTTAAATGGTGCCACTCTTCACTGTGTTTGTCTATCAGTGGATCGTTTCTTTTTGTGTGTGTGTGTACAACTTGTAATTAATAGCATATAATATCATCTATAGTTTATTTAAGAATGTTGTCCATATTGTATATTGCTAAAGCGTAATGCACTGTTTTTTTTTCATTGTATTCTTTTTGAGCTCATGGGGTGGATTGAAATAAAAGCTCTTCATCAGCAGGCTGGTTTAACCTTTCCGCACAACCACACTCTTTTTAACCCCTTGGGCACGGTATTTTACGGGAGACGTCGGGGTGTTGCAGCGGTTCTGGCAGCCAAATCGAACCGCTACAATGTGTGTTTGTGCAGTCAAGCATGACAAACAATAATCCAACAATGGATTGAAACTACACAAATGGTGGCCAATGGTGTCATCCGGCCTGGTGGCACATATTTTTTTTATGCCATCATCCGTACGCAAGGGGTTAAATTAATATCAATATGCCAGTTCGGTACATGTATCTCAAAAGTCATAGGTTATTCGGGATAAAATTGCTGACATTAATGTCATGCCATGTTTACGCGAACGCCCATTTTGATTGAATTTAACACGTGCGCGTTGTGCGACCACCTTTTGCGTTCACACACGCGCGTTAGGTCACGCGGGTCATTCAGGATAAAATGTCATTGTGCACATGCGCAGTTGAAATACCGAACTGGCTTATTGTCAAAGAGCCATCTCAAGAAAAACTATTTTGACACTGAATGTAGAATATTATCAACCAGCTGTGGAGATCTATTTTAAGAGTGGCTAAATACTTAAACTTTGCTAAAGACCTTTTTCACATGTCGCCGTGGACCGCCTAGTGTATTGATGCTAGTCATCAAGTGATTATTCAAGTAAACAGTCAAGCGTGTCACATGCACACACATGGTTTAATATCAACCCAAACCTGATACATGTACAGTAGAATGCCACTATAACGAACATTGTGGGATCCAAAAAAAAGTGTTGACTATAGTGGTCATTTGTTATAGTGAATAATGGTATGTATTGAATACATCAATTTCGGAGCCAAAGATGATATTCGTTATAGCCAAATGTTCGGTACATGTATAGTGGTGTTTGTTATATAGCGAAGTTGTACTGTACTATGATCACTCCACAGCAGCCTACACATGGTGGTTTTGTTCACATTCCACACTATCTGGTCACGGGGTAAAAAGGTCTTTCGTCTGACCAATGACCGGCTAATGTACATAGACTGCTGCATGACCAGTTATTGTAATCCACCCCATTTCTCCTCTAGCCTTGAAATTTTAGCAAAAGACTTTTATAAGGGAGGAGCAAGTCTTTTAGTGTAATATGTCTTGTACCATACTTTCTGTAGGCTATAAGTCCCACTGCTAGGAAATTTGAAATTGTTTGTAAAAGATCCATTCACCAGAGTAAGGAGGGAATGAGAGAGAAGTGCAGACGTTGATCTTTTAACCTTTGACCTTCTGTTCCGTTGTGCAGTGAAATGCTGAGGGTGCAATTTTCCAGTTTCTGCTCGCAAAGAAAGAGGTCCCTTAGGAACTGAACTTAGTCATTCAGAACCACGTCCGGTTCTAGTTCATGGCTGCGTATGGCATTGTGTACCAGTGGCAAATCCAGGTTTTGGTTCCAGGAAAGAAAAAACGTGGATCCAAAATTTGTTCGCCCCTCGAATATGTATTGAGAAGGGGAGTGTCAATGTACCAGGTTTGAAGTGGTGGTGCTATTGAAGTAGGGGGGGGGGCTTGCTAAATATGGATATGCCACTGTTCTGCACTCAAGGCCACCATCGATCAGATGCTTTTAGGGTTAGTTGTTCAAGCAAAACACTCGGGTTTGAAAAGTTTGCATTGGTACACTAAACGCCACAAGTCCCTGCTAACTTCATAATGCACCATGAAGTCATTGAAATCAGCCGCATTTGGAGAGCCAGGAATGTGGACAAAATTATTAGAAAGAAACAGCAGTCCCTTGACACATTTAAGGAGTGAAAATCCACAGTGAACTGATTGAAACTAGACAAAAACAGTTCAAATTTGCCCCAAAGTTCAAGCAATGAGTGAATTTCAGTCGTAAGAATTAGTAGATGGCAAGTACTGTTTCTCTTCCACGAGATGACGTCGGTGTGCACGGAACAGATGGTTATGAATACTTTCTTCAATCAAACAAAATAGTAATATATCAATTTATGGGTTGCCTGTGCTTGGTTGCCAGTGCTCAGTTGCCTTTTGGTTCTCAAGGAAATGAGTGAAGTTGAGCCAACAGCAGAAGTAATGCGACTAACTTGCTGAGAACACAGCGATTGTGGATTAGCTCCCGACAATAAATTAGACTTCTCTCTGTCTGTCTGCCTCCTTCGGGTGATGGATCTTCTCTGTTTTCTTGATTTCTAAAATATTTTCATGTAGATCGTGCTACACGTACAGTTGCATTCAGTCCATCCAGGTACAAATTATAGTTGATTTTCACAAACTGTCCTTGAATGTGTAAATTAGACCCCTTGACCCTATAAGCAAAGTGAACAGTTCATCCCCACTTGTCTAAATTCCGATAACTTGGTTTATAGACCTCTTGTGCATAGCAGCCATCTTCGAGACTAGTAACTTTGTTACCCTTGGATAGGCATGGATAAACATTCTGTGCTTACATTGTTACAGAATTTGAATAATGAATATACATGTACCTCAAAGATGGCCGCATAAGATCTATAGTCATGAAATCTTGCGTCAACCAAGTTCCTGGGCTTACCCAAGGTCAAGCTCACAACATAAGTCGGTTTAGCCAGAGACACTGGTGACAGCAGGCACACCTGTCCTATTTGCTAGTTCTGAGCATGCTCGCGACTGGTGAGAATAATGGAAAAGGAATGTCTGCAACCACTCGTGTCTCAAAGAACCTTGGGATTTTGTAAGATCTGGACCAAATTTTAGCAAAATATTACTCACATTTGGTGTTCATTACAGACTAATTTTAGATGGTGGGAAAACCTGTTTGGTACCTGACTTTGAGCGTCTCACACGAGAGCTGAAATTTTCTTTCTCTGAGAATTGTCCACTAATGTTCTGCATGTATAAGCTGGTATTTGTACCACAGTCAGTAAGAATTGTAGGATCATCTACCTTTGTTCAACAAAATTAAGCGTGACATTTTGTTTATATTTAGTGTTGAATTGAATGTCATTGTAGATTTTTGTGTCCCGAAAAAAAGTGCTTGAACAACACAAATATACCTCTGATACTGATACTGTTTCAGTATTTTTTTTACATTTGATTACAAATTTACATGCATTGTATAAAAATAACTTTGGTGCAAGCATTTTGCACAACATAATTCTTAGTGATGTTGAGATGACTTTGTCTATGTCCATAACACCACAGGTGTCATTTAATTGCATGTGAAATCAACAACACTTTTGAAAGAAAGGTGCTTTCGTTTTTCTTGTAAGTAAATCTAGGTAGTTCAACAGTATTGCAGGTTTTGTCTTGGATGAGGCTCGGAGGGGAACCCTCTTTTTCCTTCTCTGGTTACCCAAGGGGAAGGGGTAATGTCTCATGGTGTATTGACCATAATTGTAATGAATCGGTGTCTTTGCGGACTAGTGTATTGCTAGACAAGGCTTCTATAGGGGCATGTCACACCAAGCAATTCACGGGCAATCGGTTCCAGGTAGTCTCAGAGAATTTGGGACATTCTATAAATTTGGGGTCCAAAAGTGTGAAATTTTGTTGGTGTTCCTGTTACACCTGACCTGTGTTTTTGTTTGTTTTTGTTTGTTTTTGTTTGTTTTTTTTTTTTACAATTCCCCATCACAAAGGCCACTCGAGGTGTGGGCTACAGAGGAAAGTGTGGAAGAACCAGCCCCTCACACTGAAACAAGACAAGATAATCTGATCTCTTCACAGTATGAATAGGGTCAGGATGGGTAACTAGTCCACTGCAAGGCATTAACAATGCCTCTACCCATATCAAGTATCATGAAAATTGACTTAACACTATTTTTTACTTGTTTGGCAGGTACTTTGCTTTACGAAATCACTCTTGGAGATAGAAGGCATTAAAGAATGTGACCTGAATTGCAAAATCTTGCACGTCACTATGCAACGGGGACACCAAAATTGAACCCCAAATTTATGGAATGACCCATTTCAGTTTTGTGCAAAATTTTCTTGGAAATGTCACTAAACTGTCAAAAGAAATCTGACTGCTACAAAAAACATTCATTTTGCCTGCAGTGCTGATGGCTGCCGCCAAAATGCTTATGAAAGTTGCCTCGTGTCAGTCGTGTGACAAGGGCCTTAGAATTCATTGGTATAATGTATAATGTCAGATAAGCTGCACATATTATCAATACTATTGTGTATGGATACACACATGTAGTTCATATATCGGTCCTAAAATACCATTGAAATAATTCTTGGTAACCCACTGCAGCATAACCCCAAAGGAGACAATATGCAATGTGGTATATTTCACAGGATTTGTCAGTGTGTAGGTAGTGTATGATATTTATTTATCCAAGAATATATTTTGAGTTGTGGGTGCTCTTGGAAAGAGACCATGTATGTATAAAAAATTGTACATAAAAGTAAATATTCGGGGCCCTTCTCTGCTGACAACTTGTGCTGTGATTGTTCATTTTTAATAAGTAATGAAACTAGCCTTGGTCCTTGTTTTTTTTTAATACCTAGAAGATGTACCATTTTTTCCCCTATTTTTATTTGTACAAAACATACTGATCAATGCCTCTTTACTGTGATATTTAACATCTGAAGTCGGTGAAAATGGTTGTAAAATTCAAGAGGAAAAAAATGAATGTATTGCTCAGCGGCATGGGGTGAATTGCAAAACCGTCTTAAATACCCAACTTATACCAGTCATCCTATAGCGGATTATTACATAAATTTGCACAAACGGAGGCATGGCACAAATGGGGGAAACCATAGTTTCCCAAACCATTTGTGATCTGATTTGTCAGTGGCTATTCTGCTTCAAACATTCTTCAACATTTATACCAGTTAATTCATTGATATCCCCCCCCCCCCTCAAAAAAACAAAAATGGACTAAGCTGAAAAACATTTCAAAACGAAAAGTATTGACCATATGTCGGTCCTGTGCAGGCTGACCATTTGAAGACTGACTTAATTACCAGCAAGTCAACACCATTGCAATATACTCTTAATTATAGACCGATTGGCATTATTGCAATCTGCCCCAAGACTTAGAAAAGTTGAACTATACACTTGTATACTTTGAAATACTGTAACTTATACGACAAACTACAAAAACTGACGTTTTCTGAAATAGTTTAGAGTCTGAGGCTTCCACTTGTACTATGAAAAATTAGGATAAAAATACCTACATCCCCTCTATATATATAGAAGAAATATGGGGTGTGTAATGCTTTCAAAGTTTAAAGATCTTTACTCTGGGTATTTTCATAGACATCCTTTTTTTTTATGCTGCACATGATTTTCATTTTACATTTGTAGAGTAAGTTATCATGTACTGGTACATGTAAGTCTAGAAATGTACTTGTTCATGTTGATGGCATACTGTTTATTTGTACCATTGTTAAGTTTCTTACGCATGTTTAAAACTTGCGTGGACTTGTACCTGTTAATTTGGATGCTATGTAAAATAAAAGTCATTCATGAATTTACAAGTCGTCTTGTGAAATTTAATCTTTCGAAAAGGAATATTTGTGAAGTAGCAAAATTTGAAAATTGAGATAAAGGTATTTCCTGAAAGTACATAAGCTTGGATTTTATGTAATGTGCTGGAGCTCATTGGTAGGCCCCACTTTAACCTGTTGAAGTTGTCAGTCCCGACCGTGCCCTTGTTTGAGAAAACTAGTTTAGTAAACCATGCATGCTGTATAATGTGTTCAAAAGAAGAAACCACCCTAAAACAGTATTTTGGAGATTGAATTCAGTTTTAAAACTGGGAAATCATAGAAAAGGTTTTTCAGATGTAAAAATCCCCAAATTGACTTCCCAATGGAAAAAAAAACTGGATGGTTGTTCTTGCCAAAGCGATTTTTCTGCTCAACATATTGTGCCATGTCACATTTATAGCAGGTAGGAGTTGAGAATCCCTTCCAAAAGGTGAGCTTCAGGCCCGGACACAAGGGGTTAATTAACTAGTCAAAAACATAAGGCGATTTTCATGCTTAGCAAACAGCAGCTTCAATACCAGCCACAAGAAATTATAAACACATCACAAAAAGTAAGTTCCCCCCCCTAAATAACTCCTCATAATTTATAAAGTAACAATTTCTTACAGATTACACCTAGCAAAGAAAATACCTTGTTATCAGGAAAATGTTGTGTGAAGATTGGAGGCATCCATGACTTTATGGTGGACTGAGCACAAATTGAAGACAAAATCACCCAAAGTCAAAGTTCATAATAGTGAAAGAAGCTTGATTATCAAATGTGTTTACAAGGAACAGTTTAACTCCAATTGTGTGAAAAAGCATGTTGTTACCTGTTGATGTTCTTCGTCTTAGTGTTCGGTTGGTGATAAGTCGATCCTCTGCAGCAGTCGTCACTTTGGGTCGTCCACTACGAGGAACTTACTTTTTGTGATGTGTTTAGATCACATGAAGTTAGTTGAGAATTTTGTTTTAATGAGGAAACTTTTCATGCAAATCTCTGTACCTAGCAGCTCTGCAACCGGCCCCGGGTTTTGCTCCCCAAAATCACGTTTATTCAAAAATCACTCGGAATTATGACGTAAACCCCGAAAAAACACATCCATTGTTCACAAATGATATTAACACACATGTAATTCATATTCTGATTAACCCTAACTCCCTAGGGTGTGTGAAAATCATATTGAAATTAGAGGATTCAGGACTGTTTCGGGTTAATTAATAGAACAATTCTTCCCAGTGTTTATCAAATTATCATCCTTGCCACACAATTATTCCGACATTAATTTTATTGCATCAAATATTTCCAACTGCTTTCACTCACATGTGAGGTCAGTGTGAATTTTCATGTCAAAACTAAAAATGGACAATTACATGAACTGCGATCAGTAAAATTAGCATATAAATAGTCCCACAAATAACCTTAATAGCCACAGACATGTCACAAATGAAACCAAACGTACCATACATGGTGAACCTAAAAAAAAACGAAACCAAGAGAAAAAGGCTCAATATTCAAAAACTATGGATATATCAATTATTGTATCATAAATTAGGAGCTGCAACCTTTCTTTTAATGCATAAGTCGCAAGGCTACAGTCACTTGCATGTAGGCAATGGATGTCTGCTAGGAAAATAGGAAAATGACAACAAAAATCAAAATTTCTTCATTATGATCCGTTTGTTAAGACGATTTTACTGGTGGATCTCGAACAGGAAAGTTCACTTTGAATGCATCTTAGGTTTCCTGCAAACTTCCCGTTTATTTTTAGTGGAACGTTTTGACGATGCAAACCCTCTGTTCAACTGTTAGCTGAACCATCTCGCCAAGATGAAGCCTTTGCTGTGAATGATCATAAATGCACATACCCACTAAATAGAGTACCGAAGTCTTTTTGGCATGACAACTGGCTCCAAACAAAGATTTTGACTGTTCCTTTGTTAACAGCCAGTCATGCAAACACATTGACACATAACAAAAGTATTCTGGTTCCAAATATTGCTAGTTGATGTCATCACTTCGGTACTCTATGGTAACCATAAGAGAGTTATTATTTAGTTACATATAAAGCCCAATGTCTTCCATGCACGGATGGCCACACATTCATTTAGTCAAGACATGGTTAGATAAGGAAGCATGCCATGGAGTAGAAGTGGTTTCGTTTATTTTCTATCAAAATGACTAACTTGTCCATTTCTGAATTCTGTCTATGGTTTAGAGGACAATGATACTCAGCCATCCGTGACTGTTAAAAGAAAAGGTTATAGCTCCTACTTTATGATGCAAAAACATGACGTATATTTTTTGTATAGTAAACCTTTTTTTTCTCGGTTTCGTTTTTTTAGGTTCCCCCTGTACAAACAAGAACTGAAACTCAATGTCTTTTCACCGTTATTTATTAATACCTCTTGTATGTCCTCACTAATTAATCTAAAAATAAAAAAAAATTAAAAAAGTTTTAAAAATATTTGTACACAAACACATTGCAGCATCCCTCTCTAGTGCCTGATAGGTGAATTCTAAACATACAGCAATAACTTCTTAAATAAAAAAAAAAGCTTAAATGTAGTGTACACGATTGGTAATCCTCCAATTTTGTTTTACTGAATTATTACAAAATACCTGACTAGACTTAATCGTAGTCTCAATCATCCTGTGAAATGATGGCACCAGGTGTGCTGTCGTCAAGAAAAGTGGAAATGTATATCGTTTTCCAACGATTTCCAGCTGGAAATCATTGGAAAACTGCCCTGTAGCCGTTAGTCAAGGCGCGCGTGGCTACCCGGACGAGTGGCGCGCCCCAGACATGAAGGCGCGATGCCATATCCGGGGCGCGTCACGCGCCCATAGCCACGCGCGCCTTGACTAAAGGCTATCATCCGCCCGACAGTTGAAAACGAGCGCCGTTTTCCTCTCATTTTTTTCGCCATCCAACAATGCAAAGCTTTGAACAGGTCAGTGGAACGATATTTCCTATAAAATACTAACCCCCAAATCCGCCCATTTCTGAAAATTGCAACAATGACCAATCATGTACACTGCCTTTAAGCTTTTTAATGAACGGACAACAGTGAAGGCGCTGCTGACTAGGTCCTTTGCATTTTATATTTACCTATTTCAAATAGTGCCCTCCTTTGACTTCCTTCAAACTTGACCTCTGACTTCTTGCTCACTTGCATCAAGTTAATTATGTACATGTACATATAGTTCCTTTTACCTAATAATATGGCATAAGCTTTTCTAATTCCAGAGTGTTGTGGGATTTCCAATTTTATTTCCATTACAAATTCATTTTTTCGGATTATTCCTTTTATTCTAGAGGGTGGTTAAAAAAAGGTTAACCCAAGTTTATGGTGATTGTTCACCCACCTCCAATTCCAGAGAATTTGTGTTTACCTAGTGTTGATGAGTAGGGGTATTTGGAAATAATCCTGAAAAATGCTAGGTCTAGCTTAATTGGATCGCAAGATATGGCCCATTACAGATGGCATGTACAAAACTGGCTTGTCCACGTGAAGCTACCGTTTGCCTGTCATCTATACCCATAATAATTTGAGAATATCAAAAAAGGTTTCTTCTTACATTGTTTACCAGTTGACTGAACCTCAAAATACAGAAAATAATATGCAATACACACATACCATATGTCATCTATCATAATTGGCCACACCCAAGGTACATGTACAACCAACCAAACAAAATCAATGTATGGTTTGTCAGATGAAGCACTTTTACGAAATACATTGTACCTTCCCACTGGGCCCACTTTTGCATATGTTACTATTGAGCTATTCAAACACATTGGCTGTTCCTCTTTGCTATCCTTTTCAATCTTGACATGTACTTCACATTATAACTGCACGTTTGGTGATTAATGGCTGTGAAGGATATTTGCAGTCGGGAAAAACAAAGTTTGAAAAATCAAATCTAAGATTACACTAGTCTACAAATTTGGACACATTTTGTTCTTCGGAGATTAAATACGTTTCTCTGTATGGAGTTCGGGATGCTGAAAATGAATATGACCATAAAAACAATCAATTGGCTACAATTTTCAAGAAAGTGTAAGTATCACATTGTAGTATATGAATATACAATATATGAGTAACATACAGAGTAAACCTTTAAAAAAAAATGAAACCGAGAAAAAAAGGGTCACTGTTCCAAAAAATATACGTGTGAATGGATATATCAATTATTGCATCATAAAGTAGGAGTTACAACCTTTCTTTTAATACAAATGTTGCAAGGCTACAGTCACGGATGGCTGAGTTCATTGTCCTCAAAACCATAGACAGAATTCAGAAATGGACAAGTCAGTCCTTTTGATAGAAAATGAACAGAACCACTCCTACTACATGTCATGCTTTCTTATCTAACCATGTCTTGACGAAACGAATGTGTGGCCATTCGTGCATGGAAGACATTGGTTTCCACCAGTAAAATCGACAAACAGATCATAAGAAATTGTGTTTTTTTTGTCATTTTCCTGTTTTCCAGCAGACATCCATTGCCGACATGCTCGTTCAAAGCATAACACCTGACTTGTCCATGGTTTTGAGGACAATGATACTCAGCTATCCGTGACTGTAGCGACATAGGTATTAAAAGAAAGGTTGTAGATTTTACTTTATGATGCAATAATTGATATATCCATGACATGTATATTTTTGGAACAGTAACCTTTTTTTCTCGGTTTCGTGTTTTTAGGTTCACCCTGTATATTGTATAACATACATCACTTATATTGATTAAACCCAACACTAAAAAAAAATGAGCGAACATGAGAAATATTGCCCATTGTATGTAGTTTTAACCTATTATACATTGCAGGTTGGAACAAGAGCCCTTCCCGCAGTTTATTCATCCTCCTCCCTTCCCAAGTCAAGGATAATAGCTACCGACCCGATATCTTACACAAATTGAGCCAACTGACAATTTTCGTACTCGGTGGCCCAAAATTTGTAAAGATTGACTACTTTTATTTCCGAAGCATTTTGGCTGTAGAACAGTGTTATCAAACGAAAGAACCAAGATCCAATCAAGTGTTTCTTTAACCTCAAAAGCACATGGCTATGCCAATTGCCCAATAAACACATTGTGATTATAATCTTAGAAACATTAAAGACAACATATATGTACATGTACAATGTACATAATACCAGAAAATCTGGGTCAAGTAATTTCTGTACGCGAATATAAATCTGATTACTTTGAAAGATTTTTGAGAAAAATCAATGATATGTCTGAAATTCATACATCATTTAAGTTAAAGGCAAGTCTAGAATGGCAATAGGATGGTCATGGGAGTCGCTGGAGGGAGTGTTGATTTTGTTGGCAAAATTGTCAACAAAGTGCACAGTGTATAATGGGATGTACATGTACGTAATCGAAATATCTTACAAATTTAATGGCACCCTCAATGTCATAACACTCCTTCCCCAGCTGTTCAAATTAATTTTCCGGCCAATTTTTTCTTTCATGTTTTTTTGCTCACACCCTGAGATGACTCGGTCCACTGTGTCAATTTGACAACCATTAGGCAACGCCCCTTGACATATTAACCAAACCAATCACAGCTGCACATGCCTCACACTGTTGTCAGACTTTTTTCAGACTGTAGCTGTGGCTGTGATTGGTTAATAATACATCAAGATGCAGGGCTTTAACCCTAACCCTGCCAGACGCAGCACAGTGCATCTGTGCTGACAGCTCCACTTTGCTGCACTCTCCACACAAGTCAATGTGACAAAGTATGCAATCTGATGCGTCTGGCAAGGTTCGAGCAAACATGCCCTGGAGGGTTAGGGTTTTAATAGATTGGTCCGTTCGCTTCTATTAAACTCCTAGGCTACAAAGGAAGATACGGCTCTAGCCTATTCATTTGGGGGAGGGAGAATTGGAAATTTCTCTGGAGATTTTCAGATATTAAAAAAATGACTATAAAATGGAATCATTCTATAAAAATGGCCAAACCACTGCATCTGATCTACATAAATACAATACATGATATAATAAATACTATGTCAGTCCATGCCACTGGAACAAAGAAAACTCCATTTTAAAAACTCCCAAGGATCACATCAGGGCTTGATCAAGTAGAAACGCATTATAAATGAACCTACATACACTGCATGCTTCATCGTACACTGTACACTCACAGATGATGTTCGTTATAGCAAAATGTTCGGTATGGCAGTGTTCGTTATAGTAAAGTTCTGCTATAATAACTTTTTTTTTTTTTATTATGCCAGTACATGTACATCCAATTGGTAATTGGGTCATTCTACCAGGTTGGGACACAGTGTGTTATATGACCATATCATTAAAACCATCATTACATTTAATTCAGTTATTTCATGTGACATCCGTCTTTGGGTGTGAGATTATTTGAGAAAGTTTTCAATCATGTAAGTTATATTTTAACAAAAATATGATAAAAAGTGTGTTATTTTGATGTAAAATAGACGTAACATGGACACCGTGTCCAACATTTAAATGTTTTTGTTTTTCAACCCTTTAACCCTAACCATCCATAACCTGCCAAAATCAAACACCCCATTTGTGTTGAATTTTGTGTGATTGGGTACTGTAGAGCCTTGGCACCATCACTTTGCATGGGACTTGATGCCCTGATTTTGTCTACATGTAAGTACAAAGAATGTGCCATTGGTTTACTACACAGTGTTGGAGTTTGTGTGGTTAGGGAAGGATTCTAGTAAAAAGCCTTGGGCTGTTAGGGTTAATAAATAAATGTGGAAAATTCATTATGTACAATAATTAAAAGACACACTATGCAACAATGAAACACATTTTTACGGTAGTCAGTGTCCAAATATAGCAGAAATAGCAAGAATTTGAAGAATCGGTGCAGACGTAACATGAACACCATAATAGACCATGACCATACATATATTTCTGCTGTTGTGCTGCATTTGGATATTGAATATCATAACAAATTTTGTGTGTTGCAGTTTGTGTTTTGTAATTAGTATACAAAGTGAGTTTGCATAATTATTTATATAAATGTTGAACATGTTACAAAAAGGAAATGTGCATTTTCATGTCACACCATGTCAGTACTAAATGTTAGGTCCAGACTGCTTTAATCTTTCGTCATTAAATAAATAATTATGCAACTTACTATATGTACTAACTAAAAGACACCCAATGCTACAAGAAAACACTTTTTGTTATGGTTGCCAGCAGGCGCGGTTCTAGAGCCAATTTTGTAGGGGGGCCTAGACCCTTCGCACGTGACGTCACCTTCTAACTTTCCGGCGCTACTGCTCTTTCACTCGAAAAAACAACCTATATACAGCACGTTTTTCAAGTATTTGGCGCGTAACAAGTAGTCTATGTAATAGACCTTGGCGAAAGCCATGGTCTATCAGATTTGAACAAATTTGCTGATTAATTATGCAAAAAGACTGCTTCTTGACCTCGAAATTCTGACCAAAAAGCGGACGCCCATCGTCGCGTCACAAACTTTTTTAATAAAGCCTAGACACAACACCACGCGCTCTATATCATGTTAAGCCTGGTTTCCATATAGTCGTTATAATCGCCGACAGCGTCGCCGAAGAGTCCCCGATGCAACGCCGATAAACGCTTCATCAGGGACTTTCCCAACATGGACGGCGACAGTCGGCAAAGATCAACCGAGTTCAACTTTGCCGACTGTCGCCGCCGCGTCGTGAGAGTAGGCCCATTCAAATACACGTACTGGCATGCCGTGCATTCAACGATGTCTCTCACCGCTTGAGTGCCACAAATTTGACCCATTTTATCCTTTGACTAAGAAATATGAGCATAAATGTAAGTAAAATAGCTGCCCGTAATTGAAATCCATCGAAATGAAATATCAGTTCTGCTTTCAGAAAAGTGTGAAGTACCAAAAAAAGGCCATTTCAGTGAGACATTTTCAAGCATTCGGACGCCATTTTGTTGAAAATGTTTAGCCGAATGACGTCCAGAACCGTCTCTGCCCGGACGTCTGCAACTTGCCATCTTGCGTGCCGTCGGCGTTCATTGCGATTATATGGAAACCAGGCTTTACGCGACGCCAAGCTTACAGCCAGCAATGTCGCGTATCATACCCTTGTGCCCGGCCACGCAGCTGTTGTTGATGCTGATTCGATTTGACCAATCAGAATTTTAGTCCCGATTTGGGAATGAAATGACGTAATGATCGACTCCGATTGGCTGGGGTGCGGCGTTGCATAAATTTGCATGTGAAGACATTTAACCGCACACGCATAGTATCTGGGCCAAGACTATATTGCTCATAGTGACCCTGCAAAATGATCATGCACTATTCATTTTTTTTTTTAATCATTAATAAAAAAATGCAGATCCAGTATTTTCCAGCTTTTTTTTTTTGTTTGGGGGGCTAAAGCCCCCCCCCCCCCCCCCCCCCCAGCCCCCCCGTAGAACCGCGCCTAGTCACCAGTGTCCAAATAGCTCAGAAACAGCAAGAACAAAAAGAACATGCATGTGTGGACGTAACAGTGGACACAGTGTCCATGTTACGTCCACACTCACGTCTATTCTTGCTGTCTCTGCTATATTTGGACACTGACTACCAAAAAAATGTGTTCTTGTGTTGCATAGTACATGTACATGTACATCTTTTAATTAGTACACATGGTGAATTTCCCATATTTATATTTGAAGTGTTGAAAAAACACAAAAATGGAAATATGGACGTGTCCAGGTTACGTCAAAGTGACACATTTTTTTTATCATATTTTTGGGTAAAATATAATTTACATGATTTAAAACTTTCTAAAATATTGCCCACCCAAAGACTGATGTTACATGAAATAACTGAATCAAATGTAATAGTACTTTTAAAGATATGGATAAATGTCACACACTGTGTCCCAACCTGGTGGAATGACCCAATTATCACACTTTTTTTGTTAATATTATAATCTAAAATGTTAAAAGTATATATATTCAAGAAGCCATGTAGGATTAAATGTGTTTCTCTCTTGTACATGTATGTACCCACAAACCAGAGTTCTAGAAAGAAAATTAGGTTTGGGGATTAGGATACATGTACATGTAGTAATCAATATCTGAGAAACTGACTTTTTTTGACAATTTCATCATTTTTTGGAGATTTTCTAAAATCTTGAAAAATTCACTTTCTAGGAAAAAAAGGCACACATTTTAGAACGAGTCTGAACTCTGGGTTCTGCCTAGATCTCTCACTCCAGAACTGTACCTGCCACAAATGAACAGATTGGTTTCCATGGAAACTGATAAAGAGGCAATCTCTTAAGAGGCCATATTTCTTTTAGCAAATGGGGATGCAGAATCAACATCATTTGAGGGTTTCCAACAGATGGGAGTTCAGCTGCTTTAATTCAAAAATGTCATTTTTTTTTACAATCTGTAAATTTTTAACTGAATCAAGTTTCCTGAATTTGAATCATAGATGCAATGTCAGTGCTCTGGCTAAAATATTTAATTCCGTGGATTTCCTTCAACAAATGGGATTTGCTACACACTGCAATATATTTAGTCTTAATATATAGAGCGTGATGATTACCCTTTACATTACCACTGTAATAATAGAAGTGTCCTACACCTATTGCAAAAATTGAAACTCATTAACTGTGTTAATTGTCTTCAATCCATTTTTGTGTAGAACGTCTCATTAAAAGCTCCTAACTAATGCTAAGAAATTAGCAATTCAATTTAAACATTTTTGTGTTCATGGTGCCACATGCAAAAAAGCATGGACATAGCATTTTAAAAATGAAACCACAATTGTTTGTACCGTCAGGAAAGGCATTATTACAGCGCCCTCACTGGCTACAAAATATGGCTTATTGGGTATTGCTTAATATGCACGTAGTGCACTGATTCAAGAGGTCAACAATCTACTGTGACCCTGAAACTATCTTTCCTTTAACCCTAACCACCTAGGCATTATTACTCGGAAGCTTACTCAACCTGTCAAAATCAAACACTGTGCAGTATACCTATGTATGGCACATTCTTTGGACTTAATTAGACAAATTGAGGCATCATAGCTCCACGTAAAGTAATGGTGACAAGGCCCACAGTACTGAACCAATCAAAATAAACCTTTTTGATATTCTCAATGCATTGTGGGTATGGAGGCCAAACCAACCATGTAATATATACACAAGCCTATGGCACTGTGAACCAGTCCAAATATTAATTGATTTTATGCTAAATATCTGTCATGAGTTGAGAGATACTCTTTTCACATATATTTGCATGGAACAAAAGGAAAATAATAACCAGAAAAATCAATTTTAAATGGCAATAAAAATAAGGAAATAATTGGGGAATCCCTCTCAGGGTACCAGTTACTGATGAATGCAACTCTTTGGAATTAGCAAATAATGTCACATTATTAGCCAATCAGAAGAGGATGTTTGCAACCATGACAACCAACATGTGACCAATGTGACCAATCACGTCCGTTCTAATATGCTTGCTCTTCTAATGCCAGTAAGGGCTGATGCTGTTCCCATGATGCTTTGAGAATGTCAAAAAGGTTTATTAGACAAAACCTGCTGTTGGAGTTTGTAAGGCTTGGGATAGTTAGGGTTAATGAAATCACTCCAACATACATGGAGGCAACTATGAGTATTGTTTCTGCTACAGTGACCGGAAACAAATTTAACTTTTGTCTACATGGTTTCTGACTGTCTCATGACCTGGGCACTGGGCAGAATCTCTATCAAAATCAAAGCAGATTAGTTAAGATTTTTGTGATCAGGTCCTTTCAGTCGCTAAATCTTTGGCAGGGATGTCCATTTTCGAATAATTTAGTATTCGAATATTTGAAACTGCACTTAGCCAAATATTCAAATATTTGACACATGCCAGGCGTACTAGGCGCCCCGCAGTTACATGTACCATTCTCGTTGCCAAGTTGCATACATAGTGAGCTGGTTAAAATTTGCATGCTGTGATAGATATTATGGGCTGCCGGAGTGTTTTGCAGTAAGTACTGTATAACTGTCAAGGGGGCTTTTACCAGAGATGTAGTCGAGTCCATCACAAGTCCCTGCAAGTCCCTGCAAGTCCATCACAAGCCCTCCAGTCCTAATCCCAATCACAAGCTATTCAAATGAGCTTTGACAAAGGAATTCCTTTGTCATTGTTCATCCAGTTACTTGTGATCGGCTTTATGAAAGGACTTCAGACTGGGCTTGCGAAAGTACTTGTGAAAGGACTTGCAGGGACTCGACTCCAACTCTGGCTTTTACCCAAGTAAAAGAAAAGGACCAATGAACAAGTAAAAAATTACCATGGACAAAAGAGTGGCATCTGACAATTAAAAAAATGCAACTTTACGATAAAAATAACACAACTTTGTGTGTGCAAGTGCATAGTCATATTTTTTCAAATATTCAAACCGGCAAAAAGCCGTTTGAATATTCAGTTGATGATCGGGTATATTCGGGACAGCCCTAATCTTTGGTGACACCTAATTCTTCGTGCATTCAGAAATGAACCAAATTGATCAACAAGTGACGACACGTGTGTGCACTGCATTTACATTACATCTGCATGAAATTACGTCCATGTCTGTATGCAGATTCCATATGACTGTATGACGTGGTTCATTATAAGAAGGAAAACGCGCATTGAGGCAGACACTCTGCATGTAGTCGAGGGTGTTGCACCAAAAAAAGACACGATTGCACAAATTGCAGCTGCTCACTTCAACAGCAGGTGTAAGTAATAATTACCTTTAAAAAAATGATCTCAGTTCTCAAGTTCACAACATGGATATTCCTAAAAACCGCAGCATACTGTTGAATGTTATTTGTGTCCACAGACCATAGAAAGGGTGGTATTAAAATAACACCAAGTCCCTGCCACTATTATTGCAAAGTTCATCACCTGTGTTTCCTTCTACCACTCATCCACTCAGTTCAACTCGCTCACTTCTCCATTCAAATATCCTTTGTCAGTGAACAACTCGGCTGTCAATAATCATCTAGTACATACCAGTATGAACAACATACCAAGACAACAGCCTTCTGTTCCCCTGACACAGTCACCATGACATCACAAGGAATGTCTTCCACGTGGTACAGCAGGGCATATCACACCCCGGTTCAGCTCAAATATACTCAGACTACGCTGCAAGTCAGGTCCGGCCATCTTCATACCTCGCCGAGGTGCTCCTCAATTCCCTCGCTCTCCGTGATCAGCGCCCGCTCCAGGATCACCTTCCCTTCCTTGTAGCGCTGGCTCTCCTCCGTGGCAAACTCGTAGATCCAGCCCAGTTTGGAGTCGCAGTTCTTGCAGAAGACGTCACGGACGATGTGCCGGCCGGTCAGCATGACCCGATCCTGCACTTCGCTGAAGGACAGGTTGACCACCTTCTTGAAGAGGAAGGCCCGGCCCGTGGAGCCCGTGAACCGGGTGGACATGAGCTCAATCCGATTGGTCAGGACCGTGTCACAATTGGCGCAGGAGAAGAGGCGTGTGCCACCAATGTGTTCCAGGAATATTCTTCCCATACCTTTCTCCCGTGGTCTGCAAAGCAAGCAATCTGTGAGAATAATGAATGAGGAAATTATTCAGATACCAAAAAAAGATTGGTACAACACACATCATTAATATAATTTGTACAACACACATCATTATTATAATTTGTACAACACACATCATTATTATAATTTGTACAACACCTAAATAGATCGCTGTCATTTGATTGGTGGAATTTAGTCACATGACATTGAATCATTTGCCCCATTTCATTGACAAATATTCCATTGTATGATTTACGTCATACATCATGCAATTTGGTTCTATTTACCGTGCATTTTTGTTCCATTCGTTTCACTCAACTGTTATGCGCCTTGAAGTATAAAACAAATAATGAATGTTTTTTTATATTTGTACAATAAACATTCATTATTTGAATAAAACGCTAGGCTCTACAACAGTAACTTGTCTGACTCCGATGATTCAGACTCACGTCCGACTTGGGTTACATTTTTGCCCCCCCCCCCCCCCCCCCCCCGAGTCCTGATGAAACAAAGGGCTCACACCTGGATTCAGACGTGACCTGTCCTTAACCTGAATCAGACTATTTCTTTCTTTTACTCAAATGCCAAGCTTTCAAATGTGCAAAACACTACAACAAAAATCATTTTGTCAAATGCATTTTCCATCCCACCAATTCAAGCAGAGGAGGAAAAGTCTTTTTGCAGTACATGTCAACCAAACCTCTTTCAAATGAATTTTTTTCCTAAAGCTTCATGTTAACCCTCCCTCTCTCAGGGCCAAAATAGAGCCAACTACCCTATTTATCAAAACCTGTCAAGTGACAGGTTGAAATACACACAAGCTGTTAGAGTTGGTGGGTAGATTTTTTTTATAGGCTGTGATAGGCCTAAAACTACATAGAAGGGTTAATCATATATTGCTCTACTGCTAAAAAAGGTTAAGATGTCAATTAAGTTTTCGATTGTTAAATTTGTACAGAAATCATTTTCGTAGTAATGTTTTGCATCAATAAGGTCATACATGTACATGATAATATTGATACTAAAACAGCATTTCATCAATTGTCCATTTTCTCAAACCATTGGTCCTGCTTACTACAAAAACATGTTACAGAATCAATGTGATTCACAGAATCAGTGATTCACAATAGAACATGCCTCCGAATTGTTACACCGCAACAGCCATTTTTGTTAAGTTACGGTAGTCAACAAGTCTTCATACCACCCTGGTGATTGAGAGTTTGAGTAATATCAGGATATTTCAGTATACCGGGTAGCAATATCTGCAATGCCTTTGAAAGC